>CM063182.1:35127500-36327500 GCA_031835075.1 Saguinus oedipus | reverse complement strand
TTCCCTTCCACTCTCCCTCTTGTATCCTTTCATGATTTCTATTTTATTTCCATAATATCAAGGAGAAATGAAGGTTCGGCTTCTAGGTTTAAACGTTGCTTGCAAAGGGCTGTCCCTGTCCTGTGAACCTGCAGTGGCCTTGTGGCGGGGAAGCGATCTCAGGGCCTCCAATCAGAAAAGACCCAGGGCAGAGTGTCTGTAGCAGTGGTTCCCAGAGGCTAGGCGGGGCCTTAAGATTCTCTGGGGTTCTCCAGGTTGCAGTATCTACCCTTGAAGTGTAAACCCTTAGAAAGTGACATTCTGTCCTCCTTTCTTTAGATAAAATAACATTTTTGATTTTATTTTTAAAAAGTCACCTCACGGGTTTCAACCACAGTCTTAGCAGTCACAGCATGGAAAGCAGTCAGGGGATGAGTTAAAAAAGCTACTGGGCCCCTTCATATCAGCCTAAAAGAGAGATCGAGGTGTCCATTGGGTTCTCAAGCTCCTTCTCTATTGAACCAATGCTTGGTTCAATTAAGCAAGGCATGTGGTCTACTCAGTCTAAAGGTGTGTGTAGAAGAAAGAGAAAGACAAGCTCTGTGGGAGAGAGGGAGAGAGAGAAATAGAGAAGAGAGAGAGAGAAACAGAAAGAGACAGGAGTGGGGAGAGAGGGAAAGAGAGGGGCAGGACAGAGAGATACAGGGAAACAGAGAGAGAGAGGGCAAGAGCAAGGATCAGGAGAGGGAGAGAGGAAGACAGACAAAGATAGGTGAGAGAGAGAGAGACCTGAGACAGACAGTGAGGGGCAGGAGAGAGAGATAGAGGGAGAGAGGGAGAGGCAGGAAATAGAGAGATAGAGGGGGGGAGAGAAGCAGGAGAGGGAGATAGACAAGACAGAGGGAGAGAGCAAGGGGCAGGAGGGAGAGAAAGGAGAGAGACAGAGCAGGGAGGGAGAGAGAGAGAAAGGACAGAGAGAGGCAAGAGAGAAACAGTGAGGGGCAGGAGAGAGAGATGGAGGGAGAGAGACAGGCAGGAGAGAGATGGAGAGAGAGAGACAGGAGAGACAGAGGAGAGAGAGATAGAGAAGGTAGGAAGTAAGAAACAGAGGGAGGGTTAGGGGAAATTAGGAGGCAGACACAGACAGCCTCTACCCCATTCTTCCATTTGTCCAACCTCCTATTTCCCTGGCCCATCTCACCTGGAAGTGGCATCAGGAACACGAAGAGGAATGAGAGGAGGAGGTACAGGACCCTCATGGCTGATGGCTGGGAGCTTCACCCGGAGCTGAGTCTGGGAAGTGCACTTGGGAGCTGCACAGGAGCTGAGTCTGGGAAGGGCACTGAGCCTTCCAATTTATAAAGGTCCTAGCCTCTGGTCACCGGGTAGAATTCAGACCTGGTACTGCCTGCAATGCTCATTGCAAAGAGTAGAATTCAACCACCCACCTAGTGAGTCAGAGAATGGTCCTCAGTGCACACTCAGGAGATTGTATGCAAATTTGGACTCGGGAAACCCCAGACAATCCCCTTCTCCTGCTCTTGGGACCAGAAAATCCCTCCTGTGTTGCATCATTTAAAACCTAGAGGCCGGGCATGGTGGTTCACACCTGTAATCCCAACACTTTGGGAGGCCGAGGCGGGTGGATCACAAAGTCAGGAGATCGAGACCATCCTGGTCAGCATGGTGAAACCCCGTCTCTACTAAAAATACAAAAAATTAGCTGGGCATGGTGGCACGTGCCTGTAATGCCAGCTACTCGGGAGGCTGAGGCAGGAGAATTGCCTGAACCCAGGAGGCAGAGGTTGCGGTGAGCCGAGATCGCGCCATTGCACTCTAGCCTGGGAAACAAGCGAAACTCTGTCTCCAAAAAAAAATCCCTAGTGTATGGCTGGAGTGACGCGGGCTGGGCCTGTCTCACAGGGGAACAAACTCAAACTCAGGGCCTGTGGCGTGGAGCTCACCTGTTACCTGCTCTGTGGGACGTCCTGTTTTTCCTATCTGGGGATGGTCTCAGGCCAAGGTGGGAGCTGGTTCCATCTAATTCCATCCATTGCTGGGCCATTCAGCTCCTGGGGATGAAGCAGGGCTAGATAAAACCCGGGGACCCTGGAGGGGCTCACAGCTCTGGCAGCACCAGCAGCATGGTGGGCTCAGTCCTCCCAGGAGGTCCGAGCTGGTGAAATTCATGTGAAAAGTCGCCTGAAATTCCCCATCATCCCCACGGGACAGAGATGAGGCAGATGAGTGCCTGTTTCCTTCCTCTGAGAATGAGAATGGGAGGGTGTGATTGGACTTCACATGTCCCCTCAGAGTGCACCCAGGCCAGGGCCAGGAGGTAGCCTACGGCCCACACTGGAGTTCCTTCAGTTCACACAGTCACTCAGGGAGCATCAGCTCCACAGGGCTCCAGGGCTTCGGGAGCCAGGGCTTCCTCTGCCTTCCACAGACTCAGCGCTAAGGGAGCTCACTGCTGTCGGGGTTTGGTGGAGAAGCACGCGGTGGGGCTGCAAGGCCTCCACGTGGTCTCCCTGTGGATGATGGGACAGACTTCTGAAGGAGCGCCATGTTTTCAGGGCTACAGAAGGTCTCTGGGGCCTCTCAGGACCTTGTCCTTCCTGCATTACCCAGAGTGGCAATCAGCGGCCAGAGGCAATGGACAGAGCCCCGTGCCCAGTACTCAGGGGAGGGCCTTTTCTCCGGAGAATAAGTGGCCTTCATCCTGGTTCCTCTCTCTTTGGATCTAAGGGAAGTTTGAGAGACAGGCAGGCCCCCCAGTGGCAGTGGCAGTGTCTATGCTGTCTCGGGGTGCAGCAGTGACACAGCCGTGGGGACAATCAGGCTTTGCTCATGTCTGCTTGACTTCTTCATTTAAAATGTCAGGTTCTGAAGAACTCTGGTTCCAGGCTGGCTGGAGGTGGATTTAAAGGAAGCTGGAGATGATACTGTGTGGCCAAGAGCCTTAATGACACTTTTTAGAAAAGGAAGTTTCTGGCCCAGCATGGCAGCTCACACCATGGGCATCCCAGCACTTTGGGAGGTTGAAGCAGGTGGATCATGTGAGGTCAGGAGTATGCGACCAGTTTGACCAACATGGTGAACCCCCATCTCCACTAAAAATGTGAAAATTCGGTGCGGTGGCTTACACCTATAATTCCGGGTACTTGGGAGGCTGATGCAGGAGAATCACTTAAGACAGAGCAAGACTCAGTCCCAAAGGAAGAAAAGCAGGTTCTGATTCGGTATGCAAGGAAAGGGCTGGGTCAGGTGCCATCAGAACTGCTAAACGAATTTGCATCCAGGGCTGGAGCTTAGTCACCAGGGAGTCACTCCAATTATCAGGACTTTGATTCCTTGTGTTGAGCAGACTGGAATTGAGGGGCAGACTCATTCATTCCTGACACGAAAACTATTTCTTCCTGGTGAAGAAAGCATACAGAGAAATGGAATATGAAATAAAGCCTTTATGCGCTCTGCCTAAATTAATAATTTATGGTTTTTTGTATATTTGCTACATCACATTTAGAAAGTAAGAGACAGCCCTCACGTGCTGACAGTGACCTGCCTCGCCATGCTCGTGTCCTGCCGCCGCCCTGTAGAAATGCTTCAGTTACCCACAGTGTTTGCCTGATCAGACCGGCATCCAGGATTCTGGCTTCTCATGTCACTCGGGCTGATGCCAAAGATGTAAAATTTGGTGCAGATGCCTGAGCCTTAATGCTTTAAGGCCTAGACCTTTTAGCTGACGCTGTAGCCATTACACTGGGGCCAAAGGGAAGAACAGTGATTATTGAGCAAAGCTAGGCAGGTCCCAAAGTAACAAAAAATGGTGTGACTGTTGCAAAGTCAATTGGGTTAAAGGATAAATATAAAAACGTTGGAGCTAGACTTGTTCGAGATGTTGCCAGTAACCCCGATAAAGAGTTTGGGGATGACAGTACCACTGCTATTGTACTGGTACGCTCAGTTTCCAAGTAAGACTCCGAGAAGATTGGCAAATGTGCTAACCCGGTGGAAATCTGGAGAAGTGCGATGTTAGCTGGTGATGCTGTAACTGCTGAGCTTGAAACTTCAGGCTGCTACGATTTCTGCAAACAGAGACAACGAATTGCTAACATCATCTCTGATGCAGTGAAGCTTGGAAGAAAGAGCGTCATCACAGTAGAGAATGGAAAAACACTGGTGAATTAGAAATCATTGAAGGCATAAAAGTGTGACCAAGGATATATTTCTCCATACATTATTAATACATCAAAGGTCAGAAATGCGAATTCCCGGATGCCTATGTTCTGTTGAATGAAAAGAAAATGTCTAGTATGCAGTCCATTGTACCTTGAAATTGCCAATGCTCACTGTAAGCCTTTGGTCATAATCACTGAAGACATTGATGGAGAAGCTCTAAGCACCATCTTGAATAGGCTAAAGGTTGGTCTTCAGCTTGTGGCAGTCAAGGCTCCAGGGTTTGGTGACAATAGAAAGAACCAGCTTGAAGATATGGCTATTGCTACTGGTGGTGTGGTGTCTGGAAAAGAGGGGTTGACCCTAAATCTTGAAGACGTTCAGCCTCGTGGCTTAGGAGAACTTGGAGAGGTCACTGTGATCAAACATGATGCCACGCTCTTAAAAGGAAAAGAAGGGTAACAAGGCTCAAATTGAAAAACGTATTCAAGAAATCATTGAGCAGTTAGATGTCACAACTAGTGAATATGAAAATGAAAAACTGAACAGCTGGCACAAATTTCAGATGGAATCGCGGTGCTGAAGGTTGGTGGGACAGGTGATGCTGAAGTGAATGAAAAGACAGAGTTACAGGTGCCCTTAATGCTACAAGAGCAGCTGTTGAAGAAGGCATTGTTCCGGGAGGGGGTTGTACCCTGCTTCTGTGCATTCCAGCCTTGGACTCATTGACCCCAGCTAATGAAGATCAAAACACTGGTATAGAAATTATTAAAAGAACACACAAAATTCCAGCCAGTGACCATTGCTAAGAATGCAGGTGTTGAAGGACCTTTGATAGTTGAGAAAATTTTGCAAAGTTCCTCAGAAGTTTGTTATGATACTATGGTGGGAGATTTTCTGAATATGGTGGAAAAAGGAATCATTGACCCAACCAAGGTTGGGAGAACTGCTTATTGGATGCTGCTGGCATAGCCTCTCTGTTAATTAGATCAGATGTTGTTGTGAGAAATTCCTAAAGAAGAGAATGGCCCTGGAATGGGTGCAATGTGCGGAATGGGAGGTGGCCTGTTCTCATTCCTAGAATAGTGCTTTACCTTTATTAATGAATTGTGAAAGGAAGCCCAGGGCAGTGTTCCTCACCAATAACTTCAGAGAAGTCAGTTGGGAAAAATGAAGAAAAGTCTGGCTGATGTTTGAGAAACCCCAATAACTATCAGTTACTGGTTTCAGTTGACAAAATGCATGATGGTTTAGTGCGGTCATTATTCATGCCTACAGATAATTTATTTTATACTTTTGAATAAGATGTTGTACATTTCTGATACTGGCTACAAGAGTCATATACCAATGTTCTGCTTTCAACCTCAGTCACTGAGGCATTTTTCCTACTATTCTGTTAACATCAGGATTTTAGTGCCTGAGACCACCAGATGAGAAGTTAAGAGCCTTTCTGTGCAGAGTGAGAATAATTGTGTACAAAGTAGAGAAATATCCAATCATGTGAGAACCTTTGTGTGATAAGTTTGTTCAAAGTTAGAAAGAAAGAGGCAAATATCGTAGCACTTTACTGTAATTATGTCAGCATGAATCTCTTACATATGAGGGAAAACTCCCACATTGAACACAATGCAATTCACACACATTAAGAAAAACAATTCCTCCGTGTTATTGATTATCTTGTCAATATTTCACATTGCTCCAGTTGTTCCAATGATGGCTTCATGGCGGTTGATTTTTCTGGATACATGTTTGATCTAGATTCACACATTGGATTAGGTTTTCGTGTCTCTTAGTTTGTTGAGTAAATATTCTTAAGGAAATGTCACAGTACTATGAGAAGGGCCTTATTGGGGCTTAGAGTTTGAATTAAGAGACTGGTTGCCATCTTTTTCATGTGTGGCATCAATCTTGATTGATACGTTCTTAGTGACTCCTATGCTTAGCAGTATTATTGTAAAAGTAATGCACTCACATTTAAAAACTCATACATAGAAGAGTATGAATTTCTCCTCTAATCCTGTTTTAATCCCAGGAACCACTTGATAGCATTTTGGTTTCATACCTTTTGTCCTCTCTATCTCAGTCCATTTGTAAGGCCTTGTTAAGGGGTGAAATTGCTCTGCAATAGGAAAGTTGCTGTGCAATGCTGCACATCTGTGTCCCTGGGGAAGAAGCCACCGAGGCTTAGGTAACACGGGCCTGGTTGCTCCAGGACAACTGGGCGAACTCTTCCTAATGAAAATTCCTGTGGTTGCACCTGCTTCTTTTTTCCTGGCACAGTCCAGTGGGACTCCTTCACATCCATGTTCATCCAGGTGATTAAGTCTGTTTAACAAGCACCAATGGAGGGCATCTTTGTCTTAAAGGTAGGGTTATTATCTTGCTTCAGCAAGGAAGACCATCCACTGGCACACAGATGGGGCTCTTCACCAAAAGCAGAGGTGCAGCAATTCTAGGATTTGGAGATGTGAAGATTTGGAAAAATATAAATGACTGATTTTTTTTTTCTTAACGAGCTAAAAGCAAAGCCAGATTGTAAAAGGAGAACCATCAAGCCTGACTGAGAAATAGACTCACTGTGCTATTATGGAACATGAGAACCCCTGCTGTGTCCCCAAACCTCTTTCCTAGAACTGAAGAGAGAATTCCACCCTCGCTCTTTGTGGCAAAATGGTTCAGTTCCCCAGGCAAGTGTGGGAAGCCTTATTCTTGTAAATAGGCTCCTAGAAAGCAAAGTCTTTCATATCTGTGGTTTAGGAAACAAAGTTTATCTGCACTGTGTCCTCAATGGTAAAGAACAGAAGCAGTTTTACTGGTTCTCACTTGTGGAGGCAGGGCCTGCTTCATGGGCTTGAGGGCTGGGCAGGGACATGGGGACCTCTCTCAGAAGGGCCGGTGCCTGGTGTCAGGCTCGGCTGACAGCCTCCTGACTTGTTTTCTTCTTGTGTTTTGTAAGTGAAGCCCACTGAGATGATGGAGCATGCATGAGGGCAGAGTGGCTATGAGGGGAGATGAGGTGGACAGGCCCAGGCCTGGGGCATCAAGGCCTCATGCTGGAGCTTGCTGCCCTGAGCACGGGCATCCTTGGAGCGGCCCAGGCACACCTGGACTGGGAAGGAAGATAGTAAGGGACGGGGATGGGAGGTGGCAGCAGCAGCAGTATCCTCAGCCCTGGGGTGAAAGGAGGGTGTCTGTGTGGAGGCAGCAGAGACACCTCTGTGCCTGTTTGTCCTCAGAGTCATCCGTGGAGCTTCTGCTCAGGGATATACTCAGGGAGTACTTACCCCCTGAGCTGAGCCCCAGGACAGGAACCATAGGTGCTCAGACAGATAGCAGATTGGGAGTAGATAGTCACAAAGAAAAGTGTGCCCATGGACATTGCAACAGAGAGTACACCAGGGAATTACTGGAATTCTTCAGAGAGTTTAGAGTTCTTCAAGGAGTCATCCAGGGCTCAGAAATGGAAATTAAACATGTAATGATAGTCACATTTAACAGAGATGGATACGATATTTGCGTAAAATTTCTGATGGGCCAGACATGGTGGTTCATGCCTGTTATCCTAGCATGTTGTGAGACTGAGGTCAGAGGATTGCTTCACGTTAGATGTTGGATACTAGCCTGGGCAGTATAACTAGACACCATCTCTACAAAGAATAATAATGATAAGAAGAGAGGGATTAGCTGGCCATGGTGTCACATGCTCATAGTCCTAGCAGCTTGGGAGGCTGAGGTAGGGGGATCACAGGAGTCCAAGCTGTAGTGAGCTATTCTACTGCACTTGTCAAAATAGAGCACTTGTCAAAAAAAGAAAAGAAAACCCTGATTAATCAATTACTAACAAGGAGGGCAATTTTAAAAATTAAGTTTTTCTTGTTATTAAATATACAATAGAATTCATAACAGACATTTTGAATAAGTTACAAATCATGTGCTCTGCAACTTACAGAATATGTCAGATGATGCATCAAAATTCCACTGGCGAAATTTACACTTAAATTAAAATTTACACGAATTTGATTTGTTTAAAGAGTTACATCTTTTGAGAAAAATTGTTTCACAAGAATCACCAGCTCCAGATACACTAAAATTGGTTTCAAAAGGACTTATTGGCCTGTTGTCATAGCTTAGAATATATTCCAGAAAGTTTTTTTTAGCAGATTCTTCTCAAAAGATAAAATGAAGTTGTTCAATGTATAAAGTTTGATGTCTTAATAATTGACAAAAAGTGGGCCAGAAAAATTGATTCATCTAGATCCAATTAATAAAGTAGTATTGTTTATTAAAACTATGGAATTAATTTCTGTGGAAATTTGTAAGATTTTGTTGTTACTCCTGTATAACTATTATATTTTTCATTAATGAAAAATATTTGCTTGAAAAAAAGATCACTATTCTGTTGTGTTCATTACACTTTCTTTTTCTGCTCTTTAAACCATGCTCCTCTGTATTTCCGTTTTGTGCTGAGCCGTGGGAATTTTGTAGCCAGCCCCACCATGGCCATTTTCATACAAGTTATCTCACTGAATCTTCAGAAGTCAACCTGCCAGGCTGGTATTTCCCAAGTGTACAGAGGCAGGTCCTGGGGCCTAGAAAGGTTAGAGGACGTGTTGAAGGTCACCTATTTCTAAGTGGCAGAGATGCAATTTGAAATAAAATCCTCCTCTCTTCAAAGCCTGTGTTCCTAACCACCCCCACACAATCACCATGGTGTCCTGATCACCTCCCTCTTCATCCTCCTACAGCCGCAGAGCTACAGTAATGCTCTGCCTGAGGCCAGAGTCCATGGAGCTACTGTCTCCTCTCCCAGCTCCTGAGCTGAGTGGTGAGTCCAGAGCCTGGCCTGGCCTTGTAGGGGGTGAGGAATTAGATACAGTTACTGCCACCTCGTGGCTGCTTGTCTACATGACCCTAAAACGCAGATCTAATCTCAGTTTCCTGCCTGCCTGAAGCCTGGGTGTGCACCTGAGATTTCCTGTGATTTTCTTCCCCCTTGTAATGACCCTAGTGAGAGTTCTCACAATTGTATACATTCTCTCAAGCAATTAGCTTTCGTTTATTTATTTTTAATGTTTTATTTTGTGCCCACTTTCTTTTTATTCACTCATTTTCTTTCAGTTTAGTTCTTTTTTTCCCCGGTATTTTTACAGTAAACCTTAGATTGTGTATTTCTGCATTTTTCTGCTTCCCATTGTAACAGCAGTGAAGGTTATTAATTTCTCTCCGAGCGCTTGTTTAGCTGTATTGCTACAAATTGTGTTACGTTTTCATTTGCTATCACTTCAAATTATTTTCTAATTTCTCCTTTTACTCATGAGAAACATGTTCAGTAACATCCTAATATTCAGAGAAATTTCCAACTATCTCTTCATGACAGCTTTGTACATTCCACTGTGGATAGACATTATGTTTCATTTGACTTTAAATTATTTTGATTTTTTGAGACTTGCTTCTTAGATCAGTATGAGCTCTCTTAGGTAACGTGTTAATGAATTTTACCGTTATTGGGAGGAGTGCCTTGCAAGTCTCAAACAGGTCACAGTGGATGATAATGTTATTCAGGCCTCTCCATCTTTACATATATGTGTCTGCAAAAAAAAAAACTATATCAAGGAGAGGCCAGGCATGGTGGCTCACAGCTGGAATTCCAGCACTTTGGGAGACCAAGGATGATGGATCACCTAAGGTCAGGAGTTTGAGACCAGCCTGGCCAACATAGTGAAATCCTGTCTCTACTAAAAATATAAAAATTAGCTGAGTGTGGTGGTATGCACCTTTAATCCCAGCTACTTGGGAGGCTGACGCAGGAGAATTGCTTGAACCCGGGAGGTGGAGGTTGCAGTGAGCTGAGATCACACCACAGCACTCCAGCCTGGTTGACAAGAGTGAAACTCAGTTTCAAAAAACAAAACAAAAAAGCTATTAAAAAGAAAAGAGGGTTGAAATATCCCATTGTAATTGTTAATTTGTCATTTTCTTCTCTCAGTTCTATCAATTTATCTTTAAAATTTTTGAGATTCCCTTATTAGGTGCATACTAATTTAATCATATCTGTCCCTGGTGACTTAACCACTTTAACACAGGGAAAATACCCTCTTAATCACTGATTATACACATCGCTTTTAACTCAACTTTGATTTAGAGTCAATTAGCCAATACAACTAATTCTGTTTCTATTAGATTAATGTTTTCATACTGCAGCTCTTTCCATCCCTTTATATCAAGCTATCTTTGTCTTTATATTTGGTTTGTACATTGGGTTTTTTTTTTTTAACAGACAGTATCTATTTGGATCTTGTTTTGTAGTACAGGTTTGCTAGTGAGGAATTCTCTTAGTTTTTGTTATTAGAAAACGCCTTTACTTATTATTGGAATGTGTGTTTATCATAATTTTAGAAATACAGTTTTTGCTTGTGTGTGTTCTATCTTGACATATAGTTCTTCTTTTGGTACTTAATCGCTTTATTTTTCATGCTTCTGTAAGCAGTGTGTCTTTAAGATTTTCTCAGCTGGGTGCGGTTGTTCCCACCTATTATCCCAGCACTTTGGGAGGCCATGGTGGGAGGATTGAAACCAGCCTGGCCAGTATGGTAAAACCCCATGTCTACTAAAAAAAAAAAAAAAAAAAAAAAAAAAAAAAAAAAGGCTGGGCCTGGTGGTGTGCACCTGTAGTCTCAGCTAGTCAGGAGGCTGAGGCAGAAGAATTGCTTAAACCTGGGAGGCAGAGGTTTCAGCGAGCTGAGATTGTGCCACTGCACTCCAGCCTGGACAACAGAGCAAGATTGTCAAAAAAAAAAAAACTTCTCATTATTTTTGATATTGTTTGGCTCTGTTTCTCCACCCAAGTCTTAACTCGAATTGTAATCCCCATAATTCCCAGTGTGGGGTGGTGGGACCTGGTGGGAAGCGACTGGATCCTGCTGTTCGTTTCCCCCATGCTGTTCTCATGATAGTCAGTGAATTCTCAGGAGAGCTAATGTTTTTATAAATGGCAGTTTTCCCTGCGCGCGTTCTATCTGTCTCTGTCTCTGTCTCTGTCTCTCTCTCTCTCTCTCTCTCTCACCTTACCAATGATTGTGAGTTTCCTGAGGCCTCATAGCCATGCTTCCTGTTAAGCCTGCAGAACATTACTCAATTAAACCTTTTTTAAAAAATACTCAGACTCAACTAATAGCCTTTATAGTAGTGTGAAAATGGACTAAAATAATTCTGATATCCTTGCTCTTGTTTTCTTTATAATTATTCTTCTTGGATGTCTTTAAATACCAAATTGTGTTATAGTCTCACCAAATTTACAAAAATAAGCTATTTTCTTTTTTTTTTTTTGAGACAGATTATTTTCTTAACTGTATCCTTTCCCTTTCGCCTTCCTTCTGCCTTTAAACACACACAGTGATAGATTGCTTGATATTTCTGCACAGCACACTGTTCACTGTTTATCCAATGTTTCCTCCCTTTGTGCTATTCCTTCATTTGTTTGTATTAATATACAGATTTATTGATCTTTTCTTCAATACTGTCATATGCCATTAATTCAGAATATTTGTTATTCACATTCTTATTTTGTTTTATTGCTGGAAGGTCCATTTGTTTCTTTGTATGTGTCTCTCCTCATCAAAAGTTTTCCTCTTCAGCCTTGCACATATTTACGACATTTATAATCCCTGCCTTACATCCCTCTTTCTAATCCTGGTGTCTTTGTCGTCATTGCGTCTGTTTTTACTGAATGACTTTCCTCCTGGTCATGAGCCCTATTTTCCTTCTTTGTATTCTTGGAAACATTTCACTCGAGTCAGTGTGTTACAGAGCTGAAATGGCTCAGTGACAGTTTTTGTTGTTTTCCTACGAAGACTGTTAGCCCTTATTCACATTCACGTTCACATTTGAGATCCTGTAGATTTGTCTGGACCTTTTGGGAATGGCTTCACACGTTTCTTGGAGCAGTTGCAGAACACTTTAATCCAGAGCTAAATAGCACCACGACTCGCTGATGGCTTTCTGAGGTCTCTGAAGGTCTCTCGACTTTGCTGTGGGGATGCAGAGTGTTCAAGTCTTGTCTTTCCTCATGAAATTGCCGTTCACTTCCTTACAGCGTTTTTGCTTTTCTCTGGCCTGGTGACGTCTTACCCGCAGTGTGCTCACATCACAACCTAGCCCTAAAGTGAAGGCATCCCTGCCCTTTTCTAAAGCTCAAGACCCAGGCCTCCTTCCAGTGGCCCCCTCTCTGCTATTCTTGGCTGTAAATTGGGGTGTGACACAGTTTGAATGTTTTCCTTTCCAAATATCATGTTGAAATGTAATCCCTAATGTCAGAGGTGGGGCCTGGCAGGATGTGTTTGGCCGGGGGAGTGGATCATTTGTGAATGGATTGGTGTTGCCTGGAGATAATCCGCAAGCTCCTGCTTTGAGTCATGGAAGTTCTGGCTGTTTAACACGGTGTGGCACCTTCCCCACTCTTGTTCCCTCTCTCACCCTGTGACACGCCTGTTCCCCCTTCACCCTCCACCATGACTGGAAGCTTTCTGAAGCCTCACCGTAGCAGATGCTGGCACCATTTTACTCATAACGTCTGCAGAATAGTAAGCCAGGACAAACTACTTTTTCTTATGAATTATGCGGCATTAGGTATTTCTTTACAGTAGTAAAAAACAAACTAACACAGAAAACTGGTACCGTGGAGGGGACATTGCTATAAAGATACATAAAAAATGGGGAAATGGCCTTGTAACTGGGTAACTGGCAGAGGTTGGAAGAGTCTGAAGGGCTCAGTAAAAGATGGGCAGACGAGGCTGGCGTGGCGCCTCAGGCCTGTAATCGCAGCACTTTGGGAAGCAGAGGAGGATGCATCATCTGAGGTCAGGAGTCCAAGACAAGCTTCACCAACATGATGAAACACCATAACTAAAAATACACAAATTATCCGGGTGCGTTGGCTCACCCCCGTAGTCCCAGGTACTCAGGAGACTGACGCATGATAACCGCTTGAACCCGGAACGTGGAAGTTGCAGTGAGCCGAGATCATGCCACTGTACTCCAACCTGGGCAACAGAGTGAGAAGTGATCTCAACAATTAAAAAAAAAAAAAAGCCGGGTGCGGTGGCTCAAGCCTGTAATCCCAGCACTTTGGGAGGCCGAGGCGGGTGGATCACGAGGTCAACAGATTGAGACCATCCTGGTCAACATGGTGAAACCCCGTCTCTACTAAAAATACAAAAAATTAGCTGGGCATGGTGGCGCGTGCCTGTAATCCCAGCTACTCAGGAGGCTGAGGCAGGAGAATTGCCTGAACCCAGGAGGCGGAGGTTGCGGTGAGCCGAGATCGCGCCATTGCACTCCAGCCTGGGTAACAAGAGCGAAACTGCGTCTCAAAAAAAAAAAAAAGACAGGCAGTTGAGGGAGAGTTTGGAACTCTTTAGAAACATGTTAAATGTATGTGACCAAATGCTGACAGAGAGAGATGGACAACCAGGTGTAGGCTGACAAGGCATCAGGCGCCGTCTTTCTCGAGGTTTGCTGTGCTCTCCTTGTGTCCCATGCTATATTGTCCTCATTTAACAGTGCTCTCAAACAGGGTTTGTTTTTGACAGCATTTACTTAGATCCTATTACGTTTCTGTGTGAGGAAACCCTTGTACAACTCCATTTTTCCATCCAAGTTATGAAATAGTTTATGCATGACCAGCACATAAATGAATAAGACAAACTCCACACTAGTAGAAATCTCATAGCTTAATGGAGAATTAAAAACTCATGCACCTCTTAGGAAGCATAAATGCATAAGAAACATAAACCAGAAGAAGGGAGCGCTTGTGGAGAACAGAGGACTGGGCGTCCCCTCCCTTGGCAGAGCTGCCATGATTCCATGAGGGAAGTGGTCTTTGAGTTGGGCTTGCTTTTTTAGGGAAGGTGAGGGTAGGTGAGGGAAGGTGAGGGCATGCAAGGGGCGGATGCAGGAGGAACAAAATGAAAAATGCCAGAAATAATTGGGGAAGGTCAGGGGACACAATGGGACAGATGCCCGTGACCCTGGAAAGCACTCCAAGCACCACCATGGTGTCCCTGATCACTGCACTGGTCTGTGGAGCAGAGAAGGACATTCCCAGGACGTCAGAGAGTGGCCTGCCCAAACCAACACCGCGAACTTGCCGCAGTTACCAGCATCCAGACTCTGTGTCTTTGAACACTGTTTAATTTGGTTTACATGTCACATGTCTCTGCTGATGGGGCCCTTTCTGAATCCACATCAGCCACAGAAGCTTCTCAGCCTCCTCATCTCCTCTTGCAGCACTTTGTTCCAGGGAGACCACAGGTGCCGACTTGATTAAATTTCTTAGGGCAAAACACTGGATGACATATGGCACCACTCTTTATGCAGCTAACGGGATTATTGATATCACCAAAAACACCTAACAGGAAAAAAAACACAGAAAAAGCAAACGGCATGTTAGAATTCAAAACCCATGTTGCAAAGCCACAAACCCTGTGTCGGTGTCGCCTTGAGTAAACCAGCAGTGGGCGTCTTTCCCAAGCCTGGGCTGTTCCATCATGATAATGAGACGTGAGCCAGTCACTGGGATCTAAGTTTCTGACATGGAGACTGGCACTGCTGTGGTTTGGGGGATGCTTATTTTTGTAGAACCTGAATGTGAAAGACTCTGATCTCTCCTGAGTGACGGGGGCAGCCAGGTGGGGTCAGACAGGACCTCATCGAGGATCCTTGTGAATTCAAGGTCCACCACGAGAAGATAACCTCAAAGCCACCCGACCTCCATTTTAACATACAGGCCAGTAACTTTTGCTTCCAAATCATTTAGTCTGTTAAGTATTAGAACTGAGATGGAATAAAAACACGCATCTCGCTGGGCTGGAATTGTCGAATATGAACCTAACATGGAGTAACTTACAGTTGAAAACCACAATTAACTGTAGTAATAGCTTTTGCTATGGCTTGTTTCTTACATCTAAGTCCTGGTTCCAGTGTCACCCTTCTTTTTTTATCCTTCCCTCCCTCCCTCCCTCCCCCCCCTCCCTCCCTCCCTTCCTTCTGTTGTTCCTCGTACTGTGCTACGTGTTGGAAAATATTGAGGTCTCTGGTGCCTCTCAGAGCCCCATTGTTCTCTTGCAATTCAGCACCCGTAAACAAAATGGATAAAATGAGGCTTTGACAACGTAATATCTCATCAGTTACTTTAGGGTTTGGTCTCAAATTTTCTTTCTCCTTCTCTCCATCCTTCCCTTCCACTCTCCCTCTTGTATCCTTTCATGATTTCTATTTTATTTCCATAATATCAAGGAGAAATGAAGGTTCGGCTTCTAGGTTTAAACGTTGCTTGCAAAGGGCTGTCCCTGTCCTGTGAACCTGCAGTGGCCTCATGGCGGGGAAGCGATCTCAGGGCCTCCAATCAGAAAAGACCCAGGGCAGAGTGTCTGTAGCAGTGGTTCCCAGAGGCTAGGCGGGGCCTTAAGATTCTCTGGGGTTCTCCAGGTTGCAGTATCTACCCTTGAAGTGTAAACCCTTAGAAAGTGACATTCTGTCCTCCTTTCTTTAGATAAAATAACATTTTTGATTTTATTTTTAAAAAGTCACCTCACGGGTTTCAACCACAGTCTTAGCAGTCACAGCATGGAAAGCAGTCAGGGGATGAGTTAAAAAAAGCTACTGGGCCCCTTCATATCAGCCTAAAAGAGAGATCGAGGTGTCCATTGGGTTCTCAAGCTCCTTCTCTATTGAACCAATGCTTGGTTCAATTAAGCAAGGCATGTGGTCTACTCAGTCTAAAGGTGTGTGTAGAAGAAAGGGGGAGAGAGGGAGAGAGAGAAATAGAGAAGAGAGAGAGAGAAACAGAAAGAGACAGGAGTGGGGAGAGAGGGAAAGAGAGGGGCAGGACAGAGAGATACAGGGAAAGAGAGAGAGAGGGCAAGAGCAAGGATCAGGAGAGGGAGAGAGGAAGACAGACAAAGATAGGTGAGAGAGAGAGAGAGAGAGACCTGAGACAGACAGTGAGGGGCAGGAGAGAGAGAGAGAGGGAGAGAGGGAGAGAGGGAGAGGCAGGAAATAGAGAGATAGAGGGGGGAGAGAAGCAGGAGAGGGAGATAGACAAGACAGAGGGAGAGAGCAAGGGGCAGGAGGGAGAGAAAGGAGAGAGACAGAACAGGGAGGGAGAGAGAGAAAAAGGACAGAGAGAGGCAAGAGAGAAACAGTGAGGGGCAGGAGAGAGAGATGGAGGGAGAGAGACAGGAGAGACAGAGGAGAGAGAGATAGAGGAGGTAGGAAGTGAGAAACAGAGGGAGGGTTAGGGGAAATTAGGAGGCAGACACAGACAGCCTCTACCCCATTCTTCCATTTGTCCAACCTCCTATTTCCCTGGCCCATCTCACCTGGAAGTGGCATCAGGAACACGAAGAGGAACGAGAGGAGGAGGTACAGGACCCTCATGGCTGATGGCTGGGAGCTTCACCCGGAACTGAGTCTGGGAAGTGCACTTGGGAGCTGCACAGGAGCTGAGTCTGGGAAGGGCACTGAGCCTTCCAATTTATAAAGGTCCTAGCCTCTGGTCACCGGGTAGAATTCAGACCTGGTACTGCCTGCAATGCTCATTGCAAAGAGTAGAATTCAACCACCCACCTAGTGAGTCAGAGAATGGTCCTCAGTGCACACTCAGGAGATTGTATGCAAATTTGGACTCGGGAAACCCCAGACAATCCCCTTCTCCTGCTCTTGGGACCAGAAAATCCCTCCTGTGTTTCATCATTTAAAACCTAGTGTGTGGCTGAAGTGACGGGCTGGGCCTGTCTCACAGGGGAACAAACTCAAACTCGGCCTGTGGCGTGGAGCTCACCTGCCGCCCGCTCTGTGGGACGTCCTATTTTTCCTATCTGGAGATGGTCTCAGGCCACACTGGGAACTGGTTCCATCTAATTCCATCCATTGCTGGGCCATTCAGCTCCTGGGGATGAAGCAGGGCTGGCTGAAACTCAGGGACCCTGGAGGGGCTCATGGCTCTGGCAGCACCAGCAGCATGGTGGGCTCAGTCCTCCCAGGAGGTCCGAGCTGGTGAAATTCATGTGAAAAGTGGCCTGAAATTCCCCATCATCCCCACGGGACAGAGATGAGGCAGATGGGTGCCCGTTTCTTTCCTCTGAGAATGAGAATGGGAGGGTGTGATTGGACTTCACGTGTCCCCTCAGAGTCCACCTAGGCCCGGACCAGGAGGTGGCCTACGGCCCACACTTGAGTTCCTTCAGTTCACACAGTCACTCAGGGAGCGTCAGCTCCACAGGGCTTCAGGGCTTTGGGAGCCAGGGCTTCCTCTGCCTTCCACAGACTCAGCGCTAAGGGAGCTCACTGCTGTCGGGGTTTGGTGGAGAAGCACTCGGTGGGGCTCAAGGCCTCCACCAGGTCTCCTGCAGGTGATGGGTCTCTTAGGACCCTGTCCTTCCTCCATAACACAGAGAAGTCATCAGCGGTCAGAAACAATGAATAGAGCCCCATGGCAGGGGCTCAGGGTTGGGGCTTTTCTTGGGAGAATAACTGGCCTTCTTCCTGGTTTCTCCCTCTTTGGATCTAAGGGATTTTGAGAGATGAGCAGGCCCCAGTGTCCATATCTGTGCTGTCTCGGGTGCAGCAGTGACACAGCCATGGGGACGATGAGCCTTTACTGGTGGCCTGCCTGACCTCTTCTTTTAAAATGTCACATTCTTAAGATTTCTGGTTCCTGGGAGGCCAGAGGTGGATTTAAAGGAAGTTGGTGAGGACACTGCAGGTCAGGATCCTCAATAGCTTTTCCTGACAGAGGGTGTTCCCGATGGGATATGCAAAGAGAAAGCTGGGTCAGGTGCTGTCAGATCCGCTGAAGACATTTGCATCCAGGGCTGCAGCTGCGACAGGACTCTGCTTCCCTGTGCGTCCAGCAGGCTGGAATTGAGGCGCGGATTCATTCATTCCTGACACTGAAACTATTTCTTCCTGGTGACGAAAGCATACAGAGAAACAAAATCTGAAGTAAAGCTTTTATGTGCTTCGTCTAAGTTAACAATGTTTTTAAAATATATGTATGTCTTTCACCTTTAGAAAAAGGCAAACATCACGATGCTTCACCTTAATTATCTCAGCATGGATCTCTTAGAATTGAGGGAAAATTCCCGCCTCCATCCCAGTGCCATTTGCACCAATTAACCAGAGCAGCTCCCTGGCCTGAACACTGGGACGGGAGCCATAGGTGCTCGGGAAGCAAACTCTCCGTAAATTATTGCAGAGCAAAAGCGTGCCCACGGACGTTGCACTCGCTCCAAGAGAAGCTTCCTGGCTGTTGATTTTTCTGGGTATGAGCTCTGTCTAGAGTCACACATTGAATTAGGTTGTCACGTCTCTTTCTTTGTTGAGTAACTGTCCTTAAGGAAATGCCGTGGTACTTGGCAAGGGGCTTTACTGGGGCTTAGAGTTTGAGTTAAGAGACTGGTTCCCAACTTGTTCATGGGCGGCGTCACTCCTGATTGATACATTCTTAATGACTCCTAAACTCAACATTGTTTTATAAAAGTAACACACTCACATTTAAAAACTCACCCATAGCAGAGTGTGAATCTCTCCTACGCTCCTGTTCCGATCCCAGGAACCACCCATAGCATTGTGGTTTTATACTTTCCGTCCTCTCTAGATCTCACCCCATTTGTGAGACCTTGTTAGAGAAGGAGGTGAAATTGCTCTGAAATAGGAAAGTCACTGAGAAGTGCAGCACCCCCATGTCCCTGGGGAAGAAGCCACCCAGGCTGAGGTGACATGGGCCTGTTGCTCAGGGACAGCCGGGCTGACTCTTCCCATGAAAACCCCTACAGTTGCCGCTGCTGCTTTTCTCCTGGCACAGCCCAATGGGACTCCTTCACAGCCATGTGCATCCTGGTGATAAGGTTTGTCTGATAAGGACCATCAGAATATCACCTTTGCTTTCTAAGGTAGTTATCAGCTTCAGCAAGGAAGACCATCCACCAGCACAGACATGGGGTTCTTCACCAAAACTAGAAACGTAGCTATTATAGGATCTGAGGACGTGCCGGGCTTAGGTCAAGTCTAATTGAATTCACTTTTATGAGCTCAAAGCAAAGCCATGTAAAAGGGGAGCCATCAAGCCTGACTGAGAGACACATGGCCTGTTTTTAATGGAGCATAAGCATCCATGCTGTGTCCCCAAACCTCTTTCCTGTAACTGAGGAGGAACTTCCAGGCTGTTCCTTTGTGGCATCATGGCTCAGTTCCCCAGGCAAGAGAGGGAAGCCTCATTCCTATAGATAGAATCCCGGAAAGCAAAGTCTCTCATGTCTGTGATTTTAGAAAACAAAGTTTCTCAGCAGTAAGTCCTCAGTGTTAAGTAACAGAAGCAGTTTTATTCATTTCTCTTTCTGTGGAATGGCCAGCTTCATGGGCTTGAGGGCAGGGCAGTCCTACAGGGACCTGCTCTCGGAAGGCCCGGTCCTGGTGTAAGAATGCCACCCTTTTGACATTCTGAGTAATTTTCTCTTTGAACTTATGTTTTGTAAGTAGAGTCCTGTGAGTGGCGCATGTGCATGGGCAGAGTGGACACACACAGACGTGAGGTGGACAGGCTTAGGCCCCGGCACCGTGGCCACATGATTGGTCGTAGTTGGTCTAGCTGCCCTTAGCACTCACATCTCTGGAGCAGCCCAGACACCTGGGGCTGGGCATGGTGGCACATGTCTGTAATCCCAGCTACTCAGGAAACTGAGGCAAGAAAATCACTTGAACCTAGGAGACAGAGGTTGTGGTGAGCCAAGATCGTGCCATTGCACTCCAGCCTGGGCAATAAGAGCAAAACTCCATCAAAAAAAAAAAAAAAAAGTCCTGGTTTCCACATGCCCCACTGTCTCACAGGACTCTACCTACGGTGGCAGTGCCAGTCCTCAGCCCTGGGGTGAAAGGAGGGCCTCTGTAGGGGTAGCACTGACACTTGGTGCCTGTTCACCCCTGGAGTCACTCTTCTTGGAGCATCTGCAAAATATGAACCTTCTGGCCTGAGCACTGGGACAGGAACTGCAGGTGCTCAGGCAGCAAACTATCAGTAATTGATTGCGAGCAAAAGTGTACACACGGACATTGTGATAAAGTCGGCCGGGGAGCAAGCAAAAGTGTGCACAAGGATATTGTGATAAAGTTGGCCGGGGAGTGAGCAAAAGTGTGCACACAGACATTGTGATAAAGTCGGCCGGGGAGTTGTAATTGTTGCAAGCAAAAGTGTGCACACGGACCTTGTGATAAAGTCGGCTGGGGAGTTGATTAGAGTTCTTCAGAGAGTTTAGAATTATGCAAGGAGTTATCGTGGCCTCAAAAATGGAAATTACATTTATAAAGATAATTATATTCTATACATTATATGGAGAGGAGTGCAACTTTTATATAAACTTTCAGATGAATCAAACCTTAAAGGGGAGCAGTTTTTAAAGAGTTTTTCTTATTATTAAAGATACAGAAGTGAATGCATAAGCAGGTCTTTTCAATAAACTACAGTTTACAATACCACTTTGCTTCTGGTGCAGGCCCCTGCAAATTACAGGAAATATCAGTTAGAGGTATCAAAATTCCATTGGATGAATTCACATATAAAATTCAGTTCGAACTTACATGAAAATGGCTTGCTTAAGGAGCTATCTCATTTATAGAAACCATTTAGAAAAAATCACCAGCTCCAGATATACTAAAATTTCTTAGTATATCAAAATAATTCAACCCCATATTGTCACAGCTTAGAAAATATTCCAGAAACATTTGTTTCAGCAGATTCTTCTCAAAAGAAAAAATGAAGTTGCACCAGGTATAAAGTGTGATGGCCAAATTAATTGACAGATGAGTAGACCTGAAAAATTGTTTAATTTACCCATATATCCCATTAATAAGATGCTATGATTCTATTATAATCATGACACTCATTTTGAGGGGAGATTTGCATGATTCTGTCATCCGTCCTGTATAACTATTATCTCTATTACATTTTTAAAACAATAAAAAACACTGGTTTCAGAAAGCTGAGTGTCCTCCTGCCGTTCATGGCCCTTTCTTCTCCTGCTTCTTGAACAGGGTACCCTGAATTTCCATTCTGCACTGAGCCGTGGGAATTTTGTAGCCAGCCCCACCATGGCCATTTTTATGCAAGTTACCTCATTGAATCCTCAGAAGCAAACCTGCCAGGCTGGTATTACCCAAGTGTACAGAGGCAGGTCCTGGGGCCTAGAAAGGTTAGAGGACATGTTGAAGGTCACCTATCTCCTAAGTGGCAGAGATGCAATTAGAAATAAAATCCCCCTCTCTTCAAAGCCCGTGTTCTTAACTACTCCCACACAATCACCATGGTGTCCTGATCACCTCCCTCTTCATCCTCCTACAGCCCCAGAGCTACAATAATGCTCTGCCTAAGGCCAGAGTCCATGGAGCTACTGTCTCCTCTCCCAGCTCCTGAGCTGAGTGGTGAGTCCAGAGCCTGGCCTGGCCTTGCAGGAGGTGAGAGAATGTGAACGCAGTTACTGCCACCTCGTGGTGGCTCTTTTACGTAACCCTGAAACACAGATCTAATCTCAGTTTCCTGCCTGCCTGAAGCCTGGGTGTGCACCTGAGACTTCCTGTCATTTATGTCTCCCCTTAATGAACCTAGAGAGAGTTCTCACAGTTTTATGAATCCTCTTAAGGAATCAACTTTTACTTATTTATTTTTAATATTTTCTTTAGCGTCCAGTTTCTTGTTATTCACTCCGTTTATTTACTTTGGGTTTAATTTGCTCCCTTTTCCCTTTCCGTTTCTTACGGTGAAAGCTTAAATTGTTTATTTGTGAGCTTTCCTGCTTTCTATGATAATAGCATTTAATTATAAAATTGTCTCCAAGAGCTGCTTTAGCGGCAGCTCCACAGATCTTGGCATGTTATGGTTTCATTTTCTATCAATTCGACTTATTTTCTAATGTATCTTGTGATTTCTCCTTTGACCACTAAGAAATATGTTCATTGATGTTCCCGTATGTGGGAATTTCTCCAGGTACCTTTCTGTTAGTGATAGCTTTGTAAATTCCACTGTAGATCGACACTGTATTTTGTATAATTTTAAACAATGCTGATTTTTTTGAGACATTTCATAGATTAGTATGGGTTCTATTGGGTAATATTTGAAAGGATTCTGTTATTTGGTAGAGTGTCCTATAAATCTCAAGTAGGTTGTGCTGGATGATACTGTTTTTAAGTTTTCTCCATCTTTACTAATATTTCATCTTCTTTAAAAAAATCGATTACAAGAAGAGAAGTGTTGAATGTCTAATTGTAATCGTTGATTTGTCTATTTAATGTCTATTGATTTTTCTTTAAGAATTTCCAAATTCTGTTATTAGGTGCACACTGATTTAATATTAATATCTGTTCTTGGTGATGTAACTGCCTTATCATGAGGAAAAATATACCTTATTATTCCTGATAATACCCCTTCCTTTAAAATCTACCCCAATTTATGCCAATGAGCCAATATGGCCAACTCTGTTTCCTTTATACTAATGTTTTTATGTTACATCTCCTTCCATCCTTCTTTTACTCTGAATTTGTTCTTACAGTTTATATATAAAGTGGGTTTTCATAGACAGCATGCAGTTGGGTCATTTTCTACTGAACTGGCAGTCTCTCTCTCTTTAAGGAACTTCCAGAATGTTCGAAGCACACTCGTTTCATCATGTGGAACCAAATTTCTACCTGGCATCTTCCCTTTCTGTCAAAAAATTATTTTTGCATTTTATGGTACAGACTTGCTGGTGAGGAATTCTCTTAGCTTTTATTGTTTTACTGGCCCTTTGCTTATTATTTGATTATGTGTTTACCTTTTCTTAGAAATATATTTTGCTGAGATGGAATTCTAAGATGATTTTTTTTTCTTTTGACAGTTGAAGATATTTTATATTTTGTTCTTCTGTAAGTAGTATGATCTTCTGTAAGTAATAAGTTTTGTTTTGTTTTGAGACGGAGTCTCACTGTGTTGCCCAGGCTGGAGTGCAGTGGCATGATCTCAGCTCACTGCCATCTCTGCCTCATGGGTTCAAGAGATTCTCCTGCCTCAGCCTCCTGAGTAGCTAGGATTACATATGTGTGCCACCATGCCCAGCTAATTTTTGTATTTTTTTTTTTTTTTTAGTAGAGATGGGGTTTCACCATGCTGACCAGGCAGGTCTCAAACTCCTGACCTCAAGTGAGGTCCTGACCTCCAGCCTCAGGCTGCTTTTAAAATTTTATTTTTGGGCTGGGCACGGTGGCTCAAGCCTGTAATCCCAGCACTTTGGGAGGCCGAGGCAGGTGGATCACAAGGTCAAGAGATCAAGACCATCCTGGTCAATATGGTGAAACCCCGTCTCTACTAAAAATGCAAAAAATTAGCTGGGCACGGTGGCTCATGCCTGTAATCCCAGCTACTCAGGAGGCTGAGGCAGGAGAATTGTCTGAACCCAGGAGGCAGAGGTTGCGGTGAGCCGAGATCACACCATTGCACTCCAGCCTGGGTAACAAGAGCAAAACTTTGTCTCAAAAAAATAAAATAAAATTCTCTTTATTACTGATTTAACATAATTTGATCATGACATGCTTCATGTGGCTTTCTTCATGTTTGTTCAGCTTGGATGTCTTCATGTGGTAAATATGTGCATTTATAGTCTCACCAAATTTGGAAAACAATAGGCCATTCTTTCCTTAGCTCTATCCTCTCTCCCAAAACTTCTTTCTGCCTCTAAACACACGTAGGCACTAGATTGCTTGATGTTTCCACGCAGGTCACTGTTTATCATTTTCCAGCCCCTTTTCCCTCCTTTTGCTTTATTTCTTCATTCATTTGTAGTAATATAAACTCAGGTTTGCTGATTTTTATTTTGGAATATATGCTATAATCCAACTCATAATATTTTTTACTCAGATGTTGATTTTTAATCTCTGGAAATTCCATTTGTTTCTTTACATCTCTCCTCATCATGAAGAGTTTTTCTCTTCAACCTTGGACACATTTATAACAGGTCTTTTATATCCCTTTTTGCCAATCCTAGTACCCTTGTCATCTCTGGATCTGTTTTTACTGAATGAGTTTTCTCTTTGTTATGGCCATATTTTCCTGCATGCCTGCTAGTTTTTGATGAGATTCAATGCATTATAAAGCACAAATTGTTGAGTAATAGATTTAGTTGTTTTTCTTTGAAGAATGCTAGACTTTATTCTGGTCCACATTTAAGTTTCTTATAGACAAGTCTTTCAAGGATGGTTTAGAAAAAAGTTGTTAGAGTAGTTGCAGAAAGGTTTAATCTAGAGCCAAACAGCACCACTACTAATGTGTTAGTTTTCTGAGGACTCTGCAGCCTCTCCACTTTGCTGGAGGAAATGAAAACTTTTCCAGCCTTTAGTGCACCTGAAATTGTTATCCAATGCATTTTGTGTGCTTTTGTTTGCCTCTGGCCTTGTGAAGTCTTACCCCAAGTGTGCTTAGATGAAAATATAGCCCAAGACTGAAGACATACCATGTGCCCCTGCCCCCACCACCAACACTTGTGGGCCTTGTTTCCTTCTGGATACCCTCTCTTTGCTATTTTGCCCTGGAGATGGGGGTGTTTTGTGCTTTGTGAACTTTTACCTTAGTCTCTTCAGTGCCTCAGAATTGCTGGTCTTCGTGTGACCTCCGTGGGCTGTGGTCTGGACCCTGTGGCTGTAGTGAGCTGGGGGCATTCGGAAATCTCATTTCAATTGTCTGTTGCACTGCTTATTACCCAGTGTCTGGACACAGGTATCTCACACCTGCTGACAGGTTCCCTCTTGTCTACTGTCAGAGGGAGATTCCCATAGCAGTGGGTCCATTTTGGATGGAAAATGAGAAAGAGGCTCATCTTTTTTGAGTCCTTGAGCCTTTCTTCCTAAGAGCCTCCTTGTATTGTTTTTTTCCCATACATAACGCCTTGACTGGGGTCTGGTGTCAGGTGTGAAGGCCACACACTCCTTTTGCTGGAATCCTTCCACATCAACATTAAGAGAGCACTAGATAGTTAAACTGCAGTACCTACGTATCATTCGAATGATTGAAGGACTCAAGTCAGAACCCTGTGGTGAATTACAGGAAAGACTGTAAGCATTTGGGAAATCAGCTGTGTTTTTAAGATGGAGATAAAATGTGAGACGGTCCCTGAAGGACGGGTTAAATTTAGAGATGAAGTTGGAGGAGTGATTATATATCGGACATGAGGTCAACCAGAGCAGAGGCATGGGTGAGAGAAAGCAAAGCGAGTATTTGAGGAAGAGCCAGGTTCCCTATTTCTCTGAAGACAACGGTTTTGGAAGGAATTGGGATGACCCCTGAGGGATGTATGAACACCTGAGAAATAGATTTGGTGGAGAGATGCCATCTGGGGTGGAGGGACTGAAAGATCCAAGGCTTGTATGATACAAAAGCAAAGGACGCGTTTCAGGAGAGTGAAGAGTCCAACTTCACTGGGGCATGACATTCAGAAAGGAGGAATAGAACCTGGTAACCCTTAATAATGTGGTCAGGCTCCCTTGTAGATTTCTCCAGAGATTCTACCGTCTTTGAATGAAAAGTGAGTCCTTAGGACTTTCTAAATTGCATTTTTGGAAACAACTACCAAAATAACCAGAATTAAAAAAAAAAAAAAAAATGAAGCTCCTAATTTTTTAAAAAAATATTTTACTTTTATAAACATTATGGAGGCATTTCCACACTTGACAACATTCTCATCATGTTTCTGGGTTTTTCATTTCTTTCTTCGGCAGCATTTTCGGCCACGTGTCGAGCACTTGCCAATCTGTTCCTCCTTTGGAAGGCAGCTGAGCACAGCACACCGGCCGCCTCTGACTCGGCAATAATATTTCTGTAATGTGTTTATGATTCCTCCATGGCCTGCAATGACAAAACAGCACACATGGAAAGGTTTTAGGAAGACTTTTGGTACATGTTCAAGGCTTCTGGAATTCCTCAAATAACACACCTATTGCTTTTCTTGTACCTTTTGCTCCTTTTTCCTTTTTCTATAAATTCAGGAGGTAAAGGTAGGACTAAGCAACCCACAGGCGATGTTTCTATGGCTGTGGCTCAGCCATGGACCCACAGTGGCACTGGGGAAGTGGTGTGACCCCGTGACTGCCACAGGAACAATGTGGGTGCTGGGGCTGTGGTGTCCTCAGAGGCAGCCCAAACACTCTGCCTCCAACCACTGCACTTAGTAAAACGGGAGCCTGTGCTTCTGTTGTCAGAGTAAATCAGTCTTCCCTGCTGTATTAAAACATTGTGTCAGTTTCATGTCTCATCAGCAGGCATAGGAATCTTCTAGGGGAAAGAGATAGCTTTTGTGAGCTAGTTAGTTTCTTAGGAGTGGATCAGGAAAAACTGAGAAACTTGATGTAAGGTTTGTAATGATTCTTGTCTGAAAGAAAAGAATAGTGATGCCTGGTTCCCATACAATGAACCTGCTTAGTCTAAAGTGCTCTGAAGGATAGAGAGACTGACTCTGAATATATGCTCCCAGTTAGTTCAACCCTTGGATTTCCCAGCCCACCTTACCTGGAACAGGCACCAAAAACAGGAAGAGCAAAGCGAACAGAAGATAATGGATCCTCATAGCTGCCAGGCTTCACTCCAGGCTGAGACTGGATCTAAAAGTGTGCTTGGTCACTTTATAAAGGTTCCAGCCATGGCTGCAATTCTTGTCATGTTACAGTGATGACATTATGATATGTTTCCTGGTGTGTCATACCAGTGCCTCTCACCATGCAGAACACACCCATGTACCCAGATGTAATTGGGAACCCAGTGGTGAGGCAGAGCTCCCTATGGAAATGTGGCTGTCCCGCTGCTCTCTGGACTCGAGGGGCTTGTCTGGGTGTGGGTCGGGTCGGGTTGTGGGCACAGCTAGGGACACTGTGGGCAAGAATGCCCCCTTTGGGGAGTAGTCTCAGAGCATGTGACTGGGGCTGACTTGCCCAAAGGGTGTTACTTTGGAGCTTTTTTCCTCTTTTTAAAATGTTGCAAGAGTCTAAGATCCTCCTGGGAACCAATAAATCCAGTTCTGGACATACTCAGTATCTGGCAATAGGACTGGATTTTTTGGTAGTGAGGCAAGGAAGCAAAATGGGCTACATTCAAGGTTCTCTGACCCTCTGGCCCTTGGTCTATGATAGTGTGCTATAAGTTGAGTGAAACATATCTGATTCTTTCATTTGTTTTAATTTTGAGAGAGAGTGTCACTTGGTTGCACAGGTTGGAGTGTGATTCTTTCATTTGTTTTAATTTTGAGACAGAGTGTCACTTGGTTGCACAGGCTGGAGTGCAGTGGCCTGATTATAGCTCACAGCAACGTGACCTCTCAGGCTCAGGAGGTCCTCCCACTTCAGCCCCCAGAGTAGCCAGGACCACAAACACATGCCTCCACACCTGCCTACATTTTAAATTTTCTTTAGAAAATAAGGTGGGGTCTCACTCTGCCTCCCAGACTGGTTTTGGGCCCAGAGGTGAACTCCTGAGCTCGAGCAATCCTCCCACTTCAGCCTCCTAAATTGCTGGGATTACTGAAGTGAGCCACTGTGTGTGGCCTATGTCTGATTCTTCATCCTTGTCTAAAAACTAACAAATTTATGACAAAGAAGGTGTTTAATTTTATTTCATCAGAGATCTGGGATGATAGATTTCATAGAGTGGCATCTCCTAGTTAACAACTATCCCTGTACAAAGAGGGGCTTCGGAATAGACATTTAAGACCGCAAGTTACTCTTGACTCAGGAGCATTCAGGGCAGTCCAGGGGCCAGATAATTACCCCTGGATATAGATTCAATGTTTAGAGGGAAAAACGCTAAAAAGAAAAACAAAAACAACTATTAGACTTAAATGTTTAGAAGTCCAAACGATGGGTTATATTTGGTTTACTATTCAATTGGGAGCTAAGTCAGTCAATGACTACTCAACTGGGAGCTGAAGTCACCATGATGTCTCCTGGCTGCTGCTTCGTGCAGATGCAAT
Source organism: Saguinus oedipus (assembly GCA_031835075.1). Classification (NCBI taxonomy): domain Eukaryota; kingdom Metazoa; phylum Chordata; class Mammalia; order Primates; family Cebidae; genus Saguinus; species Saguinus oedipus. Next base: position 36,299,313 of record CM063182.1, on the reverse strand, counting down.
TATAACAGATCCACTAGGGATCCAGGGTGTGTTAGTTCTGGGAGTGTGTGCTAATTTTGGTGCACCACACCTGTCGTATACAGTAAGCAAACTCCGAACACACACTGCAGGAAGGAACAAGTGACATGTTTTCAGTGTAGGTGAGGGTGAAATGGGTGAGATACAAACAGGGACCCGCCTTGGATCTTTCTCTCCAGAAGCTCCATGTAGGGCCAGGTAGATAAGCAGACAGTCAAATAATATCTTTAGGATGGATTCTAATGGGAGTCATAGGAAAAGCTGAAGCACAGGGCTGCAGAAATGTAGAAGATAATTCATGCTCGGAGTGGCGCTCAACAGCAGATTTAAGACTTCAGATTTGGGGCCGGGCACGGTGGCTCACACCTATAATCCCAGCACTTTGGGAGGCTGAGGTGGGTGGATCACCAGGTCAAGAGATCGAGACCATCCTGGTCAATAAGGTGAAACACCATCTCTACTAAAAATACAAAAATTAGCTGGGCATGGTGGTGCGCGCCTGTAATCCCAGCTACTCAGGATGCTGAGGTAGGAGAATTGCTTGAGCCCAGGAGGCCAGGTTGTGGTGAGCTGAGATCGCGCCATTGCACTCCAGCAGCCTGGGTAACAAGAGCAAAACCCCGCCTCAAAAAAAAAAAAAAAAAAAGACTTCAGATTTATGGATGCTTCTTTTTAAAATCTAACTTTCCTCTTAAGTTCACGAGTTGAGACAAAGCAGTTGGAGATATTTGTAAGTGGAGGAAGGAGGTGAGTGTGGGGTGGGATAGGTGCTGACTTCACAGTCTATTTCAGAGATAATGATAGCATTGGGTATTGTAGAGGATTAGCACCAGCTCTCAGCCTGGGGTGCAGATAGTCAGATGCTGGTGATGACTTGCTTTTCCCCGTGGAGACTAGACCTCCACAGGTGAACCCCTGGTCTGATCTGTTCCTTCAGAGACTTGGAGGCATCTTTATGGCAACACTACTATTTCATAAAGGCTCCTTGGGGGGAAAAAGAGTGCCACTTTTGCTTGTCAACTGATTTGGAAGCTTGGAATTGGAGACTGGGTTGTGACAACGTTTTCAAGTTTGGGCACACTCTTCACTCCTAAAATAAGTTTTGAGGGAAACTTACATATGTTTTAAGAAAATCATAAAAGTAATGCATTTTTATGGTAAAATTTCAAACAATAGAAGAGAGAGACTGTAATTTGCTTCTCTACTGCAGGGAACCACTAGTAACTGATTGCCCTCTTGTTGGCTTGTTATAATCCTTTTTATGTCATAAATGCTTTTAGCCTCTCAAATGATCACAATTACACATGTACTAATAGTTGGGTGAATAATTTCATGAGTGTGAAGCCTTACAACTCTACCGAGAGCTGGGTCTTCTCCCTCCCTGCCCCTGGGCTCTGAGTCACAGCACTTGGAACTGCAGATCCTGCAAAATGTTGTATTCCTTGCCCATGTTTTCCCGGCAGCTCTCACAGCCAGCATTTCTACAGTCTTGATTGGGTTGAGCAAGGAAGACAGACGTTAGTTACTTATCATCTTTGTTCATGTCAGACTTTCCTTTGATTGTTTTCTTTAAAATTCTGTTCTTAAAATGTGGAGCCAAGATGTGATTGGTCCAAGTTTTTGGCTTAAGGGCAGAGTTATGTGGGAGACAATCACCAGGTCTGAAGTGAGGCATCAACAGGTTATTGCTCAGCCCTACCATGTATGGCGTGGGTTTACCTGAATAAATTACCTAAGCTCTGTAACTCAGCAGCAAAGCACAGAGAGCAGTACATTTCCTGTTTAGGTCACAGTGAAAGCCATATGAGTTAATGATGTGAAATTGACTTGTACATTGTAAATTACCATGTGACCCATGTATCACCCGAGTATCACCCATGTGACCCTCGGTTAACAATATTAAGACTCCAGCATGGGCTCCCAGCATGGGAATCCAGGGTGTCAACTCTTCTTCATCCTGACATAGTCTAAGATGAAGCGTGGCTCAGCCATTCTCCTTTGCAGCCATTAATCTCGTCATAACTACCATTATATAATTTGTATAGATAAAGGCAGACATTGTCCCAATGTTATAGATGAGGACACTGAGGCTCAGAAAGGTAGCATCGTGACCTGAAGCCGGCATGGCCAGTCACTCTGCTGCTCTCAGAGCCATCTGCTGCCTGCTGGCGCTGTGCCCTGTGCCTTAGGAAATGACTGACGCTTCCTAGCAACCCACCTCCAGGTATCATATAGACTGGCCAAAGGGAGGCACTGACAGAAGGTAAAGGGCAGGAGCTGGTGAGAAGCAAAGGTAATTGTCTTCCTGTACTTCAGGAGGCGTCACCTCTGTGGCTCTGATTCCTGTTATTAATAGAAAGTTGCTTCATCCACAGTCTCAGCTTACACAGGCAGGTCTGAGCAACTCCAGCACCTCCTGGGTAGTCCATATACAAGTTGTGAGACTCTTACCTCCTTCCTGCCTCGTCCCTCTGGCCCTAGGAATGGGTGTGCCTCTCTGCTGTTCCAAGTTCCGCAGTGACTTACTATACATTTTGGCTTTTAGTTCTCCTATCACCTCTATACTCAATTTTCTAAGTTAAATTTAACCAGTGTGAGATCTCTAGATTCACTTGTTTCTCTTACTGGGCTCTGACTGTCTGCAAAGTCCACACTGTTATCAGACACTTAGTAAAGCTGTTTCTTCCTCCCACTGTGCTGACGGTACCATGCTTCATCAGTGACGATAGTGCTTTGCTGCTCACCACCTTCTCGTATATTTTATCAGCATCTTATGATTTAGCCCAGTGTGGGACCTTGGCATATTGTAGAGTTGCCATCCACTAGCACTTTATTGTGGCTGCTTACTGACACATTCTCACAGTTGCGTAGCTTCATATGTGAGGCCATTTCTAGCACACTGATTTTATCTTTATCACCGTTATTTTTGCTTAATTATTTATCCCCAAAAGAAGATAAACAAGGAAATGGGAAGAACAAAGATTTTCCTCAACTATGTCACTACAGACTACCTTTTTTTTCTGGAAGAGGGGAAAACTCTAGGCCTTTAGTCAGAAAGTATCTATGGGCTGGGCTCAGTGGCTCAGGACTGTAATCCCAGCACTTTGGGAGGCCAAGGAGGGCAGATCACTTGAGGCCAGGAATTCCAGACCAGCCTGGCCAACATGGCAAAACCCTGTCTCTACTAAAAATACAAAACTTAGCCAGGCATGGTGGCAGGTGCCTGTAGTCTTAGCTACTCAGGAGGCTGAGGTGGGAGAATCACTTGAACCTGGGAGGCGGAGGCTGCAGTGAGCCAAAATTATGTCACTACACTTCAGCCTGGGCGACAGGGCGAGACTCCATCTCAAAAAAAAGAAAGTGTCTATGGAAGTGTTATGTTATGTTTTGCCATTGTATTAGGCCTCCATGGAGGTTTAAAACTCAACTCAGTGTGTTTGTTTTATTTTCCCTGTTTGGTGCGGATCTCTTGATGGCACCAGAGCTATAACTCCAGATCTCATAGGCATTGTCTTCCCTGTAAACCCACATCAGAAAGAGCCACTTCACAGGATGAGGGGTTGGCCCAGGAAATGCATAGACTTTATTTTACACTGAGTAATGGTGTTATCTGTCTCCACCAGACCTTCTGGGTGTGGACTGATACTTTATGCTGACTTGAGGCAGTGAACTTCCTTGTCATTTTTGCATCTTGCAGGTAGGTACACACAGTGCAGGCTCTTTGGGTTCCTGAAAATGCCATTAAATTGTAAACACTGTTGGATACTGCGATCCATCCACTGTGCAGAAAGAGAGAGGAGAAAGAGGAAATATAATATGAAGACAAGAAGAGGGTGTGCAGAGAAGGGGCAACAGCTGGGCATGAAGGAAACCTGCTCATCCTGAGGCACAGACTCTGGATCTGGCAGCTCCAGTGGGACAGACAGTCAGAAGTGCCCTCTCTGAGAGCAGGAGCAGAGGTGGGAAGGCACAGGGCCAGTGTGGGGAAAAGGGAACAATCTACACTGGCCAAAGTCTGATGGGCAAGGTGGTGGGCAAGTTTGCATTCGACTTGGTAGATACGTGGAGGCCATACCATGAACGCATGAAAAACTAGACCTCACATTTAAATGATCTCAGTGTTTGACCCCACCAATAATTCCTTCAGACCGATGAGGTGCTGGGAGAGATGCACATCCAATGAGCCTGGCAGTTATGCTTTGAAAAATCTGTGTGTTTTAAAGACCACTTACATAATCTGTTTGCCAAGGTTGCCGATCAGTGATTCTGGGAGCTTGACCACTGTGGGATAGGCTGTGAGGCCCAGGAGCGTCCACCTGCTCCCAGCCATTCTGTGCTACTCTGGCTCTTAAAACAACTCAACCATCCAGACAGAAGAGGCTCTCAGCTGAAGGGATGGCGTGTTTTCCTTAACCAGGGGCTGTGCCAAAATCCTGATTCAAGGACTGTTGGGAGAGTAGGTGGGCATCTCTTCTCAGTGGTCCCACACGGAGAGTTACTGAGGCTGAGTGTTGGCCAAATCCTAAAGCCATCTCAAATGCATTTCTCTTTCTCTTTACTTATCAGGAAAGATAAATTAATTGAAGGAGATGGTGTTTGAGATCTTCTTTGGCTAAATCAGTAAGGCTGCTTTCTAAGGTTCTCCAGACCCATCATGTCCTACTTTCATAGACTCATTGCCCAAAGTTCTAAAATTGTAACACCCCAATCCAGCCAGGCTCTTTCCCCACCACCGCCACTGATGATGGGCCATCCCCCAGGATCCTACCCGTTGGTTTAGCAGATCCAGACACTGCTCAGCTTTGGCAAAGGAAAAATAAATTGAGAAAGTGATTCCACATCCATGTTCTGCATCAATGTCCACAGAGGGCTCCTCTGGGTTTGTAATCAGATCACAAGTCCAGATCCCCCCAAATTACTCTCCTTGACTTTGCCTCAGCGGGGTGCCATGCTTACTTGATATTGCCTGGGACAGGATTATGAGAAGAACACAAAAAATGGAGAGAAGTTGCATGATGTCATGGAATTTCTGAGGATTCCAGGAGAGCAGAGCCTAGAGGACTGTGTTTTCTCCAGGGTTGAGCCGTTAGGCAGTGTCTACTGGATGCAGTGTGAAGAAAGGGAACAGATATGTGTTATATTATAAATATATAATGTTACATATATCCTGTGTATATATACATAGTACATATATATAACATGAATCATACATATATACTATATAATACATGGTAAGTATCACAGATTATATAATATATAAAATTATATTCAGGCTGTGGCTTCAAGGGTAGACTCTTTCCTTGTGGATACAATGGAGTCAATTCCTTCAGGGGAAAAAAGTGTTCTCTTTTAGTTAATGCAGTTGGGTGTGTGTGTGTGCATGTGTGTGTGCATGTATGCGCGCATGTGCATGCGTGTGTGTTTGTGTGTGGCTATTCCTATATTTCTTTGGAACTTAGGTATCTTGATATTATCCTTTTCAAGTAAAAAACAGATGGTTTATCCTTTTCAAGTGAAAAACAGTCAGATGGTTTAGAGAGTATATATTTTTTAAAAAATGGAAAAGACCTATACAGAGCTCTAAATATAATCCTTTGTTTCACGTTCACTGGCAGGGAGGCCAGGCTGAGTGCCCAAGGTTGAAAGGCAGATAAGTGTCTTCATTTGAGGTTGCTGAAAAGAGGCAGCAAACACTCCAGGCTGTAGTGGTGCTGCCTTTACTTACAGCAAGAGAAGAGACAGAGAGTGCACGGGAGCCCCTCTTTGCATAGAGTCTATTTCCTGTGGCTAGTGAATCCCTGCGGCCCATTCTCATGATGTTGTTTTGAGCATGCACTTTGCACTGCAGTGGAAGAAGCTAGAGGGGGGTCTGACATACAGAAGGCTGGGAGTCATGGAGACAAGCCCTGAAGCAGAACACAGCAGCTCGTTGAGAGCGAATAGAGAAAGATCTTCCCACCCAAAGAGATGTGCTCTGCACAAGCTGCGTGGCTCCCTGTCTCCCCTTAGGGAAGTGGTCCAGGCTCCAGGCTCACTCTTACGTGGCACAGTGGCATGGAACTACCTCTCCCAATGCCTTCCCTCACCGAATGTTTTACCTTAACCAGAATAGAAGGAACCAGGGACCAATTATCTTCCAATCAAATCTCCACATTCCAGTCTCTCCCTCTAAGCGTTATATTTTCCCTGGTTCCTGCTTCTTTCCTCCTTGTTTTAGGAGGAGTTCTTTTTCCTACGACCCTTGTACTTGGGAGCCTACCTGTTTATACCATGCAGCATGCTTAGTTCTCTGTTCTCTTAGAGCACTCTCTCCCTGCCTTTCTCTACAGGCTCCTTCACTGCAACCCACAACCAAATTAGATTATTTAAATAAAAAATAACCTGTCTGTGATACCTTTTTTCTCCTCACACAGTGACTCATGGTTTTCTTTCATTCATTCTCGAAGTTCTCAAATGAGTGGTCTACACTCATGTGTGGCGGCCTCTGCTCAGGTGTGTACCCTTCTCCATCACCCCACTGTCCCTAACCCATTCCATCCTGGCCCCTCAAGACATCTGTCCAAGCTGCTGTCCAAACTGCTCTCCCTCAGTCCAGCCAAGGCTTTCACATCCCCAGCTCAGTGGCTTTTCTGTCTGTAATCTCCTGACTTGACCCCATTGCAATATGTGCCTTATTTTTATTTATTTTTATTTATTTATTTATTTATTTTGAGACGGAGTTTCGCTCTTGTTACCCAGGCTGGAGTGCAATGGCGCGATCTCGGCTCACCGCAACCTCCGCCTCCTGGGTTCAGGCAATTCTCCTGCCTCAGCCTCCTGAGTAGCTGGGATTACAGACACGTGCCACCATGCCCGGCTAATTTTTTGTATTTTTAGTAGAGATGGGGTTTCACCATGTTGACCAGGATGGTCTCGATCTCTTGACCTGGTGATCCACCTGCCTCGGCCTCCCAAAGTGCTGGGATTACAGGCTTGAGCCACCGCGCCTGGCCGCAATATGTGCCTTGTAAGACCACTTTAAGAAACCTATCCCTCCGCTTCAATTCAACACGCAGAGAACGTCCTGGACATCTGCTCTGTGTCAGGGTCTTAGGACCTGGTGCTGTGCAGGTTAGAAAAATAAACAATATTTACTCTCTATGCTCTGTAATTTTCACTATTTCTTAGTCTAATGGAAAAAGATACACACTGACGTAGTAACACAATGTAGCAGACACCCACTTTCCATTTTCTCCTCCTATCCTCCTGACTCTGAAGTCCCCAAAAGGGAGCATCTTCAAGAGTTTAACATTTTCACGGCGATGATGATGATGATGATGATGATAATGATTCTCCTCCTGCTCCTCATCATCACATCATCATGACTGAGACCTGTTGAGCACATATTATGTTCCAGACACTGTGCTAAGCAATTTACTTGCATTTATGTCATTTGAGTCATACAGTAGTTTGATAATGTTGATACACTTAGCTGCATTTCACAAATGGGGAAACAGACCTAGAAGGTGAGGTGATGCTTGCATGCTTCTAACTATTCCAGATGCTTACTCACAGGCCTCTCCTGGCTTCATAGTCTTTGGGATGTAGTTACCTATGCCTGCATGCAGCAACCTTCCCTCTTCATCCCTGGACTGAGCCATTTCCCCAATGTTTTCAACCAATCTTTACATCACTTGAAGATCATTGTCATCTTGATAATAACACCTTGTATCTCTTCCCTCTTTTTGTAAATATCAACTTCACTCCCCAAATTGCTTGGTGACAGGGGCTGGAAATTAGATTCTTTCTGACCCTTCTCTCCCTTATTGCTCAAACACCAGCACTCGTGGCTTTTTTTTTTTTTTTTTTTTTTCTCCATTTTTTGAGACAGAGTTTCACTTCGTCTCCCAGACTGGAGTGCAGTGGTGCAATCTTGGCTCACCGCAACCTCTGCCTCACAGGTTCAAGCGATTCTCCCACCCCAGCCTCCTGAATAGCTGGGACTGCAGGCATGTGCCACCATGCCCGGCTAATTTTTGTGTTTTGAGTGTAGAGACAGGGCTTTGCCATGTTGGCCAGACTGGTCTTGAACTCCTGACCTCAAGTGACCTGTTCTCCTCAGGCTCCCAAACTGCTGGGTTTACAGACATGAGTCACCATGCCTGGCCAGACATCTGCCAATCCTTTCTACAAAATGGTTTGCACAATCTTCAGGGCCCAACCCAAATACCAGCTCCTCATGATCCCAGTCACCCCAGTTGAAAGTGCTCCCTCCCTGCTCTGCAGTTCTGAAGAGCTCACTTTGCACAACACTTGGAGTTTCTATCAAGTTTCATGATGAATGCCACGTACTATTTGTGAACACTTCTTACTATCTTTAATAAGTGGTGTCTTTTCATTTATGTCCTTATGTTAATGAGAAAGAAAGTACATCCTCAAGTCCTATGTTGCTTTCACCCTTTGGATAATAATAATTATTTTCAAATCCTAGAGTATCCCCTAGGATGCTCAGGATGCATATCGCAAAGAAATAATTCCAGAAGAGCAAGGAAATAGGGAGAGAACAGCAGCAGCTAATGCGAAGACAGCAAATGATTTACAACACGAGAACAATCTGAACACACTAGGGCTTGACACTACATGCATTCGTGTGATACTGAGTGTGGCAAGCAGCCACTGCAATGACCCCAGTAACCCCTGCCTTTAGGGAATGCTGGCACCATGCTTTGGTGCAGATATGATATGCAGCATGGAGCAGAGGCTTACAAAACTGAAGGCCAGAAGCCCAAGAGCGGAACTCAGGGCTGCTGTGTTTGGGATGATGTGGGAGAAGGGGGCAGACCTGAGTGCTAGAACCATCTAGAAGAAGGAATCCAGAGTTAATTTAGCAGTTGAGTATGAGAGAAGGAATTGAGAGAGGAGGCAGGCTAGGGAGACTGTTCAGGGAACAGGGTAGATGGCGGTCCCAATAATTAGAATTAAAGTGGTGATACTGGCAGGCACTGAGGGAGACATGTTCTGGAGAGAGAGCCAGGCTTAACAAATGACATTATTTTTAAACAGGCTCAAACTAGTTTAGGAATTTATAGGCTTAGCAGCGATGTGGGGTTGCATGCCTTTCCCAGAGTTCCTGAAATCATGCCTGGCAAGACAGGGGCTGACTCTCCTGACTCCTATGGGCAGAATCAACGAGGAGATAAGTATATGAGAAATTCACATAAAGCTACCCTAAAGACTTTTTTTTAACCATTTGGCAGCAATATTTTCACCACAAATAGAAGGAAGTGCATAAGAGTGCCTCACCTTCTGTTTACACTATTATATTCCAACCAGGTTCTTTCTATTTAATCATGCCGCATCCCAGTGAAAACTGTTTATAGTACCTGTTGCCACCAGCCTACACAGTTGTGCTGGCTGCTTCGTCAGGCAGGACTTTTAGGGGACAGGTGGCTCTTACAAAACAATCATGAGGTCCTCTCATCAATGGGCTGGCAGTTGAGGTGCGGAGGTGATGCATCCAAGGGCAAAAGGTGTGACCCAGGGGACTTTTTTGTTTAAACAGGTCATCTGCCACTATCCTTTCATCAGAACTGGTCATTGAAATGAACCTATTGATTGATGTGGTGATAGGCAATGGATGACTATGAAATGATTTGCACATAGTGGCTGGCATCTATGTGACTGTTATTACATACCTGGCACTGCAGTTGGTGCTTTAATGCATTTCTCTGACAAAAACATAAAGTAGGTATCATAGTTTTTACTTAAGGATAAGGAGGCAGAAACAATTCCCAAAGTGCCGGAATTACAGTGGCTCATACCTGTAATTCCGGCACTTTGGGAGGTCAAGGTAGGTGGATCACCTGAGGTCAGGAGTTCAAGACCAGCCTGGCCAACATGGTAAAACCCTGTCTTTACTAAAAATACAAAAAGTAGCTAGAAGTGGTGGTGGGTACCTGTAATCCCAGCGACTTGGGAGGCTGAGGCAGAAAAATTGCTTGAATCTGGGAGGTAGAGGTTGCAGTGAGCCAAAATCGCACCACTGCACTCCTGCCTGGGCAACAGTGACACTCCGTTTCCACACAAAAAAAAAGGAAACTAAGGTTAAGGCAAATGAAATAACCCAGGACCTCAGACACACAGATTATGCTAACCACTTGCTTATTATTCAGATTATTGTAGTTATGTTTTATATCCATGTTTTTGTCAAAGGCTTTTGGTGCGGGGTTTCCCAGTTGAAAAGTGAATGATTATATGTGATGAAGAATAAATGAGAGGGCTTGGGGAATGGAAGCCACCCCTCACCCACTTGGCCCAGATCACAGGGCTGCTCCTGTTTTGAGAATTTCCAGCTAATTGCCTTATGAGATTATAGAGCATGGTATTTGTGGTCATAGAGCACCAAGAAGACTTCAGTAAAATGACGAATTTGACATCTCTATTTCAACTTCCCTTCCATGTTTTTCAGGAGGTTGTATGATTGCATATATTAGGGACCAGCAGACCTTCTCTGTAAAGGGCTAGACAGTAAATATGTGTAGGCACTGCTGGCCATGTGGCTTCTGTTGCAACTACTTAATTCTGCAAGTGTAATGCAGAATCAGTCATAAACAATATGTAGACAAATGGCCATGACTTTGTTCCAATAAAAATTTATTCATAAAACTGGGTGGCAACTGGATTTAGCCAGTAGCCTGTAATTTTCTGACCCCTGGCATAAATCTGTGAGACCCTGAGTGTGGCAGGCAGCTTCTGTGATGGCCGCCAGTGACCCCTGTCTTTGTGAAATGCTGGCATTCACGCTCTGGTATAAGCCATTCCTTTTGATTACGAGCTGACCTCATTCACTCATTTCTAACAAATAGATTGTAAGTCTATGAATCATCAGATTATACCCTAATCTCAGAAGTGGCGAGAGTAGGCTAGGAAAAGCCTGTGGGTTCCGTTTTGGACGGCTTCTCACTCTTCTTGCTCTTATGGGAGCCAGCTGCCATGTTTGGAGCTGCCCTACGGAGAGACCTACAAGGCAGTGAACCGAGGGGGTTATCTGGCAAACAGCAGGGAGGCACTGGGGCTCTTAAAATACCAGCCCATGTGGAACAAAGTAACTCCCACAAATAACCATGTGAGTGAGTTTAGGGAAGAAGATCCTTCCCTGTGTAGGCTTCAGAAAAAACTGCAGCCCTGGCTGACAGCTGAACTGCAACTTCATGACTGAGCTTGATCCAGAAGCACCCAGCTGGGCCATGCCTAGTTTCTACAACCCACAGAATGCGTGAGATGAGCAGTGTTTGTTGTTTCCACCCATCAAGTTTTCAGATATGTTATGTAGCGATGGATAACTAATATACTGTGGTATAGTATATTGAGGTATAGTGCAAAGAATGGAAGAGATTCAGAGACCTGTGTTCCAGTTCCAGGTTTTTGACAAACACACCGTGTAAATTTAGGCTAACTGTTGACCAAGTCTGGCCTTTGCATCTTTTTATTCTGCCTGCAGAAGGGAAAGGAATCACGGATCTCTGAGGTCATTACAGCTCTAAGTCTTCATGGTTCATTGAGTTGAGTCAAGCTGATTCCTGCATCTAAACCAGAGCTATGAATTTTGGAAACCCATGGGTAAAATAGGGTCCACCAACATATTTTGAATATTAGTTGTCAACATTTAAAAAACTAAAAATTTTGTATAAAAATCCAGCTTTCTGGATTTTTCAGAAAAATTCAATGATTAAGCCACCAGGGTTCAATTTCTACGTGTGACACTAAGATGGATCCAAAAATTTCTTGTCCCATTACATCAGGGATTTCCAACCCCTGGGCCGTGAACCATTACCAGTCCATGTACTGTTAGGAACCGGACCACACAGTCTGAGGTGAGCAGCATGCAAGTGAGCAAAGCCTCATCTGTATTCACAGCTGCTCCTCATCACTCGTATTACCACCTGAGCTCCACCTCCTGTCGGATAAGCATGAGATTCTCAGGAGTGCAAACGTTATCGTGAACTTGCGTGCAAGGGATCCAGGTTGCATGTTTCTTATGAGAATCTAATGCCTGATGATCTTTCACTCTCCCATCACCCCCAGATGTAACTCTAGTTGCAGGAAACCCATATCAGGGCTCCCATCATTTCTGCATTGTGGTGAGTTATATAATTATTTCATTGTATGTTACAATGTGATAATAGAAATAAAGTGCAAAATAAATGTAATGCACTTGAATCATCCCAGAACCATCTCCGCCCACCTTGGGGGGGGGTTACTGGCATTTCTCCATTTTCTGGGGACAGCCTCTTTGAAAAGGAAGTCTCTCTATTTTTATTTCCGTAAAGGCTACTCAGCCACATACATGAGATAGCTGTTTATTTTCCTAGCCTGCAGTCTATTTGCTCTTTTTTCAAGGTTCCAACTCCTTTTTGCTTTTTCCAGGAAGAAAAAAAAATAATGAGATCCTAACTTGAAAATCCAGGCTCAACACCTCCTGAGATACAAAAAGAGGGTGACAGTGTGCCTTAAAGCTCCAAGCGGGCATGAGGTGGAGCAGGAAAGAAATCAAATGCTCCTTTGCTGGACAATGAGGTTCTAACTCTTGCAGAAGTGAGAAGCATTTCTGTCATCAGGGAAGTATTTCTTTCTTCACTGTGGGTTAAGAACGCACAGTCCTCAAAACCTAACATTTGTCCTGCAGAGTTGTACAGATGTTCTAACTAACAGGTTCGTGAGCTAAGAAATAAGCTTTCTGCACTCACCCTGGTGGACAGGCAAGAAGAAAGCCTGAGGGTTGAAACAGTGCCCAGTAGACAAGGTGCCTTGGAGAGCTCAGCCCCTCCAAGCTTAATGCTCTCGGAACTTGGGTGTCATTAGACACCCATGATGTTCTGCTACTGTTCTCAGTGACTGTTCCAGCCTGTTGAAGTGAATGGAAAGAGATGCTGGGACAATTAAGTGGTGTCCTCACTGCTGGTAGGTGGGAGGGAGGTATCCCAAACGAAGGACGAGGACAATTTGGGGTCAAGAGACTGAGGCTGGAACACATCAGAGCCCACTGGCCTTTTAAAGGACCTAAGCAAAGACTTCCCTCTTGGAATCTGGGAAAAGCATACATTTTCCAGATTTTAATTTGTTGCCCTTCTTTGATAAAATCTCCAGAAACTTCAGTAAAATGTTCTGTTTGTGTGGCATAGGTCTGGTACAAAAGTGTGAGGGAGTTTGAGGGAGCTTGTGCTCAGGGAAGGGTCGGTGTGGTCCATTGCTACCTCCTGTGTGTGCCTGGAGAGAAGGTATCACCTAATCACCTATTACATGGAGGTGATGACGGCAGAAGACCGTGGTCCACAGCAGGGACTCGGTTCTGGGTAACGCTCACTGCACATAGGAGGACCCAGAAACATTTGTTCAGGAAGAGCCACGACTCTGTGCTTCAAGCAGTGGTTCTGAGCTCTAGACCCAGAATAAGCACAACGAAGTGTGTAATAAAAAAGTTACAGATCCACCCCAGACAAGGAAGTTGGGACACTGCAGAAGGGGCTTCAGCGTAATACGTAATTTTCAAGAGCTGCCAAGATGGGAACTGAGAACCACAGGATTAGAGGGAGGATCACTCCTTAAAGATGAGGACACTCATCTGGCTTAGAGACACAACCCGGCCTGTAGCTGGTCCCGTCTGCACCTCGGGCTCCTCCCGGTAACAACAACACAGTGACAGCAGTATAGTCAGATGTGAAGCTCTTCCAGTTCCTTTGGTTATGCTCACCTGTGACGTGCACCACACCTAGCATCAAACATCGCAGCTGAATATTCCGTCCCGTGCGTGAGTCACCATGACTCTCTGCGATCAGGTGCTCAGGCAGATGTGAATTCCAGGAAGCCCGAGGCTGGCGCCATCCCCCTGCTGGGAACGGACCCAGCCCCTGCTCTGTCTCGTGGTGTGAATGTGCATTCCTGGTGCTGAGGCTGCTCGGTCACCTTTACCCAGTCATGCGAGAGTCTGCTCGGCTTTCCTGACCTGGAGGAGGACGCGTGAGTCTTGCAGAAGGAATTGGATAGACACCCCTCTTTAGAGGAAGAAGGACGCAGAAGCACGACAGTGCCGGAATGCTGCCATCCAAGGCTTCCTCAGCTCTAGCACCTTTCCCCACTTCCAGGCACCGGCACATGCATGGTCAATCCTACAGAGAGGCCGAGAGTCTCCTTGTTACCTGGTCCCCCGTTGCTGCCCCTCCACCCGGCCCTGCAGCTGATGCTTCCCTCCATGGGCGCCCCCACCCAGGATCCAGGCACTCACCCTGGTGGACAGGCAAGAAGAAAGCCTGAGGGTTGAAACAGTGCCCAGTAGACAAGGTGCCTTGGAGAGCTCAGCCCCTCCAAGCTTAATGCTCTCGGAACTTGGGTGTCAGGAAGGGAGGACAGAGTCCCTTTGGCTCTCCCCACATTCTGGTGGGGCTGATCTGTCACTCTTCCGGGTGCCAGCCACTTCTTTCCTTCCTTCCTTCCTTCCTTCCTTCCTTCCTTCCTTCCTCCCACTTTCATTCCTCCCTGCCTTTCTTCCTTCTTTCCACAAACATAGGCATCAAGCTACATATTCAGGAAAATAAATGGTGCACAGGTCACAGGTGCTGGGGTGCATGGGAGTCTGTAGAGCACAGCAAACATGGGAGGCAGTTCAAGGTGACAGACTCCAGCTCCGGGAGGGCCTGGCAGTGGAGGAGTCACAGGAGGGGCGCCCGCCACACTCGGCCTGAGCGTCAGCTTCTCAGAGAAAAGATAGCTAGAGCTGTGATCTACAGGGTGAATAAGGGAAAATGTGAGCAACGCCCCAGGTGTAGGAACCAGAGGGTGCAAAAGTGGCAAATAAAAAAGCATGTGAGTTCAGAAATTTAAAATACCATGGGGCTGGAAGTGGTGGCTCACTGCCTAAAATAATTAGCAGGGCGCAATGGTGCACGCCTGTGCTCCCAGGTATTTGGGAGGCTGAGGTGGGAGAATCGCTTGAGCCCAGATGGTGGAGGCTGCAGTGAGCCCCAATAGTGCCATTGCACTCCAGCCTGGGTGACAGAGTGAGACCCTGTCACAAACAAACCTTGGCCTGGCTGGAGATAAACAAGGTAGAGGTGCTGGCTGGGGAGTTTAGCGAGGGCTTCTGTTCATGGGGTCTTGGGGACCCCGTTGGGAAGTCTGGGGCTAACCAGGAGGACAGTGAGCGGTTTCTGATGAGGTTTAGGCAGTCCATGCAGGGTCAAACTAGACATCAGGACATTCAGCCTGGTGCCGAGGGAGGCGGGAGAGCATCGGGCCCTGCATCGCGGAGGCTCCTGAGCTCCTTCCTGCCTGGTGCTTATCGCCCCTGGCCTTGGTTTTGATGTCTCTGTCTTGCTCTTAGAACAAAACCAGTTCCTGAATCTGCCCCAGGGCTGGGACCTGCTTTGCTCTCTGCTGGCCTCCCTGTGCTTGCTCATTGATTCTTTCCCACTTGTCATTTTCAGCTTCCATGTAATACCCAGGATCCCACCACAGCAAGCCCAGTTCAGCCAGGTCGAGCCAGCTTACTCTGCTACATCAGGTTTATGCTTCTCTCTCTTCTGCACTGTGCAGACCCAATTCGGGGGCCGGGGAAGTCTGCTGTAGTGCTGGGTCTCACGCGTGAGCCTGACCCTTCCCTCTCTCTGCGGCCCTGCATTGCAGTCCTGGGATATGAGAAGGTGGCGATTCTGGGCCTTGACCGCAGGCAAAGCCAGTGTCTGTGCCTCTAGTTCCATTTGTTTGTTTATTTTTTGAGGAGGAAATATGAACAATGGATTCAAACTTCTCCTTGGAAGTTTAAATGGCAGGAGGAGAACCCTGCTATGCTAACATGGATCAAAGGGAGGGAGACTCCTGAGTGCAGAACCATTCATCAGCTTCTCCCAATACCCGCCGCTCGGACAGACACAAATCCCCCTCTTTCCAGGACCATCTTGCCGGGCTCCTGTCTGCCTCCTTTCTTCTGAGACAGGGCAGGGGTCTCTTATCCCCTCATCTTGAGGTGAGCTCTGAAATTGACGTGGCTTCCCAGAGCGGCATGGCGCAAAGCCCACAAGTCATTTTCCACCTTGCCCAAACCCAGTAATACAGGCACTTGGCAGAAAGTCCAAGCTCTTTGCACACGTTCCCACCAAAGCGAGAACAGGAGACTCACCCTTTCTTCCGCTTTACCAGCTTCGCGCTCTTGAGCAAGCTTCTTAACTTGGGTGAGTTTCCGTTTCTTCACGGCTGGGTAATAATGGCCACCTACTGCAGATCGAGTGTATAATGTGGAAAGCGATTCATAATGCATGGACTTCTGTTAACCTTGTTACGACCACAGTGATTGTCACAGCACTATTTATTAAGGAAGGGAGAGCTAGGAGTGACATTGTGGGCGAACACATGTCTCCGATATTTTATGGTATAGGAACCATGTGGCATCGGGGAATGTGGGCCAGGTCGGGGGCCCATCTGGGTCCACCTTGACTTGCTCCTTGCAGACATGCCTCTTGAACCTGAAAAGTCTGTGGGATCCTGGCTGTGTGGCTGTGGGTGAGGAACTTCACATCTCTGAGGCTTAGGCGTCTCATCTGTAGTGCAGACATATTCATGCCACTCCATAGGTGGCCTGGGATAAATGTGTGAGCTGTGCTCAGCACAGGAGCTGGAGCGGAGAAAGCATTCAGTAATCTCCAGCGAGCTGGGGGAGGTGGCATTGCTAGGTACACTTGCGGTAGGTGCTCAGGCCCCTCAGAGTTTAGCACCAGAATTCTTCTACCTCTGTATGCAGACAGATCTGGTCTGAGCTCTGCCTCCACCTGGGCCTTGTCTGTGCTGGTACTCGTGTCCTATCCCAGGGGCCTCCCCCACAGGGACCACCAAGCCCTTGCTGGCCTGTCTATGGGGTGGGCTGCTGCTCTGTGCACATTCTCAGATTTAGGCAGTACAGGCACATCTTCCCTGCAGGTGAGACCTGTGACTAAGCCTCCAGTGGAGTCACCTGTGGAGCAGCCTGCAGGTGACCTAACACACGTGGCACCCCATGGGGAGGAATCCTGGAAACAGCTTAACCATCTGGCAACTTGCCATCCCAAGGCCCATCAGGAGTTAAGAGATGCCCTTTTTGGTCTTCCGAGTGTGGCGGACACTTGTTTCTCCCCAGAGTGAGGGAGGAAGCCGAAGGCCTTGGGTGAATTTCTTAATGTCCAGGTGTCGTTGGCTGAGAAATAAATGTTCATGGTAGACTAGGTTCATTCCACGCAGGTTACATTATTTGTGTGCACAGAGGGTGATGTGGAAGGCAGCTCCAAAAGAGGAATTCTGAATTCTGAGCTATCGCAGTGTTATTATTAAAGTGCAGAGCCTATCGACCCGCAAGAGTAGCATGTTGAAAGGTCTCTGGTTTCTTTTGTTTAAAACCCATCTTATCCCTTTATTGAGAGGGATTTCAGGTAGTTGATGGGAGAGCTGTGCTGCCCATCTCTGCCTCGTGTGAACAAGGAAAGGGGTTTGGAGGAGTTTCCGGCGGGATGGACCTGCTCGTCTCCCCCAGCACAGGATTGTCATGGGGGTGGGACTTGGTGGTAATAAATCACCTTCTGACATGGTGGCAGGACAAGAGCCTCACCTTTTTGTGACAATTATTCACCTTCAAGGATTTCGAGAGGTGGCAAGACAGGCCTGGCTGCCTCGATCTGAAGAGCCCAGATGAAATCTAAAAGGTTTAGACCTGGCGCTTACCTGGGGGATTGGCTCCCGCGTGGACGGCTTAAAAAACCATTCTGGGCCAGGTGCGGGGGCTCACACCTGTAATCCCAGCACTTTGGGAGGCCAAAGAGGGTGGACCGCCTGAGGTCAGGAGTTCAAGACCAGCTGGCCAGCATGGCAAAATCCTGTGCCTGCTGAAAATACAAAAATTAGCGAGTTGCAGTGGCAGATGCCTGTAATTCCAGCTACTTGGGAAGGCTGAGGCAGAAGACTTGCTTAAACTTGCGAGGCGGAGGTTGCAGTGAGCCAAGATTTTACGGCTGCACTCCAGCCTGGGCGACAGAGTGAGACTCAGTCTCGAAAAAAAAAAAAAAACATCCATTCTGGTTAAAATTGCATAACGAGACACCAAGTGTAAATGTATACATGTATATGCATGCGTATGTTTTAGTCACTAAATTACTCCACCTGTGTGATGTTAACATGCAATAGGTACTCTTTTGAGGTTGACAATAATCTCCAATCTCATTTGCTGCCTAATTTGAATCAAGATTGAAATATTAGATAATGAAATTAATCACCTCTATAGTCCCAATTCTGTATGGTTCACAAAGAATTTTATGTATCCTTTGTTTCCAAAATCAAAGAGCACACACGTGTGTTCAGATTATCAAGGAAGGGCCGACGCTCAGTGAGGTCAAGGATGGAAGACACAGGATGAGGATGAGGCACTCCGATTCCCAGTTCAGGGCTTTTCCGGGAGGCCATGAGGCCCATCAGGGGATGGCCTTGTTAAATGGCATCCTGGGTCCCTTTTCTGTCTGTGATTCCGTGAGGGTGGGACAGAGGGTGCTGTTGGGAGGAGGTACTGACGTGTGTGTGATGGAGTATGTGTCTGCTGAGAGGCAATGGCAAAGAACGCCGAGCCATTCCCAGGAAACTGCTAGAATAAGCAGTATGTACCGGTCAGCACGCGTTAAACCACTTCCCAAAACACAGGGTACCTGACCTTGTCCCCATTGCTGGCTCGCAAAGAGTGCTTTCTGGCTTGATCCTATTTTAGTGGAGAACATTCACTATCTGCCTGTTTAGTCTATCTTTAGTCTATGAAGAAACACTGAGAACCTGCTTATTAAAAATAATCACTTGTTCACAAAGAGTAAATACGTGGGTCAGAGTCTGCTCTGGGCTGTCACTGGGAAATGCTGGCAGCCCCCTGACGGCCCACTCTGATCCCACTTTTCATTTTATCTTTGTTTCTGTTTCTTAATTCCTTCAGCACCACCTGGGTTGGGGTCTCTATCACTGAGCTGGTCTCGGCAGGGTGCACATGTCACACTGTCAGGGCAGATGCTCAGGGTGGAGACTCCGGGGCCATTCACTTCTCCAGCCCTTGCTCCAGCCTCCCTCCTCCCATGGGGTAAGAGTTAAGCCCCTGAAAATGAAGGGGTCACCCCACCTTCTGACTGGGTTTTAGAGAAGAGACCCCCAATGGGAGTGGGAGAGGCTGGAATGAGACAAGGAAGAAGGTGGTGAAACCCAGGGGCTGTGAGAGATAAGACAGGGATGCAGGCTGCGGGCTGTGACCAGGACGTGGCTGCAGCCACCATGGGGTTTCCCTGCATCCCCTAGTGAAACCTGCGCCAGCGCTTGGATTAAAAAGGACAGTGGTGGTGCACTGAAGAAGACCTGGTTTGAGGCTTAGATTAATTTACTCATTCCTTCCTCTATTTCATACCTACCTTCCTTCACTGGTTACTGAAAGTGTAAATATGAGTATTTATGAGTTCCAGGCTCTGTCCTTGAGAAGCTCAAGGTTTAGAGGGTTTATATTTACATATAAATATGTAAATGAATAATGGCAACAGAGTGACAAGACCCTATGATAGGATGCGCCAAAGTGTCTGAGGGGCAGAGACGTAGAGCAGTGGGCAGTGCCAGGCAGGAAAGCAGGGAGAGGGCCAGGAAGGCTTCGGAGTGGAGTCGAAATGCAAGTCAATTTGAGTATGAGGAGGGAACAGCTCTGTCATTGCTGGTTACTGTGGCATCTCAGGAAGCTGATTTTTTACAGATACAGTGGAGATGATCATACTTATCTCAGAAGAAAGAGCTATGTGGAAAGTATGAAGATTTGCCAGGAATAACATCCTGGGCCCCCACTGGACCAGGCCTGGTCCTTCTGCCCCGGCTGGCTGGCTGGAGCCCCAGCCCACCACCAGGCACCGTCCTGCCTCTCCTGGAGTCAGCAAAGGGTTCACACACCTCCGAGTGCCAGGCAGAGAAGCAACTTGCAATGTCCTGGGTCTCCCAGCACCTCTTCCCAGCTTCCCCTGAACACAGGCTGAAGGTGTCTAAGCAAAGACAAGGCAGGTGAATCCTCAGGTTGAAAACAGATCGGAACTGAGGGCAGGATGGGGTGGATGCGATCACTACTTTCTATTTATCCTCAAACTTAGGATCATATTCTGGTCCTTACATGGAGCCCCGGGGGAGACAGTCCATGGAGTGCAGCCGGGAGGCAGCTCAGGCTTAGAACCCTGGACCCTGTGGCAAGGCCCTGGCTCTCCCGCTGCAGAGAGCTGCCTGCTGGGCCCTGAGGACCATCTGCTTGGGACACCCTGCAGTCATGACTCCAGAAGACAGGAGGCTGGAAGAGGAGGGCTCTACTCTCCTTATCCACAGCATTGTCCATGCTGCTGGCCTGTCCCTGTTCCAAAAAAAAAGAGCAGATGCACCACAATGCCTCAGTAAATAACCCAGCAGTTTCAGTCTGAACTCACGTCCACACACCTGGTGTGAATGGTACCCTGTGCAGGGCACAGAGGAATGAGGCACTGTAGTCAGTGCCACTGACATTCAGGCCAGAAGCGTTGGTAAGCCGGGCCCCCTGGCTGTCCCCTGCGGTGACCCCAGCTGCTCCTTCCTCAGCCCCGTGCCCAGCTTCAGAACAGGTGGTCAAAAACGCCCATCTGCAACTTGCGTTAGAGCGGCAGTGCGCCACCGCGTGGTATGTGTTGGTATTGCCGGAGTGCCTGCTTGGCCCAGGCGTTCCAGGCTTTGTTAAAGAGCCTTTTGGGGATTCTGTCTTAGAACAACGCCAGGACTTTTTAGGACTAAGTTCAGTTCTGTCACTTTACAGACGTTGACAGGGATGCTATGGAGATCTGCCCAATATCCCGGAGGGGCGGAACGAAAATGTAAGCTCCAGTTTTGGGGGCTCATTTGGTCTCTGGGCTAATCCAGTCAGATTCATTCTCAGGCCTCACAGAGACACTTTACATTGAAGAAAAGAAAAATAAAAACAGCCAAAAAGTAAACAAACAAACAAAAATTTAAGGGAGCAAAGCAACTCCAGAGCCGACCACTGAGGACTCTATGAGCCTGGGCTGGCTGGCTCCCCTCCCGTCCCCTCCCCTCCCCTGCTGGCTCCCCTCCCCTCCCCTCCCGGCTCCCCTCCCCTCCCCTCCCGGCTCCCCTCCCCTCCCCTCCCCTCCCCTCCCCTCCCCTCCCCTCCCTCCCCTCCCCTCCCCTCCCCTCCCCTCCCCTCCCTCCCCTCCCCTCCCCTCCCCTCCGTATTCACTTCCCGGAAGCCTCAGCAAACACTCTCAGGCCTGTTTTATGCTGGGCAATGCCATAGGCACCAGCTTTTACCATGCCCGACAGGTGGACAAATACTTCCTTTGGAGACATTTTACATGAGGGTGAGATAACATTTTCCACAATAGAGACCAGCTGAGGCCCAGGGTCCACCTTAAAAATACTAAATACAGCAGAGGGCCCATGAGAGCACCCTTCTGGCCAGCCCTGGACTCTGCGAGGGCTCCCTAGGGGTTCTCACCTGCACCACCCTGACAGGGAGGGATGGGGCTCCCAGCCTCCCCACCTTGCCTGGTGGAGACCCCCTAGGTCCCTGGGTGAGGCTGTGCTTGCACACCCCCGGGCTGCTGTGTTCTGATGGGTTCTGAGATGGAGCCCAGCTCCTTCATTTCATTTCCGAGGAACATGTGACCAAGAGAAGGGGCTGCTGTCTAATGGCACCTGCCCAGAATTCCCGTCCTTGTGGAACCAGGCTTCAGCCCCCCAGGGCTCCTTCATGTTGTTTTGTGTTTCTGGTGCACAGACCTACTGGTGTGGGCTGGTGCCACTCCTGAGAATGCATCTGCCAGATCTGAGGCATGGACCTTTGCTGTGTTTCACTCTCAGCCGAGGCTAACTGGGGCCGATGCCCTTCAGGAAGTCATTCCCTCCAGGGATGGAACAATGGCTCTCCCCTCTAAAGGCACGACTGAGGGCCCTGCAGAGATGCCTGTGCCAAAAAGAGGCTTATGCTATGTGCTCCTGGGGTCTGTCTGATGGTATTTAGAAAACAAAAAAGAACTAAGAGTGAGTTTAGAAGAGGCTGCGAGAGGCTAATGGCATTATGCCAAGTATTTATGGCAACTTGAGCTGGGAATTGAGACTGGAGCCCCGAAGTGTACATTCTAGGGGGGCTTGTGAAGTAGCTCAGCTCATTCAGGAGCACACTGGACCAGGCAGCAACAGAAACGAAGACACACGGGATCTTCCCAGGTCATCTGAGTCGGGAAAAGCTTGGCATGCGGTCTTGTCAGCACCTTTGTTTTTATTATTTCTTACATTCCTTACCTGTAATTAGTATTCACTAGGCTTGGAATTAGTGTTCAACAAATTCAAGAAGGAGCCAGAGAGAGGCAAAAGGCAGCTAGGCATCAAGGAACCTTCATGAACAGGGGCCCTGCCTTGCTTCAATTGCTCAGAACTAGGTTTTTTAGAAGGTATGACTGATAGGCATACCGAGAATGCCCTTTATGAGTTGCTAGCCTGGGGAAATGTGCTTCACCTTATGATTTTCATTTCTATTTCATTCCTGAAATGGACCTGCTTGCACCTAATTATACATACTATCAGACTGTGTATTAATCCATTGAAATAGCGTAAGAGTAAATGCTTGAGAACAATTCTCTCCGACTGAAACGTGACCTCTTGGTGTTATTGCTTGAGGAGGTATAAAGGGAAAAGGGATACGGAGCATTAAAATCTGGGTGTACAAGCAGAAAACTAGTGCTGGGTGTGGTAAGAAAGTTGCCATCAGATGGAAAACAGAGAAGCAGATTGGTTGCATTTATGTCCCTCTGGAAATCAGTGTGGAGCTTGGTTTCTAGACTATTACCATCTCCAGGTACTTGAGAGATATTCCCTGGACTATGAAAGGCAAGTGGAACATCAAAATTCTGAGACCCCTTGGAGAAAACAGTACATGGAGAAATCAGGAAGTTAAGAAAAATTGTTTATCAGCTCTTCAATGAATTGGTGCTAAATTCATTCAACAAATATTTATTGAACACCTACAATAAGCCACTCATTCCTTTAAGCCTTTGGGATACTTCAGATCCCTGTCTTCCAGGAGCTTATATTTTAGATCCCAGATCTGCCATCCTTCCCTGGTTTCTCTTTTTCT
The DNA here is from genome assembly GCA_031835075.1 of Saguinus oedipus. Classification (NCBI taxonomy): domain Eukaryota; kingdom Metazoa; phylum Chordata; class Mammalia; order Primates; family Cebidae; genus Saguinus; species Saguinus oedipus. The sequence continues at coordinate 36,276,134 of CM063182.1, read as the reverse complement.
TCTTCCTCTGTATTTGATACGCAACACCCATTCCAGGGATCAGAGCAAATGTCACGCTTTTTCTCCCCAGAATGCCAGAAAAAAAGTCTGCAGGTCCCTTGCTGCATAAGGCAGGTGGTATTTCTAATTCCAGGTGGAACATCCCCTATGGATACAATGGAAGAGGGTTGACATTTAATTCCCATAGTTCAGAGACTAGAAGACGACCCCAGCCCACAGCCGAGAGTTACTGTATTCTGTCAATGTTAAGCACTTTTGGACAGGTCCCAATTTAACTGAGCTTTGGCTTCTTAGCTTTAAAACAGGAATGATCATTTATATCTGAAATCTTGCCAGGAGGATGATTGGGTGTGTTGTGTGCATGCTCATCTGGCCCATGTAGGCCCTAAAAAGCCCATGCCACTCTTAAGTCAGGGTCCTCAAGCTTCCTAGAAAGAGGAAGCAGAAGGAGCTTCAGAAAACAGAAGTTGTCCAGATGGGATGGGTCGTTGTCTCTAAGAAAATGAGAAATATTAACCAATTCTCAGCTTATGGCCCAATGTTACTTTTATGTACCACAATAAAAAGGAGAAAATAAAACCTCTGTCCTCACCAGTACCTGTGGGCTTTTAAGTCACAAAAGACCACCTAAATTTTTTATAACAACAGGATATTGGGCAAGAGATAGTTGAAAGAAAGATCTCACTTATGTCAGATCTGCAAAAGCCACATACAATGACTTTAAACAACAGCAACAACAAAGCCACGTTGTTGGTCTTGCATGATGATGAAAACACTTGCATCCAACATCCAAGTTCCAAACGGGGTCTACTCTCTGATTCTGCATCATCTCAACCCTGCCACAGCTTGAGGGGGCAGCAAAGTGAAGAAGGGGGTCCACCTTTAGACAAGACAGAACAGCCCCCAGCATGGAAGCTGGGAGACCTGATTATGGTCTGTCTTCTTCCCATATCTCATCATGTCTCCTTAGAAAAGTCATTTAACTGGTTACACTTCAGGTTGCCCAACTGTAAAATGCGTTATATGTGCAAGCAGGGGGAATATTGTAAGTGCAAAGACCTACTATGGCCATAATTATTCATTGCACAGTGGCAAGTTCATACTTTCTCTGGACTGTGGTTTTCTCTTTGTGGAGTATGGGGCTGCCATAGACAGTGTCTGACTCCCTTCCAGCTCTGGCATTCGTATGACTGACTATAACTTCCTTCTGAAAACGTTTCCGAGACTGCAGTGAGTACTTCCCATTTGTATCAGAGCAAATATACTCTTTTGTCTTATGTCAAGACCCTCATAACATGTATTCAGCTTTTAAAACACTTCAAAGGGGAGATGAAGATTGTCCAAGGCTGAGCCCCTACTTGGCCCACCTGCACCCACTAACAACACACAGACACACCTACACACTGTCCACATAGACACACACAAATGGAATTTCTGCCCTACCTTCCCCAGGGCTAACCAGGAGACATTTGCCTGAGTTTGTTTGACCCAAACAGAAGAAAGCAAATAGAAATAGGAGCTTCATGTCTTAAGGTCCCTTGAGCCTCCCTGGCCTCCTGTGAAGGAGAGCAAATATGATGAATGATGGGATGAAATGGAGTGCAGAAGGCACAAAAGAGGACATTTATAGGTTTTTGAGAACATGATCAGTGTGAGCACATTTATCTGCTCTACTAAGGCTGTGGGCAGAAGGTAGTGATGACTCTTCCCTTTCTGCCTAAAAACAGACTGGCTTCCTGGTATTCAGAGAAGCAGAGATCGACCAGTAGTTCCATAGATGTAGATTGAAGAGGAAAGTGAGCCAGTGTTGATTTGGGTGTGGCTACTTAGTGCCAAGTGCTGTGCTAGGTGATAGAGACATAGCTGTGTAAAGATAGGTTTTCTGCCTGCAGAAAGCCGTGGTGTCCACCACAGTCTGGCAGATAAATAGTTCATCTCCCAGCACCATGTCTCCCACCTACTGACAGAAACATAGCCCCATGTGCATTAGGAGACATGAGCACAAACGTTCACTATAGCACAGTTTCTTGCAGCCAAGAGAATGCAACAGAATTGTGAATTATGACAGCAATAAAACACACAGTGTATTCCCACACAGCAACAAGAATAGAACAGCAAGACGCATACAACAACGTGGGCGAGCCTCACAAACACCATGCTGAAAGAAAAAAAAAAAAACAAAACAAAACAGAGAAAACACACCACATTATTCCAAAAACTTGGCAAAACGAATGCATTTATGAGAAGTCAGGATGTTGTCTGCTTTGGGGGAAGAGGACAGGCTCTTCTCTCGTTTGATGGAGTTGTGCCCAGTTGGAGGTGACAGTCTAGTGATGGATGCAGAGAGCCCCCAGGGACTGGGACCGTAGAGCTGTGTCATCCTGGGCTGGAGGGAGCTTTCTGGGCTCTGGGTGCTGCATGGAGACCCACTTGAGAGTGGGAGACATCGGGCAAGGGGATCGTGAAAGCAGAGGCTGCAGGGACACGATTCTGCTGTGTGGGTCTATATCATGTGTGGTATTAAAACGTACAGTCGATAAAGCTGCATGTTTTGCCCCTATTTGATTTTAGTCCCAGGGTCATTTAGATTTATTTCTCTTGAAATTATCTTAAGCAAAAGTGGAAAGTGAAAAGGATGTGTCTTCTTTTCTCCTATCCCCTGGGCTTGCTCTCTCTCTCTCTCTCTCTCTCTCTCTGAGGTGGAGTTTCACTCTTGTTACCCAGGCTGGAGTGCAATGGCGCAATCTCGGCTCACCGCAAGCTCCGCCTCCTGGGTTCAGGCAATTCTCCTGCCTCGGCCTCCTGAGTAGCTGGGATTACAGGTGTGCGCCACCATGCACAGCTAATTTTTTGTATTTTTAGTAGAGACAGGGTTTCACCATGCTGACCAGGATGGTCTCGATCTCTTGACCTTGTGATCCACCTGCCTTGGCCTCCCAAAGTACTGGGATTACAGGCATGAGCCACCGCGCCCGACCCACCCTGGGCTTTCATAGTAATTGACATTAGCATCTTATTAATCCTTCCAAAGGTGTCCCATGTATATGGAAGCAGAGATGAATCCATACCCCATTTTCATATAAACAATAGCAGACTCTACATATTATTCTGAATTTGCCTAGATTAATTGGTGTATCTTGCGGAGCTTCGTTACTCTTCTAAGCAGCTTCAACATATTTTCTGCAAGCTGTCTTCTGCCTTATTAACCTGCCTACAGCAACCGTATCTGACCATGACTCTTACCTAGAAATGGATTTTGAAAACGAGACATTAAACCGTGGCTTTGGACTTTCTGCATGGGTAAACAGCGTGAGCATCTGAAGAGGCTAGGGCTAGGTGTTCATTCTGAACTTCCCACATCTGGAGAGAGGATGCGGGAGACTGGGCGCTGGCAGAGACTCTGATTCACAGACCTTTCTGTACCTTGTAAAAGCACCTTGGAAGTTAGGACTTTAGGGGAAAGTGGGCACTCCAAGCTGCTTTTGTCTCTCTGCCAAAAAAAAAAAAGAAAAAAAAAAAGATTACCTTAAATGTTAGCCATGGACTAAGTAATTGTGAGAAAGGGACGAAGATTTGTGAGTGTCCAGCTCAGCACATTAAAAAATCAATTAAAATGTGAAATTCTTTCTCTATGGAGCATTTGTTCTGGAGACATCTCTGAAGTCTCTCATTTTAAAAACGGGAAAGCAGTTTCATTTGACTCTTAGGAAAACTGGCTTCACCACCAAGATAATACCTTAACTCCGAGTCCCAAGGAATAATAATTCTGAATGTATCCCATGCATAGACAACGTGTGGCTGTATGATACATACATGAATAATTGTTTGATAAAATAGTGTATATATTCAAAAGTTTGAGTCATTTAAAAAATCACTAAGAAGACTCATAGATAAGACAATAAAATGCATATGTTGTACTTTATTCTTTCTATACTACACCTTGTTTGGAAGGATCCAAGGGAAACGTGGATGGCATATTTTTTTCTAGCAGCACAGTCACCAATCAAATCATTATGAAATGATAGTTTAGAAAATTTCTGAATAGTTTGGAAACAATAAACTATGTTGGAAAATAAACACTTGAGGGAGAAATATTAATAGTATCAAATTTTATCACGCATCTTCTCCTCCAGACTGGAATCCATTTCCAAATCACAGACCCAGAAAGCAATCCCCAAGGAAGAATTTCATGGATAATCCTGAAGAATAAGACACGTCATTTCAAAGAAATCAAACTAGAAAATGAAGCTTATTGGCTAATTTTGTTAATATTTGATCATAGGTTCATCTAATTGCAGAGTTAAAAGGAAATAGAGTTCAGTTTGTCTCAACACAAAAGGTCATTATTCTGATATGCATCATATGAATGGAAAAGAAGAGAGCAAGGAGAAGAGAGAAAAGATACATTTGGGTTTGCAAGCATTTGATACTAGAAAAAATGTTTATTAGAAAAAAACCTTCATACAATTCAACAGCAAAAAGACAACACAATTTAAAAATGGACAAAGGACTTAAATAGATTTTTCCAAAGAAGAAACTGAAATGGCTAGCAAACACATGAAAGATGACCAGTGACATCAGTCATGTGAAAAATGCAAATGAAAACCACAATGAGATATCACTTCACATCTACTAGGATGCTCATAAAAAAGCTTCAGAAAACAGCAAGTGTTGGTGAGGATGTGGAGAAGGTGTCACCTTCACAGGCTGCTGGCAAGTGTTGGTGAGGATGTGGAGAAGCTGTAACCCTCACAGGCTGCTGGTGGGAGTGGACAGTGGTGCAGCTGCTGTGGAAAAGTCTGGCAGTTCCTCTGGAAGTTAAACATAGAGTTACCCATACGGCCTGGCAATTTGACTCCTAGGTATATACATACATTCGGTGAACACAGGTGTTCAAACAACTCGTACACGAGTGTAGTGTTCATAGCACCATTGGTCACAACAGTCAACGGAAGCAATGCAAATGTGCCTCAGTTGATGAATGTCTATGCAAATTGTGGCTCATCCGTACAATGCAATATTCCATCACACACAGAAAGGAAGTACCGCCATATTCTACAACACGGAGAAACCTTGAAAAACTCCAATTAAGTAAAATAAGCCAGGCACAGAATACCACATATGGTGTGATCTCATCTATATGAAATGTGCTCAGCTGGAAAATCCAGTGGCTGCTGCTCACTGGGGTCTCCTTTCGGGATGATGAAAAGATCACCTGGGGGTTTTCTCCACTTTTTTGTCCTCATGGACAATACTGATGTTATTCCTCTTGCTCCAGAGATTTTATTTTACTTTTTGGTCTTTCAAAAAAGAGTCAGGGTTTGCGTTAATGAATTTAATCTCTCTTTATGAAGACATACGAACATTCCATTTTGTTCTTATTACTAAGGAAGATTCCCTGGGTGCAGTGAGGTCATTTCCCACGACCCAAAGTGGTAAGAATAAGCCAGGTGAAAGCAGGCCAGGCCTGCAGGGTTGCGGTGACCATGACATGTAGGGACAGGAAGAAAAGATTGGATGTGGCCATTATTTAAGTCACCCGAAGTGCAATGTGGGTAGAATTGACTAAGGGACTGCCCACCTGTCCCTTACCTCGAAGACCTCAGGCATTGAGAAAGAGACAGGCTTCCTCATGACAGGGACGATCTGGGCAAGGGATAAGTCAGAAGGATCAAATCTCAGAAAAAGCTGCGGGGGTGCAGAGGAGGGAAGGACACTGAGGGCGGAAGTGGGTGTGCAGACAAGGGAAGGACACTGAGGGCGGAAGGTGGGGGTACAGAGGAGGGAAGGACACTGAGGGCGGAAGTGGGTGTGCAGAGCAAAATGCAAAGCAGTCAGGTGTGCTGCAGTGGGTTCTGAAACAGCGTCCAGACAGCTCCTGTCTGAGGACCTCTTCCCACTGTGGTACAGTTGGTGGCCATAAAACCTCATCGGTGCTCAGGGGCCTGTACTAAAAGCCGCTGTGTGAAGATCAAAGAATGCATTACTAATGTGATTGCTGGTTCAGAACTGACCTTGAGAACCCATTATACTTATTCAGTTGTCTCCAAGTAGGACTGCAAATTTCTTTTTAATGTCCATGATTTTTATTTTTATTTTATTTTACTTTAAGTTCTGGGATACATGTGCAGAACGTGCAGGTTTGTTACATAGGTATACATGTGCCATGGTGGTTTGCTGCACCCGTCATCCCGTCATCAAAGCCCTGCGTGCCTTAGGTATCTGTCCTCACGCTCTCCCTCCACTTGCCTCCCACCCAGCACTGCAAATATTATAATGCCAAAGAATGAGAGGAAAAAAATCAGTTTTTACCTATTCCTTATGAATCCCAGGTAGGCTCCAAAATCTCCCTGGGTCACATGCTTTAATGTCATATCATCTTGTGATAAAAATTTTTATTTTTTTTTCATTCACCACTATACAAACAAGGAGTCTCGTCTTAATGGCCAGGAAATGCTTTCTTATGTGAAATCTGTGAGTTTCTGGGTGCAACTTAAGTCTACAACACAATATCTTTGCCTATGACTAAGTGATATCTTTGCGTGTGTGTATATGTGTCTGTGTGTGTATATATGTGTATATATGTAGACACACATATACACACACGCAAAGTTGGACATTTGTAAGAACAAAATTAATGTGCCATATATGGGTGTGTATATACACACATGTATACATATATGTATACACATATACATATATATGGCACATTAATTTTGTTCTTACAAATGTGCATTTAAAATTTAAGAGTAATGCAATAACTTGATGGTAAACGTACAAATGCCTAAAAATTACCAACAATTTTAACATTAGAAACTTTATTGTTTTTGAACATACTTTTCACAGTTAATTTTATATCGAATATGTGAATATTGGTATCATAATTTTTAGGACAGGTAAGTATTTTGAAAATATTATGCATTTAAATGGTTTTTCGGTGTGTTACATTTATTATACCTAAGGAATTTGTAATATCTGTGACTAGATGTATTACAGTTTGCTAATATAGTGGTCTACTTTGAACATTTTAGATTTTTTTTAGGTTTCTCAAAATAGTTTTTATTTCCTAGTATAATTTCTGAGCAGAATAACTGAAACAATGAGAACAAGTATTTTATGTCTTACACACGTATTAAGATTGTTTTGCAAAGAGGTTATATAAATTGCCAGTGCTTCTGGTTCTGTGTGTAAGTACTAGTTTCACATACCTTCATTATCCCTGCACGTCAGCCCCACGTGCGTGCGCCTGCGTGCAAGCTGATTAAGGAACATCTTTGTTGGGAAAAGGAGTCTGGAAAGGCGGTTCTCTGTAAAGGGCTCTGCGTACCTCGTTTTTTTCTTATGCTGGGCCCTGGGATGCTGATTGTCACTCAGACACTTATATTTAAGCTGGTGCCAAAGTAATTGCGGGTTTGACCATTATTTTCAATGGCAGAAACTGCGATTACTTTTGTACCAACCTAATACATAACAATATTTGTGGAAATTTTTGATTTAGAGGAATAAAGAAAGCTGCAAAGAGAATAATAAGCTCAAAGTTTTGTGATGTGCAGTTTATTATGTATTAACTTGATCCTAAAATAATTACCACTTACAAAGATTTCATGGACAGGTTAGGCAAAGATGATCTCTTCACTGTTTATTTATTAAAGATATCCATGAATCTTCTTTCAAGTAGAGATACTCTACAGAAAATTATAAGACAAACAGCAGGTTCTACCCCTATTCGTTCTTTGCCACCTCTTACTCACTCGCTTACCCTACCAAAGAAATCCTCCACAACTGGTCCGCATGAGAAAGCGGATGTTGGCAGTCAGTATCAAACTATTAGAAGAAAAGTCAGCACCTTTAAAAAGTAAAAGTGAGCTTAACTGGACTGGAGCACATGCTGTTTCAATGGAAAAATGCGTTTTTTAGGAAAATCAATACGTACTTATTTCTAATGAGATTTGAGAAACTATGGTCAGCAAAATGAGAATTAGGTCCCATGAGAAAGTCACACTTCAAGAAAGAAAAAGACTCTTTGCAAATATAAGACTATTTAAAAATAAGAGTCTAATAACTGAACTTGAAAATCCAAAAATAGTGAAAAATAGAAGGCTCTATAGAAAGAGAAACTGATGATATAAAAATAAATGTCTGCAAAGTAGCAAAAGGGAAAAGCAGGAAAATTATAATTGAAAGATAAGGAGAGGCTGTTTCAAGGATAACTGGGATTTAAGCAGGAGGCATTCCAGAGAAAGGGAAGATAATTGATAGAGGAAAGAAGATACAAGATTAGACATAAAAGGAGCACAGATACATGGATAAGAATAATGTAGTAACCCAATAAAACTATTAAATTTTACAGAAGAGAAAAAAAAGTTCAATAAACAAATGAAAAAATGCTCAACTACACAGTAATCAAGGGTGTGCCAGATTGACATCTGTAAGATGGTGGAATAAGAGGCTTCAGCCTTTCCTTTCTTCCACAGATGTACCAAAGAAATATCAACACACAAATTGGTTCTTTCTGAGAGGAAGCCAAAGACTAGTTGAAAGACTACTACACATCAAGCCACTGAGAAAATATTCACATGATAACGTGGGAAGAGCTGAAACATGCTCCTACCTCAATCCTTATCCCAGGGGTAGCACCTTATAATTGGTAAGAATTCCCAAGTCCTGGCTTCTCCCTGAGGAGTAAAGGGTTCGGACTACACGTAGTACCCTGGTCTTTATGATTCCCACCCAGAGGTTTGTTACCATCTGCAGGTCTCCCTAAACCACAGAGACCAAAGAGATGGTTTGACACAGATTTGCAATCACTTTCGGCAGCTGTCTCCCTGGGCTCAGGTCAGAGCAGGCAGGCAAATGCCGACCTCCTGGTTTCTACCTACAAGGAGTTTTCCCATTTGCTGCCTGAGGGTTGACTTCTGAGTCTGCATCTGGGAGCCAAAAGGGCAGGATGAGCAGGAGCTCACCCTGTGGGAGCCTGAACAGGAGGGTAGGCGGGCGCTGTGCCTGCTCCTCTCGGCTAGCTCCACCAAAATCCAGGTCTCCACCTTCTCCCTAGAAGGAGAATACATCAAGCCTAGTTTTATATCTGCCACCTGAGGGACTGCCACCTACACCACTGACCTCTGGAAGTAAATGTGAGGCAGGAGAAACACAGAGGGAACTGGAAGTTGGATAAAGGGCAGAATGAATCAAAACAGAAACAGAAGCAAGGAGAAGGGGCGGGTGGACAGGAAGCAGTATACGAAGCAGACGTTAAGCAGCCAAAACAAAAAGATAAAAGAAGAGAGCAAGGACCACATGGCCAGCAAGATCCAGATTAAACCAGTAAAGGGCAGCTCTTCAGGGATAGGCTTGCACATTAAAGAGAAAAAGTATCCTGAACATGACCCTGTATGATAATCAGCTCATTAAAGCTCACGCATATGGACTGCATATCATGCATATACTTAAAAGTATGGGCTGGAGGCAACATGTAAGCCCACAGAGGCTAAAGTAAGCAACACACTTATCAATTAAAAGCGAGACACCAGCTAAAGATTAGGCAGCCTTGGGAAGAGAAGGAAAAAAAACCAGCAACATTAAAAGACCCAGGGTACACCGAAGTAGTGCTGATCTCATCTCGCAGAAGTCAGCCCACTCTCCCCGCTCCGGGAGTGTGATGCTGTGCGTCACACACTTCTGCTCTCTTTGCTAGTTGAGTGTCACATCAACTAGCAAAGCGAGCAGCAGAAGTGTGTGATGCCCCTTTTGTTCAGGACACTGAAAGCCTGGAACTGCACCGCACCATCGGGTCACAGATGGGGCTCTGCATTTTGTGAGTCTTCTAAGGCCACTGAGAACAAATAGGTAATTTTAAAGGGGCACGAGAGCACTTCCAGTGGGGATTCCTTCAGGTTTAGCCCAGAGAGAACAGGCAGTAACTCCCAGCTCCCAGTCTCTCCCCAGAAGGCATTTGCCTGCACACTCTCTCAGCCGGGGCTGGAGAACAGGGCTTTTAACCAACCTTCATGAAGGAGCTGATGGGGCTGATGGAGAATGGGTTTGACCGCACACCTGACATCCTGACCACATTTCGCAGTGCTCAGGATATTCCATTTCACAGTTCCTAGAAGAGAAGTAGGTACTCACAAAGCACTTTTTAAATAAAAGAACGATTTATTTGAATTCCTTCCAATGAAAGTTTATTATATCCACATTTACTAGCACAAATTGTGTGATTTTGAAGATTCTGTTCATCTCAAGCTAAGTCATCTTCTGTAAGATCACGGGTAGCATTATTGTCATTTATTTTGCCACAATAAAACATTTGAACTATCTAGCACAAATGGCAATACCTCTGCTCCCCGCTGCTCAGACACTTCTGCAAAAAACCTGCACCTGACTGGACATCGTGGCCCAGGACAGGTAAGTGGCAGAGCTTGGCTTCTACATCGGCGACATCAGTTTGGATGCAAACAGCAGGCGTCTTTCTTTCTAGAGCAGTAGCCTACCTGTGTTTCCATGTAATTACAGTATTCTTGACAGAAGCCTTCACTTATCTTGCAGTCAACAACTTTTAAATCTGATGGAGGTTCTACATTAAAAAAGAAATCCAACATTAGCCTCTTAAGACCATCTGCAGAATCAAACAGTGGTTATTTTAGCTCTGAGAGAGAGGGTGGGGTGGGGTGGGTATGAAACAGCTTTCTGTAGTTAACAGCTTCAAGTTCTAAACTGAAACATCACCTCCAGATATACAGCTCTGCCCTGCTAAATCTCCTCTAACCGAAGGAAGTAACAATCCTTTCTCGTGGGAATGCTGCTATTCAACTGTTGCACCTGTTTATGTCTGTAGCGCAGTAACTGAGTTTCCTTTTTTCCTTTCCTTGGAAGGAGATGCAAATGAATGAGTCCTATGGAACCGAGGGCCAATTAGAAAGGGATAGAAGGTTGGCTGGGACGCTGCAGGAGTCAAATTCGGCGGGACTTCATTTGCTGGATGTCACAGCAGTTTTCCAACAGCCTCCTGTCTTTCTCGTTCTTGCCCACTGAGCCGCTAGCCTAGTTCTCCCTGTCTTAGGTTCAGCAATGAGCTTGGGATTAAAGAAGCATCTTGGAAAGTGCAGGCTCCTCCAGGCCCTTCTGGATTTGAAGCTGGTCCTGCCCAGGGGTTTGGGGGCTGAGCAGAAGGCTAGCCCTTCTAGAAGAGTCCAGAAGAGTGGCCGTGGGCTCAATTGTCCCTTGTCATTCCCTGCTGCCTCCTTGCCTGAGTAGACTGACAGTACAGTCTGTTCTCGGCCCCCAGCCTCGGGAAGTATTTCCCGGACCTTATTTGATGCCTGGCACTTAGCAGGTAAGTTCCTGTAGGGGGAATGACCTCCAAAGCTAAGGGCACGGGGCTGTGACCTGGTGGGAGGGCACATTTCCACCAGTGTTTGCTCTGGCTCCTGTGCTTGGAGGAAGTCAGCAATTACAGACGTGGCCTCAGGTAACTAGTCTTTTGGCCCCTCAGTACTTCCACGTTCCACGAGGCCCTCAGTGATCCAGCCCCAGGGGAAGCTGTGAGACCCCGTGGCCTCCCTGCCAGGCAGGGCAGCCCAGTGCACCCACACCATGTCTTCCCCAAACTGTGACTGTTCACCCACCCAGACCAGCAGAGACACCCTCCCATCTGTTCATTCTCTCTCCATCTCCCCGTGGATGTACTTGTTACACGTGTTGGACCCTGACTCACCTTGGTAAGGTGGGGTGCGCGGTGGTAAGAGGTTGCGTTTCACTGGGTGGTGTGACAGCTGAGACCCATTTGTGCCTTGCCCAGGGGCTCCTTCCCCGAGTTCTCTGGGAGCCGCCATGGCTGAGCGGTTAACATATCTGGCTTGGGACGATCCTGTGCAAGTAGAAACACACAGCAGAGGATGCACCAAGGCCTCCGCCCAGCAGATCCGTCAGCATGAGGTGCCCACACTCCACCAGGTGAGTGAGCGTGGGTGATTGGGTGGGGAGTTGGGAGGAGTACTAGTGTCCTGTGTGTGTGTGCACGTTTGTGCACATGTGTATGCACCTGTGTGTAGAGAGAGAGAGAGAAGGTGAATGATGTGTAAGAAATGTGTGTGTAAGAAATGTTTATGTGCCATAAACAGTGAGACCGAACACCTCCTCAAAGCCAACACAGCCAGAGAATTTCTTTCAGGTGTCACTAATGCAGTTGTTGAGATTCCCTAAAACGTAATGTCCTTCTCTGTAAGGGTAAGGGGAATGTTAAAAGAATAAGAAAATGGAGTGGGGGCAGGACCCTTTCCCCGGGGAAGCAAGTGTCATCAGTCAATTCAGAGTGCCATTCACAACCCCAGCTTAGAGACTCACACCCAAAGCTCCACCAGGAATACCTGCTCCCAGGACCTTGTGTCTCCCGCCCAGCCTGGACTCCCATACCCCAGATGACCACTGCAGTGAGATTCTGGCACCCAGGTCGGGTCACCTTTCCATTTTACCTGGAAACAGCAGGGCCACAAGGAGAAGGCTGGCAAAGGACAGGAGCAACCGTTGCCTCATGTCTGCCAAGGGGACTGCAAGTCAGAAAGCACCCAGGGTGGGTGGGCAGGCAGCGGGGCTCCTTTTACGGAGTGGAGCTGGGTGTGTGGGCCCAGAGTGTGGGAAGAGCTGTGTTCCAGAATGACTTCCCATTCTCAGAGGACACATGTGGATGAGCTCCTATCCCGCTGCTGGTGGAACAAACACAAGAGCCACGTATTTCAGGAAGCAGACAATATGCCTGAACGCCTTGGTTGGGTTTGGTGAATAAGGAAGATCAGAGAGTAACAGACATGAAAGGCAGGGAGGGGCAGAACAAGTTGCCTATGTCTTCAAATGCTTCTCAAAAGTCCCCTGATGTTCTTGAGAACAGTGACATAAATAAACTGCCATGTTGATTCTATCCTGCCTGCTGAATGTGTTTATTGTTTATTTTAGTGTTAAAAAATTGTGCATAAGACATACAACATAACAGGTGGGACGTGGCTTTGCAAACCGTTACTTCCTGAAGTTATATACAGAGTTCCAAGGCTGCTCAAAACGTTATTTACTTTTTCTTCTCCCTGAGTCTCCCTCCCTGTTTCTTGGTCCCCTCTTCTCCTCCTTCTCTGTGGACTCCCTGGCTTTCTATTTAAATTTCTTTGTGTTGTCTTTATTTTTCTCTCTCCTTTTTATTTTCTTTTCCCCAAGATACCTCCTGTTGATGTCACTGAGTCCAATTCGATTCTTTTAAAAAAGAAAAAATAATCTGTGATTGAGTCTGGGTTTTCTCCTATAGTGATATCCAAGGAGAAGGCTTGTCTTCCCTTCTCCTTCATCTTTTTAAAAATGTTAACCAAGCCCAGGCAGGCTGTTCTGGACTTAACTAAAGTGATGAAGGCTTCGGTTGAACAGTTTTGTAATCACATAACATCCAATATAACAGCGACGTCTGGAAAAGATAGTGCTCATCTCATATGTGTCATTTGCATGTACATTTGGAACCAGACAGAGAAAATATCTTGGATCATTTGTGTAAAAAAAAAAACAGTCGGGTGCAGTGTATCATGCCTATAATCTCAGCACTTTGGGAAATTACCTAAGGTCAGGAGTTCTAGACCAGCCTGACCAATGAAACCCCGTCCCTACTAAAAACACAAATTTAGCCGAGTATGGTGGCATGTGCCTGTAATCCCAGCTACTCGGGAGGCTGAGGCAGGAGAATTGCTTGAACCCGTGAGGTGGAGGTGGAGGTGAGCCGAGATCGTGCCACTGCACTTCAGCCTGGGCAAAAAGAGTAAAACTCCATCTCAAAAAAAAAAGAGGCTGAGAGCGGTGGCTCACGCCTATAATCCCAGCACTTTGGGAGGCTGAGGTGGGTGGATCACAAGGTCAAGAGATTGAGACCATCCTGGTCAACAAGGTGAAACCCCGTCTCTACTAAAAATACAAAAATTAGCTGGGCATGGTGGCGCATGCCTGTAATCCCAGCTACTCAGGAGGCTGAGGCAGAATTACCTGAACCCAGGAGGAGGAGGTTGCAGTGAGCCGAGATCGTGCCATTGCACTCCAGCCTGGGTAACAAGAGTGAAACTCTGTCTCAAAAAAAAAAAAAAAAAAAAAAAACAGCAAGAGAGAAAGAAAATCCTTATTCTCTACCTGGAGAAAGCTGGGAGCAAATAAAGAGGCAGCAGTGACGCTAGAGACCTGGGCATCTGGGGAAGCAACAACGAAGGACAGTAGGTTTGCAGTTGTGAACAAGTGAGCACAGCGGCGGTCCCAGCAGCACAGTGTGGCGGCCACTATCTTATAGGTCTCAGAGCACTAGGTGCTAGTCAGGGAGAGCAGGGGCATCATTCACATCCTTTCACTTTCAGGAATTAGGAAATCTTCCAACAGGAGCACAGGGGGACTCCATGGAGGTAAGTGGCAACTGGCCCGTGATAAGTTTCTTTAATCATTTATTGCACCAAAGTTTGACAGTTGGATGCTAGAAGAACATAGATTGTCAAGAAAAGAGGTAGACAGCTGCTGCTATCTCCACCTGAAGGAAAATTTATTGGCTCGCCCGCATACTCGATATATTGTTTGCATTCTAGTTCAACAGCGATTTCTTACAGTTGTATTTGTAATTATTTAAACTTGGAATGGGGATCTTTTATAAAAGTGACAGAAATTTTGGAGTATATTGGTAACTTGTTTCTATATATTTTTATCTTCTCTATAAAAGGAAAGAAAAAACAAATGTATTGCACTAGTCACATATTAATAGTAATGAATCATTAATCAAAATCATGACTGATAATATAACAGCATGTGAGTAATTTCTACCCAGGCAAAGGAATCTTTTTCTAAGTCAGTAAAATTATTTGATCTAATTTAAGTGAAAAAACTGAGCCAAAAGATAGTTAGATCTCACTTCCTTTGTCTAGATCTTAAGATAAAATAAGCCCACTCTCCCACACTTCTGAAAAGAACAACCTTAAAAAAGTGCATCCGGAGAAAACGTAGTTTTGCCATTTGATAGACAAAAGCTGGTGAAGTCATTATAAAGGTAACTCATGTTACATCTGTCCTAACTCAACCGTGTTCTCAGCTCCTGTCCTCTTCTCCCAGCTTTCCGTGTCCAAAAAAAAAAAAAAAAAAAAAAAAAAAAAAAAAAAAAAATTTGAACAATTCTCTTGCTAAAAACCACATCCATCCTGAAGAGGGTAGGATGGCAGAACCCATTATAGAATATTCTGATGGCCGGGCACGGTGGCTCAAGCCTGTAATCCCAGCACTTTGGGAGGCCAAGGCGGGTGGATCACGAGGTCAAGAGATCGAGACCATCCTGGTCAACATGGTGAAACCCCGTCTCTACTAAAAATACAAAAATTAGCCGGGCATGGTGGTGAGCGCCTGTAGTCCCAGCTACTCGGGAGGCTGAGGCAGGAGAATTGCTGGAACCCAGGAGGCGGAGGTTGCGGTGAGCCGAGATCATGCCATTGCACTCCAGCCTGGGTAACAAGAGTGAAACTCCATCTCAAAAAAATATGTATATTCTGATAATTGTTTAAAGACTTTTTTTTTTTTTTGGTACCTGCAACTAATAAGTAGTATTCTTTGTTTTTAAGCTGCTTAGTATGTGGTATCTTGACTCATTTGTACTAAGTAGGTGGGCTACAGTAAAATGATCAAGATTTTATTGTCAGAGAAGGTGTTCTACAAATACCTATTCCTGAAGGATCTTATTGGAAAATGCGCGCACATGCCGGAAATAACATTTTCCACACTGGCACACCTTCCTTCTTGCCTCCCAAGTAGCATTCTGTTAAATCCTGGAAAATATGAATGCGAGAAGGAAAACCATATTGTAGCCCAGTTTGGAATCAGAATTTTTCTGCAGAATCAAATTTAGAGTCTTCTTTTGCATTATTAAATGACCAAATGAAACTTTCCCTGGAGGGGACTCACAGAGGAGTGAAGCCAAGATTCCTATGTAGATTTTCCTATTCTTAAATTTGAGATTTTAACATGCTAACAAATCCTTAAGAACAACTAGCACATCATTTGCAGAGGCATGGCTTACCCTCGAGGATACATGGAAAAGTAGACACAAATATTAGAGTCTTCTTTGGAAAAAGAAGGAAGAATTATAGAGAAAATGCTTTTGGATCATGGGAATGGAATCGGTTTTGAGAATTGGGCAAAAATATTACTTGGTATTTTGTTTCTTTTTCATGCACAGAATCACAATATGAATTGCGTTTTCAAAAGTCAATTTGAGCTGTAGCAATTTCAGCCATCCCAAGAGCACTCTTAAGGCTGCATATAAAAGAACACAGAAAATCCTTATATGAACTCTAAGACATAAACACCATTTTTTGGAAATAAAAATATGACATTGTTATCTTAAATATAACTGTTGAGATTGCCAATTCTTTTTTTTTTTTTTTTTTTTTTTTGAGGCAGAGTCTCACTCTGTCACCCAGGCTGGAGTGCAGTGGTTCCATCTTGGCTCACTGCAACCTCTGCCTCCCGGGTTCAAGTGACTCTTCTGTCTCAGCCTCCCAAGTAGGTGGGATTACAAGCACCCACCACCACACCCAGCTAATTTTTGTATTTTTCATAGAGATCAGGGTTTCACCAAGTTGGCCAGGCTGCTCTTGAACTCCTAACTTCAAGTCATCGGCCTGCCTCAGCCTCCCAAAGTGCTGGGATTACAGGCATGAGCCACTGCACCCAGCTGAGATTGCCAATTCTGATGAAACTATCGAAACATTTAGAACTGAAAACTGTATTAGAGATCTAATCAATATTTTGAGAAAAGGAAATGGAAGATGAGTGAAAAAGCGATGTATTTGTATGTGTGAATTAAAGACTAAAGATCTGGACCAGGCTGTGCTCTGCAGACACTAAGATAATTAGCTGAATGGGGTCCAAGTAAAAAAAATAAAGGGGTGCTCAGTGCTAAAGGGAAAGGCAGCAAATTTGTTTGGGAAAGGACGGGAATTCATGGTGGTCATAGACATAAGAAGAAATACAGTGTTTCACAGGAATGGTGAGGCTTTTGTTCTTTTCTCCCTGATGCTTTTATTTTTGTAAGTGTGTAGTTTCTCATAACTGGAAAGCTTTTCAGCCCCTTCCTAGTCCTCAGAGGTGGACCATATTTTTCTCTCGGATTCAGCCGCAAAGGCAGCTCTACCACTCACCATGTGTCTGCTTCTGACTTTGTCATGTTGGGAAGCCTCGGGACCCCACCTCCTTTTACCCACAGCCCTCTGTGCCTATGAAAATGAGGTCCCTGAAGTTATTGTGGATGAGTCAACATATCACAACCTAAACTTCAAGAAAATCTACATAGGGATCTCTGCTTCAATCATCTGTGAGACTCCCGAAGGCTAATTTTCTTTGGGTCATGTGGTAATGTAAGAGAAGAGTTCAAGGTTGATTGTACAGCAACTTCTGAGCACAGACCTGGCTACAATAGGTTTTCTCTTTTCACAGGCATGTTTTCCAGGCTTTAATGGGATGTCTCTTGAGAGACAAGAAATAGAATGTGCCAGTGTTGAAAATCTTAACTCCCTTGAAAATTTCAAGTTCTGCACTTTTGGATATTTCAGTAACGACCTGCGTTGTGGATCCACTCACCCAGAGATTTTCTCTGTCAATCTCTCTCTCTCTCTCAACTTCAAATAATAAAAATGCATACATTATAAAGTGAAAAATGTTCAAACAATCCTTCTTTCCGTTGGTTTTCATTAGGCACATTTCAAAGAGTTACTGATGGTTCATGGTGAACAACAGACTTCAGATCATCCTTTGGAGATAGAAGATAAGCATGAATGTTATTCTGATTGTGTTTGTGGTGCATCAAGTACAAATTATTAAATATTTCCTGCCAATTCTGGAAACAATAAAATAGATGAATATATATTTGTTACTTTACCGTTAAGACCTGAAATTAAAGAAGGGTGACTTTGTGATTTCTTTAAGTGCTGAGAATAGCAGTTCATTAATATGACTATGTGAATTACACCTGGGGGTAGGGGATGCTATTTCAGAATCCAGCCTCTTTTAGAAAGCAAAAGAATAGAATACCAGGACAGCAAGCCAAACCCAGGGCTCTTCAGAGAAGACCATGATACAAGGCCATTCAATGTTATCTGACGATAAGTTAGCTTTGCTTTCTGCTTGTTATCATCTCTCTGGCCATTACTGCTGGTATAATTGATTAAAGTCTGCAGAAGTCCCTTGCTTTGCTCTATATTTATATGGGGAAGTACAAGATGGCCTTTCTTGGCAAGGTGTCAAATTTTAAAAGGAGACAAAAATAATTTTAGCACAGGGTCAACAGTTGAGTGTGTCTTTAGCGTTGTTTAGCAGAATGCCCATACGGCAGGAGGGGAAATCAAGGCACATGTGAGATCAGTCACCTTCCCAAGGTCACCTGCTGGGCAGGAGGGCTGGGATCAAGGCTTTGTATGTTTGTATAGCCATGCTCAGCTGCTTCTGAATTGCACTTGAGATGTGGGGTCTAGGCCTGGTCTCACCTAATGTCCTGACCCATGTTGGGAAAACCACTAGTCCCTCTGAACCTCAGTAACAATGCCTAAAAGGTGAGGATAATGAGACTTAAAATGCCTAATTCAAGAGTTTATGGTGAGGATCACAGGAGATTATGTATTAAAAGTAGTTTATAAAATAGAGGAGAATAACAAAAAGGATCTAAATAATGAAATATGAGAATATAAGAATGAAAAGGGTCTAAAACAATGTAAGAATAAATGTCACATTGTCCTATAGTGTGTTCTGTGTCTTGCATTTGGAGTCTGCAAATGCATGTGGCATCCTTGGGGTGGTTAACAGTTTCCTCTTTTCTGTAATTGCAGTGATGAGATCTAGAATCTGCAAACGCATGTGGCATCCTTGGGGTGGTTAACAGTTTCCTCTTTTCTGTAATTGCAGTGATGAGATCTAGGGGCTTGTCCAGATATGCACTCAACTTTCACCACAATATTTTATAGATGGAATAGCAAATGCACATCACCATCTACGCAAGAGGCCTTGGAGGCAAACAGTCTAAGGCAGTGTGTGGAGCTTCCAGGATCCAGATTCTAACAAAGCAACTCTTAAAAAGGCACTTATAAAATGCTCAGGGTCATTCGAATACAGATTGGCTGTTAAACTCTATTAAGGAACGAGGGCTGATTTTTTTCCACGGGTGATAATAGTATTGCGGTTCTGTTTTACTAAATGAGTTGTTTTCCTCCTGATTGAAGTATTTTCAAATGGGCATGTTTGAAATAATTTATTTTTTATTTGAGATAGTCGGCAAGAGGGTCTCACCAAGGGATGAAACAAGACTAACCCCATGTCGGGTGGGTGATGGCTACGCGAAGGACCATTACGCTGTTTTGGCAGAAAGGGCACAATCCAGCCTCCGTTTTACCCTGAAAAGGTGAGGATGATGCCGCTTACCAAGACTAGAAGCTCATATGTGGCATTATGTCCTATTAGGAGGCACAGGTAGCAGGTTTCTGGCTTAATCACTGTTGACATTCCTTGGCTAGATCCCGGTTTCTCTACGTGTTTGCAAAATGGTGACACTCCTCATTTACTAGCTGCACTACTGTTGAGGAGAGAAGCTTTTGACTACCTTAAAATCTGGTTTGGATAGGAAAGGCAGGCAGGTCAAATGTTTCTGTCACTCCCATTCACCAGTTTTCAGGATGAAGAAGCCACAGCTCGGCGCAGGGCTGCTCTCTGCTGCTCTCTGCTGCCCTCTGCTGGATGGGAGTCTCCACAGACACCCACTTGATCAAGCCCCTTAAGTTCCAATGGGTTCCCAAGCTTGTCATCACACATCACCAATTTTGTTTTTGTCCACAGAGGTCGATGTTTTGAAATATAGTGTATTCCAAACAAGACACACTGAACATTGATTTGATTTCCATTTTAATTTAAAAAAGACATACGTAACTGTTCAGTAAAACTTTTGATCATAAAAGAAAACCAGTATTAGGATAAAAATGATGTTTTTCTTAGGTTTACAGCTGATTAGGTAGACATATTTTTTGTTCAACTTGTAAAGCACTGAAACTCTTGCTTAATCTGCATTGCTGTCCTCCATTATCACAACCAGAGGCGGCTTTCCAGCCTGTATTCTTCTTCGATCTCCTGCCTTGGCTTTGCATTGAGGGGAAGCTCAGCAAACCTCGTTTGATAAGGATCCGTGGTTGCCCTGGGGATGGCCTTGCTGCAAAGCCGAGGTCCTGCTTCCAGTGACTCTAGGGACCAGCACTACTGCGCTTCAGTGTTTGGTAAGATTCAGTAAGCTCTCATCCCATTTCTTCAAACAGCATGCATAGGTGTTATGGCATCTTCCAATTTTGTATTCTTGGTTTTGACATTTCTTCCGGCAGCGGGCAGTCCCATAACCACATATTCTGTGCAGTTCAAATTCACTTCTCACTAGATAACAGGATACGGCACTGTGATTAGTCGTGCACTGGCACCAAAAGGCAAGGCTTTGGCGGAAGGTGTTTTCAGAGGGAGACATAGAACGCTAGTGCACGGTGTGGTGCTTTTCCTGCACCCCCGTCCTCCTCCACTTTCCTAGACGATTGACATGACCCTCTGGTTCCCAACCAGCATGCTTTTTATTTGAAAATATACATCAGTCCATGTCACACCTGTTTTCAAAATCCCTGCAATACTTTACTATCACTTTTTGATGAAATCTAACCAAGCCCCTTACTGGGTCTCCAAAGCAATCTTGATCTGATCTTGTGCCACTTTTTTCAAACTCATGCTGTTCCACTGTGGCCCTCACTCTGTACCTCACCAGCCTCCCTTCTGTTCCCTGTGAGTTTACCCTTTGCTGTCCTAGTACCTTCACGTGCACTGTCCTCTCTGCCCAGAAGGCTTTTCTTCCCTCCCGTGAGTGGATTCTTTAAACTTTTATATCTCAACCTTAAGGTCAAACCTTTCTCTGTCCTCTTCATGTATTTAAATGCCCCAAAACTATTTTTCTCCCTATGCATTTGTTACTCCTTTATACTACCTATCCCAAGTTGTAGTTTTATTTATATACATATATGTAACTACATAGAGAGAGATAATCTAAATGTACTCTATATCTCTCTATATATATATATATACTGTATATATTACTATATATAGTAACCACATATTCTGTCCAGTTCACTTCTCACTAGGTAGCAGGATATGACACTGTGTAATATATATTACTATATAGAGTATAGAAAGAGAGAGAGATAGAGATACTAGTATGTGTATATATATATATATACTCTATATAATATATAGAAAGAGATATGTAGATATTGATATGTGTGTGTGTATATATATATACTCTATAATATATAGAGATATGTAGATATGTATGTGTGTGTATATATATATATACTCTATATAACATATATAGAGAGATATGTAGATACTGATATGTATGTGTGTGTGTCTATATATATATATATATATATATATATATATATATATATATAGTAATTTGCTACTCTCAATGAAACTGTGCGCTCCCTGACTCTAAGGTCACCGTTATGTTGCTCACCATTGTGTAACTTGCACCAGGAACATAGCCTGCGCTCAGTAAGGACCTGGTGAGTAAAGGACTGGATAGACTAGACCAGAATCAACTAGAGTGGTTGCAAGCAGAGTGGAGGAAACGAGAAAGAAGCAGAAGCCTGGTTGTCTGACCCTTGGCCCAGAGCAGTTTTCCGGAGACATTGATTTGTTTTCTCAGTCTCAGAGTGTGCTCCCTGAGGCTGAAAGCAGCTTTGTAAAGCTCAGTATCTCACGTGTCATGCTGGTGGCATCTTACAGAGATACCAGGAAGGCCCAGAAGCAAGGCTGCTGTGAGGGAGGAGAGTATAAGGTGGACGGAGAGAGCCTCGCTGGAGAGAGCTTTGTGTGAGGTTCTCTAGCAAACTCAGCAGGAGCCAGGCTTGGGGGACTGTATCCGGGAACCGTGGGAAGAGGAGAGACAGGACTGCAAGTGGTTCTCTTTGCAGAGGTCAGGGCCCAAGGTCCTAATTTCACCTCAGCGCTGAGTCCTTCTCCCCCTGTCACATTTATTCATTTTCCACAAAGCAGAGGGGCAGGAGAACGGAAACAGGCTGCTAATCCTTGCACCAGGGTTTTATGTCTTTCCTTTGTTCTGGTAAAGAGAAGCCTCCTATTTCGGATGCTTAGGTGTTAGGGTTCTTTGTCCTGGATGCAGGTGAGGACTAAAAGGCACTTTGACCAATTCATGGACTTGATAGGATATTGAAGAGGTTTGTGTTTGGAATGGCCCCACAGTGGGTGATGAGGAAAGCCTGTTTTGCTGTAACCTTTATTCAAAAGCAAGCCCCTGTGGTCACAGTACAAGGCAATGAAGAAAGCAGTGAGGTGAGCTGCAATATCCATCACACTAAGCGAGTATGTGGAGGTTGGGTAGTGGATACGTGGCTTCTGACATGTCTGCGGCAGGCCACTTTACAACCTGGAGTCAGAGGAGGAAAAGGAGGATGCCGTGCTAGCTCAGGGAAAAACGAAGCTTAGCTTAGGGAAGAAGTAGAATAGTCTAGGAAGAGAATACAAACTTTAAAATGTTAGACTGTCAGTTTCAAGCAAGCCCTCACAGGCCATCTCTTCAGAGATGAGAGTTAAGGCTCAGAGAAGGAAAGTGACTAACCTGAGGTCACACAGCAACTTACCTGTCAAAGCTGAAATAAACACCTCGTTGGTATGTCTTATACTCTGAGTAAACAGGATGCAAAAGGGAGAATACAATCTACACACTGAGGCTAAATAATAAATACATCCTAAGCAATAAATACCTTCCAGGGTAGACTAAATTACACTAGTTTCTTTCTTACATAAGCAGTTCCCCTCCTCTGTTCTGTAGACCCAGTAAATCTGGGACAGGTCTCAGGTATTAGTTAATTTAGAAAGTTTATTTTGCCAAGGTTGAGGATGTGCCTGAGACACAACTTCAGGAGGTCCTGAGTTCATGTGCCCAAGGTGGTTGGGGTACAGCTTGCTTGCTTTTATACATTTCAGGGAGACATAATACATCAATCAATACATGTACGGTTTACTTTTTTTTTTTTTTTTTTGGAGACAGAATCTCCCTCTTTTGCTCAGGCTGTGGGGCAGTGGTGTGATCTAGGTTCACTGCAACCTCTACCTCAGGTTTAAGCAATTCTCCTGCCTCAGCCTCCCAAGTAGCTGGAATTAAAGATGCCTGCCAATACACCCAGCTAATTTTTGTATTTTTAGTTGGCTTAGAGACTGTTGGCCAGCCCAGTCTTAAGCTGCTGACCTCAAGTGATCCACTAGCCTCAGCCTCCCAAAATGCTGAGATTACAGGTGGGACCCACCACACCTGGACAGTTTACATTGGTTTGGTCCAGAAAGGTGGGACAACTCAAACTTGAGTTTGTCTAAAGACCTGGGATCAATAGAAAGGAATGTTTGGGTTGAGATAACAGGTTGTGCTGTGGAGACCAAGGTTGTATCATACAGTGGAAGCTTTCAGCTGGCAGGCTTCAGAGAGAACAGGCTGTAAAACATTTCTTATCAGACTTTGTGTTGATGTTATGCTGGAGAGGATATGGAGGCATGTCCGACCCCCACTTCCTTTCATGGCCTGAACCAGTCTTTCCGATTAAGTTTTAAGAGCCCTGGTTGAGGAAGGAGTCTATTTAGATGGTTGGGGAGGGGGCTTAGAGTTTTATTTTTGGTTCACAGCACCCATCCCCAGTCCCTGTGGGTATCTGAGCGGCTGACAGTGTGTGACAGCCAGACTTGCCCAAAGCAGGGGTGGCAGGAGACGAGGTGGCCACTGCATTCCATTCAGCCTCACCCGCTTCTGCCACTTCCCTCCCAAATCCTCTTCCTGCTAAGGAACTTTCTCAGAATTCGACTATGGAGGCCAGTCTGACCTCAGCAGCCAAGTGCGGCTAACAGCATCCAGCTCTGTGGTACATTCTCCGGGATCTGGAGGGTTCCCTGACCCGGGATTTCCATCCCAACAAGTTCTTTGTCCTGGGATCATAGGTTGAAGAAAACCTATTCTTTGATTGCTGTCATATTTTGACAGACCTGGAACATGCCGATAGCAGAATTTCATAGAAGAGTCTTTGGGAAATGAGACGGGAAGAACGAGGAAGAGTTAAGCTAAACAGGTACCCTCTGAAAAAAACAAAACAACTTTTCTGAATCACAGCAGAGACACAGCCTGGAAGAGGAAAAAGATGGGTGCTGGGCATCTGTCAAAGCCCCAGAAAATCAACTGAGCAGCTTAGAAGAGAAGATCCGACAGCTTCTATGAGTCAAAACAATTGATTTCATCCCAGCTCTGCTAGACTTGTGAAGCAACTCTAAAACTCTTACTTTCTCTCACTATACTGTAGAGGATGTAGCTCAGCTTGTAGAAGAAGGAAATTAGATTAGGTGCTCTCTCCTATCCATTCCAAATATATTAAGAAATAGATGCTTCTAGGGACATAGAATAACATAGGAGTCAGAAGATTGCGGACCTCACAGTTTAACTTCAAAATTTCCTCAGCAGAGTTCAAAGGCACCTGCTATTCGTGTTGTCAATAATGTTCTTGCCTACTGAAATCACTGCATCCCTTTTAATCCTAATCATCTGACCTGATATGAAAAGTTGCAAAATTGAGGAGGATGAGTAGGCGCCATTTCTGTGCAGAGTAAAGCTGTTCAGAAGGAGGAGGATGGAGGAAGACATCTCATTCTACAAAATCAACAGTGAATCGTTGCCGCCGCCCTGCAATGGGACAGCACGGCTAGTGAGTCCTCATCTCCCAGGATTCCAAGAGCAATTGTCACCGCATATGGCCTGGGGGTCAATGACATCTAGGACTCCTGATCCCTACCTTTTTTTTTTTTCCTCCTTGAGCTAGTAAGCCTGGTTGCCGTAAAGTGCGTATAAGGACTGCCACACACTGCGTTTTACTAATGTACCCAATGAGAGCAAGAGAAAAAGGCTGAGAATGAAGGTTACTCTGTCCTTCAGGAATTTTCTAAATCAAATGTTTTTGGGTTTTTTTTGTTTGTTTGTTTTTTGGTTTTTTTTTTTTTTTTTGGCTACCTGTCATCCCCAGCAACTGTATATATTTCCGGCTGAGAGTCTCTTTTTACCTGGAAGATCTCGATCTAGTAGAAGGGAAATGCTTAAGAGCAGCAGTATAAGTCTCTGCATAACGCCAGGGCTGCCAGTGAGAAGCAGATACGAGGCAGAGGGAATCACGCCAGGCAGGAGCGGGGCAGGTGCATTTACGGGCAGAGGCTGCTCCTGATTACTGAGGCTTATCAGAAGTCAGCATTCCCTGGTGGACACTCGCCAAGACACAGTGTGTGTCGGGGGAGGTGTTGGGCAACAGAAATGCCAGCAGGGCAGTGTTGAGGGTGGGGAGAGAGGATTATCAGAGGTGAAGTCCCAGTCACTTCCCTTGCTTCCCTGAACCATTTCTGAAGCAAGAATTGGATTAGATGATCTCTAAGATACCTTCCAGCCTTGACATTCCTTGATTCTGGTGAGAGGACTTTCTGTTCCGTTTGAGTTAAACTCATTGAATTGCTGTAGGTAAGTTTGAGTCAGGAAATTCTTGCTGAAATGGTGGTATGGGAAGTGGAATTGAAGTCCGTCACCCCCAAGACCACTCTGAAGTCAACATAGAGAAAGAAATATACTGTGTCTTAGAGAAGAATGGCGTGGGGCGTGGGGAGGTCATAAATGCCTGGGGCGGGGGTCCCAGCACATTTCTGTGATAGAGTGTAGGATGAGGACGACAAGGAATACTTGATGGTGGGCCTTGTCGGGGCGGGGGGGTGTGTGTAACCACAAACCGTCAGGCTGACTTGGGGCTCAGGTGAAAAGGAGGGCAAGAGTGAGAAGAGAGGTTAAAAGGAGAGGATTTGTGGGAACACTGCATTCCTAACGATGGCTCCAAATGAAACATAACCTTCCTCTTTACCTTTCCAGAGAGCACACGCCCTGCACTCACCCCAGGGTACATGCTCCCTGGATTTAACACCAACCCCATCCCCAGCAAAACATACAGAGCATACAGTCTTGGCATTTGCTCATAGGAAAAACACCAGATAATTTTATTTTAAGAAAAAAGTACTTCATTTCTCTAAAGTGAAGTATTTTAGGGAAAGCAAAAACGTCCAATCTCGGAAGTTCACATTCTGGAATAAGCTCCCCTTATTCTAGAACACAGGTCAGACAAAGCCTGACAGACACACTTTGCTCGCACATCCTAAGCAAAATACACAGTCAGTGTGTCTTCCCCAGAGCTCTCACTTAGGGGAGAATGTGATGGAAAACCATGTCTCCTTACACAGTAACAGAATAGAAGATCAGAAGTCACAAAATGTGCCAGTTTGGGTGCTCTATGGGCCATTTATCAATGGGCTTTAGAAAGGAAATAAATTTACTGGGAAATGCCTGTGAAGGATAAAGCGGGGCCCAGTGCAGTGGCTCATACCTGTAATCCCAGCACTTTGGGAGGCCAAGCGAGGGAGGAGGATCATTTGAGCTCAGGGGTTTGAGTCCATCATGTGCAACATAGAGACTCCCATCTCTAAAGAAAAAGAAAATTAGTGAGGAATGGTGGTGTGTCCCTGTAGTCCCAGCTACTTGGAAGGCAAGAGGGTCTTGTGAGCTCAGAAATTTGAGGTTGCAGTGAGCTACAGTGGCACTACTGCACTCCAGTGCAGGCAATTGAGCAAGAACCTGTCTCTGGAAAAAAAAAAAAAAGATGAAGGGGAGACTGAGCAAGATTGAGTAGGGAAAGTCTTCAACCGTGGTACCAGTTGACACCTGTGAAAAGGTTTGGAGTGAGGGTAGCCTCAGACTGCAGTGCAGAAAATTTCAATATTGCCAGTGGGAGACCCCAGCACAAAGACTGGCCTCCACTGGCAGACATGGCCCAGCTCTAGTCCCCATTGTGCTCATTCACTGACTGGAAGCAGCCAGGGTGAGAGCGGTGGCTAAAGGCAATCCTCCTGCAGGTTGCCAACCTGCAGCAGGTAGAGGCTGTCGGATACTCTCCTCACCAAGGTGCAGGACCCGTGGGACTCTCCTAGCCTGCCGCATTTTAGGCTTTAGTAATTTTTCATGATGAGCCTCAAGGGAAAAAAATGTCAGCCGATATTCAAGGTAATCTCTGTGATCAGCATTCTGAAGAAAATTGAAAAATTCTGATGATAATAAACACTCAGCAGCTCTTCAAAGAAAAAGGAATTCACATACAGGGACTGAATAACAAAACTTCGAAAGAAATCCTAAAGTAGCTACAGTCCCAGAGGGAGAGGTTTCCGACTTCTTGAACGCAGATGAGCTCATGATTCTTCGTCTTCCCCAAACCCTGCCTACTTAAGATCTACTGTTGGACCCAGTCCAGTTTCTGTTGGATCCAGACACAAAGAGAAAGCAGTGAGTATAATGGCCTCAGCTAGTAACTACACCTGGTTCCTCATTGTCCCAGGAATCATCATCAGGGTTTCTTTGGGTCCCTCTTCTGACACCAGAATTATTTAAAAAAAAAAAAAAAAAAAAAAAAAAAAACAAAAACACAAACTTAGGTACATAAGAATCTTAAAGTTTTCTTTTGAGCAGATATCAATTTAAGAATCAGGCAGGCTCCAAATCACAAGTGTTTTGGGGCTCAGGCAAAGAGGCACGAGGAAAAGGCTTTTATAGGGTGAAAATGGAAGCAGGGCAAACAGAACATCTAATTGGTTACAGGGGAGTAGGAGCCTTATTCAAATCATTCCAGTGGACAATCCCTTGTTAGAGTTTAGTTGGTGGTTTCTGATTGGTTATAGTTTTACCATTCAAACTAAGTTGGGTTTCAGTTTGCTTATGTAGAAACCAAAGGCAGTGAAGCTCTCTCAGTCTAATGGTGTCTTGTTTAATTATTTTACCAAGAGAAATATTCTGTGTTTATATATTGCAGAATTTAACGTTAACATCAATTATTTATAACTTGATCTATAGATTAAATATTATCTCAATCAAACTTTCAAAAAGCTATGTTGTCGATATTTCCAAATCGATTCAAAAGACCTAGGATTGTCAACACAGTACTGAAAAGAACAATGTTGGTGGATGATATGGTTTGGTTGTGTCCTCACCCAAATCTCATCTTGGATTTTGCTCCCATAATCCCCATGTGTCATGGGAGGAACCTGATTGGAAGTAATTGAATCATGGGGATGGGTTTTTTCTGTGCAGGTCTCAGGATAATGAATGAGCCTCAGAAGATCTGATGCTTTTATAAAGGGCAGTTCCCCTGTACATGCTGTCTTGTCTGTCACCATGTAAGACAAAACTTTGCTCCTTTTTCAACTTCTGCCACAATTGTGAGGCCTCCCCAGCCCTGTGGAAACGTAAGTCCATTAAACCTCTTTTTCTTTATAAATTACTCCATCTTGGATATTTCTTTATAGCACCGTGAAAATGGATTAATACAGTGAACTTACACTACCTTAAATCAAGACTCACTATGAAACTGCAATGATGAAGACAGTGAGGGAGCGGCAAAGCAATAAACAAACAGATCAAACAGGTCAATAGAACAGAATGGATAACTCAGAAAAGACCAAAGCAACTGTTGTCTGTTAAAGAAGCAAAGGTAATGTAATGGAGAAAGGACAGTCTTCTCAACTAATGGTGCTTGAACAAATAGATGCCCCTATGAAAAAGAGAAAGTGGAGGAGAGGGAGAGCGGAGAAGGGGAGGTGATGAAGTAGGGGAAGAAGAGAGAGAGAGAGAGAGAGAGAGGGAGGGAGAGAGGGAGGGAGGGAGAGAGAGGCCCTATGACAGGGTAGTGATTAAACAAACTGTGGTTCATCATATCATGGAATACTGCCCAGCAATAAGCAAGAAAGAGCTATTGATACATACAACAACTTGGATGAATCCCCAGAAAGTTATACTGACTGAAAAAGGCCAATCTAATAAGGTTACATACATTCCATTTGTATGGCATTCCTAAAAGGACAAAATTGTAGAAATGGAGAACAAATCGCTTATACAGGGTTAGGAAGGAGGTGGAGGTTGGGGGGAAGAGGGACTGGCTCTCAAAGGGTAACATGAGACCTCATCCCGCTGATGGGAATGTGATGCGCCAATGTCAGTATCCTGGTTGTGACATGCACTGTGGTTTTGCCAAGATGTCACTATTGAGGTAAACAGAGTAAAAGGTCTCAGTATCTGTCTGTATTTTTATCATTTTTTGCAATGATGTAGGAATCTACAATTATCTCAAAACAGAAGGTGTAACTAACACATCCTTGTCATAAAAGGATTATTGATTCTAATAGAATTAAATGTCAACTTTGAAAAATTAAATGGGAGGTAAGGCAAGATTTCTGACACAGCAGGAAACCAAAACTAAGTCTTTTTTTTTTTTTTTTTGAGACGGAGTTCCACTCTTGTTACCCAGGCTGGAGTGCAATGGCGTGATCTAGGCTCACTGCAACCTCCGCCTCCTGGGTTCAGGCAATTCTCCTGCCTCAGCTTCCTGAGTAGCTGGGATTACAGGCACTGCGCCACCATGCCCAGCTAATTTTTTGTATATTTAGTAGAGACGGGGTTTCACCATGTTGACCAGGATGGTCTCGATCTCTTGACCTCGTGATCCACCCACCTCGGCCTCCGAAAGTGCTGGGATTACAGGCGTGAGCCACCGCGCCCGGCCAAAACTGAGTCTTAAGCATTGGGAACACGACAGGAAATTCTTAAACTAAGTAATTGTCTCAGTCCACATATGCTGCTATAATTGAATATCTTATATTGGGTGATTTGCAACCAATAGACATTTATTACTTACAGTTTTAGGGGCTGCAAAGCCCCCTGAAGATTTGTTTTTTTTGTTTTTTTTGTTTTTTGAGACGGAGTTCCACTCTTGTTACCCAGGCTGGAGTGCAATGGCGCGATCTAGGCTCACTGCAACCTCCGCCTCCTGGGTTCAGGCAATTCTCCTGCCTCAGCCTCCTGAGTAGCTGGGATTACAGGCACGTGCCACCGTGCCCAGCTAGTTTTGGTATTTTTAGTAGAGACGGGGTTTCACCATGTTGACCAGGATAGTCTCAATCTCTTGACCTCATGATCCACCCGCCTCAGCCTCCCAAAGTGCTGGGACTACAGGCGTGAGCCACCACGCCCGGCCTAGATTTGTTATATTTTGAGGGCCCAGTTTCTGCTTCCAAGATAGCAGCTGTTGCTCAGTCTTCACGTGGCAGAAGAGACAGGCACTGCGTCCTCATGTGGTGGAAGAGCAAGTCAGCTTCCTTCAACCTCTTTCATAAGGGTGCTATTTCCATTCATGAAGGCAGTGCCCTCAAGACTTAATCACCTCCCTAAAGGCCTCACCTCTTAATCACCTCTAATCACAGTGGGGATTAGGCTTCAGCATTCATTTTGGAAGAACACATTCCCACCATAACAGTAATTTTGAGGCTTGGAACAGAAGGTAACTTGTCAGCCCGTTCCCAAGCAAATAGTAGGCAGTGATTTGGGGAAGGGGATCTAGGTCACTGGAGTTACTGAGAGTCATATTTATGATCCACTTGCCTATTAGCACATTTTATCTCAGACTTACATGTAGAGAACGAGTCCTCAGGAAATATTTAACTAGCTCCACTTAAAAACATGGAGTAATGATGATTAATTTATATGGGGGTATGCGTGTGACACACAAAAGTCCTTGATAAATGGACTGCCTATACATCAATTTGTCATTAACGTAACTATTCATCTAAATGTATGCTCATTTACATGGACAGATGGCATAATGGTAAAACCTTTAAAAGAAGCATGCTCATTTCTATCTATTCATCTTCTTTCTACCTTCCTTCCTTTCTTTCATTTTGCTTCTTTCATCTCAATAGGTTAGCAAGGGTCAAGTGACTGAGTACAAGCTAGAGATTTGCTGATTTCTAGTCTCTTCTACTTCCCTTTTAAGAAAAATATCAGATGGCTTTGGGACAATTTCTTTTCCACAGAATTATAGAAAAATAAGCCAGGATGGAGGGACCATCAAGGTCAGGTAGTCATGTTCTCCTTTCTAAATGAAACACTTGACAAACTGAGCAAAGACAGGCATTTATTTTTATTAAAGTGTCTGCTTGCAGCAGAAGCAAGAGTAAAAACAAGCTAGATCATGTATGCTTCTCTGGAAAGCTAAATCTTCTGAATTAATCTTCTCTAATCTTCCCACATGGCTAGATGGTCAGACAGCATTTCAGAAACTTCTGGCAGAGGGCAATAATTTCTTCATTTTTCTTACGATAACCCACGCATGTCCCTTTAAGTCTCTGGCATCTCTCAACAAAAAATGCACTCTTGGCTACACAAGGGAAGGAGCCATTTGGATTAATTCACTTTTCAGACATATCTGTTTACCAGATACAGTTGTATGACTAGTTGCCGAAGATTTCTTCACAAGCTGTCATAGTGCCATATCCTACCAGTAGATGAGATGGTAGGGAACCTGTTTTTTATCTGATATTTCTGTCTTCTGGTCACACCGGATGAAATACCAGAAGGAATAGATTTGTCTTCTGGCATTTGAAACCAAGCTGCGTAGGAGCTTTGGGAAACAGAAGCTAGGGTTGTTTGATCAAAATCTGTTGGGGATAATTACCAGTTTGTTCCCATAAACACCCCCAGAGGCTACTAACTTCCCCAGTGCACTCTCAGAGGTTGTTACTTGGTGAGAGCAGAGCCAGAGCTGAGACTGAGAAGATGGCTCCAGAACAGAGCGAAAGAAGGCATAAAGATACAAAAAAACAAGTTTACTCTGGTAGATAGAGACTTGCTTGGAAGGCTCACCCTGATTTCTCCTCCATACTCCACCAAAGCATCAACTGTGGAAAGCTCGTGCTTTAGAGCAGAAGGGTGTAGCATGTTGGGAATGTTTTTCTAAGACCTTCTCAGGTCAGTTTGCATAGAATTCCACTTCCCACCTTAGGGATTTATCAGTAGCAGTCCCAAGAGCAGCCTGCTTCAAGTTAAGGACAGATAGCACATCTTAACAGGATCAACATTTTAGAGTTGCCCAATTTGCAAAGGTACACATAATGAATGCATCAGATGTACAGAGATTGCATTTAATGTTAACATAAATGTAAACATAAAATTCACATCTACATAAAACGTGTAGCCAGAAGGATTAGTGCCAGCATATACACTGATCATTATCCAGGATCAGCACATCAGTTCATAAGTGAAAATACTCTACCATTTCAAAGCTCGATGAACTCTGGCTTTCACTGGTGGGAGTCTATGTTCTCTCTGCCCTACTATAAGGCAGATACTAATACAATACTGTGCTATAGTATAGGACTCAGAGAAAATCTTTTAGTTTAGTATGGTATTACAGTATAGCATATGTACACTATAAAAATACTAGTATTATAATATACTATATTACTATACTAGTATGATAATGTACTAGTATTACAGTATATACTATAGTATTATACGCACTATATACTAGTATATAATAATACTTCCTTTATTAATTTTTTTCAATTTTTGTTTTTGTTAGCATGATACCAAAAGGCATGTTTCCTGGCCTTCCTTTATTCTTTCAAACCTGTGACAGCCCCTCCTCGACTATATTATGCTAGTATTAATAACATACCGGCATAATATAGTATAGTATACTACAATATACTGGTATGTTATTATACTATATACTATGGTATACTATAATATTCTACTAAGCCAAAAGGATTTTCTCTAAATACTATCATAGTATAGTATTATACTACAGTAGATCTAATAGCTAATTATTAGATTATCTAGTTATGCAATTATATTATAGTAAATTATAATTGTATAATATAGTTTTATCTAATAATTAGTATAATGCTAGCATATATGTATTATTATAGTATATACTATGCTTTACTATAATACTCTTGTAAGCCAAAAAGATTTTCTCTAAATACTATCATAGTATAATATTAGACTATAGTATATCTAATAGATAATTATTAGATTATCTAATTATACAATTATAGATAATTATCTATTATATGTTTATAGTAATTTATAATTGTACAATTATAGTATTATCTAATAGATAATTAGTATAATGCTAGTGTATTATTATAGTATATATTATGCTATACTATAAAACTCTTCTAAGCCAAAAAGATTTTCTCTAAATACTATCATAGTGTAGTATTATATGGCAGTATATCTAATAGATAATTATTAGATTAATAATTATATCATTATAGCTAATAATGATCTATAATTGAATATAGTAAATTATCTATAATTGTATAACATAGCATTATCTAATAGATAATTTTTTAGTGTCTAAACATCTACTGTTTTGACTAATTATGTAATAAGTATGAGTCATCTGACAAAGATACCTCTGGCCAATTTCCAATGTGCACATCAAAGCCAGTGGCCTGAATACAGTATGAGTCACTTTGAGTCCTAGATCCTCATGTCCTGACACAGAATCTACTCTACAGGCTTGTCACAAAACAGACCAGAGCTATGAACAGCGGATGTGAAAACCGGCGCATTACACATGGGATCACGGATCACTGGCATCTGGCACAAGTTAGGGCTTACTGTGGGCTCTGAGAATCCCTTTCTTCTGCTCTCTAAGGCTGTCATGAGCCTAGTCTTATGCCTTAATTTTGGAGAGGATACAACTGGAGCAATTGGAAGTTCGTGGGAGCAGGAGCGAGTCCAGGGAGTTTTGATGTGGGAAGGGCATCTCGAAGGCCTTTCACTGTTGGGCTCCTCCCCTGACTCTGTTTAGGATATCTATATGACTCTGAGAAGAACTTAGCCCATCTGAGGCACAATTTCTGCATCTGTAATAAAATTTGTAAAACAGACCTCCAAAACCAAAAAGATTTTTTCTAACTACCATTAAATTAGAAGCAGGACAGAGTTTTCCTTAAAGGCGCTGGCACTGGAAGACTAGATGCATTTTCTGAACTTCTCATCACAGTACGTGGCTTCATGATATGTGATTAGGAAATGGCAGTCCAAGTTATGCTGCTTTACCTGTTGCAATGACTGGCATGAACGCAGAGGTGTATCTAAGCTCCATTCCTTACCTGTCGTCTCAAGCTCTACCAAAGCTAGATTTTAAAAGGTTCGTAGACTGCCATCCTTGTTTTTAATTTTTTTCCAGTTTTTGTTTTTGTTATTGAGCATGAGATTGGATGCCAGAAGGCATGTTTCCTGGCCTTCCTTTATTCTTTCAAAGCTGTGCCAGCCCTTCCTCGATAACTGTAAAATGCAAAGAAATTACAGAAGAGGCATGAGGGGGATATCACCTCTTGTCCTCTTATAGCAGATGGGTTGATCATGCCCAGGCATTCACTGAAGGGGACCCTCTCTCTGAGGCACCAGCTCTGATCACCTTCCCTGTAAAGACGTGGATTTTACCTGGGGTCAGAAAGAAGAACACAGCAAAGAGAAAGAGGAGTGTCCTCATGACTGGGAGAGCCTTGAGAGATCAGCACAGTGTCCATGAGGGACAGCAGCAAACACCCACATTTATACATTTCTCCAGACCAAGCAGCATCTTGATCAGTGAGGCTTATCAGAAACGAGAGGATTTCCATGCTCTACTGCGCAGAGCCCAGCCACCCTCAGTGGGTGTCACTCAGTGGACAGCTCATCATTTTTCTGACTCTGGAAAGTTTTCAAGAAGGAAAGTGGGGATGAAGGCAGCACAGAGTAGGGCAGACACAGAAAAAATTTAAAACTCTGGAGTCTGGCAGTTTGGTTTCTAATTCTGACTGTGCTCCTGAATAGCTTTGGTTTACCCATATGTAAAATGAGAGTAATCATAGAATGTCTCAATGCTTCAGTTAAGAGCTGATGCACCATAGTGAGGTGGAATCTGAATTCCAGATTCGATCTTTTTGAGCTTTGTAAACTTGGCAAAAGGCTTGACCTAAGCATATATTTGTTTAAAAACGTGAATCTTGCTGTATATTATGTGCTTTTCTTGCTTGGTCCTGCCATGCTGCCCACCTGTACCGTGGCACTGTTGGCACAGCAAGGGGCTGGTAACCATCATGCCTCACCCTCGACACTCAAGGCTTAGACACTCAGCTCCAGCCTTCTGCATATTCACACCTAGGTCCCTGAGGGGTGGATGGCTGCTGGAAGGGGTTGTTAAGCGGGAGGCCAAGTGGGGCCCAGGGTGCCAAAAGTGGGGAACAGGTGGCTAAGAATCCTCCCAGGAAGGTGAAGAGGGGAAGAGAGTCTGGAGTGCACATAAACCGTGCTTACAAAGTCCCAGAGCATGCTTCACTGTCCCATCAGACTTGATTTACAATGCATATACTCAGAGGTAAAGTTACTAAGACTTTCAACACAGTGACTGCAGCGCATGAAACCCGCAAATTGAGGCAGGGAGCTGTGGCTGCATTGGCCATCGGCCCGGGAGGCTGGCCTTGATGCAGGCTATATAAAACACCTAAAAGCTAAAAGCCTGGAGGCTCAGCCCTATCCCCTATATATACAGGCATTAGCTTGGATTCTGAATCTGAATTGTTTGCAAGCCACAGCAGCAACCTAAAACTGTGCCTTCCTGCATGGGCCAGAAAAGGTTCATGGTGAATTTGTGGACTTGAAAAAGAGTTTACAGAAAACTTGGGCTCAAGGCTGAATAGAGAGAAAGGTGCGTTAGGACTAGTGATAGTAGCCAGGAACTCTGCTAAGCACTTTATATACCCTATCTCAGTCAATCCTCTCAAATACTCTGTGGCTAATTACCGTAATTACACCTTTATTGTAAGCGTTAGGAAACTGAGGTTCAACAAATTGAGTAACCTATCTGAGGCCATATACTTCATAGTCTACATTTTAAAATCGTTCTACTTTATGTTACAGAAATGAAGGACAGAACATCGTATAAATACAGGCAACAGGGAAGGAATAAGCAGGACTTATTTGAGGGGAAGATAGTGGTATCAGTATTGCTTTTCATATCCATGTTTTGTTTTGTTTTGTGTTTTAAGGTAGGATCTCGCTCTGTTGCCCAGGCTGGAGTGCAGTGGCATGCTCATGGCTCACTGCAGCCTTAAACTCCTGGCTCAGGCCATCCTTCCACATCAGCCTCCCGAGTAGCTGGGACTACAGGTACATGCTACCATGTCCAGCGACTTTTTTAAAAAATTATTTTGTAGAGACAAGGTCTCAGGCTGATCTTGGAATTCTTGGGCTCAAGCAGTCCACCTGCCTTGGCCTCCTAAAAAGCTGTGATAGTAGACATAAGCCACCTATCTGGGCCAATACCTATGTCCTTAATGAACTTAAAATATGCAGGAATTATGACTTTCGTCTGTGAAGTGATATCTTACAGGAAAGGGGACTCAGAGCTAACTTGACAAAATGATTACTGCCCCTCCTTTTCTCCCTGTAATACTTGTGGACAATAAAAATGAAAGCTAGGAAAGCGAGAGTCCATATTTATTGAGCTCTTACAGGGTACCAGGCCTCATTCTAAGCATTCCACATGTTCAGAACACTTTGCATTATAATGATACTAGATCCCTACAAAACCTTGAGAAGGAGGCAGAATTTGTGAGTGGGTTCTTATTTTCTCCCAGAAAACAGGAGCTGGAAGAGATGAAAGGGGTCACCCTGCTTCTGGTCCCTGGATTAGTATGGCAGAATCCTGCACGACCCCTGGTCTTTCAACCCCTAGACTAGTGTTCTTTTCACTACACCAGTTAGACTCCCCAAAATATAAGGCTGTCTGGATGTCCAGGATTATTATACATGATATCATCCCTCGATCCTGGGAAACGGAGCATATAATTGTCCTTTCTTTATTGATTCACTTCACTGATCAAGAGCATCTTCCCATCACTTTTAAATATAAATGAGCCTCTCATTTGGGTCTTCTCAAGGAAATCCCCATCTCCATTCTAAAGAGTCTTCCCTAAAAGATGGCCCTGATGAGGAAGATGTTTTATTTTGTATTTGCTGTGTTCTTCATTTTGGCTCAACGGCCATCTGGTAAATAAAAATGGATGGGATTTTGATGGGGCAGATTATAAACCCTGATGATTCTTCTATGTTTGACCTTGAAAAGGAGAGTAATGGTCAATGCCCCATGGCGCCTGTCAAGGGAATTTCTTAGATATACAGTGACGTGTTCTAAGAGCAAACTGCATATAGTGTATTTTTTTTTGTTTGTAATTTGTTTTTGCTGGTTACCTGGAGTGATGGCCTTGAGAAATAGAATAAAGATTGCAACTCTGCAATCTGCTGTCTTCTGATATGCCAAGTCACACGTGGAGGTGGGAATAATGTTTTATACAGTGTTAATTCCTGGATTGATTTTAATTTTCAAAACGTATTTTGTTTTGAATTTAGGGAACCAGGCAGGACTTGATTTTTCCCAGCCATTTCCATCAGGTAAGTAAAATTTCTTGTATATAATTATTTTTTCCCTTAGGAACTCTCACTCTGTTGGTTCTCTTGGATCTCCAGAGACAAAAAGGGGACAAAGATAGTGGTAGAAGTAGAATTGTCTGAAATACTAGTTCACTAACTTATCTTCTTCTCTTTCTCTTGTTCCAAGTATAATATTTGGATATTCTTGATTTCACAGAAAAATATCTTTGAGGCTGGACTGTAATTTGGCCATAGAGAATTGGACTCAGTGGCTCTTCCCATTAGCTGTTCGTGCTCACTAAACTGAGGTCATAGATTTAGTCTTGTACCAGCCAATTAGCAGTGCTCTGAGAACATGCCTGCCCATCTCTTGCAAGCTCTGCTGCTAAGTCCGGTAGTAACATACATCACACATGCATGAGGTTGGTTGAAGGAAGCTCAAATTAAAGAGTGAGTTTACTTCAATGAAAACTCAGCACCATTGCAGAAAAGCTACTCCTAATGAAGAGCCCGCAGATCTCTTCTCTTTCTTTGAAGTCATCTTATACAGAAAGGAAGCACATTATAAACAAAAATGGAAGAAATATTGTGAACAAAGTTGAAAAGGGTTTAGAAAGCATTTCAAAGTGAGAAGGATTAGGTTGCTACTGGTCCTTGAGTGCTTCCTGTGTACCAGGCATCCTATTAAAAACTTTACATGGACTTTGGCATGGAATCTTCAAAACGCTCCCATGTGGTAGTTACTATCATAACCAAAATATTTGCATAGAATATTCCATTTGATTCCTAAGCTGCTTTAAAAATGTAGTCAGGTGCTTCTAGAATGGCCACTGGACAAGTGAGAACGCCGATCTTAAGAACTCAGTGAGGATACCTGGCAATTACTAGGCCCAACCAAGACTTGAACCTAAGCTTCCTTTTTTTTTTTTTTTTTGAGACAAAGTTTCGCTCTTGTTACCCAGGCTGGAGTGCAATGGCGTGATCTCGGCTCACCGCAACCTCCGCCTCCTGGGTTCAGGCAATTCTC
Organism: Saguinus oedipus; assembly: GCA_031835075.1. NCBI lineage: Eukaryota > Metazoa > Chordata > Mammalia > Primates > Cebidae > Saguinus > Saguinus oedipus. The sequence goes on along the minus strand of CM063182.1, from coordinate 36,237,669 downwards.
CTGCCTCAGCCTCCTGAGTAGCTGGGATTACAGGCACGCGCCACCATGCCCAGCTCATTTTTTGCATTTTTAGTAGAGACGGGGTTTCACCATGTTGACCAGGATGGTCTCGATCTCTTGACCTCGTGATCCACCCACCTCGGCCTCCCAAAGTGCTGGGATTACAGGCTTGAGCCACCGCGCCCAGCCGAACCTAAGCTTCTTAACTCCATCTTCAAGGATCTTTCCAAAACCACAATATACCCCTCCCATTTTTGTCTAGCAAACTTCACAGTAGTATCAGGTATGTATTTTTATAGTTCTATAGTATGTGTGTCTCTTTGTCTGCCTATGGTTGACTTTTGATCCCTGCAAGATTATAAGTACTTGGAAAGTAGGAATTGGGAGGATCTGTTGCTTAAAAATTCACTCTCCCCAAGTCCCTCCTGCAGAAAGCAGGAGCTCTTACTGAAAAATCTGGGCTGGTTCTTGAAAATATTCTTTGTAATGCATACATACATACTTTGTTCTTGAAAATATTCTTTGTAATACATACATACATACATTACTTTGTAAGACATACATACAAACTCTCTCTTTTTTTGTTGGATTTTGACATGTTTCCCATTTCTAGACAGTTCCTGAAAGCCCTCAGCAGCTCTTTCTTGGCACAGGCGAGTTTGCTGTCTGTGAGTCGTGCAAGCTCAGTCGGGGAGAATGCAGGAAAGAGTGCTTGGAGTCTGAGAAGGCCATTGGAAGTTGCAGGCTGAACTTTCTCTGCTGCCTACAGAGGATCTGACAAACCGGTCCAGCACCCTTCTGGCCTTAGAAATGTATTCAAGGAAGAAGTTCAAGAGAAATTATGTGGCTTATCCAAGTCACATGGTGAGTCTCAGAATCGTTCTCATTTCTTTCCCTCTTTGTTTTGTTTTATTGCTTATATTTTTTAAGACGACTTTTTTTTTTTTCTTTTTCGAGATGGAATCTCACTCTGTCACCCAGGCTGGAGTGCAGCTGCATGATCTCGGCTCATTGCAACGTCCACCTCCCAGGTTCAAATGATTCTCTTGCTTCAGCCTCCCAAGTATCTAGGAATACACATGCCACCATGCCTGGCTAATTTTTGTACTTTTAATAGAGACAGGGTTTCACTGTGTTGGCAAGGCTGGTCTTGATCTTCTAAGCTCAGGCACTCTGCCCAACTCGGCCTCCCAAAGTGCTGGGATTACAGGCATGAGCCGCTGCACCAGTCGAGATAACCTTTTATTTTTATTTTTATTAATTTATTTTTTAAACCCCGTCTCTACTAAAAATACAAAAAATTAGCTAGGCATGGTGACGCATGCCTGTAGTCCCAGCTACTCGGGAGGCTGAGGCAGGAGAATTGCTTGAACCCAGGAGGCTGAGGTTGCGGTGAGCCAAGATCGCGCCATTGCACTCCAGCCTGGGTAACAAGAGCGAAACTCCGTCTCAAAAAAAAAAAAAAGAGATAACCTTTTAAAACAGAAATCAAAACATAAGTGTGTACTTAGTAGCTACTCAATCAGATACCACTACTATATATTTGTGAAGTACCTTATAATTTATGAAATGTTTTCTATACTTCTCTCTTCTGACTCATGATTACCTTATGAGATTTTATTGCTCCCATTTACATTTGAAAATCTTGAGGCCCAAGAGACTGTTATTTCCTCAAAGCCATAGCTAGGATCCATTAACTGTTCTGTGTTCTGTGTATCCATCTGTATGTACTAACTCTCACAGAATTAATAGAGAAATGGAAGTGACATCCACATCTATGTCAATAAAGTAATAATTCTATTAAATACATTATTTTTATGTTCACATTATTTCTTGCTTTGACTAAATATTGTCATTCATTGATTCTAGTACTTATGACATATTTACCTGTGAAAGAAAATACTTAGAGATTAACTTAAAATGTTCAGCACAAAAGGTACATAAATGGCTGACTGTATAACTTTTGCCTTGTGAAATAAAATCCAGCTTCACAAAATAAAGGTCAAAAAAAATTTTTTTTTTGAGACAGAGTTTCACTCTTGTTGCCCAAGCTGGAGTGCAGTGGTGCAATCTCGGCTCACTGGAACCTCTACCTCCTGAGTTCAAGTGATTCTCCTGCCTCAGCCTCCCAAGTAACCAGGATTCCAGGTGCTCACCAGCACTCCCAGCTAATTTTTGTATTTTTAGTAGAGACAAGGTTTCACCTGTTGGCCAGGCTGGTCTTGAACTCCTGACCTCAGGTGATTCACCCACCTTGGCCTCCCAAAGTGCCAGGATTATAGGCATGAGCCACCAGGCCCGGCTGGGATAATTTTCTTGGCATATTTCTACATCTTAAGCAGAAGCCATCTTTCCTTTAATAACATATTTAATTCATTTAAGAGATACAGAAATACTTATATTTTCTGCTAATTCTTGTGTCAATGTCGGTATGTTAAATTTTTGAGAGAATGTTTCCAGTTTATATAACCTGTGAAATGCTTTGTCATATACATGTCGTCAAAAGTTTTATATTATTTAATGTTTCTTGGATCTGTAGTGATAAGTTCTATTTCATTTATTCTGTATACTTGGGCTTACGTTGTTTTCTAAGTTTCTTAGAACATAATTTTAAGTCATAGATTTAAACATTTCTTTTCTACAATAAGTATTTGGATATAAATTGCTTTCTAAGTGATTATTTTGTTGTGTTTCACAAAATTTGATATATAGAAATGCTTTCCAATTATTCTCATTATTCTTTGATGCATACACAACCTAGAATTATGTTGCTTTATTTCCACATATTTGGAAATATCCTAAATAGCTTATTTTATAGATTTCCAATATAATCCGCTTGTGGTGAGAAATATACTCTGAAGAATTTAAATGTTTTTAAACACATGGATATTTGTTTTATGGCCTAGCATATGGTTTATTTTTATGACTGTAACCTATGTACTTAAAAATGGGTATTTTGCAATTGGGTTATGATTGTTCTATAAATAGCAATTTAGTCAATGGAATGGGGGTATTGTTCAGATCATGCATGACTTCGCTAATTTTTCCGTGTTCTATCAGTTGCCAAGAGAGTGGTATAAAAATTTTCTACTATGAATATAGAAGTGTCTATTTCTCCTTTTAATTAAGTAATATAAAAATATGTTAATGGTTTTTATGTATTTTTGAAGGATTAACCCTTTTCTTTTTAAGCAACATCACTCCATGCAATAGAGGGAGACCCTGTCTCAAAAAACAAACAACCTGCACGTGTACTCCTGAACTTAAAATTGAAGGTTTTTGTTTTTTAGTTTCTTTTTTTTTAAGAATTAGGTTTTATGTAAAATCATTTACTAGGAAAATGTGGGTAGCTATGTATCTTATGAACATGATAATACTTGAGATAAGACTTGAAGGAAAAATGAGAGAAATCTAAGCAGAGACATAGAATAAAATATTCCAGGCAGAAAGGCAGGGTTCTCTGCCTTTCTCTTCCATAAATGTGATTTAGTTCAAATCTGATCCATCAGCCCACACATTAATCAGCGGAGCATGGAAAACAGTATGTTCCCAATGAACATTATAAACCGAGGTTGACTTCCAGCCCTTTTAGAGCAGAGGAACATATTTTAATCAATGCCTCTTGATAAAAGAGCTTGATTCCAGCTACTGCACTTCCTTCATCAGCTCTCCAATGATGCCAGGAGCCATGAGAATATTTTTCTTTATTTTTGCTGCTCTCATTCTTCTTGCTCACATTTTCCCAGGTAAGAGGGAAGTTCTGTTAGAGATAGAGATGACAGTCTGCTCAGGATCTGTCTTTTGAGAAGAAAGCTCAGCTTTTACAAAGCTGAAGTTTCCAAGGCAAACCAGTCACTGAAAATCTTTTCCTGAGCTCAGGTGCAAAACAGTGGGACCTCACTGACCCAGACCATCTCCAACCATAACAGTATCCGGTCAACTTCCCTAACAGCTCTGCCAAGGAGTTCAGACTTCTTTGGACCTGTAGATCACTTTCTTTTATAATCTGCAGTGCAGCTTCAGCATCTTCCAAAGTGATTGCTTTAAAATGAAAAAAAAAAAAATCCAAGGCAAATGCCAAACATATTTGTTAATTTAGGCAAGTACAGTCTTTGTAGTCTAAATTAAAGTTATGTTAATATATTCTTAGCTAATTTTTTTCACGTCTGAGTTGTTGGTCCGAATCTCTTATCCATAGATTATTTTAGGCTCTCTGGTTTTCACACACTGGTTGAAAATTATACCATTAAAGCCACTAAACTAACATCTTACTATTCTCATAAGTCCTTGAGTCTCTCTTTGCTTAATACCTACCATGATTCTGTTCCTAAGAACGTTTTTGTTCATGCCTCCTCAAGTATCCCTTGTTCCTTCTGTTATGAAGCTTTTCCTGTTAGAGGTTCTCCATGCATCATGAAGCCCCTGTCTGCTCCTTCATGGCTCCTGAATTTCTACATTTCTTTATTACACATTCTGTCCTCAGTAGTCCTACCAAACCAATAGATATTGAATGTGTGCTAACCAATTATAAGAAATTGTTCTGTCTGCTACAATAAAGGCAGGTAAAGTGAAGAGGCAAAAATATAATTAAAGCATGGACATTGACCCTAATTTGCTTGAAGTTATGAGCCAGTTATTTCTGTGTTATTAAAAATAGATTGCCTGTAATGGTAAATAGACATTTAATAAATTTAACATGTATGAGTAAGTATATCAATGAGACAGGAAGATACACACATAACTTCAATATGAAACAGTTTTCACAAGTGCCATAAAAGATGCAAAGTATAAAGAGAAGCTGTAGATCCAGAAACTTGGTTCTAACTAGGAAATGCCAAAAGGCTTCCTGGGAAGTAGCATTTGCATTGCACTTTTGGAAATAGGCAACACTAGAACTAAAGATCAGAGCCAAGGAACACTGTCCCCATCAAAGTTTGACTGACCCCATTGTTTCAGTGACCCCTTTGACTGCATGAAAGTTTCAGTGACCCCATGAAAGTCTCAGTTGTAAAATCAGTTCCCTATTTTCTGCCTTCAGTATCTTTTCATAGATGTCAGACAGTGCTCCAGGATAAACGCATTTTAAATTGTCTTCTCCATCCACTTTAATCAGCACTCCAACTGATTCAGATCAATATATAGATGTAGATGCCTAATAGCTCCCTGTCCACAAAACTCATCTCAGACATATTTGATTTACAATAATAAGCATAGTTTCGGCACAAATTAGGACAACCACCATTGCCATAATCGCACAGAATCTCAGAGTTAGAAGTGAATTTAATGATCAATATAAAAGGCAACAAACATAGGTTATTAGGCCAAACTGTATGAGTTTGGATCTCAGTGAGAATCTTTATAAGCTGTATATACTCTGTGTTTTACTTTCCTTTCTATAAATGATAATAACAGCATTGTTTTGAAGATGAATAAACTTGTTATATTAATTAGAAACTAACTTATTATAATAAAGAAACTTAAGGCCGGGCACGGTGGCTCAAGCCTGTAATCCCAGCACTTTGGGAGGCTGAGGCAGGTGGATCACGAGGTCAAGAGATCGAGACCATCCTGGTCAACATGGTGAAACCCCATCTCTACTAAAAATACAAAAAATTAGCTGGGCATGGTGGTGTGTGCCTGTAATCCCAGCTACTCAGGAGGCTGAGGCAGGAGAATTGCCTGAACCCAGGAGGTGGAGGTTGAGGTGAGCCGAGATCGCGCCATTGCACTCCAGCCTGGGTAACAAGAGCGAAACTCCGTCTCAAAATAAATAAATAAATATAAACTTAATAATAGAGTGACTGACAAAAGATAAAAACTTATTTCTTTTTCATGTAAAAGTCCAAAAATAGCTAAGTTGACTAGGTGAGGGTAGAGGGTTTGTTTTCACCAACTTATGTTGTGACTTGGGCTGAAGGTCAACCCTGCCATCCTAAACAGGTGACCGTTTTATTTGGTCCCAAGGATGTTCTAACAGACAAGGTTAGAAAGTACAGAACACGATCAAGATTACATAGAAGCAGCTCACATCATTCTGTTCCGTTTTCATTTTTCCAAATGTGTTCATGTGGACGTATAGAAATAGGAAGCTAGGAGCTGATGTCATTAACTAAGTATTCATGTGTCCAGGTAACCCAGGGGCTCTATGGCTGAAAGTCTGAAGGCAAAAATAACTGCTTTGGGACAGTTTGACAATCTTTCTATATACTGGGCAGTGCTGGGCACATACTCTATGCTGTGTTAGAGTTTACTATTGTTTGTCATTTGTTCTTCTGCATATTTTCTTTTGTTCTCTGCCCTGATTCAGTATTGAATACCCTATACATGTTTATTTTTATATATATGTCAACTGATCTGAAACTCACAGCATCCTAAGTTCAACTTTGGACTATTTAACAGTTTCTCCTTCATGTGAGCACAAGTCTAAGTCCCTGCAATTTCTTTCCATTAGTCTTTGCCTTAACTTGGAACTAACAAAATATCTTCCCCATGATAGTATTTCAGATCTTTGGCAGCCGATATGTCCTGTTTCTTCCCAAAAGTTGTTATTTCCAAGAATAAACATTGCTCCTTTAAGATTCACTGCAACTTCTTCCACGATTTTTTCCTAAAAATATATCTTACCAATTAAAAAAGATTCCTGTTTTGACATATTTTTTCCCTCTTCAACCTAATCTCTGTTATGAGTGAGGGGCATTGCCTATGTCTCATTTGCTTGCCAGAGCTAAATACACGATTCTGCTGGTGTTCTTTGCACAGTAAATTGAGAAGGATGCGTATCATGGTTATTTTTTTTTTCTATCTTTCTACCTGAAACTGTGAGACTCCAAAACCATATGCCAAGGCATATAATCTATTATTGGTCTGCCTTTAATGTAACAATCTTTAACTTTTGCTATAAATCAAAGACTATTTGGAGACATGGAAAAAAAATCTGTTGGTAAGGACTGTTTATTGAAATCAAAGTATATTGTCACTTTCCTTGGAAGAAACATTCTGTTTCTGTACAAGCTAGGTAAGATTTTGACATATAAAAATCTTTTCTGTTTTTTCTAATTGACTTAATAAGGACATTGATTATATTGTACCAGAGTTCTGAGCTCAGATAGAACTGTTCAGATAACATCTGATTTTTCTAATTTCTAGGTTTATAGTCAGTGTTTCTAGGAGTGACAGTAATGAGGACGTCTGAATTTGGCCTAGGCAATGTAATTTTATGTTCCAGTTACTAATCACTAGGTAACTAAAAACAAATTGCTTTCTTTACTTAGCCAGGGCAGCAATTCATAGAGCACTAATTTGTAAGAGACTGGAAGGTCACTGTGAAGCTGAATGTCTTACTTTTGAAGTAAAGATTGGGGGCTGTAGAGCTGAATTGACACCATTTTGCTGCAAAAACAGAAAGAAGCATTAAAAACTAAGCACCAGCTGAAAGAATGAAAGAGGTAAAGATTCTCTGGCTGCAACATCAGTAGGACAAATCTCTCTGGACCGTCTCTCTTTGATCTGCAAAGTTTGGATTATCCGAAGCCATGTCCGTCCAGTTTCCAATGCTACAGAGAGACACCCTTCCTAGGCTGTGAACTCTTTCCAGGCAGGCACTATATCTTGTTGACCTGTGCACTCTCAGTTCCTGACACGGGGCCTATTAATCATTTTTTTTCACTTTATAAAAAAGCCACTGAATAAATAGATAAAACAGATGGAGTGGAATGGTTGGACTGGCACTCAGGTGAATTGAGGTTTAAAGTTGTAACTGTCTTTAAACAGATGTAGGACATTGGGTCCTCTGTGCCAAGATTCTGATATCTATAATATGAGCAGCTTGAACCTCACAGTAAACGGAATTCCTGCTAGATGCTCGTTGTGGCGGCTTCAGATTTATCACTGTCATGTACTCCTTTCTCTCTTTTGTAAGTTAGGAATTGTTTAGAGTGTTTTCCATTGACTTGTTGGATCTAAAACATCAAGTTTTAGAAAGAAATGCACCTAAATCAAAGTTCAAGTTGGCTGTAGATTGAGCAACGTCTGCATTCTGGCTGTTTGCAGGGAGAATTGATCAAAGCATGGTTTCCTGAAGGTGCAAGTTCCCCAAAGCTCATCTAATTCAAAGCCCTCATTACAAAGGAGGAGACTGAGACTCAAGAAGATGATACAGTTACTGAGTCACATTTACATTCAGACTTTGGGCTTTCTGGACTTGTGGTCTTAGCATGTTCACGAAATAGCGTGCTGGAAGAGAACAGAACAGCAAAAGGTAATCCCAAGGGTGGAACGTTTCTCAGCGGGTTCAGGTGAATGTATAAATGGAGGAAGAGACCGAAACAAACTGGGAAGAAAAAAAAACCTAGAAAGAAAAAAAATGGACACTTTTTAAAATCTCTGTTGTGATCCTGCGACCCCTGCCCTTCCAGAGCCATAACAATGGCAAACTGAAGCTTGCCTCTTCCCTAATTTGCCAAAATTTGGAGTCCCGCTTTCAAGCAGAGGAAAGCATATATCACAGACCATTTCATCACAGAAGACTTATAGCACACCCTCCCAGAACAGAGGCAGCAAAACCCCTCTGCACTGCTCTAGAAAATTTTCTTCTCTAATCAATTAAGCTGGCTTCTGTAGAGATGTAAATAAAAGAGAAAAAAAATCTGGAACAAGACAATTTGTAAAGTGTTTTAAAATAAGAAATAAAACGTGTTTTCAAGAGATCTTCTGGTATCGGTACTTGTCTTTATGCTGCTAATTTTCTCATTCTGAAAACTATGCTGGAGGAAAATATGTAAAGTTATCTGTTTCAATCAGAGGAACTTTCTCAGTTTCTGCACGTTTCCTAGAAATTCCTTATCCATTGTCTCAGATAAAACTAACAGCCTTTGAGATTCTAAGTGTATTTAGGCATTCTCGTTTCTTCTTTTTTTCCTTCTTTTTTCCCTGTCAGCGTCAAGTGACTTGAAATGCAATATACATGTCTTGTCTCCACTGTTTTCATAGCCCGTATCCTTCTCAACCTACAGAAGGTCTTTAAAAGCCAGGTATAAAGGCTCATGCAATTTCAGCACTTTGGGAGGCCAAGAGCCCAGGAGTTCGAGACCAGCCTGGTGAACACAGGGAGACCCCCAACCCCACTCCATAGATCTCTATTAAAAAATTTCTAAAAAATTAAGTGTAGTGGCTCACACCTGTAGTCCCAATTACTTGGGGGGTTGAGCCCGGAAGTTGAGGCTGCAGTGAGCTTGTGCCACTGCACTCCAGCCTGGATGACAGAGTGAGGCCCTGTTTCAAATGAAGAAGGAAGAAGGAAGGAGGAGGAGGAGGAAGAAGAGGAACAGGGGGAAGAGGAGGAAGAGGAGAGGAGGAGGGAGAAGGAGAATTAGGGGAAGAGGGAGGAGGGGAGAGGAGGAGGAGGAGGAGGAGAGGGAGGATTTTAGCGAGGAGGAGGAGAAGAAAGAAGAGAAGGGGGGAGGATTTTTAGATTTTACCTCTTATACTACTAGACTTTCTCTGTACAGAGGTACCAGGTACCTCCTTAGTCAGTTAATAGTAGCTGTTCTCCTAATAAATTAGCAGGGCCGACTGCAGTGACCTCTGAGCAGTGTTCATCTTTCAGGCCCTTTCTGAAGCATTTTATGAGGTGATCAGTCTCCTGCATCTTAATTTCTCTCTCATCTGCCCGTGAGGATGTGTGTGTGCTGGGCATTTCTCGTCTTCTGCACACATTCTCAACCTTCTTTGCTGCCTCCTCCTAATATTCTGTAAATTCTCTGCTGAGATTGCATGGACCTGTGTTTCACTCTCTTCTGCTGATATGTGTCATCTCAGAACCGTCTCCTCCATTCTCATGGTTTCCACTCTTTATGGGCTAATGACATGCTGTTACTTCTTTACCAGCTGTTATGACTTATGCTTTGCTCTGCTCTGTGGTGCTGTGCTGGGACTCTGGAAACTGCATTTGCCAGACTTCCTGGCCAGTTAGCTTCTTGTTAGCACCTTTAATGAAAGGCATTGGCAGGAGAGTGGAAAACAAGACAAGGAATGAAGGCACTTGTTCCACGTCGTTTTTTTTGTCAGCAACGTTCCAATAGCAGCAGGTGGTTGGCTCCAGGCTTTATATTCTTTCCGTTTTCTCAGCAGCCTTACAAAGATGCCAGAAAAGGACCAGCAGCACCCCAGCTCTACCTCCTTAGTCGTAAGAGGACCACCTGAGCTACGATCTGCTTTTCTATGCACCCTGTCTATCCAGGCACCTGTTGGGCCATGTCTCCTCCTCACAAGTCTGAACACTGGCAATCAAGTGCCTCTGCTCATCTGTCTGTGTCCCAGTCATTAAGCACATTAAGCTCCCTTAACATTTTAAACATGACTTATGTGGTGTACCCCACTAAGAGACCCAGGCATTGGGACTGTGTCCCCTCCTCATATGTTCAAGCTCTAGCTGCATACAAGAATTTTGAGCACTAGCCCGAGAGTCCCTTTCTCCCTTTGTTTCCATATGTTTAAGGTGATATCTCTTTTGTGTGGTTATTTCTGTGCCTTTTCAACCTTCCATTACTTATGCATCTAATTTAAGTTGAATGAGCTGCTGCTCTTAACTAAGTGGATGTCTGGTAGGCACTTCAAAGGCAGCGTCTTTATTGCAATTTATTGGTTTGTTTCCAAATCTGGTCTTCATTTAATATTCTGAATCTTAGAAAATACTGTTATCGTTGGCCAGGCACGGTGGCTCAAGCCTGTAATCCCAGCACCTTGGGAAGTCGAGGCAGGTGGATCACCTGAGGTCAGGAGTTCGAGACCAGCCTGACCAACATGATGAAATGCCATCGCTACTAAATACACAAAAATATCTACTAAATATACAAGTAGCACGCCTGTAATCCCAGCTACTCAGGAGGCTGGGGTAGGAGAATCACGTGAACCCGAGAAGCAGAGGTTGCAGTGAGCCGAGATTGCACCATTGCAATCCAGCCTGGGTGACGAGCAAAACTCAGTGGCGACAAGAGCGAAACTCTTGTTTCAAAAAACAAAAGAAAAAAAATATTGTTATCTTTTACTTGGCATTGAGTTTAAAAGTAGGGGTTTACTGAGGAATGCTTACTTTTCTGCATAAGTCACACAATTCACTCATGACATTGATCTGCATAAATTGCTCATTAATCCCTGTAAATCTTAATGCAATTATTTCCCTTCCCTCTTTTTCCTCACTGTTGTTGTTCTACGTCAGTGCCTTATTATCTTCAGCCTCTAACTGTCAAACTTGGTGTTAACAAATCCATCCTCACTACCAATTATCCAAAATTACAATTTGTGGAATGAACTTTGCATAAAGGAATAGTTCCACTTTTTCATGATGTGTGAGCACACACCCATGTGAATCATCAAACCATAAAAACTAAGATTTATATTCAGATGTCCACAAATCCTTAGAACACTCAAATATTAGAACTAGAAGCAGCCTTAGAAATCACTTAAGACCCTGTTTCCAGAACTATATTGGTTAATTATAATCAGTGTAACTAGCCTAAAATAATTAGAGCTCTATGCCCCACTTTAACACTTTCACATTGGGATCTGTTAAGCTAAGAATCTAAATTTGTAAAATGACTTTTCCAATTAAGTCTCCTGCATGGTGACATTTGAGAACTGTTGATCACTGAACACAGAAGCATCTGAGACCCATTGATCTCTGTCCCACGTGACCTGTTAGTTGCAGAAATAGAGATCCAGGCTAAGATCCAGGCTTCCTGCCTTCATGTCCAGTGGCATATTACTGTGTTGAACCTTTCCATTTGTAAAGAAGGTGTGGAGAAGGCACGACCAAGTGGCTCACCTTGGTCAACCCCAGGAACAGGAGCTCAAACTTTAGTGGGTAGACAGACACATGTCCAGCAAACGAACACTCCATGTGGTAAGTTTTACAGCTCCTGTGAGTTTAGAACATGTGCGGTTTGATTAATTATGACAAGTCATTGGGGTCCAGGGAGGTTTCACAGACAAAATGCCCTGTGACCATTTAAACCAACTGGTTTATCATTTAGCGTAAATCACTTTAACTGAAACTTAAGGGTGTTTTTGCTAAACTTCCTTTGTTGCCAATATATTCGTAGTTTATGTTCTCATTTGATAATTATTTCTGTTCTAAACTGCTCACTCTCATTCTTCTGGGGAACTCAACTGAAAGATGTTAAGGACTCTGTTCTCTTATGAAAGCCCTTCTGCTCATACGGTGCACTTCTGTTCCTGGTTGACTATATAGAAAGGTCTCTATAGTATAGAAAGGTCCTTTTTATCCAAACAAAGACATTCCACTGTCCCAGGTGAGCTACTGACCAAAATGAGGCTACCTATCTCCTGTCTCCATGGACACCTTCACCTTTGAGGACTACTGGCATTCTCATTTGCCACTTAATTTTCTTTTCCCATTTTTTTTTTTTTTTTGAAACAAGTCTCACTAAGTGGAAAAACAATCTGTGGAAGCCTTGACAAGTTTAATAAAATTGAGACCTTGAGGGAATCCACTGGGCAAAATCTCCAATATCTATATATGGAGAACTGGCTACATGAGAAAGCATGATAACTGTTGGAGAGAACTGTTGTCGTCTAATCGCTGCACGAGCTCTTCTGACCGTGAACCACAGAGCAGGCCGAGTAAAGGCTGACTTAGATGAGCTGCAGTCAGAGGTGCTCCAGGCGTCTAGATGACCCGAAGGTGGTCCTCCTTGTTGACCCACACTAGGAAGGTCTTACTGTTATTGTGCCAGATACCGTAGGCGCGGGCGTCGGGCCAGTGGAGGGCCATGCCCAAGGCCAGCAGTAGGCGTGACACAGGCTTGTCAAAGAGGAAGTAGTCGGCGATGAGCTGCTGCCGCTCCACCTGGGTCACGCTCTTGAGCGCGCAGTACCCGCCCACCAGCTCGCCGTCCAGGCTGGCCAGGGCTTCCACCGAGAGCTTCTCCATGGCGCGGCGCTCCCCGTGCGCACCCACGAGCTCAGAGCGTACTTGGGGTCCAGGTCGTCGCCGTCCTGCGGGTTGCCGGGGTTGAGGTCGGTCTCGTGCTCATCGCTGGGCCTGTGGCCTCCACACCGGTCCTCCAAGATGGGGTCGAAGAGATCCTTGAAGGCTTCCTAGGACTCCTCGTCGCCCGCCACGCAGCCCACGGTCATGACGCATGGGTGGCCCGGGCTGTCCACACCTGTCTGGATGACGTCGTCCAGCGTGAAACCGCTCGCTGTGTTCTTGACTGGCAGCTCCGCGTACAGGTCGGGGTCGGCACCTTGACCATATGGTGGTTGTGGCTGCTCAGGTCGGGGAACCAGTCCTCAGCCTGGAAGCGCAGCTTCAGCGTGTTGGGGCTGTTGGAGAACAGCATGGCGGCGGCGGCGCGGGGCGCGGGGCGCGGGGCGCGGGGCGCGGGGCGCGGGGCGCGGGGCGCGGGGCGCGGGGCGCGGGGCGCGGGGCGCGGGGCGCGGGGCGCGGGGCGCGGGCGCGCTGCATCCGTCGGCAGCTCCCGGTGCTGCGCAGTCGTACTAGAACCACTTGCCACTTCAGGGGTTTTGATTATTCCCACATATATATGGTTTCTGTCCAGTGAGTTCTTGCCACTGAGTTCTCCTTTAGTCAATATTCTGCCCTTAGTCATGAGAAAAGTAACAATGGAGAGAAACTTTAAGCATGTTGTGTATGGGTTACATCCTTGAGTCAGTGTTCTATCCTTACACCAGGGAGTGTCATTTTCCCCAAAATTGTTTATGACATAAGCTGTAGTCCTGAGTCACAATAAGAAGTACCATTTATGTGGTAAAATTGTATGGGATTTGACAAATGCATAGCGGCAGGTTCTTTATTCAAGAGTGCTTCTTTTATTCAAGCTCCTCTTCCCTCTACATACAGGGAATCAATCGCCTTTTGTATATTGTCCTTGGGCGTTGCTTCTTTGCTTCAATTCTCTTTCATCAAAGCAAATCATACCGTGCTCTATTTTCATTTGATCTTCCAAAAGGAAAGTACAGAATATATAAACGAGAATTTCAGCTGTTCAGACTCACATCCACCGCTAAGCAGTCAAGACCAAGGCTCCTGCGCTGCAACACTATGGCCGGCAGAGGGCGCTGGAATCCGCCTTCCGGCCCTGCGGGGCGGGGCGGGGTCTCCAGAGCGCATGGGAGCCAAGGCTTTGGGGCAACTCAAGCGATGTCCACCACGAGGAAAACTTCTGTCGGCAGCCGCAACTGCTGAGAAGGGAGATTGACTGTAATCTCCTGGGTATTTCTCTGAAACAACAATAAAGACTTAATTTTCTGGGCTGTTCCCACGTGTTTTGCTCTGTACTTCGTGTTGGCATATTTTAGCATTATTTTACAAATGTATAAATTTGGGGTAGGGGTGGGCTTTTTGATGGTTAATCGAAGCAGGCTGTAATATGTCCTCCCTGTGACCTCTTTCAGGATTGATTGTGAGGAGAAACACAAGAATTGTGAGGAAAATCTACAGACCCTACAGATGAAGAAGTGTGGGACCGGGGCAGGGCCGGCAGTCTCAGTGCGGCCTGAAGGATAGGGTCTCCTGCGGAGCTCTGCATCCGTGTATTTCCACATTGTGAGGGGCTCATCTTTCTTACAGTGCAAAAGTCACTGGAAAATAGACAATGAAAGAGGGACATTAATTCAACATGCAGTTGTTGACACTAAAGCCACATCTTTCTTTTCATCATAGCACTGCAGATTTTAAAAATGATTTCATTTACAAAGGCAAGGGGAAGAGGTACACTTGTGAACAACAGTTTGGACCACAAATGAAACTATATCGTTAAATATTTCTTCAAAAATAAGTTATTATTCCGTGTTTCAGTATATATCCTGAGATTTTAACCTATACATAGGTAAAAACATTTTGTTTATAGTCAAAGCGAGTATAATGGTAAAATATTTATTTGGCAAGCCCCTCATATTTTTGTTCTTCTACTGGTTTGCCACCCTTAGGTTTTCAGCTGGAATTGACACAAGACACTCACAATGAGGGGTCTTTCTGTTCCTTGACTGTAAAATATTCATACTCCAGAACACTCAACATAGGCTGTTTCTTGAAAATCTCAACCTGAACCCTACAACCAGAGAGAATGTAGGCAAGTAACCCAATTTTTTTTCTTTTGAGACGGAGTCTCCAACTGTTGCCTGGGGTGGAGTGCAATGGCGTGATCTTGGCGCACTCCAACCTCCGCCTCCCAGGTTCAGGCAATTCTCCTACCTTAGCCTCCCAAGTAGCTGGGATTACAGGTGCCAGTTACCACTCCTGGCTAATTTTTTGTATTTGTAGTAGAGACATGGTTTCACTCTGTTGGTCAGCCTGGTCTCAAACTCCTGACGTCGTGTTCTATCCACCTCTGCCTCTCCAAATTCTGGGATTACAGGTGTGAGCCAACGTGCTGGCCAAGTAACCCAATTTCAAAACTGTCTGGGGGCCAAGTGTGGTGGCTCACACCTATAATTCCCAGCACTTTTGGAGGCCAAGGTGGGCGGAACCCTGAGGTCAGGAGTTCAAAACCAGCCTGGCCAACATGCTGAAACCCTGTTTCTACTAACAATACAAAAATATGCCAGGCATGGTGGTGCATGCCTGTAATCCCAGTTACTCAGGAGGCTGAGGGACAAGAATCACTTTATCTGGGCGACGTGGGGTGGAGGTTGCAGTGAGCTGAGATCGCGCCATTGCACTCCAGCCTGGGTGACAGAGCAACACTGTGTCAAAACAAAAACATACATCTGGCAGGGCACCGTGACTCATGCCAGTAATCCCAGCACTTTTCAAGGCTGAGATGGGCGGATGACTTGAGGGCAGGAGTTTCAGATCAGCCTGGCCAATATGGTGAAACCCTGTCTCTACCCAAAATACAAAAATTAGCCGAGCGTAATGGTGCACACCTGTAATTCCAACTACTTCAGAGGCTGAGATTGGAGAATCGCTTGAAACTGGGAAGCAGAGCTTGCAGTGAGCTGGCTTGCACCACTGAACTAGAGCCTGGGAGACAAAGTGAGACTCTGCCTCAAAAAGAAACAAAAAAACAAATAAAACTACATCTCGTCTTCCACAAAGTATCTGCTGTTCTCCTCAGAAAAGACCAAAATCCATGAAGCAAAGAGACCCCTGCACTAAGGCACTAAGGTCTGCCTTGGATGCTTTTATGACATTAGCAAAATTAAATGAATTATCCTGTTTTTCTCTTACTCATCTAAATAATTTTTTTATTTTTATTTTTATTTATTTATTTATTTATTTTGAGATGGAATTTTGCTCTCGTTGCCCAAGCTGGAGTGCAATGGCACGATCTTGGCTCACCACAACCTCTGCCTCCCGGGTTCAAGCGATTCTCCTGCCTCAGCCTCGTGAGTAGCTGGAATCACAGGCGAGTGCCACCACTCCCAGCTAATTTTGTATTTTTAGTGGAGATGAGGTTTCACCATGTTGCCCAGGCTGGTCTTGAACTCCTGACCTCAGGTGATCCACCCACCTTGGCCTCCCAAAGTGCTGGGATAACAGGCATGAGTCACCATGCGCAGCCTCATCTAAATGACTTCTTACTAGAGAGGAAGGCTTCTTGGAAAAAGACATTTTGTAATTAGATTTATTTTTATAAACATCCAAGGGAAACGGGGTCTATACTTCACCTAAGAAAACTGACTAGGATATCAGCTAAATGGAAAGAGAATCTACAAACAAATTTATACTAGATCTAGGGAGAGAATGATGCCCTGAGCTCAAGGGCCTGTTAATGGCGGCATACCCAGTGAAGGTGCGGCCTCACAGATTTTCCATCTAGTTCGATTCTTGTATTTACTGGTTACCTTTTTCTCCCCCAATACCATCGAACCTTCTTTATGTTGTCAAATAATTTTTAATCATAAAAATGTTAATTCTGAGTTCGGGCATTTGGTGTCTGGCCACCTGAAAGTTCAAGTGACTTTGTCTATGGAAATCATGAATTTTTAATTAATAAGTAACGTTGAAGGGGAAACTTGCATTACAATTTGGAAATCAGTCCAGTGGGGGATACAGGCAAGAAATAAGCACATAGGGATTTATTAGAAATTAAATAAAGGTCCTTTTTGTATTTTCCTCAGCTTGTCTTATGAGCCTATTATGTTTGGATAACTTTCATCAGGAGATTCATTTTAAAACTTAATTCACTTAAAATACATAGTATTTTATTATTTAAAAATACTGTTGCCTGGAATGGTGGCTCATGTTATGGTGAAACCCTGTCTGTACTAAAAATTTAAAAATTAGCTAGGCAGGGTGGCATACCCCTGTAATCCCAGCTACTTGGGGCTCTGAGGCAAGAGAATCGCTTGAACGTGGGGAAATGGGGAGGTTGCAGAGAGCCAAGATTGCACCACTGCACTCCAGCCTGGGTAACAGAGTGAGACTCTGTATCAATTAAAAAAAACATACTGACAGCCCTCCACATCCATGGGTTACACCTCTATGAATTCAACTAATCTCGAATAGAAAATAATCAGAAAATATTTACACAAGTTTCCCTCCCCCGCCCACCCAAAATTTGAATTTTCTATACACCAAATTCTTTATTGAGAACACATAAATGATGTGAGGTCTGGGCATCGTATTAGGTACTGTAAGTAATCTAGAGATAATTTAAACTAAATGAATTAATATGAATATGTTACGTCTGAATTCTATACCGCTTTATTCAAGGGACTTGAGCGTCCACAAATTCAAAGTTTCCTAGAACCAATCCTTTATGTTTACCCAGAAATGACTCTACACATGAACCTTTCAAAAAATAATTGTCTTTCCTAATTAATGAACAAAGTACAATAGAACGTAAATAGCACTATTTTAAAATACTGATATTTTATATCACAATTATATGGTGAATCAGAGTAGAAGTTACATCGGATTGACTTTGATTAGATTAAGCTAATTATGACAGGGGCACACCCATATTGATTGAGTTTTGATAAAAGTACTCCCATGCAGGTCCCTCCTATTATTTAATCAGCAGCACTAGCCAATCACATTCATCCGTTTTCACAAATCGCATGGCTCTATCTCTTATAAGCCTCTTGGAATTTCCCCAAGATATCATTCTACCAAAGCATCATTCAACTTGTCCCAGGCCAGGGCACACTCTCGAATGTTCTGGCTGTGCTGAGCTGATCATCTTCTTCAGGTAAAGGAAAAGATCGAGTCATAGACTGTATAGATTTACAGAACATAAGTCAAAGATTGAGATTTTCTGATACAAGCAAATCTAGAGAAACTTTACTACGTATGGTTACCAGTGCCCAAGAAGCCCCAGTGATTTCTGAACAGAATTGCAAAGTGACAATCAAGGAGAGAGCAGGTATGTTGGGATGTATGTCCACTTCGGGTTGCCAGGAGGTGACGTGTGACTGTGTATGTGTGTGCATGCTCGTGCGTGTGTGTGTGTGTGTCTGTGAATGTGTGATAAAGGGCCAAACTAGGTCAGAGAAGACATTGAATATTAGAAACTTAGAACACGTATGGAAGATATAAGTCCCACAGTGGAGGCCCACAGGATGTAGCCAGCATGGAGGGTTTCTGGAACCTGTTAGGGGGCTCCTCTCAGGCTTCCTCCACTGTCGATCTATGCCTCTGTAAATGAAAGTCACCTTGCGTGTGGAGACACGTAAACTGTGGGCATGATCTAAATTTATTCCTTGTGTTCACTAGAAAATAAAACATTTCCCATCACCTCTTACTCCATTCACGCTGTAACTGCATAGACACAGGGGTCAGATACCTGAAATACCAACATCTTTTCCTAAAGTCCTCAGACCAAATTAGATGCCCCCCCTTCTCATGTGGATGAGCTCCTGAAAAAGCAAACTGTTTGCTGTGGTCACCATTCTTGATCACATACATGCACCAATAGAAGAAGGCTTTGGAAAAGGTGAGGGTGAGAGATGAGTGTCAGTACTTACTGGGTACAGCTACAATTTGGAGTTGAGCACAAGTGCACTTGACGTAGGGCCACAGGAAAAATGTGTGCCGGACGACAAATGGAGTTTTTGGCTTGTGAGAATGGACTCTGTGTCACTGTGTGCAAGACTGATATGTCCCTTTCTGTCCTAAAGCTTGGCTACCACACAAATGAATCCACCCAAACGTCGCAAAGTGGAGCAGGGTCCCAGGACAGGTAAGGCACTCTCTCTGATATTTCCTAAGATCCCCATGCCTGGAAGTCAGTGTCATGTCTCATAATATCATAAATGGAGAGGGTGTTTCTGCAGGATGAGTGGGTTGTTGAGGGCTGGTGTCCTGAGGCTGGCCTGTGCTGGGTTGTGGATTTCTGAAGGTCATAGTCTCAAATCCAAGAGACTTTTGCTGGAAGAGAGCCTTAATCACGCTCACTGTGGTCTCTCTACAGGTGCAAAAACACCCTCAATTCCAGGAGGTCCACACCAGGATTCATGCCAGTCACTGGAACCTTCTCAGGTAAGTTCCTATGTCCCTGCATGGCAAACCTTGTACAGTGCTGAACGATCTTCAGGCTCAAGGGACATCCAGGGGATGTACATTTAGGTGGGTCAGACTGAGAGGGAGTTTGTATTTTAAAGTTGTGGAGGGGGAAGCTCCTGGCATCTCCCTTCCCATGAGCCTCATGTGCAGCCTTTTTGAGGGGAGAATGCTGAGGGCTGTCTTTCCACAGGAGCAGCAGGATTCCAGCACAGAGGAGTTCATCGTGATCCTGGAAGAAGAGACAGAAGTGACGCTGAGCCTGGAAGAGGGCATCCTCATCCTGGCCCCAGAGACAGCCCTACAGCTGACCCTGGATAACACAGTCCTTGTAATTGTCCCTGAGCACGACCTGAGGTCACCAGATGGCCTGCATTCCCCTGTGCAGATCCAGTACGTCTTGCCCTCCGTGGATGGCTTCACCCTGGAGTTCCATGATGAAGATGGAGACATCTCAGACATGAGAAGAGAGAATGTGCCTCTTTCACCTGCAGAAGAGGGGGAGGCAGCACCCCTATATCACCAGCCCTTGATGATACCCCCAGCAAACCACATGTCTGGGATCAGCCCTTCTCTCCCAGTAACCCCATTGTGCATTCCACGCCGTCTGGCAGCCTTCCCCCGACGCTACCCCCTACCACCCACACCTAGTCCAGTGCGACGCATTAAACCGGATGACTACATTTTCAGCCTGCATGGTATAGAGCTCTTGTGCACCTCCTCCCTCAGACCTATGCCCCCTTCACCAAGTCCTGGTCCCCAGACCTATCACAGGATTCACCATAGGCCTCCTAGCAGAGCACGAAGATGTCTCTTCAGGGAGTGATTTAACCCAAGAACCCCCCCCTCACATTGACAGGTCAGATTGTCCAAGTCCTCAGTCGGTGCATTCCCTGTATGTGGAGAGAGTAATTCCTCTTGCTTCCCCTTTGCTGCTTCCCATCATCTTCCACTGTCTTCAACAGCAGAGGGTCCCCGATGCTGCAGAGACGGGGAGCACTGCAGGGAGTTCAAATAAAATGATCGAATTTCACTTCACACACACTGTCCCTTAGAATTTCTCTTCCCTGTTTAACTGCATAAATCCAACCACCCTCAGCTGAATCCCTGACTCCTGCATGTGAGAGGTGGCGGAGGTGCACGAGTGCTCCATTCCTGTCTTAGTCCAGCTTCCCCCGATTCCCAGGCCGAGGCTTTTGAATAAATATTGATGTTATTGAATGAAGTAGTGGTGACTGCTGTGTTTGCTTCAGCTGAGACACTCTTCAGCTCTCACTTGTCCTGTTTCCATTGACATTTGTCTTCGTTTAGTTTTGTTTTCCATTGTTTGGGTTTATTATTCATGTATTTATGAAACAACCGCTACCTTCTGACAAGTCCACTTCCTCCTCCTTCTTCTGCTCCGCCTTTCAGGTTCACTTCCTCCTCCTCCTCTTCCTCCTCCTCTTCCTCTTTCCTCCTCCTCCCCATTTCCTCCCCCTTACCCTCTCCCTCCCATCCCCCTCCTCCTTCTCCTCCTCCTCCTCCTCCATATACTCTTCCTTTAGGCAGAAGCTCCAAGTTCACTTCCTCCTCCTCCTCCTCCTCTTCTTCCTTCTTCTCCTCCCCGTTCTCCTCCTTCTCCTCTCCTCCATCTCCTTGTCTTCCTCCTCCGTTTTCTCTTCCACAGAAGCTGGAAAATCTTCGCCCCACTCTACCAACACACGCACCTAGTCAAATTCTGCCAAGTGAATCTCAGGCACATTGAAGTCATGGTGAGCACTGCTTGCACCCACGAGTGCCCAGTTGACTCACAGCAATGCCAAATGTGGTGAAAATTGTGATGGTCCCCATGAAGCGGCTTCCAGGTGTGCACACGAAAACTAGGCACAGTTTCATTTGCCAAATAGACCCCAGTAAAGCTGAGGTACATTCCCAGATCTGGGGTGTACTTCTGAGGTCAAAGATTCATCCCGTCTTCTTTTCAGATGCCTGGGCACTGGACCTTTCCATCACTCCCTACATGATCCTAAGAGTAGGTGAAGTGAAGGATCACTGAAAGAACAAGGCAAGGATATGCCATCATGCACAGGCTGACTCCATCCTCTGACCTGGGAAAACTCTGACCAGGATTCCACACCAGGAGGCCCCTGAAATGAGAGAAATTTTCTGAAAAAGAACCAATGGCTGCTCCCTTTATATTGCTATTGAGGGTCATTATCTTCAGTATCTAACAACACCTGGGAAGTATCGGTATCCAGGTATCCAGATTCAGTAAGATAAACTCTCTGCTCCACTGAGACTAAAAAGGACCATGAGGAAAATGACCGAAGAGGCTGCAAGGAAACAATGTAATCAAAAATCTCAAAGGACAAACACAGGTTGGGGTATCGGAAAAGGGGGTGGGGGTTGGTAAGAAGGTGTTCCAATCTCAATCATGAATAATTAATAAAATGCAAATTAAAGGAGAATCAAGTTTCAACACGTAAAGTGAAGAATTCCATGGGAAATCGCCCAGTTCAAACTGTGTCTATTCCCCGACCTTCTAAAAAACACCATAAAAATGAGACAGCTACAGGCGCAAATAGAATCTTTCTGACAGGAGACACAATCTTCAAAGCTTGCTGCTGTGCATATGGGTTTTAGAATGTTTGTCAGTAGTGAACGTCATCTTACAGTGGGCTTTGTAGACACACATTTCCGGGTTATGTAATTGGATTAAGTTGATTAGGTCAGGGTGCCTTTCCCGATGGGTGTCTCCAGATGCAGTATAAAAGGCAGCCTGCAGAGCCAGGTTCCCTCTCGGCCCCTTCCTCTGGCTTCCTGGAGGCTGCATCGCTTCCAGCAGGGTTGCTCCCATATCTGCCCATCCGAGCGCCAGCCGAGGAACCATAGCAGACCTGCCATTTCAGGTTCGTTTCACTGAAAAATTGTCTCACATCATTCCTGAAGGGTTGGTAGTAAAAGAGACAAAGGAGAGTGAAAGGAACAGATCACATTGGGGTACTGTCTACGTGATAGGGTAAGATGTGTGTTCTTCTTCTAGCATTTCCTGGAGCAGACGCTGAGAACGTATTTCCATCTTCTTTCCACCCAGGGAAAGAAGATCAAGATGGAAATGGGAGCAGAAATGGTCTCCATCCTGCCGAACTGCTGGGTTAATGGAAACAGAATTTTGGAACGAGGGTGGTTGGTCTTTTAGTCGCTTAAGAAATTGATATGGCCTCAGATAAACCTTTCTTTCCATAATTCATATGGTGACTGTAGAACACCAGAAAATTGAAAATGGGGGCTGGGGCTGGAGCTCAGCCAAAAAGATGGAACAGGAAAGACCACAGCCAGCTAGGATGATAGAGGGGAAGATGATTTCTTTTTATGAATTTCTATTTGGCAGCTGCCAAATCGAATGTTCAGAGGAACGAATCTAGTTGTGATAGGAAGCATCTGTTAGTCCTGATTTAAAATAGACCTGCCAAAGGGGCCCGTAGACCATGCCCTGTGGTTTCGATTGTTGTGAGCGTCAAGGGAGACGGAATCACTGTCTTTCCCAGTAGGCTGAATCCTGATAGACCTAAGTCCAGTCTCCAGAATCAGTTGTTGGGGGTTGAAAGCTCAGCTCGCCCTACAGAGGCCACGGGATCCGTGACAGGCTAGGATTCCTCTTGGACCAGGCAATCCTGGCAGAGGAACATACGGTAATCTGAGGATGCACATCACATTGTGATCCACAGATTGGACCAACTGCTGGGCAGGTCTCCTCATGACCACACCAGCAAGGACTTAGGTGAGGGCCTGTGGGTGTGTGAACATCCAGTGTGCTTAACCTTGAATTTGTGTGTGTTTGTGTGTGATTCAGGTGACCCGACGGTCAACCCTGAACACGGCGGACATCAAACCCTCAGTAGGTGAAGACGATGGCACACCGTGACCCCAAGAGAGGCGCAAACAGACTCATAAGAGCCCAGACCCTCAAGAAGCAGCAGAGGGCCCCAGCTGGGCCAAGGGCTCTTCCTCCTGATGAGGAAAATCCCAGGGTAAGTCTCGCCCTGGATCCTTTGGGTATCAGGGGGTCCTGTGACCCTCAGGGACTGGGTTGGATTCAAAAGAGTTCTGTTACCGCCACCCAGATTTCTTTTTCTTTCTTTCTTTCTTTTTTTTTTTAATCACACGGGGTTTCACTATGTTGGCCAGGCTGGTCTTGAACTCCTGACCTCAGGAGACCCACCCGCCTCGGTCACCCAAAGTGCTGGGATTACAGGCATCAGCCACCACACCCGGCCCAAATTTCTTTTTCTATCCAAGGTGGGCCTGGCTTGGGTCCTTCTCTCAGGCCCCACAGGTCCCTTGACAGACCGATCAGAGCAGCCTCCCCTCCTGCCTAGAATCCCACGTAGCCAGCTTTGGCTGTGTTGCTGACACTGGGTTCATGCTCACGACCCGTAGGACCTCGAGTGTTTCCCGTTAAGAGTCTCTCTGTAACATGGGCTCCGGGAAGAAAGTCATATCTGAGCTCTCCCGGCACTTAACGGCCCCCATGCCAACGTCCCCTCCCTAGAATCCCTATTGAGCTCTGAATTCACAATCTGTCTCACGTTTGATATTTGATTTCTGCCTCAAAGGCTCGTGCACTGACAGCACTTCCTATCCACCCACAGGTCAAGTGCAAAGACTGCGGGGCCTTTGGCCACACGGCCAGAAGTACAAGGTGCCCCATGAAGCGCTGGATCGGAGCCCTGGTTCCCCAGGCCTGTGGCAGAAAGGAAGGGAAGGAAAACCTGAAGCCGTGGAAGCCCCGGGTTGAGGGGAATCCGGAACCCCGGAGCAAGGGGAAGGGAGAGAATGAAGAGAGAGCAAGGTGAGCAGTTGGGGGGATTTCACCGCTCTCTGGGTGCTGCCACCTAAGAGCTGGGTGTCCTCCCGGGTGCCACATCCAGGAGATCCCTTCACCCTGGGAGACAGATTCAGGGGTGGGAGGGGCACGGGTGCTTCGTGGAGGTTGCCCAGGACAGGGGAAAAGCAATGGAATGCAAAGGAACGTCCTTACTTGGGAAACCTAGAGGGCCGCCTGGAGGATGGGAAGCTTGGCACATGAGGGAAGGGGCCACACACGGAATGGGACTGGGCCCCAGATAGGGTTCTCCCTGTCCCCTGGGGAAAACTAGGGGGCCTCAGCTGAACTTTTTCTGTTCCGCAGGCCGCAAGACCAGCAGAGGAAGGCTCTCCTCCAGATCATTTCCGGGAAACCTCGAGCCAAGCAGCTGCCAAACCAAAAAGAATCGACGGAATCTTGTGACTATCTGAGGGTGAGTGTCGCCCCGGGTCCCTGCTCTTTTTCTCCTGTAGGTCACTCTGGGGCATTTCCTTTCAGGCCCCCGGCTGTGGGAGGGAATCAGGAAACCCCTCTTTCTTGCCTTCTCTGCCTCGGGGTCTCAACGACCCTTTCAGGTCCATTTGATTCCAGGTGAAGGCGTTTAAAGACGCCACGTTTCATGATGCTTTCTGTCTGTCCGACTATGGCAAGCCTGCCAATAACACTTTCCTGGCGGCATGAGGACCTCCGCTCACTCCAGTTAATCCCCAAGACACAGCCCCCTCAGCAATGATATTTCGCAGATCACCACACCCAGTTCCAGAGCACGTTTTGCACGTGTCTTGTCCCGATCAGCACTCACTTAAGCATCAGTCCCTGCTTCCAAGGACTGCCTGTCCAGACTGTATGAAGAATGTCAGGGTGGCAGCATCTTGTGTTTGGAGGTGCTGGGTTTTCTGTCGGCTGGATGCGGACGAACGTCTAACGTGTGTGGTTTCCTTTCTTTCAGGTGGCAAGCAGGCCAATGCCGGTCCACACCACCAAGAGGAGGCCAGTCGTGGACCCTGCTGTCACGGACGGCTCAGCTCCCAAACTAGCTGACGGGGGCTCCACCTGGGCTTCATTGTCTCCCCTCAGAAAAGCCAGTGTGGGCTCCTCCTCAAGTCGTAGAACCACGGAACCACAGAGAGGGGCCGTGGCCCACATCCCTCAGGCTGCATTCCGGCGCCACGGCCCGCAGCCTCTCCTCCTGCCGAAGGCCACAAACGGCCGCCCTGAGGGTGGCTGCCGTGAAGTTCCCCAGGCTGCCTCCGGCACCCACGGACTGAACCATGTCACCGACCCCCAGGCAGAAGCCAAGCGTCCTGCTGTGACCTCACAGCCCCGCCCACCAGCCACCACACACAGCTTGGGCCTAGGCTCCAATCTCAGCTTCAGGCCAGGAGCCAAGAGGCCTGCCCAGGCTCCGATTCAGGCTTCCCTGACTTTCCCCAAGAAAGCCAGACTCGGTCCCGCCCAGATCCCCGAAGAGAGCATCCAGGGAGGGGAGCTGGCGGCCCTGGAGACTCTACAACCTCTGCCAGCTCTAACTGAACTTGGACCAAGTAGGTCAACCCAGATGAGCAGGAGGACACCGCCCTGGGTGCCCAGCATCGACCTGCAGCCTCTGCAAAGCAGACCTTGCCTGCCTACTGTCCAGGCCTGCACCATGTCCCTCCCCCCGGCGGCCAGCCAGGATGGAGACCAGCCTCTCAGAATGCTCTTCAGGAGACTGGAAGATGGAGGGTGGAGCTCCAGGTTCCTGATGGCTCCCTCATCCCACTCTCTGGAGGACCCGGGAGCCTTTCCGGCTCAGAGCCCTCAAGTCCTAGAGAAGTCCGAGGGGCCCCGTGTTTGTGTCCCACCAAGTGTCCTCTATGAGGACCTTCAGGTTTCCTCTTCCTCAGAGGAGGAGGAGCTGGACTGACCTGGAGCGAGACTGCCGGTGGCAGGGGATCCCTGGCCTCCAGCTCCCGGGACTCAGAGGGGACTGTTGGACGGGGGAGCACAGGGCGGGGAGCAGACTCAGAAGCCCCCCAAATTCTGAGGCGCTCCTGTGCATGTTGGAGCCCAGATCAGGCAGGGACCAGCTGCACAGACTCTGCCTACTGGAATTCTGGTCAGGGAAATTATGTTCGGAATGGGTCTCCTGAAACCCGCATGAAAAGCTTCTGTGCCAGGGATTGGTTGTGTAAGAGAGACTGGGTGACGTACAGGAGTCAGTCTTCTGCTCTCATGTCAACTGGAAACTGCGGAATTACTCCGTGTCTCTCCCTACATGACTGAATATGGGAAAAGTTAGGGAACCCTGATCGCTGGCCCTCTTCAGCCCTGCCCCGCCCTGAGATCGGTGTTTTGGACCCTGGGATGGTTTGTGCGGAAAGCATTGTTGGGTTCTTTCCTCAGCCATGAAAATTGTGGTAGGGAGTGTCTTTGTAAATACCTGTCATTCATTTGTTGGGTAGTTAATAAAATTATTGGAAAAGATGACATCCTGTCTTTCGACTCTCGTTTCGTGTTTGTTTTTCGCCGATTTTCCAAGGGCTTGAACGTTTCTCCACTTTGTGAGCAATCCATCATATTGACGACGTTGTCTCTCCCTTTGATTTCCTAAAAATCCACAGGCGTTGGAAAATCTCCGCCACACTCTACCAACACAGGTATCCGGTCAAAATCTACCAAGTGAATCTCACGCACATTGCAGACTTGGTGAGCATTGCTTGCACCCACGAGTCCCCGGGTGGCTCACAGGATGTCAAGTGTGCGGTGAAAACTGTGATGGTCCCCATGAAGCCGCTTCCGGGTGTGCACAGGAACACTAGGCACAGTTTCATTGGCCAGATAGACCCCAGTAAAGCTGAAGTCCATTCCGAGGTCAAAGATTCATCCCGTCTTCTTTTCCGATGCCTGAGCCCCGGGGCTTGGAGTCACTTCCCACATGATCCTAAGAGTAGGTGAGGTTGAGCATCACCGAACGAGCCAGGCAGAGACATCCACCACGCACAGGCTGTCTCCATCCTCTGACCTGGGAACGACTCTGACCAGGATGCCACATCTGGCAGCTCTCTGAATTGAGAGGGATTTTCTGAGACAGACCAAACGGTGGCCCCCCTTCCATTGCTATTGAGGGTCATTATCTTGATTATCTACGTGACCTAAAAAGTATCAGCATCCAAAATCAATAGGACAAACCCTCTGCTACCCTGAGAGCAAACAGGATTATGACCCAAATGACCAAAGAACATGGAAGGAAACCATATGATCAGAAAGCTCACGGAACCAGGTCAAGGTGGGTGGGTGCGGGGCCGGGGGTGGGCGTGGGGGTTGGTAACCAGGTTTTCCTACCTGAATCATAAATAATTAATGAAATGCAAATTAAAGGGGAAACCAGCTTCAGCAGGTGCAGTGCCTCCCATTGGAAATCGCCCAGTTCAACTGTGTCTATTCCCCCACTTTCTAAAAGACACCACGGAAAATGAGACAGCTACAGGCGCAAATGGAATCTTTCTGACAGGAGACACAGAGTCTTCAAAGCTTGCTGCTGTGCATATGGGTTTTAGAATGTTTGTCAGTAGTGAACGTCATCTTACAGTGGGCTTTGTAGACACACATTTCCGGGTTATGTAATTGGATTAAGTTGATTAGGTCAGGGTGCCTTTCCCGATGGGTGTCTCCAGATGCAGTATAAAAGGCAGCCTGCAGAGCCAGGTTCCCTCTCGGCCCCTTCCTCTGGCTTCCTGGAGGCTGCATCGCTTCCAGCAGGGTCGCTCCCATATCTGCCCATCCGAGCGCCAGCCGAGGAACCATAGCAGACCGGCCATTTCAGGTTCGTTTCACTGAAAAATTGTCTCACATCATTCCTGAAGGGTTGGGAGTAAAAGAGACAAAGGAGAGTGAAAGGAACAGATCACATTGGGGTACTGTCTACGTGATAGGGTAAGATGTGTGTTCTTGTTCTAGCATTTCCTGGAGCAGACACTGAGAACGGATTTCCATCTTCTTTCCATCCCTGGAAAGAAGATCGAGATGGAAATGGGAGCAGAAATGGTCTCCATCCTGCCAAACTGCTGGGTTAATGGAAACAGAATTTTGGAACGAGGGTGGTTTGTCTTTTAGTTGCTTAAGAAATTGATATGGCCTCAGATAACCCTTTCTTTCCATAATTCATATGGTGACTGTAGAACACCAGAAAATTGAAAATGGGGGCTGGGGCTGGAGCTCAGCCAAAAAGATGGAACAGGAAAGACCACAGCCAGCTAGGGTGATAGAGGGGAAGATGATTTCTTTTTATGAATTTCTATTTGGCAGCTGCCAAATCGAATGTCCAGAGGAGCGAATCTAGTTGTGATAGGAAGCATCTGTTAGTCCTGATTTAAAATAGACCTGCCAAAGGGGCCCGTAGACCATGCCCTGTGGTTTCCATTGTTGTGAGCGTCAAGGGAGACGGAATCACTGTCTTTCCCAGTAGGCTGAATCCTGATAGACCTAAGTCCAGTCTCCAGAATCAGTTGTTGGGGGTTGAAATCTCAGCTCGCCCTACAGAGGCCACGGGATCCGTGACAGGCTAGGATTCCTCTTGGACCAGGCAATTCTGGCAGAGGAACATATGGTAATCTGAGGATGCACATCACATTGTGATCCACAGGTTGGACCAACTGCTGGGCAGGTCTCCTCATGACCACACCAGCAAGGAATTAGGTGAGGGCCTGTGGGTGTGTGAACATCCAGTGTGCTTAACCATGAATTTGTGTGTGTTTGTGTGTGATTCAGGTGACCCGACGGTCAACCCTGAACACGGCGGACATCAAACCCTCAGTAGGTGAAGACGATGGCACACCGTGACCCCAAGAGAGGGGCAAACAGGCTCATAAGAGCCCAGACCCTCAAGAAGCAGCAGAGGGCCCCAGCTGGGCCAAGGGCTCTTCCTCCCGATGAGGAAAATCCCAGGGTAAGTCTCGCCCTGGATCCTTTGGGTATCAGCGGGTCCTGTGACCGTCAGGGACTGGGTTGGATTCAAAAGAGTTCTGTTACCGCCACCCAGATTTCTTTTTCTTTCTTTCTTTCTTTCTTTTCTTTAATCACACGGGGTTTCACTATGTTGGCCAGGCTGGTCTTGAACTCCTGACCTCAGGAGACCCACCCGCCTCGGTCACCCAAAGTGCTGGGATTACAGGCATCAGCCACCACACCCGGCCCAAATTTCTTTTTCTATCCAAGGTGGGCCTGGCTTGGGTCCTTCTCTCAGGCCCCATAGGTCCCTTGACAGACCGTTCAGAGCAGCCTCCCCTCCTGCCTAGAATCCCACGTAGCCAGCTTTGGCTGTGTTGCTGACACTGGGTTCATGCTCACGACCCGTAGGACCTCGAGTGTTTCCCGTTAAGAGTCTCTCTGTAACATGGGCTCCGGGAAGAAAGTCATATCTGAGCTCTCCCGGCACTTAACAGCCCCCATGCCACCGTCCCCTCCCGAGAATCCCTATTGAGCTCTGAATTCACAATCTGTCTCACGTTTGATATTCGATTTCTGCCTCAAAGGCTCGTGCACTGACAGCACTTCCTATCCACCCACAGGTCAAGTGCAAAGACTGCGGGGCCTTTGGCCACACGGCCAGAAGTACAAGGTGCCCCATGAAGCGCTGGATCGGAGCCCTGGTTCCCCAGGCCTGTGGCAGAAAGGAAGGGAAGGAAAACCTGAAGCCGTGGAAGCCCGGGGTTGAGGGGAATTCGGACCCCTGGAGCAAGGGGAAGGGAGAGAATGAAGAGAGAGCAAGGTGAGCAGTGGGGGGGATTTCACCGCTCTCTGGGTGCTGCCACCTAAGAGCTGGGTGTCCTCCCGGGTGCCACATCCAGGAGGTCCCTTCACCCTGGGAGACAGATTCAGGGGTGGGAGGGGCACGGGTGCTTCGTGGAGGTTGCCCAGGACAGGGGAAAAGCAATGGAATGCAAAGGAACGTCCTTACTTGGGAAACCTAGAGGGCCGCCTGGAGGATGGGAAGCTTGGCACATGAGGGAAGGGGCCCACACACGGAATGGGACTGGGCCCCAGATAGGGTTCTCCCTGTCCCCTGGGGAAAACTAGGGGGCCTCAGCTGAACTTTTTCTGTTCCGCAGGCCGCAAGACCAGCAGAGGAAGGCTCTCCTCCAGATCATTTCCGGGAAACCTCGAGCCAAGCAGCTGCCAAACCAAAAAGAATCGACGGAATCTTGTGACTATCTGAGGGTGAGTGTCGCCCCGGGTCCCTGCTCTTTTTCTCCTGTAGGTCACTCTGGGGCATTTCCTTTCAGGCCCCCGGCTGTGGGAGGGAATCGGGAAACCCCTCTTTCTTGCCTTCTCTGCCTCGGGGTCTCAACGACCCTTTCAGGTCCATTTGATTCCAGGTGAAGGCGTTTAAAGACGCCACGTTTCATGATGCTTTCTCTCTGTCCGACTACGGCAAGCCTGCCAATAACACTTTCCTGGCGGCATGAGGACCTCCGCTCACTCCAGTTAATCCCCAAGACACAGCCCCCTCAGCAATGATATTTCGCAGATCACCACACCCAGTTCCAGAGCACGTTTTGCACGTGTCTTGTCCCGATCAGCACTCACTTAAGCATCAGTCCCTGCTTCCAAGGACTGCCTGTCCAGACTGTATGAAGAATGTCAGGGTGGCAGCATCTTGTGTTTGGAGGTGCTGGGTTTTCTGTCGGCTGGATGCGGAGGAACGTCTAACGTGTGTGGTTTCCTTTCTTTCAGGTGGCAAGCAGGCCAATGCCGGTCCACACCACCAAGAGGAGGCCAGTCGTGGACCCTGCTGTCACGGACGGCTCAGCTCCCAAACTAGCTGACGGGGGCTCCACCTGGGCTTCATTGTCTCCCCTCAGAAAAGCCAGTGTGGGCTCCTCCTCAAGTCGTAGAACCACGGAACCACAGAGAGGGGCCGTGGCCCACATCCCTCAGGCTGCATTCCGGCGCCACGGCCCGCAGCCTCTCCTCCTGCCGAAGGCCACAAACGGCCGCCCTGAGGGTGGCTGCCGTGAAGTTCCCCAGGCTGCCTCCGGCACCCACGGACTGAACCATGTCACCGACCCCCAGGCAGAAGCCAAGCGTCCTGCTGTGACCTCACAGCCCCGCCCACCAGCCGCCACACACAGCCTGGGCCTAGGCTCCAATCTCAGCTTCAGGCCAGGAGCCAAGAGGCCTGCCCAGGCTCCGATTCAGGCTTCCCTGACTTTCCCCAAGAAAGCCAGACTCGGTCCCGCCCAGATCCCCAAAGAGAGCATCCAGGGTGGGGAGCTGGCGGCCCTGGAGACTCTACAACCTCTGCCAGCTCTAACTGAACTTGGACCAAGTAGGTCAACCCAGATGAGCAGGAGGACACCGCCCTGGGTGCCCAGCATCGACCTGCAGCCTCTGCAAAGCAGACCTTGCCTGCCTACTGTCCAGGCCTGCACCATGTCCCACCCCCCGGCGGCCAGCCAGGATGGAGACCAGCCTCTCAGAATGCTCTTCAGGAGACTGGAAGATGGAGGGTGGAGCTCCAGGTTCCTGATGGCTCCCTCATGCCACTCTCTAGAGGACCCGGGAGCCTTTCCGGCTCAGAGCCCTCAAGTCCTAGAGAAGTCCGAGGGGCCCCGTGTTTGTGTCCCACCGAGTGTCCTCTATGAGGACCTTCAGGTTTCCTCTTCCTCAGAGGAGGAGGAGCTGGACTGACCTGGATCGAGACTGCCGGTGGCAGGGGATCCCTGGCCTCCAGCTCCCGGGACTCAGAGGGGACTGTTGGATGGGGGCGCACAGGGCAGGGAGCAGACTCAGAAGCCCCCCAAATTCTGAGGTTTTATTTGGCAGCTGCCAAATCAAATGTCCAGCGGAGCAAATCAACTTGGATAGTAAGCATCTCTTATTGCTGATTTAAAATAGACCTGCCAAAGTGGCCCGTAGACCATGCCCTGTAGTTTCGATTGTTATGAGTGTCAAGGGAGACAGAATCACTGTCTTTTCCAGTAGGCTGAATCGTGATAGAGGGGCAAACAGACTCATAAGAGCCCAGACCCTCAAGAAGCAGCAGAGGGCCCCAACTGGGCCAAGGGGTCCCCCACCAGATGAGGGAAATCCCAGGTTAAATCTAGTCCTGGATCTTTTGGGCATCAGGGGGTCCTGTGGTCCTCAGAGACTGGGTTGCCTTCAAAAGAGTTTTGTCATTGCCACCCAGATTTCTTTTTCTTTGTTTTTCTTTTTTTTTTTTTAATGAGACGGGGTTTCAACATGTTGGCCAGGCTGGTCTTGAACTTCTGTCCTCAGGAGATCCACCCGCCTCAGCCTCCCAAAGTGCTGGGATTACAGGGATGAGCCACGGCACCCGGCCCAAATTTCTTTTTCTATCCAAGGTGGGCCTGGCTTGGGTCCTCCTCTCAGGTCCCACAGGGCCCTTGAGAGACCCTTCAGAGCAGCCTCCCTTCCTGCCTAGAATCCCACGGAGCCAGCTTTGGCTGTGTTGCTGACACTGGGTTCATGCTCACGACCCGTAGGACCTCGAGTGTTTCCCGTTAAGAGTCTCTCTGTAACATGGGCTCCGGGAAGAAAGTCATATCTGAGCTCTCCCAGCACTTAACGGCCCCCATGCCACCGTCCCCTCCCTAGAATCCCTATTGAGCTCTGAATTCACAATCTGTCTTATTTTGATATTTGATTTCTGCCTCAAATGCTCATGAACTGACAGCACTTTGTTTCCAACCATAGGTTGGGCAGCTGCACAGACTCTGCCTACTGGAATTCTGCTCAGGGAAATTATATTCGGAATGGGTCACCTGAAACCCACCTGAAAAGCTTCTGTGCCAGGGATTGGTTGTGTAAGAGACTGGGTGACGTACACGAGTCAGTCTTCCACTCTCATGTCAACTGGAAACTGTGGAATTACTCTGTGTCTGCTCCCTACATGACTGAATATGGGAAAAGTTAGAGAACCCTGATAGGTGCCCCTCTTCAGCCCCGCCCCACCCCGAGGTTGGTGTTTTGGACCCTGGGATGGGTTCTGGGGAAAGCATTGTTGGGCTCTTTCCTCAGCCATGAAAATTGTGGTAGGGAATGCCTTTGTAAATACCTGTCATTCATTTGTTGGGAAGTTAATAAAATTATTGGAAAAGATGACAGACTATCTTTTGTCTTTCGTTTAGTGTTTTTTTTTTTTTTTAACAACTGGTAATCAGTTTATTAAAATATTTGACTTAAGCATGTGTAATGGTGACTTCCATTGAGCCCAACTGCTGGCTCAATGGTGATGGAAGTAATCTGCTTAACAATCTCAGAAGGACTGGGCAAGCCAATGAGTAGCCTTTGGATTCTCATCTGGAAATGATCCCATGTTTTAGAACCTTCCCCACAAGGAGTTTTCCTTGTGATTCTAAAAGTCTTGGTAGACATTGGAAGTGCTCTTTTCACTTTGAGATTCTTTTCCTTTGCTCCTCTGATCAGGTCAGCACACACTTTCTCCAGGGGTTTTCCGTTGCAGCTCATTAGAGTGATTCGAATTCTGTGGTTTACAATCTCCGGCTCCACAGGTGTTTTTCCGGTATCCTTAAAAGCAATGGCTGCTGCGTGGTTTCATGGCGGACTTGTTCCTCTGCGAGAGGAAACGGCGGTGAGTCTGAGACAGGAGCGTGCGGATCCCGGACCCCCAACAAGTACGACCGCGTCTCCCTCAAGTTTTCCAGGAGCGTTCACAGTTCTTGACGTCGTTCGCAATCCAAACCTTTGACAAGACTTTCTCTGAGACAGAGTTGATTTAGAGGGCGGCAGGCCTTGGCAGGCCTTTGACTTCCTAAAATTCCACAGGAGCTGGAAAATCTCCACCCCACTCTACCAACACCTGCACCGAGGCAAATTCCGCCAAGCGACTCTCACACACGTTGCAGACGTGGTGAGTATTGTTTGCACCCGCAAGCCCGAAATTGGCTCACAGTGATGCGAAGCGTGCATTGATAATTGTGATGGTCCCCATGAAGCCGCTTCCAGGTGTACACACGAGAACTAGGCACAGTTTCATTTGCCAGATAGACCCCAGTAAAGCTGAAGTAGATTCCCAGATCTGGGATGTACTTCCGAGGTCAAAGATTCATCCCGTCTTTTCGGATGCCTGAGCCCCGGGCCTTTCAGTCACTCCTCACATGATCCTAAGAGTAGGTGAGGTTGAGAATTACTTAGAGAATGAGGCAAAGACATCCCATCATGCACAGGCTGTCTCCATCCTCTGAGCTGGGAACAACTCTGACCAGGATTCCACATTAGGAGGCCTCTGAACTGAGAGGGATTTTCTGAGAAAGACCAAAAGGCTGCTCCCTTTTCGTTGCTATGGAGCGTTGTTATCTTGATTATCTAGATCACCTGGAAAGTATCAGTATCCAGAATCGAAAGGGACCATGGCCAAAATGACCAAAGAGCGTGGAAGGAAACGATGTGATCAGAGAGCTCAGAGGACAGCTCGGGGTGGGGGGCGGGGCCCCAGTAGGGCTGTAAGCAGGTGTTCCAACCTGAATCATGAATAATGAATGAATGCAAATCAAATCTGAAGTCACATAGAAACATCTGTGGAATCTCAGGCAGGACTAAGATCCCATTCACAGGCTCCTGCTCTTCCACTTAATGACAGCAAGTGTGATTCCTGGGTTTCTTAACAGAATTAGAAATACTTTTGGTGACTCTGTTTTGCCACTCCTCTTTCTGTGGCATCCAGTTCATCTATAAGTTTTTTGGGATCAGGCGGGAAGTCGTGCCATTTTTCAGCGCCTCACTTCTTCCTGGGTGCTCTCAGGCACACGCGAGCAGATGGATACCTGTCTTGTGGAGTCTTGGATCATTCAGGAGGTTCCTTAGGGTCAGGAGGCACTAGCAGGTCCAGCAGGAGGGCATGTTTCTGCACGTGTGGTGGGATCCTCTGTTCACCTTCAGAGCTCAGGTTCTTCCTGAACTAATAAATTATCTTTGTCGTGGCATAAGTAGCCATGAAAGAACAATTCATATTAACTCCATTGATAAAAATAACTGAGTATCAATAATCAAGGTAATAATGATATTATTATTATTATACTGATAGTAAAATAAAACAAAGGCATTAGAGATTAAAGATTCCCCTATGTGAAGGTTGATGTGCAGATACAGGAACACAGGAGTCGTTTGTACTCAGAGTCAAATGAAATGTGTTCCTCAAAGGCAAGGACGAGCAGCATGAGGAAAACACACAGTCCATGAATGACCACATGGGCTGCCTTGGAACTCATGTGGGAACACTGCAGGTACAGTGAAGTGTACTTGGTCCTGGGACTGCCCACCAGCCAGCCCCCACCCACCTTCATGAGGTAGGACAGCAGGATAACAGGTCGGTGCAAGGGATGCAAGGCTCATGTCAAGCACCACTTAAGACAGGTGTTTACCTCCCAACACCGTGTCACCTCTAACTGCCTGGCTGTGTCTGCCATCTGCTCACGGGAGGTCCACCTGTCTGTGTAGAGCTATTGGAGGCTATCACCCTTGCTGCTTCCTCTTTGGAAAGGCGCAACATCCATGGCAGATGCCATTCTCTGTCTCTTTGGGAAACCTTGTCAGCACATTTAAGGTTTTCTTCAGCTGCAGAAAGCCACCTTCTTCAGAGTCTCACCCTCCTCAAGTAGCACATTAATCACACAATCATTAATGGAGGCAAGGGGTGCCTAGGTTTTGCCATGTGCTTCAATTGGGAGAAATAGGGGAGGCCTTAGCTCTGCAGCTGTCTGTGCGGCCAGCTGACAATGTCATGCTGCATTGCCATTAGACTTGTCCCTTTGCACATAAGGCTTCCCTCCAATCCTTTCCACAGATGTGGGTCCTGACATCACTTCCTAATAAGCATCCTGCACACCAAGCTTCATCTATATCCAGCTCCCTGTGATAAAAGTGAAAGGTTTCTAGGGAAAATAGCATTTCCTTATCAGACAGGAATCAAATTCTGCTGAGCTAGAAAGTAAGGTAAAGTCTGATGCCATCTCATGCTTTTTTTCTGTTAGAACATTACCACTGCCAGCAAGAATTATACACATTAACTCATAGGGACAAAAATCATATTGGAGTGGGAAGAGGCTGTTGTGAGTTGAGGAGAAATGCTAACGAATGGACTTTATCCTCAACTTGGATTCAAAAGGAGAGGAGATGAAAACAGCTGGAAATAAAAGGTCTCCAAAAATGTTTTGGGTTTTCTGGTTTTTCAAAAATCCAAATTTTAGGTTGGGAGACACTATATGTTTAAAGGCTGAAAGGATGTATCATACTGAGAGGAAATAGTTATAGATAAAGAGTCCATTTTATGAATAATACAATTTATGGTATGGCAGGAGACCAAGGGATACAACACAAAATTGGAGTTAAGATTAAAGAAATCAGCCGGGCGCAGTGGCTCAAGCCTGTAATCCCAGCATTTTGGGAGGCTGAGGCAGGTGGATCACAAGGTCAAGAGATCGAGACCATCCTGGTCAACATGGTGAAACCCCATCTCTACTAAAAAAAAAAAATACAAAAAATTAGCTGGGCACAGTGGCGCGTGCCTGTAATCCCAGCTACTCAGGAGGCTGAGGCAGGAAAATTGCCTGAACCCAGAAGGCAGAGGTTGTGTTGAGCCAAGATAGCGCCATTGCACTTCAGCCTGGGTAACAAGAGCGAAACTCCATCTCAAAAAAAAAGAAAGAAAATGAACAGGCATTCTTGATCATTCCTCAGCTGTTATGGCAGAGATGCCTGAACAATGGATGTCCATGTAACACAACTGTTTTCTTCTTTTTTTTTTTTTTTTTTTTTTGAGATGGAGTCTCGCTCTGTTGCCAGGCTGTAGTGCAGTGGTGCAAACTCGGCTCACTGCAACCTCCGCCTCCCTGGTTCAAAAGACTCTCCTGCCTCAGCCTCCTGAGTAGCTAGAACTACAGGTGCATGCCACCATGCCCAGTTAATTTTTGTATTTTTAGTACAGATGGGGATTTCACCATGTTGGCCAGGATGGTCTCCATCTCCTGACCTCATGATCTGCCCACCTCAGCCTCCCAAAGTGCTGGAACTACAGGCATGAGCCACCATACCTGGCCCATGTAGCGATGCTTTTAAACGTAATGGCTGAAAGTATCCACCTCCAAACTTACATATTATATTTGCAAAAGAATACAAACCATATGATGAATTTTAAAGAGAAGACAAGCCTGTGGGAATTCAACAGCCATGGCAACATTTTGAACTTCTTTTTATTAAACATGTAAAAAGTAAGTGAAGTTCAAGACCTAACAATTGCCAGGAATTATTTGGGAAATGACCAAGATGACCTCAGACACTATGCAATTCTTACGATGCCCTCTGGTGGAGTTTCCTCCTGAAACCAGTGATTTTAAGCCAGAAGTGAATGTCTCTGTAATCATAAGAATTCAATCCAAATGTACCACTCAATTTTAAATGAGATGACAATAAGATTATGTGCTATACACTACACACTGGGGTCTATTGGGGGGAATAGGGGAGGGACAGTGGCGGAGGGGAGTTGGGGAGGGATAGCATGGGGAGAAATGCCAGATATAGGTGAAGGGGAGGAAGGCAGCAAATCACACTGCCATGTGTATACCTATGCAACTATCTTGCATGTTCAGCACATGTATCCCAAAACCTAAAATGCAATTTAAAAAAAAAAGAGTATGTGCTATAAAGTTAATTTTTTTTTCCTTTCAGACAGATCTTTCTCTGTTCCCCGGGCTGGAGTGCAGTGGGGAACTCTTGGCCCGCTGCAATCTCTGCCTCCTGGGTTCAAGTTATTTTCCCACCTCACCCTCTTAAGTAGCTGGGATTACAGGTGTGCACCACTCTGTATAACTAATTTTTGTATTAGCAAAATTATTTCTGGAGTGGAGAGTTAGAGACCTTTGTTCTCCCATACCCAAAAACTTGTTCTCCAAATTATCTGTCAATAGAAATAACTGATATCTGTATTTGCTAACCTGTCTTTTTCTTTCTTTAAATTCAGAACTAGAGGGCGGAAAAGTGATATTAAGAAGGTTCTGGCCGGGCGAGGTGGCTCACGCCTATAATCCCAGCACTTTGGGAGGCCGAGGCGGGTGGATCATGAGGTCAAGAGATAGAGACCATCCTGGTCAACATGGTGAAACCCCATCTCTACTAAAAATATTTTTAAAAAATTAGCTGGGCATGGTGGCACATGTAGTAGTCCCAGCTACTCGAGAGGCTGAGGCAGGAGAATTACTTGAACCCAGGAGGTGGAGGTTGTGGTGAGCTGAGATCGCACCATCGCACTCCAGCCTGGGTAACAAGAGCGAAACTCCGTCTCAAAAAAAAAGAAGGCTCTGTCAATTTTCAACACAAGTGATGGGCTAGGCACTATTCTAAGTGCTACAGATACACACTAACACCCCCAATAGTTCTGTCTTGTTGTCTCCTACATCCTAACAATGAACCAAAAGAAAATATAAATTTGTTATTTATTTTTTTGAGATGGAGTTTAATTCTGCCCCCAAGCTGGAGTGCAGAGGCAGGATCTCAGCTCACTGCAACTCTGCCTCCTGAGTTCAAGCAATTCTCCTGTCTCAGCCTCCCAAGCAGCTGGGATTGCAAGCATGTGCCACCATGCCGAGAAATTTTTTGTATTTTTCATAAAGATAGCTTTCACCATGTTGGCCAGGCTGGTCTTGAACTCCTGGCCTCAAGTGATCCACCCACTTTAGCCTTCCGAAATGCTGGGATTACAGGCATATGCCACAGT
This sequence comes from Saguinus oedipus, assembly GCA_031835075.1. Lineage (NCBI taxonomy): Eukaryota > Metazoa > Chordata > Mammalia > Primates > Cebidae > Saguinus > Saguinus oedipus. The sequence goes on along the minus strand of CM063182.1, from coordinate 36,198,600 downwards.
GCCCCAGCCAATAAATTAGTTTGAAATAGAAAGTATGAAATCAAAAGAAATGTATGTCCATCAGTTTTATACTATGTTAGGCCAGGTGCAGAAGATCGACTTGTAGCATTGTAAGGGAATAAGGTCAGTTCACATCTGATTGTTTGGGCAAGTCACCAGAAAGCTAGTTAAAGGAGTTGTATTTTTTGAGGCAGGTTGTACAGGCAAGCAGCAAGTTGCTATTTCTGCAAAGTTCTAAACTGTCCGTTTCTCCTACTGTGGAAAAATGCATCTTCTACTTGATTTCAATTTATATAGGAAAATGCTTAATAAACCTAATAAGGGCTACATTCCAGGGACACACCCAGACCACACATATACAAAACCTTGATTCTGGAGACACATGCCGTTCAGTGGAATTGGATTTTCAAGACAACAAAAATATAACTCTGACACAATATTGGATTTGAATTTTTTTCATTTAAAAATATGTCCTTGAGTTCTATTTTCAGTAGCTGAAACCTGGGAACAACTCAAATATCTATCCACAGGAAATTGATAAATTATATGCATATTATAGAGGAATATTTACCAAAAAGGGGAATAATCAACTCTATTAATCAATGTCATGGATCAATATAATCTCTCCAACCCTGAGTGGGGAAAGCTAAGCTAAAAAGTGTCCCATAATATAAATGTATACAAAATTCTAGAACAGACAAACCTAATATAAGCTAAAAAAAAAAAGTTCAGAAAAACCAGGTGCCATGGCTCACACCTGTTATGCCAGCACTTTGTGAGGTGGGTGGATTGCATGAGCTTAGGAGTTCAAGACCAGCCTGGGCAACATGGTGAAACTACTTTGCCTTTACCAAAAATACAAAAATTAGCCCAGTGTGGTGTGGTGCACAGGAGTCGAAAGCCAATGTTATATATTCTTATTTATAAGTGTGAGCTAAACATTGGGTTATACATTGTTTACCTCTCACTTATATGGAAACAACAGACACTGAAGATTTTTGGAGGGAGAGGGGAGGGATGGGTGCAAGGCCTGAAAAACTACCTATTGGGTACTACATTCACTATGTGGGTGATGAGATCATTCATACTCTAAGCCTCAGCATCAAACAATACATCCAGGGAACAAACCTGCACATGTATCCTCTGTGTCTAAAATAAAAATTAGAAATTTATAAATGAACAAAGAGATATGAGCAGGCATTTCTCAGAAGAGGAGAACATATATATATATATAAATTTCTTACCATCTCTAGTCATCACGGGAATGCAAATGAAAACTTCCATGAAATATCACCTGACACCTGTTAGAATAGCTACTATAGAAAAGATGGATGATAACAAGTGCTGGTAAGGATGTGGAGAAAAGGGAACCTTTGTGTACTGGCGGTGGGGATGTAAATTAGTATGACCGCCTTGGAAAATAGTGTGGAACTTTCTCAAAAATTAATAATAAAAATACCACTTTGTTCTAGCGATCCCACTTATATATATGAAGTATTTGAAATCAGTATGTGAAAGAGATATCTGCACTCCTATGTTCCTTTCAGCACTGTTCACGACAGTCAAGATATATGAAGAAAATATACAGGTTATCCATTCATGGATGGATGAACGCATGTTTTACATATATATTATATATATATAAACATTTTTATTATAAGATTAATTAACATTTATATATATATATATAATACATATCTGCACAATGGAATATTATTCAGTATTATATAAATATAATAATACACCCCTGTCATTTGTGACGATATTGATGGATCTCAAGGGCATGAAGTCACGTGAAATAAGCTAAACACAGAATAATAAATACTGTGTGATTTCACTTGTATTTGAGATATAAAACAAACAAGCTCAGAAGCAGAGAGTAGACTAGAGGTTGGCAGGAGCTGTTGTGTAGGTAAATAAGTAGGTGTGATTATAGTGCAAAGTTTTAGATATAGCACATAAATAAGTTCAGGAGGTCTGATTTAAAGCATAGTGCTTATAGCTATGAATACTGCATTGCATAGTTAAAATATAATAAGACGGTGAATTTTATGTTAATTGTTCTTACCAATAAAAATGATCATCATAATGGGAGGGAGAACTTTGGGAGGTGAAGAATATGTTTATAATTTTGGTGTCAGTGATGCTTTCACAATGTAGCCTTAACCTCAAACTCACTGAGATATATACATTAAATAGGTACAGCTTTTTAAACGTAATCATATCTCAACAAAATGTTTTTTAAGGAGGTTTGGTTAAAAAAAATTATAAAGGAAGGGTAGATGTTCCTTTGCCCTTCTCTCATGTCTTTTTTCTCCCTGCCGTCTAGAATTCAGAAATAATAGGTGGGAATTTAGCAGCCAGACTAGGGCCATTTCTAAAGTATAGCAGAGCAGAGAGCTGGAAGGGACCTGCATCCCTAGTGACATTGGAAGGTATCTGTACTAGTCCTGAATGATACAACTACAGATTAACTTGAAGTGGGAAAAATAATCAATTTCTGCCTTGTTTAAGCAACTTTGTTCTGGCATTAATTTTATAAATATATAGAGAATACATACTCCTTATGAACAGGAACAGTGTTTATGCCAAATGGTCCATGATGGGTATTCAACAATATGTGATAATGGTGACGATGATGATGAAGACAATGGTGAAAATATGATAATATAAAAAGCAGTGAAACAAAGTGGTTTAATAGCTATGTATAGTTATTTTGTTGAAAGATTCTGCTACTAATATTATTCAACATTTTTGTATGCTGGTGCAGGTAAGGAAATTTACATTGTCTAATTAAAATTATTGATCAATTCATAAAACAACAAAAATTTCATAGAATGGGGCTAAGGATCTGCATTGCAAGAACAACTCTTTCAGTTGATTTTATGCACAGTAATTATTGAGAATCCCCTTATCTAGATTCAACAGATCTGGACCTCTGTATGTGCTATCAAGATTTAAGGAAGAAAATTTTTCTGACTACATCTATACCTCCAGTTAGTCATAGATCTAGAGATTTAGGACTCAAATCCAGACCTCCCGCTTCCATATGCAGTGCCTTTCACTGTCCTGTTTTTCTTCACTTGATGAAGGGATTGGAGAATAAGTGACCACATAATTCAACTCCCTCCTCAGCTCTGAGGAGTATAGACTTGTCCTGGGAAGCAAGAAGCTCACACAGCAGAGGAGGAGGCAAACATACATTCACTAATCTGACATACAATGCAGCAGGCACTGTTCCATAACAAAGCACTATGGGGGTTCAGACCAGGAGCAAAGGGGGTGATTAATTCTTAATAGGGCTAGTAAAGTCTGGGAAGTATTCACTAACAAAATGTCTGGTCATTAACTAAACCAAATGATTTCCCAACATGGCCTAACTAATTGTAACTTAACATAAATCGTTGTTTGTTCACAAACCTTCATCTTTTGCCAAAACATTTGTAGCTTATGTTCCCATTTAACAAGGTTTTCTGGTCAAAACTGTGCACCCACATCATTCCAATGAACAGAGTGTCCAATAAAACAGGGACTCATAGTCGTCCCATGAAGCTGATTTTGCATGCATAATGCATCTCTGTCTGTGACTATCCCTAATGAGGAACAGAAGGACACTTATTATCCAAACAAAGACATTCCACCAGTGCTGAGAGCCACAGACAGAAGTTTTCGCTGCCTCCTGAAAATAAAGTCAAGGTTTCTTGTTTCTTCAGATGTGAGGATTGCTGTCCTCCTCTTACCATTCTCATTTTTCGTGAGCCAAGCTCTACCAAGTAACAATTTATGGTATAGCACTTTTGTGTAAGCGTCGGTAAGAGTGGAGTGTCTGACACCTTGTGGCGCTGTAATACTGAAAGCAAGAGCAAAGTCACCTATGCCCAGAAAAGAGGGTCTCATTGGAAATCTAGAAGACCTATTGGCTGAGAGACCTGCAGCCTCATAGTCCGTTAGTTCTCCATGGCAACTCTCACATGAAATGAAATCAGTGGTGTTTCAAGTGCTTAAAACCCTTTTTACGCTACCTCTGAATGTGAATTAATTAGGCCAGTTTACTAGCAGTTACTAGACCTCAAAAGCAAAATATCGAATGAACTAAATAAGGCACCAGGGACTAATTCTGAAAAGACAGAGATATAGGCCCTTTTAAACAGATAAATAAAAATTGCTGTGTTGAGAAAACCCAAACAAATCTGTGATAACACAGGAAAGGAATTCAGAATCCTAACAGATAAATTTAACGAGAACATTGAAATAACTAAAAACAATGAAAAAGGAATTCTGGAGTTGAAAAATGCAATTGACATAGTTAAAATGTATTAAAGTCTTTTACCAGCAGAAGTGATCAAGCAGAATAAATTAGTCATCTTGAAGACAGGCTATTTGAAAGTACACAGTCAAAGGAGACAAAATTAAAAAAATAAATAAATTAAAAAAACACTTCCGAAGCAGAAGGATTTATTCTCTACAGGAACCACAACTGTGAATGCGCTTCAGGTCACACCTGAAGTCAGTAAATCTCAGGTTATCCAAGGCCCACTACCTGTACTACATGGTTGCTGTTGCTCATCATTCGGGACCGAGGGCTCTTTAGACAGCAAGTGATGAATCCAGGCAGGCCAGGATATATTGGAGCTCAGTTGTATGTTATTTGTTTATTTCTCTTGCTGGTTTTAGGGTCCTTTTTTGTTTATTTTGAGATAGGGTCTCACTCCGTCACCCAGGCTGAAGTACAGTGGCAGGATCTCAGCTCACTGCAGCCTTGACTTCCTGGGCTCAAGCAGTTCTCCTCTTAGCCTCCAGAGTAGCTGGAACTACAGGCACGCACCACCACACACAGCCAATTTTTTTTGTAATTTCACTCTGTTGCCTAGGCTGGTTTCAAACTCCTAAGCTCAAGTGATCTTCCCTCCTCAGCTTCCCAAAGTGCTGGGATTACAGACATGAGCCACCACACATAGCTGAATCTTCTCTTTGTCTTTGATTTCTGGGAGTTTGAGTATTAAATATCTTGAGGTAGTCTTCTTTGGGTTAAATCTGCCTGTTCTACAACCTTCTTGTATTTGAATATTGATATATTCTCTAGGTTTGGGAAGGTTTCTGTTATTACTTTGAATAAACTTTTCATCCAATTTGTCTCTCTACCTCCTCTTGAAGGCAAATAACTCTTAGATTTGTCCTTTTGAGGCTATTTTCTATCATCTGTAGGTGTGCTTTTTTGTTTGTTTTATTGACAGGAGACTTGTTTATTAATGATTTAGTCATTCAACCAACATTAATTATGTACTTTCTATCTTTAAGGTGCTGTTATAGAAACTGCGTAGATATCAGCAAACCTAATGGATCAAAATTCATGCTTTCATTGAAGGATATAGTCTAGATGGAAGAAAAAGGCAATATACACCAAAAATAAAAAGAGACAAATGAAGATAGAATAATAAAGGTAATGTATTTTGAGGTTAAATTTTTAAATAACATGTCAATGTTAGTTTGAAGAGTACATGACATTCAAACAAATAATGAAAGGAAGCAAATGAGTTAGACATATAAAAATCTAGAGTTCTCATTGTTCATCACCCGCCTATGAGTGAGAATATGCGGTATTTCATTTTCTGTTCTTGTGTCAGTTTGCTGAGAATGATGTTCTCCAGATTCATCCATGTCCCTACAAAGGACACGAATTCATCGTTTTTGATTGCTGCATAATATTCCATGGTGTATATGTGCCACATTTTCCCAGTGCAGTCTATCATCGATGGGCATTTGGGTTGGTTCCAGGTCTTTACTATTGTAAAGAGTGCTGCAATGAACATTCGTGTGCATGTGTCCTTATAGTAGAACGATTTATAGTCCTTTGGATATATGGACACAGAGAGGGGAGCACTACACACTGGGGTCTATTGGGGGGAATGGGGAGGGACAGCAGGGGGGGGAGCTGGGGAGGGATGGTGTGGGGAGAAATGCCAGATGTGGGTGAAGGGGAGGAAGGCAGCAAATCACACTGCCACGTGTGTACCTATGCAACTATCTTGCATGTTCTGCACATGTACCCAAAACCTAAAATGCAATGAAAAAAAAATCTAGAGTTCTTGAAAGAAGAACCAGTGCAAAGACCCTAATGGTAGAACAGGACTGGAAAGGTGAGGAAAAGCAAGGTGGACAATGCCCCTGAGCAGTGTGAGTGAGGAGACGGCCAGGCCTGCAGGCAGTGGTCATGACCTTGCCCTTTACCTGGGGTGAAGTGGAAGGTTTTGACATTACAGGTGCTCTTTGTGACAGCAGTCATTGCTTTACATTTTCTTATATGGTCTGAGCCCATGTAACCTTGTGCCTTAAATTCCTAAGAATGTAGCGTATGAAAGTGATTTCTAGACACTCCAGCATCATTGTTAACATATTTATTCCATATAAAAAGAGGAGGTTTATTTAGATGTTAGAACCATCTAGTGAATGAACAACATTGGACATGAACCCACCCAGGCCCAGGGCTGAGCTGCAGAGCCGCTGCCACTGACATCTGCATGAATTTCACACGCAACAGGGGGTGACCCAGGCTTGCTGGCCATTGTGCTTCGAAACATTTTTCCAAGGGACAGCTGTGACGACAGTTTTCAGATGTGCTCTAGCTGACAAAGACGGCGGGTAGGGTGGGGGTGTCCTCTGTACAAAAAGTGCTGTCCCGGGCACTGCCCAACGGACACCTTGTGGCATCTGAGCGATTCCCGGAGGGCAGCTCGGCCTTTCTCAGGTACCGCTAGAGCCACCATGGAACATTCTTACCAGCAATCAACCAAAAAGCATCAGAGTTTCTGTGAACCTGGCTGTGATGATAAGAACCCAGTGTTTTCTAATCTAAGACTTCTATGCAGAACATTTTTATTTTCATAGGGTTTCTCTCTTTTTTGCTTCTCTGTCTTTTTCAGTGACTAACTTCTGAAGTGATTGGCTTCAGATCTGATTGCCCAAATGCATCTGACTGAATGCATACTCCTAGTCTCAAACTTATCTTTATATTTCACCATGAAATATCTCTAGGTTACTTAAAATCTGTCAAAGAAATTACAAATGAGGCTGGGTGTGGTGGTTCATACCTGTAATCTCAGCACTTTGGGAGCCGAGGTGGGTGGATCACGAGGTCAGGACATCTAGACCATCCTGGCTAACATGGTGAAACCCCATCTCTACCCAAAAAAAAAAAAAAAAAAAAAAAAAAAATACAAAAAAATTAGCTGGGTGTGGTGGTGTATACCAGTAGTCCCAGGTACTCAGGAGGCTGAGGCAGAAGAATTGCTTGAACCCAGGAAGAGGAGGTTGCAGTGAGCTGAGATTGTGCCATTGCACTCCAGCCTGCTGTATTGGTCTTTCCATAAGGTAGCTCAGAACATGGCAACTGACTTTTCTTTGAGCTATTAAATAAGCCAAGGAGAGCAAGGATGCCCAAGATTGTTCTGAATTAAGAAGTGACAACCTATCCCATCTGCTGTACTATAATTACTAGAAGCAGTTAAGTCCAGGCTACTCTCAGAAGGAGTTACACGAGGGCATGAACATCAGGAAGGAAGGATAGCTGGGGACCACTGTGGAAGCTGACAGTATTAACCTTCAGCGGTGTGGGCTTTTATTCAGATAGCTATACTTAGGTTAACATTTTTAAATTACTATAGGGACTATTCTGCAGAGATAGCAAAGGCTGCTTATGCTAGCAAAAATGTTTCAAAATCTTTAGCTATTGAATTTCAGCAGTGGAATTCCAAAAATTTTTCTTTCTTTTCTTTGGTTTGTTGAATTTTTTAAATGCTAAGCTTTACTTGAAAAATAAATGTTTATTTGAAACAATAACTAATGATTTTTAAAAGTTACAATATCTAAAAAGAGGTTGAAATATGCTTTCAACTTAATGTTGCTATAAAATGAAATACCAAATTCTTTCTTCCAGATATATAGGAATAAAATTGTTATACACAAATTGTACATAATTAGTGGATACAATTTGGCAAGTATGCACTTATATGTTACTCTTGATACCACAGCCAACATCCAGGTGATAGTATATGCATCATCTCCAAAAAGTTTTCTATGCTACTCTTGTTACCACACCAACATCCAGGTGATAGCATATGCATCACCTCCAAAAAGTTTCCTATGTCCCTTCGTTGTTGTCAGAACCCCTAAGATCTACTCTCTTAACAAATTGTTAAGTACACAATATCCCATTCTATGTTTTAGAGCCTATCTCTGCAATTGACTAATTTTATATAGCTTTAACCCTTGAACAAGAACTCGTATTGGTCTTTCCATACACAATAAAACACCAAACTCTCTTCAAGCACATTCTATATAATCCATTTTATGAAGCTTCTCCCAACATTCTTTTTTTTTTTAAATTTTTATTGCATTATAGGTTTTGGGGTACATGTGCAGAACGTGCAAGATAGTTGCATAGGTACACACATGGCAGTGTGTTTTGCTGCCTTCCTCCCCCTCACCCACACTTGGTATTCATCCCCAGGCTATCCCCCCAGCCCCCCCCCCGCTGTCCCTCCCCCATTTTCCCCAACAGTCCCCAGTGTATAGTAGACCGCCTCTCTGTGTCCACGTGTTCTCATTTTTCTCACCCACCTATGAGTGAGTATATGCGGTATTTCCTTTTCTGTTCTTGTGTCAGTTTGCTGAGAATGATGTTCTCCAGATTCATCCATGTCCTTACAAAGGACAAAAACTCATCATTTTTGATTGCTGCATAATATTCCATGGTGTATATGTGCCACATTTTCCCTATCCGCTCCCTTTCAGTAAAGGGAACTGCTAATATAACAATTATCTATTTTGGATTGTTGTGTCTTTTACATGTTACTGCATGAACCCATTTAACATTTTTTCTCCCGTGATCTTATCATGAAGAGCTGATCATGCACTTCTAGTTCCTATGATGTTGCCTGGCGAACAGTAGATGTATAAAGTAGGATTGATGATGTTGCCTGTGCATGTAGAAAATAGCAAAGAAAGCAGCTGACAGAAAAGACACCCTGAGTCTTTGGGAAATAAATAATACTAATCTGCTTTCTCATCCATTGAGATATGACCACATTTATGTACTTTTGTGTCCCTGGAAATTTCCTGTGGGAGACTTAGTTATTCTCTTTTCGTTAGGCTCTACTAACCAAGAACAAATCACACACCCAGAGAACATCATAAATAGACGCAGACCCACCATGCCCAGAGACTCCAGGCTCAGCCTGCATTGATGCTGGTTTTTCAGCCATGAGATTCCATTTGCTTCTCTTTATTCTCCTTTTTTCGATTCTCTTATCGCCAGGTAAGTTGGTAGCTGATTATCATGAAGTTCTGCAGATTCGAAGGCTATGTCCCTGGTGAGACAAGATCCTAGAATCAGTCGTGTGGGTTCAGGAATCTAATATTTACAGCTTTACTAGGATTATCATAGCGAAAAATAGAAAAGAGACTCATTTAGCAGTAGCACCTGTGGATAAGTTTCCATCCATGTCTTTTGACCTAGTGAACGGATATAATAACAGATGCTGCTGAAATTCAATCCTGTCAAATCTAACTGCCTACATTTAATTTTCATGCCCCACCAAGGCATCTCAAGATACAAAGTGAGGATACGACAGAAGGTGACCTCAGTGGGATGCCTTGGTGAGGCATGGAAATTTATAGGCAGGCAGTTAGATATGACAGGACTGAACTTTACAGCTTTGTAATAGTAGATTGTTTCTTTAAACAATCGATACATAGCTGCCTAATTATTTCTCCGCATTACAAATTTCAATACATTTCATTTTTGAGGGTCCAAGTATGCTGTTTATGTTACTAACTTTTATTCATGGTGTCTTGCCTACCTGAGCATTTTTAATACTGAACAATGGTCTCAGGTCTCCCCGACTTCTCTTCTGACAGCACATGGCATTGTCCAAAGCTTTTAGAACTATATTAACGCAGCATTGACAGCAAGCATTCTTCTTTTCCTTCTCACTTTAATAGGGCTATTTATAATGAAGTTGCTATATGGGTTGTATTCAGACAAATTTTGACTTTATAAGGGCAATATTTTTCTCTTTAATTTTTAAATGTTTACCAGGATTTACTGCTAATATTATTTTCAATTCTCCCCTTTCAAAGGCAGATTTAAATGACTTGATGAAGTATATTAGTGTATTATATATACTATAGTATATAGCAGTATATTATATGTACTACTCTGCTACAGGAAACAAAAACATCACCACCAGATTATACAGCTATGTACAAAGCACAACAGCCCTGGGAGGGTTCAAGGGACCATTTAAGAAATCGTTGCAGGCCGGGTGCGGTGGCTCAAGCCTGTAATCCCAGCACTTTGGGAGGCCGAGACGGGTGGATCACGAGGTCAAGAGATCGAGACCACCCTGATCAACATGGTGAAACCCCGTCTCTATTAAAAATACAAAAAATTAGCTGGGCATGGTGGCGCGTGCCTGTAGTCCCAGCTACTCAGGAGGCTGAGGCAGGAGAATTGCTTGAACCCAGGAGGCGGAGGTTGCGGTGAGCCGAGATCGCGCCATTGCACTCCAGCCTGGGTAACAAGAGCGAAACTGTCTCCAAAAAAAAAAAAAGAAAGAAAGAAATCGTTGCAACACAGTGGAGAGGGAGAGAGAGACAGGCAGACAGACAGACAGACAGACAGACAGACAGAACAAAACAAAAGAATAGCTACATAGAAAAAACAACGGTGAAATCAGCATACCTGAGATGCCAGAAACATCTTTTTTGGCTAGAAACAAAAAAAGGAGAAAGAGACTCTCTGTATCAGCCACAAGGTGGAAACCACTATGGCCCTCAATAACCCGTTCTGGCAGAGGACACTGGCATTTTTTGCCACTGGGGTAAGCAGCAGCCATTCCTGACAGAAAACCCAGAGAAAAAGATGAAGATGTACCATCCCCTCTCACATCCCTTTTCCACGAAAAATACAATGACTGTTGTGCCAAACCAGGATGGGAACTGCTACCTCTCTTAACCTGCATATGCCTCTGACATATGAGCAGCAGCCATTGTAAGAGCTCCCACATGAAAATGCTCATGCTAAAGTCATTCTGTTTCTTGAGAGTGTTTATGGATTTACATTCTCTTTGTGGACTAACTGTCTTGCTGGATCTTGTTTCCTGCAGTAAGAAGTGGTTTGGGTCCTGCTGAAGGTCATTGTCTCAATTTGGGTGGTATTTGCAGAAGAGATATCTGCAAAGTAATAGAAGATGAAGTTGGTGCCTGCCGACGGAGGATGAAGTGCTGCAGAGTATGGTGGCTTTCAATGCCAATTCCAACACCACTTATCATGTCAGACTATCAAGAACCTCTTAAACCTAAGTTAAAATGAAACTGACATAAAATAAAAATGCATCAAAAGTGAAGTTTTGCATCTAAACATATTAAAATATACATGTTAAGCATTTCCATCTTCATAACCATCTTCTATTTTCACTTCTCAGTGCAAATGAGTAAACATCGATTTCAAATATACCCAAGTACTATTCCTTTATGAGTCATTAACAGATCTTAACAAACCTTTAAAAGTGAGAAAACTGTTACTTGTGTTTTCCAAGGTAGTGGATTGAAGGCTTTTTGTTGGCCCACCTCTCCCGCTTGGAAAGACAAAACGGTGCGTAGAGATTGACACTGTGGACTTTCTTTCAAGAAACAACATGGGAACTTAACGGGAAAATTGAAATAAGCCACAGACCCTTTGAAAGAAGCAGGAGGATGCAGCTTACACCATGAGCTAGCAGAACATTTTAAGTTCCTGGGGTGTTAGATGGGGGTAAACTGACTCTAAGATATACTGTTCCACTGGGAAACCTATCAAACCAGGCCGTGGGGGAAGGCCTGAACCCTACCCAGCGCTGGACCTGATTTAGTGAAGAGTGGGGAGTATGTGCAGAGTGGCATTGGGATGTGCTTTGAGTCTCTGCCAGTCTCTGGCAGGATGGAGGGAAGCCATTCCTGATTCTACTTCAGAGAGGACCTCCCAGAAGTCTGCCGGCTAACTCAGATGGTGGCCACAGGTTGAGAGAACTTCCCAGCTGAAATTTTTGATATAATCTTGAGTGGGGACAAACTCTCCAGGCCAGAACCCAGGGTGAGTGGGTAGTGTGCTGCAGCAGCGAGCATAGGAGCTGGGTACCCCTGCTCTGCAGGTGGACCAGGAGGAGGGGGCCTGAAGGCTGCAATTGCTGTCTCCATTGGAAAGGTTTATGGTATCATCAGTTTTGAGTTCTGAATGCAGACTTCCTGAAACTTAGCTAGCTACTCCCAATGGAACACTGTGGGTGTGAGACCTGCCTTGCCAAGTGTGTGGGAGCTGGATGGAACTTATTGCCAACCTGCTACTCCCGGTTCTTCATATGGACGCTCCTTGTACAGAGACAGAGGCAGCTTCACTCCTCTCTGGAAAATTATCTCAGTGGCCCAAGAACTGCCCTCCAATTCCCACTGGAGCCACAGCTTGTCCCACATGGAGAGAGCCAGAGCATGGCCTTACTTGATCCAGTTCCCACCTGGCTTTGCTTAACTACCCACCCTGGTAGATTAACACAAGTAACAGAAGAAACTTTTAGGAACTCTATGGCTCTGCCCATTTCCTGAGACACTGGAGTACCTCCCATGGGTAACATAAGGCAAGTCAAAATCTCACCACCACCATCACAGCTGGCAGTCTTTCACAAGTGCCACCTCCTGGCTGAAGGCCAGCTGACACACAGCCCATTACCGCATCTGCAGTAGAATAACATAGCACCCAGGAAGGAGAAAATTTGTGAGTGGCCACAACTGTTACCATTGCCTACATCACTCTGGCTAACCAGGAGGCCCTGAGTCTGTCCATGTGATGAGTTCATTACTACTACAACTGGCATTTGATAAATTCAACACACTAGGGCTATGGATAATCAAGGAATCTCTGAGTCTACCTCAGTCCCCTGCCACCCAGATCTGATCAGCTGCTGATACACACTGCTGGGAGACTTGAGGACAGATTACATCACTGGTCCATTGCAGACATTCTCCAGCACCGGCCTGCTGTGTGGCAGCCCACGGGGTGGCTAGTTCCAGAGGAACAGCAGCATTCACAGTAGTCTGGATTTCAGGGACTCCTACTCTGAGGAAAGAGGAAGTGCACCACATTAAGGAAGCACCCTGGGGACAAAATAATATAGACAGTCTTGAGTCCCAGAACATTCCACTGTGGGAAGTTTTTAGTTTTTATTTTCGTTTTCCAGCAGAGGAACATGTGCATGCTTGGCTCAGCAAGGAAAGTCCGTGGCTGTACCCCAACCGTCGGGCAGCCTTGATGCTCAAGAAGTGTGTTGGAGAATGGAGACTTATTTTCCATCTCATTCACTACTGCAGACACAGTAGTACTGTGCTCAGAGCCAGTACACAGAGGTGAGCGGCCATGCAACCTACGGAGACACCCGCCAGGACAGCTAAAGGAGTTCTCACATTACCTCTCCCGCAACCCCAGACAGCACAGCTTGCAGCTCCAAATGGTACCCCTTCCGTCTGTTAGAGGAGATTAGAAGAAAGAGTACAAAGGACCTTGTCTTGTGTCTTGGAGGTCAGCTGAACCACAGGAGGATAGGACACTGGTCAGGGTCATGAGGTCAAGAGGTTCCCATTGCAGACACTTGCTCCTGGATGACACTTCCTGTGCCAGAAAGAAACCTGCTGCCTTGAAAGAAGGGACCCAGTACTGGCAGGGTTTAAACTCTAAAAAGCCCATGGAACCTGAAGAACCAACAGCAGTATCCAGATAGCCTGCTGTGGACCTTGGGTGAGACTCAGAAACATGGATACAACAACTGACTGCAGCTGAGAATCAGCACATTCCCAGCTGTGGTGTCTGAACAGAGAATCCTTCTGCTTGAGAAAAGCAGAGGGAAATGTAAAGGTGACTTCATTGTACACTTCAGGTAACAACTCTGCCACACAAGTAGTGCACAAAGCAGGCTCTCGGGAGCCTTGATTTCAGGACTAGACCCATGGATGGCGTTTCTGGCCATGTTCTGAGCCAGAGGGGAGCCTGAAAAAGTGCATCCCAGGCCTGGCAGCAGCATTCAGTTGACTGAAACACCCTTTGGCCTTGACTGAACATCAGCAGTAGCCTGGCAGTGCTGCCCATGGAATTGCGGTGATGGTGGCCACAGGGTGAGGCTCCTCTGCCTGTAAAGGGGAAGGAAGAGTGGGAACGTCTATGTCACATGGTTTAAGTGCCAGCTCAGCTGCAGCAGAATAAAACACCATGTCGATTTCTAAGGTTTTTGACTCCAGTCCCTGGTTCCTGGACGGCATCTTTGGACCCAAATGGAACCTGGGGAACTCACCACTCAGAAGAGGAGGACACAGTTGGTAGTTTCCCAGAGTTTGTTATCTGGCCCATCCAAGTTAAGCAGCTACAGGATGGAGGGGCTGAAATGCCCCTGGTCTGTAGCAACAAAACTCCAATGGAGGTTCCAGTAAAAGCTCTTCATTGAAGCGGTAGCAGCAGGCCCGTGCTCATTCCCAGCACAGTGTGGTCCGTGAATGTGCATGCCTGTGACAGTGGGAGAATACTTTGTGTGGGTGCACATCGGTGGGGGTTTATATGCAGAAGCTCACACATGGTTAGATGTGGTCTTCTGGCAAAATATCTACGGTGGTGAATGTTGTGAACAGCCCAAGTTGGGGATCTGAGCTCATATAGCAAAAAGGTGCAGCCAGGCAGAAACCCTGGGAGATGCTGACAGACAAGGGCGGTGCTCATAGCAGACTTGCCTGATAGCATGGGCAAGACAGTTCTGAAATAAATCGCATATGGTGTGTAAAAAGCGGCATGAGGGAAAATTCTGAAATCAAGTGTCCACCTGTGAAAGCTGCATCTTTTAAGCATAATCCCTGCCCTGTAATGAGACTTACTTATCTCTGGTGGTGTTTCAGTTGAAATTGTTTTAGAGAATGGCCCCTTTGTTTTGTGTATTTGCTTATTACATTTCATGCTCAATCTGGGGCTAGAAACTCCTTTTAAATTTTTTTTTGAGACAGAGTTTTGCTCTTGTTTCCCACGCTAGAGTGCAGTGGCAAAATCTCAGCTCACTGCCACCCCTGCCTCCTGAGCTCAAGTGAATCGCCTGCCTCAGCCTCCCAAGACACTGGAATTACAGGTGCTCACCACCACACACAGCTAATTTAAAAAATATGTTTATTTAGTAGAGACGAAGTTTAACCATGTTGGCCAGGCTGGTCTCGAACTCCTGACCTCAGATGATCCACCCGACTTCGCCTCCCAAAGTATAGGAATTACAGGCATGAGCCACCACGTCCGGCCTTCCATTTAAATGTTAACAGAATTCATCCAAATAGCTCAAAACCAACAGGTGCTTCAACTTGGAATCATCACAGATCAATTTCTCGTTAGGTACAGTGATCAAAGTTTACCTACCCAAGAGTAAACATGTCCGCGGTAGAACTCAGGGCTCCATAGAAACACAGACTCTTGGGTACAACCTTCTCAAGCATCCAAATGTGCGTATTAACAGTGTCTCTGTGTGACACGTGCAAACTTCAGTGCGATGAGCACAACTTGCAGACACGTTGTCCTTTGGGCTCACCTGGGAATCAGTTAGGAGCATGAAAGGACACTGATGCCCAGGTCCCGGCTCCAGAGATTAGAAACTCCAGCATCTCATGTGAAGCCATAGCATCTGGATTTCTCATGGTTCTGGAGATCTTTCTCCTGAACCCTCCTGATTGAGCACACCTGACACACGACAAGACAAGTGAAAGAAACTGTGCCAAAAGTCACACTCTTCTCATTCCACCATCCTTCCTAAAAAGAATCCTAATTTCATGAGCCCTGAGCCAGGGGCTGTTTCCTTACACCTCCAAATCTTATTGCATGGCTTAAATTCTGCCTGTTTCTTACTGTCTGAAAAATAAGAAAATCCATAGAGCCAGGATCTTCATTCCTGATAAGTCAAAGGGCCTGGAGACACAACAAAATTCTGTACCTCTGATATGAGGTGACAGGTCTACATTCATCAGCATGAAATTTTACATGAAATGTCGTAATTGCGGGTCCACACCACAATGAGTAACTAGAAATTGAAGCAACATCTCAGATCCTGAACAATGATTGTTTATTGCTTCTTCAGACAGGGCCTCACTACAGTCACCCAGAACTTTCCAGTGTGTAATATTGGTTGTTTGCTTTTGTCAAGTTTTGGAAGTTTTTATCTTCTCTCTATTGAATGTTAATTCATTATCAGATATGCATTGAAATATTCTCTCCCATGCTCTGAGGTATGTTGTCTAAACTTTCATCAATTCTATAATACTTCGAAAGTTTTCATTTTCATACCATTGGATTGGTCAAGTTTTCATTATTTTGTGTTTTTTAAAATTGCCGTCATATGTCAGAAACACTTAAATGTAAACTTTAAAGAATATTTCTCTTTACTTGCAGTCATAACTTCGGTAGATGTCGTCAGTCTCTCGGTAATTGCATGTTTTCTTGAAGGTGTTTCCTGGTCTGCTTTGTGCATTGAAAATTTCATCAATCTTCAGTGCATGTTTCGACATATTGAGGCAGCAGACCCACTCGATACTTTATTATTTCAGAATCTGGCTTCCACAAGACCATTTCATGCAAACACTTGTCTTGTCCCCACTGCCAGGTCATTGCACCCTGATAGAGAATCAATTAGCTGAAGGTTATCGAAGGAATGTCTATTTGATTATGTCGATCTTGCTTTCTTAATTAAGGCAAAGAATATGCTGCGTTAATTATGGTAATTTGTTGAGTATACTCAAATCAGAAACTGTAGTTCTAACATCTTGTCCTTCGGTCACTGAAAGGATGGCCGTATCTCCCGTATGCGTATGCTTACAAAAATTCTCAACACACAAACACACATACAGACACACACGTCCAGGCTGACACACACACACAGGCAAAAAAAAAAATACACTTCAATATGTACAGAAATCTTCCCTAAAATTGTTTTCCATGAAATAAAACACATGTGTGGCCACTAACCCATCCTGGTTCCACGCTTACTGTATTTGTCCGTCATCCTGATAAGTAAATCTGCTTCAGGTGTTCTATAATTCGTTATGTGGGCTGTGTCCATTTAATTGCCCAAGGAATGCAAGAGGACATGCCCTGAGGCCCATAGCTTGATTGAGTTCTGTTAATTGATTGGTGGATCCGGTACCTGATAGGTGGGTGTGGTGATCCCGCTAGGTAGGAGATAGGTATATAAGGGCTGGCACGGCAAGCGAGCCCATCATTTGAAGGCTCTCTCAGAAGAGAAAGCATCTTGCTGCAGCAGGCAGGTCCCAGCAGAAACCAGGTGATCCTTGCTCCTGTCTATCAGATTCCATCTATCTCACTATCTTAATTAAGGTAAGGAATACACCTTAATTACTGTGGTTTCAACTTCTTGTCCTTCAGTTGCTGAAGGATAATTGAATTTCTTAAATGCACATGCTTAAAGAGAATTTTCAAAACACACACACACATCCCAGACACAAACACACAAAGAACCTCACACACAAACGCATACACACACAGGACACACACACATACACACACACACACATGCTGTTTCATATGTACTGAATTCTTCTCTGGCATTTATTTTTCATAAAATAAGGCGAATGAGTGGCCACTATCCTAACCTGCTTCCACGCTTATTATATTTGCCCGTCATCCTGATAAGTAAATCTGCTTCAGGTGTTCTATAATTCAGACTGTGGACTGTGTGCGCTGAATTCCCTGGGGAATGCAAGAGGATACTCCCTGAGGCCCATAGCATAACTGAGTGCTGATATTTGATTGGTGGATCGGGTACCTGATGGGTGGGTGTGATGATCCCTCTGGGCAGGAGCTAGATATATAAGGGCTGGCACAGCCAGGTAGCCCGTCATTTGAAGGCTCTCTCGCAAGAGAAAGTTTTGTTGTAGCGAGCGGTCCCAGCAGCGAAATCTGGTGATCCTTGCTCCTAGCAACATGGAGGTCGATTCACTCCACTTGGGAGGTGAGTTGTACTTCAACGACTTTCCAAAACTCACATCTTCTTGGCCAGAGGCAGCTGTGGCCGACTTCAAGCCAAGGTCTCTACCTGAGAAGTCATCACTGTCATCTGAGCCCCATGTCCACCTCTCTGATGATTTGGCTCCTGAGCCAGCAAGACAGGGAGAAACTTCCTCTGAGTAGCAGGAGAACTGCTGTGGTGGGGGCTGGGCTCCAGAACATGGGAAATACTTGCTATGTGAATGCTTCGCTGCAGTGCCTGACATACACACCACCCCTTGCCAAGTACATGCTGTCTGGGGAGCACTCTCGAACTTGTCATCACCAGAAGTGCTGCATGCTGTGTACTATGCAAGCTCACATGACGCAGGCCCTCCACCGTCCTGGCCACGTCATCCAGCCCTCACAGGCATTGGCTGCTGGCTTCCATCGACACAGGCAGGAAGATGCCCATGAATTTCTCATGTTCACTCTAAATGCCATGAAAAAGACAAGCCTTCCCAGCCATAAGCAGCTAGATCATCACTCAGAGGACACCACCCTCATCCACCAAATATTTGGAGGCTACTGGAGATCTCAAATCAAGTGTCTCCACTGCGATGGCGTTTCAGACACCTTCGACCCTTACCTGGACATTGCCCTGGATATCCAGGCAGCCCAGAGTGTAAAGCGAGCTTTGGAACATCTGGTGAAGCCTGAAGAACTCAATGGAGAGAATGCGTATCACTGTGGTACTTGTCTCCAGAAGGTGCTGGCCTCCAAGACGTTAACTTTACACACTTCCCCCAAGGTCCTCATTCTTGTATTGAAGAGATTCTCCCATGTCACAGGCCACAAACTGGCCAAGAATGTGCCATATCCTGAGTGCCTTGACATGCAGCCGTACATGTCTCAGCAGAACACGGGACCTCTTCTCTATGTTATTTATGCTGTGCTGGTCCACACTGGGTGGAGTTGTCACAATGGGCATTACTTCTCTTATGTCAAAGCAGGAGCTGGGGATGGCCAGTGGTACAAAATGGATGATGCCGAGGTCACTGCCTGTGGCATTACTTCTGCCCTGAATCAACAGGCCTATGTCCTCTTTTATATCCGGAAGACTGAATTGGAAAGAGACAGTGAGACTGTGTCAATAGGCAGGGAACCAAGAGCCCTCGGTGCTGAAGACACACACAGGGGAGCAACCCAAGGAGAGCTCAAGAGAGGCCCCTGCCTCCAGGTCCCTAGCTTGAAAGAGCACTTGGAGGAAAGAGCCACTGACGAAAGCACCTTAGACCACTGGAAATTCCTCCAAGAACAAAACAAAACCAAGCCAGAGTTCAACATCAGAAACATCGAATGGACACTGCCTCCCGATGTACTTGTGATTCATCAATCGAAATACAAGAGTGGGATGAAAAATCATCATCCTGAACAGCGAAGCTCCCTGCTGAACAACTCCTCCGGGAACCTGACAGATCATGAGTCCATGCACACTGGCACACTCGCTTGTCTGAAAGGGAGGGCCAGGAGATCCAAAGGGAAGAAAAAGCACAGCAAGAAGGCTCTGCCTGTGTGCCACTGATCTCAGTGCAAGTGCCGACCCACGCGCAGGCCCACGTACATGTGCCCATGTGCACACACACACACACACACACACACAAGCATATACAGTCAGTCCTACATCAAGGGACAAGGAGCCCAGGTTTCTGTCTATGCAAGAGAGAAAACTGGAGAGTGAGGGCTGCATTTCAGGATGAGCCCACGTGCGGTAAATATCGAGTGTCGGAGTCAGGACGCTTCTGAACCTGTGGAGGGACTGTCTGTTTGCATTCATAGTAGATGACGTTAGTGTGAATTTCTGCATATTCCATATGGAGGTTTGCACGTGAGGAAAATAGTATTTACTATTTTGTCTTGGGGTGTGTTTCCTTAGTCAATTGTTGGTAGGCACGAGAAGCTGACATTTTGCTAAGGTGAAACATCTGTGGAGCATTCTCCCGACGCTGAATAGTGGAAACAGGAACGCATTTGGAAGAAGGGTGTTCTTCTTTTAACCCCGACTTGGTGTTTTTACATTGCTTTTTCAATGGACCTCAGGCACCCTAGGACTGGTGGCCTTGGCAGAACTCACATAATGCTGGGAACGGACAGAGGGTGCCTGTTGATTGTGTCCATTTCACATGAATTGAAATGGGAACTTCTCCCACTGCTATATAAGTCATTTGGAAGTAAGGAGTGTGTGTGTGTTAAACTAAAATGAACTGAGAAATCCCCCAAATAAATCGCATTTGGTGTGTAAAACATGGCATCAGGAAAGACCCTGGGTTAAGTGTCCAGCTGTGAAAGCTGCATCTTTGAAGCTCGAGCTCTGTCTTGCAAGGAGACTTGTTGATCTGTGGTAGTGTGTCAGTGCAAACTATTTTGGAGAATGGCCCTTTTGTCCTGTGTTTCTGCGGATTACATTTTGTGGTAAATATGGGGTTCGTAGAAATTCATCCAAATGGCACAAAACCAACAGGTGCTTCGACTGGGAAACATCACAGAACAACGTCTCGTTAGGCACAATGACCAAAGTCAACCTAACCGAGAGGAAAGCTATCCAGGGCAGAACTCGGGGCTCCATAAAACACAGACTCTTGGGTACAGCCCTGCTCAAGCATCCAAATGTGCATATTAACAGTGTCTCTGTATGACATGTGCAAACTTCAGTGCAAAAGCCCTTGGGCTTTCCTGAGAATCAGGAGCATTCATGGACATCGATGCCCAGGTCCCGGCTCCAGAGATAAGAACGTCCGGCGTCATGTGTGAAGCCACAGCCTCTGGATTTCTCATGGTTCTGGAGATCATTCTCCTGAAAAAGGGGGCTCTTTCCTCCCTGTCGAGCATCTGTCTCAGCCATGCTCACTTCTTCCAACAGGACTCTGTCTGTCAGGCACGGGATGCCTCCTGATTGAGCACACCTGGCCCAGGAGAAGATGAGTGAAGGAAACTGTGCCAAAGGTTGCACTCCTCCCATTCAGCCGCCCTCCCTCCACTCATCCTCACTGCATGTGCCTGGAGCCAGGCGCTGTTTCTTTTCACCCCGAGGCCTTGTCGCATGGCCTCAATTCTGCCCTGTTTCCTACCGGTCTGAAAAATGTTGAGGAAATCCTCAGAGCCAGGATCTTCGCAACTGGTAAGACAAAGGCCCTGAAGACACACCCCAATTCTGTCCCTCTGACATAAAAGGCCATGTCTAACTTCATCAGCATGAAATTTTGCATTAAATGTGGGAATGGCAGGTCCACCCCACAATAAGTCACTGGAAATTCAGGCAAGATCTCAGATCCTGAACAATTGATGAAGAATCCATGAGATAATTGGGTGTTTTGCCTGTTCTCACTGTAAGGGGTGCTAGTGGGAAGAATAATGGACAAATATCTGTTTGGTCACCTGCTTTTAAATCTTTGCGTTTGTTTGCCTGTTTCTTTCTTCTGGAGACACCAGGCCTCACTCCAGTCACCCAGGCTTTGCCAGGGTGTGATTTTGGTTGTTTGCTTTCGTCAAGTTTAGCAATTTTTATTTGCTGTCTATCGAATGTTGATCCATTCTCAGATACATGTTAAACCGTTATCTCCAATGCTGTGTTATGTTGTTTTTATTTGTATCATTTCTTTAATGAACCAAAGGTTTTACTTTTGATAGATTCTGATTCATCAATTTTTTATTCTGTTGTCCGTGTTTTTTTAAATGGCCGTCATATGTCAGAAACCCTTGGATATAAAATGTCATGATGATTTCTCTTTTCTTGCAATCATAACTTTGGTGGATGTCATCAATTTATCTCTCGGCTTTTGAATGTTTTCTTGAAGGTTTTTCCCAGTCCACTTCGTGAACTGAGAATTTCATCAAACTTCAGTGCCTGTTTCGACATATTTAAGGCAGTAGCCCCACTTGATGCTTTACTATTTGGGTATCTAGCTTCCACAAGACTATTTCATGCAAACACTTGCCTGGTGACTTCAAGATGTCTTCCTCCAGATCTCTTAAAAAGCCACAAGGAAGGAGCCATTCTTTAACCTCAATATCACCTTAATAGTTTAAGGGCACCTGTAACAATTAAGAGGTGGGCTAATTAGACACACCTTAGTGAAGTATTCCGAGTGCAGTATTAGGTCTCAAGTTCCTTGGCACCAAAACCATGTTCTCCAACAGATCTTCAATAAAAGTGGCTCATGTCTATGTCCTTTTGCCTGTCCTTTCCCTTCCTTTTAATTCAGAACTGCAGTCTCAAAAAGTGATATTATCTAGTAGATCCCCTCAGTTCTCTCCAGATGTCTCTCCAGTGTCGAGTGACATCTCCGGTGCTAGGGAAACAGCAGCTGACATTCTAGCAATGCACAAATAGAAAAGCAAAGATCACCACAGAGTAAAAGAGAATAGGCTTTTTTAAAACTATAAAATCAAAATGAATCAGAATGCATTATAAATGGAAAATCCTATTATCTTGACTGGATTTCAAGTCAAAACCTCCCACGGTTTCAACAGCCAGTACATTCAAAGCAGTTCAGGAATGGTGAAAGTAGAATGGAATTTAAAATTATTCTAAGGTTTGTGTTGTTGTTGTTGTTTGTTTTTATTTTTTATTTTATTTTACTTTAGGTGTATACTATATCCAGCATTTCTCCCCATGTTATCCCCCCACCCTCCCCACCCCCCACTGTCCCTCCCCTACCCCCCAACAACTGCCCCCAGTGTGTGATGCTCCTCTCCCTGAGTCCACGTGTTATTGTTCAACACCCACCTATGAGTGAGAACATGTGCTGTTTAGTTTTCTCTTCTGTGTCAGTTTGCTGAGAATGATGGCTTCCAGATTCATCCAAGTCCCTACAAAGGACACGAACCCATTGTTTTTTATGGCTGCATAGTATTCCATGGTGTATATGAACCACATTTTCTTTGTCCAGTCTATCATTGATGGGAATTTGGGTTGATTCCAGGTCTTTACTATTGTATACATGGCTGCAATGAACATACATGTGCATGTGTCTTTATAGTAGAACGATTTATTGTTCTTACTTAGTAATGGGATGTGTATATACCCAGTAATGGGATGGCTGGGTTAAATGGAATTTCTATTTCTAGGTCCTTGAGAAATCGCCACACTGTCTTCCACAATGCTTGAACTAATTTACACTCCCACCAACAGTATAAAAGTGTTCCTATTTCTCCACATCCTCTCCAGTATCTGTTGTCTCCAGATTTTTTAATGATCGCCATTTTAAGTGGTGTGAGATGGCATCTCAATGTGGTTTTGATTTGCGTCTCTCTAATGACCAGTGATGAGCATTTTTTCATATGTTTTTTGGCCTCATATATGTCTTCTTTTGAAAAGTATATGTTCATATCCTTTGCCCACTTTTGAATGGGGTTGTTTGCTTTTTTCTTGTATATTTGTTTTAGTTCTTTTTAGTTTCTGGATATTAATATTAGCCCTTTGTCGTATGGGTAGATTGCAAAAATTTTTTCCCATTCTGTTGATTGTCAGTTCGCTTTAATGATGGTTTCTTTTGCTCTACAGAAGCTCTGAATTTTAATTAGATCCCATTTGTCTATCTGGGCTTTTACTGCCATTGCTTTTGGTGTTTTAGTCATGAAGTCTTTGCCTATGCCTATGTCCTGAATGGTTTTGCCTATGTTTTCTTCTAGTGTTTTTATGGGGTTAGGTTTTATGTTTAAATCTTTAATCCATCTGGGGTTAATTTTAGTGTAAGGTGACAGGAAGGGGTCCAGTTTCTGCTTTCTGCTCATTGCTAGCCAGTTTTCCCAGCACCATTTATTAAACATGGAGTCCTTTCCCCATTGCTTGTTTTTGTCAGGTTTGTCAAAGATCAGATGGTTGTAGATGTGTGGTGTTACTTCTGGGGCCTCTGTTCTGTTCCATTAGTCTATGTCTCTGTTTTGGTACCTGTACCATGCTGTTTTGATTGCTGTAGCCTTGTAGTACAGTTTCAAGTCCAGGAGTGTGATGCCTCTGGCTTTGTTCTTTTTGCTTAGGATTGTTTTGGCTATGTGGGCTCTCTTGTGATTCCATATGAAGTTTAAGGTGGATTTTTCCAGTTCTGTGAAGAAGGTCATTGGTAGCATGATGGGGATAACATTGAATCTATAGATTACTTTGGGCAGTATGGCCATTTTCACAATATTAATTCTTCCTAACCATGAGCATGAAATGTTTTTCCATCTGTTTCCTCTCTTACTTCATTGAGCAGTGGTTTGTAGTTCTCCTTGAAGAGTTCCTTTACATTCTTTGTTAGTTGTATTCCTAGGTATTTTATTCTCTTTGTAGCAATCATGAATGGGAGTTCCCTCTTGATTTGGCTCTGTGTTTGTCTGTTACTGGTATATAGGAATGCTTGTGATTTCTGCACATTGATTTTTGTATCCTGAAATTTTGCTGAAGTTTCTTATCAGTTTGAGAAGATTTTGGGCTGAGATGATGGGGTCTTCTAGACATACAATCATGTCATCTGCAAATAGAGACAGTTTGACTTCTTCTTTTCCTATTTGAATACATTTTCTTTTTCTTGCCTGATTGCTCTGGCTAGAACTTCCAATACTATGTTGAATAGGAGTGGTGAGAGAGGGCATCCTTGTCTAGTACCTGATTTCAAAGGGAATTCTTCCAGCTTTTGCCCATTCAGTATGAAATTGGCTATAGGTTTGTGGTAAATGGCTTTTATCATTTTATGATACGTTCCATCGTTACCTAGTTTATTGAGAGCTTTTAGCATGAGGGGCTGTTGAATTTTGTCAAAGGCCTTCTCTGCATCTATTGAGATAATCATGTAGTTTTTGTCTTTGGTTCTGTTTATGTGGTGGATTACATTTATGGATTTGCATATGTTGAACCAGCCTTGCATCTCCAGGATGAAACCTACTTGATTGTGATGGATAAGCTTTTTGACATGCTATTGCAATCAGTTTGCCAGTATTTTATTGAACATTTTTGCATCAATGTTTGTCATGGATATTGGCCTGAAGTTTTCTTTTTTAGTTAAGTCTCGGCCTGGTTTTGGTATCAGGATGATGTTGGTCTCATAAAATGAGTTAGGGAGGATTCCCTCCTTTTGTATTGTTTGATACAATTTTAGAAGGAATGGAACCAGCTCCTCTTTGTATGTCTGGTAGAATTTGGCTGTGAACCCATCTGGACCTGGACCTTATTTGGTTGGTAGGCTATTGATTGCTGCCTCTACTTCAGCCCTCGTTATTGGTCTATTCAGGGTTTCAACTTCCTCCTGGTTTAGTCGTGGTAGAGTACAAGTGTCCAGGCATTTATCCATTTCTTCCTGATTTACTGGTTATGTGCATAGAAGTGTTTGTAGTAATCTCTGATGGTAATTTGTATTTCTGTGGGATCAGTGGTGATGTCCCCTTTATCATTTATTATTGCATCTATTTGATGCTTCTCTCTTTTCTTTTTTATTAGTCTGGGTAGTGGTCTATTTTGTTGATCTTTTCAAAAAAACAGCTCCCAGATTTATTGATTTTTTGAAGGGTTTTTTGTGTCTCTGTCTCCTTCAGTTCTCCTCTGATCTTAGTTATTTCTTGTCTTCTGCTAGCTTTTGAGTTTTATTGATCTTCCTCCTCTAACTCTTTCCATTTTGATGATAGCGTGTCCATTTTAGACCTTTCCTTGTTTCTCATGTGGAAATTTATTGCTATAAATTTCCCTCTTGACACTGCTTTGAAGGTGTCCCAGAGATTCTGGTAAGTTGTGTCTTCATTCTGGTTGGTTTTGAAGAACCTCTTTATTTCTGCCTTCGTTTCCTTGTTTATCCAGTCGACACTGAAAAGCAAGTTGTTCGGTTTCCAGGTGTTTGTGCTGGTTTGAGTGTGTTTCTTAATCCTGAGTTCTAGTCTGATTGTGCTGTGGTCTGATAGACTATTATGATTTCTATTCTTTTGCATTTGCTGAGGAGTGATTTGCTTCCAATGATGTGGTCAATTTTAGAGTAAGTGCAATGTGGTGCTGAGAAAAATGTATATTCTGTGGATTTGGAGTGGAGTGTTCCATATACGTCTGTTAAGTCTGCTTGGTCCAGCTCTGCATTCAAGTCCTGGATATCCTTGTTAATTTTCTGTCTCACTGATCTAATATTGACAGTGGAATGTTGAAGTCTCCCGCTATTATTGTGTGGGAGTCTAAATCTTGTTTTAGGTCATTAAGAAGAACTTGCTTTATGTATCTGGGTGCTCCTGTGTTGGGGGCATATGTATTTAGGATAGCTCTTCTTGTTTGATCGATACTTTTACCATTATATAGTGTCCTTCTTTGTCTCTTTTGATCTTTGTTGGTTTGAAGTCCATTTTATCAGAGATTAGCATTGCAACCCGTGCTTTTTTTTTTGTTCTCCATTTGCTTGGTAAATCTTCTATCCTTTATTTTGAGTCTATGTGTCTTTGTATGTGAGATGGGTTTCCTGAATACAGCACACTGATGGGTCTTGACTTTTTATGCAGTTTGCCAGTCTGTGTCTTTTGATTGGGGCATTTAGGCTGCTTGAACTCAATGTTAATATTGTTATGTGTGAATTTGATCCTGCCATTTTGTTACTGACTGGCTTTCTTTCCCATTAGTTGACTCATTTTCTTCATTGCATTTTTGGTCTTTGCCAACTGGTTTGCTTTTGCAGTGGCTGATGCTTGTTCCTTTCTGTGCTTAGTGTTTCTTTCAGGAGCTCTTGTAGGGCAGGTCTAGTGGTGACAAAAGCTCTCAACAATTGCTTGTCTGTAAAGGATTTTATTTCTCCTTCACTTATGAAGCTTAGTTTGGCTGGACATGAGATTCTGGATTGAAAGTTCTTTTCTTTAAGGATGTTGAATGTTGGCCCCCACTCTCTTCTGGCTTGTAGGGTTTCTGCCAAGAGATCTGGTTGAATCTGATTGGCTTCCCTCTGTGGGTGACCTGACCTTTCTCTCTGGTTGCCCTTAGCATTTTTTCCTTCATTTCAACCCTGGTGAATCTGACAATTATGTGCCTTGGGGTTGCTCTTCTTGAGGAATATCTTTATCGAGTTCTCTGTATTTCTTGGATTTGAATGTTGGACTGCCTTGCTAGGCTGGGGAAGTTCTCCTGGATAATATCCTGGAGTATGTTTTCCAGCTTGGATTCGTTCTCCCTGTCATACTCAGGTACACCAATCAAGTATAGATTAGGTCTCTTCACATAATCCCATATTTCTTGGAGGCTTCATTCATTTCTTTTCACTCTTTTTTCTCTTGGCTTGCCTTCTCTTTTTATTTCATTGAGTTGATCTTCAATCTCTGATATAGTTTCTTCTGCTTGATTGATTCAACTATTAAAATTTTTGTTTGCTTCATGTAGTTCTTGTGCTGTGTTTTTCAACTCCATCAAGTCATTTATGTTCTTCTCTAAGCTGGTTATTCTAGTTAGCATTTCGTCTAAACTTTTTTCAGGTTTTTGGTTTCTTTGCCTTGAGTTAGAACATGTTCCTTTAGCTCAGAAAAGTTTGTTATTATCCACCTTCTGAAGCCTGTTTCTGTCAGTTCATCACACTCTTCCTCGGTCATGTTGTGTTCCTGTGTTGTTGAGGAGCTGTGATCCCTTGAAGGAGAAGAGGTGTTCTGGTCTTTGATGGTTTCGTCTTTTTGCGCTAGTTTTTTTCCCATCTTTGTGGATTTACTTGGCTGTGGTGTCAGGGAGCTGCTTGATGAGGTCGCTTCTCTGCCTGTGGAGGCGCTACTGGGTTTCTGGGGACTCCTTCAGGTTACTAGGGAAGCTTCCTGTGTCTTTATTTTTTATACTGAGAGATTAGGCCCTCCTCTTCCGCTGACCTGTAGGCACTGCTGGGTTGTCAAGAGCGCCTTCCCGTTGCTACGTAGGCTTCCTGTATTGTTAAAACATGTAGCCCAGTCCCACCCCTCTAGTGGTGGGTTGTGCCCTTCCTCCACTGGGATGGATCATTCAGGGTTCAGCTCAGACTGTGGCACTGGTTGTGCAACCCACTAGAATCAGAGCTTCAGCCCTCTGGAGTTTGGGGGGGAGGGTAGGGACCTGCCCAGTCACAGCCAGCCTGTCTCCCCCTTTCAGCTTCCTCTCTCTCCAGTCATGGGGTAGGGGGCCCCTGCGCTGCTCCATCCATCCTCCCACTTACAGCTCCCTCTCTCTCCAGGAGAGGGGAGGGGGCGATAGCTTGGTCCGCAGGCTCTCTCAGCCAGCTTTTGGGCTTATGCGTCTGTTTAGGCCTGTGCATCAATCTGGGACACTATCCTGGGTTATTATTCAACTCCATGCCTGTAATTCCCAGGGCTTGGCTGGCAAAGATCCCCTGTTCTGTGTATTGCTGAGGCTTTGTGGGAAGCACTGTATCTGGACCGGAGTACCAGAGGGGGAGCCTCCGACTTGCCAGTTAGATGCACTTTCTGGGTGAAGCAGCACCCCTCCCCACCTTGCTCTGCCTTGCCTGGGCTTTGCTCACCATAGGACCAGACTCACTGAAATGCCCTGGTACCTTGGTTGGAGCTAAGAGATCTCTGGATTTCTGTGTCTGTCTTGCTGGGTGTTATGTGCCGGAGTTGTATCTATTCGGCCATCTTGGAGTTGGCTGTTTGTTTTTTGAGACAGAGTCTCACTCTGTTGCCAGGCTAGGGTGCAGTGGTGAGATCTCAGCTCACTGCAACCTCCACCTCCTTTGTTCAAGCAGTTCTCCTGCCTCATCATCCCAAGCAGCTGGGACTATAGATGCATGCCAACACACCCAACTAATTTTTGTATTTTTAGTACAGATGGAGTTTCGCCATGTTGGCCAGGATGGTCTCGATCTCTTGATCTCATGATCTGCCCCCCTCAGCCTCCCAAAGTGCTGGGATTACAGGTGTGAGCCACTGCACCCAGCCTATTCTAAGGTTTTATGTGTGGAAGTACCACGCCCTGAAACAAAAGATTGATTTTTAAAGTATATAATGAACACAGCATACAGAGTTTGTGTAAGAGGAGAGATGAAAATCTGACATGCCTTAAAAAGGAATATGCAACTTATCTTTTCAATTTTTATTTAATAAAAATTTTATTTTATTAAAATAAAATTTAAATAACAGCAATAGAAGACACAATCTGACATCTGAAAATCAAGGTAGAAATCTCTTTTAAATAAACTTGGCACAATTTTTAAAGTAAGTTATGAACAATAATAATTCCTGAATATAGTATGTAAAGGTACCAATACAACAAAGCTGAACAATATCCCTAGAAAAATTATTTTCTGTACGTTATTTTTAAAAAATAATCTAAGTAGTTACCTTGAGAAGGTAAATGAATAAAATTTAAAAATTGCTTGAGAAAATCTATGAAAGAAAATTAATCTAGAGAAGCAGAATATAATTTAACTATAAACCACACAAATAGAATTTAAAAATAAGTGGCAGCCAACATGCCCAATACAAGTTTCTGTGATGAAAGAAATGCTCTCTATCTGCATTGTCCATTGCAGTAACTACCACACATATGTAGTCACAGAATTTCTAGTTTGGTCACTAATTTGGCTATTACTACTGAGGACATGGCATTTAATTATTTAATTATAATTAATTTACAGTTAATAGCCACAGGTGACTAGTAGTTCCTATATTGGACAACACAGATCTACAATCTTGGAGGAGGCAGTTAAAATAATGAGATACAGTCAAAACAAAAATGGGTACAAATACACCATGGAATATTATGAAGCCATAAAGAAGGAATGAGATCATGTCCTTTGCAGGAATGTAGATGGAGCTGGAAGCTATTATTCTCAGCAAACTAACCCAGGAATAGAAAACTAAACACTGCATGTTCTCACTTGTAAGTGGGAGCAGAACAATGAGAACACATGGACACTGGGAGAGGAACAACACACACTGGGGCCTGTTGGGGGTGTTGGAGGCAGTGGGAGGGAGAGCATCAGGATAAATGGCTAATACTTATATGCAGTGGAATATTATTCAGTGTTACATAATAATGAAACCCTGTCATTTGTGACAACATGGATGACTTGGAGAGCATTATATTATATGAAATAGGCCAACCACAGAATGACAAATACTGTATGATTTCACTTGTATTTGAAATGTAAAATAGACAAACTCACAAAAGCAGACAGTAGAATGGTGGTTGCCAGGGCCGAGGTGCAGGAGAAGTGGGTGGGTGTGGTTAGAGCACGAAGTCTCAGATGTGCCCAATAAATAAGGTCTGGAGGTCTAGTTTATAGCACAGTGCTTATAGCTAAGAATATTCTATTGCATACTTAAAATTTGCTAAAAGGGTAGATTTTATGTTAAGCATTCTTACCAAAACAAATAATAATAATAAGGGGGGGGGACTTTGAGAGATGATGGATATGTTTATAATCTTGATGGCGGTGATGCGTTCATGGTGTATACTTATCCCCAAACTCACTGAGATGTATACCTTACTTTGAGAGATGATGGATATGTTTATAATCTTGATGGCAGTGATGCATTCATGGTGTATACTTATCCCCAAACTCACTGAGATGTATACCTTACTTTGAGAGATGATGGATATGTTTATAATATTGATGGCGGTGATGCGTTCATGGTGTATACTTATCCCCAAACTCACTGAGATGTATACCTCACTTTGAGAGATGATGGATATGTTTATAATCTTGATGGCAGTGATGCATTCATGGTGTATACTTATCCCCAAACTCACTGAGATGTATACCTTACTTTGAGAGATGATGGATATGTTTATAATCTTGATGGCAGTGATGCGTTCATGGTGTATACTTATCCCCAAACTCACTGAGATGTATAACTTACTTTGAGAGATGATGGATATGTTTATAATCTTGATGGCGGTGATGCATTCATGGTGTATACTTATCCCCAAACTCACTGAGATGTATACCTTACTTTGAGAGATGATGGATATGTTTATAATCTTGATGGCGGTGATGCGTTCATGGTGTATACTTATCCCCAAACTCACTGAGATGTATACCTTACTTTGAGAGATGATGGATATGTTTATAATCTTGATGGCGGTGATGCGTTCATGGTGTATACTTATCCCCAAACTCACTGAGATGTATACCTTACTTTGAGAGATGATGGATATGTTTATAATCTTGATGGCAGTGATGCGTTCATGGTGTATACTTATCCCCAAACTCACTGAGATGTATACCTTAAATATGTACCACTTTTTAAATCTAATCATATCTCAAAAAAGTGGACTTAAAAACAAAAATGAGAGGGAGTTGGTTAAAAAATGTTAAAGGAGGAGTAGATGTTCCCTTGTTTTTCTCTCTTGGCTTTTTTCTTTTCTGCTGCCTGGAATTCAAAACTGATAGGTGAAGATTTAGCAGTCAAACTAATGCCTCTTCTCAAGTAGAGCAGAGCAGACAGCGGGAAGGAGCCTACATCCCTAATGACCTTGGCAAATATCTGTACTAGCCACGGTAGGTGTAAATGTAGATTTAAGTAAGAGAGAAATAAATTTCTGCCTTGTTTAAGGCACTTTGTTCAGACAGTAATTTCATATACACATAGAGAATATGTGTTCCTTATGAGTAGGAAAAACGTTTATGGCATATGGATCATGACAGGTGTTCAACCATGTGGGACGATGCTGATTATGATGACAATGTTTACAAACAGCATCAAATAATAAGCAATGAAAAAGTGGCTTAATTGTTGTGTGTGGTTACTTTATCTAAAGATTCTGCTGCTAATATTCAACGTATTTGTATGCTGGTGAGAGTTTTATTAGATGTAAACTAAGAAAGTTTATTTAATAAAAAATTCTTGATCAACTTTAAAAACAATAAAAATGTTGGTAGGTTAAACTAAGCATCTGTATTGCAAAGCAACTCTCCCAGCTGGTCTCGTGCATAGTAATGGCCAAGAATCCCCTGATCTGGATCTGGCAGATCTCCATCTTTATAGGTGCTATCAGGATTGAAGGAAGACAGTTTTCCTGACTGTATGCACACCTCCAGTTAGTAACAGATCTACAGCTCTGGGACTCAAATCCAGACCTCCTCCTTCCATGTGCAGTGGTCTTTTGTTCTTCTGTTTTATTCCACTTGGTGAAGAAGATTTGAGAATAAATGACCACATGATTTCAACTCCCTCCTCAGCTCTGAGGAATATAATCTTGTCCTAGCAAGCAAGAAGCTCACACAGTAGTAGATGAGGCAAATATACGGTCAGTAATCTAACATACAAGGCAGTAAGCACTGTAGCATAAACTAAGCACTTTGGGGTTTCAGACCAGGAGCAAGTGGGGTGATTCATTCTTAGCAGGGCTAGTAAAGTCTGGGAAGCGTTCACTAACAAAATATCTGGTCATTCGCTAAACCAACTGGTTTCTCAACACAGCCTAATTTACTGTAACAAAATAAATGGTTGTTTGTTCATAAACTTTCATCTTTTGCCAAAACGTTTGTAGCTGATGTTCCCATTTAACAAGGTTTTCTGGTCAAAATGGTGAACCCACATCATCCTAATGAAATGGCTGTCCAATAAAAAAAGGACTCTCAGTCCTCCCATAAAAGCAATTTTGCATGCATAGAACACCTCTGTCTGTGACTATCCCTAATGAGGAACAGAAGGACACTTATTATCCAAACAGAGACATTCCACTGGTGCTAGACAGCCGCAGACGGAAATTTTCTCTGCCTCCTGGAAATGAAGCCAAGCTTTCTTCTTTCTTCAGCCATGAGATTTGCTGTCCTCCTCTTCACCATTTTCTTCTTTATGAGCCAAGTTCTACCAGGTAACGAAATAAACTTGGTAAGAGTAAAGTGCCTAACACCTTACAGGGATTTAATACTCAAAGAGAAATCACCATCACCTATGATCAGAAAAGGGGGGTCTCCTAGGAAATGGAAGACACGTTGGCTGAGAGGCTGCAGCCATGTAACTCATTAATTCTCTATAGCAACTCAGATGAAGTCAATGGTATTTCAAGTGTTTGAAACCCTCGTACTCCATCTCTAAATTAGGCAAGTTTACTAGCAATTACTAGACCTCAAAAATTAAAAATCAGGCATTATTCCACTAAATTTTGGTCTCTAAAACTCCTCTACTTTCTTTCAGCAAAAGTTAGGTACCCTAAGACACTGGCATAAGAGCTGTGCTAAAGCTATGGTAGGCTCAGATAGACGGGATTGGTGGGGGAAGTATCTGAAAATGTTACTATAATCTAAGAAATCTTTAACCTGTTGCTCCCCAGTACTGCTGGTCTCTGGGGCTTGACTTTTCCCCGTAAGGCTCCATCTCAAACCCTGGCTTTCCCTCTTCCTTCTCAGCATCTAGTCTTGTCATGTAGCACGTAAACACAGGGACCAGGGATGACTCTGCCACAAAGTATGGCCTACTGCATTCAGCATGCAAACAGTAATCACAGGCGTAAGGCCCCTTGCACAGACATGCTTTGGAGAAGTATGTGTAGGACTTCTTGGATTTGCCCAAGGAGGTTACCAGACATCCAAAAGAGATGAGAAAGTTTTCTAGAACTCCTGAACATATATATTCAAGAAAGAATAAGCAACTTGCTGCCTCTGTTTTTGCTGTTTTATAGAGGAAAAAATTAAGGGCCTGGAAGATGAAGTGCTTTTCCCAACAGTGGGGTAAAGGTCAGAGCCAAGGCTTTCCCTGCACACGCCACCCGAGGATTCTGTTGTGCTGTTCCTTTGTGTGACTCTCCAAAGCCTGGTTTAAGTTAATACGACAAATCAAGTTGTATTAACTTAATATGTTAATGTATTATATATGTTTTACTCTTAATATATACAATGGTTTCTAGAGAAAAATTGCAACCTCAAAGACCAGTGCCAGAGATATAAGAAGTGAGTGAATGAAGTCACAGGATGTAATAAGTATTGGCACAGATATATTTGTGTATTAAATATATAGGAATATTGTTCCCTTCCACACAAAAAAAAAAATCCTGTCTAACAATTCACTTAAAGTATATTATCTTTTAGGTCTGCATTTCGGTTCTGCTTTTGAAAGATACATCTATTATAACCTATCATATGTATATATAAACATATATATATATAAACATATATATATATATATATATACACTGTGTGTGTGTGTGTGTGTAGAAATAAAAAGAGAGGTGCCAAAAGAGATTTTCTTCTCTTTCATTCCAGGAAAATCTGTAGTATAAGACATTATATTTTTTAAAAGGCTGATATCTCCCATCAGTTTTAGGAGATAGTAGGGAATAAGAAAAATGAATGAACTGAACCGTGCATGCTCTGGAACTTGTAAAGGAAAGCAGGTTACTTACCTCCAGCCTTTTGTCTTGTAGGTGTACCCAGTATTCTTGGATTTTTCAAGAACACCAAAAAATCCAAATTTTTATGTGACAGCAGGTTTTTAATTGTTTAAAAAAATTAAATAACAAGACAGCAAAAAAAAAAAAAAAAAATCCACCCAAGATTATTCTCAGGCACTGCCCCATGTGTTCACGTAATTCAATACAAATTAAGAAAGACTGATGAATGTTTACAATAACATTCTTCTGTGTGCAGTCAGGGGCAAATTCAAGGAGATCTGTGAGCGTCCAAATGGCTCCTGCCGGAACTTTTGCATCGAAACAGAAATCCATGTTGGGAGATGTTTAAATAGCCAACCCTGCTGCCTGCCTCTGGGGAATCAACCAAGAATTGAGAGCACTACACCCAGAAAGGACTGAAGCCTGTTTTTTGGATGTTTTAGGTCCTGTTTTCCTCTCTACCTCTCCTGCTCTCCCCCTCTCCCCTTTTCCCACAGAGATTTTTATTGAATCCTCAATAAAGAATAAAGTAAAACCAGCAAACACAAAAACCTCTTTTGAAAGTTTATATTACTGGTTGGGCGCAGTGGCTCATGCCTGTAATCTCAGCACTTTGGGAGGCCAAGGCGGGTGGATCACGAGGTCAGGAGATTGAGACCATCCTGGACAACATGGTGAAACCCTGTTTCTACTAAAATACAAAAATTAGTTTGGCGTGGTGGCGGGCACCTGTAATCCCAGCTGCTTGGGAGGCTGAGGCAGGAGAATCGCTTAAACCCAGGAGGCAGAGGCTGCAGTGAGCGAAGATTACACCACTGCACTCCAGCCTGGGCAACAGGGTGAGACTCTGTCTCAAAAAAAAAAGTTTATATTACATGTTATGACTTGATTACTGTTTGGTTTCCAGTATCCTATATGATCTGCGACTAAGTATCACATATGAAGGAAAGATACAGTCATTTTCAGACAAGCAAATGCTAAGATAATTTGCCATTACCACGCCACCACTATAAGAACTGCTAAAAGGAGCTCTAAATTTTGAAACAAATCCTGGAAACACATCAAAACAGAATCTCTTTAAAGCATAAATTACACAGGACCTATAAAACAAAAATACAAGTTAAAAAACAAAAACAAAAAGACAAAGTTTGCAGGCAGCAAAGAGCATGATGACTGCAGTGGTACCTCACATTTCAGTACTAACATTGAATGTAAATAGCCTAAATGCTCCACTTAAAAGATGGAGAACCACAGGATGAATAAGGACTCGCCAACCAACTCTCTGCTGTCTTCAGGAAACTAACCTAAGATATAAGGATTCACATAAATAGAAAACAAAGGGGTGGAAAAAGGCATTTCGTGCAAACAGACAACAAAATTGAGCAGGGGTAGCTCTCCTTATATCAGACAAAACAAACTTTAAAGCAACAGTGGTTGAAGAGAGAGAAGGACATTATACAATGGTAAAATTCCAACAGGAAAACATCGCAATTATCACCATATAGGCACCTAACACTGGAGCTCTCAAATTTATAAAACAATTACTAATAGACCTAAAAAATGAGTTAGACAGCAACACCATAATAATGGGTGACTTCAGTACTCCACTCACAGCCCCAGACAGGTCATCAAGATAGAAAGGCAACAAAGAAACAATGGGTTTAAACTAAACCCTGGAACAAATGGACTGAACAGATACATACAAAACCTTTCATCCAACACCACTGAATACATTCTATTCAATAGCACGTGAAAATTTCTCCAAGATAGACCATATGATAGGCCATAAAATGAGCCTCGATAAATTTAAGAAAGTTGAAATTATATCAAGCACTATCTCAGACCACAGTGGAATAAAAGTGGAAATCAACTCCAAAAGGAACCCTCAAAACCATGTAAATATATGAAATTAAATAACCTGCTCCTGAGTGAGCAGGGGGTCAAAAATGAAATCAAGATGGAAATTTAAAAATTCTTCACACTGAATGACAATAATGACACGATCTCTCAAAAGCTCTGGCATACAGCTAAGGTGGTGTTAAGAGAAAAGTTCATAGCTTTAATTCCTACATCGAAAAGTCTGAAAGGGCACAAACAAACAATCTAAGGTCACAGCTCAGCGAACTAGAGAAACAAGAGCAAACCAAATGCAAACCCAGCAGAAGAAAGAAAATAACCAAGATTAGAGCAGAACTAAATGAAATTGAAACAAAAAAAAATACAAAAGATAAAGGAAACAACAATCTGGTTATTTGAAAATATGAATAAAATTGATAGCGCATAACCAAGAAAAAAAGAGAGAAAATCCACATAACCTCACCGAGAAACAAAACAGGAGATGTTACAACGGGCAACCATTGAAATACAAAAGATAATTCAAGGCTATGAACACCTCTATGCTCACACACTAGAAAACCCAGAAGAGACGGATAAATTCCTGGAAAGATACAACCCTCCTAGCTTAACTCAGGAAGAGCTAGATACCCCGAACAGATCAATAACGGGCAGCAAGGTTAAAACGGTAATTTAAAAATTACCAACCAAAAAGAGTCCAGGACCACATGAATTCACTGCAAAATTCCACCAGACGTCAAGAGAAGAATTGGTACCAATCATTTGGACACTATTCCATCAACAGCGATATAAAATAAGGGAGTCTAGAGATCTCATGTACAACACCAGAACTGTATCATTTGCCTGAAATTTGCCCAGAGTAGATATTAGATACTTTCACCACAAAAAGGGAACTATGTGAGATGATATGTTAATCTGCTTGATTGGGTAATCATTGTACTATATATATGTACACATATATATACAAACATAATATTGTATGTCTTAAACACAATGAAAAGAGAGTGGATGCATAAGGCAATAAATATAAACCGATGTTGATGATCATACAATGTATAAAGACGTGATTTATGACAATAACAGCATAAAGGAGGGCAAAACTATATAGAAACAAGGTTTCGGCCGGGCGCGGTGGCTCACGTCTGTAATCCCAGCACTTTGGGAGGCCGAGGCGGGTGGATCACGAGGTCAAGAGATCGAGACCATCCTGGTCAACATGGTGAAACCCCGTCTCTACTAAAAATACAAAAATTAGCTGGGCATGGTGGCGCATGCCTGTAATCTCAGCTACTCAGGAGGCTGAGGCAGGAGAATTGCCTGAACCAAGGAGGCGGAGGTTGTGGTGAGCCGAGATCGCGCCATTGCACTCCAGCCTGGGTAACAAGAGCGAAACTCCATCTCCAACAAACAAACAAAAAGAAACAAGGTTTTATTTACTATGAAAATTAAGCTGGCGTTAATCCACACTAGACTGTAGTAAATTAATATGTTAATTTTAATGCCCAGAGTAACCACTAAGAAGGTAACTCAAAACTATGTAGTACGTCGGGGGCAGGGCCAAGATGGCTGACCAGAAGTGCCGCAAGTGGAGGCTCCCATCTTTTTTTCTTCAGTTCTTTCATTCCTTCATTACTGCCTCCTTTGTATTAAATATTTAAATGTTAAACATTTCTAGTGTATCATTTTAACTTCTTGTTCTTGTACTACATATTTTTTTATTTTTTATGTCACTGAAACTTCTACCCTTTGGCTTCCATCTTGTCTTCCACACCCTCCCCCAACCCACCTCCTCTAACCTTTCTATTTCTTGGGACTTTTGTGGGAGTTTTTTGTTTAGGGTCTACCTATAAACGCGATAATGAAGTATTTTTCTTTCTGTGCCTGCATGATTAACATAATGTCTTCATCCATGTTGATGCAAATGATAGAATCTTCTTTATAAAATGGAGTGATATTTTATTATGTATATAATTCCTTTATCTACCCACCTGTTCATGACTCTTAGGTTGTTTTAGTATCTCGGGTATTGTGAATAATGCTGCAATGTGCAGTTTTGTTTTTAAATCAGAAGAAAAGAAGATATTGTTTATATATTCTAAAGTTACCTTTATTAAAGGTACACACACATGCACAAAACACACACACACACACACACACACACACACACACACACACACACACACACCCCAGCATTTTTATTCCTTTATGTGGATTGAAATTACTATGTAATGTTCTTTCATTTCAGCCCAAATAACTCCCCATAGAATTTTTGATCATCCAACTGTATTCTTATAAGAAGTCAGCTGTAAATGCATTGTAATCACTAATACACTAGTCTTTTCTTATCTGCACTTTTGCTTTCCATGGCTTCAGTTACCTATAGTCAACTTTGGCCTGAAAATATTAAATGGAAAATTTCAGAAATAAGCAGCTTTCAATTGCATGCCATTGGAGTAGCATGATGAAATCTCATGCTATCTCACTTCATCCCACTGGGGATGTGAACCATTCGTTTGTTCAGCGTATTCATCCTGTATATGCCACCCACTCATTAGTCAATTAGCACCTGTCTTGCTTATCACATCGACTGTCACACTATCCCAGTTTTGTGTTCAAGTAACCCTTATTTTGTTTAATAATGGCCCCAAAATGCAAGAGTACTCTCCCTAATTTATATATTAAAATTATTAAATTTTAAACTTTGATTAAATGTTATTATAAGTATGTATTAAAAAAACATAATTAGTGTATGATTCAATGCTATCCATGCTTTCAGGCATTCACTAGGAATTTTGAGATATATCCCTCATGGATTAGGAGGAACTACTGTACATGATAAGTCTCTTCTCTCCTGCTGTTTTCAAGATTTACCCTTTAGCTTTGTCTTTGCATGGTCTCTGTGAGTTTATCCATCTAGAGCACACTGAGCTTCTTGTACATGCATATGAAATTTTTCATAAAATTTGGAAAGTGTTAGACAATTATATCTTCAAAAATACTTCCTGTACCTTTCTCTCTCTTTTCTTTTCAGAACTTCCATTATGCATATGTTGATACCTTGATGGAATTCCACAGGTCTATCAAGCTCCATTTATTATTCTTCATTCTTTTCCCTAACTGATATTTTCTCTAACTGGATAATCCCAATTGACCTATTTTCAAGTTCACTAGTTATTTTTTGTACCACCTCAAATCTGCTGTTGAGCCCTCTAGAGCATTTTTCATTTCAGTTATTTTACCTTTAAACTTCAGAATTTCATTTGGTTTTGTTTTATATATATATATTTTTTTATTTATTTATATATATATATATTTATATTTATATATATATATAATGTTTTTTAATTAATTTATATTGATATTCTCTATTTTGTGAGATATTATTCTCATGTTTTTTTTTTTTAGTTCCTTAGATGTAGTTTCCTTTAGCTCTTTAAACATATCTAAAATAGTTGATTTAAATCCTGTTTCTATTGAGGCCAGTGTCTGGGCCTGCTCAGGGATAGTTTTTATTAACTGCATTTTTTCCTTTCCATGTGCCATACTTTCTTGGTTTTTTTCTTTTTGCATGTCTCATCATTTTTTTTTTGAAAACCAGACATTTTAGACATGATAATGTGGCCACTCTAGAAATAAGATTCTCCCTCCTCCCCACATTGTGCTCCATGTTGTAGTTATATGCTTGTTTGTTTAGTGTCTTTTCTGAATTAACTTTGTGGTTTCCATTTTTTGTCACCTATGTCCATGAAAATATTTCTTCCATTAGCTTAGATGTCAGTTAATAACTTGACAAAGATTTCCAAATGTGTTTGGAACTGAAAGTCTAGTCCTTGCCGAGGGGCTTTGTATATGTGTTGGGCCGTGCTTTCAACACGCAGCCAGACAGTTTACAACCCTGCCTTGGCCTACACTTTCTGCTTGTGCAGGGAAGGTAGAAATGTCTCAGATTTTTACTGAACACACAGCCTTGACATACACATCATTTTGCAAATTCTCAGAAATACTTTGAAGCTTCTCAAAGCCTATCTTCCCAAAAGCATTCTCATTCCCAGGACTTTCTCTCAAGCTTTCTGTTTAGTCTATTGTTTTCCCCAGTGCTCAGGCAGCAGTATTTATAATGCTTTTCTGTAAATGTTTTCTACAACCTTCCCCTGCCACTAAGTAGCAGCTTTACCACTGAGTGAGATCCAGATTAGATGAAAAAACAAGGCTTTTGAAATTGTATTCCAGGGAGTCAAAAGACAGATTAATTTTTCATGAATGAGGTTCATTCTGTTATTTCTGGCATTGGTACTAAGAATCTGGGCATTATTTTTAAGACTGCTGCTTATCTGTGGAGTGAAGAATGGAAAGAGGGTAAGTTAAAAACCACAAGTCAATGTTCTTACTGAGACCAGACATTTTGCTTGAATTAGCACTCCCTAGATTGCTGAAAACCTTTGGTTAGTTTGTTTGTTTTTCTTAATTGCATTTTAGGTTTTGGGGTACATGTGAAGAACATGTAAGAGTGTTGCATAGGTACACACGTGGCAGGGTGATTTGTTGCCTTCCTCCCCATCACCTGTATCTGGCATTTCTCCCCATGTTATCCCTCCCCAACTCCCCACCCCCCACTGTCCCTCCCCTAGTTCCCCCTACAGACCTCAGTGTGTGATGCTCCCCTCCCTGTGTCCATGTGTTCTCATTGTTCAACACCTGCCTATGAGTGAGAACATGTGGTATTTCATTTTCTGTTCTTGTGTCAGTTTGCTGAGAATTATGGTTTCCAGGTTCATCCATGTCCCTACAAAGGACACAAACTCATTGTTTTTTATGGCTGCATAATATTCCATTGTGTATGTGTGCCACATTTTCCCTTTCCAGTCTATCATCGATGGGCATTTGAGTTGGTTCCAAGTCTTTGCTATTGTAAACAGTGCCACAATGAATATTTGTGTGCATGTGTCCTTATAATAGAATGATTTATACTCCTTTGGATTTATACGCAGTAATGGGATTGCTGGGTCAAATGGAATTTCAATTTCTAGGTCCTTGAGAAATAGCCACACTGTCTTCCACAATGGTTGAACTAATTTACACTCCCACCAACAGTGTAACAGTGTTCCTATTTCTTCACATCCTCTCCAGCATCTGTTGTCTCCAAATTTTTTAATGATCACCATTCTAACTGGCCTGTGATGGTATCTCAATGTAGTTTTGACTTGCATTTCTCTAATGACCAGTGATGATGAGCATTTTTTCATATGTTTTTGGCCTCATATATGTCTTCTTTTGTAAAGTGTCTGTTCATATCCTTTGCCCACTTTTTGATGAGTTTGTTTGTTTTTTCTTGTAAATCTGTTTTAGTTCTTTGTAGATTCTGGATATTAGCCCTTTGTCAGATGGGTAGATTGCAAAAATTTTTTCCCATTATCTTGGTTGCTGATTCACTCTAATGACTATTTCTTTTGCTTTGCAGAAGCTGTGGAGTTTGATTAGGTCCCATTTGTCAATTTTGGCTTTTGTTGCCAATGCTTTTGGTGTTTTAGTCATGAAGTCTTTACCTATGCCTATGTCCTGGATGGTTTTGCCTAGGTTTTCTTCTAGGGTTTTTATGGTGTTAGGTCTTATGTTTAAGTCTTTAATCCATCTGGAGTTAATTTTAGTGTAAGATGTCAAGAAGGGGTCCAATTTCTGCTTTCTGCACATGGCTAGCCAGTTTTCCCAACACCATTTATTAAACATGGAATCCTTTCCCCATTGCTTGTTTTTGTCAGGTTTATCAAAGATCAGATGGTTTTAGATGTGTGGCATTGCCTCTGAGGCCTCTTTTCTGTTCCATTGGTGTATATCTCTGTTTTGGTACCAGTACCATGCTGTTTTGATTACTATAGCCTTGTAGTATAGTTTGAAGTCAGGTAGTGTGATGCCTCCGGCTTTGTTCCTTTTGCTTAGAATTGACTTGGCTATGTGGGCTCTCATTTGGTTCCATATGAAGTTTAAGGTGGTTTTTTTCAGAAGGTCATTGGTAGCTTGATGAGGATAGCATTGAATCTGTAAATTACTTTGGTCAGAATGGCCATTTTCATGATATTGATTCTTCTTAACCATGAGCATGGACTATTTCTCCATCTGTTTGTGTCCCCTCTTATTTCATTGAGCAGTGATTTGTAGTTCTACTTGAAGAGTTCCTTTACATTCTTTGTTAGTTGTATTCCTAGGTTTTTTATTCTCTTTGTAGCAATTGTGAATGGTAGTTCATTCTTGATGTGGCTCTCTTCAAGTCTGTTATTGGTGTATAGGAATGCTTGTGATTTTTGTACATTGATTTTGTATCCTGAGACTTTGCTGAAGTTGCTTATCAGTTTCAGGAGATTTTGGGCTGAGATGATGGGGTCTTGTAAATATACAATAGCGTCATCTGCAAATAGAGACAATTTGACTTCCTCCTTTCAATATTGAATATCTTTATTTCTTTTTCTTGCCTGATTGCTCTGGCTAGAACTTTCAACACTATATTGAATAGGAGTGGTAAGGAGGGCATCCTTGTCTAGTGCCAGATTTCAAAGGGAATGATTCCAGTTTTTGCCCATTCAGTATATTGGCTGTGGGTTTGTCATAAATAGCTTTTATTATTTTGAGATACATTCTGTCAATACCTAGTTTATTGAGGGTTTTTAGCATAAAGGGCTGTTGAATTTTGTGAAAGGCCTTCTCTGCATCTATTGAGATAACCATGATCAAGTAGGCTTCATCCTGGGGATGCAAGGCTGGTTCAACATACGCAAGTCTATAAACAGTTAGTTTTCAGAGTTCTAAAAAGCTTTGACAGTTGTTGCCAGTTTTTTAGTAGATTTTATAAAGATAAAAATTTTGAAAATTTTTATTTCATTTTTGCTGATGTCACTACACCACAACCTTTTTATTACACTATTTGTACCATTTAATGTATTCATTATACTATTATTATTACTTATTAATCACAACAATTCCCAATATTGAAAACAATGAACAATAAAATTCTGGTAATTTTAGTCGATATCATTATGGATTGAACAATATAAAATTGACATTTTTAAAATTGAAAAATATTAAAGCTATGGTGGCACATTGTATTTTTCAAAAGTGCATTTTCAAAAAGTATAGTTTTCTAAAAATATATATTCCATCCCACAGGGTCTTTTTATAATGTAACATTGACGCTCGTCCACTGAGAGGTAAAGTCACTGTTCCCTCTGCTTGATCTGAGGCAAATCTTTGTAACTGCCTTAACTGATAAATACAGTGCAGACAATGCTTTCTGACTTCTCAGGCTAAATAATAAAAGGTTATATGACTTCTTTTGTATCTACTTCTCCAGAACCCCTAGCTGAAAAGACTGGAAATCCTACCAGAGCAATCAGGTATGAGAAAGAAATAAAAGGCATCCAAACAGAAGGAAGTCAAAACTGACATGACTCTGTAAGGAGAAAACACCATAGTCTCTGCCGAAAGGCCATAGATCTCATAAACAACTTTAGTAAAGTTTCAGGATGTAAAATCAATGTATAAAAAATCAGGAACATTTCTATACACCAAGCTGTGAGCCACACCAAGAACAAAATCCCATTCATAATAGCTGCAAGAAAAACTAAAAATACCTAGGAATACAGCTAACCAGGAGGATGAAAGTTCTCTAAAATGAGAATTATAAAATACTGCTGAAAGTAATCAGATGACACAAACAAATGAAAAACATTCCATGCTCAAAGATAAGAAGAATCAATACTGTTAAAATGGCCCTACTGCCCAAAGCAATTTACAGATTCAGTGCTATTCCTATCAAACTATCAATGACATTTTTACAGAATTAGAAAAAACTGTTCTAAAATTCATATGAAGCCAAAAAAAAAAAAAGAGTCTGACAAATGAAAGTAATCCTTAGCAAAAAGAACAACACTGGAGGCATTATGCTACCCAACTTCAAACTATCTGACAAAGCTGCAGAAACCAAAACAGCATGGAACTGGTACAAAAGCAGACACGTGGACCATTGGAACGGAATCTCTATTCCAGAGATAAAGATTGCTGTAACACCAAAATAAAGCTGCACACCTATAACCATCTGTTCTTTGACAAAGTTGACAAAAATAAACAATGGGGAAAAGACTCCCTGTTCAATAAATGGTGCTGGGATAGCTAGCTGGCCATATGTAGAATGAAACTGAATGCCTACCTTTCACCATATACAAAAAATTAACTCAAGTTGGATTAAAAATTTAAATGCAAGACCTCAAACTATAAGAATTCTAGAAGAAAATCTAGGAACCACATTTTAAACATTGG
Organism: Saguinus oedipus; assembly: GCA_031835075.1. NCBI lineage: Eukaryota > Metazoa > Chordata > Mammalia > Primates > Cebidae > Saguinus > Saguinus oedipus. Next base: position 36,154,096 of record CM063182.1, on the reverse strand, counting down.
CCTTGGGAAATGATGCATGACTAGGTCCTCAAAAGCAATTGCAACAAAAACAAAAATTGACAAGTGGAGCTGAATTGAACTAAAGAGCTTCTGCAGAGAAAATAAATAAATAAGTAACTATTAACAGAGTAAATAGCAAACTACAGAATGGGAGAAAATATTTGCAAACTACACATCTGACAAAAGTCTAATATCCAGAATCTATAAGGAATTTAAATCAACAAACAAAAACCTTTATTTAAAAATTTGGCAAACGTGGACACTTGTCAAAAGCAGACATACAGAAAGACAGCTAACATATTTTTTAAATGCCCAATATCACTAATAACTAGAGAAATGCAAATCAAAACCACAATGAGATCCCCTCTCACACCAGTGAGGATAGCTATTTTTAAAAGTTAAAAAATAGCAGACTCCGGAGAGGCTTTGGAGAGAAGCGAATGCTTATATACTGCTGGTAGAAATATAAATTAGTTCAACTACAATGGAAAGCAGTCTCAAGATTTATCAAAGAATTTAGAATAGAAGCATTATTTGACACAGCAATCCCATTTAGTATATATCGAAAGGAATATAAATTATTTCACCATAAAGATAGATACATGTGTATGTTCATTGCAGCAATATTCACAACAATAAAGACATGGAATCAACCTAGATGCCCATGAACAGTGGACTAGATAAAGAAAAGGTGGTACATATGTGCCACGGAATACCATGCAGCCATAAAAAAGAACAAAATCGTGTCCTTTCCAGCTGCATGGATGCAACTGGATGCCATTCTTCTAAGCAAATAAACACGGAAAGAGGAAACCAAATACCACATTTTCTTACTTAAAAGTGAAACCTAAACACTGAGTGCACATGGACACAAAGAAAGGAACAACAGACACTGAAGCCTACTTGAGGGTGGAGGGTGGGAGGAGGTGAGGGTATTAAGACTACCCATTGAGTAACATGCTGAATACCTGGGTGAGAAAATTATCTGTGCGCCAAACCCCAATGACACACAATTTACCCACGTAACAGACCTGCACATGAACCAGCTGAATGAATTACGTAAACAAGAATGAAAGACTTTACTTAACACCCTTGTCAAAATCGTTGGCCATGTGTAAATATATACGGTCTTATCCATATGCAGACCATTCACATGATGGTCTCATCCTTGAGTCTCTATTACGTTCTGTTGAACTACATTTCTCTCCCTATTCCAGTATCACAATGTCTTGATTAACGTAGCTTTGTCTTGAAACAAGGCAGTCTAAATTCTCCAGCTTTTTCTACTTTAGAAAAATTACTTTGAATATTACTCTTTTGCATCATTTTTGCAAACATGAAATTATTAAAAAAGATTAATAAAGAGATAAATTGGTGAATGCTCATAAATATGTCATGAAAATGATCAAAAGGAGTCAAAAGCTATATAAAAGTTACATATATATGTATATAGATTTTTCAAAAAAGACTTACATCATATATGAAAGTTTGCAAATTTAAAAAAATATCAATTCAGGGAAATGTGCCAATAAGGAATTGAACAGAAGGTAAATTTGTTTTGGGTAAACTGGATTTTGGTCAATTGATTCTTGATGAGAGGCATGCTCGTAAGCTGTCAACATTTTGTCGTTATGTGGTGGGTTAGGGTGAAAGGTTAGGGAGTCTCTTGAGGCCCAGAGTCTTTGGACAGAAGCTGTGCACTTTCCTGTGTCTTTTATCTTTCAACTACCCTGATCTTATTCGCCTTGCTGTATGAGATAATTCTGCAAAAGATCAATAATGATGAAAAACTATTTGTTTTCAATGTGAATTAAGCATATCCACCTTTCAGACGTGATTAAGAACACTGTACACAAGTGATAGCCTCTCTTTTAAGGAATAACTTAATTAAAAAACATAGCTTCTCATAAACGAACCTTAGATAATACTCTTGTCCCTCTTGCAAAAAAAAAAAAAAGGTGTATTATGGAAATGTTTTTTTTTACAAGCCCTGGGACTTTTATGATAAGGATGTTCTGTACTCACATGACCTTACTTCTTGGCCCCATTCAAAAAAGAAAATTAACTAAAGGTATTAACTGTGGTGAAATTGAGAGCCCATAGAAGAAGGAAAGGGCTACCCATCTGGTTTCCTATAATTAGGTTAATTTGTCCCCAAATTTAGAGACTCTAGGGTTTGGAGATATTCCAACGGAAGCTGTTTTATTTCCTTGCTGTTAAGCTTCACTGACTAAGAGGAACCTCAGGCCCCCAGAAGTAAATAAAAGCCCCTGTGTTCCACCAGCCCTGATCACTCACCTCTCTGTTAGGCACTCAACCATGAAACTCCATTCCCTTTTTTCTGTTCTCCTCCTCTTTGTGACTTTAATACCAAAAGGTAAGATGGTGATTATAGAAGTCTATTGGGATGCCCAGACCATAAGAGGTCCATTGAGAGAATTATACTGTGGCCATCCTAACTCAGACCCCAAGTCACAGCCTCAGGAATTCAGAAATCCAACATGCTTATCTTCTTTGGTACTAAGGAATCCAAAATTAAGAAGCAGGATAAGGAGTTCTTTCAAAAGAAAATGAGGGTTCAAGAGGCCCATAATTAGAAAATGGGACCCAAATAGAGGTGTTGGTATAGAGGTTTGGATATGTAACTTAAAGGCTAGTGAATACAGCAAACAGCTGTCATCAAGGCCTCACTCTCCAGAAAGGGAAGCGAAGATGACAGCCCTTGGTTCAGACTTGGCAGTGAATGGAAATAATGTAGAGTCTATTGGTGAGGAATATTCGTGAAGGGTAGCAGGCAAGTAAGACACAGTTCAACAAGAAAGTGTTGCATCAAATTGTAAAAGACCAATAGAAATTTGGGAGCAGGGGAATTTGGAAAAAGTATAAACAGTAGCATGAAGCTTCAATGGCAAAATTTTAAGCATAAGACAAATAATGTAGAAAACATTTTAAGACTCTTAGTTGCATTCTTAAGGTCCGTGATTCAGAGTATTAAAGTATTAAAATGTAGAACCAAATTTAAAAGGGAATATAGAATCAAACATCTTCTGGATGTTTCATCCAGAGCCTAGTAAGTTTCTGATAAAATTATTATCACCACTGTTAATAATGGGATGTTCATATCGCTCAAAATGAACATGGTCAATGAACAAAGACCTCTTCCACGCTTTATCTCTGAGATTCTTTTTTAAAATAATTTCAACTTATGTTGTAGATTCAGGAGGTGCGTGTGCAGGTTTGTTAGGTTGGTATAATGTGTGCTGTGAGGTTTGGGAGATGATGATGATCCCATCACCCAGGTAGCGACCATAGTACCAAATAGTCAGTTTTTCAATCTCTGTTCCGTCCCTCCTCGCTCTAGTGGTCTTCAGTGTCCCATCTTTATGTCCATGAGTACCCACTTATGTTTAGCTTCCACTTATAAATGAGAACATGCAGTATTTGGCTTTCTATTTCTATATTAATTTGCTTGGGATTTCACCTCCAGCTGCATCCATGTTGCTGCAAAGGATATGATTTCATTCTTTTTTATGGCTGCATAGTATTCCATAGTGTATATGTACCACATTTTCTTTATCCAGCCCACCATTGATGGGAAGCTATGTTGATTCTTTGTCTTTACTACTGTGAGTAGTTATGCAATGAACACAGGAGTGCATGTATGTTTGGGGTAGAAGGATTTATTTTCTTTTGGACAATATACCCAGTTATGGGATTGCTGGGTTGAATGGTCGCTCTGTTTTAAGTTCTTTGAGAAATCTTCAGACTGCTTTCCACAGTGGTTGAACTAATTTACATTCCCACCAACAGTGTATATGCATTCTTTTCTCCAAGCCTCATCTGCATCTGTTATTTTTTGACTTTTCATCATAGCCATTCTCACTGGTGTGGGACAGTTCTCACTGTGGTTTTGATTTGCATTTCTCTAGTGATTAATGATGTTCTATTTCTCGTGTTTACTGACTGCTTCTATGTCCTCTTTTGAGAAGTGTCTGTTCGTGTCTTTGATGTCTTTTCCCACTTTTTAGTGGAGTTATTTGCTTTTTGCTTGTTGAGGTAAATTTCCTGTAGATTCTGGATATTCGATTTTTGTCAGATGCATAGTTAGCAAATATTTTCTCCCATTCTGTAGTTTGCTGTTTACTCTGTTAATAGTTTATTTTTCTCTGCAGAGGCTCTTTACTTTAATTTGGCTCCACTTGTCAATTTTTTGTTGTTGTTGTTGTTGTTGTTGTTGCAATTGCTTTTGAGGACTTAGTCATAAATTATTCCCCAAGGCCAATATCTAGAATGGTGTTTCTTAGGTTTTCTTCTAGGATTCTTGTGGTTTGAGGTTTATATTTAAATCTTTAATCCATCTTAAATTAATTTTTTGGTGAAAGATAGGCATCCAGTTTTATTCTTCTGCATGTGGCTAGCCAGCTATCCCAGAACCATTTATTGAACAGGGAGTCCTTTTTTCTGTTGCTTATTTTTGTCAATTTTGTCAAAGAGCAGATAAAGTGCAGTTTTATTTCTGGGTTCTCTATTCTGTTTCAAAGGTCCATATGTCTGCTTTTACACCAGTCCCATGCCGTTTTAGTTACTGTAGCCTTGTAGTATAATTTGAAGTCAAGTAGGATGATGCCTCCAATGTTATTCTTTTTGCTTAGGATTATTTTGGTCACTGAGCTATATTTTGGCTTCATATGAATTTTAGAATAGCTTTTTTCTATTCTGTGAAAAATGTCATTGGTAGTTTGATAGGAATAGCACTGAATAAATTGCTTCGAGCAGTATGACCATTTTCATAATATTTATTCTGCCAATCCATAGCAGGGCATGTTTTTCTGCTTGTGTCATCTATGATTTCTTTCAACAGTGTTTTGTAGTATCCCTCGTAAAGATCGTTCACTTCCTTGCTTAAATGTCTTCATGGGCATTTGATTTTTTGTGTGGCTATTGTAAATGGGATTGCATTCTTGACTTGGCTCTCAGGTTGAACATTATTGGTTTCTAGAAAAGCTACTGATTTTTGTACATTGATTTTGCAACCTGAAACTTTACTAAAGCTGTCTCTCAGGTCTAGGATCCCTTTGGCAGAGTCTTAAGCATAGAATCATATCATCAATAAAAAGACGCCGTTTGACTTCTTTTCCTACTTAGATGCCTTTTATTTCAAAAGGCTGATTGCTCTGTCTCGTACTTCCAGTACTATATTGATTAGGATGGTGAGAGAGGGCACTCTTGTCTGTTCCAGTTCCGATATTCTTTTAAATGCAATCAAAGCTACTCAATTGTTGGATCTTAGCCTACTCTGTGGACATGTTGAGACCTACCTCACATATGATTGCCTGCTTCTGAAGGAGTTTATGCAATTTTCCTTTGGTTCTCAGAAGATGCAACTGGTCAGAAGGTACAATTGAAGTCAGACGCACTTGTGGTGACATCTGATATAAAATTATATGATGGTGATGATTTCAAATTAAAATAAAATTTAATAGTAATTGTTTTTATTTTAGATAGTAGAACCCATGTGCAGATACAGAATGTGATTTTACTATGATCACATAGGTAGTAGCAACATTGCAGCCAAAATCAAATCTCTTTAATCTGGGTCAATGCTGTTGTTTTTATCAATCCATAGGTGTGGATATGCACACAAAAATGATAAGTCTGATTTCTGTCAGATTTTTTTTCTCAAAATCTTCTGATTGTATATTGGGGAAACTAGGGAGATTTTCTGCTGTATGTGACAACATGGATGAACCAGGTGGACATTGTGCTAAATGAAATAAGCTAGTCACAGAAGACAAATACTGCATGATTCCACTTATATGAGGTACCTAAAATAGTCAAACCCATGGAAACAGGTGGTAGGATGGTGGTTGCCGGGGACTGGGGAGGGAGGAGGAAATGGGGAGTTGCTGTTTAACCAATTGCACGATGCAGTTAAACCAGGACCTTCCGTAACTGGCTGGTGAGACTTCAAGTCTCTCTCTGAAAGGCAGCCACTTCCTCTTCCACAATATTCTTGGGGGAAAAAAGAGGTAGTATTATGAGATATTATCCAACTCCCCCATCACGACATTCTCTTGCTACATAGAAACCCTGAGTTTACGGACTGCTCATCTCACAGTGGAGTATAATACCAGACTTCACCAGGTTGAAGCTTCTAACAAGGGTGGAAGACAATCTTGCACAGGTTATGAAGCACCAATGCATTCCAAAGGCTGCATTGGTTTTTCTGGCTATGGATCTATTTCTACAAAATAGAGAGGCAATAATGATAGCCTAGTTTAAATACAAAACAATAACAAACTACGACAAAAAGATTCAGAGCTGAAAAGGCCATCAAACTATTAGCCAAACTGCAGAAGCAAAGCAAGAGGTAGAATGTTACAGGAGAGTAAAAATAAGATCCAGATGTGTTCATAGCATGGTTCGGGAACCAATGTCTGTTAATTCTCATGGGATACCTGCTGCGATCCACAGCATGTCTGTTAATTCTTATGTGACACCTGCTGCGATCCACAGCATGTCTGTTAATTCTTATGTGACACCTGCTGCGATCCACAGCATGTCTGTTAATTCTTATGTGACACCTGCTGCGATCCACAGCATGTCTGTTAATTCTTATGTGACACCTGCTGCGATCCACAGCATGTCTGTTAATTCTTATGTGACACCTGCTGTGATCCACAGCAGGAAAAGTAAAGTATGGCTGTGCTGAGAAGGCAAGAGAAAGGAGAGTAGGCGTCAAGGAAACTACTGCCTTAGAGCACACCCATAGCCATATGCTTCTCAACCACCAAATGAGTAAGAGAAAATGTGGATACACCTAAGGGAAAATACCTGTTAGCTCTGTAATTCTCTCCAAGTATCTATCTATCTATCTATCTATCTATGAGGCATTGAGCAACATAGGAAAGGTATTTCTTACATAGTCCTGAAATGGGGAAATTAGTTTAGATAAAATCTAAAGGATCGATAGGCTTTCTTTAAAAGGGGCTAAAGATGCAACCCTGCCCCATTGGATAAGAACGATGTACACGCAGAAGGGAAGGTGGAGGGACAGATACTTTTTTTGAAACTGTTTTCTAGGGGGGGCTTGTTGGTGTTTGGTGCAAGACAATTTCTTAGGTGAAAAATTCAGTAATTCTGTGCTTTACCCACTAAATACCAATGACACCTTCCCTAGTCATGGCAGCAAGAACAAATGGTTCCACACATTTCTAAATGTACTGCTCCAAGGGAGGACAATTTCCTTAAAGGCTTTTAGAAATTTGCCTATTTCCTTCAAGGTGTATATAACCCGCAATCTTAGCTCCCCTCCCATGAAAAGGCACATTTTTGTCTATGTGCCTGATCCTTTTTTGTAGACAATGTTTTCTTTTCTATCCCAAAGCCATTCTTCTGGGGGCTCATTGTTTTATGTACATTTCCAACAGTGAATTAATGATGTTCCTAAATCTCTTCCTATGTAGGAAAGACTGGCGTTATTCCAGGACAAAAACAGTGTATTGCTTTGAAAGGGGTGTGCAGAGACGTAAGATGCAGCACACTAGATGATACCATTGGTGTATGTAATGACGAAAAGAAATGCTGTAGAAGGTGGTGGATACTTGAGCCCTATCCAACCCCGGTTCCCAAAGGAAAATCTCCTTAGGTGGGAGCGAACTGTAAGCCCTTTGAACTCCAGAATGGATGGATAAATTTTGCAGACTTCTGTTTAACATAATTTCTTATTCTTCCTTGACTGGAAATAAATGTTCTAATCCCACATGTACTGACTGACTCCTGGAGCATTTCTTCTTGATGCACATTCAAGCCTCTTAAGAACTATAAGAATAAATAATAGAAAAATCTCATACCCTACAGGTGTTTATAAAAAATGTAAGTTTCTAAGAAAAAAATAAAGATAAAAATGTTAAATATGTAAAGCAATTAAGAACAGGCGGTCGCAGTAGGCAGTGTTTGATTATCTGAAGTGGCAAGTCAACCTTCTTCCTCATCTGGTTCTGAACAAATGTCATTTTCATTACTGAGAGAGATCTACTTAGATAACATGAGTTAACGTCTGCTAATCATGCGACCTTGCTAACATTGCACCTGAGAATTAGGCACATGACCATTCCAGTCATTCCAGCACTTGAAGCAGGTCCCCCCTCTGCTGCCCTCTGCCCCTAGATAAATAGAAAAGACCTGCTTTCTACAATAGGCCCACTAGGAGGAGCTGTAGAGCTGAAGAGTTGCTAAGTCCTCATGCCTGGTTCGTTCTTTCCAAACTCAGATAACTCCGTTTTCAGGCCAAGAAAATGAAAAGGCAGGAAGGATACCAGGAGTACGACATGGCATGAGTGCCACAAAGATGGAAAAAATCTAGAATGAGACTAAATTACCCCACAAACAAAATCCAAGAGTTTGTGTTTTTTTTAACCACAAAGCTTATAGTCCATCAATCAGGGGAGCGGAAGGGTGGGTTATCTCCCTATGCAGAGGAGACATTAGGAGTCTATTAAAATAACTCTAATTGCATCTTCGTGGATCTGTTTCTTCAGTCATAGTCATTGCTTTTTCTATATCTTCTCAGAATCACGCATGAACAGCATATTACTCTGAGATCAGATTCTAAGCTAATCTCAGAGTAACACACTAATACAATTTTTACCAGGTACACTGTACCCGTAGCTGAAAATTCATATCTTCTGTGTCGTCTTATGTGCCACTACGTTATTCAGTATACCACGTTAGAGATTATCTGATAATTAAGGACAGTAAGGGATTTTTAAAGTCATAAATACCCTCCTACATGAAAATGCTAAAAAGGAAAACTTTTCCACATATGAATATAAACGACAACTTTCTTTTTAAAATGTCTTGGCATAAATCGAAGTTCAAAGATTGAATGTCTTCAATCTCTATTTTAAAGCCCAAGGCATTAGAATCCAAATGAAGGAAGGTAAACAATGAATATTCGGTTATAAATTATTTATTGAAAATCTGGCACCTTCCTGGAGTGCTATGTGCAATAAAACGCAATAATTTCTAGGTCAAATTTAACTATCTAATGGTAAATTTCCTCCTTTCTTCTTCTACTGTGACAGCTTATATTTGACAGCTATCTGATCGCATTTGTCAAAGCACTTTATCTTTTTTTACTGGAGCCCTCTGCAATCTAAGCCATCTTTCAGTGCTCATCTGGTACCTACTGGCCCACGCCCAGAATGCAGTGACCCTTCCTGTGACCCTTTGACACCCTGATCACCAGCCCGTGGATTACACAGTGTTCTTGGGCTTCCTGGGAAGCATTCCAAACCTGTCTCCTGGCTCCACATCTATTAGGTTGGTGCAAACCTACGGTTCGTAGAATGTATCAAGCAGAGAAAATTCTGCCCTTAGTGTTCCATAAAGGATTTCAATTATTTGTTCTCATAAAGTCTATTACTTTGTAATGTAAACTGTATTTCCAAAGCTTTTCCTCATGTTCAAGAAGGAAAGACTCTCAGATAGGTGAGAAAAATCAGTAACTTCTGGATTCTTGATCAGAGATGCCAGTGATCCTAGGCCATTCTGGTTTCAGTAAATGGAACAGTCAGCAATAGCAGTAACCAGCACAACGACCCTAAGATCCCCCTTTGTGTTTCTAGGGTGCTGGCAGAAGCTTCTGCCCAGGCACCGCTGCCCTGCAGCTCAGGAGGAAGGACCTGCATGGAGGTTTAGGGAAAAACATCCCCAGAGCTTTCATGCCCCTCACTGGCCCTCCTTAGGCTTAGACTTGTGAAGTGTGTGCTTCTTCCAAGACCTCCCCATCCCTGATTCTACTTAACATGTCATTTTTAAAGTCTCTAACGGCAGGGAATGCCTGCTTAAATAAAGTAACCACATGTTCCATTCACTAAAACTCTGAAGTATTATAGAAGTAGCACCCTGAAGAAGCCACGGCAGAAAGAGGACTTCCTTTTTGGTACTGAGAAAAGTTACTTCACCTGTAGTGAGACCATCTAGAAAGCCATGAAGATCAAGTAAGACCAGGAATGTGCATGGACTTTGCAGTTTCTGAGGTTGATATTCACCGGACGTGGTGACTCACACCTGTAATCCCAGCACTTTGGGAGGCCGAGGCAACAGATCACTCGAGGCCAGGAGTTCGAGACTGGCCTGGCCAACATGGCGAGACCCCATCTCTAGTAAAGATACAAAAATTAGCTGGAGGTATGCACCTGTACACTCAGCTATTGGGAGGCTGAGGCAGGAGAATTGCTTGAACCCATGAGGTGGATGTTGCAGTGAGCTGAGATCACAACACTGCACTCCAGCCTAGGCAATGGAGTGAAACGCTGTCTCTAAATAAATAAATAAAATTTGCTCATACCCTCTGTAAGCATTCCCTAGGCCACCCAAAGTATGCTGGTGTTTGCATTCATTTCCTTAGTGTCTAAGTGGTAATTTGTGCCTCTTTGTCAGAAATGTCCTCATGTTGCATTGCCATTGCTTTGTACATAGTATTTGCTTTCCCACGTGTATTATAGGTTCTCTAAGGCCCACTCGTCTTTCTTTTATTCCTCTCATATTACAAAGAACTGATGTGTTCCATTTACTGAATTTGTATTAACTTAGATTTCAGTGTAAAAATTAGTTGATCTCATTCAGTTGATTGGACAGAAAGATAATCAAATGAAATCTTTTCTTTATCTTACTAGTCTGTTTACGATTTCAAATCTAATGCCACTGCTTAAGGATGCGAATACACAGTGCCAAAAATATTAATAAATAGGCTTGCTGTTGTATCATGTGCGTCCTCCTATTATCAGAAAAAATAAAATGAATGCTTTTCCTCTATAACTACTTCCTTAACTTTTACAATTCCTCCAGAACGCATGAGACAATGCCGGTATTTCAACAGAGTCTCTTTCCTGCCTTTGCCATGGCTGTGCTTTCTGCTTCCTTTGTCCACACCCTGTTGAGATTTGATAAATGTACTTTGAATGACTGATAGTCACGATGATTGCATGCTGTCTCCTAGTATAAAATCTCATTGAAGCACAGAAATGTTCTTGCTCCTGGAAGGTTCAATAATCATTCGGCAACTCATCTCTTAAGAGGACTAAACGTACACAGGAGTCCTCTTCACCTCAGCTACTGATTCCTTCTAACCTGCTTTACCTATTCAACCATGAGGGTCTTGTTTTTTATCTTTGGAGTCCTTGCTTTGTTGTCCACAATTCCTTCAGGTAAGACAGAAACTTTTTTTTTTTTTTTTGAGACGGAGTTTTGCTCTTGTTACCCAGGCTGGAGTGCAATGGCGCGATCTCAGCTCACCGCAACCTCCGCCTCCTGGGTTCAGGCAATTCTCCTGCCTCAGTCTCCCGAGTAGCTGGGACTACAGGCTGTGCCACCATGCCCAGAAAATTTTTGTATTTTTTGTAGAGACGGGGGTTTCACCATGTTAACCATCTCTTGACCTAGTGATCCACCCACCTTGGCCTCCCAAAGTGCTGGGATTACAAGCGTGAGCCACTGCGCCCGGCCCAGTGTATTCTTAAAATGGTACACCCATCACCACTAATTCCACAAATCTCTCCTCCTCCCAGTCTCTAGCAACCACTAGTCTGATTGTTGTCTCTACCTAGATTCCTATCCTGAGCATTCACTATAAACAGAATCATAAATATGTGATCCTTCACGTCCGTCTTCTTCCATTTAGCCCAATGTTTTCAAGACACGTCCATGTCGTGGCATATATTTTTACTTCATTCCTTCATTCAGCAGTCATCGGTATATCCCATTTTAAGAATCTACTGATTCTCACTGAATGGAATACTACAAAGGAATAAATTTTATGATAAATTATATCTCAGCAAAAATATAAAAACCACCAACATTCATGGAGGAAAAGCTTAATTATGTATAATTATATAAATTAGGGAACCTTGAAATAAACATTAAAATGTGCTCTGAGGTAATATGTGCTTCAGAAAAGATAAGTCAGTTAATAATCTAAATCTCAGGTATAAACCACAGTTTAATATGTTTTTATTATGATGTATTGGTGGATTTTAAAATTATTTGGGAAAGTTATACTGATCATTGCTATTGGTAAAAAAAATTCATTGTATGGATTCTTTAGACTTTGCTCATCTACGTATCAGTTGATATCGTGTGGACTGTTCCACTTTGGGGCTATGATTCATGATGCTGCTATAAACATTAATGTTCAAGTTTTTGTGTAGATATAAGTTTAATCCTGTTGGGTGTATGCCTGAGAATAGGATTGCCATGTTATATAGTAACTATGTTTAATTGTTGAGAAATTGCCAAACTGTTCCACAGCTACCTGCTTAATTTTACATCCCCACCATGCACAAAGGTTCCAGTCCCCCACATCCTTGCTAATAGTTGCTATTTTCTTTATTTTAGTTATCTTAGTTCATGTGAAGTGATATTCCATTGTAGTTTTGTATTTGCATTTTCCCAGTGACTAATGATGCTGAGTATATGTTGACCATTTGTGTATTTTCTTTAGAGAATTGTCTATTCAAATGCTTTGCTCTTTTTAAATTACATTATTTGTCTTTTTATTGTTGAGTTTTTAATTGTTCACATACTGTAGATACTAAACTATTATTAGATACAGTTTTGCAAATATCTTCTTTCACTCTGGGTTTTTTTTTTTTTAATGTTGTACCATTGAATAAATTTTCAGGATGAAGTTAAAAGCAATGCAAACTCAGTAGGCTACAATAGTAAAGAAAATTTATTATAATACATAGCAAGAGGTCCCAAGGTCAGATAGCTCTGAAATTGGCTAAATCAGCAAACCACCAACATCAAGTGTTGTAGAAGTCTTTCAAGTCTTCCGTTAAATTTATTTCTAGGTAACCTTTTGTAGCTAATGTAAATGGGATTGCTTTCTTGATTTCTTTTTAGCTACTTTGTTATTAGTGTATACAGATGCTACTGATTTTTCATGTTGATTTTGTATCCTACAACTTTACTGAGTTGGTTTGCAGCTCTAAGAGTTTTTGGTGGTGTCTTTAAGTCTTTCTATATTTAAACTCATGTCGTTGACAAAGAGGGACAATCTGACTTTCTCTATTCTGGTTTGGCTGTCGTTATTTCTTTCTCCTGCCTGATGGCTCTGGCTAGGACTTCCAATGCTACATTGAATAGGAATGGTGAAAGTGAGCATCTTGGTCTTGTTCCAGTTCTTAGCAGTAAGGCTTTCAACTTTTCAGTATAATATTATCGTGGGTTTGTTACATATGGCCTTTATTATGTTGAGATATGTTCTTTTTTTTTTTTTTTTTTGAGATGGAGTCTCACTCTGTTGCGCAGGCTGGATTGCCGCAGCGCAGTGTCGGCTCACTGCAACCTCTGCCTCCTGGGTAGCTGAAACTACAGGCGTGCACCACTGCACCCACTGATTTTTGTATTTTTTAAATTATATTTATTTTAAAAATTTATTTTTCTTTAGAGACGGGGTTTCACCCTATTGGTCAGGCTGGTCTCGAACTCCTGACCTCAAGTGATCCACCCACCTCTGCCTCCCAAAGTACTGGGATTATAGGCATGAGCCACTGTGCCCAGCCTAATTTTTGTATTTTTAATAGAAACAGGGTTTTACCATGTTGGCCAGGCTGATCTCGAACTCCTGATCTTGTGATCCTCCCACCTAGGCCCCCCAAGTGCTAGGATTACAGACATGAGCCACTGTACCCAGCCTAGGTATGTTCTTTGTATGCCTACTTTATTGAGAGTTTTTAACATGAAGCAATGTTGAATTTTATCAAATGTTTTTTCTGCAGCTTTTGAGATGATAATACGGTTTTTGTCCTTTATGCTGATGATGTGTTGTATCATATTTATTAATCTGCATATGTTGAACTACTCTTGTACCCCTGAGATAAATTACAATTGATCTTGGTGTATTATATTTTCAATATGCTACTGGCTATCGTTTGCTAGTATTTTGTTGAGAATTTTTGCATCTATGTTAATCAGGAATATTGGTCTGTACTTTTGTTTTTTGTGTGCCCTTGTCTGATTTGGGCATCTTTGTTCTCATTGAATAAGTTAGGAAGAATTCCTGTCTCTTCAATTTTTTGAAATAGTTTTTAAAAAATGGTGTTAGTTCTTTAAAAGTTTAGTGAGAGTAAGCAGTAAAACCACCTGTTCCTGGGCTTTTCTTGGCTAATAGGCTTTTTATTGCTGATTCAGTCTTGTTACTCATTATTGGGATGTTCAGGTTTTCTATTTTTTCCTGGTTTAATCTAGGTAGGTTATATGTGTACAGGAATGTATCAATTTCTTCTAATTTTTCCAATGTGTCAGCATATAGTTGTTCATAGAGTCTCTAATGATCCATCTTGTTTCTTTTATATCAATTGTAATGTTTCCTTTTTTATTTCTGATGTTATTTATTTGGCATTCTCTCTTTTGTTCTTGGTTAGTCTAGCAAGTGGTTTTTATAACGTTTATCTCTTTTAAAAATCAACTTTTTGTTTCATAGATTCCTTGCATTTTTAAATCTCTAATTCACTTCATTCTGCTCTGATTTTTATTATTTCTTTCCTTTTACTAAGTTGGGATTTCACTTTTTCTTGTTTTTCTAGTTCTTAGAGGTACATAGTAGATTGTTTATAACTAAAATTTTCTCTTAGCAGTGTTTCTATTGTATTCCAAAGGTTGTGGCATGTTGTATTTTCATTTGCATTTGTTTCGAGAAATTTTGTTATTTTCTTGTTAGTTTTTCAATTGGCTCATGGTTGTTCAGAAGCATGTTGTTTAATTTCCATGTATTTGCACAGTTTCCAAAGTTCTCCTTTTTATCTATTTCTAATTCTATTCCATTTTTGTCTAGAATATACTTGATATAATGTTGATTTTTCAAAATTTGTTGAAACTTGTTTTGTGCCCAAACATATGGTCTATCCTGGAGAATATTCTATGTGATGCTGAGAAGAATGTGTATTCCACAGCTATTGATGAAATGTTCTGTAAATGTTTGTTAGGTCAATTTGGTCTATGGTACAGATTAAGTCTGATGTTTATTTGTTAACTTTGTACCTAGATGATATGTCCAATACTGGAAGTGGGATGTTGAAGCCCTCAGTTACTACTGTGTTGAGGTCTACCTCTCTCTTTAGTGCTAACTACATTTTTAATACATGTAAGGATCTAATATATATATATACACACACACATATACATGTTTCAAATTGTTACACCCTCTTGCTGAATTGGCCCTTTATCATTATATGATGGTGTTCTTTGTCTCTTTTTATGTTTTTTCGCTTAAAGTCAATTTTGTCCAATATAGATACATTGGGTCATTCTTGCATTGGTTTAGGGTTATCATAACAAAGTACCACAGAATGGGTACCTTAAATAACAAAAAATTATTTTCTCACAGTTCTGGAAGTTGTAAGTCTACGATCAAGATGTCAGCACATCTGGTTTCTCCTGAGGCCTGTCTCAGCTTGCAGCTGGTTGCCTTCTTGCCACGCCCTCTTACGGCATTTTCTCTGTGCACATGCATTCCTGGTGTCTCTTCCTCTTCTAATAAGGCTATCAATCATATTGCAGGAGGGCCCTACCCTAGGAGTCTCATTTTAACTTTATCACTCCTTTAGAAAATCTTATCTTCAAATATGGTTCCATTCTGAGATACTAACGATTGGGACTTCAACATATAAATTTCGGAGGAACACTGCTTAGCCCAAAACAATGAATTCATCAATAGACTGATATAATCAAGGAAAGAATCAATGAGCTTAAAGAAGTTTAAATAGCAACTTCCAAAACTTAAAAGCAAAGAAAAAAGAATGAAAAAGAGCAGAATTCTTAATAAGTTGAGGCCAATTATAATAGAAACAATATATGTGTTATGAAGTATCAGGAGGAGGAGAAAAAAGGAACAGAAGAAATGTTTAAAGAAATTGACTGAGATTTCCCCAGAACTGAAGATAAACAAATCCACATATCTAAGAAGCTGAGAGAACACCAAACATTTACACATAGGCATATTATATTGAAACTTTAGAAAATCAAAGACAAAAATAAAATCTTCAAAGAAACCAGAAGAGGAAAAAATCTTTATCTATGAACAACCAAGGATGAGAATTACATCAGACTTCTCTTAAACCACAGAAGCATAAAGAGAGGGAAGAGAGGGGCCCAAAGTGGCTCCGGCCGGATGTCGTGGCGCTTGCGAAGGCGAGGCCAAGAGTTCAAGGCCAACCAACCTCAGCAACCTTACAAGCTCTCAATGATTGGCAAAAAAAAAAAAAGAGAGGGAAGAGAAATATTTAAAATACTAAAAAACAATGAGGCGGGAGGATCACAAGGTCAAGAGATCGAGACCATCCTGGCCATGGTGAAACCCCGTCTCTACTAAAAATACAAAAATTAGCCGGGCGTGGTGGCACGCACCTGTGGTCCCAGCTACTTGGGAGGCTGAGGTGGAAGAATCACTTGAACCCAGGCAGAGGTTGCAGTGAGCCGAGATTGCACCACTGCACTCCAACCTGGCAACAGAGTAAGACTCCGTCTCAAAAAAAAACAAAAAACAAAAAACAACAACAACAACAACAAAACACTATCTTAAAACTCTCTAGCAAATGTCCTTTTTTTTTTTTTTTTCTGAGACAGAGTCTCACTTTGTCACTCAGGCTGGAGTGTAGTGGCAGTGACCTCAGGTCACTGCAGCCTCCTCCTCCTGGGTTCAAGCAATCTCATGCCTCAGCCAGCCACCACCACGCCTGGCTAATTTTTATATATTTAGTAGAGACAGGGTTTCACCATGTTGGCCAGACTGGTCTCAAACTGCTGACCTCAAGTGGTCCACCCACCTCGGCCTCCCTAAGTGCCAGGATTACAGGTTCAAGCCACCACACCCAGCCTACCCTTTAAATTAAAGTGAAACTGCATTATTTTCTTAGGTACACAAAAACAGAGTTTGTCACTGGTAGTCCTATCTTACAATAAAAGTAAAAAGAATTTCTTCACTTATATTCAGTGGTGAAAAACTGGAAGTGTTTCTTCTAAGATCAGGAACAAGGCAAAAGCACCCCTTCTTCCCACTTTTATTTTAACGTGGTACTAGAAGTTCTAGGAAGGACAGTTGGGCAAGAACATGGAATAAATGGCATCCAAACTGGGAAAGGGGGGAAATTAGTAAAATTATCTATTTCCAAATTACACAATCTTTTTTGTAGAAAATCCTAAACTTCACTTCCCCCAAATTATTAAAACTAATAACAAATTGAGTAAAGTTGCAGGATATAAAATCAACATACAAATATCAGTTGCATTTCTACAGCTCTGACAAGCAACTGCAAAGCAAGTAAAGAAAATCCCATTCATAATAGCAACAAAAAGTGAGCTACTTAAGAATCAACTTAACTAAGACGGTGAAAGACTGGTACACTAAAAACTGCAAACGTTCACAAAAGAAATTAGAGAAGACACAAATCAGTAGAAAGGCATCCTATGTTCATGAATTGGAAGACTTAATATTATTAAAATGTCCATACTATTCAAGAAATTTATAGATTATATACAATCCTTATCAAAATCCTAATGGCACTCTTGACATAAATAGAAAAAACAATCTTAAAATTCATATGAAACCATAAAGGACCCCTACAATCTTAAAAGTCATTTGAAACCCCAAATGACCCCAAATAGCCAAAACAATGAACAAGGAAAACAAAACTAGGGGCATCATGTTTTCTAATTTCAAAATGTATTATTAAGATAGAGTAATCAAAACTGTATGCTACCAGCATAAAGAGAGAAATATAGGCCAGTGGAATAAATAGAATACAGAGCCCAGAAATAAAGCCACACATTTGCAGTTATTGGCCTTCAACAAACATGTGAAGAATACATAATGGGGAAAAGATGATTTCTTCAATACATGGTACTGGAAAAACTGAATATTCAGATGCAAAAGAATAAAACTGGGCCTGCATCTTACACTACACACAAAAAGCAACTCGAAATGAACTACAGATTTAAACATATCACCCCAGACTGTAAAACTTACGGAAGAAAACATAAGGGGAAACTTTCATGATGTTGGTCATGGCAATTGCTTTAACTTATAAATTGTAACAAAAGGATGTGGGAAGGACTGGTAGGTTTAGAGGGAATATCAAAAATGTTAATGCAGAAAATCTTACCCATAGTGTCTAAGGATAAAAACTTAGGTAATAAAAAATATTTTTAAAGTAAGAAAATTATTACTATAAAAGTTAGTTTGGGCCAGGCGCGGTGGCTCACGCCTGTAATCCCAGCACTTTGGGAGGCCAAGGTGGGTGGATCACGAGGTCAAGAGATCGAGACCATCCTGGTCAACATGGTGAAACCCTGTCTCTACTGAAAATACAAAAATTAGCTGGGCATGGTGGCGCGTGCCTGTAATCCCAGCTACTCAGGAGGCTGAGGCAGGAGAATTGCCTGAACCCAGGAGGCGGAGGTTGCGGTGAGCCGAGATCGCGCCATTGCACTCCAGCCTGGGTAACAAGAGCGAAACTCCGTCCCAAAAATAAAAGTTAGTTTGGTGGTTTCTCTTGCAGCAAAGAGTGAAAGTCTAGAAGGAACTGCCCATGGAACAAAAAGAGAAAGAACTGGTACCAAAGTGGGGGATTGTGGGTTATAGGCTCCTGTGCGTATCTCAGGAACTTCGTCGGTAAAGGAGACATGGCCTTGGGCCTGACTACAGACCCGGAACTAAGACTCAACTCCTTCTGACCCCTTCTCACTCTCAGTGAAGGATTTTTTGTTTTGTTTTGTTTTGTTTTGTTTCAGACGGAGTTTCGCTCTTGTTACCCAGGCTGGAGTGCAATGGTGTGATCTCGGCTCACTGCAACCTCCACCTCCTGGGTTCAGGCAATTCTCCTGCCTCAGCCTCCTGAGTAGCTGGGATTACAGGCACGTGCCACCATGCCCAGCTAATTTTTTGTATTTTCAGTAGCGATGGGGTTTCACCATGTTGACCAGGATGGTCTCGATCTTTTGATCTCATGATCCACCTGCCTCGGCCTCCCCAAGTGCTGGGATTATAGGCGTGAGCCACCGCGCCCGGCCTTAGGATTTTTTTTTTCATTTCACCAAGAACAGAAAAGGAACCAAAGATACCTCTTTCATTTTTTCACCACCATATCTCTGCACTTGGTTTTATCTTTATCCATAATCTACCTTCTCTCCACTCCGATTCAAGGCCAGCCTCTCCACTTACACAAGATTCCAACCCCAATGATGCTTTTAAGAATTTAACTCCAGAAATTCAACATTATTTCCTGCATTATGAATCTCTACTCACCCCCAAGCTGGATAATTCATTTTAGGCAGAAACGTGATAATAGTCATCATTTAAAATTCTGTCCACTTCCAGCTACTGCCTCATTTGCCTTCTCCCTTAATAGGAGAAATCATCATTTGTCTTTATTCAGCATGTCCAGTTTTTCTCTTGCATCCTTTTGTTGTTGTTTTTGTTTTCCTGGGAAAGTTCTTTAATGTATTTAATTTATTATAAAACATTTCAGACATTTAGAAATAACAAGTATTGAATTAGGAATAGAAAAAGAAAAAAAACAAGAAAAAATATATAACAAGTAATATTGTGTCATATCATTTGTCGTCTCCTTTTAAAGCCAGAAGCTCCATTTTTAACGCTCAATGTCGTGGGAAATATTATAATTTTTATATTTTATTATAATAAAATATATTGCAGGTTGAAGTGCAATGCTGATGAATATGCAATGAGATACTGTGTTGACAACACCATCTGCTGCAGAGTTAAGAAAATAAAATTTGGGGGACAAATGAAGTGAAAATTCTAACTGCTTCTTCAGACTCCAGGAGGAAAAAAAAACTAAAAATGTCTTAAACTCTCTTATCTATGAATAATGAACATGATGGATGAAAAATAATGTATATAAATTGCATGTTTAGATGGTCAAGTGAAAATAAATATAAATTTTATACATGCTTACACTCTGTTTTCATTTGTGCATTTTAACATTCACTTCCTTAGTTTACATCCACAGCCACACTGTTTTTTCACCCATAGTCCTGTATCCCAGCCCCACCACTGATTGACTGTTTGAGTTTGGGCAAGTTATTTATTTTCTATCTATCTCAGTTTCCTTACTTATCAAATGGGATAGCAGTAAGTACCTACACTGTGGTGTCGTTACGATTGTATGGGTTAGTATATGTGACATTCTTAAACAGCACTTGATCCTGTTATAGACATTACATAAATGGTAGCTGCAATTTCACAGAACTCAAGAATTTGATCCATCCTATTTCTTTTGGGGTTTTATTGAATTATTCTTTGTGGCCTAAGACAGAGTTCGTATCTGTTCAAATTTTACGTGGTTTTGAAAATAAAATATTTTTTCAGGTTATGAGATATATAATTTCATGTAAACACAATCTATTAGTGCAACATTCTTCTATTCTAGTAATCTAGGACTTGAACGCTAGTAGTGAGAACTAAAAAGAAAGAAGAGATGCAAGGTGAATTTCAGAATTAGTACTGGCAGGATGTATTGGCCATATGATACGCTGAGAAGGCATGAACGATAATTGAAATGTCAAAGCTAATAAAAAGATGGATGTCAACGTAACTCACGAAACCGGAGAGGCCAGAAGAGAAAGCGGGCTGGGAGAGTCAATAAAGAAATGTTTTGGCATCATAGGGTTTTAGTCATGTAAGGGATATGTCAGTTTACTAGGTATATTTACAAAGTATAATTTTTGGTTGGGCACTGTGGCTCATGCCTGTAATTCCAGCACTTTGGGAGGCCCAGGTGGGCAGATCACGCGGCCAAGAGATCAAGACCATCCTGGTGAAACCCCATCTCTACTAAAAATAAAAAATTAGCTGGACATGGTGGTGCACACCTGTAGTCCCAGCTACCTGGGAGGCTGAGGCAAGAGAATCACTTGAACCTGGAAGGTGAAGGTTGCAGTGAGCCAAGATCACGCCACTGCACTCTAGCCTGGCAAGAGAGCAAGACTCCATCTCAAAAAAAAAAAAAAAAAAGTGTAATTTTCCTTTTCTATAAATTAACTGAATCCCTACTAGGAACCTTATTTTGCCTGGGCACAGACACTTAAACTTAGTCAATCCATAGTTGATCATATCTTCCCCACGTTATTTTTAAGTTCCAGAAGAGGTAAGCCGCCATGAGGTATCTGGGAGAGTCTTTATTACCTTAACATTACCAAGACATCTTCATTCTCATCTGATCTAGATACAACTGCTGAGTTGTGTCTCATTCTTATTTTCAGTAACATTGCATCCTCTTTGGGCGAGCCCCATTCTTTGGTACTTGGTTGTTTCTGCTACTCAAGCAGAAACTAGGTCACCAGGTGGGAATATTCCTTGCTTCACTACTTTCATTCTGGTCGGAATCACATAATAACCCTATTACTGCCCTCCTCCCATGCTGGGAAAACCTGTGTAAGAAAAGAGGAACTAATGTGGGAAAGCAACTCCTCCCCTGGTTAAGTTTGCAGGCAAAATTGAAGACCCAGCCCACACCTCGATTGCAGTCCTGTGGGGGACTTTGAGGCTGGAGGCACTCACTTAAGCCATGCCAAGATTCCTCATGCAAAGAAACTGAAATAATACATGTTTATTACTTTAAGTTGCTAAATTTGGGGGCTAATCTGTTACCCAGGAATAGATAGCTAATGCAAGAAGACAAGAATAATTCACAGGTAAGCGCTAATATCAAGAGGATTTTGGTTAGAAGTATTTGCTGATTTAAAAAGGCAACTGAAAAACTAAATTGTCCTTTTAGACAGTAGGATGAGGATGGCAGGAGGGTGGAGGTAGAGGGGCAAGCAGAACCCTGAACAAAAATTTACAAAGGTGAATCACACAGGAGCCTTACCTTGTAAGAGCTCGATTTCTGTTATAAGAAACGTATATAAATAAGCAATCTGCCAAAGAATGTAATAATTGTATAGATGAAGCACAAATTGTGTTCTTTATAATGGAACGCACTTTCCCTTTTCTGCACACCAGGTCCTTCTAAATGCCAGGACCCTTTGGTTTCCTTTTTTCTGACTAAGGGAGGCTTCAGCATAAAGATAACCTACAAGATCAATGGCTGGCGATTCCTTCAAAATGAGACTTTGCATTCAGTTTGGTACTCACTCATGGGCATACGCAGCAGGTGACTTCCAATGTCCTGTAAACTGTGTTCAGGCTTTGTCTTCCTTAAGTTATAAGTAAGTCACAATAAGGGCCACAAAATAGCATTTCTCTTGTACTACTGAAGAAAGCCCAGTCCCACCCCACCTCAAATTCTTTCTAAAAAGTCTTGCATCATGTCTCAGATGAGTCCCAATATATGGCATCCACCATTTTTCTTGTTTTTTTTTCTCCCTGCAAGTGGTAATGTCCTGTTTGTAGTGGAAGCACTGGTGTTACCTCTCACCGTTGCTGTAGAAGCTGGCACCATGCATTGCTGATGCCCTGGTGCTTTGCATCCCAAGATGTCTGTTAAGAAACAAGGCTTTTTCAGTGTCACTTCCTTACCATAAGCTCTAGCTCCCCAGTTCCTGGCATCTACAAATTCCGCCTGGCTGGCCCAGATTCGATTCAAACTAGAATTTGTGCTTTATTTCACAACCTCTAACCCAGAAGACAAAATAGAATAGGGTTAATAAATTTGGGTTCTAGAATCTCTGTAAGACTTCTCAGTCCCAGATGTATGATTTCAGAATTACTCAAATCTCTGTTTCGACATCTTGAAAATGTGAATGGTGAAAATGTCCAGTTCAGAGAGCATTTGTGAGATTAAGTGAGGCAATATTTAAAAAAAATACTTAGTACAGTTCTTGATGCCAAAAAGTACTCCAAATACCAGTTGTTAGGAATATATTTGCAGTAGTTTTCTACCCATCCAGTTCCAATTAGTTACAGTCAACCACAGTCCAAAATATTAAATCAAAAATTCTAGAAATAAACAATTCAATTGCTAAGTTTTAAATTGCATACTGATCTGAGTATGTACACAAAATCTGCACCACCAGCTCCACATACCCATAATGTGAATCATCCCTTCATCCGGTGTATTCACACTGTAAACACTACCTGAGCATTAGTCATGGAAATCACCTGCTTCTGAGATCCAGCCATTGACATCATCATGGCTCAGTGGCCCAGGATCACCCAAAACAGATGATCCTCTTTCCGATTATGGTCAGAAGATTGGTAGTATCCTGATGCTGTGGCCCAATGCCTATGTCACTCTCCTCACTTCACCTCATCACGTAGGCATTTTATCATCTTCCTTCAGCACAAGAAGAGTGGGTACAGCACAATGAGATATTTTGGGGGAGACAAGTGTTCGTATTCACATAACTTGTACGGCATTGTTATTATAGCATATCGTTATAATTATTCTATTCTATTATTAGTTATTGTTATTAAAATCTTACTGTGCCAAATTTATATGTTAAACCATATCATAGGTCTCCATGTGTAGAAAAACAGCACAGTGTATGTAGAGTTCGGTACTATCCACTGTTTCAAGCATCTGCTGGGGGCTTGGAACACAGCACCATGAATAAGAGAGAGCTACCACATATTGTAAAGTTAAAGTATAAACCTAAATCCAGAGTTCATTTATTTATTCAACAAATATACCTTTGGCACTGACGGCCTGCTAGATTCTGAGCCCAGTACTGGTGTGCAGTGATAAACAAGGCAGTCGTGGAATCTGTCCTCGGATCTTACAGTCTAATCACAGACACACAAACAGTCTACATAGTTACAGCCATGACAAGTGCTATGAGAAAAAGTAATGGGTGCTCTGAGCGTGTGTAGTGGGAAAGAGGACCATCTCTTCACAGAGGATACAGCAGCTGCTTCCTTTGAATCTCCCGCTCTTGTCTAGAATACGTTTCTGTTTATTAGGATTACCATTTGGAAAGGCCGCATATTGAATCTGCAAGGCTGAGGGTCAGACAGGGACATTTCAATTGCGGCTGAGAATATGGCAGTTGCAGAACATCCACAGATCAGGAAGATGAGAGTAGCATGATGACCCTAAAGAAATAGCAAACCCAGGAGGGAGAAGAAAGGTCTGTCTAGTCCCAGCATGGAGCGCACTGTGCTTCTCCATTTTCTAACCCCAGAGCGCCGTGGGACCCTAGGGGAATATGTGGGCAGAAGGAAAAAGCTGGTGTGCTGCTAAACCACAAACTTGTTTTCAAATGATGCACAGATCTCCCCTCTTTATCTCCAAAGTCTAAGTGAACCAGACACTGAGCCAGGATCCACCATGTTTGTTAAGTCTTCTTTTGAATTGAACCCTTTATCATTATGTAATGCCTTTCTTTGTCCTTTTTGATCGTTGCTGCTTTAAAGTCTGTTTTGTCTGAAATAAGAAGAGCAATTACTGTTCTCTTTGTTTTCTGTGTGTTTGCCAGATCTTTCTCCATCCCTTTACTTTGAGTCTATGAATATCACTGCATGTAAGATGGGTCTCTTGATGGCAGCATACAGCTATGGCCCAGCCTTTCTGCTCCTGAATATTTGCAAAAGAGAAATAAAAACATATATCCACACCACGACCTGTACATGAATGTCCATAGTGGCTTTATTTACAATAGCCAAAAACTGGAAATAATCAAACGTCCATCAATAGGTGACTGAATAAACACACAGATGTGTATCGATGCAGTGGTACACAGCAATGAAGAGGAATGAACAATTAATTCACATTATAGCAAGGATTAGTCTCAAATAATTATGCCAAGTAAAAGAAACCCAACAAGAAGGAGTATAGAGTATATTAGAATATATGATTCCATTCACATGAAATTCCAAGGAAATACAAAGCAATCTATAGTGTCAGCAAAAAATTGTGGCCTGGAGACGGGGAGGTGAAAGAGAATCTGGAGGGGAATGTTACAAAAGGCGTGAAGAAACAGGGTGAATGGATATGTTTATGAGTTTGAATGTGATGACGGTTTCACAAAAGTGTAGATATGACAAAACTTACCCAATGGTACACTTTAGTGTTTGAAGTTTATTGTATGTCATTTACACTTCAATAAAAATGTTTTTTAAAATAGTGACAATTATTTTAAATGACCTCGATGAAATATTATGCAACACTTAAAAACAGTATTGATAAAGTTTATATTGACACTGATATATAGTATGTATCAATTTACAAAACCAGGTTATCTAATTATAAGAATATTGTTTTTAACTATGTAAAACCAAATATCAAACAACAAACTAAGCGTAGATGAAACTGTCTAAAGAAACACACGGTTTGTCTCTGAGAGATGAAGTTAAAGTGTAACTTGTCCGTCCTTGTCATGTTCAATATTTTACCAATTTTCTGAAATTAGCTTTGAATTTTTGTTGTAACAAAAGCTTATGAAATTTTAATTTCATTCATTTAAAAAAAAGTAAGAGCATGTAGTTCTCAGGCCTCCATGAGTACTTTTGGAAAATGCAGATGGGAGAACAGTGTCTTTGTCAGTAGGAAAAGCTGTCAAACAGGAAAGGGCTGTCCATTTTTGTCCTCAGATGAGCATTGCGAACACAGCTGCCTCGGGGGTGTTCAGTGCAGTGTATCTACCTGAAGCGGGCCGTAACCCAGACCTGAGAGGTTTGTACAGGAGTGTGTGCTCCACTTCTTTCTCTCTATTCTCTGACAGCCAATATCAGACCCTGCCATTAGCCTCCTCAGCAGAAGCTCCCAGCCATGAAGCCTCTCCTCATTGTGTTTCTCTTTCTTTTCCTTTGGGATCCAGTGCTGGCAGGTAAAACTGGCAGATTTTGTGGGGGCAGGGTGCTTCATATAGAAGAACAATTCCACTAAACAATCCTATAAACACTCCCACCACGGACCCTTTAATTTTCAAAGTAGAAAAAGGCATCAGCCAGTTTTGATGTCAGCAAGACCTGGGCTTGAATCTGGCTCTCCAGCTTGTTAACAAAGGTCTGGGCTTCTCTGAGACTTAGTTTCCTTTTTTGTTTTTTGTTTTTTGTTTTTTGTTCTTTTTTGGCTGAACTGATCAGCATCAATGAGCCTTAGTTTCCTCATTTGAAAAATGGAAATGAAGAGCCTTACAAGGATTAAATCAGATCATATATGAATATATCTATATATAATATGAAAAGTACCTGGCTCTTGAGAGCTGTCATTGTATTTTCATCAGTAATGCCCATCCTGTTTTGCTACTGTTACTTTGTTTCTAATTCAAGAACGTATCTAAGTATAATAGTCAAAACCAGCAAATAGTGACAACACAACTTGTTAATTTTCTAATATACTATAAATTTCTTATAGTTAATTTACTATTTGTGACGCCATTGATTGTTGCTGGGACCAAATCCACTATGGTTTATGGCAATGGATTTGTGGGCTCCAGACAAAGAACCCCATCTAGTGTACAACATTCCTTTCAATTCCTTTTGCATTCTCCTAACTTGTCATTTCCATAGAAATTTGTCTTGTTTTATAGACCATTATATTTCATCTTCTCAAAAATGTTACAGACTGTCCTCTTGGGTTTCTGTCTTGCCACTAAGTAACACTGATCCCTTCTTGTTCCTGTAGGATGATTATCCTCCAGGGCATTATGACTCAGTCAGGGTATGTGTTTGCTCAAAATTTCTACAGATTCCTTGAGCTTCATCCAATGAGACTTCTCAAATCTTCAGAATTGATTTCACCCTCCTCCAAACAACAAGACCATTCCATGTTGCAAATACGTCATTGCCCTTGTCATGATTTTTCCTCTTCAGACATATTTTGTATTTCTTCTCTTTTTGTCTAGACTGAAAATTCACTGAGATTAAGGTCTATGTCATACTCAGATCTGTACCCCAACAGTCCTTGATGCACATGATTTGTAAAGATTGGTTTATGAATAATAATGAGTAGTTATTTAAATAATAAATAATGAGTGAATGACTATGTGAATAGCTAGCTTGGTTATGTAGATCATATTCACTGACCAATTCAGGCCAGCTTCCAAGTTATTAGATGTTTTAGTCAGCTTGAGCTGCCATAACAAAATTCCACAGACTGTGTGGCTTAGACAAAATTTATTTTCTCATAGTTCTGGAAGACGGAAAATCCAAGATCAAGGTGCTAGCTGATTCCATTTCTGATAACAGCTTGCTTCCAAGCTTGTGAATGGCCATCTTTCTGCTGTGACCTTCACTAATAAGACCATAAATCCTACTGGATTAGCCTAACAATCCTATTGGATTAGGGTTCCACCATTATGACCTCATTTACCTTATTTTACTCTCTGAATGCCCTATCTCCAAAGACAGTCACATCGGGGGTTAGGGTTTCAGCATATGAATTTTGGGGTGACACAATTCAGCCATACCACTAATTATTTTTTTCAGTTACAGAATCAATTATGGCCAAATCTCCTTGGAACCCAGCTGGATAAAAACTGAGGGACTAGTGATTTTATGGTCCAAAAAGGCCTGTAGTGAATTATCTTTCTATTCGTTTTCCTTCCAGGTCTAAATCCATTATCATCAGAAATGCACAAGAAATGCTATAAAAATGGCATCTGCAGACTTGAGTGCTATGAGAGTGAAATGATAGTTGCCTACTGTATGTTTCGGCTGGAGTGCTGTGTCACAGGAAATCCTCCACCCTGACACGAGAAACCAGGGAATTGCCACCATCTTGATTCTGCCATCTTTCACAAAACCAGGGAATTTAAATCAAACTGTGACAAACTGTGTTAATCCCAACGTAACATCACATATATTTCTGTTGCATTAGGATTAGAGACAAGTTCTGTTTAGAAATGACTCCAAGAACAGTTTTTATATTTCATTTTCACATTAAAAATCAGTTAAATTTGCATCAGCTTCAAAAAGTGTGTTATGTAAAATCATATGAGCACAGGCAAGCTGCACTTTTTTTTCTGAATGGGAAATGGGTTAAACAGTGTCAGACTCTCTCCTGAAGAGCCCTAGTAAAGGAAGGAGATTCTCTACAGAAAGTGAAATTCCCATCGAGAGACAGCTTTGCAGGACTTTCAAAATATGTCAAAGAGTCTGGGTGCAGTGGCTCATACCTGTAATCCAAACACTTTAGGAAGTGGGTGGGGTGGTTGAATCACCTGAAGTCAGGAGTTTGAGACCAGCCTAACCAACATGGAGAAACCCTGTCTCTACTAAAAATACAAAATTATCCGGGTATGGTGGTACATGCCTGGAATCCCAGCTACTCAGGAGGCTGAGTCAGGAGAACTGTTTGAACCCAGGAGGTGGAGTTTGCAGTGAGTCGAGATCACGCCATCACACTCAAGCCTGGGCAACAAGAGTGAAACTCCGTCTCAAAAGGGAAAAAAATATGTCAAAGAAATGTATTTTAGGGTCAAATACTTTGATTTTTTTGTAGCCCACTATCTATCATGTGATGTTATACCAGAGTCAGGTTGGAATTTGGTATCTTATTGCTGCAATGAGTCTGTTTTCTCAGTTAAGATCTCTGTTTTAATGTTAATGCTGGTCAGTCGTGCCTAAACTCCAAAGGGAGAAGGTATAATCAGGGATCTGCCACACCTCCCACCTTCCCGTCGGTGCCTCACGTAAGAATAGCTACTCCTGCTCTCTTTTAATTTCCATGTGCACGGAATACCTTTCCCACCCTTTTATCTTTGATTTGTATGAATCCTTCTGTGTTAGGTGAGTGTCATGAAGACAGTAGACATTTAGATTGTCATCTTTAAATCCATTCTCCCATCCTGTACCTTTCAAGTGGGGCACTTAAGCCATTTACATTCAATGTTAAAATCGAAATATGAAGTAACGTTTTTTTCATCATGTCGTTACCTAGAAAGGTTTTTTTTTCATTGTGTTATTGTTTTATAGGCCCTGTGAGTTTTAAATCTTCAAGAGGTTCTATTTTAATGTATACTGTTTGTTTCAAGGTTTAGAACTCCTTATAGCAGTTCTTGGAGTGCTAGTTTAGAAGTGACAAATTCCCTCAGCATTTGTTTATCTAAAAATAACTATTTTTCTCCATTTATGAAACTTTGTTTCACAAGATACAAAATTTTTGACTGACAGTAGTTCTGTTTAAGGAGGTTGAAGACAGGACCCCAATCCCTTCTGGCTTCGAAGGTTTCTCCTGAGAAGTCTGCTGTTAGTCTGATAGGTTTTCCTTTGTAATTTATCTGCTGCTTTTTTCTTACTGCTATTAGAATTATTTCCTTCGTGTTGACTTTAGATATCCTGATGACTATAGGCCTTAGTGAAGATGTGGTGAATTTCCCAAGAGTTCTTTAAGCTTCTTGGATTTGCATATCTAGATCTCTAGGCAGGCCAGGAAAGTTTTCCTCAGTTATTCCCTAAAATATGTTTTCCAGACTTATCATTTTCTCTTCTTCCTCAGGAACACCAATAATTCTTAGGTTTTGTCATTTTGCATAATCCCATACTTCTTAGAGACTTTGTTCATTTATTTTGATAATTTTTCTTTATTTTTGTCTGATTGGGTTAATTCAAAAGCCTTGTTTTTGAGCTCTGAAATTCTTTCTTCTACATGTTCTAGTTGGAAGTTTCAACTAGAACATGTAGAAGTTTCAACTAGGTGAAAGTTCTAGTTGAAAGTTTCAACTAGAACATGTAGAAACTTTCGTAATTCTGTAAATTACAAAATTACAGTGTATTTTGTAATTCCCTCAGTGTGTTTTCATTTCCAGAAGTTCCGGGGTTTTTTCATGATAGCTATCTCTCTGGACAATTTTTCATTCAAATCCTGAACTGCTTTTTAAATTTCTTTATGATGGTTTTCACCTTTCTTCAGTATCTTCTTGAGTAGCTTAATAATCAATCTTTAAATTTCTTATCTGGTATTTCAAAGATTTAATCTTGGTTTGAGTCCATTGCTAAAGAGCTAGTGTAATCTTTCAGGTATAACATACCGCCTTGTTTTATCACATTTCTAGAGTTATTTTTCTGGTTCCTTCTCATCTGGATAGGCTATTTCTTCTCGTTTTTCTTGAATTTATGTTTGATATGACTGTATGACTGTTTCTCTTATTTGTTTGTTTGTTTTTAAATTGGTTTTTTTTCCTTAAGGATGAGACTTTAGTTCTTATAGCTAATTATAGCCTAATTTCGTTCTTGGTGCTTTAGGGGGTGAAGACCCTTGGTTATAGAGTCTTTGTATGATGGTTTTCTCATATGCTAGTTGTAGTAGCAATGTGCTCAGTGTGTGAGCAAGTTCACTGTGTTCTATGGGGTTGGAATGGTAGGGGTCTGTTAAAGCTTATCTCATTCTCTCACAGTGTGTACTTTTTCTTTATTTATTTTCCCGCAGTATTTTATTCACTAATTGGTGGTTCAGGTTTCTGGCCAGTGGGAACCAGTTTTGCCTAAAGCAGAGGGGTAAAGGATGTCCCAGGCTTGACAGAGGAGGCTGGAGGAGCTCTCGGTCAGTTGCACTGGGGTCTTAACAGGGGAAGGGTTGGAGCCATCTCAGCCCTGCTGCCAGATCAGCAGGAAAGTTACACCTCTCAGGCACGCTCCTGTCCCTGTGTTCCTAGTGTTCAGGAGCTGACTGGCAGGCACCTCTTTTCATCTGCAGGAATGTTGATGTTCCAGTTAGAGAGGAAATGTGGCTCTGCCTCCCGTGCAACTTCGAACCTAGAGGGTGCTCCTTCTCTGGGGATGCGGTAACCCTCATGTGTTCCAGGAAGATTGTCTATATCTGCACCCACACTAAGCTCCCATGGGAGAAGTCCCAACTGTGCCTATGGTGGTGGACAAGGTGGGAAAGACTTCCTTTTCCCCAAGACCCTTCACACGCACCAGAGTTGTCTGACTGTTGGGATAGAGCTGAAGACCTTCCCTCCTGAGCCCAACATAACAACCTTGCCTCTCCTGAAGGAAGCTTTCCATCTGGTGCTGAAGGCCTGCCGTCTGGATTATTTTGTCCCACAGGGCGTTCCCTTGATGTGATGCACTCCTTCTTCCCCTACAAGTGGGAGTCCCTGGGAGCCAGATTACTGTGAATATTGTTGCTCCTCTGGGTCTAGCTGCCCAGAAAAGTTGCCACACTCTAGGCTGGTGCTGGGAAATGTCTGCAAGGGATCCAGTTATGGACCTGCGCTCGAGTTTCCCAGCAGTGGGTAGCAGCCCCAGCTTTAATGCGGGTGGCTGGGTTGTGACATAGAGTCTGTGAAATTCCTTGGTTATTGATAGCCTAAGTGTGTTGGCTTTCTTGAATGCGGGTTACAGTAGTAACAAACTCGTCTTGCGGACAGACTCAGGACCTCCTGGTTAGCCAGAGTGGTGCAGGCAGTGGTGATAGCTGAGATCCATAGCGGTTTTCCCTTTCCTGGGTGCAGCATTAATCTACCGGGCGATACTGTCACGGACAGTGTCGGTTGGCCTCCAGCCAGGAGGTGGCGCTTGCAAAACAGCAGCAGCCGCGGTAGCAGCAGTGGGGTTTTTGCTTGCTTGATGTTACCCGGAGGGGGAAACGCTGGTTTCTCCGGACAGGGGCGGGGCCACGTAGCTTCCAGGAGATGACGTCGTTTGCGTTAAGTTACCGGCGCGGGTGGCGGGACAGTCAGGTAGGGGCTGGGACGGACGGTTTTGCACACGGGTTTCCATGTGCGGAGAAAACAGCGGCCCCTGCGGGTGTTGGGGGAGGGGAGCGGGTCTCAGGTTGATGTTTCAGTGGGGAGCGTTGCTGCCCCTGCTGCAGGGAAGAGCCTGTGCAGGGTGTGGGGTGTACTAGGCGGTGTTAAGCTCCACAGTTCCTACCCACTTGGCAAGGCAGATCCACTCCTACCGTGTTCGCTGGAAGCAGTGAGCTCACTTCCACTCAGCCTGCAATGAACTCGCGGCTGCCTGGGACCGAAAGCGTTCCCCGCAGAGATTGCAGCCCAGGCGTTCAGGCCACGCCCCTCCCTGTCCGCCGCAGAGCTGGGGTGCACCCCTGCTCCTGCACTTGCAGTTTCTGCACCCACGACTCCTGCACCTGCGGCCCCTGGACTTGCAGCCCACTTTTCACCCTTCCCCGTCCTGGCCCTGGCCTAGGAAGTTCGTCCCCATCCGCGGTGGTACTGAGGAGCCCTGTGAAGAGGTGCTTTCAACCTGCAACCGGCGCCAGAACGTTTTAGCTGGCCGCAGGTCCTCCTGTGAGGAACAGTAAGGCAGGGCTGCACTTAGTCCACGCTGGGATCTGGAAGTGCATGCAAGGGTCTGCCCCTAAAAGTATGGAATACTTTTATATTCCATAACCCCCTCCAAGTCTGTTCCTGCGCTAGGTCGGTTAGGGCTTTCCCTCCCTCTCCCCCTCCACCAAGCACCCCCACCTCGTGTCCTGGACTTTCAGGCTCCTTAGTGGGGTATGTATCCCAGAGGCAAATTCCCCCTCTCACACTCAGGGGACTCGCAGCCCTTCGCTTGACTCACAGTGTAGGCTGCAGCCTCCTGCTTCCTTCAAAGCATCAGTAGACTCCTGCGGTTGCTTCTTGAAAACTAGTTCACAGTGTGAATCTGTACACACTATTTTGACCTTCCAAGCGGGACAGAGATGCTAGCAATTCCTCTAATCCACCACTTTGGAAAAGCATTCCTAATTTTTCACGGATAGAAACATTTTTATGGCCCGGTCATCCTAAACAGCACAGAATGTTTTCGTGCATTGCAAACTTACAGCATACTCAGTATTTCAGTTTAACTATTTTCAGTCTGACTTCTGCTTTATGTTTTCAAAGTCAAACCATGAGTGTTCCTTAGTGGGTTCCCAGGTTGGACAATCCAATAGAAAAGTGGACGAATGTCTTTAAGGGTCATATTGCAAACAGGGATGTCTAAATGGCCAATAAAACCTGAGAAGGTGCTCAGCTTCCTCAGGCCATCTCTGCAACACAAATTAAATCCCACATGTCATCACTGCATACTCCCTAGAAGATTTGTTAAAGGCAGAAAATACTAGATGTGGATGAGAATGTAAAGCAAGAAGAATGCTCAGACATTGTGGTTTGGAGTATAAATTGGTACAACCAATTTGGAAAACAGTCATGCTATGTATTTACCAAAACTGAATGTGTGCGTAGCCAGTGCCCTAGCAATTTCACTCCTAGGTGTATGACCCCACAGAAATGCCTGAACCACAGCAGCATTTATAAAAGCAAAAACTGGAAACCACAGATATGACCATCTTCACTAGAATCTTCAAATAAATTGTAATATCTTTCCCAATGTAATACAATATGCCATTGAGAAGGATAAACTACAATTACATGACACAGATTAATAAACGTCACAAAAGTAATGTAGAGTAAAAGAAGCCAGACACAAAGAAATACCTACAATTCCATTTATATAAAGTTCAAAAATAGATGTCAGGAGTTTCCTATTTAAAGTCAGGCTAGAAATCACTTTGTATGGATTAGTGGCTGGTAGTGCCTGGGATGTTATAATGTTCTTCTTTGGAGCAGAATGCTGATTACACACGTGTGTTAAATTTGCGCAACTATCAGGAAGATGTTTACTTATGATTCGTATATTTTTAATTGTGTGTTATGCTTCAAAAAGTTCTTAAGAGACTTTTAAGAAGCAATAAATTAATAAAAAGAAAAAATACTGAATACAAGGAATTAGAGTATTTCTAGGAGAGACAATTAAAAAAAAGACAGCAGACACAGGAACACTGATAGCCCAAAGCCATTGTTTCGATGGAAGTTTACAACTGAGAGGGATCTGGGTTCCCGGAAGAAATCGGCAGCAGCTTCCAGGTACTCACAACTATTTCCCAGTCAGTACAGGCATCTGTTTCGGGCTTGCACAGCACAGGTATGTAGTATCACACAAAATATGATATTCTTCGTTTTTTAAACATTTTGACCTGCAAGTACCATGTAGTCGCCAACATGAAGCAAAGGCTCTTCGTATGTAGGCATTGGGTCCGCTTCTACCTGCCAAGAGAAGCAAAGGTTAACACACAGTGTCCTGCAGTGTCATGTTGCAAGACGTTTTACAACTGGATGTCCCTTTTCAGTTGCTCTTACCTTGTTTTCTGAGAGTCCTATTATAAGCCATTATATGGCTCCACAATTAATTACATGAATTACTAATCAACTACCTGGAGTTAACAGGGGCCAACATATTCAGCTTGAGATTGCTACAGAAAGAACACTCAGAACATCGAAGTCATCCCAGGAGTCAGCAGAGGTCCCATACCAGAAGGTGTGCAGGGTCGGGAACAGCTGCGTGAGGCAGTGTGTGATTGTCAAAGTGTCAGCGTGAAGAAAGAAAGATCACAGAACTAGAATTTTAGAAGCCTGCAGTTCTACCCCTGTCCTCTCCAGTAACATTCTACATGGCTTTTAATCAAGTGCTTCATCACAAGGTATTAAGAGAACCCATGGGAGAATGAGTGTGAAATGGTTTGAAATACCTGAGACAAATAAGGAAATTTATTGCTAGTAATTTTCCTAGACCTTAAGAACTGGGAGCCTCTGGAAACCAAAGGGTACAGGAGGGGTAGTAAGAGGCAGTTTGAGAGGGCAAGGATGGCCCTGAGTTGCCTCTGCTGAACCATCTGCTCTTGCATGCTAAGTCTTATCAGTCTCTCCACCCAGGTGCCCCCATGAGTCCGTGGATTGAGCCTTTGTGGTGTGAAAATAATCAATGTGGTATGGTCAAGGGCAAGGGTATTAGCAGGCAAACTTGCCCGCCGTGTGCTCACTAGACCTCAGGCACCTTTCTGGGGACAAAGGAGTCCAGTAGAGACACAGTGCAAAGAGGTCCCACCATGCAGAAAATCAGCCGCTATCTCAGCATGATCCACTTTTATATCTGTCCTTTCCTTCTTTCTCTCTCTCTCTCATTCTTTCTCTCTCTCTCCTCTATTTCTCTCTTTCTCTTATTTCCTTCCTTCTTTCTTTCTTCACAAGTAGCTGGGACTACAGAAACATGCTACCACACACAGCTAATTTTGTGTTTTTAGTAGAGACAGGGTTTCACTATCTTGGCCAGACTGGTCTCAGACTCCTGACCTCAGGCAGTCCACTCACCTCAGCCTCCCAAAGTGCTTGGATTCCAGGCGTGAGCCACTGTGCCCGGCCTCATATCTGTCTTTCAAACACTTCACACTTGGTCCCTGAGTGATGCACTTTATAGATGAGGGTTTGAGGCAAAGGGTAGGGGCTTTCTGCTGACCCCAGAAAACCACAAGCACAACAATTTTGAGAACCTTCACTTTAGTGACTGAAGTAGACTTTCCTCATTGTCACCAGGTTGCTGGCTTCTGTCCAGAGAATGTAAACCCCTCAAACTGATGTTTCATAGGACCTCGTCATGCTATGAGTTCATGTGATACACCTTGATAACCAGCCGTGTCTATGGATTCTGCTCAGCATAAAATTTGCCTTGGCTTCGAAATGAGGGACAAATAACGAGTGTGGCTGACGGTGGAAGACAAATCTAAGAGTCCTCAAAGAATAGCCTCCCTCTCACCTCCACGTCCTCCCTGTTCTTCACAGTCTCATCTTTTTGCTCTGCCCTACTTCTACCAACACCAGCAGTCCAACCTTCCCTCAAACTTCACCAGCTCCCCAGACCAAAACCCACGCCCGGTTTCTGTCTGTAGAGAGCCGCCTCCTGCTCTGTGTCTTTGCACCTTTTCTCCGTTCTCTGCACCAGCTTCCTTTGTCCGGTTCCTCCTCCTTCTCACTCTGGTAGAACCTCACACCCTTCTTCCCTTTATTGTTCCTAATTCTACAGGGAAGGGACTCCATTTTACCTGGTGGGACATAGGAGAGCAAGACAAGGACCGCGAGGCCCAAGAGGACGCTCCTTGTGACCATAATCAGCAAAGAAGCGGCTTCGGTGCCAGGGAGAGTGACTCTACGCAGCCTTGGCAAGAAGGGGAGCTGCGTGGCTAGTGAACCTTTTGGAACAAGAACATCTGCCTGCTCCACTGAGCAGTCCAATCAGAATAAGGTCTGGGCATGACATCTCTTCATTAAAGCACACTTTCTGGGTGCCACATGTGTGCTAGCAGCTGCATGCACCCTGTGTAAGCGGCCCTGTCTAGGCCCTGGTCGGATACTGTGTAGATGTCTGTGTATCTTCATTGTACGTCCACTTAACAAATGCCCATAGTGTGCAGAGAACCATAAGCCTGCCTTGTATAGTTGAGAAAATGGTTTCTTTTTCAAACACACACACAAAATCCAGGTAGGCATGATTCTGTTCATTTTAAAAGCAAAAATAAAGAGTTTCAAGTGGAAGGAATGACTTTCCCAAGTTCACGTAGATCCTAAATGGCAGCAACACGACTTAAAAGCAGGCTTCCCTGACTCCTGTATACAGAAGTACTAAAGTATGGCCTTGCCCAGTTCTGGTATAACTGCAGTGTCTTTAGGAAAACAAGAGATCCTCAGAACCAGCATGGAAAAAGCAAGTCCCCATCACACCTGCAACATGACCCTGGGAAAAACTGAGTCTTCTGACTCCCCTTTGATTATATGCTGCGTGCCAGGTAATCGGAGGCACACAAAGAATTTATGACAGATTTCTTGCTTGGAGGGACTAAAGGTCAACAGTGTTTGTTTTTAAAGTGTTTTAAGTTTTCCAACAACTTTATCTGATATTGTATAAAGAACACCAGGCCCAGAATCTTTCTGGTCTGGATTCTGCATGCAGTAGCTTGATAAGCTTTTGATAAGCTTTTGATAAAGCCTCTCCGACCATCACTTTTCTCACTTGTAAAGAAACTTGTACCTGCGGCCGAGCGCGTTGGCTCGTGCCTGTAATTCTAATGCTTTGAGAGGTCGAGGTGGGTGGATTGCTTGAGCTCAGGAGTTCGAGACCAGCCTGGGCAACATGGTGAAACCCCGCCTCTACAAAAAATACAAAAATTAGCCAGACATGGTAGTAAGTGCCTGTAGTTCTAGCTGGTCAGGAGGCTGAGGTGGGAGAATCACCTGAACCCAGGAGGTCGAAGCTACAGTGAGCCATGATTGCACCACTGTACTCCAGCCTCGGTGACACAGTGAGACCCTGTCTCAAAAAGAAAAAAGGTGGTACTCCGTCAGTGCCACTTATCAAGAAGGCTTGTTGTAAGGCCAAATGAAGTAATTCTTGAGGCCAGAATTAATTCTACCCAAAGGTGTGGAACATACATTTAAGAAACTGTTCGGCCCATATTGCAGCAGGAGACATTTAAAACTGTAGATATTGGTTAGTGTGGTGGCATGTGCCTGTAATCCCAGCACTTGGGGAGGCCAAGGTGAGAAGATCACTTGAGGCCAGGAGTTCACAATCAGGATTGGCAACACAGTGAGACCCCCTTCCCTATTTAAATGAAACTAGAGATGTTGCTCCTCCAACCAGATAGTGAAATAGTCAGGACGAGGAACACGTGCCTCCCTCTCTCCGTCCTTCTTTTATTCACAGGAATGCATCGAATATGTGCCACTTCAATGGACTCTTGTTTTCCAGCTTCAGGATGTTTGTGATGTGGTCGAGATGACACATCTGTGACAGACTCACAAAGAACCGCGGAGCAGAAGAAAATCCGCAAATAGACGAGAGGACCTGAGTTTTGAAGAGCACAGAGAAAAGATGAAGCACGCACGAGTGCACGAAGGGACTCTCCTGAGAACCACTTTCCAACTGCAGCAACAGGTACAGCCCAATTTGCATTCTTCCAGCCCCCATGGTCCTGATCTCCTGTTCTCCAGTGAACCCCCTCTGTCTCCATCTGAACCCTTCCCGCCGCGCCCTCCAGAACCACAGTTCTACTGGAAACACCTTCTCCTTTACGTCTTCCACCTGTGTGCCTTGGCCAAATGCTGGGTTCTTCTCTATGGATTCCCTAAGGACACTGCTTCCTGGCAGCGTTGGTGATGGGAGGCTGTTCACTGACCCAGGCTCCGAACCCCAGGGGACAAGTAAGCCCCACTTCACAATGTCCTACAGCCCCATGCCATTTCCAGAACGATGCCATTACCTGACATGACCCTAACACCTGTTCCTCACCCTGTCCACACTGAATTGCTCATCAAATGTTCCCAGTTGTGCCTGCAACATACAGTTCATACTTGCCCATTTCTATCTCTGCTGCTGCCACTTGCATCCATGCCATCACCTTCTGTCACTAAACTCAGTAAATGTTCTCTTAAATGGCCTCCCATATCATTTTTAGATACTTGCAGTTTATCCTCCACTTGGACAACAAAATGGCCTTTTATAAAGCTGAACCTGGGGCCGGACATGGTGGCCCACACCTGTAATCCCAGCACTTTGGGAGGCCGAGGCGGGTGGATCACGAGGTCAAGAGATCGAGACCATCCTGGTCAACATGGTGAAACCCTGTCTCTACTAAAAATACAAAAAATTAGCTGGGCACAGTGGCACATGCCTGTAATCCCAGTTACTCAGGAGGCTGAGGCAGGAGAATTGCCTGAACCCAGGAGGCAGAGGTTGCGGTGAGCTGAGATCGCGCCATTGCACTCCAGCCTGGGTAACAAGAGTGAAACTCCGTCTCAAAAAAAAAAAAAAAAAAAAACTGAAACTGATTATTGCATTTGCCCTGTGGAAAGCCCTATGGGATGGCTTCCTTTTGGGATAAAGTGAAAACTTCTCACTGTGGGTACTGGCCTGGTGCCTGGCTTATCTCCCCACCCAAGTCCTCTCATTTGTTCTCTCACTGCATTGCATCCTACTGGCCTTCAGTAATCTCAAACATGCCGACCTCAAAGATTTCACATGAGCTCTTTACACAGCCTGGAAATCTGTACCACTTGCCTTCCCACCTTCACCTAACATTTATTCTCATTTAGAGAAACAGTATCCATCTGTTCCACAGAATAGATTTTCCTGAGCCTTTTCAATAAAAATTAGGTTCTCTCAGGCCAGGCGCAGTGGCTCATGCCTGTAATCCCAGCACTTTGGGAGGCTGAGGCAGGTGGATCACCTGAGGTTGGGAGTTTGAGACCAGCCTGACTAACATGGAGAAACCCTGTCCCTACTAAAAATACAAGACTAGCTAGGCAATGGTGGCACATGCCTGTAATCCCAGCTACTCCAGCAGACTGAAGCAAGAGAATCCCTTGAACCTGGGAGGTGGAGGTTGCAGTGAGCCAAGATCACACCATTGCACTCCAGCCTGGCAACAAGAGCAAAACTCCATCTCAAAAAAAAAAAATAATAATAGATTATCTCTTGTAAATCTCTTTCAGAGGACCCTTTCTCATCCTGAGCATATAGAATATTAGAATTTGATATTTGTGCATTTATGTTTTTCTTTGACATTTGCTTCCTCCACTTGACTGCAAGTTCAGTAAGAGCATGGACCATGTCCTCCCATGTATGTGATATCATATCAACAGAATCTAATTTTTTTCTTAAAAAATGTTCATTTTCTAGAACTGCCATAACAAAGTACCACAAACTGAATGGCTTAAGCAACAGAAACGTGTTGTCTGACTGTCTTGGAGGGAAGTACCACAAACTGAATGGCTTAAACAACAGAAACGTGTTGTCTGACTGTCTTGGAGGCTAGAAGTCTGCGATCACGTAGTGGGCAGGGTTGACTCCTTAGGAGGGCTGTCAGAAAAGGAACTGTCTCAGGCGTCTCCTGGCTTCTGGCAGCTGCCCCATTCCATGGTTCCGGGTGGTCTCCTGTGTCGTCACGTCGTCCTCCCTCTGTGTGTACCTATCCGTGTCCAAGTTTGCTGTCTTACGAGGACATAGTCATATGGATTAGAATCCCCCCTAACGATCTCTCATCTTAACTTGATCTGTGTAAACACCTGATTTTCAACTAAGGTTGCATCCACAGGTGACGAAGGTTAGGACTCCAGCATC
Source organism: Saguinus oedipus (assembly GCA_031835075.1). NCBI lineage: Eukaryota > Metazoa > Chordata > Mammalia > Primates > Cebidae > Saguinus > Saguinus oedipus. The sequence continues at coordinate 36,114,243 of CM063182.1, read as the reverse complement.
TTTTGTGGGTTACAATTCAACCCCTAACAAACGATCATCTTCAGTCTTCCTGAGTAATCTCTATAACCCAAATGACATCAAAGCAACCGACTGTTCTAGAACACTAATTATTGTTCACTTTCCTTTCACCATGTTTGCCAGAAGAAAAGCCATCTATAGAACTGCTTCGCTCTCCGGCTTTTAAAAGCCACTAGAATACATCACACAACTCCACAGGAAAGCTGAGTTTGGAAATTTGGTTGTTCCTTTTATACATTCTGGTCAACCTCAGATGCTGTTTGCCCCCTCGCTCCCCACCCCGGTCCTACTCTCTGCAGAACTTCTGGCTTCCTATTTCTCAGAGAAGATTGATGTCAGAGGATTTAAATTTCCTAAACTTTTCACACAATTCCCATCAAAATACCACCATCATTCTTCACAGAACTAGAAAAGTCAATCCCAAAATGTATACAGAACCAAAAAAGAGCCCCCATAGCTACAGCAAGACTAAGTGAAATGAACAAATCTGGAGGCTCCGCACCCCAGGAGACAAGTGAACCCCACTTCACAGTCTCCTCACAGTCCCATGCCATTTCCAGAATGGTACCGTTACCTGACATGATCCTGTCACCTCCTGTCCCTCACCCTGTCCACATTGAATTACTCATCAAACCTTCCCCGTTTTGCCTCCAACATACAGTTCTACTAAATTACAAAAAGAATTAGCCAGGCACGGTGGCATGCCCGTAGTCCCAGCTACTCGGGAGGCTGAGGCAGGGGAATCGCTTGAACCCAGGAGGCAGAGATTGCAGTGAGCCAATATCTCACCACTGCACTCCAGCCTGGCAACAGAGTGAGACTCTGTCTCAAAAAAAAAGAATATTTCAATCCCATGATGACAGTTTCTCCTCACGAGTTAAAATATTATGAAACTACTATAAGATTGTATAAGCCAATCTTATGAGCCTGTTTATTTGAACCTAACCCTGAGGGGTACATGTATTTTGGGGGAGTAGAAAAATCAAGAAATAAACCCTGGATTGTGGTAAATGTGCAAGTGTAATGAACTCCCAAGAGTAGAGCACTCTTTAGAGGTTGACATTTCTCTCTCCCAGTCGCTGCATGAAAAGAAAAAATATCACCTTGCTTTTTTTTTATTTTCTTTCTTTCTTTCTTTCTTTCTTTTTTGAGACAGAGTCTCACTCTGTCTCCCTGACTGGAGTGCAATGGTGCGATCTCAGCTCATTGCAACCTCCATCTTCCGGGTTCAAGCGATTCTCCTGCCTCAGCCTCCTGAGTAGCTGGGATTACAGATGTGTGCCACCATGCCCAGCTAATTTTTTTATTTTTAGTAGAGACGGGGTTTCACCATATTGGTCAGGCTGGTCCCAAACTCCTGACCTCGTGATCTGCCTGCCTCAGCCCCGCAAAGTCCTTGGATTACAGGCGTGAGCCACCACGCCCGACCCACTTTTCATATTAATCATTCTTCAGTAGCATAGTTCTTACCTCTTTATACTAAAATTACAGCTGTATAACTCTGTGTGCTCCATGGGACTGTGGGGAAACACCCCTCTATTCTTCACATTCCTACACCTGAGCACAGGGTCCCCCATGGAGTAGACTGCCACTCTGAACTCAGCAGTCTCCTTCCCCTCTCCCACTCTCTGGAGCTCTCTATTTCCATACCCTGTCTGGATTTCTCCCCACATCCATAGTGATCCTGGCCTTTAAAGTTTTCCCACATTGGGTCTGTGTCTCACCCATTGCAGATATGAGTCAGTAGGCAGGGGTGCACTGAGGGTCTGCCCACAGGTGTGTAGGTAAGGCTGAACATTTATCACATGCCAGATTCATCATCGACATCACAGAACTGCCTTTCTCCAAGCCCCTCAGTTATCCTCAGGAATCCATGGAAATAAGGACAGTCTTGCTTGTTACAGTTATGTTAAGAAATTTGAGGAAGGGGAAGATACTAAAATGCCAAAGGAAAGAATCAGATTCTGTAGACAATCTGGCAGGAGCAAATGAAGAATGAAACTAGCCCTGAGGACTGGCGGGCACTAGTCCCAGTGGCACGAGGGCATTCAATCTTGAAAGCAAGCACTGAAGTGTTTCCTATGTGTGGCCAAGAATCAGTTCCAAGCCATCTCTCCTCACAGAACGTCCTAAGATCCCAAGCACAATGAAATCCTACTAAAGTAATAAATTGATGCACCTGGTTACACAGTGCCTGCCAGGCACGTACTTTTCTTGATCACCTGGGACAATCAGATCTTGTTTTCCTCTATGAACCTTCCCAGGTGCAGAAAGTAATTTCTTTATTAATCTCGTGTCTAAGTAGCTGGTCTATGAAACCAGACAGACCCTTCCTGCTCAGGCGTGGGCTTGGGTTTTGGTCTGAAGTTAGCTCTCGGAGCTTTAGCTCTCGCTGTAAGTCCTGTCCCAATATACAGTTAGAGGAGCATGGTGAATGAGTGGAGATACCCGAAGCAGGCCTGGAAGAGCCAGAATTTAAGTTCAGCTTTGCCACTAGTCAGAAGAACCAGAGGAACATGATGTTCAGGCCCTTTATTCTTCTGGGCTGAAATGCCCCAGTTTTTAAGTAGTGGGAAGCAAGACAGGAAGTCATTTTCACTCTCACTCTAACTTCCCTCAGCTCTCCCATCAATTCTATACAGCAAAGCAAAGCCATACTACATCCCAGTCACCCCCCAGATCAATGGGAGAAGTGTCCCCACCTCCGTCTGAAAATTATACAGAGGCATGAGAAGCTTCCTCCTTCCTTTTGACATAAGTGATTCCACCTAAAGGGATAAGCATATGTTAAGCAGGGCCATGGGAATGTATCCCAGACCTTCAGCAAGGCTGGCATCTTCAAAATTCTCCAGGAGTGGACTGGGTGTGAGGACAAAGGTCCTTTGGGAGGAGGATTGTCTAGGAAAATGCAGTGAGGCATCTTTAAGCCATCTGCCTTGTGTTACTATGCTCTGTTATGAAACTTGGAGCTCGTGGTCAGAGCCATGGACACTATCCCTCTCCACTTCCAGGTTCCCTAATCCCCAGAGAGTAACCAGGGAAGTTAAGGTCCAGGAGCTCTGTGCCCCCACTGGTGTCTTCTGGGATTCATGAGATGGGGAGACAGGGCCTTAGGATATTCACTGTTCTCTAGGAAGCAGAATCTTCCACAACTTTATTTCCTGTGAAGTGTTTATTACAACATGAAGACAAGATGTATTCAGTCCACAAATATAACAGCCCAGAGGCATTCAGGAGGCTGTACATCACAAAAGGAAAGAATCAACACTAACAGCATGATGAACTGTTGTCTGGGGGAACGTGACCAGCTGATTCTAAAATTTGTATGGAAATGCAAAGAACCAAAATAGTGAAGACACTCACACACACACCAAAAACAGTTCGGTGGGAAGATTTGGAGACAGATTGATAAATGGATGGATGGATAGACTGATCTTATTTAAAAGCTTATGAAACTTATTATAAAGCTGTAGCAGTAAGACAGCATGGCATTAGTGCAAGTATAGACAAATAGAACAACAGCTGATCAAGTTTGCCAGCATTAGACTCACACATATGTGGAGTCCGATTTAAAGCAAAGGTAGCACAGGAAGACAGTGGGAAAACAACCATCTTTTCAATAACTTTTGGTCTTGAAACAACTGGTTTTTCATAAGGGAAAAAACCTAAACAGGACTCCTAATTTATGCCATACACAGAAACCATCACAGGTGGTTATAAAGTTAAATGAGAAAGAAAAATAATAACAATAAAGAAAAAAGAAAGATAATGTAGGAAATAGTTTTACCACCTGGGAGTCAGGAGAGATTTGTAAGCAAGAACCAGAAAATTAAGAAAATATGTGTTGACTGTATTGGCTGGGTGGGTGGCTCATGCCTGTAATCCCAGCACTTTTGGAGGCCAAGGCAGGTGGATCACCTGAGGTCAGGAGTTCAAGACCAGCCTGGCCAACATGGCAAAATCCTGTCTCTACTAAAAATACAAAAATTAGTCTGGCGTGTTGGTGAGCACCTACAGTCACAGCTACCTGGGAGGCTGAGGCAGAAGAATTGTTGAAACCCAGGAGGTGGAGGTTGCAGTGAGCCGAGATTGGGCCACTGCACTCCAGCCTGGGTGATAAGCAAGACCCTGTCTCAAAAAAAAAGAAATTAACAATAATAATAGTATTGAATACCTACTCTATAGCAGTGTGAGTGCAAAGCATTTTCTAAGCTGTATCTCATTTCATCCTCAAAAAAACACACGAAACATTGCAGTGCACTTTTTCAGAAGCAGGTCTTGAGGCTGCCATGCTAAATAATGCATCTGAGGGTGTGAGCCTGTGAAGCAGAGCGCAGCCAGTACCGCCATGCTCCACTGCCGCGCCAGGCACTCAGAGCCCTGTGCTCATGGGCTGCCCAGGTACAAGCCTGCCTTAAGGGTCAAAACAAAACCAAAGTGAGTGTCATCTTCACTCTCAGACATCCATTATTACCCCACGAGAGACAGGTCTAAGGGCCCTTCCTGGGGGCTGAGCTGTCGCTCCAGAGAAGCCCTATCTGGCTCCACTCTGGACACTGTGCATCCAATTGAACATGGCACTGAGCCAACTCTTCTTGTAGAGACTGAGGGAGAGTTCCAACTCCTCAACTCCAAATAAGAAATCGCTCCTAGAACCTTCCAAGCCCCCTAATCCTAGCCAAAATTTCATACCAGCCATCTGGAAAACAGTCCATCAGTGAACTTTTTCAGGAACTTTTTTTTTTGGGCAGAATCTGCCTCCAGCCAGGTTAATAAGTCAGCTGTCAGACAAGGAAGCTGTCCTTTTTCCGCTAGTTCTGAGCTCCTCCCTTCTCTTGGTCAGGTCTGTGGTTGACACCTTGGGACCCTCCGTGTCTTAAAACTGTCTTTCAGGCTTAAATTAAGGCTGTGTTTCATAACATCCCGGCTCTGCTGAGCGCTCAGTCGTTCTCCAGAGGAAAGAAAAGGCAGAGCAGACATTTTCACTGTCATGTTTATATCAAGGTACATTTGGAGGGAGAGGGAAAAGTTCAGGCCTAGGTATGGAGATCCTGGTCTTTTGTCCTATTCTGCTGCCAGGAAACATGGCGGGCAGCCTTAGCTGAGTCTCTTCTTTTCCTGCGGTTTGTAGAAAAGGCAGCACTGAACAGCCCAGGGCCTCTTCTTCCTGGAATTCTGTAGAAGCCTGTGATCTCCTCAGTCCGCCCCTCCAGGAAGAGTGAGGCCAGTGGCCAGCCCCATCCAGCTCAGCCCAGCCCAGCTCTATAAAGGAGCCTCTCAGACAGCCTGGAAGTTCCAGCCCTGTGCGCTCCTTGGCCATGAACCTCTATCTTTCTCCGTTACTCCTCTTCCTGGCAATCTTATTGCCTTCAGGTAAGATAGTGGGCATGGGTCCGAACATGGGCAGATTCCCAAAGATTGAGATGCTTAAAAAACCCTCTAAGTGGTGGGGCGCGGTGGCTCACGCCTGTAATCCCAGCATTTTGGGAGGCTGAGGCAGGTGGATCACGAGGTCAAGAGATCGAGACCATCCTGGTCAACATGGTGAAACCCTGTCTCTACTAAAAATACAAAAAATTAGCTGGGCATGGTGGCGCGTGCCTGTAATCCCAGCTACTCGGGAGGCTGAGGCAGGAGAATTGCCTGAACCCAGGAGGCGGAGGTTGCGGTGAGCCGAGATCGCGCCATTGCACTCCAGCCTGGGTAACAAGAGTGAAACTCCGTCTCAAAAAAAAAAAGACACCCTCTAAGTATGAACCTGGAGAGCATCATTCTCAGCAAACTGACACAAGAACAGAAAATGAAATACCGCATGTTCTCACTCATAGGCAGGTGAGAAAAATGAGAACACACGGACACAGGGAGGGGAGCATCACACACTGGGGCCCGTCAGGCGGGAATAGGGGAGGGACAGCGGGGGTGGGGAGTTGGGGAGAGATAGCATAGGGAGAAATGCCAGATATAGGTGAAGGGGAGGAAGGCAGCAAATCACACTGCCACGTGTGTACCTATGCAACTATCTTGCATGTTCTTCACATGTACCCCAAAACCTAAAATACAATTAAAAAAAAAAATTTTTTAAAACCCTCTAAGTAGAAGCCCAGCAACAGGATGCCAATGTCAGATGGGCCAGCAGGTTAGGGTGCAGTAAGCAGACCGCAGCTCCTGCCCTGCTCTGCTGTTCCTGCAGCCTGAAGACCGGACAAGGCAGCAGGGAGGGGAATGAATGTCGGTGCAGTATCACCAGGCAGCCACCCAAACTCCTGTTTCCCCTCCCACGCCTCTGGCCAGCCTGAGCTGTATGTGCCTTGCTGAGATGTGATAAGAGGTGAAGTAAATCACAAATAACAAGCCGTCCACCAGGTGATGCAGCCTGGGATTTCTCCCCAGCCTCATGAAGACTGACTGTTCTTTTCTGTGGTCTCTCCCCACTTGAGGAAGAGGTATGTTTGGGAACGACGGAGTCCAAGTCCGCACCTGCACTAGCCAGAACGCCATATGCTTCTTCGGGTGTCCACCAGGATACACGTGGATTTCATTCTGCCACAATATTTTGTCTTGCTGTAAAAGTATGACTAAGTTTCTACCCCCGCAAGCCAAAGATCCATGGTCTAAATAAAAAGAGGCATGAATGGTTCAAAGGGCTGAGCTCCTAATCTGTGTAGGATCTGAGAGCTCCTGTGTGAGCCATGGGCAGCAAATGAGAACCAGATTCTGACCATCGACTGGCAAAATTCCAGAAGCATTTTGTAAAGGGAGCACTGGCCTTGAAGTGCATCCCCTATTATTTTTCCTACCCTCCCATCTCCAGTTACTCGTTCCTCTTTCAAATTCAAATTCAGGCCTGGCTTGATGGCTCACACCTGTGATCCCAGCACTTTGGGAGGGTGAGGCGGGCGGATCACTTGAGGTCAGGAGTTCGTGACCAGCCTGGCCAACATGGAGAGACCCTGTCTTTACTAACGATACAACAATCAGCCGGGTGTGGTGGTGGGCATCTGTGATACCAGCTACTCGGGGAGGCTGAGGCAGGTGAATCACTTGAACCCAGGAGGCGGAGGCTGCAGTGAGCCAAGATCATGCCACTGTGCTCTGGCCTGTATGACACAGTGAGACTCTGTCTCAAAAAAAGAAAAAAACAAATTGGATTGACTGATACAGGTTCAGAGGCCCAGGCGATGATATATTCTGGGCATAGAAACATGGGCTAGCCATGCTCCATCACACATGTAAGTGGTTTACATCTATTAGGTGACTTACTCTGCACAGTAAAATCTATAATTTCTCCCATTTGGCAGATGAATAATGTTTTCCAAGGTCACACGACAAGTTAGTGCTGGGTTTGAACCCAGGCAGTTTTCGCCCAGTGTCTGGTTGCTGCCCCTCTCCATTCGTAAGTATGAGAATGTGGCCAGATTGTGGTTGCAAAGAGGAGGCAAGAATCCAGCTAGACCCTGGAAGGACAAGCCCCTCGACGCTCATCCTGTGGTTTAAGGCCACCGTGCTTCTGGCTGCCAAGTCGCATTCATGGCTCTGTACTCAGTGGCTTTCGTGAGTCACGGTCCCTGTCACCCTCACATCCCACACACCGAACATGCTGCTTTCACCACAGAGGCACTGGCCCACACACGCCCACTCCAAACCTGCAGCGTCTGTGGGGCAGCACTGCCCAGGGTCCTCACCATCCACTCCAGGGTTTCCACCTGGAGGCAGAGGCCTCGGGTCTGCATGGAGATCCTGGTTGTTCTCTGCTAAGAAAAGAGAAGGGTAGCTGAGTTTCAGATCTCACTTCTCCAGGAGTGTGCCTGGCAGGTGAGCTCTCAATGTCTGCACTGAATGCTAAGCAGGGGTGAGCTGCCTGCCAGAACTCTGCCTCAACATCAATCCCCCAAATTCCAGCAAAGAAGAAAAACCAGAGATCACCCTGGTCGGCGAGGCGGGCCTCCGAGGGCACTGTGCTTCAGCTGGTTCCTGCGGGCGTGCGGGTGTCCACAGAGGTCCTGTGTGCGAGGGCACTGTGTTTCATCTGTTCCCTGTGGGCGTGCGGGTGTCCATAGAGGTCCTGTGTCAGATCACCTGCCTGTGCTCACTTCAAACCACCTCTTACCAAAAAAAAAAACAGGACATTGCAACAGTTCACAAATAATACAAATGCAATGAAATTAACATGAAAAAGAAAAATACAAGAGAAAAGCGGGTGAAAGGAAAAAGCAGATATACTTTCACCAGATGTCAAAAGAATCCAAAGCTCAAAAAAGGCTAAAACCCTCGACCCTTTTCTTGCAGTTCCTAAGTTCATGGCCACTCCTGCCTGGTGGAGATGCTGCTCTAACTTTGACAGTAGGGCAGAAAAGACACAACTCTCTCCAGCAGCATTCAGAGAGGACCGAAGCATGTACAATTATTTCTGCTGAAAACCCACACGAGAAACAAGAATACAAAGTTATCACACCAACAGCATAATGTATTGACACTGCAGCCCCTGGGTGTGGACCTACAGTCAGTGGACAGTGTCTGAGGGGGCACAGGTGCCAATCTTGCTCTCCAAGTCCCAGGACACCCATGGGGAGGGTCCACAATTTAGGGTTAGAGACCTCTGTCCCCAGAAATTTTATTGGGATGAGTGACAGAATCACGAGTGCCATCGAGATATCAGTTCTTCCTGGTGCAGCAAACTGTTTCAGGACAGTGAATCCACAGACCCGCCCTGAGGACAAAAGCAATTCTGTCACACAGAGTTGATGGGAGTAGCAGTTTTTATGCTCCCTCCAAAAAATACCCAACTGCTACGTACTGCAGCGTATTTCACAAGCCACGCCAACCCTCACAGTTTAGGGTTTCAGCAGGCAGTGCCAGTGGCCACACGCTAAAGGGACAATGACTTAGTCTAGACGTCAGTGATGGCAGGTTTTTTATTTTTGCTTTTTGTTTGTTTTTCCTCTGAGATGGAGTCTCGATTTGTCACCCAGGCTGAAGTGCAGTGGTGTGATCTTGACTCACTGCAACCTTCACCCAGGTTCAAGCTATTCTCCTGCCTCAGCCTCCCAAGTAGCTGGGACTATGGGCACGCGCCACCATGCCCAGCTAATTTTTTTGTATTTTTAGTAGAGACAGGGTTTCAAAGCGTTGGCGCTGGTTTCAAAGCGTTGACCAAACCAGAGGATCACAGAGGACCAAACCCCTGTCCTCAAATGATCCACCAGCCTCGACTTCCCGAAGTGCTGGGATTACAGGTGTGAGCCACCGCACCAGACCAATATCATGGCTTCTTAACTCAGGCGGGAGCCAGGACCAGTGTGCAATACAGGAGCAATTGACTGTGAGTATGAGGAGTTCAGACGGATTCCTGGCTCTGATTCCTGAGGTTGTTTGTAAGGAAGTCGTCCAATCTTGTTCTCCAAAATCAGAGCAGATTGGGTGGGCGCGGTGGCTCACGCCTGTATCCCAGCACTTTGGGAGGCAGAGGAGGGCAGATCACAAGGTCAGGAGTTCAACACCAGCTTGGCCAATGTGGTAAAACTCCATCTCTACTGAAAATACAAAAATCAGCTGGGTGTGGTGGCACGTGCCTGTAATCCCAGCTACTCTGTAATCCAAGACTCTGTCTTGGAAAAAAAAAATGGAGCAGATTACTCAACTAACTGCCAACCCATCAGGGGACCTGATAGTGTAAAATCTTTCATAACTAAAGTGCAGGAGTAAAAACTAACATTCAGAACAGATGAGGCATTTTCCCAGGACCATGCAACTCATCAGTGTGCAAAGCTGGGATTCACACATAGGTCTAGCCGCTCCCTTTCTGCTTCCTGATCTGTAGTATGACACCCCGGTCTCTCTGAGGGTACTGCTGGCACTGGAAAGGGAGGAGGTGAACTGCAACCTTCTGGAGATGTGGAGTCAGGTCAGAAAAGCATGAGTCAGGTCATTGAGAGAAATCAGCCCTTCCAACCGGAACACGAGGCAGAGATCCTTAAGCTTATAGCCTGGGACTTTGAAAGGACCTGACTGGTTGAAACTGGTCTGGGAAAGTTCCTTCTCAGTATCTGGGCAGGAGATTTCTAGCTTCTGCCCCGTTTTCCCCATAGGCTAGTACTGCTCATCTCTGCTCAACGGCGGAGCTAGACAAGAGAGGAATTGAGAAGAAGGAGAAGCCGCAGAAGAAGCTGACCTTTCCTTCAACTGCCCTGTGGTTAGCTCCCTCGCAGAGGGATAAAAGACCTTGAACCAAAGTCTCTGGGCACACTTGATGGTGCTTTTCCTCCCCCGGCCTCAGGCACAGGCTGACTCCTGGGTGCCTGGCTGGCTCCAGCCCAAGTCCTGATGAGTGCAGCCTGTATCTTGATGGCCTTCATTGTGCCTGGAGGAGGGCAGAGGAGTACAAATGTTCGAGGTGTCCCAGGACTCTTCCACAGACCAAAACCTCCCTGGAGTGGGGAAAGGTGTTTATTGGATTTGGCAGAATGTCCAAAGCCTTACGTCCTCTCCACGTGCACTCACGAGGCTCTGTCATCTGCAGCTGGCCTCCTGACCCTGAGTAGGCATTCTCTATAGGACGAACCCTTCACACACACCGGAAAAAAGCAGGCTGCCTTTCTGACTTTGCAAGCAGACATCCTGGAGGCTTGTAACTACAATGTAATTCATTTCTAGGGAACCCAGCCAAATCGGCTTTCGGAACTTCTATTTACTGGGTTCATTTCATCTCAAATGCTGAGAACTGTGAGCCAGGCCCAAATACAAAAGCCCCTTGGGGCTGAGTGTGATGGTTCATGCCTGTAATTCCAGTACTTTGGAACTCCAACGTGGGGCAGATTGCTTGAGCACAGGCGTTTAAGACCAGCCTGGACAACCTGGCGAAAGCCCATATCTTCAAAAAGTACAAAACTTACCTGGGTCTGGTGGCTCACAGCTGTACTCCCAGCTACTCAGGAGGCTGAGGTGGGGGGATCGCTTGAGCCTGGGGGGGTCGAGGCTGCAGTGAGCCATGATTGCAACACTGCACACAGCCTGGGTGAGTCACCAAGACCCTGTCTCAAAAATACAAATTTAAAAAGCCCCTTGGGAGACCCTGCCTAATATTACTCAACATACTTGTGCTTTTCTTCACCATTGCTCCAGGGGAATCTGAATTCCTCCCGGTTCCGCAATTCCCTACCACGGGCTCAGAAACCTTAGTTATTCTGAAAGCAGCAAGAGGTCAGTTTTAGGCCAAAATCTATTTATTCTGCTCTCAATGTCTTTCAAAGGAAACTGGAAATAACGCAATGCTCCACATGGTGATCGAGGAAGAACAGGATGTTTCCCCTTCATTTCTCTAAATGAAAGGCTGCTTAGGCAAGTGCCTGAGCCATGAAGAGCCCCACCTCACTCTTGCTCTCCTTCTCTTAGTCTGCTCTGTCTCATGTAAGGCAGAATCTTTGGAGGATACAGAGAGTAATTACAACTGAGTTCTGCTGGCCCAGGGTATGCTGACTTTCTGCTCATCCCATGGCGAACCGCCATGGCCAAGGGCTCGTTCTCCCTGCCCCTCTGCCCGCTTAGCCTAGGAGCAAAGAGAGTTCCACTTGCCACCCGTCTTCACAGACATTTGCATCGCCTGTCTTCTATAATTTCACCCTCTGGTGGGTGTGTAGTGGTGTCTCATAAGTTTTGTTTTTGTGGGGTTTTTGTTTTGTTTTGTCTTGTTTGAGGCAGAGTTTCCCTCTGTCACCCAGGCTGGAGTTCAGTGGTGCCATCTCGGCTCACTGCAACCTCAGACTCCCGGCTCAAACGATTCTCGCGTCTCAGCCTCCTGAGTAGTGTGCCACTACACTCGGTTAATTTTTGTATTTTTGTAGAGACAAGGTTTCTCCATGTTGGCTGGTGTGGTCTCAAACTCCTGACCTCAGGTGATCCACCTGCCTCAGCTTCCCAAAGTGCTGGAATTACCTGCATGAGCCACTGTGCCCTGCCAAACAAAAACCAATTTTAAAATTAGCTGGATGTGTCTCTTAAAAATGTGTTTTGGCCAGGTGCGATGGCTCACACCTGTAATCCCAGCACTTTGAGAGGCGGAGGCAGGCGGATCAGGAGGTCAAGAGTTCAAGACCAGCCTGGCCAACCTGATGAAAACCCCTCTCTACTAAAAATACGAAAATTAGCTGGGCATGGTGGGGCACACCTGTAATCTCAGCTACTCAGGAGGCTTAGACAGGAGACTCACTTGAACCCAAGAGGCAGAGGTTGCAGTGAGCCAAGATCATGCCATTGGACTCCAGCCTGGGTGACAGAGCCAGACACTGTCTCAAAAAAAAGAAAAAAAAGTTGTGGTTTTTGTTTGTTGTTGTTGTTGTTGTTGTTGTTGTTGAGATGGAGTCGCCCTCTGTCGCCCAGACTGGAGTGCAGTGGCCATGGGTTCCAGCGATTTTCCTGCCTCAGCCACATCAGGTAGCTGAGACTACAGGCACGCACCACCATGCCCAGCCAGTGTGGGTGTGTGTGTGTGTGTGTGTGTGTGTGTGTGTGTGTGTGTGTGTATTTTTAGTAGAGACCAGGTTTCGCCATGTTGGCCAGGCTGGTCTCGAACTCTTAACCTCAGGTGATCTCACCTCAGCCTTCCAAAGTGCTGGGATTACAGGTGTGAGCCACTGCGCCCAGCCAAAAATGTTTTTTTTCACTTCCATTTATCCAACACTTCCTGCTGTTCTGCGTACCTGACACTAAATGTCTTCTTCCTCTTTCCTGTTCCCCACTTCTTTTGTGGGATCCTCTTGAAGCCTCCCTTGTGGACTGTGTCTCTTTCCTGCCACGAGGTGGCAGACTTTGCCTGCTCTTCCACCCTAAGCTCTTCCACAACCGCTTAGGGTCCGCGGGAGTTGGGGGTGGACAAGCTGATGGAATCCTGTGTCTTTTCTGAAGTTCTGCTTGGCAATCAATTGCTTCCTTTTCTTTTTGGTCCTCGTGGTCAGCACAATGCTTTGGGCAGAGTCAGCGTTCAATAACAAGCAAAGCCGACACAGTTTTGGTTTGTAAGATAAAGTTCTAGAGGCCTATTGCGTAACAAAGTGTGGTCTATGTCACAGGACTGAACCATACTCTCATAAGTGGTTATGGGCCGGGCGTGGCGGCTCACACCTGTCATCCCAGCACTGGGAGGCCAAGGTGAGCAGATCACGAGGTCAGGAGATCGAGACCATCCTGGCCAACATGGTGAAACCCCATCTCTACTAAAAATACAAAAATTAGCTGGTCCTGGTGGCACGTGCCTGTAATCCCAGCGCATGCCTGTAATCTCCTGCCTACTCCAGAGTCTGAGGCAGAAGAATCACTTAAACCAGGGAGCCAGAGGTTGCAGTGAGCAGAGATAGCACCACTGCACTCCAGCGTGGCGACAGAGCCAGACTCTGTCTCAAAAAAAAAAAAAAAGTGGTTATGATGGTAAAGTTTGTTATACGTTTTGCAGCACAACTGAAAGTAAAAATATAATAATAGTTCAGTTTTTCTTTTTTTAGACAAGAGTCTCACTCTGTTTCCCAGGCTGGAGTGCCATGCTGCACGATCTCAGCTCACCGCACCCTCTGCAAACTCTGCGTCCCAGGTTCAAGCGATTCTCTTGCCTTAGCCTCCGGAGCAGCTGGGATTAGAGGTGTGTGCCACCACACCCAGCTAATTTTTGTATTTTTAATAGAGGCGGGGGGTTTCACCATATTGACCAGGCTGATCTAAAACTCCTAGCCTCATGATCCACCTGCCTCAGCCTCCCAAAGTGCTGGGATTACAGGTGTGAGCCACTGCGCCGGCCAGTCAGGGCTTTGTTTACCCAACCAAAGCCCCAAGGCGGCACTCATCATCATGTCTTTATACTTCCTCTGTTATTATAAGCAAAGTAGATTAATGGACTAGGCACGGTGCCTCACCCCTGTAATCCCAGCAGTTTGGGAGGCCAAGGTAGGTGGATCACCTGAGGTCAGGAGTTTGAAACCAGCCTAGCCAACATGGTGAAACCTTGTCCCTACTAAAAATAGAAAAACTAGCCAGGAAGGTAGCCCATGCCTGTAGTCCCAGCTACTTGGGAGGCTGAGGCAGCAGAATCACTTGAACCCAGGAGGCGGAGGTCGCAGTGAGCCAAGATCATGTCATTGCACTCCAGCCTGAGCGACAGAGTAAGACTCAAATAAATAAATAAATAAATGTAAAGTAGATTAACGAAGGCAAAGCCTCTCTTTGCAAAATTTCTCTACAAGAATGTCCACTCTCCAAATGCTCTGTGACCGGTGTTTGCAGAATGTTTACGACGGCTTACGACGAAAAAGGCCCAGGAGGTTACAGCTGTGGTCTTCCTCACACAGCAAGGGGGAGCTAGGGCCCACATAAAAATTCAACCAAGGAGCACAGCCATGCGTGTCCTGATCTTAGGACAGGGTAGGGCTGAGAACCGGGTGAGCGCTGGGCGAGGCTGTCCGGGGGACACTCCGGCCACTGCTGGATCTGACCCAGGAAAGCAGCCCCTGGTGTGGGCCCATGAGACGGCAGCCAGGAGGCCCAGCTGTCGATGGCAGCTCCGTGCCTGCAAACACACTCACACATGCCTGGAGATGGATCTGGCAAGGCTCTTGGAAATCACCTGTGAAGATGAGCAAACGGAGCCCCGGAGAGGGGAAGGGACATTGCCAGGATCACACACACTGTGAGGGAGGCCAGAAACCAAACGGGATCCCAGATCTTCGCAGGGGCAGCCCAGTGCCCCGTGCCCCACCACGTGCATTTAAGGAAGGAAGCTGGCAAAAACAATGGGTGGAAACAATTTCTGACCACTTAGGAAGCGGAAATCCTTCGCAAAGATGAGATGTATCAACTGGGTTCAATTCTGCAAAAGCTGTACATTCAAAATGTAGAAGGAAAGACACCAATTTGGGAAACAAGGCAGGTGGAGGCAAAACAAAGATATTAATAATAATCAGTGAAGAGCAGAGCACCTCCCTGGCCTGGTAGCTCACTCCTGTAATCCCAGCAATTTAGGAGGCTGAGGTGGGTGGATCACTTGAGGTCAGGAGTTCAAGACCAGCCTGGCCAGCATGGTGAAACCCCATCTCCACTAAAAATAGAAAAATTAGCCAGGGGTGGTGGTGCACACCTGTCATTTCAGCTACTCAGGAGGCTGAGGTGGGAGAATTGCTTAAACCTGGGATGCGGAGGTTGCAGTGAGTGGAGATCACACCACTGCACTCCAGCCTGGGTAACAGAGCGAGACTCTGTCTTCAAAAAAAAAATGTAGCCAGGTGTGGTGGTGCACACCTGTGGTCCCAGTTACTCCGGAGGCTGAGGGGGGAGGATCAGTTGACCTTAGGAATTAGAGGCTGCAATGAGCCGAGATTGCAGGACTGCACTCCAGCCGGGGTGACAGTGAGACCCTCTCAAAAATAAATAAATAAATAAATAAGAGTACTAGGAGAACAGCACTGAAAGGTGTTAGAGACTTTTAGAGACTTGGATGCAGTCAGCCTGGGCTCAGCTCAGTGTGTCGACATTAGGGAAGGTACTTAACTCTCTGAACTTCAGTTACTCGTTGAAAAACAGAAAATTAACTGCACAATAGAGCAGGAGGAAGTGGCTGCAGTCAGCACCGTATCTGCGAGCTCCTGCGAGGTCAGGAGATGTTGGTGCATCTGATTCTATTCATCGATGGTAGGAAGTGATAGCACCTGTCGGACCTCTACCCAGACTCTAATTGCTGAGATAGAATGAATCAAAACCCAAGCTTTGCTGAGTCTAGAAAGAAAATTTACAACCTGCATAGGGCTTCCCTCAAAGAGCAACAAATCACAGAAGCATCTGCAGAGCAAGGCCAAGTTCACAGTGCTGAGTGCCCTTCAGTGCTCTCCATCTTCCGTAGATTGTAGGATAGTGTGTCTTCCAAGATGTGTGCTCACATCCGGTCACCTCGGAAATCATTCAAACGTCAGCTGGACAACATTAGCAAGAAGCCTGCAAACCCTGGCTCCCTGACACTTCAGCCAGGCTCCTGTTTCTCTTTCTGATTTCCTAACAATGCACAGGCCCTGCCCTCAGGGCACCCACCCACTGCCTCCGAGTGATGGGCACTCCCAGACAAGACCCAGGCTTTCCTCCCCACGGCGCCAGCCTGGGAAAAGCAGACAGAGCTCGGCCCCGATGGCCCCTCCGCCGACTCCCCCAGCCCTTCCCTTCCCTGGCACCAAAACAGATGACTTCATCTGAGGGACACAGCTCCTATCAGCCAGCCAGGCCTCCGGAACGGGAGCAGAAGGGAGCACGGAGGCTGGCCTCTGCTCTGGTTACTTTGGCACAGGAGGTGGCTCTGTGGAGTGTCAGACACAGCCTTCAAATCAGAGAAGCCACGGCCTTGATCCAGGGCCCCTGCCACCCGGGGCCAGCGCTGGCCCTGCACGTGGCCGCTTCTCTCAGCCTGACTTCCTCCCTCCTCCACACTGCGGTGGGGTGCACAGTTAGAGGCTGCTACACAGACGGCAGAGGAGCCTCCCTTTCTGAGTCCCTGCTCTCCATCCTAAGCCCGCTGACCATAGTCCATTCACTGGGTCCATGTTGAGAGTCTCAGTCATTTTTAATCCAGAGTGGGAATTCAAGTCTCAATTACTGTCTAGATTCAGGGGTCCACTTTCCTGCTCCTCAGCCCCCTTCCTTGAGGGTGCCATGTGTGACTATGGAGGGGCCCTCAGGGAGGGCGGGAAGAGTCGCTCAGGCGGTCAATGGCCTCAGAGAAGCAGTCACATCCCGCCTGGGCATGTCACTGCGCTGGTGGCCTCACTGTTGGTCTTTTCCAATCTGGTCCAATGCTTTAAGGGTGCCGGTTGCTGCCCTAGCCGGAATGGAACGCATGCGGTCACCCGGAAGAGGGCAGCGCTGGAGCTAGGATTGGGTTTCCCACAGCCATGTGGGCTCAAGCCAAGCCAGTCACCTAACCTCACTAGACCTCAGTGGTCCCATCTGTAAAACGGGGACATGATTGTCACAATCTCAGCGCAGCGTTGTAAGAATTACTACTTTGTGGCCAGTGTGTAGTAAGTACTCAATAAATGCAAGGTTTTTTTGTTTTGCCTTATTTTAAATAGAGGAAGGGAGAGAGGGAGTAAGAAAGAAGGAAAGAGGAAGGAGGCTCTGGCTCAAGCACAATAGCTCACACCAGTAATCCCAGCAGTTTAAGAGACTGAGGTGGGAGGACTACTTGAGCCCAGAGGTTTGAGACCAGCCTGGGTAACACAGTAAGTCCGTATCTCTACTAAAAATGTAAAAATTAGCCCAGTGTGGTGGTGTGCCCCTATAGTCCCAGCTATTTGGGAGGCAGAGACAGGAGGATCTCTTGAGTCTGGGAGGTTGAGGCTGCAATGAGCTGTGATTGCATGACTGCACTCCAGCCTGGGTGATGAAGCAAGATCCTGTTAAAAGAAAAGGGAAGGCCGGGCACGGTGGCTCAAGCCTGTAATCCCAGCACTTTGGGAGGCAGAGGCGGGTGGATCACGAGGTCAAGAGATCAAGACCATCCTGGTCAACAAGGTGAAACCCCGTCTCCACTAAAAATACAAAAATTAGCTGGGCATGGTGGTGCGCACCTGTAATCCCAGCTACTCAGGAGGCTGAGGCAGGAGAATTGCCTGAACCCAGGAGGCGGAGGTTGCGGTGAGCCGAGATCGTGCCATTGCACTCCAGCCTGGGTAACAAGAGCGAAACTCCGTCTCAAAAAAAAAAAAAAAGAAAAGGGAAGAAAGGGGAGGGGAGGGGAGGGAAGGTGGGAAGTAGGGAAGGAAAGGAAGGGAGAGAGGGAGGGAGGTGGGAGGGAGGGGGTAGGGAAAGAAAATAAAAAGTAAAAAGTCAGGCCAGGTGACGTCACTCCCGCCTGTAATCCCAGCACTTTGGGAAGCCGAGGGATCACCTGAGGTCAGCAGTTCAAGACCAGCCTGGCCAACATGGCGAAACCCCATCTAGTAAAAATATAAAAAATTAGCCAAGCATGGTGGCATGATGGTGGGTCCCTGTAATTCCAGCTACTTGGGAGGCAGGAGAGTTGCTTGAACCCGGGAGATGAAGGTCACAGTGAACCGAGGCAATATTGTTGCATTCCAGCCTGGGCAACAGAGCGAGACTCTGTCTCAAAAAAGAAAAAAAAGTCTGAGGGTTTGGGATCTCAGTCAGACTGGGGAGCAAAAGACTCAGGCTGTGTCTAAGACAAAGGCCAGTAACTTCATCCACTGGAACTGAAAATATGAGGCATACATACATGCAAGCAGCTCATAACCACCTCCAGGCGGGCTGCCCTCAGGTCTGCCCTTCATGTTTCTCTCCCCATTTTATCAATGTGGTATCTACTACCAGTGTCGGGGGCTGCATAGGGCATACGTGTGGCTTTCACTGTCCACCCCTTGCTAAGGGGTGTTAGGGCAGCCCTAGGGAGACGAGCTGGCTTCCTGCCGGAGGACCAACCACACAGGAGGGCCTCCTGGTCCAACCATTGTGACCACCTGATAGTGTTGGGGTGTCCACAGGGCTGTCTTTGAGGCGTGATACATCACAGGTTAACTTCTGGAAATGTGGGGACAGCTGGGCGGCCCTGATCAGTGTGTGTTTCTGTGATGGAACAAACCAGTCTCTTAGCCTAAGTAACCCTCAGTCTGCCTTCCTCTGAGTGACGAGGACACTCAGCTCACACAGCCACACCGGTGGCTCCCACCCTGGCGTCTGTCTCCACACCTGTGGGGCGGCCCTTGAGGGTCCATTGCCGTCCACGGCTGCAAAGAAAGAGGTTCTGTGAAGCGCAAGGGAGTAAACAGTGTGGCCGCAAAAAAAAAAAAAAAAAAAAAAAAAAGTCCACCGAGGTCTAAGTCGGAGAGCACACCCTCCAGAGCGTCTGGCCTCCTTTGAGGGCTCTGCCGTGTGGTGCAAGTTTCCAAGAACATGGCCCATGGGTAGGATGCCAGATTTCAAGTCTGGAGACCTGGATTCTTTCCTTCCCAGCTGTGCAGCCTTGAGTGAGTCATTTAACCTTTGTAGGCTACAGTTTCCTCATCTGTGACAGATATAAGAAGTCTTGTTCATTCTCCCTTCCAGGTGGTAGGAATCAGAGGAGACCATCAGAGTGGGTGGCTTCACACTCTGCAAGGCCTGCTGCGGTCTCCAGGTTTCCAGGCAGGATCTCCCAGGCTCCAGCCTCTCCTCCAACCCTGGATATGGGACAAGGAGCAACTTGATCCCCAGCCTCAGATCAAGACAGAACTTCCCGGCATTCTGAGGAAGCAGAGCCCCACTCACCACTCCAGACGCCCTTCCCCATGACTTCACTTAACATGAAGAGGAAATGAAGCCTGGGCACAGTGGCTCGAGCCTGTGATCCCAGCACTTTTGGGGGCCAGAGCAGGAGGATCACTTGAGGCCAGGAGTTTGAGACCAGCCTGGGCGACATAGCAAGACCCTGACTCTTGCACCACGAGAAGCGGGAGAGACCATCTGGAATTGCAGTGGTGGGAGGGGGGGGGCTGGAGGCTTCCCGAGACTGCGAGGTCCTCGGAGGCAAGAACGGCCTCTTTGTGAGAGCTAGCAGAGTCCTGGGAACCTCCTAAACCGCTGAACAAGAGGCACAGCGTAAAGCCTGAGCGGTGTGGGAGAGGAGGGGCACAGCGGAGGAAGAGGGAGCCCTTGTTTTCAGGCACTGGCCTGCCCTCGTGCCCCGGGAATGGAAGAGAGGAAGGAAAGAGGTCTGCAAACCTGGAGTGGCCAAGCCGCAAGCTGAGCCGCCCGCACCCCCGCTTCCTAGCACGGTACCTTGGGCCCCCACGGTTGCTCTAATGACTCTGATTTGCCATCATAGCCCTGGTGATTCTGGGCACCGGCCTGGCCAGTGTATCCCCAGCACTGCCGCCGCCATGAGTTTCACCCCCTCCCGTGCCCCAGGAGCGCCTCTTGCCATCACTGTGTGCCCATTGGGTCTGCTCAGAGCTGTGCACCCCCTGCCAGGCCCCACCCCAGAAGAGTCAGCTTCGCAGAGGCTTCTGGAGGGTTGGGGGGACGGAGAGGCTGCAGACAAGCTGTCGGGCTGGGTATTATTGTCCAGACTTGAGAGGCCACTTATCTGGGCTGCCCACACAGGGAAATGAGATAGTCCAGCAGGACTTTTCCCACTAATATTCTTATCTTGACTGGAAAGAATACTGTGTTTGTGTGTGAAGACGTGCGTGTGTGATTTTGCAAACCCCTGTGTGTGTGTCTATTTGAGTGTTTTCATCCCATAACTTCTGACCACATGGCTATACATTGGGGCCATTTTATGGCTTGAATGCCACGTATGAGTGTGAATCATGTCTGCCTGGGGTCTGCTGAGGGAGACGGCAAGAAGGGAGGCAGGGTGGAGGATGCTAAGAAGAAAGACAAACTCAGAGGGAAAACCTTTAAAAAAGGGAAATCAACTAGTTGTGGTAAAAGGATGAAGCAATGGGTATTTTCATCCACTGATTATGAGGGTGTGTATTGATATAGTCCTTACAGAGAGCAAGCTGTAAACGTTAAAACATTGAAATGTTAAATGTGCCTTCTCTTGATTGGAAGTCCACGTTCCGTCGCTTCCCAAGAGAAATGCTTGCATCTATCCACGCAGAAATATGTACCAGAATGCGCATGCGGAGTTATCTGCAGCAGTGAAAATTATAAACAACCTAAATGTTAGTGGACAAGGCTGTGGGTAAACATAGTAGAGTATTTTGTTGCTGTTTTTATGTCTTTCCTTTTTTTCTTGTCTCTGAGGTTTCCTTAGATGAATCATATTATAGCACGGTTTAACAATGTATCAGTCAGAAAAAACGAGAACAGTCTCCACACCAAAATGAAGATTCCCCAAAGGTGCAAGTTTTTTAAATTGTAGAATGTATATGGATTATACCATATAAGCAACAGAAAAAAGTGTATGTAGCCTATTAATTTGACTGTTTCAGGTACCTCATGTAAGCACAATTATACAGTATTTCAGATTTTCCAGAATTTCCTTCCTTTTTAAGGCAGTATAATATTCCATTATACATATATTCTACATTTAGTCTATTTATTCATCCATGGATGGATATTGAGTTGTTTGGACCAATGTTTAAGTGAATTTCTCAGCTTAGGTTTTGGTATATTATGTGAGAGAGATTTTTTTCCCCACCAAGAGGCCTAAGCAAATCAAGTCTCCATCACCGGCAGCTAGGATTTGTCTGGTCCCCCATTCACTGAGCAAGCAGCTTTTCAAGGGTCCTCACTTTTGCATGAATCTCAGATCCAGCTCCCCTTTCTTAGAAGCCTGTCCCTATGAGAGTGTTAAAATCCAAGCCTCTGGCCAATAGGAATGATTTCCTCGTCCTACAGCCATTCCTCAGATTCCACACCCAGGCTCTCACACTTGCCACTCTGCCTCTCAATTCCTCTTCATTCCCGCATCTGGGATTCCCCTTTCTTGCTTTGAAGAAATGGTTTTCAATCTTGGCTCATGTTTACAATCAATTGGGGACATTTTTTTAAATCCCAGGACACAACCCAGACTGATTACATTCAAATCTCTGCCATAAAAAGTGAGGTTTTAAAGATATACTATGCAAATAATAGTATAATAGGTACCTGGATGTGTAAAAGCTCATAAAGGTATAACTTGAATTATCAAACACATGAGCGCTGCTCTGGCGCTGCTGCCTGTGTTAGGTGGTGGCTTCTGGATTCTGTTCTAACAGTGGCAGATTGTTTGTGATCATTTCTAGGCATCAATTTTAATCTGGAAATAAAATGGTCACCTTGGCTTTCTCCTTCAGCCTCCTATGTGACAGTTTCCCAACTCTAAGAACATTCTGATGTTCTATGTCACATCTTCCTATGGGGTATGTACCATTTTTCAATAATAGCAAATAAATGAGTCTTCTCAGTGTGTCTTCATCTTGTCACCACTGTTGAAGAGCGCGATTCTCCTCTGGCCTGTACCCGAGCTTCGGCTGCTGTACAGTTTCTCCAGTCAACTCCAGGAAACGTATTAATAGTAATAACAGCAGCCAACCAGTATTAAGAACTTTTGGGCCAGGCATGGTGGTTCACACCTGTATCCCAGCACTTTGGGAGGCTGAGGTGGGTGGATCACCTGAGGTCTGGAGTTCAAGACCAGCCTGGCCAACATGGTGAAATCCCATCTCTACGAAAAATAACAAAAATTAGCCAGGTGTAGTGGTGTGTGCCTGTAATCCCAGCTACTCAGGAGGCTGAGACGAGAATCGCTTGAACCTGGACAGCAGAAGTTGCAGTGAGCCGAGATCATGCCATTGCACTCCAGCCTGGGAGACAAAGCGAGTCTCTATCTCAAAAAAAAAAAAAACTATTAAACTGCCCTGCTACCATTTGGACCAATAACCTGGACCACAAATTTTCCATTTTTACTTTTTATTGTCCTTCCATAAATGTAAGTATATAACATTAACAAATATAAAATGCAACAATGTAATATATAGCATAATATATACTCTATAATTATTACTATTAATATAAGCTATATTTATTATGAACTATTTTAAATATACAAATAAGTACAGAAAAACAGACCTCAGTATGACTACCCTGAAAGATTTAATAAATGTCAATACTTTGGCACATTGGTATCAGATCTTTTGAAATAAAAAACAAATTGTGGCCAGGCATGGTGGCTCATGCCTGTAATCCCAGCACTTTGGGAGGCCAAGGTGGGTGGATCACGAGGTCAGGAGTTTTGAGACCAGCCTAACCAATATGGTGAAACCCCATCTCCACTAAAAATACAAAAATCAGCTAGGCATGGTGGCGGGCACCTGTAGTCCCAGCTACCTGGGAGGCTGAGACAAGAGAAATGCTTGAACCCAGGAGGCGAAGGTTGCAGTGAGCCGAGATCACACCACTACACTCAAAAAAAAAAAAAAAAAACAGTGGCTCCTGGGAGGCTGCTCTGGGGAGAAAGAAAAGGCTCAGTCCTGGACCAGCAATAGAGGGACAGGAGAGGGATGAGGCAGTGCGCGTGCTGCTGCCCCAGGAGGCTACTGAGGCCCTCCCAGCTCTAAACCCACCTCCTGCCCTCCCCTGTGTGCTGGGGAGCAGCCCAGAGAGGCAGACACACAGCCAGGACCATGCTCCCATCTGGGTTACACACAGGTGTCATTGTTTTAGAGGTGGTGTGGCTTACTTTAAGGCCCAAGAAGGCTTAGGAAGGTTGACCTCACAGGGGGCAGACTCAGGACCACGGAGTGCAGAGGCTGAACAACATCCCCAGGCGCTGTGTGTGCTGTGACCAAGCTTTGGCCTTTCCCACTTGAAACCACCAGCAGGTAACCGTGACCCCAAGTCCACAGCAGAGCCTGGAATACATCCACTACTTCCCCACTCACTCAAATTTCCCAACAGATCCAGCAAATTTGATGAAAGAAAAATCCAGAGAAGGAAGTGCTGCCAGTCTGATATGCTTCCAGCACGCAGTCGTGGCTGCTGTCTTCCCGGGGACATCTGTTGGTCCTAGTGACTGGCCTGGAGGCAGGGACATGGACAAGCTGGTCCCCAGGGCACACTCCAAAGGGCTCAGAGCCCCACCGGCTGGGCCAAAGGCGCCAGCAGCCTCCCAGCCTGCTCCTCCTCATAGCCCCTCCCTGACCTGCCCTGTTGCTGGCCCCAGGGCCCCGGGGGAGGCCTGAAGAGGCCGTGGGAGTTTGGCTACCATTATCCGGCCCTTATCACCACTAACGTTCAGGCCGACACTGAGCCCACTTAGTTCAATGACGAGGAGCCGACCTGGGGGTCACGCCTGTCTCCAGAGAGCCGGTGCTATCTCGGTGACCTGCGGAAACCTTGGCATGAGCTCATGTTTTCTGACGACAGAGGACCCCGGCCATATCACGGGCCTGCACCCCCACCCTCTGCGTCTGCCTTGAGCCCAGTGAAGGCTCTACCATTACTCACTGAAATAGCAACACTGATAACGGCAGCAGACAGAAACACATTGATGAATTTCCATTCAGAAAAGGCCCTCCTCCCGCCCAGCCCACTGCCTGTGTGTGTCCAAGGCGGTGGACACCCAGGCACAGGCAGGGCCATGCTCAGACATAGCCCCAAAACATCAGCACCCCAACCCCGGCTCCCGTGAGGATGTGATGTGTCCATATGCCCTTAGAGGAGTATGTATCCTGGGAATTCATGCTACAGAGTGTTTTCTCCTCACTTGGGAAAATGCCTTTAGGACAGAAACCTTGTTTGATATATTGGTATGTTCCAAAATTGGCCCTGGCCTCACCAGCACAGGCTGTTCAGCATCAGCGGGCTGGGTTGAATTGAATTGGGCAGAGCTGACAGAACACAGGGGCAGGAAGCAGGTCACCGGGCTGCCGGCCCTGCCGTGGCTCCTGGTGGACGTGACGGGTGAGTTCCCTCTCTCTGGTCCATGTAAAGTTACCGTCTATGGTCTTAAGTTCTGTCTATTAACAAGAGCACTTAGTGCATTTACATTTAACGGCATTACTGACATATTTGAGTTAAATCTACCACTGCTTTTGTAATTTTCTTTCTCTTTTTTTAGACGGAATCTCGCTGTCTTACCAGGCTACAGTGCAGTGGCATGATCTCGGCTCAGTGCAACCTCCGCCTCCCAGGTTCAAGTGATTCTCCTGCTGCAGCCTCCCGAGTAGCTGGGACTACAGGTGCCTGCCACCATGCCCAGCTAATTTTGGTATTTTTGGTAGAGACGGGGTGTCACCACGTTGGCCAGGCTGGTCTCGATCTCTTGACCTCATGATTCAGCCACCTTGGCCTCCCAAAGTGCTGGAATTACAGGCATGAGCCACCATGCCTGGCCTCTTTTGTAATTTTCTATTTGTCTTGACTGTTCTATGTTTGTTTTTCTCTTCTTACTGTCACTTTATTTTTTTATTTTATTTGTATTTTTTGAGACAAGATCTCGCTCTGATGCCCAGGGTACAGTGCCGTGGCACGATCACAGCTCACTGTGGCCTCGGCCTCCTGGGTTTAAGCGATTCTCCCACCTCTGCATCCTACATAGCTGGAATTACAGGTGGAAGCCACCACACCCAGCCAATTTTAAAATTTTTTGTAAAGATCGAGTTTTACCATGCTGACCAGGTGGGTCTCAAACTCCTGGGCTCAAGCAATCCATGTGCCTCAGCCTCCCAACGTGCTGGGATTACAGGCTTGAGCCACCACACCTAGCTCTTCATCACGTTATGTAGTTTAGTCATTCCATCCTTTTCCTCTACTAATTTGAAAAGTAGATGCGCTATTTTCTCATGATTACCCTAGAAATTAAACACACAGAGTTACCTTCTTATCGAAGGGTAAAATTGGGTGCTGTTGGCTGGGAGTGGTGGCAACTGCCTGTAATCCCAGTGATTTGGGAGGCTAAAGTGGGAGGATCACTTGAACTCAGGAGTTCGAGACCAACCTGGGCAACATAGCAAGACCTCATCTCTACTCAAAGTAAAAAGTCAAAAAAATAAATAAATAAAAATTAAAAAATTAGTTGGGTGTGGTAGTGCAAACGTGTGTTCCCAGCTGCTATGGAGGTCGAAGCTGCATTGAGCCACTCTGCCATGGCTCATCTTTTGAGCTTATTTAATTAACATTTACTTAACGAATAATCTGATGATTTGCCTCAACTAGAGAATATTCTGTCTTAGAGAAATATTTAAAGACAGTTGGCCGGGAGCGGTGGCTCATGCCTGTAATCCCAGCACTTTGGGACATCCCGAGGTGGGCGGATCACCTGAGGTCAGGAGTTCTAGAGCAAGCAGCCTGGCCAACTTGGTGAAACTCTATCTCTACTAAGAAAATACTTTAAAAATTAGCTGGGGGTGGTGGTGGGCCCCTGTAATCCCAGTTACTCGGGAGAATGGCTTGAACCCGGGAGGCAGAGGTTGCAGTGAGCCAAGATCGTGCCACTGCACTCCAGCCTGGGCAACAAGAGTCAGACTCAATCTCAAAAAAAAAAAAAGACAGTTAACTGCTTGTAGTTGCGAAAACATAGTTTTGCAACTTCTACCAAGATTTGTTTATTTTGTTTTGTTTTGTGTCTGTTTGTTGAGTCAGGGTCTTGCTCTGTTACCCAGGCTGCGGTGCAGTGGCACAATCATGACTCACACAGCCTTAACCTCCCAGGCTCAAGTGATCCTCCCACCTCAGCCTCCTGAGTAACTGAGTCTACAGACGTGTGCCACCATGCCGGGCTAATTTTTTAATGTTTTTTAGAGACAAGTTCCCACTATGTTGCCCAGGCTGGTCTCAAACTCCTAGGTTCAAGTGATCCTCCTGGCTCTGCCTCTCAAAATGCTGGGAATACAGGTGTGAGCCACAGCATCCAGACAAGACTTTGTTTTAAACATCTGGGTAGAGCCCGAGCATGGTGGCTCACGCCTATAATCCTAGCACTCTGGGAGGCCGAGGCGGGCAGATCACTTGAGGTCAGGAGTTTGAGACCAGCCTGGCCAACATGGTAAAACCCTGTCTCTACTAAAAATACAAAAATTAGCCGGGCCTGGTGGAGCAGGTCTGTAATTCCAGCTACTCAGGAGGCTGAGGCACAAGAATCACTTGAACCTGGGAGGTGGAGGTTGCAGTGAGCCAAGGTCTTGCCACAGCTGCAGTCTAGGTGACAGAGTCAGACACTGTCACAAAAATAAATTATTTAATTAAATAAAATCAAACTGAAAGTGTTGTGTCTCACTCTTTGTCTAAATAATATAACTCCCATCGTTTTCATATTATTTGATGTATATCCGTATTACTTACCTATTGTGGCATCACAAACCAGGACACATTTAGAGGATTAAAAAAAAGCACATACGTATTATCTGCAAGCCTTTGTGGGTTAGGAGTCCAAGGATGACTTGGTGAGATCTTTGCTTCAGGGTCTCTCCTAAGGCTACAATCAAAATGTCTGCCAGGGGCAAGGCATGGTGGCTCACACCTACAGTCCTAACACTTTGGGAGGCCAAGGTGGGCAGACGGTTTGAGGTCAGCGGTTCAAGACCAGCCTGGATGACATGGCCAAATCCCATCTTTAATAAAAACGCAAAACTTAGTTGGGCATGGGGACATGCACCTGTAGTGCCAGCTACTCGAGAGGCTGAGGCGCAAAAATCGCTTGAACCTGGGAGACAGAGGTTGCAGTAAGCTGAGATTGCGCCACTGCACTCCAGCCTGGGCAACAGCAAGACTCCGTCTCAAAACAAAAAAAAAAAGCTCCCCCAGTGCTGGAGCTCATCTGAAGCTTCCTCTGAGCAGAAACTGATTCCAAACTTGCTCGTGTGGCTGTGGGCAGGATCTCATTCCTGTGGGGATGCTGGCCCACCACACTCAGCTCCCAGCTGGCTGTGCACCAGAAGCTACCCTGCTCTTCATCTCTATCATGTGGGTCTCCCAAACTTACTGTATCGAAGCCAACAAGAGAGAGTCTGGTAGCAAAACAGAAGTCGGGATCTTTGGTAATCTAATCACAGAAGAGGCGTCCCTCGTAATTAGAAGCAAGTTACTCAGGAGGAGGGATTACATGGGTGTGGCACCCGAAGGTAGGAATCACTGGGGAGCATGGTAGGAGCTGTGTACTGCACAGTCCTTTGAGTAGGCTCTCATGTGTGGACCCAGGCCTGGCCCAGGAAGTGTTCCGCCTGGCCCCTCCTCGCCACCTAAAAGACACTGCTTCAAAACTCATGCTTCAAAGTTAGCCAAGAGGCCAGGTATGCTGGTTCACACCTGTAATCCCAACGCTTTGGGAGGCCAAGGTGGGCAGATCACCTGAGGTGAGGAGTTCGAGACCAGCCTGGCCAACATGGTGAAATCCCATCTCTCCTAAAAAGACAAAAATTACCCAGGCATGGTGGCGCATGCTTATAGTCCCATCTACTCGAGAGGCTGAGGCAGGAGAATCTCTTGAACTTGGGCGGCAGAGGTTGCAGTGAATGAGATAGCGCCCCTGCACTCCAGCCTGGGTGACAAAGTGAAACTTGGTCTAAAAACCACAAAAAACACAAAGTCAGCCAAGATATGTGAGCGCCCTGAGTCTATCACATCATAGTTGGGTGACCTTGAACTAATCTCCCTGAATCTCAGTGTTCTAATCTGTAACCTGGGATAATAAATGTCCTCAAAGAGCTTATGTAAGGTAATATTCAGCCAGCATGCACCACCTCAGACAGGCTTACCAGTTCTTGAAATACTGAAATCCGCCAAGCACCATGGCTCATACCTGTAATCCCAATGCTTTGGGAGGCTGAGCTGAGAGGATCCCTTGAGGCCAGGAGTTCCGGTCTCAGGCTCCCAAAGCACTGAGATTACAGGTGTGAGCCATGTCATTCCAACTCTTGAGGCTGAAGCAAGTTATAATCATGCCACTGCACTCTGGTCTGGATGACAGAGCAAGACACTGTCTCAAATAAAGAAAACAGATGCCAGGCATAGTGGCTCATGCCTGTAATCCCAGCACTTTGAGAGGCTAAGGTGGGAGGACTGCTTGAGCCCGGAATTTCAAGACCAGCCTGAGCAACACAGCAAGACCCCACATCTATAAAATAAAATTATAAAAAGAAAAAGGAAAGAACTACTGAAATGCTTCCAATCCTGATGGCAAATGCTTGCTTCCTGAGCCTCTGGACGTCCCTTGGCTACCCTAGTATTCCCGATCCCTCCTCCCTCAGGACCTTCTTGCAGCCTGCGTACTCTACCAACTACAGGAATAGCATCCGGCATGGCAGCGGGCTTCTAGGACACGGCTCTGATGCCATGCACACCACTCCCTGGTCTATGCCATCCCAAATGCAGCATGGTTTATTGTCACCCTTGGTTGCTAATATTAAATATAAACGTTAAAGTCTGTAAGAGCAACCTGTCTTCCTGCCTGTATTCTGAAAACACTTTGTCTTTGAGACAGGTCTCACTCTATCTCAGGCTGAAGTACAATGGTGCGATCTTGGCTCACTGCAACCTCCACCTTCCAGGCTCAACTGATTCTCTTGCATCAGCCTCTGGAGTAGCTGGGATTACAGATGCCTGCTACCACGTCCAGCCAATTTTTATTTATTTATTTTTTTTTTGTAGAGATGGGGATTCGCCATGTTGGACAAGCTGGTCTCAAACTCTTGAGCTCAGGTGATCTGCCCACCTCAGCCTCCCAAAGTGCTGGGATTACAGGCATGAGCCACAGTGCCCAGACTGAAATTGTTTGAGAAAGAAAACAAAGAAAGTAGAAGACTGGCTTTGCATCACTCACCAAGTGGGCCCATTAACAGAACCCAGAATTAGGAGGCGGGGCCTTGCTGGCCAGGACGAACTTCCTGGGGCAAGGCCACCTGTGCTCAGGCCTGTAGCTGAGCAGATGCAGAGGAGGGCAGGAAGGTCAGGAGGGAGGGCAGCATGTGCCAACGGGGCAGGAGACGGCAGCCTCAAAAGTGGAGAGCTTTATCCATGTTCACTAAAGGGGGCCACCATGCACTGTCCCCTCCTGGGGAGCCCTTCTGTCTCTGAGGATAGAAGGTGCCCAGAGCAGTAGCAGGGAACCTGAGAAGCCACCCACAGAAAATCTGAGACCCAGGCTCTATGGGAGGTCAAAACTTTATGACCTGTCCCTCAAAATAGGTTTGTTTGTTTTGTTTTTGTTTTTTGTTTTTTGTTTTTTTTGGTCTTTTTTGCTTATCTGGGTAAAACCCCAAACTCCTTCCCATGGCTGAGACCTATCAGGTCACATCTCCAAGCTCTGACTCTGTCCTTCCGTAGACCTGAGCTGCCACCTCCCAGGCCCTCACTTCCGCCCCCACGGCCTGGAGGCTGCCACCACCCACCCGAGGCTGCCCTCTCAGCTCTGTCTGCAGCCATGTCCGGCCTGGGCGTCCCTGAGAAGCTCCCAGGCTGGGGTCAGCCGGCATGCAGGCAGTGTCATGGGGACACCGTGGGGAGATGGAGGGTGCTGGGGAGCGGGAGATGAAAACAGGAAAGTGGAGGTGATAAGGAGAGAGTTTCAAGGGAACCGGGATGTATTTTTCCAAACAGCAAGGATTGGGGAAATCCTGGCCTGAAGAATAGCAGTGCCTGGTCATCGGGATCAAAGCAAAGTTGAAACGCCCCTTGGCACAGAGCCGGGAAGAAGGGGCAGCTGTGTGCTGTGCAGCGGCTCCTCCAGGAGGTGAGACCATTCATTCGTTCAACCCAACAGTGATCGAGGGTGTATTTCTTTTAGGTTTTGCACAAACGCAGATGTGGCAGGTCCCCTGGGCCACGGCGCCCAGGTTTACTCTTCCTGGGCGTGCCAGGCACAGGGCTGCCTCTGCACCTTTGCACTCAGTTTTCCTGGGCCTGGAGGACACTTTCAGTGATAGCCATACATGCCACTCCTTTCCTCCTCGTCTTTAGTAAAAGGACATTCTATTTAAAATTGCAGTGACGCCCCGCCTCTCAGTCCCCATGCCTATCTTCCCAGGCCTGTCCCTAACATTTGGAGAGCTTGGAATGAGAGTAAAACTGGGCTGGGCCAGGTGGCTCATGCCTGTAATCCCAGCACTTTGGGAAGCCGCTGGTGGGTGGATCACCTGAGGTCAGGAGTTCAAGACCAGCCTGACCAAAATGGTGAAACCCCGTCTCTACTACAATACCAAAAACTAGCCAGGCATGGTATGTGCCTGAGATCACGCCACTGTGCTCCAGCCTGGTGACAGAGTGAAATTCCATCTAAAAAAAAAAAAAAAAAGTAAAAATAATGGTCCACCCCTTTCTGTTCCCACACCCATTTCCACCCTGCACCTCAGTCATTCGTGTGAATACCCCGGCGACAGGAGACAGTCACCTCTTGACAATATGTTTGGCTTGCAGGTACATTCCACCCTGTCAAGGTCAGACCTATGGGAACACATACAAACCCTAGACATGGGTTCAGTGCCTTCTGAGCAGGGACTCTTGAGGTCTTGGATACCAGAGTGAAACCTAGAGGAAGATCTTGGCTCCTCCCCATCGGGATGGTGTCCACCCGATCGCGACCGAAGCGGGGCTCTCCCCACCCGCTCCTCATCCCTGCTCCGTTGGAGTGAGGTGGCTGCTCTTTCCCAAATGGCCGCTTGGTGGCGCTGCCGGCATTATCGGAGGGCGCCGCCGGGCCCCGCAGCCACCGCAATGAACGCCTGAGAAGCGCTTCGTGGAGAAGCGCCCTGTGGTCACTTTCAGGGGCCCACGGGCCTGCATGACTTGAACCCTACATTAGACGCAGATCCAGGCCTGGAGAGGCCTGTCAAACCCACTTACGGTAGATAGATAGTGCAGAAATGGTGGCTGTCCATTATTCAAGGGCACGTGGTCCCTTCAGGCGATGGGGTCCGCTCGTTTCCTTGGCTCAAAAGTCCAGCAAGCCAGCCTGGGCAACCTAACGAGACCCCATCTCTACAAAACATCAATAAAATTAGCCGGGCATGGTGGCGGGCATCTGCAGTCCTAGCTACTCCCGAGGCTTAGGTAGGAGGATTGCTTGAGCCTGGGAGGTGCAGGCTGCCATGTGCCATGACCGCACCCCTGCGTTCAAGCCTGGGAACAAAGAGAGACCCTGTCTCAAAAGTCTAGTAAGCACAATGGCTTCTCTTTCCGTTGTTTGGTGAACAGTACATATTTGTGTAGTAAGCAAAAATGCAGGGCTCAGGGGCATCAACAGGGTACTGATGGGTCCAAACTGTCCCCAACCAGAATCGGGTAGCGAAAAGAAGAAGTGGGAGCTGGGCTGTGATTTCAGAGCTGGGAACTGTGGGAGGTCGTTACTGTAAGATGCAGGGGACAGCGCTGGGAATGGCTCAACCTGAGTCTCTGGACTGAGGACACAGTCAAGGCCGTGACTGAGTCGTGACTCTCTCCCAGCCTCTCAGGACCTGGCTCAGTTTAACTGTGAAATGGGAACACTGGCTGGGCGCGGTGGCTCACGCCTGTAATCCCAGCACTTTGGGAGGCCAAGGCAGGCAGTTCACAAGGTTAAGAGACGAGCCGATCCTGGTCAACATGGTGAAACCCCGTCTCTACTAATAATACAGAAATTAGCCGGCTGTGGTGGCGCGTGCCTGTAGTCTCAGCTACTCAGGAGGCCGAGGCAGGAGAATCGATTGAACCCGGGGAAGGCGGAGGTTGCAGTGAGCCGAGATCACGCCATTGCACTCCAGCCTGGTGATAGAGCAAGACTCCGTCTCAAAAAAAAAAAAAAAAGAAAAAGAAAGTAAGAAATTACGAAGTGAATTGTAAACAGGGAACTGGACATTTGTACACTGCCCAGGGAACGTTCAAATACTTTCTGGGGCCGTGAGGGGGCGCCACGAGCGGGAGGCCAACGCGGAGAACCACACGGCTAGGAGCTCTCTGAAAGATGGACAGGCCGTCCACCAACTGCCTTTGCCCTAGAGACCCGCGGCGTCTCGCGAGATTTGGGTTCGCTCTGGCCTAACGGTCCTTGGAGCCTGATGCTCCCGCCGGGCGGTCCCGCGGCCTGCGCTTGGGGCTGAACGGTAACCACAGCAGCGGCGGCGGCAGTAGCAGCGGCGGCAGCGGTCTCTTCCGAACGTCAGCCCCACAGGTGCCCGAAAGCCGGCCAGGCGTCTAGAGAAAATGGCGGACGACGTTGATATTGAAGCAACGCTTGAGGCTCCTTATAAGAAGGTGAGAAAAAGCATGTCGGTGAGGTCTCTGTATTTCTTAATTTAGCGTTACTCACGGAACTGCTGCTGAAATGTAAACTGACCTTCCCGGAGCCCTCCTGATGTATCTTATCAGGGATGCATGACATGTAACTTACAACAGCAAATAGATGCTATGGATGAAAAACAAAGCCGGGCGCCGTGGCTCACACCTCTAATCCCGGCACTTTGGGAGGCCGAGGCGGGCAGATCACCTGAGGTCGGGAGTTCGAGACTGGCCTGACCAACATGGGGAAAGCCGGTCTCTACTAAAAATACAAAAACTTAGCTGGGTATGGTGGTGGGCACTTGTAATCCCAGCTACTTGGGAGGCTGAGGCAGGAGATTTGCTTGAACCCTGGAGGCAGAGGTTGCAGTAAGCTGAGACCACGCCATTGCACTCCAGTCTCCAACCTGGACAACAACTCCATCTCAAAAAAAAAAAAAAAAAAAAAAAATATATATATATATAAACTTTTCTGGCCACAAGCAGGAAAAAAACTGCCCAATGGGGAGATCAAGGTGTCCCCCTCGAATCCAGGAGTTATTGTAAGCAACACTAATGGAAGAACAGCCAGAATCTCTGTGTCTCTTGATTCATGGAAACATGAAGTACATCTCCTGTGATTAATTCCAGCTAATGAGTTACTTTTAATCAATCTACCTTTCCACTATAGGAAGTTAGGTGTGGAGGAACAGACTAAGCTTCACAACAGGAAGCAACTAGACAAGCCCACAAAGTGGGGCACGCTGCACAGCTCTCGGTGCCGGGATCAGTGGTGATGAAAGGGCTACTTTTGAGTCAAAGACACTTAAGAGATGTAACGACCAGATGCAGTGCTTGGTACTATGTAAACTAACTGAAAAGGACATTAGGGGTCTACCTGGATTGAGTATTAGGTGATGTCAAAGAATTGTTACTTTTAAGTGTGATAATCTTAGTTTAAACTATGTTGGGAATTTTTTTTTTTTTTTGAGGAGTCTCAGTCTGTCACCCAGGCTGGAGTGCAGTGGTGCGATCTCAGCTCACTGCAACCTCTGCCTTTCGGATTCGAGCCAATTCTGCCTTAGCCTCCCGAGTAGCTGCGATTACAGCCGCATGCCACCACACCCAGCTGATTTGTGTATTTTCCATAGAGGCTGGGTTTCACCATGTTCCCCAAGCTGGTCTCAAACTCCTGACCTCAGGTAAGCCACCCACCTCAGCCTCCCAAAGTGCTGGGATGACAGGCGTGAGCCACCACGCCCAGCTTTTTTTTGACACACAGTCTTACTCTGTCACCCAAGCTGCAGTGCACAAGCACCATCATAGCTCACTGCAGCCTTGACCTCATCTGCTCAAGCAATCCTCCCACTTCACCCTCCCAAGTAACTGGGACTACAGGCACACACCACCACACCCAGGTAATTTTATTTTTATTTTTTGTAGAGATAGGTTCTTGCTGTGTTGCCCAGGTTGCTCTCAAACTCCTGGACTCAAGAGGGAAATCTTTTTTTTTTTTTTTTGCCAATACAATGAGAGCTTGTAAGTTTGCTGAGGTTGGTTGGCCTTGAACTCTTGGCCTCGCCTTCGCAAGCGCCACGACATCCGGCCGGAGCCACTTTGGGCCCCCTTTTTTTTTGTTTTAACATATACTGAATGCTTAAAATTTGGAGTGTTTTGAAACACTCCAAAATCCAAATCCTATCTCTTTATGTTAATCCTTTCCAATGTCACGTTATTGGTGGGAAGAAACCCCCGAGTCCAAATTTGATTATAAAGTTAGGAACACCTAAAAAGCGTCACACTGTCAGATCCTGGAACGCAGGTAACACTATGAAAATGCTGTTCCTGTAAGGAGTGTTCTTCAGCAGCCAATGCTGACATCCATTTTCGTTGGCTGGATGAGCGGTGTTGTATTTCAGTGTTATACTTAGCACTTAAGCCAGCTGGTCCCTGCTCCTGGTGCTCACACACCTGAGCTTCCTCTCTGAACCTTTTCCTGCACAACGACCTCAATATCTGCTGACCCTCCTGTACTGCACAGGGCTGACCTGTGTAACCACTGGGAGGGATATTGCAGAAGTGACTATCTGGTGTCCAAGGCAAGGTCCTAAAAGGCATTGCAGTTTTTGCGTTGCTCTCTTTGGTGTCACTCACTCTGGGAGAAGCCAGCACCATGTGGAGAGGGTGCTGAAGCTGATCAGATGAAGGGAAACTGAGGCCTCCTGCCAAGAGGCAGCGCCAGCTTGCTGGCCATGCAAGGGAGCCACCTCAAAAGCAGATGCACCAGCCTGTCAAGCCTTCAGGTGACAGCGCCCCCTAGTGGAAACCTCACAGCGATTCCGCCAGAGACCATAGGTCAGAACAGCCCAGCTTCACTGCTCCCAGATCCCTGATTCACAGAAACCGTGAGATCATACATCACTGTTGTTTTAAACCACTAAGTTTGGGGGTAAACTGCTGCTCAGAAAAAGGTAACTGATTAAGTAGTGATGGGCATAAGCACAAACCGTGAGATAGCAGAGCAGTGTTTTAGTTCGGCTCATCCACTTACTGCTGTGCCTGTTTGAGCCTCAGCGATCTCACCTAAAAAAGAAAATAGCATGAAAATGCTACTAGCTTCAGAAGTGTGTTAAAGGATCAAACATATATAAAGCACCCAGCACAGTGTTAGCCCCAGAAAGATACTTCATAAATGCTGGTTCTCTCTTAACCACACTTTCTACCCCACCATCCTCCCACTCAGCGGCAGATCTTCTCATTTGTAAAATGGACTTGAAACACCTACACCCGACATTGCTGGGCGGATGAAATGAAAGTCTGTCTTTGGAGAGGCTTTGTAAATGCTAAGAGTACTCAACAAAGGCCCTTCCTAGCACATAAGGGCCTGTCTCAGGAGAATCTGCCTAGCATGGCTCCTTCTGTTGGAGGTTACCATCAAGGGCTCCCCAAAAAAATCTCTTTTGATTGGAATCACATGGTTACTGGAAAGTGGCGGGAAGACTGTTCCCCACTGCTGACACCAGGCCACAAACCAGCTATTGCGAAAGAGTAGGGGTTTCGAAAAGCTCAAACTCCAGAGTAGAGACTGGCATGTGATTCCATGGTCAGGGGACATTGAGGTCACTGTACAAGCCAAGAACAGAGGAAGCAAAACGACAAAAATGAAAGCTCCTTTCAAAGACTTCTGAAGAAACGAGTGGAGTTTCGCTGTGTTGTGAAGTTTGTGCCCTCTCCTGGCCTGCGCGTGGACTGGTCTGATGTCCACGGTTCAGCAGCTCCCCTCAACCCCCACATGCTGCCCTCAAGTCCCCCTGGGGTGGGAACTGGCCTGTGGGGGCCTCCACTCATGCTAAGCAAACAACCCTCTTAAATCATGCTCTGACAGCAGGCCAGGAACCACGCAGACTGGAA
This sequence comes from Saguinus oedipus, assembly GCA_031835075.1. Lineage (NCBI taxonomy): Eukaryota > Metazoa > Chordata > Mammalia > Primates > Cebidae > Saguinus > Saguinus oedipus. The sequence goes on along the minus strand of CM063182.1, from coordinate 36,078,147 downwards.
GGAAAAAACAACCATGGCCTGGTCAAATTATGCCAGAAAGTCCCTGTGAAAGTTTTGCTCTGAAATTTTGCTTCAAAATCTAGATTTCTTGAAAGATGGCTGCACCCGGGCCAGCTGAGTAAAGGTTGCAGTGAACCCTAGTGAGGAAGACTGGGAGGCCCTGGCTGCTGGGAGAAGCGGGGTATAATGCTGAGATGCAAAATCATCAAGCCAATGATATACTATCAAGGAAAATGTAACAATATTCATATCATAACTGGAAAAATTAGCCAACTTCCACAAGCAGAAAGGAATCTACATGAACATGGATCGACACATACTGGACCTAACGCTACCCTTCATGGCTTCATGGCCTAGTAGACAGTTTTTTTGACACAACTTGAATGTGACAATGTGACACAGGCTCATAGAGCTGCTGGCTCACCAACAGCAGTGATCCCCCCCTCTTTTTTTGAGACGAAGTTTCGCTCTCTCCTTCAGAGTGGAGTGCAGTGGTGCAGTCTCAGCTCACTGCAATCTCTGCCTCCCATGTTTAAGCATTCTCCTGCCTCAGCCTCCTGAGTAGCTGGGATTACAGGCATGTGCCACCATGCCCGGCTAATTTTTGTATTATTAGTAGAGATAGGGTTTCACCATATTGGCCAGGCTGGTTTTGAACTCCAATCTCAGGTAATCTACCTGCCTTGGTCTCCCCAAATGCTGGGATTACACGTGTGCACCCCAATACCCAGCTAATTTTTGTATCATTAGTAGAGATGGGGTTTCACCATATTGGCCAGGCTGGTCTTAAACTCTTAACCTCAGGTGATTCACCTGCCATGGCCTCCAAAAGTGCTGGGATTACAAGCGTGAGCCACTGTGCCTGGCTAATTTTTGTATTATTAGTCAAGAGAGGGTTTCACTGTATTGGCCAGGCTGGTCTTGAACTCCTAACCTCAGGTGATCCACCCGCCTTGGCCTCCCAAAGTGCTAGGATTACAGGCATGAGCCACCTCGTCCATCCAGTGAACCTTTTTTTTTGAGACAGAGTTTCACTCTTGTTGCCCAAGCTGGAGTGCAGTGGCACAGTCTCGGCTCACTGCAACCTCAACCTCCCGGGTTTAAGTAATTCTCCTTCCTCAGCTTCCGAGGAGCTGGGATTACAGGCATGTACCACCATGCCTAGCTAATTTTTTGTATTTTTAGTAGAGACGAGGTTTCACCATGTTGGTCGGGCTGGTCTCAAACCCTTGACCTTGGGATCTGCCCGCCTCGGCCTCCCTAAGTGCTGAGATTACAGGTGTGAGCCACTGTGCCCGGCCCAGTGATCCCCTTTTGATAGCATGCATCTCACAAGGGGTTTGTGAGTTTATCTTTGCAGACAGGTGATTTGAATTTTGAAGCCTGACCACACGGCATGGATTGGCTGGCCTTCTTTTGGGTGGTCTGTACCCTGTTTTATAGGCTATGCCTATGAATTGTGGCCTAGCAGCCCTGCTACCTGGGCAAGAAACAATTTACTGGATTAGAATTTCTGTGCCCATCTCCAGAAATATGTTATTTCCCATTTTGCTCCAGACTGTGTTTGCAGTAAACATTGTATATAGAAAATATAAACCACTTATAAAGGCCCTTCAGTTACCTGAACCTGGCCTAGACATTCACTGATTTTAAGCAAATATGTGCACAAAAATGAAATGGTTCCCCCAAAAAGGTTAATCTAAATTTCTTTTATTCAATTTTCCTATCATATTTTTCCACAGAAGTGAAATAATAAGCACATTAAAAAATGTTGTGTGCTTCTGAGAGCAGAGATTTTAAAATTTTTTTAATTTAAATTTTAAAATATTTTTCTTGAAAAATTCTTGTCCAAAGTTGATGCAAAAAAAATTTTAAAATAGAGGTGGAGGCTGGGCATGGTGGCTCATCTCTGTAATCCCAGCACTCTGGGAAGCCAAGGCAGGTAATGGCTGGAGCCCAAGAATTCAAGACCAGCCTGGGCAATATGGTGAGACACTGTCTCTACAGAAAAAAAAAAAAAATAGAAATGGAGCAAGATGGCCAAATAGAAGCCTCCACTGATCATCCTCCATGCAGGAACACCAAATTTAACTACTATCCATTCGCAAAAATACCTTAATAAGGACCAGAAATCAGGAGAGGAATCACAGTACCTGGTTTTAAGCATCATATTCCTGAAAGAGTCACTGAAGAGGTTGGGGAAGGCAATCTTAAATTGCCGATTACCCCCCCTTCCCATACCCTGGCAGTGGCTGGCTATGTGGCATGAAGAGAGAATCAGTGTGCTTGGGAGAAGGAGGGCACAGCAATTGTGGGACCTTGACTTGGAACTAAGAGCTACTGACATGGGGAAGAACTCAGCCAGTGGCCCTGGAGGGAGCATTTAGAACAGTCCTAGCCAAAAGGATAGATCCCAACCCATCCCAGAGGTTGGACCTTGAGTTTTGGCAAGCCTCATCACCATTGGTTGGGGCGATGGGGCTCTAAATAAACCTGAAGATGTTTAGGCCACAAGGACAGCCATTCCTAGGCAAGTCCTGGTGCTGTGGTGGACTCAGAGCCAGTGGATGTTGGGGGGACATGACCTGGTAAGACACCAGCCAGGGTGGCTAAGGGAGTGCTTGCAGCACCCCTCCCGCAGTCCCAGGCAGCACAGCTCACGGCTCCAGAAGAGACCCCTTCCTGATACACAGGAGAAGAGAAGGAAAAGTCAAGAGGACTTTGTCTTGCAACTTGGATACCAGCTCAGCCACAGTAGGACAGGACACTAGTCACAGTCATGAGGCCTGTTCCAGGCCCTATTTCCTGGGTGACATTTCTAGACACACCCTGGGCCATAAGGGAACCCACTGACCAGAAGGGAAGAACTCAGTCCTGGAAGAATGAATCACCTGCTGACTAAAGAGCCCTTGGGCCAGAATAATCGCAGCAATAACCAAGTAGTGCAGACAGTGGTTCTTGAGTGAGACTGAGACATGCCGGCTTTAGGTGTGACTTGAAGCACATTCACAGTTCTGGTGACATGAAGAGAGACTGCTGCTCGAGGAAGGGAGAGGGAAGAGGAAAGGGCACTTTGCCATGAGCTTAGGTACCAGCTCGGCCACAGTGAGGAAGAGCACCAAGAGGGCCCTTCAGGTGCTTGATTCCAGGCTTGTTCCAGCAGAATGAGTGAGCTTGAAGACAGGCTATTTGAAAATACACAATCAAAGAAGACAAAAAATAAAATAACAATGAAGCATGCCTACAGACCTAGAAAATAGCCTCAAAAGGGCAAATCCAAGTTATTGCCCTAAAGAGAAAGTAGAGATTACAGAAAGTTTCTTCAGTAGAATAACAGAGAACTTCCCAAACCTAGAGAAAGGTATCACTATTAATAACAAGAAGGTTATTGAACACCAATCAGATTTAACCCAAAAATGATTACCTTGAGGCATTAATAATCAAACTCCCAAAGGTCAAGCATAAAGAAAAGATCCTAAAAGCAGCAAGAGAAAAGAGACATGACGTACAGTGGGGCTCCAATCCATCTGGCAGTACTTTTCAGTGGAAAGGCCAGGAGAGAAGGCATGACATCTTTAAAATGCTGAAGATAAAAACGTCTTCCTAGAGTAGTTTGTCTAGCAAAAAATAGCCTTCAAACATCAAGGATAAAAACTTTCCCAGACAAACAAATGCTGAGGGATTTCATCACCTCTAGACCTGTCCCCCAAGAAATGATAAAGGGGCCAGGGTCGTGGCTCCTGCCTGTAATTCTAGCACTTTAGGAGGCTGAGGTGAGTATTTCACTTTGAGGCCAGGAGTTCGAGACCAGCCCAGCAAACATGGCAAAACCCCATCTCAACTAAAAATACAAAATTTAGTCGAGCTTGTTGGCTTATGTGTGTAATCCTGGCTACTCGGGAGGCTGAGACATGAGAATCACTTGAACCTGAGAAATGGAGGTTGCAGTGAGTCAAGATTGCGCCACTGTACTGCAGCTTGGGTGACAGAGTGAAAAAAAAAATCATCTCAAAAAAAAATTGTTAAAGGCAGTTCTTCATTCTAAAAGAAAAGGACATCAATGAGCAATAGGAAATCATATAAAGGTGTAAAACTCACTGGTAAGTACACAGAAAAATAGAAAATATTATAACACTGTAATTGTGTGTAAACTACTCATATCTTGAGGAAGAAGACTAAAAGATGAACCAATCAAAAATAACCACGACTTTTCAAGTCATACGCAGTACATAGAAACAGTGGGCCAGGCATGGCCGCTCATTCCTATAATCCCAGCACTTGGAGGCGGAGGCAGGTGGATTACCTGAGATCAGGAGTTCAAGACGAGCCTGGCCAACGTGGTGAAGCCCTCTCTCTACTAAAAATACAAAAATTAGCCAGGCATGATAATTTAAAAATTAGGGCTCATCTGTAATCCCAGCTACTAGAGAGACAGAGGCAGGAGAATTGCTTAAACCTGAGAGGTGGATGTTGCAGTGAGCTGAGATAGCTCCACTGCATACCAGCCTAGGTGACAGAGTTAGACTCTGTCTTAAAAAAACTAATTAAGTAAGTTAAAATGTGGGGAGATGAAGTTGAAGTGTAGAAATTTTATTAGTTGGCCGGGTGTGGTGGCTTACACCTGTAATCCCAGCACCGTGGGAGGTCGAGGCAGGCAGATCATGAGGTCAAGAGTGTGAGACCAGCCTGGCCAACATGGTGAAACCCCGTCTGCACTAAAATTACAAAAATTAGCTGGACATGGTGGTGTGTGCATGCGCATGTAATCCCAGCTACTCAGAAGGCTGAGGTGGGAGAATCGCTAGAACCCAGAAGGTGAAGGTTGCGGTGAGCTGAGATCATGCCACTGCACTCCAGCGTGGGCAACAGAGCATGATCCCATCTCAAAAAATACATATATATTAGTTTTCTTTTCGCTTGTTTATTGTTTTTTTTGTTTGTTTGTTTATGCAATCAGTGTTGTCATCAGTTTAAAATAATGGTTTAAGCCGGGCGTGGTGGCTCACGCCTGTAATCCCAGCACTTTGGGAGGCCGAGGCGGGTGGATCACGAGGTCAAGAGATCGAGACCATCCTGGTCAACAAGGTGAAACCCCGTCTCTACTAAAAATACAAAAATTAGCTGGGCATGGTGGCGCGTGCCTGTAATCCGAGCTACTCGGGAGGCAGAGGCAGGAGAATTGCCTGAACCCAGGAGGCGGAGGTTGCGGTGAGCCGAGATCGCGCCATTGCACTCCAGTCTTGGTAACAACAGTGAAACTCTGTCTCAAAAAACAAACAAACAAAAAACCTTGTTTAGGATTATCTTAGCTATTTACTGCTGAGTGACAAATGAGCACAAATTTAGCACCTAAAACAGCACACATGCAGGGTGTAGGGGCTCACACCTCTAATCCCAAAACTTTGGTAGGCTGAGGCGTGAGGATCACTCGAGCCCAGCAGTTTGATACCAGCCTTAGCAAAATAGTGAGATACCATCTCTACCGAAAAATAAGTTTTTAAATTATGTAGGCATGGTGGCGTGTACCTGCAGTCATAGCTACTCAGAAGGCTGAGGCAGGAGGATCGCTTGAACCCAGGAGTTCAACAATGCAGTGAGCTATGATCGTGCCACTGCACTCCAACCTGGGCGACAAAGCCAGATTCTGTCTCTCTCACACACGCACATGCGCGCGCGTGCACACACACACACACACACACACACGTTTATTATCTCACGGTTTCTGTGGGTCAGGAATCTGGACACAGCTCAGCTGGTTCCTCCATTTTACGGTCTCTCACAAGACCACACTCAAGGTGCTAGCAACGGTTGAGTCTTATTTAAAGGCCCAACTAAGGGAGAATCTGCCTCCAAGCTCACAAGCTTCAGTACATTTTAGGCAGCTGAACCAAGGGCCTTGATTTCTAGGTGTTTTTGCTCAGAAGACACCCTGTGTTTCTTGCCTGATGGGCCTCCCCAGCTAGGCAACTTGCTTTATGAAAGGTTCAAGTGATTCTCATGCCTCAGCCTCCTGAGTAGCTGGCATTACAGGTGTGTGCCTCCATGCCCGGCTGATTTTTGTATTTTTAGTAGAGACAGGGTTTCACCATGTTGGCCAGGCTGGTCTTGAACTGCTGGCCTCAAGTGATCTGCCCACCTCAGCCTCCCAACATGCTGGGATTACAGACATGAGCCACCATGCCTGGCCCGATTTCCTCATTTTCAATATAATATGGAATTATCTGATTTCTGGATCTCATTTAGTTGTTTATGGAACTGAAACTTCCATTCCTTTTGTGGATTATTTCCAAAAACTGATTTGGACTTTGTTTCCGTTTTCATTTGTTTGTGGATGTCATTAAAAGCTGTATTTGTTATGCAGGTTAATAATAAATTCTAATTCCCCAGAACTTAGCCATGTCTAACCCTGATATGGACAAGGTTTCAACACCTTTTATAAGACCTTTATACTAAGTCCTCAATAAATATTTGTTGAGTGAATGAGTAAATGACTGAATGGATGGGTGAACGGGTGCTTTCATTGGCCTTGGTTTGGGCTGACAGTAGGAAGTGGGAACCACTGTTTTACCAGAATAATCACACTGGGGAAAATCCCTGAATAGCATTGAGTTGCACAATTACAAATCTATTCCCACGAATTCCAATCAATCCTGTAAAGCAAAAGTGCCAGGCTGTGTTAGGTTGCCCAGGCTTCCATAACAAAATGCCACAGGCTGGGCAATTTACAATAGGTGTTGCTGTTCTCACAGTTATGGAAAAGTCTGAGATCAAGGTGTTGGCCTGGCGGCTTTCTCCTGAGACTATGCCTTCTCTGTGTCCCCATATTTTTTTTATTCTGTGTACATGCACCCCTCATGTCTCTCCCTCCTCCTATAAGGTCACCAGTCAGATTGGATTAGAGTCCATCCTAACAGCCTCCTTTAACTTCACTACCTCTTTAAAGACCTTGTCTCCAAAGACTGGGTATGGTGGCTCACAGTGTAATCCCAGCACTTTGAGAGGAGCGAGAGTTTGAGACCATTGGGGCAATGTAGTGCCCTACAAAAAATTTTAAAAAGTTACCTGGGTGTTGTGGCCCCTACCTGTAGTCCCAGCTACTCAGGAGGCTGAGGCAGGAGGATCACTTGAGCCCAGGTAGTAGAAGCTACAGTGAGCTGTCATTATGCCACTGCACTCCAGCCTGGACAACAGAGCAAGACCCTAAAACAAAACAAAAGTCAAGAACTTATCTCAAAATAGCGTCACATTCGAAGGTAGCTGGGGCCCTCAGATTTAGCAGGGGCTGTGGACAGATGCAGGCGCAAACCCTGTTGGTGTGGAGCTCCCAATGCACCTCTCCACCCAAGCCCACGAGCAGAGTGCACACTCTTCCAGCGGTTCTCCCTCCCTCGATGTTGATCCTCATCTTCCCCTTCTTCTTCCCTCCTTGGGTCGCTGACCTTTTAGCCTTCAAGTCACTGGCTCACTTCTGGGACTTGAGGAGAGAGTTTTGGTTTGGTTTGGTTTTGGCTGTTCTTGCTACACTGGTTGTTAAAATGTGTATGCTCTGAATGAAGAGACTCCCCCGCCACCCCCACCTCAAAGCAGGCTTTGTGTGAGCAACATGGCTGTTTATTCACCCGGGGTGTGGGAGGGCTGAGTCCAAAAAAAGAGTCAGTAGAGGGTGTGGGATAGGAGTTGGTTGTATAGGTTTGGGGTAGGCAGTGGAAAGTTACAGAAGTTACAGTTTAGGGCAGTTTTTTGCAAGCTGTGAGCGGGTCGTAGGATTTGGAGTCACGAGGTTGACCAAGGTCGATTACAAAGTCCAGTTTCCTCATCAATTGAGGCAGGAGTAAGGAACAACAGAGAATGTCTCAAAGTTGATTAGGCACCGCAGGGGTTGATCATTCTTTCTCCTTTGGTGGTTTTCCAGTTACTTCAGACTTTCTAGTTCCAGGAGGCCATCCAGAGGTGTACCGGCGTCACGGGGTTCACCATGGTGCCCATGGGACCCTCGGCCAGCCTAAAAGACTTTACTGGTGAATTCTCAGTCCCATGGAGCTGATGCCATCTCTGCACTGATGGATTGCAAATCCATGTCCCCATCTTGGCACTCTGTGAACTTGTCTTGGCTTGAATGTTTTATGAGGCATCCCATTCTTGACGTGCCCAAAACGGAGCCCCTGCTTGCCCCCATAAAACTTGCTCCTCTGAAGTCTTCCCCACCTGCGCTTATGACATTCCCATTGTTGCACAACCGTCTCCACTCCATTTCCAGAACCTTCTCATGCCCCAGCTGAAATGCTGCAGCTATTAAACACCAACGGTCCCTGTTCCCTAGCCCTTGGCCGACCCCATTCTCCTCCCTGGGCCTGGGATTTTACTTCGATGGCGTGGGCGCTATTGGTGGGCTTTGAGCAGAGGAGTGCATGATTTGACGGGTTTTGAAGAAACCCGAGGGTGCAGCGTTGAGACTGGCATGCTGGTGAGAGGGTGGAAGTAGGAGGCAGGGTGTCATTAGGAGGCTCCTGCAGGAGCCCAGTGGCTCAGCCAGAGACACACTTGGAATCACCCTTGATTCCTCTTTTTCTCTCATACCCATGCCCAACCCATGAGGAAGTCTCTGCCTTCAGAATATTCCCACTTCTCACCACCTCCTTGCAGCCCCCCTGCTCCAAATCTCCTTCTCCTCTCGCCTGGACTCCTGTTTTTTCTTCCATTTGAGTCAACATTTAAAAAGCAGGAGGCTGCATCCAAAAATACAAATTTCTACTTCTAGGGAATAACCCAGAAGTCATGGCAACATTCTGCTCTCATCCCCACTCGGCAGGAATCTGCTGGAACTGAGTGGAAGATACCCTCTTTGTTTAAGGCTTACACGTTCCATTGTTCCTCCTCCCTCCTTTAGTTTCTCCCCAACACTGAGGCCACATATTCATTGCCTCTTGTCACTGTCACTGAACTTTTTCTTTTAGAAAAAAGAGAAATAGGGGTAGGCATAGTGGGTTGTGTCTGTAATCTGAGCACTTTGAGAGTTCAAGGTGGTAGAATCACTTGATGCCAGGAGTTCAAGACCAGCCTGGGCAACATAGGGAGACTCTGTCTCTACAAAAATAATAATAATAATTAATTAATTAAGTTAATTTAGGTGTGGTGACACATGCCTGTGGTCCCAGCTACTTGGAAGGCCAAGGCAGGGGGATTGCTTGAGCCCAGGAGTTTGAAGCTGCAGTGAACCATGATTGTGCCACTGCACTCCAGCCTGGGCAACAGTGAGACCCTGTCTCAAAAATAAAAAATAAAAAAGGCTAGGTGCCACAGCTCACACCTGTAACCTCAGCATTTTTTGGGAGGCTGAGGTGGAATGATCACTTGAGTCCAGGAGTTCCAGACCAGCCTAAGCTACATAGCAAAACCCCATCTCTTTAAAAAAATTTTTTTTTTAATTAGCTAGGATCTTTAGTTGTTACATAGATGGAAAGAAAGAAAAAATAATAAAATAAAAAATTAGCTAGGTATGTTGGTGCATGCTTGTGGTTCCAGCTACTTAGGAGGCTGGGGTGGGAGAATCACTTGAGTCCAGGAGATCAAGGCTGCAGAGAACTGTGATTGCACCACTGCACTCCAGCCTGGGTGACACAGCAAGACCCTGCCTCAAAACAACAAAAAAACCCTGAGTTGCCAACGCAGGGAGCCTCTGATGGACCCCGCCCTGACCAGGACTGTTTATGAACTATGGAGGGGGTTCACGGGCTATTGTGTTCCATTGTGCAATTCACCTCACCATTTATGTGAGCAGCACCCCCTGAGGTTGTTCCATGGGCAATCACACAGCCATCCAGTGCATCCTGGAGAAGCAGGAAAGATCAGGTGTGGTTTGGATCCAAGACCAGGACAGCAGGGTGGGCAGGCATGGCCAACAGAAGGAGTCCTCTAATCTTCGCTGGGAAAATGAACAGAAGGGAGGAAGGCAGGGGGCTGGTTATGGGGTCAGACTCTGCTTCCGTGACCCTCAAAGCAGAGAGGGCAAAGCACACATCCAGGGCCTCCGAAGCCATCACCAGTCCTGGCTGTGGAGCGGGGGCTCACAGGAGGCTGCAGGCGCAGGAGCACCCAGGACATCCGTGGCCTCTTTGGATCAGCCTCATCTTGGTGCTTCCGTCACAGTAAAGAGGAAGTTTCTGGACACCATTAGACAGAGGTTAGGCAACATGATTTTGTGGTCTCCTTGGTCCCTGCCCAAAGCCATGCAATATGGGAGAAGTTCCCATGCTGAATGGGCCTCTTCACTGCCCAGCTCTCCAGGGTCCTTACCACCATTAATGGGTCGCCTGGACCCTGCAGCCACACTCTGGAAGAGCCTCTGCAGAGAGACTTCAAGCCCCTTTTCTTTTTTCCTCTGGTGCAGAGAAGGGACTCACAAAGGCATCCTGGCATGCTTCTCTTGCCTCATTTATAATAATGATGGGCAAGGTTTTTGTTTTTTAACTGTCAAGTTGAAACAGAAAAAAGCAAATGTAGTTTGTAGACCCAGGGGACTTTTGCAAGGGCTCTGTCTGGCATGAAACTTTCTCTTTCTCTGCCTGGCATATTTTCTGGTAAAAGGGAACACAAATATTAGGGAGGTATCTCAAAGTAGATAATAGTCATGGTTCCGTTCCATCTGCTTCCCAGAGAATTCTGAATTTATTGTGAGCGCCAAGACCTCCTGAGGCCAGTGGGAGATTGCCTGAGGGGCTCCCATAACTCGTCCATGGACTCATTTAGCAGGAAGGGGCTAAGGGAGGAACCAGTCCTGAGTGAGGGCAGAGAAGGGCAGGGTGCGACCCAGGGTAGTGGCACTTGTGCCCAAGTACTTGAAGGCCACTGGCAAGGTTATGATGGAAAATGAACTCCAGCAGGCTTAGGCGAGGCAGAGTTCACTTCCCACCACAGGAATCAATAATGCTGCGGAAAACAGATGCTTTCATTCTTGGCCTGAACTCCCAGGTGGAAATGGAGAGGGTAGGCATTTGAAGTGGGCATTTGAAATACAGAGAGCAGCAGAAACCAATTTCAAAGCATGGCTATGAAAGGCTACATGTGAAACTTCTTTGGAAGAGCAGCTCAGGGTCGACTGTGGCTGGCATCCCTTCCTGCCACAGTGCTTACCCTCCCTCCCTTGGCCCCTCTTTCCGGCCACATCTAGTCCTCTTCCCAGCTAGATTCTACTGTCAGAAGGTTCAAAGACAGAAATCCCACTGTCTTCCAGTCTAACTCCCAAGCCTCTACGGTAAAGCCTTCCCGAGTCTCTCAGTCTGAGTTCCAGCCTCTCCTCCCCACCCTCCCTGACAACATTTGTGAGTATGTGTACTGAAGTGCTAACTCATGCGGATCCCTAGCTGGCATTCCAGCTCCTTAAGGGAGTCTCTGGGGCTCACTCCACTCTCTGCTCCAGCCCATGTTCTCCCCACCCTGCTGGCTCAACAAGAGCCCTCGGTCTTTCTCCGTCTCTCTCGGTCTCTCCATCACTGCCCCAGCCGTCCTCGCCGAATGCCAGTCACTGAACTGAGTTCATGTCCTGACTTTGCTACTGGCTGATCTGGGATCCTAGACAGGTTACCTCATTCCTTATGCCTCAGTTTCGTCATCTGTTAAAAGGTCTTAAAGGATTGATGTAAGGACTGAATGATATTGTGCACTGAAAGTACATGTTAACTATTATTACCATTTATATTTACTTTTTATGTATACAAAACTTTATATTTTAAAATCTGTCTTTGAAAATTCCAGAGTCCTTTTTATCTTGCACCCAGAGATAAAAATTTGCTTCAGTAACTACGAGAAGAGACTGACCTATCCCTGGGCTCTCAGTGACCTGAGACTATTCCAGTAAGAAAAAGGAATTCCTGCCGTCCCCTTTCAGCTCAAACCACAGAGTAGGCTTTTAGACATCCATAAAATACTTAGGACAGGTTTGCTACAGCAGACTTGCCGTCACTGGCCAACATTTTTATGAGTGGATCAATGTAATTATTCATAACATCAAAGGGCAGGGCTTCATGAGGCTGCGTGAACGGAAGGAAGGGGAAATGTGGAGATTTAATGGTGAGTCAGAATGTTAGAAATTGGAGGAAAAAGTACTCTTTTTTTTTTCTAGTGTTCTTTTATTTTATTTTTTCCTAGTGTGGGAACCACTGTCCCCTATTTTCTCCTCCTCTCACCTGGTTGCAACACATTCCTGTAAAACAGCAAATAATTTATCAGTACTCTTAGCCCAAGCAAAGTACCAGAGATAGACCCTGCATCTAGATAACACGAAGCAGGCTTTTCACGTTTTTCTCTTCCTGATATCAGCTTTTCCCATGAAACTCTGAAAAATATCACAAGCACTCCCTGCAGAATCACTAACTCCCAAACCATGGAAACGGTCCAGAATGGCGAGGAGGGACGAAGGAGCTGCGGGAAGGAGTTGAGAGCTTCCCTAATGAAGAACAGCTGGACCGAGCGCAGGGCTCACGCCTGAAACCCTAGCCCTTTGGGAGGCCGAGGTGGGTCGATTGCTTGAGCTCAGGAGTTTGAGACCAGCCTGGGCAATGTGGCAAAACCTCATCTCTACAAAAAAAAAGAAAAAGAAAGAAAGGAAAAAAAAGAATTAAAAAAAAAGAGAGAAATAAAAAAATAAATAAAAGAGAAAAAAAAACCCTCATCTCTACAAAAAATACAAAAATTAGCCGGGTGTGGTGGTACATGCCTGTGGTCCCAGCTACTCAGGGACTGAGGCAAGAGAACTGTTTGAGCCCAGGAGACTGAGGCTGCAGTGAGCCATAATTACACCACTGCACTCCAGCCTGGGTGACAGTGAAACTCTGTCTCAAACAAATATATAGACGTAAAATGAGCAGCTATAACAATGAGCTGTGACCCCCAATATTTCATGCATTAAGTCCTAACCCCCAGCCCCTAAGAATGTGGCTATCTAGAGATAGGATCTTTGAGGAGGTAATTTTTTTTTCCAAGAAATCAGGGCCGGCCAGGCATGGTGGCTCATGCCTATAATCTCAGCACTTTGGGAGACCAACGAAAGGCAGATCACTTGAAATCAGGAGTTCGAGACCAGCCCGGCCAACATGGTGAAACCCTGTCTCTACTAAAATACAAAAATTAGCTGGGCATTGTAGCAGACGCCTGTAATTCTAGCCACTAGGGAGGCTGAGGCAGATGAATTGCTCCTCTGCCAGGAAGCAGAGGTTCAGTGAGCTGAGATCTCGCCACTGCACTCAAGCCTGGTGACGGAGTGAGACTCAATCTCAAAAACAAAAAAATTAAAAAAAAAAAAAGAAAAAGGGCTGGGCGCTGTGGCTCATGCCTGTAATCTCAGCACTTTGGGAGGCCGAGGCAGGCAGATCACAGGTCAGGAGTTCGAGACCAGCCTGGCCAACATGGTGAAAACCTGTCTCTACTAAAAATACAAAAATTAGCAGGGGCCCTGGTGGTGCATGCCTGTAATCCCAGCTACTCCGGAGACTGAGGCAGGAGAATCGCTTGAACTGGGAGGCAGAGGTTACAGTGAGCCAAGATCATACCACTGCACTCCAGCCTGGGCCACAGAGCGAGACTCTGTCTCAAAACTTAAAAAAGGAAAGAAAAAAGAAATCAGGTCTTTTTGTAGAGACAAGGCCAATTGCTTGTTGCCTAAGCTGGTCTTGAACTCCTAGTGTCAAGCAGTCCTCCCCTCTCAGCCTCCCGAAGTGCTAGGATTACAGGCATGGGCTAGTGCCCAGCCAGAGGTCAAAATGAGGCCATACAGGTAGGCTTGAATTCAGTGTGACTGACGTCTGGAGAAAAGAGGTTTGGAGACAGAAACACACAGAGGAGAGACCGTATGAGAACACAGTGAGAAGGCACCCATCTGCCAGCCAGAGAGAGGCCTCGGAAGAAACGAACCCTCTGACAACTTGATTTTCGACTTGCCCGCCTCCAGAACTGCCCAGTCTGTGATACTCGTTATAGTGGCCCAAGCAAAGTAATACACCTGGTGTATTTCATTTCACCCTTAAAACTATACTGATTATTTTTTTCTATCCTGCAGAAGAAATCAAGGCTCAGAGAAGTCAGCTAATTTGACTCAGCTCTCACAGTGAGTGCTGGAGCCAGGCTTTGCAGTTTGGTTTCTGTGGTCACAAAACTCATTTTTTTTTCGAGACTGAGTCTCGCTCTGTTGCCCAGACTAGAGTGCAGTGGCTTGATCTCAGCTTACTACAACCTCTACCTCCTGGGTTTAAGTGGTTCTCATGTCTCAGCCTCCCCAGTAGCTGAGATTATAGGTACCTGCCACCACAACTGGCTAATTTTTGTATTTTTAGTAGATACAGGGTTTTACCATGTTGGTCAGGCTGGTCTTGAACTCCTCACCTCAGGTGATCTGCCCACCTTGGCCTCCCCCAAAGTGCTGGGATTATAGGTGTGAGTCACTGCACCCAGCCAAAATGTGCATTCCTTTTACCATAGCAAGTTGCCTAGTGAAATGAACATTTCACTAAAAATGTTCTAGAACTTAACTAGAAATAGTTACTAACTAGAGCAGTCATTGGAGGACCTTCCAGTAGGAGAGATGTCTTGCTAAATCTACGGGGAGGCTGGACGCACCGATTTAATGCCTGCCTTGGCTTCACTCTCACCCACAGCAAAGTCACATGGGCCTGATGACCACTGGCATGCGGAGAAAACTCCGTTAAGTCCTCAATACATTTTTTTTTTAAACAGAATCTAAGTCTGGCCCAGGCTGGACTGCAGTGGCACAGTCACAGCTCCCTGCAGCCTTAGTCTCCTGGGCTCAAGTAATCCTCCCACTCAGCCTCCCCAGGAGCTGGGACCACAGGCAAATGTCACCACCCAGCTAATTTTTTTTTCTTGGAGATGGAGTTTTGCTTTTGTCACCCAGGCTGCAGTGCAGTGGCATGATCTTGGCTCACTGCACCCTCTGCCTCCTGGGTTCAAGTGATTCTCCTGCCTCAGCCTCCTGAGTAGCTGGGATTACAGGCATGCGCCACCATGCCCTGCTAAATTTTACATTTTTAGTAGATACTGGGTTTCACCATGTTGGCCACGCTGAATTCTCCAGCTTTAGCCTCCCAAAGTTCTGGGATTACAGGTATGAGCCACTGGGCCTAGCCTGTTATGTTTAATCTTTACCTCTGTTTTGTGAAGAATATACTATCCCCTTGGTGCAGAAAATAAAACCAGGCCTGGCTGGGTGCGGTGGCTCATACCTGTAATCCCAGAAATTTGGGAGGCCAAGGCAGGCAGATCATCTGAGGTCAGGAATTCGAGATCAGCCTGACCATATGGAGAAACCCCATCTCAACTAAAAATATAAAATTAGCCACGCATGGTGGCACGCACCTGTAATCCCAGCCATTCGCTTGAACCTGGGAGGTGGAGGTTGTGGTAAGCTATTGCACTCTAGCCTGGGTGACAAGAAAAAAACTCTGTCTTAAAAAAAAAAAAGGACTGGGCCTGTTAAAAGCTGTGTGACTCACCCAGGTAGGCACCAATGGGCCAGCAGAGCCTGGGTTCAAGCTCACCTGTGCTGGCCCCAGAGCCTGTTCTCCCTCCTCCACCCCACCCTGCCTCGAAGTGAGAGAAACCAAAGGACTCTGAGGCATGCCTGTGTAGCTCATTTGGGCTGCCCCTAGAAACCCCGAGACGACCCTCAGAGGTCCCTGAAGCCCCTTCGAGGAGAAACCACTGCAGGAGTCAAGGGAGCTCCAGGGACGTCATCCACCAAATTAAAGCAACTACCCAACCAGGAATGGACCAAAGATGGTTCACAGAGGGCACATTCCTCCCCACCCGTCCCAGAGGCTCCTGCTCAGCCCCATGCCCTTGACTCACCCTCCAACAGGCATCCAGGAACTGTGGGAGTGGAGGCATCAACACTGTGACCTTGGCATTTGTTATCTCTGGCCCAGGTAACACCAGCATGAGGATGACCCTCATCGTCTGGGTTTCTCTGTCATGTTCTTGAACATCTGGGCGTGTCTCAAGGACAGGCAGTGTGGGGCAGGGACTGCAGGAGTTCCAGTTTGAATGAGCCACACACCCATGTTATCTCTCTGGGCCTAATCCTCCTCAACTCTCCATTAAGGGTGCGCTTGATCCTCTCTGAAGACCCTCAAAGCAAAATGAGTTTGCATTCCATTCCTTGGATTTGATCCCCAGCCAAGAGTGGCTCTACCATGCTTCCAGATGAGAACCAGAGTCAGACTTTATCACTCATTCATTTATCCATCCAGCTGATGTAAGTGCTGCTGTGCGCCTGATGTGGGAACAGCTATAGAAATTCCTTGGAGAAGCAGAAGACAGCACTTGATAACTGCGTTTATCAGACCCCTGAAGGTCTGCAGCTGGGAGACAAACACACTGCAGCTGGTGGGCTGAATGACTGACGTCTGTCTTCTCCCACCTGGGTCCAAGTTCTGTTCCAGTTGGGCTCCATATGCCGTTCTCACTGCCTGGAACCGTGTCTGGCACACAGTAGACAAAATGGTGCACAAACACTGCAAGCCTAGAGAAGTACTTTGTTTTCACATTCATGCAGACATGGCTACCTCATGGAGGGTAAGTGCAATTTCACATGAATTTTTAAGATGAACCTTCAGGGCAAATTGCCTCAGTGGGTATGTTTGTAGGACATGATCACTCTTCTGGGAGAGCCTACAGGACACCAGAATCAGACCAAACCAGTAAAGAAAAAGTGGCTCCACTCCACCCCTGTTATCTCACTGCTGGGTGCCCCTCTGGCCAGCCCATCTGCTTCCTATGGGGATGCCGGGAACTGTGGAGGCCAGAACCAGATTGGGTGTCCAGGCACACATGACCCCACTAGCAGTCCTGCCCTGACCCTCTTGGTTGAGCTGGGCAAGGTTGGGATTTCCTGAAGAAGCTTTTCTAGAGAAGTGAAATTATGAAGAGAGAGAACAGCTGGCCCCAGAACCCTAACCAGTACAGGAACTATCTTTAGCCTGGAGAGACCTGGTTGGGGCAGATGACATCTCCTGAGACAGAAGTCAGCTCTGAGCTTGCAGAGCATGAGGGAGGCTGGTGGTGGTACAGGGAAGAAATGGGTTGTTTTTGCCAGTGAAAGGAATGGAGAGAAATCTGGGGATGATGGGGAGAGGGAACCAAAAGATGGGAAGGTCAGGATGAAATGAAATCTAGCCTGGAAGGGTCTCCAAAGAACGTTTCCTGAACGGCGAATCTGTGTTCTGAATGCATTTCTACAAAGAAATCTCTCCTCTATCTCTTGGTCACCCCCTCCTCATTGTCTATCCCTAAACCTCCAAAAAAGTCTAAATTCACCGTGATTTCAGTGTACATAGAAATCAAGCAAGAGGCTGAATTTTATAGCTGGATCAAGCATGCCCAAGAGACAGACAAGCAGAAAGAATCCTCAGAGAGAAGACATCAAAGCCTGTCTGAAAGACAACCACAGCCTCCTCCCTCACTTCCTTCTTTGCCTGGAGGCTTGCAGACATCTTAGGGACAGCTTTAAGCCACTAGGCATCATGAAAACAAAAGGGTTTTGTCCATTTTAACCTAGATCTACAAGAAGGAGAGGCCACAGATGGAAACCTAAAGCCCAAACATGAAAAGAGAAAAGGATAAAAGGGATAAACGAATAGAGCACAGTTATTTTTGTCTTAATTAACTCAGGGCTGTCTTAGACACACAGACCCTGCTTCCTTTCCTGTCCCGGTCTTGAGCAAATGCGCTGATTCATTACAAAGGCTTGGGCAAAGCTTGGTCTCCACCCTTGGCTCCAGATCTGCATCTGGCCCAGTGCCACAGCCACTCTGACGGCAGGCCCGGCCACGCTCCCACCCCGCCTCCCTATGCCAGCTCCCCTCCGTTGGCAGCAGGCTCTATTCTCTGACAGGCTCATGCCCCTGCAACCCCAACCCCAGTTGACCTTCCGGGAAGCTCGAGTTCCAGTTCTTTTTTTTTCTTTGAGCCAGAATCTTGCTCTGTCACCAGACAGAGCAGTGGTGCAATCTCGGCTCACTGTAATCTCTGCCTCCTGGGTTCAAGCGTTTCTCCTGCCTCAGCCTCCCAAGTAGCTGGGAAGACAAGCACCTGCCACCATGCCCAGCTAATTTTTTTTCTTGTATTTTTAGTAGAGATGGGGTTTTACCATGGTGGCCAGGCTGGTCTCAAACTCCTGACCTCAGGTGATCTGCCTGCTTCAGCCTCCCTGGAATTCCAAGAGTGAGCCATGGCACCCAGCCTGGTTCCAGTTCTGAAGGATGCTTCTGGTGGAAAGCAGTCAACCTGAGCTCTTGTTAAGTCAGCTCACCTGAGGTTGAAGATGTACCCTGCCCCCATGGAATGTTCGAGCCCTTCCCAGCTCTTGCTGCAGTACTTCACCAGCTTCTCACATGCTCCCTGGTGGCTGATTTTGCCACTTCCCTCCAGACACACAAACAAGATGGCTAACGAAAGAAAAATGCCTTCTGTGTCCAGTCAGACACATCTGCCAATTAGGTTCTCTTGCCTACACAAAGTCTTAAATAAACTAACAAGGGTCATATGCTCAGGCAGGTAAACATCTGGGAAAACAAATTATTTCATGCCTCAACACGGACTTCTAAATGTCCTCAAGCCAAAGCAAAATTCACAAATAAAAAAACACTTCTTTAAAGAAAAGACGAGTACATTTTGAAAAGGATTTCATGGCTATCTACAGCGAGCATCCCAAGGTTAGTGCAATCCACAAAGCACTTAGACCTTCTCCATGGATGATCTCACTGGTATCTAAGCACGTCAGAGTAGGTCAGGCATGGTGGCTCACACCTATAATCCCAGCACTTTGGGAGGCTGAGGCAGGACGATTGCTTGAGCCCAGGAGTTTGAGACCAGCCTGGACAACATGGCAAAACTCTGTCTCTACAAAAAGTACAAAAATTAGCCAGGTGGCTGGGCATGATGGCTCATGCCTGTAATCCCAACATTTTGAGAGGCTGAGGCTGGTGGACCACATGAGGTCAAGAGTTCAAGACCAGCTTGGGCAACGTGGCAAAACCACGTCTACCAAAAATACAAAAAATTAGCCGGGTGTGGTGATGTACACCTGTAATCCTAGCTACTCGAAAGGCTGAGCCAGGAGAATGGCTTGAACCCAGGAGGCGGAGGTTGCAGTGAGCCAAGATTGCACCTTTGCACTCCAGCCTGGGCAACAGAGCCAAACTCCATCTCAAAAAAAAAAAAAAAAAAAAAATTAGCTAGTTGTGGTGCCACACACCTGTGGTCCTACCTACTTGGGAGGCTGAGGTGAGAGGATTGCTTGAGCCCAGGTGGCTGAGGCTACAGTGAGCCATGATCATACCACGGTAACCCAGCGAGATCCTGTCTCAAAATAAATACATAGGCAGGGTGCTGTGGCTCATGCCTGTAATACCAGCACATCGGAAGGCTGAGGCTGACAGATCACTTGCAGTCAGGAGTTGGAGACTAGCCTGGCCAACATGGTGAATCCCCATCTCTACTAAAAGTACAAAAATAGGCCGGGCGTGGTGGCTCAAGCCTGTAATCCCAGCACTTTGGGAGGCCGAGGCGAGTGGATCACGAGGTCAAGAGATCGAGACCATCCTGGTCAACAAGGTGAAACCCCATCTCTACTAAAAATACAAAAATTAGCTGGGCATGGTGGCACGTGCCTGTAGTCCCAGCTACTCAGGAGGGGGCTGAGGCAGGAGAATTGCCTGAACCCAGGAGGCGGAGGTTGCGGTGAGCTGAGATCGCGCCATTGCACTCCAGCCTGGGTAACCACAGCGAAACTGTCTCAAAAACAAAAAAAATTAGCCAGGTGTGGTGGCAGGCACTTGTAGTCCCAGCTACCTCAGAGGCTAAAGCAGAAGAAATGCTTGAACCCAGGAGGCAGAGGTTACAGTAAGCCGAGATTGTGTCACTGCACTCCAGCCTGGGTGACAGAGTGACACTTGGTCTCAAAAAAATAAATAGAGCAACAGTGATGCACAAAATGTGAGTGGCTTACTGTCTACCTTTACTCCACCCGTAAAAGGAGACTCGTTCAGAAACCCTGCTAGCCTATGGTACTGAAATGTCTCTTTCATTTTTTTTCTTTTCCTGAGATGGAGTTTTTCACTTTCTGCTCAGGCTGAAGTGAAGTGGCACGATCTTGGCTCACTGAAACCTCCACCCTGGGGGCTTAAGCAATTCCCCTGCCTCAGCCTGCCAAGTAGCTGGGATTACAGGTGCCTGCCACCATGCCTGGCTAATCTTTTTGTATTTTTAGCAGAGCTGGGATTTCGCCATGTTGGCCAGGGTGGTCTCGAACTCCTGACCTCAGGTGATCCACCTGCCTCGTCCTCCCAAAATGATGGGATTACAGGCGTGAGCCATGCCCAGCCAGTCTCTTCCATTTGGACAATGGACTTTACCAAAAATGATTGAGAAACCCTGACTGGGGTACTTCCCAATTGTTTTCTCTTCCTGTCCACAGAACCTACTGATAAGTTTGCCAGGTGAGCATTCAGTGTCCACCATTGACAGCAAAGAATAATTTTTCACAGAGAGTGAAGTCAAATTTAGTACCTAGGACCAAAATATTCCATGAGACCCTAAGGTATAGGATCTGAAGTAGATGCCTCAATTTCCTATGACTCAGATTTCTTCGCAGGCTTCCCAGCAGCTTTGGGGTGGGTCCAGGGGACCCCCCTGTGCTCTAGGTGGCAACTGTGCTCTCAGCAAAGACACGGGAAAAGTGTTGGGCTGAGTCAGGAGGCTGAGCTGTGTAAGTGCCATGTGACCCTGGCTCATTTCCCAGTCTCTCTTTTGGTTTTCTCATCTGTAAAATGCCTACCCCACGCTTGCTGAGAAGCTAAAAGTAGAAACGGTTATGCGAATGAGAATGCAAGGTAAGCTGCAGGAGTGAAGGAGCGCAACTTTGCAGGGCCGGAGGTAGGACTGTTTGCCAAGCTTGCGCTCACTGAGTAGCACCGTACTGCTGCATCTCACAGCGGCCGAGTGAGACCAGCCCATCATCACAACCCTTCTGCAGTTGAGAAAGGACCCAGGGAGTTCAGTGAACTTACCCAAGGAACCAGCGGGGAGGTGGTAGATCCAGGATCATAAACCTGTAGCCCCGAGAAGCTGGAGCGCCCCAAAACCTTATTTTTTTTCTTGGAATGCAGCTTAACCACATTTCCCAACCCGTGACATTCAGACAGCTGTCATCAAAGGAGCACATATCCTGCTCCTTGGCTAGGGCAGTTTTGAAGACATGAGAGTTTTGCCCAATCTCTGCCTTCCCTGGAGCATGTGTAGGAGATGGTGGTGCATCACAAAGCAGCCTGAGTCCCTCAGGAGCCTCGGAGCAGAGCATCTCCCCGCAACCAACCCTCATGGTCTCCAACTGGAATCAGCAATTAACCATTTTTGAGTGGGCCTGTTGGTTATAGCAGCTTGCATTATCACCCTGAGGAATCCATCTCCAGTCCCCAGGAGTCCTTAACAGAGACTACCGAACCCTCTTCTGACCACAGGCAGCAAAGAGGTACTGCCACTGAGGATGGCTTAACTGTGAGGTTAGACATCAAGTATCAGCAAGGCAGCCAGCCTAGAATTATATATGAAACCAATGAAGATTCTTCGTTGCAGTATAAAGAAAGAATGAATTATAATTATAAACCTCTAATTGTAAATCAGGAAACAACAAGAAGAGTTTCTTAGTTTGCTTTCTGGAGACAAAGTCTCTGTTGCCCAGGCTGGAGCGCAGTAGTATAGTCTTGGCTCACTGCAGCCTCCATCTCCTGGGTTCAGGCAATCCTCCCGCCCCAGCCTACCAAGTAGCTGGGCCCACAGGCATGCCCCACCATGCCCAACTAATTTTTGTGCTTTTTGCAGAGACGGGCTTTCACCATGTTGCCCAGACTGGCCTCGAACTCCTGGGCTCAAGTGATCCTCCTGCCTCAGCCTCCCAAAGTGCTGGGATTACAGGCGTGAGCCACCATGCTTATCCAACACAAAGATTTTTAAATGAATATAGGAAGGATCACTTCCTATTGCACTTATCTTCAAGGAAACTTACTTTGATTACGAATACATATACCACCAAATCTAGAAGGCTTATAGCAAAGTTTCCCTTGAACTTCAGTTTGCAGTATGGTGCCTGTCACAGGACAGGTTCTGAACTAGCATTTGTGGAGGAATGACTGGCCTTGCCCCTCACGGTTTTGTGCTCACCACCTTGTTGACATAAAAATGTTCTCAAGGTTGGGCGTGGTGGCTCATGCCTATAATCCCAGCACTTTGGGAGACCAGAGACAGGAGGATTGCTTGAGGCTAGGAGTTTGAGACCAGCCTGGGCAAAATAACAAGATCCCATCTCTACAAAAAATAAAAATATTAGCTAGCATGTTGGCACACACCCGTAGCCACAGCTAACTGGGAGGCTGAGACAAGAGGACTGCTTAAGCATGAGAGGTTGAGGCTGCGGTGAGCCATGATCAGGCCACTGCACTCCAACTCAGCCTGGGCAAGAGTGAGACTCTGGCTAAAAAAAAAAACAAAGAATGTTTCCAGCCAGTTTTTCTCCAGGGTTTCCAAATAGTCTGCCTCTTCTGGAGAAGTCTGAAGCAGCCCTCTTCTCTAGCATAGTATTATGGGTTGAATTAGGTCCCCAAAACTTTTTATGTTGAAGCCCTAACCCCTAGTACCTCAGAATGTGACCATATTTAAGGGTCAGGTTGGGTGGCTCATGCCAGTAATCCCAACGCTTTGGGAGGGTGAGGCAGGCGGAATGCTTGAGACCAGGAATTTGAGATCAGCCTGGGCAACATGGCAAGACCTGGTCTCTATAAAAATACAAAAAAAAAACAAAGAAAAACCAGGCATGGTCCATCATAGTATACGCCCGTGCTTCCAGCTACTCCAGAGGCTGAGGTGGGAGGATTGCTTGAGCCCAGGAGGCAAAGGCTGCCGTGAGCCAAGATCCTGCCACTGCACTCCAGCCTGGGTGACAGAGAGAGACCTTGTCTCAAATTTTTTTTTAAATTAAATGAAAAATCAAACTACAAGGGCAACTGAAAGGCCGAGTGAGAGAATACATTTGCTCTTCATGGAAGAGGATGAGTGGGTAAACCCTGCTCCTCTGTGGTGGGGGTTCTGTAGTGTGGGTTGAAGGGGCCCCACCAGAAACAGAAATGGCCAGAGGTGGTGGCCTCTGGAGGCAAAGCTTTGAGAGCCGTGGACGTCTGCCTGGACCCCGGCTGCATACGCGGCTTCCCTCCCAGGAGAGTTTGTGTGGAAGCCGAGACCCCCACCATATTAAAGGGGCAGCCATCTCTTTTGCTTGGGGTTAAACAACTGCGCTCGCACTAGGACAAGCCACAAAGGAGACACTGTAGGAGAATAAAGAGGAATCCTTCTGGAAGCCAAAAGAAAAAAAAATGTGGTCAGCCTCATAAGGCTAGAACCAGAAGCTGAGTTCTTTGGAGTCCAGGCACAGCAATTTCCCTTCCTCTGATGACAGTCACACCAAAGAAAGGGAGCTGTCGGGAGGAAGAAGGAAAAGGCCAGAGGCATGGCCCATGCCTCCTTGCTGGAGGGAGGAGTGAAGGGCATGAAAGTCCTAAGAGAGGAGAGGAAGGAGAAATACAGATGACTAAGACAGCACCCTACCCCAACCAACTTAGAGCTTAGACACGAATGGAAACATATTTCTGAAAATAAGGAAGGCAATCACAGTCAACTAAGAAATCCAGTTCATTTCAACACCATGAATAACTGGCCACTATGGGGTATTCAAACAATTTTATAGCCAGGGGTTTCTCTTTCTTTTTTTGAGATAGGGTCTCGCTGTATTACCCAGGCTGGAGTGCATTGGCACAACCAGGGCTCACTGCAGCCTCGACCTCCCAGGCTCAGATGATCCTCCCACCTCAGCCCCCCCCACCGCACCACTCCCCAGTAGCTGGACTACAGGTGTGCGCCACCACACCTGGCTAACCTTTTTCAAATTTTTTGTAGAGAAGGGGGTTTCACTATGGTTGGTCTCAAACTCCTGGGCTCAAGTGACCTTCCTGCCTTGGCTTCCTAAATTGCTGGGATTGCAGGCATGAGCCATGCACCGTGGCTTTTTGATGGTTTCTTTTTATGTAAAATGCATCTATATTGACAAAATGCATCAAGCTGGAGTATATTTTTGCTAAGTATTGGTAAATACACACACCTGTGTAACTCAAACCCCTGTCAAGATATAGAAGGTAATCATCACTCCAGAAAGTTCTCTCACGCCCTTCCCAGTCAATTCCCACCTTCACCATCCCAGAGGCGACCACTGTGAGGATATTGGTTTGGCTGCAGATTAGCTGTGCCTGTTCTAGAACTTGAAAAGGATTCATACAGTATGTACTCTTCTGCATGAGGTTTCTTTCACTCACGTTTTTCAGACTGACCCATGTGATTGCGGGAACAGTAGGTCAACCCGCTGTTGGGCTTGGCAGTTACTGTCACACATAGCACAGCTGTTGTGAGGAAGCTGCCTTTAAACATGCTTGTACCAGTCTTTTTGTGGCCACATATTTTCATTTTTCTTGAGTAAATACATAAAATGGAATTTCTGGGTCATAGGGTAATGGTATATTTAGTTTTAAAAAGCCAATATAAACTACACTTATAGTTTATATTACAAATACCATGCATTGGTTCTGTGCCTATAAAAAAGGCAAGAAAGGAAAAAAGGAAAAGAAAAGTGCTATAGCCAGGCACAATGGCTCACGCCTGTCATCCCAGCACTTTGGGAGGCTGAGGTGGGTGGATCACTTGAGGCCAGGAGTTCAAGACCAGCCTGTTGAACATGGCAAAATCCCGTCTCTACCAAAAATATATAAATTAGCCAGGTGTGGTGGTGCGTGCCTGTAATCCCATTGACAAGGGAGACCGAGACATGAGAATCGCTTGAACCCAGGATACAGTGTTTCAGTGAGCAGAGATTGCACCACTGCACTCTAGCCTGGGTGACAGAGACTGACTCAAAAATTTTACAAATGCCGAAGTGTTTCTTGAAACAAGGTCGCTGTACTCTCATTCTCCCACCGGCATACGAGAACCTGCACCATACCACATCCTTGCAGCCTTCAGTACTGTCAATGCTTTTTGCAGGACTAGAACCTTCAGTGTATCTGGCTGTGGGTATTAGAAAGTGGGAGGGGCTTTGCGACCAGCACACACTGTATCTGTGAGCCACTGTGGCTGGTGTCCCCTATAGAATCCAATTTAAATGTATTCCTCACAACGCACTGTTCAGACACTGGAGAGGGAAGTAACTGTGGAACTCGGATCCAAGTCAGGATTTTTGGGCTTTATTTTTTTTCTCACCCTGGCTGGAGACCACTGTGCAAGGGAGTGTTTCGACTGCTGTAAGTAAAATGTCAATGCCGCAAAAGAAAGAGCACTCAAAGATACATCCTCTCAGCAAGGCAGTTTACTTCTATAGAAGGCTGCAGCTCATGGATGGAGCAATGGTGGCCGCACGCTTGGACAAGCGGGGAAGGGGTACTTATGCCTACTGCTGGGTCATCGTTCCCCTGTTGGCTAGGGTTAGACTCCACAAGCTAGACTAATACCAACTGGCTATTTTAAAGAGAGGAGGGGTCCAAGCTGGAGTGGCAGGGTGGGTGTTTTGGCGGGAAGGACCGTTATGGGAGGGTTAGAGCAGGTAGCCAGGGGTGACCTAGGTCAAAGAAGGTGACTGGAGCAGGTGACCGGGATGAGTCAGGATGGAGCCAAGGGCCAGGGGAACAGATGTGAACTACTGATTAGAACTGGTGGAGAAGGTTGTTTACTGGAATTACAAGGAAGTTAAACTTTAAAATAGAGAATTAAAGAATAAGAGAGCTGCACACACTGACACGCTGATTCTTTGAAGAGAAACTTGGTGTTCACTGTAACACAACCTTTTCCCGAGCCTGACAGGAAGCTCTGGTTCATGGTAGAATCTAGTATTTCTGAACCTGTGGGTTCAGATAAATTGGGGGTGGGGTCAAGGGAGGAGAGAAATGCTCCTCCAAAGACACATTCCTTCCACCTGCTGGAGGTCACAGGTGATTAATCCTTCAGGCTCATGAAAGGCCTGGAGGAAACGTGTCTGTTTATGTGCTATGCCCACTTTATTTTTTTTGAGACAGTGTCTCACCATGTCACCCAGGCTCTAGCGCAGTAGCGCCATCTCAGCTCACTGCAACCTCTGCCTCCCAGGTTTAAGTGATTCTTACGCATCAGCCTCCTGAGTAGCTGGAACTTGCCCAGCCTATATTTGCATTTTAACAGCAATCTCCTGAGGACAGATAGCTTGGCCAGAAAAAAAACAAAAACAGGCCGGGTGCAGTGGCTCACGCCTGTAATCCCAGCACTTTGGGAGGCCGAGGCGGGTGGATCATGAGGTTGAGAGATCGGGACCATCCTGGTCAACATGGTGAAACCCCGTCTCTACTAAAAATGCAAAAACTTAGCTGGGCATGGTGGCGCGTGCCTGTAGTCCCAGCTACTCAGGAGGCTGAGGCAAGAGAATTGCCTGAACCCAGGAGGCGGAGGTTGCGGTGAGCCGAGATCGCGCCATTGCACTCCAGCCTGGGTAACAAGAGCGAAACTTCGTCTCAAAAAAAAAAAAAAAAAAACAGTCAATTTTAGTTTTCCCAAATTCCTATCACAGACTCTGGCCAACAACATTGTGAGTTGGGCCACTCCTGTTGCCTGATAAAGCAGGAGAGAGACACGGACTTCAGCATCACTGGGTCATGTTTTAAATGCCTGCTGTCATTGATAAACTGTGTTGACCTAGGATTTAATAGAACTTCTCTGGGCATCTGGGCACCCCCCCTTTTTTTTTTTTTTTGAGACGGAGTTTCGCTCTTGTTACCCAGGCTGGAGTGCAATGGCGCGATCTCGGCTCACCACAACCTCTGCCTCCTGGGTTCAGGCAATTCTCCTGCCTCAGCCTCCTGAGTAGCTGGGATTACAGGCATGCACCATCGTGCCCAGTTAATTTTTTGTATTTTTAGTAGAGACGGGGCTTCACCATGTTGACCAGGATGGTCTCGATCTCTTGACCTCGTGATCCACCCGCCTCGGACTCCCAAAGTGCTGGGATTACAGGCGTGAGCCACCGCGCCCGGCCCTCTTTTTTTTTTCAGTCTGTAAAATTATAGCAGTGGAAGATCTTTCTTACTTCACAGAGTTGTTGGGAATTCTCTTTAACAGTTGTGTTACATAATAGGTGATCAATAATTATTCTCTTTTTTTCTTTTGAGACAGGGCCTCACTCTGTTGCACAGGCTAGAATTCAGTGGCCCTATCACAGCTACGCCGCAGCCTTGAACTCCTGAGATCAGGCGATCGTCTCACCTCAGCCTCCTGAGTAGCTGGGACCACAGGTGCATATGAGCACGCCCAGCTCATTTTAAAATATTTTGTAGAGTCTCCCTTTGTTACCCATGTTGGTCTTCAACTGCCGGCCTCAGTGATCTTCCCACCTCAGCCATCCAAAGTGTTAAGATTGGTGGGGCGTGGTTGCTCACAGCTGTAATCCCAGCACTCCGGGAGGCCGAGGCAGGGGGATCACGAGGTCAGGAGTTTGAGACCAGCCTGACCAATGTGGTGAAACCTCGTCTCTACTAAAAATACAAAAATTACCTGGGCATGGTGGCATGCACCTGTAATCCCAGCTACTCAGGAAGCTTTAGGCAGGAGAATAGCTTGAACCGGGGAGGTGGAAGTTGCACTGAGCCAAGATCACACCATTTCACACCAGCCTGGTTGACAGAGCAAGACTCCGTCTCAAAAAAAACACCAACAAGAAAAAACAGTGTTGGGATTATAGGCATGAGCCAGTGAGTAACTACCCAGAGAGTAATTATCGTTTCTTATTCTCCTTCCTTCCTGTTGTGGCCAAACAGAGTGAGAAAGAAAGATGACTTGTTCTATCACGTTACATACTGTCATGTTCCTTTTGGTGGTGGTAAAAACATTTCCATTTTGCCTGGGTTCCCTGCCTTCTTTTTGTCCTGTTGTTATTTTATTTTATTTTATGTTTCGAAACGGAGTCTCACTTTGTTGTCTAGGCTGAAGTGCAGTGGCTCGATCTCGGCTCACTGTAACCTCCATTTCCTGGGTTTAAGCAATTCTGCCTCAGTCTCCGCAAGAGCTGGGATAACAGGCACACACCACCGCACCCAGCTAATTTCTGTATTTTTAGTAGAGATGTGGTTTTACCACGTTAGTCAGGCTGGTCTCGAACTCCTCCAAGCAATCCACCTGTCTAGGTCTCCCAAAGTGCTGGGATTATAGGTGTGAGCCACCGCACCCAGCCTACTTTACACAGATTTGGGTAGGAAGGTTGGTCTGATCTTACAAGATCTTGAACTCAAGATCTTAGAAGACCTTAAACTCTAAGCAAATTTGAACGAATGGGTTTGAGCACTTATCTGGAGGCACCCCTTGGAGCCCATACCTGAGAGAAAGAACTGGCCGATCCTAAAACCATCAGACTGCAATTGTCAACTGCAGAAGAACTACTGCATACCTACAGAGACCATCCATTTAAAACCATTCACCGGGCCTGGCGTGGTGGCTCATGCCTGTAATCCCAGCACTTTTTGGTAGGCTGAGGTGGGCAGATCACAAGGGCAGGAGTTCGAAATCAGCCTGGCCAAATTGGTGAAACTCCATCTCTACTAAAAATATAAAAATTCTTTGGGAGGCCGAGGCGGGTGGATCATGAGGTCAAGAGATTGAGACCATCCTGGTCGATAAGGTGAAACCCGGTCTCTACTAAAAATACAAAAATTAGCTGGGCATGGTGGCGCGTGCCTGTAGTCCCAGCTACTCGGGGGGCTGAGGCAGGAGAATTGCTTGAACCCAGGAGGCGGAGGTTGCGGTGAGCCGAGATCGCGCCATTGCACTCCAGTCTGGGTAACAACAGCGAAACTGTCTGAACATAAATAAATAAATAAATAAAAATTAGCTGGGTGTGGTGGTGGGCGCCTGTAATCCCAGCTGCTTGGGAGGCTGAGAGAGGAGAATTGCTCGAACCCGGGAGGCAGAGGTTGCGGTGAGCCGAGATTGTGCCACTGCACTCCAGCCTGGGTGACAGAGCAAAACTCTGTCTCTGAAAAAAAAAAAAAAGAAAGAAAAACTATTCATCACAGTCTCTCTTCCTGGGATTCAGGAACTGTTGGAGGTCATAAGCAATCAGATTTACTAGGGTTTGTAGAATAAAGAACAAATCAGGCATTTCTTCAGAAAAGAGACCTCTTAAAGGGTCTCATTTAGAGGGTGGGGCGGGGAGAGTTGTTTCCAGGACTTCCAAAATCAACTGTTTTTTTTTTTTTTTTTCATTTTTGTTTTTGTTTTGTTTTTTTTTTTGGTAACAGCTTTACTGAGATACAGGTGACAGAGTAATATTCACCCTTTAAAGTGCACAGTTCCATCGTTTCAGTATATTCACAGGGTTGTGCAACCATCATCACAAGTCAATTTGAGAGCATTACAGCTCCCGCCTGTAATCCCAGCACTTTGGGACGCAGAGGCAGGCAGATCACGAGGTCAGGAGGTGGAGACCAGCCTGGCCAACATGGTGAAACCCCGTCTCTACTAAAACTACAAAAATTAAGCAGGGCATGGTGGCTCACACCTGTAATCCCACCACTTGGGGAGGCTGAGGTGGGCGTATCACCTGAGGTTGGGAGTTGGGAGACCAGCCTGACCAACATGGAGAAACCCCCATCTCTACTAAAAATACAAAAAAAATTAGCTGGGCGTTGTGGCACATGCCTGTATCCCAGCTACTTGGGAGGCTGAGGCAGGAGAATCGCTTGAACTCAGGAGGCTGAGGTTGTGGTGAGTAAAGATTGTGCCATTGCACTCCAGCCTGAGGGACAAGATCGAAACTTCATCTCAAAAAAAATACAAAAATTAGCCGAGCGTGGTGGCTCATGCCTGTAATCCCAGCTACTCAGGACGCTGAGGCAGGGAAATTGCTTAAACCTGGGAGATAAAAGTTACAGTGAGCCAAGATCACACTACCAAACTCCAGCCTGGTGACAGAGCGAGACTCCATCTCAGGAGGGAGGCAGGAAGAGAACATTCATATTAACCCCTAAATAAACCCAACGCCCTTTAGCTGTCACCTACCTAAAGCCACTCCTCCCAGCCTGAAGGCAATCATGAATCTAGTTGCTATTTATAGATTTGCCTCTTGTGAGGATTTCATGGAATCATACAATATGAGGTCCTTTGGGCCTGGCTGATTTTACTTAGCAAACGTTTTCAAGGTTTATCTATGTTGTAGCATGTATCACTACTCCATTCCTCTTTATGGTTGAATGACATCCCATTTGGTGGATTTGTGACAGTTTATTTGTGCAATGGTTTTCTTTGTTTTGTTTTGTTTTTTTCAAGATGGAGTTTCATTCTTGTTGCCCAGGCTGGAGTGCAATGGTGTGATCTCACCTCACTGCAACCTCCGCCTCCCGAGTTCAAGAAATTCTCCTGCCTCGCCTTCCGAGTAGCTGGGACTACAGGCATGCACTAATATTTGTATTTTTAGTAGAGACTAGGTTTCACATTTTGGCCAGGCTGGTCTGGAACTCCCAACCTCAGGTGATCCGCCTGCCTCGGCCTCCCAAAGTGGTGGAATCACAGGCATGAGCCACCGCCCCCAGCCTGTTTTGTTTCAAAAGTGATTTTTACCTCTCAAAAGTGCTATTTATAATGACACTGAAAATTACATCAAACAGCCATAGCACATGTCAAGCACTCTGCTCGGCGTACCTCCTGTCACACTAAGGATAAGAAACGAGAGAGAGTAATATTTGTTCTGTCTATGTCCTCTCCATTTTGGCCATCTTATGAGGTCTTCATAGAGGTCTGAAATGATTCGACACCCATATGGAAGACCACATGTCCCAGCACTGATTTGCAGTCTGGAGTCCATGGCTCTCAAGATATGACTGGGGTGAGCAGGGAATTAGGACCACCTTGACCACCAGCCGTCCGGTCCACAGCTCCTCGGGTAGCCCACTCCGTTGGGGGCTTAGTGACCATGTTTGGGCTCCAGAGATTATTTTTTTTCCTTCCACTCCTATCCTTAGTTTGGTGCTAACCAGGTGCCTCTCTGAAAACCCTGGCAGCCTCAACTGACATCAGGCTGCAGGTCCCTCGGAGTCCTACTGCTTTCTCATATTTTTTTGGGAGGGCAGGGTTTCACCATATTGGTCAGGCTGGTCTCGAACTCCTGACCTCAGGTGATCCGCCTGCCTCAGCCTCTTAAAGTGCTGGGATTATAGGTGTGACCGTGCCCTGCTCCTACTGCTTTCTTACTGTCGCCACAGCTTGGGCAAAATATGATTTTTCTGAGCCTTTTTTTTTTTTTTTTTTTTTTTTTTGAGATGGAGTTTTGCTCTTGTTGCCCAGGCTGGAGTGCAATGGCAGATCTTGGCTCTCTGCAACCCCCGCCTCCTGGGTTCAAGCGATTCTCCTGCCTCAGCCTCCTGAGTAACTGGGATTACATCCCAAGTAGCTGGAATTACAGGCATGCGCCACCACGCCCGGCTGATTTTGTATTTTTAGTAGAGACGAGGTCCCCTGTAACTATTCTCCTGGGATTCCTATCCCAAGCCGATTTCCGCCCCGGAGGTCCTTCTCCGTAGAAATCCTGACGCAGCCCCTAGGCTCCTTCGCCGTGACGGCTACCCTTTTTTATTTGTTTGTAGCTGGAATGTTTTGTGCGTACGTTCTCAGAACAACAAAGCAGAGCTTTTGAAGGCTTTTCTGTGGGGTCCACAGCCTCGCCACCCCCAGCCCCGGCCGCGGCCTTGGAATGAATGAAATAAGCGAACCTCGCTCCCCGCCCCAGTTAACCCCGCATGCACGGATCACCGGTCCTGGCGGAGGCGGCCCGGTGGGGGAAGTGGGTACTTCTCTAGGAGGGGTGGGGGCCTTGGGGCAACCTACAGGGGATTTGTCCCCATCTCCTGACCCCAATTCGCAGGGTTTCGCCACGCAGGGCCCGCAGGGCTCCGAGCCCCTCTTCCCCAGCCCTTGCGCTCAGACCCTTGCCCGCTCCCTACAGTGTTCCTAGGCGGTGTCCCCGGGCGGCAGGTGACCGGAGGTGGTGAGGAGCACGGGCGGTGGGAGGGCGCGGGCGGGGCTGCGCAGCGGTCACGTGGCGCGGGGCCGGGCGGGTACTTAGGGCCGGGGCGGGCCCAGTCTACGGCGGCTGCGGGGCTCCGGCAACAGCACGGGCTCCGACTCCGGCTCCGCGGCGCGTAGGTTGCAGGCCCAGGCTCTCGGCGGCTGCGCTCGGTGAGTGCGGGCGGCGCTGGGCGCCGGGCCACCGCGGTTGAAGTGACCTTGGTTGGGAGGTGGCCACCCGGGCGCTGAGAGGGGTCCCTCTGCGCCCGCAGCGGGGTCCGGGCGCAGCCTCGCGGCTTCCCTGGGGGCCGGCGAGGAATGGGGACCCTCCCGACTGTGCCTGCCTGGCGGGCGCGGGTGGAAGCTCGCGAGCTCCGAAGCGTCGGCGAGAAAAGCGGAAAGCAGCCCTGCCGCCCACCCCCTCCCTGGGCTGTGCGTTCCCCTGGAGCGGGGACGCAGCCCGGAGCCCGGAGGGAGGCGCCTGGGAGAAAGAGCTCGGCTAGGCCGGGCGACTGCTGCGTGGATTGCGCTCCCAGCGCCTGGGCCTGGGCGTGCTCCTGACAAACAGCCAATATAATCTCATCTGCCGGCATCTGTTTTCGTTTTTTTCCCTCCTCATTCCATAGGATTTGCCTGCGCAACTTTGGGATGAGGAGAGAAAATTCCTCGGAGCTCAGAAGACAGGTCCTGTCGAAGAACCAGGATCTGAAACTGGGTGGGCTGGGGAGGAACCCGCACCAAGTTAAATCCATAAACAGGAAGAGAAACTAAGCAGGGGCGAGTGGGCGATTGGATGCTGGGTGGGGAGAAGGCGGGGGCGCTCGCTGCACCTGGACTCCAGGAAAGGGAGGCCGGGCAGAGTCCCTGGGGCGCCACCTTACCCTCGTTTTGTGGCCCTGGAGGCCAGGGGGAGTTGGGCTTTGGGGTGCAGCAGTGGCTGCCTGGGTGTGGGGCGCTGCAGGCAGGCTGGGGTGGGCGACCCAGGTGGAAGTGAACTGCACTTAGCTTCTTGATGGGCCTCCCTCACCGCCTTCCCCAGCCACTGAGGAAGCCAGCAGGCTGGCGGGGAAAAGGACCCTAGGTAAGGCCCCACACTCCTCCTCTTGACCGAGGAGAGACCCCCAAACCCACTGTAGAAGGGACGCTGTGGGGTTCAAAGGGAGACCTGGCACTTTTCTGTAGCCTGGAAAAACTGATCCCCACTGCCTCCCGCCGGAGGTGAGGGTAGCTGAGCTGCACCCTCTTTGAATCTAAGCATTCGGAAAGGTAACGGCAAGAGGCCTAAGAGGGCCGTTGGCTTGCTTTTTCTTCCACAGCATCCGTTCTTAGTGGATAACTGGTTTTTTTTTTCCTCTATTTTTTTTTCTGTCTTTTTTTGAGATGGAATCTCCCTCTGTCGCTCAGGTTGAAGTTCAGTGGCGCCATCTTGGCTCACTGCAACCTCCACCTCCCTGGTTCAAGCGTTTATCTCTCTCTCTCTCTTTTTTTTTTTTTTGAGACCGAGTTTCGCTCTTGTTACCCAGGCTGGAGTGCAATGGCACGATCTCGGCTCACCGCAACCTCAGCCTCCTGGGTTCAGGCAATTCTCCTGTCTCAGCCTCCTGAGTAGCTGGGAGTACAGGCACGCGCCACCGTGCCCAGCTAATTTTTTGTATTTTTAGTAGAGACGGGGTTTCATCATGTTGACCAGGATGGTCTCGATCTCTTGACCTCGTGATCCACCCGCCTCGGCCTCCCAAAGTGCTGGGATTACAGGCGTGAGCCACCGCGCCTGGCCTCAAGCGTTTCTCTTGAGTAGCTCGGATTACAGATGCCCACCACCACACCTGGCTAATTATTATATTTTTAGTAGAGATGGGGTTTCACCATGTTGACCAGGCAGGTCTCAAACTCCACCTCAGGTATTCCGCCCTCCTCAGCCTCCCAGAGTGCTGGGATTGATTACAGCCGTGAGCCACTGCATCTGGCCAAGAACTGTTTATTGGCTCTGGTGATGGTGACCTAGAACCCGCAAGCTCCTGGAGAAAGGGGCTGGGCTGCCCACCCTGTGTAGCTTCCCAAAAACAGAGTCGAATATCTGCTGGAGAACAATGGCATCCCCTCCTTTTTGGTCATTTGTCCCCGAGCTGGGGGTACCCCCTGGTGGAAAGGCACAGGTCCCTTGGCCTGGGTGGCAACTCAGGCGACACAGCCCTGGCACAGCTCTCGCTCCAGTAGCTCTCCTGGATGTTGGCTCAGAACAGCCCTGTTTCCAGCTGGGCAGGCCGTGAGGGGTGGTGGCCCTTTGGCCCCAGGTTGAAACTGCCCGTGTGCGGCTGATGTAGCGATTTGGTGAGGCTCTTGCTGCAGGCAGGTTCTTTTCCCTCCGCAGCTGCTGGAACTGGGAATTGGAAGAGAAGCTGCACCCATTTTCGGGGTAAAAGATTTTCTGTTGCTCTTGGTTGGACTGGGAAGTGAAGGGAAGGTCATGTTTCAGGGGTGCCTTGAGATGTCTGTAGGTGATTTTCATTTTCTTTTTTTATGATGGAGTCTTGCTCTGTTGCCCAGGCTGCAGTGCATTGATATGATCTCTGCTCACTGCAACTTCCGGCCTCAGTCTCCCGAGTAACTGGGATTACAGGCACCTGCCACCACACCTGGGTTTTGTTTTGTTTCTTTAATTAAAAAAAAAAGCAGGGAGGCAAACAGGACCTAGCTGGATCTTTACTCTTTAGTAAAGACGGGTTATCACCTTGTTGGCCAGGCTGGTTTTTGAATTCCTGACCTCGGGTGGTCGGCCTCAGCCTTCCAAAGTGCTGGGATTGCAGGTGTGAGCCGCTGCGCCCAGTGGTGATTTTCCAAATCTGGTAATGAGTTGTGGTTGTGTAGAATAATATCCCTTCCTTTCGACATATGGACTGAATACAGGCATGCTGCCTCTTTTTTCTTTTTTGAGGCAGAGTCTAACTGTCGCCCAGGCTGGAGTGACACAATCTCAGGTCACTGAAACCTCTGCCTCCTAGGTTCAAGCAATTCTCCTGCCTCAGCCTCTGGAATAGCTAAGATTACAGGCATGTGCCCCCACGCCCGTCTAATTTTTGTATTTTTAGTAGAGATGGGGGTTTCACCACGTTTGCCAGGCTGGTGTTGAATTCCTGACCTCAGGTGATCCGCCGGCCTCAGCCTCCCAAAGTGCTGGGATTACAGGCATGAACCACTGTGCCCGGCCTGCTGCCTCTTTTCCATGGTCTGGCATAAGGAAGTTACTGGAAATCTGTGCGGTTGAGTGATAGGAGTTGGGCACTTCCACAGGGCTCATGTAAAGGGGAATGGGGGGTGACAGGCAGCTGAGTCTAAGGGAGGCGTGTACAGGTGTGCTGTGCCTCTGGGAATTGGGGTGGCAGGCAGCAGTCTCTGTGCCTGGTCCCGCGCTGCCTGAGAAGAGTGTGTGGGAGGCAAACCTTGTGCCCTGGCTTGGCTGTTAATGTTTAGATTTACCCTAGCTTGTGTGGTCTAGGAGGCTTAGGGATCAAATTCCACTCTGTGTTTATACTTTTAACTAATCTCATTTTCAGCTTCAGGCCTTATCCTCCGCCTCTATAGACCACTCCTGTGCCTGTTTCCCTGTCTTTACAAGGGCTATTGTATCCCCTGTCTGCTGCTTCTCTTTCGGATTCTCCTGTACTTTTTTTTTTTTTTGTACATTGATTGATTCATTCTATTGTTTGGTTGACGAGGTCTTGCTTTGTCTCCCAGGCTGGTGTGCAGTGGTGCAACCACGGCTCACCGCAATCTCGGCCTCCCAGGCTGAAGCAATCTCCCCACCTCAGCCTCCCAGAGTAGTAAGTAGCTGGGACCACAGGTGGCACCCAGGATTTTTTTTTCTCTTTCTTTGTTTAGACAGAGTCTCAGGGTCTCACTATTGCCAGGGCTGCTCTGAAACTCCCGGTTTCAAGTGATCCCCTTGCTCCCCCCACTCAGGCCTTGTTGGAATTCCAAGGCATGAGTCACCTCCAGGCCCTTCTGTACTTTCAAAACTCTGCATCAGCCTATAAACAATGTTATTAAAGTTTATATGGCTTCAGTTCCACCACATGTATCCTTTTTCACTCAGGGTTGTGCCATTCATTTCTGTTGATACATCCAGTTCTAGTCCATTTGTCTTAAGTGCCTGTGTGTTTATCTACTGAGGGACAGGATTACTTTTTCCCTATTATCCTGTGCTATGGTAAATGTCCTTGTGTCTCCTAGATGCTAGAAGACTTTCTGCAGGGCGAATGCAGAAGGAGAGCCTGTTTCTGGGCCGTGAGATGTGCGCATCTTGCGTTTTGCTGGGCATTCGCGGAGGGTTCTCCGTGTGGCTGCATCACTTGACGCTCCCGCAGTGTGCACAGTTCCCGTTGCTCATGTTTGCGAACACAGATACTACCAGACTCTGATTTTTGCCCATTTGATGGAAGTGGTACCCCTGTTAGAATGTTCATTACCAGAAATTCAAATTTAATTCTTTGCCATAGGAAAGCATTAATCCTCTTATGCCTCATGTTCCATTATTGGAACACTAAGCATGTGGGAATTATTTACGTCCTACTGCCCAAGGTCATCGATGAGGTCTGATTTTTCACTTATCGAAAAATTTGCAGAATCACAACTTCCTGCATAAATGGATTAATGAACCACAGTTTCCCGTTTGTACTGTTGGCCAGTGATGGCATATGTGCATTTTGTTTGTTTGAGATGGAGTCTCTCTCCGTCGCCAGGCTGGAGTGCAGTCGTGTGATCTTGGCTCACTGCAACCTCTGCCTCCCAGATTCAAGTGATTCTCCTGCCTCAGTGGGATTACAGGCACGTGCCACCATCCCCAGCTAATTTTTGTAGCTTTAGTAGAGACAGGGTGTCACCATGTTGGTCAGCCTGGTCTTGAATGCCTGACTTTGTGACCCGCCCACCTTGGCCTTCCAAAGTGCTGGGATTACAGGCATTAGCGACCACACCCAAACTAATTATTTGTTTAGAGACAGCATCTTGCTCTTGCTCTTGCCCATGCTGGAGTACAGTGGCATGATCTCGGCTCACCACAGTTTCTGCTTCCTGGGTTTAAGTGATTCTCCTGTCTCAGCTTCCTGAGTATCTGGGACTACAGGCGCCTCCCACCACACCCAGATAAATTTTATATTTTTAGTAGAGTCAGGGTTTCACTATGTTGGCCAGGGTGGTCTGGAACTCCTGACCTCATGATCTGCCTGTCTCAGCCTCCCAAAGTGCTGAGATTGCAGGCATGACCCACTGTGCCCGGCCCCTATTTATTTTTATTTTAAATTTTAATTTTCTAAATAGAGATGGGGCTTTGCTATCTTGCCCAGGCTGGTCTTAATCTCCTGGGTTCAATTGATCTTCCCACCTTGGCCTCCCAAAGTGTCAGAATTACAGATGTGAGCCAGTGTGCCCAGCCCAGAACTGATGTTTTATAAATGCTGTGTTCTGAGAAGGTTGTGTGGCAGGCTGGCAGACTTGACTGTGTTATCTGTCTTTACCGGGTCAGTAACTTTGGTCTGGTCATTAAGATAATCTAGCATCACCAGCAAGTATGCATGGAGGAGGATGGGACCAGTAGAGAGCCCTGTGGAAGACATGTAGATAATCTGCCCTCACAGACCTGGAGGGCCGGGCTGTTCAACGGCCCTGTGACCTGCTGACCTGGACTCCAGCCGAATGTTCCCACACACAGTCACACAGCTTCCTGCCTTGCACAAGTCTCGGGAGGGCAGTGCCAGCCACAGGCTTTTCCCATTCGAGGGTTGAAAGCCTGTATCAACCACATCAGAGTGCTGGGGGCCACCTGCCACCCAGTCCCAACCCACCTAGCCCTACTGGTGTTTGGGATGTGCTTAGTTTTGGCAGTCAAGATGGCAGAACAGATCAACTGTTATTGATTGATTGAGTTTCACTCTTGTTGCCCATGCAGGAGTGTAATGGTGTGGTCTCAGCTCACTGCAATCTCTGCCTCCCGGGTTCAAGCGATTCTCCTGCCTCAGCCTCCCAAGTAGCTGGGATTATGGGCATGTGCCAGCACACCTGGCTAATTTTGCATTTTTAGTAGAAATGGGTTTCGCCATGTTGGCCAGGCTGGTCTCGAATTCTGGACTTCAGGTGATTGCCCACCTCAGTTTCCCAAAGTTCTGGGATTACAGGCGTGAGCCACTGCCTGGCCAACAAATCAACTTTTAAGGCCTGGTCACTGATAGTACAATCTCTAGTATTTTTCATCCAAATTGGGATACTTTTGAAAATAGAAATGATGATTCTGACACAGCAAGTGTTGGCTGTCCTGTGTATAAGGAGGTGGCTTCTCACCCTACCTGTGATGGAGGAAGTTTCTCCCAGATGGCGATGCTCTGAGCCTGGTGCTGAGGAGGCACTTCAAAAGGGCGTCTCCTTCCATCTTCCATCAGCCTTGTGAGATGAGTATCTGTTCCCAGGGCCCCAAGGGAGGCAAACAGGACCTAGCTGGATCCAAGGCCTTTCTTTTGCTCGCCTTCATGTCAGCCAGGCCTCAGCTGCCGTGGTGTCATCTTGTCTGTGGTTGAATTAGGGAACCGCTGTGTTCTGCAAGCTGGAGACAGAACACTGATTTCATTGCAATCCCAAAAGATCTCTAAAAGCTTTTTTAAAGCAAGCCCGAGGTCCTTTGGTATCAAATGCAGACATGGCAAATGCATTGGCTCTGTCAGCGTCTTACTAGGTCAGTAACAGAGTTGGGGAGCACAAGCTTTCAGAACTTTCTAGAACATTGACTAACCAGATTGTCTTGTTTCCATCTGACAAAAAAATGAGCCACTGAGGGCCTTCGTAGTACAGTTTGGAATGTACAGTTGTCCGAAAGATGTGGGGTTACCGTGGCTGGCCTTGTGCATTATTTCACTTGTGGGGGTCTTGAAGCCTGTGGAGAGCTGCTTGTGTGGGCTGGCCCTGCAGCACCTGGTTTGCCTAGATGATTGGCAGGTGGGCAGCCTGGTTCAGGTGAGGGAGGTGGAGTGGGGTTTCTCTGCTTCTCCTGGTTGCCTGGAAACCTCCGTGGCTGGTGAGCACCGCTGCTGCCTCTGTCCACCTGTGTGCTGGGTGTGTTTCTGGGTCACACAGCGGTTGCTTGGGGCTATGTCTGTAGGGAACCCAGCTCCATGGGACAGATGGGTGGCTGGTGCCTGTTCTGCAGGACACTGATGAGAGTGAGGCCTGAGAGCTGTTGGTTTTTTGCTTTTATTCTTAATTCAGTCATAAGCCAAGAATCTGCCAAACACGTTTCCATTAGCGGCAAAGACATGACACATCAGATGCTACCGCAAGGCTGTGATTCATACTCAGAAAGGAAAGGTCTCTGGGTCACTCCAAGCAGATAAGAGGTCAGCACACGCCCACCCAGTGCAGGCTGGCTTTGGCATCGAGGCACATCTGGCAGATTGAAGTCGGGGAAGATGAAACTCGCCAGAGTCTTGTTTTGTGGGTGCCCTAAAGTGGTCGAAACTTGAGGAGCAACTGCCGTTAATTATCAGTGAGTGCCAAGACTAGTTTTTATAGAAGAGAAAGTTCTCTGGGAAGGTCTGAGTCTTCACCATCTGCCCACCTTCCCACCGTTCCCTGCTCATAGCTGCTCCGCGGGTCTATAAGGCAGAGTCTTCACTTGTGGCTTCTGGCAAAATGTAGGCACTCAACTTTCGATTTTTTTTTTTTTTTTTTTTTTTTTGAGATGGGAGCTTCACTTTTGTTGCTCAAGCTGAAGTACAGTGGTGCTATCTCGGCTCATTGCAACTTCTGCCCCTCAGGTTCAAGCGATTGTCCTGCCTCAGCCTCGTGAGTAGCTGGGATTACAGGCATGCACCACCACACCCTGATAATTTTTTGTGTTTTTAGTAGAAATGCGGTTTTATCATGTTGCCCAGACTGGTGTAGAACTCGTGATCTCAAGTGATCCACTTGCTTCGGCCTCACAAAGTGCTGGGATTACAAGCATGAGCCACCACGCCCGGCCAACTTTCGATTCTTTCTGTTTTTTGTGTTTTTTTTTGAGACAGAGTCTCACTCTGTCACCCAGGCTGGAGTGCAGTGGTGCAGTCTTGGCTCGCTGCCACCTCTGCCTCCCAGGTTCAAGCAATTCTTCTGCCTCAGCCTCCCGAGTAGCTGGGACTGCAGGCACATGCTACCACGCTCTGCTAATTTTCGTATTTTTAGTAGAGACGGGGTTTCACCATGTTAGCCAGGATGGTCTCGATCTCCTGACCTCCATGATCTGCCTGCCTTGGGCTCCCAGAGTGCTGGGATTAGAGGTGTGAGTCTCTGCGCCCAGCCAGCTTTCCATTTTTAGAGCTGACTATTAGAGGAGCTAGCAGTATAGTCACAGCACTGACAGACGTGGAAGAGCAAAATACTGCATAAAGATTTGCTAAGAATTCCTTCACTTTTTTTCTTGATCACCCAGGAGCTAGCAACTGGCTTATTTAGAAATTTTAGGTGTATATGTCCTGTCTCCTTAAATCCTTTACAGATTTAGCGCCAGTCTACCTCAGGGCTCTGTGAACGTGTAAGAAAGCTTTCTTTTCTTTTGTTTTTGAGACGGAATCTTGCTCTGTTGCCCAGGCTAGAGTGCAGTGGTGTTATCTCAGCTCACTGCAACGTCCACCTCCCGGATTCAAGCAATTTTGCCTCAGCCTCTGGAGTAGCTGGGACCACAGGCATGTGCAACCATGCTCAGCTAAGTTTTTGTATTTTTAATAGAGACGGGGGTTTCACTGTGTTAGCCAGGATGGTCTCGATCTCCTGACCTTGTGATCCTCCCGCCTCGGCTTCCCAAAGTGCTGGGATTATAGGCATGAGCCACTACGCCTGGCTAATTTTTGTATTTTTAGTAAAGACGGGTTTCACCATGTTGGCCAGGCTGGTCTTGAACTCCTGACCTCAAGTGATCTACCTACCTCGACCTCCTGAAGTGCTGGGATTATAGGCATGAGCCACTGTGGCCCCCCAGAAAACTTGCTTTATGGAGCTTGGTGGCATCCGAAATTGATTCTTTAAGGATGTCAGGACTTAACACCTCCTCTCCTTTGAGGTTAGTCTGAGGTGCCGTTTGCCAGGGGAGGAAGGTGCTCTGGCTGGTAGGGTCAGCTGGCCATGCCCTTTTTGGCATGTGACAACATTCTGCAGAGCTGGAGTGGGGCGTGCTTTCACATAGGCGCGGCAGCTTTGGAGAGGGAGGATATGAGGAGCACCCTTTTTTTTTTTTTTGAGATGGAGTTTCACACTTGTTACCCAGGCTGGAGTGCAATGGCGCGATCTCGGCTCACCGCAACCTCCGCCTCCTGGGTTCAGGCAATTCTCCTGCCTCAGCCTCCTGAGTAGCTGGGATTACAGGCACGCACCACCATGCCCAGCTAATTTTTGTATTTTTAGTAGAGACGGGGTTTCACTGTGTTAGCCAGGATGGTCTTGATCTCTTGACCTCGTGATCCACCCGCCTCGGCCTCCCAAAGTGCTGGGATTACAGGCTTGAGCCACTGCGCCCGGCCCTCTTTCTCTTTTTTTAATGCAGAGATTAGCTTCAAAAGAGGGCAGAGGGGTGCAGTGGAACCCGGTGCCCCAGCTGACCAAGGTCTAGAAATGACATCTGCTTGCAGCTGTTCTCCCACCAGCCCGCATCCTGGAAAGGGGTCTCGTGGCGCACAGGAGTTCGCACCCTCCCCTCATGAAATAAGGACTTGGTGTTCATTATCTCTTGTCAGTAAAGCAGCAGCCCAGAAAGCACAGAATTGAGAAATAAAAGGGAAGTGTGTGCCTACACAGAGGGAAGTGAAAGCGGGGTGCTGTGTCACGTAGAGACCCTGGAGCCCGTCAGCAGCTCTGCTGGTCATTTTTGCCACCTGCCTTTGTCCAGGGTGATGGAGAGGGGCGCCGGTTGGGTGTGGGAGTGAAGCTTACGCTGCTCGCAGGACCTCTGTGCGTGGCTTCACACTTTGTGGGTTCTCAGCAGTCTTGGGACCCTCAGAGTGGAAGCCTTTTTGGATGTTAAATGCTGGGCTTAATTGAAGTGAAAAGCTTGTTTTACCGGTGTGGTGGCTCATACCTAAAATCCCAACACTTTGGGAGGCTGCGGCGGGCTGATCACTGAGTCCAGGAGTTTGAGACCAGCCTGGGCAACATAGCAAAACCTCATCTCTACAAAAGAATACAAAACTTGGCCAGGCCTGGTGGTGCATGCCTGTAGTCCCAGCTTAGAAGGCTGAAGGGGGCAGATCTGTTGAAACTGGGATGCAGAGGCCACGGTGAGCCATGATCGTGCCACTGCACTCCAACCTGGGAAACAGGGAGATTCTGTCTCAAAAAAAGAAAAACCAACTTGTTTTAATTTAGACTCTTCTTGGCTTTGGGGAGTTGAGAGCCATTGGGATATGGGAGCTGCCTATGTTCCCAGCCACCACAGAAAGCCAAGAAATCTTGGTTTAAAAAAATTCAAGTTGCCATGGAAACACTACTATCTTCAACTTCACTTATTATTTAAAATAACATCTCTGCAGCACAAAGACCCAGGGACACCTGAGGACACTCCTGTCTGCCCAGGAGATACACTTACCTCACGGTGTGGAGGCTGTGTGGGTCACTGACACCCATGGCCACATGAGACACTGCCTACCCACGAGTTACAGGAAAGGGGAAGATTATTCAGAAAGTCACTGGGGCCAGGTGCAGTGGCTCATGCCTGTAATCCCAGCACTCTGGGAGGCTGAGGCAGTCAGATCCCTGAGGCCAGGAGTTCAACACCAGCTTCACCAACATAGTGAAGGGCTGACTATACTAAAAAAGTAAGAATTAGCTGGACGTGGTGGCACAGGCCTGTAATCCCAGCTACTCGAGGCTGAGGCATGAGAAGTTGGAAGTTTCAGTGAGCCATGATTGCGCCACTGCATTCCAGCGTGGGCCACAGAGCGAGACTCCCATCTCAAAGTGACTAGGGGGGAAGCCTCACTGATGGCAAGGAAGACACTGGAAATGCTCTGAGGAGTCATTAGAACAAATGTCCTTTGATCAGTTTGGTGGCTCAGGGTGTTTAGTAACACTGCCAACTATTTTTTCTAGAAGAAATGAAACTGAAGTAATAGGAACATAATTTTTTTTTTAAATAAGGGTATGTTGTGAAGAAAGGCTTCCCGCAGTAGTGACCCACTGCTGTGCGTCTTCCTCGGCATTTGCGTGTGGTGGCAGGTGTGTGCCTGCAGGTGTAGGTTTCTGAGAGGGTCAGATGCTTCCAGTCCCCAGTCACCTGCAGCTGCTTTTTCCCCACTTAACACTGGGACTTGGGGCATTTTCACTGCATTAGTATGGTAGGATTCACTTCAGCTAGTTGCTTTTTTCTTACTTATTTTTATTTTTGAGATGGATTTTCACTCTTGTTGCCAGGCTGGAGTGCAATGGTGAGATCTCAGCTCACTGCAACCTTCACCTCTTGAGTTCAAGTGATTCCCCTGCCTCAGCCTCCCAAGTAGCTGGATTACAAGCATGCTCCACTATACCTGTTTTGTATTTAGTAGAGAAGGGGTTTCACCATGTTAGTAAGGCTGGTCTCAAATCCAGACCTTAGGTGATCCACCCGCCT
The DNA here is from genome assembly GCA_031835075.1 of Saguinus oedipus. NCBI lineage: Eukaryota > Metazoa > Chordata > Mammalia > Primates > Cebidae > Saguinus > Saguinus oedipus. Next base: position 36,034,358 of record CM063182.1, on the reverse strand, counting down.
TGGCCTCCCAAAGCGCTGGGATTACAGGCTTGTGCCACCGTGCCCAGCCAAATAGTTGCTTTTCTAATGATTGCTTCATATTCTATTTAACCACTTACCATAATAGTTCCTCTGTTATTAGACACTTGCTTCATTTCTGGTCTTTTGCTAATGCAAAAATGATTTAGTGAGCACCTGTGCGCACGTATCTTTGCATTCTATGGGATCCATTTCTTTTTCTTTTCCCTTCTGGAACCTGGTGCTATCCGTATTAATATGTGGGATCCATTTCTAACTGTCAGGTTGCTGAGTGCCAGGGCGTGCAGATTGAGGAATCAGTGGGCGTTGCGGGTTGCCGTCTCGGTGGCTGTGCCCACCCCAGGCACTCATTATCATGACTTCCGTTTCCCCACTTCCTAAGCCCTGCAAGAAGTGCCAAACTGTGCCAGACTGTCCTGCCTTTGCTAGTCTGATAACGTGCCCCGTATCTCCTTGCTTTTATCTGCATCTCCCTGAGGTTGAACGTATTTTTATCTGTGTTGGCCAATTGTAGTTTTTCTATTATGCTGGCTCCACTTTTCTTATTAAGAGCCTTTCTTATATCAAGAAATTGAAGCCTAACGTATATATCAGTGTTGTTTTGTCAGGTCTTGTTTTTTTTTGTTTTGTTTTTTTCTTGGAGACGGAGTCTTGCTCTGTCATACAGGCTGGAGTGCAGTGGCATGAACTCAGCTCACTGCAGCCTCCACTTCCCGAGTTCAAGCAGTTCACCTGTCTCCGCCTCACAGGGAGCTGGGATTATAGGCATGAGCCCGCGCCTGGCCCATTTTTAGAAGGGCATTGATTTTTTTCATAAAGTTTTTATATTTAGGATCTGTGTTGCATGTGGTGCTTTTTGTGTGTGAGGAGTCCAATGTGAAGATTCAGCCTTTGGGCGGCCACTTGCACAATCTCTGTCCCGTTTCCTCTCTGGCCTCTCCTAGGTGTGCTGATTGCCCCGTGGAGGACGTGCTGCTGAGTGCTCTGTAGGTTGCTCTGTTGACGGGCATCACCCGGTGTTTTACGATATACTTGCTGCCCCAGAGGGCCGGGCTCCTGTCGGAGGCTTTTTCCACTGGCTGGGTGCAGTGGCTCACACTTGTAATCCCACCACTTTGGGAGGCCGAGGCCGGTGGATCACCTGAGTTCAGGAGTTCAAGACCCGCCTGGCTAACATGTACTAAAAATACAAAAATTAGGCAGGCATGGTGGCACACACCTGTAATCCCAGCTAGTTGGGAGATTAAGACAGGAGAATCATTTGAACCGGGGAGTTCTAGGCTGCAGCGAGCCGAGATCGTGCCACTGTACTCCAGCCTGGGTGACAGAACAAGACCCTGTCTCCAAAAAAAAGAGCTTTTTTCCAGAGCCGTCCTGCTGTCCTCACATATTTATTCTCGCAGATGAACTGTTGCTTAATCAACAATGACGTTTGAGTTGTTCTTCAGATAGAATCCACTGTGTGCCAGGCAGTTTGAGCAGTCTTGTGACCCTCATGACGACCTGTCACGGAGGAAGGTAGAACACCTCCCCCACGCGTGGGAGCCCCTGGAGTGAGGGGCAGGAGCCCCACCCCCCAGCTCCCCACGCTGTAGCTCTCCCCAGCCCTGGATGCAGGCACCCGGGAGTCTTACATTGCTTCTGTGGAGCTGCTTGCTTAAGGTGACTCAGAGTTCAAGCTGGAAGGCACTGGCATGTGACTCATGAGCCAGTCCAAGATCAAAGGGCTAAGGTATAAAGGTGAGAGTTTCCCTTCCCAGAAGCTCCGTCTCACAGCTGGAAGCAGAGCCCTTGGCTGACTGGAAAAACCAGAGATGCTAGGCGGGAGTGGGCAGTGGCTGGCCCAGCCCCACCTCTCAGCCTCCACCTCTACCAACCCACACCAAGCTTGTCTGTCTCCTGGATTTTTCTGTGTCCTAGGATTCCTGAATTTAACTTTTCTTACATTTCTCCTATTGCATGGGTGTTCCACTTAGGTCGTAACCACACAGGCAGGCCCTTCGCTGTTTCCTGTCTCTCCCTTGGGAAGTCTCAGGCTGTTCTACCCACCCACGCAAAGGCAGTGTTGAAATAGCAGACAGGGCCCTGGACCCGTTTAGCCCAGCACAGCCCCTGGGCTTTCTCTCCTGGCTCCGTCCGCAGGGCCCCAGGGACCTATACAGGGTCATGCGTGCTAGTGCCGGAGTGGGGAGGTGAGGAGCCTTCGGGCACCGCAGCTCCTTAGGGCTCTCCACCTGGGCCAGGATGAGCACGGGTCTGCTGGTGCCCGAGATGATGCCCGTGTGTGTGGGCATGACAGCCGCGTAACAGATTTCCTGATGCCCTCTGCTTTCCAGGTGGATCCAAGATCCGGCTTCCAACATGTGGCAGCTCTGGGCCTCCCTCTGCTGCCTGCTGGCACTGGCCGATGCCTGGCACAGTCCCTCCTTCCATCCCCTGTCGGACGAGCTGGTCAACTATGTCAACAAACAGAACACCACGTGGCAGGTGGGCTGTGGGGCCGAGTTCTACCAGTGTCCCCTCTGAAGTCAGCCTGTGCATGCTGACTCCAGCCATGGAACATTCTGTGCAGGACCGTGGAGGAACGGCCCTGGGCCCAAGTCATGGTGGCTGTGGGCCGTGGCTGCCTCCTCTGTCCCATACCCTACGTGTGTGTGTTTGTGTGCACGCACAGGTGTGTGGGGGAGCAAGTGAGCTTGGGAAGTGTTCAGAACCAGCTAGCCCTGTGACGCCCATTGTGGCAGAGTTCATCGGTCCTGCCCCTGATTCCCTTTGTTTCTGCCCAGCCCTGACCCTGGGACTGAGAAGCAAGAATGAGGAGTGAGCATGTTGAGGGCTGGAGTGGGTCTCTGATTGTCAGCAAATGGTAGCAGATCAGGGAAGACACCTACTCTGCCCACGTGTCACTCTGAGCTCTTCCCCTTTGCCCCCCAGCCCGCATACTCTCAAGGTGGGTAGGGCCCCTGGCTTTCCCTGGGTTGGGCCTGGGGTATGGGCAGTGTGCCCATCTACCGCCATCCCAGGAAACCCCTCAGTTGATGGATGACTCTCTTCCAGGCCGGGCACAACTTCCACAACGTGGACCTGAGCTACTTGAAGAGGCTGTGTGGTACCTTCCTGGGTGGGCCCAAGCCACCCCAGAGGTGAGTGCCCGCTCCTCTGCACCATAGAAATGGGAGTGGCAGGCACTGGTTTGGGGCAGTGGGAGAGTGAGGGCTTCCCTGCTATCTGCGGGGCTCATGCCGCCCAGAGCTGCCAGTGCCGCTTGAGGTACAGCACTCAGGTCTCTCTTCATTCATCATTGTATTATTTACTTTCACTTTTTATTTTTTCCTTCTCAAGTTAGTAGTAGAGAAGATGCTGTGCTTTCTTTTGTTAAGAGACTCTCGCTCTATCACCCAGGCTGGAGTGCACTGGCAACATCTCAGCTCACTGCAGCCTCTGCCTCCTGGGTTCAAGCGATTGTTGTTCCTCAGCCTCGCAAGTAGCTGGAGCCACAGGCGTTCACCACCATGCCCGAATATTTGTACTTTGAGTAGAGATGGGGTTTCGCCATATTGGCCAAGCCAATCTTGAACTCCTGGCCTCAACAAGTCATCTGCTCCCCTCAGCCTCCCAAAGTGCTGCAATCACAGGCATGAGCCACTGCGCAGGCCTCCAGTGTTTCTCCTGTGCTTCTCCACGGGGTCTCAGCCCCACGTGTGACAGACTAGGTCAGGCTCTGCACTTTCTGGGCAGACTCAATCTTGAGTAATTTAAGGAAAATCTTAAGAAAAGCCAGATGAGGCCAGGTATGGTGGCTCATGCCTGTAATCCCAGCAGTTTGAGAGGCCAAGGCCAGTAGATCACCCGAGGTCAGGAGGTTCAAGACCAGTCCGGCCAACATGGTAAAACCCCGTCTCTACTAAAAATACAAAAATTTGCCGGCCGTGGTGGCGGGAGCCTGTAAATCCCAGCTACTTGGGAGGCTGAGGCTGGAGAATCGCAGGAACCCTGGAGACAGAGGTTGCAATGATCGAGGATGGTGCCATTTCCCTTGTGAGGATGGGGTAAAGTTGCGGGATGCTGCCACCTACACAGTGGGGATGATATGACAAGTGATGAGAGGGTCCTGGGCAGATGTTGAGGGAGGGAATTGGGGCAAGAAACACTATCTGGACCCTGTGGATAAACTCATTAGAAAATCATAGGCCGGGTGTGGTGGCTCACACCTGTAATTGCAGCACTTTGGGAGGCCAGGCTCGTTGGACAGGCGGATCACAAGATCAGGAGATCATCCTGGCCAACACGGTGAAACTAAAAATAGGAAACGTTAGATGCTTATGGTGGTGTGCACCTGTAATCCCAGCTACTCGGGAGGCTGAGGCAGGAGAATTGCTTGAACCCGGGAGGGGGAGATTGCAATGAGCTGAGACTGCACCACTGCATTCCAGCCTGGCAACAGAGCGAGACTCCGTCTCAAAATCTATGACATAAGGCTAGAAAGCAGCATACAAAATTGCAAGTCAGGCCAGGCACAGTGGCTCATGCCTGTAATCTCCAGCACTTTGGAAGGCCAACAAGGGCAGATCATTTGAGGTGAAACCCTGCCTCTACTGCAACTACAGAACGTAGGCGGGCATGGTGATGGATGCCTGTAGTCCCAGCTACTCAGGAGGCTGTGGTGCGAGACTTCCTTGAACTCAGGAGGCGGAGGTTGCAGTGAGCAGGGATCACGCCATTGCACTCCAGCCTGCACGACAGAGTGAAATTGTCCCCAAAACAGTAAATCTCAAGTTGCATTGAGCAACAGAATTTCCTTGTTTTATGAAATCCCGAGGGCCACCTGCCTGCAGCTTTCTCTGCGTGTCTGGTGTTCACTTCTTTTCTAGGGGAGTGAGGCCCAGCCACAGTGACTGCTCTTAAACCACCCAGTGGCCGGGTGCGGTGGCTCACGCCTGTAATCCCAGCACTTTGGGAGGCCGAGGCGGGTGGATCACGAGGTCAAGAGATCGAGACCATCCTGGTCAACATGGTGAAACCCCGTCTCTACTAAAAATACAAAAAATTAGCTGGGCATGGTGGCGCGTGCCTGTAATCCCAGCTACTCGGGAGGCTGAGGCAGGAGAATTGCCTGAACCCAGGAGGCGGAGGTTGTGGTGAGCCGAGATCGCGCCATTGCACTCCAGCCTGGGTAACAAGAGCAAAACTCCATCTCAAAAAAAAAAAAAAAAAAAAAAAACCACCCAGTGGCCTTTGCAGGGGTTGGGGAGGCAGTTGTAGGATGAGAGCTTGTAATGAAGGCCTTCCTTTATCCAGAGTTAAGTTTGCTGAGGACCTGAATCTGCCTGAAAGCTTCGATGCACGGGAACAGTGGCCCCAGTGTCCCACCATCAAGGAGATCAGAGACCAGGGCTCCTGCGGCTCCTGCTGGGTAAGCTTTTGCCGGCTGGGGAGGGCTGGAGAGTGAGGGAGCAGCAGTGGGGAGGCATGGGGGATTCAGGGTGGGGCCCACCCTGACAAGGCAAGTTACAGAAACTTCCCAAGTCCATTTCCGTCAGTGTAAAAATCACAATTCCTCTGCACATGAATTCTGGCAAGGATTAGGTGGAGCGTCCTGCAGGTTGCTAGTCCATGTGTGCGGGCAGCGAAGCAGCTCCCTTCCCTGGCACCTGCCCCGTCTGCAAATAGCAGGTACCCTCACTGCTACTCTGCTTGCTTCAAGAAAGCGTCCCATCAGTGTCAGTGAGCTCTCTTAATTTTGTCTAATTGTGGTAAAATACATGTAATAGGAAATATGTTAGCAATTTTTTTTTTTTTGAGATGGAGTCTTGCTCTGTCACCCAGCTGGAGTGCAGTGGTGGGTTCTCAGCTCACTGCAGCCTCTGCCTCCTGAGTTCGATTCTCCTGCCTCAGCCTCCCCAGTAGCTAAGACTACACGCATTTACCACCACACCCAGCTAATTTTTGTATTTTTACTAGAGATGGGGTTTTGCCATGTTGGACAGGCTGGTCTCAAACTCCTGACCTCAGGTGCTCTGCCCTTCTCGGCCTCCCAAAATGTTGGGATTACAAGTGTGAGCCACTGTGCCTGGCATCTGTTTTCAAGTGTACAGTTCTGTGGCATTAAGGACATTGATAGCGTTGCTCAGCCATCACCACCATCTGTCCCCAGCACTCTTTCTCAGCTTGCAAGAAGAAAAAGACACACACAAACTAAGACTACGCATTTTACGAATTTCAGAAATGAACCAAGCTCCCAGGCGGAGGTTCACAGTGGTGGTCTCTTGCTTTAAAAGCTGAGATGACCTGGCACAGTGGCTCATGATGCCTCTAATCCCAGCACTTTGGGAGGCCAAGGTGGGCAAATCACTTGAGCCAGGAGTTCGAGCAGTTTGGCCAACATAGCAAGACCCCACTTCTACCAAAAAAGAAAAAAAGCTGAGTTTGAGCCCCAGAAGCCTCCCGTGTTGAGGTCAGCTGCCCAGAAGGTCCAAGGTGCCCGTGGGCTTTTGAGGGGACTGTTGGAGAGGGCCTCACCGGGTGGGCTTGTTCCTCCAGGCCTTTGGGGCAGTGGAAGCCATCTCTGACCGCATCTGCATCCACACCAATGCGCATGTCAGCGTGGAGGTGTCGGCGGAGGACCTGCTCACCTGCTGTGGGAGCATGTGTGGGGACGGGTGAGTCAGCTGCACTTCTAGTGGGTTTAGTGCCAGCCTCAGGGGACAGCGACTTTTTGCCTGGGACTCCTGCGAGTCAGAAGTGTTTTGGGGAGACTCTGGGAGTCTGGCAGGGGCTTGGCCTGGCTGCTGCTTCCTGGGAGGTCCAGCCAGGGCCAGCCTGCAGAGCTGTCTGAGGGGTGGCGTCCTGGCAAAACAGATGGTCTCAGGAAATGAGATACGTCTGACCCCTGGTCTGGTTTGTGTCATGCTTGTTACTTCTTCCTGCCTGGGGAAACCTTGAGGCGTCTCCCATGTGGAATTAGGAGGATGGCGCCACATGGTGGCACTGAGCTTCCTGCTGGCTACCGGCTGTGGTTCCGCAGTAGTGGTGTTCGCCCTCAGCTGCAGATCAGAAATGTTTGAAGGCTTCAAAAAACATGCCTGGGCCTCTCCCCAGCCCAGTGAATTGAGTCACAGGTAGCAGTGGGTTTCTGTGAGAGCCTCAGGGAAGCTTAGTGTCCACTGAGTTGAGAATCACTGCATGTCCTGGAAGGGCGCTTGGAGCTGGGTCTGGTGTGACACTAGAGTCTGTGTCCCCCAGAATCTTTGTGGGCAGCGGTGGGATTGGGGTGACTGACTGCAAGCCTTGCGTATCTAGTGAGGGTCCCCTGGAGGGTTTGGGGTATGGGAGGGCTGCTGCAGTACTTGCTGGAGGTTGGGGAGGATACAGGAATGATCTTGGGCACGTGGTTTCCACGTAGTGTTCTAGCTCATGCTTCTCACAGAGCTTTCATGAGAGGCTCTTTTCAGCTGTAATGGTGGCTATCCTGCCGAAGCTTGGAACTTCTGGACGAGAAAAGGCCTGGTTTCTGGTGGCCTCTATGACTCCCATGTAGGTGAGTATGTGCCCTCGGCCCCTGTCTGGCTAGCTGGATTGTTCACGCAGTGAATCATTATAGTTTTATTTGCTTTCATAAAGTGGATGTTGAGACAGGGCCGGGTGAAAGGTGCATGCAGGCCTCTGTGGCAGGATCTGCCCAGCGTCGGCGCTGCAGGCACCTGGCTGGCCTTGCCAGGCCCAGTGGGGCTTCCTGGTGGCTGACTCTGCTTTCCCTGGGTCCCCTTAGGGTGCAGACCCTACTCCATCCCTCCCTGTGAGCACCACGTCAACGGCTCCCGGCCCCCATGCACGGGGGAGGGCGACACCCCCAAGTGTAGCAAGAGCTGCGAGCCTGGCTACAGCCCGACCTACAAGCAGGACAAGCACTACGGTAAGGGATGGGCACGGCCTGGGAGCTGCTTCAGGGAAGAGGGCAGGGCCCAAGAGCCCTAGGATGGAGACGGCAGGGGAGTGATTCAGCAGCACACACTGCACCTTCTGCCTGATCCACTGTGAACTCAGCCTCTGTCCTCCCAACCTGGAAGGGACCGTCATTTTATAAGAGAATGGCATGTCCTGGAGTCCTGGGTACCTTGGCCTGTTCTGGGGCCTCGTGCTCACTGCTCCCTTTTCCCTCCTGAGCTTCCAGCCTTAGTCTCTTCCCTACTTCCTCCGGGGAGCCTGCATTGAGCCCCCTGGCTGGGCAGGTCCCTTTGATGCAGTCTTCCCCTGGAGGCCCCCAGCAGGAGGCACTGTCACTGTGCTCCCCAACCCCTGGCTCTGTCCATTTTCCAGGATACAATTCCTACAGCGTCTCCAACAGTGAGGGGGACATCATGGCCGAGATCTACAAAAACGGCCCTGTAGAGGGAGCCTTCTCTGTGTATTCGGACTTCCTGCTGTATAAGTCAGGTGCGTGCTGATGTCTGACAGCAGCGGAGGGTGGGGGTCGGGAGGTGAGCCCAGATGCCAAGGTGGGTTCAGGTAGGCCAGTAGGACTTGATCGGGGCAGGCAGCTGAGGGGCTGGGGAGAGGGCTGTGTGGGGCCTCTGGCCTGGGCTCACTCCTCTGTGGACCAGGCTGGCTCCTTACAATTCTACCTTCTGTGCCACTTGCCTTTCATCTGTGTTGTGCACAGAGAATTTTGGAGACATCTTGGCTAGTTCTTTCCCATCCCTTAGAAGCCAGCTTACATGTCTTCTCTGTGAAGGTGTCCCCTCGCTGGCAGCTGGCCACACCTGCCCTTGCCTTCATGGCGTTCCATTCTTTCCCAGCAGATTCTCCTTATAAGGGCAGGTCTTCCTCGTCTGCACTGGGTGACACATTTTATTCATCTGTGTCTTTGCGAAGGTGAAGATCATGTCTTACCCTAGTGCATGAACACACAGGGAGGACCTTGCCCTGGGCAGTGCCATAGGGATTCGAACCAAGGAAGCTGGATAGTATTTACCCCCAAGTACTGTCTTAGAAATCTCTTCCTCCAGTAGGCTGGGCACTGTGGCTCGTGCCTGTAATCCCAACACTTTGGGAGGCTGAGATGGGCAGATCATGAGGTCGTGAGATCAAGACCATCCCGGCCAACATGGTGAAACCCCATCTCTACTAAAATACAAAAAATGAGCTAGGCGTGGTGGTGTGCACCTGTAGTCCCAGCTAGTCACTACTCAGGTGCCTAAGGCTGGGGAATCGCTTGAACCCAGGAGGTGGAGGTTACAGTGAGCCGAGATCAGGCCACTGCACCCCAGCCTGGGCAGCAGAGCAAGACTCCATCTCAAACAAATACCTTGCTGCAGAAGCAGTCTTTGCTGAGTCTCAATATTTTGCTAGATTGGAAACTCCAAAGCTCTCAGCTCTTATAAAACAGTTTGACAAAGGAAAATTATTCTGGCAAGAAAAAAATGACTGTAAAGATGGTGGTTCTCAGCACAGTCCTCGCCCATATTGTTAAAAATGCATTTCTACTTTGACAGTGATTTCCCTGCCAGAGGCGAATCTGGTTGGGCAGCGCTGAGCACCTTAGCTGGCATCTTTCCTGTCTAATATTGGCCGCCACCAGCCCTCCCTTTTGTCCTCTGTCACCTCTCCAGGGTGTACCCAGAGCAGCTATTTTAAAACTTACCGCCTAGGCTGGGGTGCAGTGGCATGATCTCTGCCTCAGCCTCTTGAGTAGCTGGGACTACAGGTGGGCACCCCCATGCCCAGCTAATTTTTGTATTTTTAGTAGAGACAGCGTTTCACCATGTTGGTCAGGCTGGTCTAGAACTCCTGATCTCGTGATCCACCCGCCTCAGCCTCCCAAAGTGCTGGGATTACAGCACTTTGCACCCGGCCTTAAAACTCTAAGCCATGTAACCCTTTTGACAAGCCCTTCATTTCTCCTGCCCAGAGGGTAGCCAGCTCACTGTGAGGGGTACTGTGGGGCACGGGGCGGTTACTGGGTCTCACTTCTGACCAGTTCTTCCCATCTCAGGAGTATACCAGCATGTCACTGGCGAGATGATGGGTGGCCACGCCATCCGCATCCTGGGCTGGGGCGTGGAGAATGGCACGCCCTACTGGCTGGTTGGCAACTCCTGGAACACTGACTGGGGTGACAACGGTGAGTGGTGGGGAACTGGGAGCCACACACAGTGGCCATCTTGGCTTTCTCTGTTCTGCCTGCTGCACAGCCTCAAACTGTGGACCTAAGCCCAGGCTGTGAGCTGGTCCTAAATGCCAGAGGCCAGGATGGGAAGAGTGATGGCGGGGGAGAGGTGTGCCCCACCGCTGCCTCCAGAAGCTTCATGGTGTGAGGGCTGCGCTACTGAGCAAACAGCAGGAGCTGTCAGGGGTTAGAGACTTCCTCCCAGCTGTTTTAGGGATGAGTCTGAATATACTAACCCTTGTCACATTTTAAAAGCACCTCTTTTTATTCCCAGGCTTCTTTAAAATCCTCAGAGGACAGGATCACTGTGGAATTGAATCAGAAGTGGTGGCTGGAATTCCACGCACCGATCAGTACTGGGGAAAGATCTAATCTGCTGTGGTCCTGACCTGGGGGAGTTTTCCCTGCACACAGTCAGGGATGGGGGTAGAAATGTCTTTTAATCTTTGAGTCCCTGTAAGATACAGGGCCTAAAGGACTGGACTGGCCAAACCTCATATCAACCATCAGAGCTGTTTTCCAAGGAGACTCATCCACGTCCCGGCTACCTCGGAGCCTGCTCAGTGGACTGATGGCTGCAGTGTACACAGGCCACGTGAGCCACTGCTGCCAGCACGGAGCTCCTTTCCCCATGACTAGTGCTGCAGGGAGTGCCTGCTGCCCCATCCCTGATCCATCCATCGCCGGGAGCAAGACAGAGAGGCCCAGGAATGGAAAGCAGAGTTCCTATAAGGATTCAAGTTCCCCCCTCAGCAGTACCTGTGAGCAAGTAGCTTTCTGCATTTGCTACAAGATCAGAGAACAGATGGTATTTGGAGCCCTGTGGAGAACGCCACATTCTCCCAGGGCCCCTGCATCTATCGAGGTTTGCAGTGTCAGAAACTCTCTGATCTTGGCCTCAGCATGATTCTTTTTTAATAGTTTTCTTTTTTGTGCACTCTGCCGGTCATGCGGACGAAGGAGTGGAACAGTGGGAGGCCTGTGCTAGTTTAGATTGCCTCCTAACGGCATGGCTCAGAACAAAACCTAGGGGCTGTGACTTGTTTCCGACCCTGATCTCTACCACCACCATGAAACTAGTGTAGGAGAAACCAGCTTTTACTGTTTTTCAAAAATTCCTGCTTCACGCTGTCAAGTTAAGGAATGCCTGTGCCAATAAAAGGTTTGTCCTTCAACTCAAAGTTGGCTCTGATGGAATCTCAGAGGTCATTTGTCACTGCCTGTAGACTTGTAGCTGCTATCCTCAGCCCTGCAGAGAATCACGCCCTGGGACTGCATGCCCTCAGGACTCTTGGGACCTCAGCTTAACTTCCCGCTGCCATGTTTTCCACCACAGCATCCCCATCAACCATCTGTTTAAGTCCTTGATGAGCTTGCCCTTAAGAACTAACTACAGAGCTGTGCTTTTTTTTTTTTTTTTTGAGACAGAATCTCACTTTGTCATCGATGCTGGAGTGCAGTGGTGCAATTTCAGCTCACTGAAACCTGCACCTCCTAGGTTCTAGCTATTCTGCTTCAGCCTCCCGAGTAGCTGGGATTACAGGTACCCACCACCATGCTGAACTAATTTTTATATTTTTAAGTATATACAAGGTTTGACCATGTTGGCCAGGCCGATTTCAAACTCCTGACCTCAAGCTGGTCCACCCACCTCGGCTTCCCAAAGTGCTGGGATTACAGGGTGAGCCACCATGCCTAGCCTCTATTTATTAGCCCCAAATCCAGCAGTGACCTGAGAATTCTCATGAAACAGGCCTGGTATCTTGGTGATCTCGCATAACCAAGATGCCATCCCATGGAGGGCCACATCCCCCCAGATGCCCTCCAGTCTTCATATGGGCTAGTCAGCCTGTACACAGTATTTTGAATCTGTATGCCACTGGTTTGCATTGCTGGTCAAGAAGTCTCATGCTCTGCATAGGCCTGGTTTAGAATCATGTTACACCAGTTCTTGCAAGAGTAGAGGAATCTAGAAGAACCAGCAATCACTCTACTGTCCTGTCAAGATACACCTCAGTATCACCCTTCCCTACTGAGGCTGGGTGGGGCTAGCTCTTTCCAAAAGCATTCAAGTTAGCCATCAGAAGCTAAATCAAATAAGCTCTGAAACTGAGAAACATTGCAGGAAACAGTTGTGATGCCCATCATGGCACTTGAGAGATGCTTAACAAGGATTACCAAAGCCGCAGATTCATAACCACTTATTCTTCCAGTTTCTCCTAGAATATATTCATAACCTCAATAAAGTCCTACCTGCTCCCAAACTGGGTTGAATCATTCCACTCACACTGTTTCCCTCACCTCCATCGAGTACGCACCCGCAACTCCATCCCTGCCTGGAGCTAGTGAAGTGACAGAATGAACTGTGGGCATTTCAACCTCAGCTTAGGGCTGTCAGAAAAACCTGCCCTGCAGTGTCTTTCTGGGACACAGCTCAGTGCTTCAGTACGCCTCAGATTACCCCAGTAACATGACAGGTGGAGGTAACAATACCTTTTCAGTCTTTACCCAGAGAAAGGCTTCTCTGACACACTCCAGAATGGAAATTGAAGTATAGGCAGGCAATCCAAGTCTCACTGTGTCACCTAGGCTGGAGTGCAGTGGCGCAGTTTTGGCTCACTGCAACCTCCGCCTCCTGAGTTCAGGCGATCCTCCTGCATAGCTGGGATTACAGGCACCTGCCACCACACCTGGCTAAATTTTGTATTTTTAGTAGAGACAGGGTTTTGCCATGTTGGCCAGGCTGGTCTTGAATTCCTGACTTCAAGTGATCCACCTGCCTCTGCCTCCCAACGTGCTAGGATTATAGGCTCATGCCTGTTTTCTTTTCAAGGAAAACAGTAATTTGCCCCTCTTGCATGTGCCTCAGAGAGCCATACTCAAGTGGTCCACGGAGCAGGAACATGGTCATCATGTAAGAGCCTATTAGAAATGCTGAGCATGGGCCGGGAGCGGTGGCTCAGGCCTGTATATAATCCTAGCACTCTGGGAGGCAGAGGCAGGTGGATCACCTGAGGTCAGGAATTGGAGACCAGACTGGCCAACATGGTGAAACCCCATCTCTACTAAACATACAAAAAAAAAATTAGCCAGGCATGGTGGCCTGTGCCCGTAATCCCAGCTACTCAGGAGGCTGAAGCAGAATCGCTTGAACCTGGGAGGTGGAGGCTGCAGTGAGCTGAGTTCACTCAACTGCACTCCAGCCTACATGAGAGTGAGACTCAATCTCAAAACAAAAAAATGTCGAGCATGAGAACGCCAGACCTCTGAACCAGCATTTGCATCTCCCAAGACCCCAGGTGATTCCTAAGTACATTCAAGCTCAGAACCCCTTTCTAACTGCTCCCTGATGAGGAGGCTGTCAGATTTTAGGAATCCAAGCTCTTGGTCACCCCGCCAGACCTACTGTGTCCAAATCTGGTCCCAGCAATCAGGCAGTTCTGATATAAAACCTGAAAACCACAGTCTTAACTACTTCTGAACTGCCAATAGCAACCGAGAATGCTTGTGAGCATGCCTGACTCGCCCTCTTCCTCCTAGACATAACCCTTGAGCCCCTGGGAAATGGCTCATAGGTGGAAGGGGGCGCTTCCTTGTACTTACCCACAGGGATCCAGGAGTTCCCATGTGCAGACGTCAAGCTCATACTCCCAACCGATGTAATTGTTTACGCTCCTAGATTCAGATGAGTCAGAGGCTCCTCAAAATATTCTACCATTAGATAAGAACCAAATAGACTGTATGCCAGACGTACTATAAAATGATAATAGAAGTAGGAGTAGAGGGTAGGGTTGCTAGATTTAGCAAACAAATACAAGATGCCCAATTACTTTTGAATTTTCAGATATGCAAGGGTTTTGGGGTTTGTTATTTTTTATTTTTTTGAGACAGTCTGTCACCTAGACATGATCTTGGCTTACTGCAACCTCTACCTCAAGGGTTCAAGCGATTCTCATGCCTTAGCCTCCCGAGTTGCTGGGGCTACAGACATGTGCCAAGCCCGGTTAGTTTCTATATTTTTCATAAAGATGGAGTTTCGCCATGTTGAGGGTGGTCTCGAACTCTTGACTTCAGGTGATCCACCCTGCTTGGCATCATAAAGGGCTGGGATTATAGGCGTGAGTCACAGTGCCCAGGCATGCAAGCAGTTTTCTTAGTCTAAATATGTCCCATGCAGTATTTGGAGTATAATTCTAAAAAAGATTTTTCTGGGTGCCGTGGCTCACACTTATAATTCCAGCACTTTGGGAGGCCAAGGTGGGCAGACCACCTGAGGTCAGGAGTTTGAGACCAGCCTGACCAACATGGCAAAACCATATCTCTACTAAAAATACAAAAATTAGCTGGGCATGGCAGCATGTGCATGTAATCCCAGCTACTCTGGAGGCTGAGGCAGGAGAATCATTTGAACCTGGGAGGCAGAGGTTGCAGTGAGCTGAGATTGCGCCACTGCACAATAGCCTGGGCAACAGTGATACTCTGTCTTGAAAAAATGTTTATCTGAAATTCAAGTTTAACTGAGCATCCTGTGTTTTGTTTTTTTTTTTAAATATATAATGATAGTTGATATTTTATTTTTATACTGAGACAGGGTCTTATTCTGTTGTCTAGGCTAGAGTGCAGTGGCACAAACACAGCTCACTGTAGCCTCAACCTCCTGGGCTCAAGTGATCCTCCTGCCTCAGACCCCACACCCTCCAAGAGGCTGGGACTACAAGTGTCAGGCAACATGCCCAGCATCCCATATTTTATCTGGAAACCATAGTAGAGACGATATTTAAAAGGAAAACAAGCTTTCACAGAGCTTCAGAATGGAATGAGAGTGAATACCTTCTACACGTCAGTGATGGCAGAAAAGGTACCTACCTTTATAGACAGAAGAAACCTGAGATCACCCGAACCACACAGCTCAGGAAGTGGTCACACAGGTGGTGGCCAGGCGGTCGGGAGAGAAGCTTCCCACAGGCCCCACAGACCGAAGCTCTTTCCAGCAGGCTGTCTGACGTGAACCTTAGCAGAACAATCTTAGATTTCAACACAGATTTCTAACAACCTGCCTTGAAATCTTGAACCAAGTTTTGAGGCTCGAATTTCTTGGAAAATACTGTTAAGTCTAGCTCAGCTGTCTCAACCTTTTCGGCATCAGGGACGGGTTTCATAAAGAATTTTCCCACGACGGAAGGGAATGGTTTTGGGATGAAACTGCCACTTCAGGTCATCAGGCATTAGATTCTCATAAGGAACATGCAACCTAGATCCCTCACGTGTGCAGTCACACATATGAGATTAATGCCGAGTGGAGCTCAGGTAGCCGTGTTCACTCACCTGCCGCGATGCACAGTTCCTAACATGCCACAGTAGGATTAGTACCCGTCCTAGGCCTGGGGATTGGGGACCCCTGGTCTGGCTGTATTCCACGTGGCAAGTTATCTTGGCTGGTGACAAGTATGTCCAGGGCTAAGCCTCAAATGAACCAATTAACTGACGTCTCCCTGGGCCCAAACGAATTTTGGTATTAGTGGTCACAGGAAGAAAGTTATGTTTACAACAATGTAAATCCAATGTTACAAACTGGATGATGAAGCCAGCATCCATGACGGAGCTGGCAGACTCCATGCAGAAGAGACATCCATGCAGAAGAGCAGACTATACACTATGAGCACCTGTAGCATTGATGGCTTCTAGAAGGTGCTGAATGCCATAGTGCACTGATTCTCAACCCGAGGGTCCACAGCCCTCCTTTCCATGCTGAGCACCTCAGTGAGAGCACATCACGGGCTCTGCCACACTGGGGTAGAGGGGAAGATCAAACCCCAAGCAGCAGAAGTACCATTCTGCTCCCAAGCCAATCACCCAAAGCTGCTGCAGGAGAAATAAACCTTAAAATGAAACAGTCTCCCTCTGTCATCCAGTGTGGAGTGCAATGGCACGATCTCGGCTCACTGCAACCTCCACCTCCCAGAATCAAGCAATACCCCTGCCTCAGCCCCCCTGAGTAGCTGGGATTACAGGCGTGTCCCACCATACCCAGCTAATTTTTGTACTTTAAGTAGAGACAGGGTTTCGCCATGTTAGCCAGGCTGGTCTCAAACTCCTGGCCTCAAATGATCCACCTGCCTTGGTCTCCCAAAGTGCTGGGATTATAGGCGTGAGCCACCACACCCACCTAATTTTTGTATTTTTTCAGCAGAGATGAGGTTTCACCATGTTGGCCAGGCTGGTCTCGAGCTGCTGACCTCAAGTGATCTGCCTGCCTCGTGCTCCCAAATTGTTGGGATTAGATGTGTGAGCCACCACGCTGGGCCACCAACTCCATTCTTGAGCTCCATCTTTCCCACAAGCAGGCAGGCTTTCAAGTGAACTGTACTTGACAAATGCAGAGCAATTACATTATTTATTATAAAAATCTCAAAAATGTCCACCTTTGCTGGAGGCCAATCTTGTAAAATGGGGTCAAAAGCAATCCTGCTGTTTCTCTCTGAAACCTAAACTCCCTTTGAATGAAAAAATCATACTAGAACACCCAGAATTTTATTCCCAGGCTTCATAATGCAAAAGGCAGTTGGCCTCCTTAGGAAACATGAAAGTATTTCCTAAACCACAAATATTTCTATCAACTCCATTCAATCCAATTAAAGAAAACAAAATGATAAAAATAGGAACTGAACAGAAAGTAAATTCATCTTCTACGATTAACATTCAAAGGCTGCTTCAAATTACTTTTAATTAATTTTTCTAGCCAGGATCACGCTAAATAAGACCTCATGACAGTCCCATATGCAGCCATTTCAACTAAAGCGTGGCACAGAAAGCTCTGCCCTGAGCCAAAGCAGCAGTCATCACCGCCCCCAAGCACAGGTTGCTTCGGTGAGCCACCCTTTCCTTTTCCTTTCGTGTTTATATTCTCAACTGCATTTCAGTTTCCTAAAGGTCCCAGCCACACAGAGTTCTTTTAGGGATTAAAGTAGAAGGAAAAAAAGTAGAAGCCAAGATCCATCCTCGAAGAAAAAAAGTAAATCCATTTCATGGTGAACTTCAGCTTCCTGAAAAATTTGAGATCAGTGTTCTCCAGTCTGAACATAGTCTTCCGTGACCTGGGAGAGTGTGGTCAGGTACTGCCAGCTCAGGGCAGCCAAGAGCATGACAAAGGACAGGTAGATGGGGGAGTAGTGGCTTCGGGAGATCAGCTGACAGTTGGGAAGATTCTGCGTCCGGATGGTGGAGATGATCTGCCTCGTTTTACTGGAAGATGGGTCTGAGTCGGGGATTCTATGGTAAATCTGTCGAACGCACAGGAAAATACGGTAAGTGTTGTGTGCTTTACATTTTTCTTACAACAACCCTCCACTGGGAGGTATTTTATGCCCATTTTACCAATGAGGAAAGGGAGGCTCAGAAAGTAACTTACCCAAAGCCACCCCAATGAGAAGGCGGGGATGTCAGCCCCAGCCTGCTCATTGCAAAGCCCATCTTCTTCCTGAGCAAACAGGAGGCAGAGGCACGCATGCTACACCCCGGAGGCCCTTGAAAGCGGCGGCTGAACCACACTAATCTTCACATCCCGGCACCCCACAGTGCCAGGCCCAATAAATATCAGCATAGTTGACGCAGACTGGCACAGATCAACACAGAGAAAGGGAAAGACTGGACAAAAGCAGCTTAGAAACGAGATGGAACGTGCAGTACAGGCCACAGCCTGACAAAGGAGGGCAGGCACAGAAGCAGGGGTCTATGAACCACCCTGGAGCCCTCCCTGTGCCTCCCCCCAATACTCCACAAGCCTCTGAAGCAAGTGCAGAATCCATCTCTTCCCCTACATCCCCAAAATGACTGCCTGAGGTCAGGCCCTCAGTGCCTATCAGCTGAGCTACCTAAGTCTCCAAAGTGAGTTTGAGTCTAAGCTTGAACCCTAGAATCCACCTGTCCTCCACACTGTCTCCAAGGAGATCTCAAACCTCTCCCTCATGCCTCAGTGGCGCCAGCCCTACCTCTGGCAGAATAAAGCCAGAGCTCTGTCATGTGCAGCGCAAGGCCACCTGTGGTCCAGGCACACTGCACCCGTCTACTGTCACCAGCCCTTACCCACCTCCCTCTCTTCAGTCTAGTAACAATTGCCAGGCCAGGCGTGGTGGCTCATGCCTTGGAATCCCAGCACTTTGGGGGTGCCAGTTCAAGACCAACCTGGGCAACACAGTGAAACCCTGTTTTTACAAAATAAAAATTAGCCGGGCATCCTGACATGTACCTGTGGTCCCAGCTACTTGGGGACTGGGGTGGGAGGACCGCATGGGCCAGGGAGATGGAGGTTGCAGTGAGCCGAGATCATGCCACTGCACTCCAGCCTGAGTGGCAGAACAAGACCCTGTCTCAAAAAACAAACACAGAAGCACAACTGTCTGCTGCTGTCTGAGCCGTGCAACGCTGCTCACACTTACGTTCCATCCTTACACCACTCCTCTATGTAATGTGTCGCCCGTGGCCCTTCAGCTGGCTCTTACCTAGGCCCCCAAGTCTCAACTTCAGGATTACGCCTTCTAGAAAACCTGCCTGCACCTCCAGGTTCAGCCAGGAGCGACCCACTGGACCATATCTGTACCATTCCACTTAGGCGGAAATGGCCGTCTGTAGTCGTCACCCTGACTACACTGCACCTGCCCGTTCACCTTTCATCCCCAGCCTCGCCCTGTGCCTGGCACACAGCAAGCCTGCGATCATATTATGTTTACTGAATGGAACTGACAGGCCAGTTAGCAGGTTACTGTGGTGGGAAGGGACGATGATCTGAGCCATGACTGAGACAAAGAGTGGGGAGAGGACAGAACAGAACAGGCATTTTTAAAACACATTTTTTGCCCCAAATTTTCATGATATAATGGATATTCCCCCACTCCAAACACGTCTTATATTCTTGCCACCCTCTCCCTCAAAACACATAGTAGGAATTTAAAACAAGAAAGTGAAAGAGCATGCCTACAGGAATATGCTAAGGCTACCCAATATCTACAGTTAGCTACGAAGGACAGCTAGACTGAGAAAACTGGAGGTGGGGAATGAAAGAACAATTTCTTAATTTCTTTGGAAAAATCCAATTCTGCCTGTAAAAGCAATACAAACAAATTTAAAAAGTCAAAATTCCCTCACACTATTCTTCTTTGGCTGTAGGCTACTTTTATTTTTAGATCTTCTGCTATACCCAGCTAAGACAATATATAGAAACGTGCAAAATGTCCTCTATATGAGTGTATTATCTAGAATAGTGTATAAATGCGTATGATTCTACACTGTTCACATAACATTATACATATGCACAATTTCTAAAATAAGGTTATAAACATGTGTTTCTGTAATATGACTTTTCACTCACATAGTATTTTGTGAACATTTTAAATGCCAGAACCTACAAAATGTCAGTCCTTTTTTTTTAAACACAATCTGCTTACCATGAATGTACTACAATTTAATAAACTCCCTACCTATGAGGACTGAGGACAAAATGCTACAGTAAGCTCTGGTAATTTCTGCACCATAAAATGCTACAATTGCTGAGCCAAAAGTAATGAACAAAGTTGCGCATGTGTGCGCGCGTGTGTGTGTGTGTGTGTGTGTGTGTGTGTGTGTTTTAGGTGAAGTCTTGTTGTCACCCAGGCTGGAGAGTGTGGTACGTGATCATAGCTCACTGCATCACTGCCACTTCGAGCTCCTGGGATCAAGTAATCCTCCTGCCTCAGCCTCCCAAGTTGCTGGGACCTGGCTACAGAATACAAATTTTTCACAGGCATGAAAGGATAAAGGTAGAACAGGCAGGACATGGAGACTGGTACACGCAGGTATGGGAGAATAAAGAGGACTCCGGGATTTCTGTGGACTCCTGGATTCCATGATTGGGTAGATGGCAATATCATTAACAATCGAAAAAGTTCACACCTGAGGTCTGAGCTGGAGTAACCCAGCAGGGAGGGATGTACACGGGGTGGAGGCAGGAGCTGTGGCCAAAAGTGCAAATCAAGACAGAACCAAGGAAACCCCAGCATTTAAGGAGCGATGGAAGCAAAGAAGCCAGAAAGACATGGAGCAGGCAGAGAGTTACAAGGCTTAACAGGAACACACAAGGCTTGAGAGGAAAGGCTTTGAGGAAAGAGTCTGTGCCAGGTGGTACAGTGGGTCAAGGAAGATTTTTAACTGACCACGTGATGAGTAAATTGGGAGATATCAAATCACTTGGTAATAAAAATTCTAATGACAAGGTAGGAACCAACGCTAGAATCAAGTGGATTGAGGAAGCAGGAATAAAGTGAAGTACGCCCACTCTTCTGAGAAGCTTCGCTGTGAAGGAAAGGCAGGGTGGAGGGAGGGACTGGGATGTGCTCACGTTTTGAAGTGAGTGACCTGAGCATGAGCATGAACTAAGAGGGGTAAGCCAGTGAGATGATGGGGTTCAGATGTAAGACAAGTGGAGAATCTTGAGGGGACAGAGACAAAAAGAGCCGCAGACGGAGGCGTCAGGCTTGCACACAGGCCAAGTGCAGGGGCTCGAGACGTACTATCCTGGGCTTCCTCGCATGGTTCAAAGGCAAATGCAGCTGGGGCTCTGGGGGGAGGAAGGTAATAGACAGCGGTGCTTTCCAAACCTATATCCACAGGGATCACCTGTGGATCTTGGTAAAGGCAGATTCTGTCAGAAGAACAGAATTCAAGCTCCAGTTCTAATATTTATTCTGTCACGCATCAAGTAAATGACTTTATTTCCCTGAACTGCACTGGCAGCTGGAACTTCCCAGGTTGTTAGGATGGAAATGGCCCTGCGGGAGGTCGTCCACGCGAGGGGGACAGGTGCACATCTATAACCCAAACCACCGAAGAGGGAAGCAGAGGCACAGGCAGGTTGAGCACCAAGAACACTGTGTCATGGGGGGAATTTCATTTTCTCCAAAAGAAGTGAAAAACCAAAAACTAGCTTTCTGTGAGAAAACCATGAATTTCAAAGGCTGAGAGAAAAAAGTTGATGGGGCATTTTAGAACTGGTACATTTATGATTCAAAATGGAAAGACAAAGCCTTTGAAATAAAGTTAATGGAAAAAGTTTTCATGACGATGCCACTGACCTATTCATGTATGATATGTGGCTTAGCGTTCCAAACTAGGCTGAATGTTTAAAGCCAGGTGCATCTCTCTCTCTCTCCACACACACAAACACACACACACACACACACACACATACACACACACACACACGTCTACAGTGCTGGGAAAAAAAAGCTGTAAAACAACTTCGTAGCTGTTTTTTTTTTTAAAAGAAAACTCAATCCTAAATAGATTTTCAGCTGTTTTATATCTGATGGAATTTGTCTGTTTTATTCTGGCCAGCACTGTTTTAAGCCAATAGAAGATCTGTTTGTTTTGGAGACAGGGTTTCATCATGTTGCCCAAGCTGGTCTTGAACTACTGGGGTCAAGCAATCCACCCACCTCAGCCTCCCAAAAGTGCTGGGATTACAAGTGTCAGCCACCATGTCTGGCCCAAAAAATACTTTTCAAAAAGGTATTTTTCATTTTCTTTCCCATTTCCCCTCTCAGGAATGAGGAAGACATTTTCCTTTGACCCAGGGTCTGACGCTGTTCTCAAAGCTGACTACAATGGCCTCCCAGATCCAGTGATCCTCCCACTTCACCCTCCCCAGTAGCTGGACTACAGGCATGTGCCACCATGTCCAGGTTTTTTTTGTTTGTTTTTGGTAGAGATGGGTTTTGCCATGTTGCCCAGGCTGGTCTCAAATTTCTCGGCTCAAGTAATTCCTCCACCTTGGCCTCCCTAGAGTGCTTGGCCTCCCATGGAATTAAAGGCATAAGCCACCATGCCAAGCCAAAAAGACTTTTTTTTTTTTGAGACGGGGTCTCACTCTGGCTGGAGTGCAGTGGCACAATCTTGGCTAACTGCAACCTTTGCCTCCCAGGTTCAAGCAATTCTCCTGCCTCAGCGTCCCAAATAACTAGGATTATGGGCGTGTGCCACCACATCTGGCTAATTTTTTTTAAATAGGGAACGCTTCACGAATTTGCATGTCATCCTTGTGCAGGGGCCATAACAATCTTCTCTGTATCATTCCAATTTTAGTTTATGTGCTGCCGAAGCGAGCACTAATTTTTGTATTTTTAGTAGAGATGGGATTTCACCATGTTGGTCAAGGAGGGTCTGAAACTACAGACCGCAAATGATCCACCCACCTCGGCCTCCAAAAGTGCTGGGATTACAGGCGTGAGCCACTCCACCTGGGCAAGACTTTTAAATATAGGCATTCATAAAGTAAAATCTATAGTGATGAGAGAATGATCTCAGAAGTCATCCTCCTGCCCGCCAGTGTCACTTTACTGCTTGTCTTAGCCTTTGTCCTAAAGGCAGAACCGGAGGTGAAAGCCTGTGTGTGGCCGTTTATTTGGAAACGAGTGGAGAGGTGAAACAGAAGGCAGGAAGGCCTGGCAAGGATGTGCTGAGTTGGCTTGATCTCGAGGGGCCTTCAAGGAGCCTTATGAAAGGTACCCCTGAGGAGCAGAGGGCACCTCTCTGGGTTGTAGGTACCCAAGTACCAGGCAGTTTCTGCAGCTCATCAGAAGCCAAGAGCAGACAGAAAGCGAGAGGTCTCTGGAGCAGAAGGCAAGGTCTAGCTCTACTGAAACTGCTTGCTACAGCAGTGGCTAAAAGCCAAGATGAGTGGCAGTGACACACAGGGTCTTAGGCACTACTCTTGTGAATGACCCAAATGCCCTGATGCCACCAAAGGCCATAAAATTCACTATGATGACCCTGAGAATAGTTTCTAAGGTAAGTCATGGTTTTGATATATTATAGATTTCTTTTTTGTGTTTTTAGATGGAGTCTCACACTGTTGCCCAGGCTAGGGTGCAAGTAGCTCAATCTTGGCTCACTGCAGCCTCCGCCTCCTGAGTAGCTGGGATTACAGGTACCTGCCACCATGCCCAGCTAATTTTTGTATTTTTAGTAGAGACAGGGTTTCATCACAAAGGTCAGGCTGGTCTTGAACTCTGACCTCAAGTGATCCACCTTCCTCAGTCCCCCAAAGTGCTGGGATTTGAGGCGTAAGCCACCATGCCGGCGAGATTTCATTTTTTAAAATGTAACACTTAACCTTTCAGAGCAACTGTACAAACAATGTACAAATAAGGGATGATAACATCAGCACCAAACTACGCGCTTATTATTCCTGGGTTATTCTGTGGCTCCTGTAACTTTAGTTCTTCATTTTACTTTCTCACCTACTTGTACTGTGTTACCCGTTGTACTTGGAACCATCACCTTATATCCTTTTGTGAAACAGGATTTGCTTATTTGGAATAGATCACTGGCACCCAAGTGAATAACAACAAACCAACAAGAAAACCCTTTTTTAAAGAGAACTCCGACAGCACTTTACCACGCCCTTCTAGGAGGTAAGGTGAATAAGGCCGAGGGACCGTCCAGATGCTTTGTTGCTAGCCCAAGCCCCACTCTCCATTTACTGGAAGGCACACAGGTCTCTGCCAACTCAATTATTCAGGTCTTAAGGACCTACCCGCCTCAGTCAAGGAATTACATCTGCTTGTCAAGGGACAGGTCGTCGCAGACGTTTCATCTACATGCCTGGCATACAGCTGAAGTCAAATAAATACTTGTGTGGTTTTTTTGAGAAAGGGTCTCATTCTGTTGCCCAGGATGGAGTGCAGTAGTGCCATCTCAGCTCACTGCAACCTCTACCACCCGGGTTGAAGCGATTCTCATGTCTCAGGCTCCCGAGTAGCTAGGGTTACAAGTGTACACCACCACGCCTGGCTAAATTTTGTATTTTCAGTAGAGATGGGGTTTTGCTATATTGGCCAGGCTGGTCTTGAACTCCTGACCTCAAGTGATCTGCCTGCCTCAGCCTCCCAAAGTGTTGGGATTACAGTGTGAGCCGCAGTGCCTGGCCTGATGATTAAATGGCACAGGCTCCTAGAAATGTTTACTGGTGAATGAGCTCGTGCAGTGCTGTGCTATAGCAGCTCCTCTGCGAGTCCATGTGGAGCTTGCAGGTCTCAGCAGTTCCACTTACAACAGCAGAGTATGGAATCAGCTTGATAATCATTTAAAACTCTCACCTATGAACATCTAAACCCCATTAAAGCAAAAATATCATTTGGAAAAAAAAACAAAGGCAGATTCTGATTTGATACATTAGGTGGGGGCCGATATCTGACGAGCTCCCAGGTGACGCCCGGCTGCTGCTGCCTGGGGACCACCCTTGAGCTGCGAGGCACCCAAGGCCTGAAGAGCCCGATGATGCTCTGACTGAGCCGCAGGACTGGCACAGGAAGCGTGCAGAGACATGAACAAGGTTCTCCCTGCCAAGGAATTCACTTTGGCAGAGAGGGGAATGAGGGTTCTGGCTGTTTGGCTTAGTATTTATTTCTATCCCAAAATAGCAGGTTGATCTTCTCCTCAGCTGACAGGCGTCTGGGCTGGTTTGAAGTGGGGGTTGCTCCAGAGTGGGGTGGAAGGCCTTGCAGAGGGTGGCCACCTGCTCAGGAAGACCTGGGCTGCACTCCAAGTCTTCACTGAAGCACGGGAGGCGCAGGAGGAGATCCTCTGGCAAGTCCCTTCCAGGTGCATGCTTGCTACAACATTAAGTCCAAGAGTGACAGAGTAAATGTTTCCTCCTTTCCTACTGCAATGGACAAATGTCATCAGTGAGGAGAAATAGGATCAGTCTTCATATATGGACACCAGCAAGTGGCCAAACAGCTTGTGACTTCATACAACATGTTTTCATTTAAACCTTTATTTGTGGCCAGGTGCGGTGGCTCATGCCTGCAATCCCAGCACTTTGGGAGGCTGAGGCTGGCGGATCACAAGGTCAGGAGTTCGAGACCATCCTGATCAACATGGTGAAATCCTGTCTCTACTTAAAATACAAAAATTAGCTGGGCTTGGTGGCATATGCCTGTAATCCCAGCTACTCAGGGCCTGAGGCAGGAGAATCTGGGAGACAGAGGTTGCAGTGAGCCGAGATTGTGCCACTGCACTCAAGCCTGGGCAACAGAGCAAGACTCTGCCTAAAAAAACTTTATTTGTAAAAGGTCCTTACTGCTGAAAATAAAACTATTATTAGGTTCTATTGCTTAAGACTTAAGAAATCTTCCGAGATTTTTCCAAATCAAATCAACTTAAGTATTAATATTTCTCCCCGGCCAGGCGCAGTGGCTCACACCTGTAACCCCAGCACTCTGGGAAGCTGAGGTGGGAGGATCAAAAGACCAAAACCAGCCTGGCCAACATGGTGAAACCCCGTCTCTACTAAAAACACAAAAATTAGCCAGGCGTGGTGGCGCACGCCTGTAGTCCCAGCTACTCGGGAGGCAGAGGCAGGAGAATGACTTGAACCTGGGAAGCAGAGGTTGCAGTGAGCCAAGATCGCACCACTGCATTCCAGCCTGGCGCCTGGCGATGCAGCGAGTCTTAAAAAAAAAAATTATCCCCAAAAGCCTTGAGTTTTACTAGGGTAACTTTAAACAAAACAACTGATGCCCTACCTCAGAGATCAGCAAACCTGTTATTCAAGGGCCAAAAACTACTTTTAGCTTTACAGGTCTTCCCGTTGCAGCTCCTCAACTCCACCGTTACATTGCAAAAGCAGCCACAGGAGATGTAAACAAATGGGTGTGGCCGTGTTCCAATAAAACTTAGTCACAAAAACAGGGCTGTCCCCCTTTGCCCTCAAATTATGAATCACAACTAGGACTTAATTCCAACAGTTAAGGAAAAAACAAATAAATCTGAATTTTAATACAGCAATAGAATTGGCCACAAAATGTTTAAAAACTGGCTTTTAAAACTATCAATGATCAGAAAAAAACTGCAAAACCAAAACACTCTGAACTACTTACTATATATTATGTTTCTAATTTCTATAAAATGAAGAACTAGTGCTTAACGTGGCAGCATTCCATTTAGAAAGGGTAGCTGAACCCCTTA
Source organism: Saguinus oedipus (assembly GCA_031835075.1). NCBI lineage: Eukaryota > Metazoa > Chordata > Mammalia > Primates > Cebidae > Saguinus > Saguinus oedipus. Next base: position 36,008,176 of record CM063182.1, on the reverse strand, counting down.
GAATTGGGGTTAACATCACAGATTCTGATGTCAGACAGACCTGGGTTCAAATTATAACTCTAGCCACATTTCCCTAGGATTACTAATACCCAAGGTACTAGCAACTCCAAATCCAAGTTTCCCTAGGATTACTAATACACACCTACTTGGTCACTACAGCTCAAAACAAGTGCTGCCTACGTGGCAAACTGGAGAGTCATTGGTAGCAATGTTTTTGGTCAGTGACTGAATACTTTCATCTAGTCACTCCAAAATTTTAGGATTTGGAAAAGAGATTTGGACAGAAGTTTTGGACATCAGCATTTCTATGTCAGATAGAAGGTAGGGAGGAAATATAAGCAGAATACGCAATCTGCAGGAGAAATAAGAAATATATTGTAGAATTCTGTTTAGATGCAAACACTGTTACAAACCATAATCCTGTAAAGGCATAATAAGGGGACAAGAAGGATATACAAAGCCAGACAGTGGTAACCTCTGGGGAGGGAGCTCAGGTTGAGGAGGAATGATGCGGGTCTTGGATGTTTTCATCAACTCTACAGTGTTTCAATCTCAACAAGATCGTACCCGAGGATCACAGCATCATCTGGGGCCTCTACTCACCAGATGCCAGTAGCACCCCACTCCTGCCAGTTAGGACAATCAAAAATGTCTGCAGACACTGTCCAACGTCCTCTGCAGGGAGGCGAGCAAATCACCTCCATTTACAAACCACCGCTCTAGGCCCTATAGATCACTAGAGATTATGGAGACTTCTGGACTCTAAGAAATACATTTTGTTTTTTTCCTTTTCTTTTCTTTTTTTTTTTAGGCAAAGCCTCACTCTACCACTCAGGCTAGAGTGCAATGATGAGATCACACAGCTCACTGTAGCCTCAACCTCCCAGGCTCAGGTGATCCACCCACCTCACCATGCTGGGACCACAGGCATGCACCACCATGCCCAGCTAATTTTTTAATTTTTTTGTAGAAACGGGGTCTTGCTATGTTGCCCAGGCTGGTCTTGAATTCCTGGACTCAAGTGATTCTCCCACCTTGGTCTCCCCCAAAGTCCTGGGATTTCAGGAGTGAGCTACAGGCCAGAATAAAATTTTTGAACCTAGTCAAATATTAGAGATTTGACCTGAGCAGGTATGTTATCTTTTTATAGGATGGTTTTGGTATTTGAAATGAAACTGTCCAAAGAAAATTTAGGAGATAATTGCAACTTGATGGCTTTCCTTGGCCTAAATTCTCAACTGATTTTTCAATTGATGCCTGTGGCATAATCAAAGTACTGGACTGGGTGTCAGGATGCATGGACGGGAGCCTGAGATCCACTGAGTCACACACTGCAACAACACACACCAGCTTCAACCTCACATTCCTCACCATCACAAGGTGAGGTTATTATAAAAACAAACACAAGTAAATCCAACATCAACAAGAGGCTTGGTTGGTCTCCTGCATCATCTTACCGCTCAAAATGTACGATTCTACTCAAGCTCCCTCCTATAGCCTTGCTCCATTTATCTCCCCTCACCAGGGTTCTACACAGCAATGAGTAATCTGCTCCACTCCTGTGCAGACTTTTTTCCTTATAAAGGATATCACTTCCTGTCTCTTTAGGCCACAGGACAGTGAGGTGTTAGGATCATCTAATATCCAAACATGTTAAAACAGTGGCATGACTAAATCATGAAAGTGGCTACAAATTATCCAAGCAGATAAAAACCCACCTCTTCCATATACTGATATATGATGGCTTTGACAGCTGGCATATTGGTGGCATCCATCATCAGGGTCACTGCTTGCCCTTTCCGAATCTTCACTACCCCTCTGAACACCTGCTGGTTATTGTAACAGGCAGCCAAAGTGGCAATGGCCATCACCTACAGAGAGCAAGATGAGAGGGGGAAAAGAAGAGCTGGTGTTATAAAGCTGTCATCACAAAAAGCTAAGAAAACCTTCTGCTGAATGAGCAATTGCCAACTCTAATGAACTAAGATGTAACTAATCAAGAAAAATACCCACAAAGAAAGTATGTCAAGATTTTTCCCTTCCCTACTCCTCCCTTTCTCAACACCACACAGAATCCAGCAGTCTATGCAGTCTTAAACAGTTCTGTACTTTAGTCACAAAAGATCCACTGTATTTGGAAAAAACAAACACAAGTAAATCCAACATTTTCCATGCTAGAGCAATGGGCTATTAGATCTGAAATACGTAATACAAAATAATATGTGGAAAGAATTTTCTATTTTACTTGTTTTTCTATTTTTCCTACAATGAATATAACCATTACATTTAAAACTAATGCTGGGGGAGAACAACAGAAGGGGGGTGATTTTCTGTGCTCAAAGGTAAATGGAAACCTAAGACGTAAGACAGGAATATAGATTTTACTTTCAACCACCATTCAAAGTTGGTCATTAGAGCAAGATCAAACCAACTTCCCATATCAGTTAAATGCTACTGCTTTCTTCACTTATTTGCAGTAGTATGTGAAACAACTGGTAAAGGCAACTAAAAAGCTCTTAAGAGTACTGAGGGGCTGTGTCTATAGGACCAGGTTGTTATCCTGGGTCTAGGAAAAGGACAGCAGTAATTAGGTGCTTAAGGAAGACTTTTTAATGATAACAGCGTTACCCACATTTCACCCAGCACTCCCCATAAATCTAGGCCAAAGATCTTGACTTATCTGTGAGGATAAGAACCTAACTAGTTTAGAACAGCTGTGGAGAAGAGTAAATCCAGAAAGAAGGTTCTGAAAAGAGGAGGCTTAACCTCAAGGCTGAGTTTGGTGTCTGGAAGCAAAGGGGAATGCTATGAACCCCCAGCACAATAAACTGGAGTCATCTTTGTAAGGAATCATATCCTTGAACACAGCACAGCAAAATCCACCCCACTCCCGTTAGCCCCACACCCACCCAGAGCAGCCCTGTTCCATACCTGTGGGATAGCACAGAAGTTAAACACGCTCTGGTTTCTGAGTCTCGAAAGGTAGGTGATGACATCTGGGATGTGGTGCAGTGCGTTGGTTATAAGTTCATTCAGGCACTGCACGGCCAAGTCAATATTTTCCGGCTTGGCAAAATCCCCCAGCTTCTTAACATACCTGCTCCAAACCTAGACAGAGAAGATTAAGGAACAGGTCAATGTGTGCAAAGGGGAGAATAGTTCTTTGTGCAAAAGAACTATGATACACAGTAAATTCTCTTAGCTGCAGACTCGTCTTTCACCAAGATCAAGTTCATTTTAAGCGCCATGCAATAGCTATTCCTGATTATTAGTAAGGGTTCAACTGCAACCTAGGTGTGAGTTAAGTATCAGGGAACATGTCCCTAGGGACAATGAGTGCAACGCTGCACTACTTGGAGAAATTCAGACTAAAGACACTCCTGTTAGGCAGAGCCATTGGTCTACTCCTGAAAAAAATAACCAGATATACAAAATCAGCTCTAACTGTACTGCAGACTAAACATTAAACACTCTCCAGATGGCCAGGCCTCTAAAATAATGACTAACATTAGATTCCTACTCTGATAACAATGCTGCTGAAAGGCATCCCTGGGGAAATGAGCCGAGTCTATCCTCTAAGTACATGACTTCCATGGACCCCAATAACTTGAAAGTAAAAGAAAACCCTCAATTCTAACACTGGGATTCGGCTTGATGATTTTCAATGACAGTATTTAGAGGATTCTCTGAAGCTAGCCAAAGTTCTGGAAACATAGTGGTGATGGTTATACAACATCATTAATGTACTGAATGCCACTGAATGGTGCATTTAACAACAGTTAAAATGGCAAATTCTCTATTATATCCATTTATTATAATAATACAATGTTAAGTATATATACATTCAGTTAAAAAAAAGGTAAGAAGAAGAGGAAGATCCAAGATGGCCAATTAGACACAACTCCAGCATATAACACACAGCGAGAGATGCAGAAATCCAGAGATCTCCTAGCTCCGACTGAGGTACCAGGTGCATTTCAACGGGTCTGGTCCGAAGGTGAGCAAAGCTCACTCAGGGCAGACCTAGGTGGGGAGGGGCGCTGCTTCACCCAGCAAGTGCATCTGACCGGCTAGTCGGAGGCTCTCCCTCTGGCACTCTGGACCAGACACAGCACTTGCCACAAAGCCTCAACAATACACAGAACACGGCATCTTTGCCAGACAAGTGCCAGGAATTACAAGCACAGAATTGATTAAGAGCCTGCGGACTGAGCTATCACCCCTCCCCGCGCCTGGAGAGAGAGGGAGCTATAAGCAGGAGCAGCTGGGCGGGCCCCTACCCCATGACGCGCGACAGAGGAAGCTGAAAAGGGGAGACAGCCGGCCAGCTGCGACTGGGCGGGTCCCTACCCTCCCACACAAACCCCAGAGGGCTGAAGCTCTGATTTTAGTGGGTTGTGCAGTCAGTGCCACAGTCTGAGCTGAACCCTGAATGATCCATCCCAGTGGAGGAAGGGCACAACCCACCACTAGAGGGGTGGGACTGGGCTACATGTTTTAACAATACAGGAAGCCTATGTAGCAACGGGAAGGCGTTCTTGACAACCCAGCAGTGCCTACAGGTCAGTGGAAGAGGAGGGCCTAATCTCTCAGTATAAAAAATAAAGACACAGGAAGCTTCCCTAGTAACCTGAAGGAGTCCCCAGAAACCCAGTAGCACCTCCACAGGCAGAGAAGCGACCTCATCAAGCAGCTCCCTGACACCACAGCCAAGTAAATCCACAAAGATGGAAAAACACCAGCGCAAAAAGACGAAACCATCAAAGACCAGAACACTTCTTCTCCTTCAAGGGATCACAGCTCCTCAACAACACAGGAACACAACATGACCGAGGAAGAGTGTGATGAACTGACAGAAACAGGCTTCAGAAGGTAGATAATAACAAACTTTTCTGAGCTAAAGGAACATGTTCTAACTCAAGGCAAAGAAACCAAAAACCTGAAAAAAGGTTAGACGAAATGCTAACTAGAATAACCAGCTTAGAGAAGAACGTAAATGACTTGATGGAGTTGAAAAACACAGCACGAGAACTATGTGAAGCAAACAAAAATTTTAATAGTTGAATCAATCAAGCAGAAGAAACGATATCAGAGATTGAAGATCAACTCAATGAAATAAAAAGAGAAGGCAAGCCAAGAGAAAAAAGAGTGAAAAGAAATGAATGAAGCCTCCAAGAAATATGGGATTATGTGAAGAGACCTAATCTATGCTTGATTGGTGTACCTGAGTATGACAGGGAGAACAAATCCAAGCTGGAAAACATACTCCAGGATATTATCCAGGAGAACTTCCCCAGCCTAGCAAGGCAGTCCAACATTCAAATCCAAGAAATACAGAGAACTCCACAAAGATATTCCTCAAGAAGAGCAACCGCAAGGCACATAATCATCAGATTAACCAGGGCTGAAATGAAGGAAAAAATGCTAAGGACAGCCAGAGAGAAAGGTCAGGTCACCCACAGAGGGAAGCCAATCAGACTCACAGCAGATCTCTTGGCAGAAACCCAACAAGCCAGAAGAGAGTGGGGGCCAATATTCATCATCCTTACAGAAAAGAACTTTCAACCCAGAATGTCATATCCAGCCAAACTAAGCTTCACAAGTGAAGCAGAAATAAAATCCTATACGACAAGCAATTACTGAGAGGTTTCGTCACCACCAGACCTGCCCTGCAAGAGCTCCTGAAATACTAGGCACAGAAAGGGACAAGTTCCAGTCACTGCAAAAGCAAACCAGATGGCAAAAACCAAAAATGCAATGAAGAAAATGAGTCAACTAACGGGAAAGAAAGCCAGCCAGTAACAAAACGGCAGGATCAACTTCACACATAACACTATTAACATTGAATGTAAATGGCCTAAACACCCCAATCAAAATATACAGACTGGCAAACTGGATAAAAAGTCAGAACCCAGCCGGGTGCGGTGGCGCGTGCCTGTAGTCCCAGCTACTCAGCAGGCTGAGGTGGGAGGATCGCTTGAGCCCAGGAGTTCTGGGCTGCAGTGTGCTATGCCGATCGGGTGTCCGCACTAAGTTCAGCATCAATATGGTGACCTCCCGGGAGCGGGGGACCACCAGGTTGCCTAAGGAGGGGTGAACCGGCCCAGGTCGGAAACGGAGCAGGTCAAAAAGTCAGAACCCATCAGTGTGCTGTATTCAGGAAACCCATCTCACATACAAAGACACACATAGACTCAAAATAAAGGGTAGAAGATTTACCAAGCAAATGGAGAACAAAAAAAAAAAAGCAGGGGTTGCAATCCTAGTCTATGATAAAATGGACTTCAAACCAACAAAGATCAAGAGACAAAGGAGGACACTATATAATGGTAAAAGGATCAATCCAACAGGAAGAGCTAACTATCCTAAATATATATGCCCCCAACACAGGAGCACCCAGAGATTTAGACTCCCACATAATAATATTGGGAGACTTCAACACCACTGTCAGTATTAGATCAGCGGACAGAAAATGAACAAGGATATCCAGGACTTGAATGCAGAGCTGGACCAAGCAGACCTAACAGACATATACAGAACGCTCTACCCCAAATCCACAGAATATACATTTTTCTCAGCACCACATTGCACTTACTCTAAAATTGATCACATCATTGGAAGGAAATAACTCCTTGGCAAATGCAAAACAACAGAAATCTTAACAGTCTATCAGACCACAGTGCAATCAGACTAGAACTCAGGATCAAGAAACACACTCAAACCCACACAACCACTTGGAAACTCAACAGCTTGCTTCTTAGTGTTGACTGGATAAACAAGGAGATGAAGGCAGAAATAAAGATGTTCTTCAAAACCAACCAGAATGAAGACAGCTTACCAGAATCTCTGGGACACCTTCAAAGCAGCGTCTAGCAGGTAATTACAGCAATAAATGCCCACCAGAGAAGAAAGGAAAGATCTAAAATAGACACCCTATCATCCAAATTGAAAGAGCTAGAGGAGCAAGATCAAAAACTCAAAAGCTAGCCAAAGACAAGAAATAACTAAGATCAGAGCAGAACTGAAGGAGGCAGAGACACAAAAAACCCTTCAAAAAAAAAAAAAAAAATCAATAAATCCAGGAGGTGGTTTTTTGAAAAGACCAATAAAATAGACCACCAGCCAGAATAATAAAAAAGAAAAGGCAGAAGAATCAAATAGATGCAATAAAAAATGATAAAGAAGATATCACAGATTCCACAGAAATACAAACTACCATCAGAGATTACTACAAACAGCTCTACTCACATAAACCAGTAAACCTGGAAGAAATGGATAAATTCCTAGACACTTGTACTCTACCAAAACTAAACCAGGAGGAAGTTGAAACCCTGAATAGACCAATAACAAGGGCTGAAGTAGAGGCAGCAATTAATAGCCTACCAGCCAAAAAAAAGTCCAGGTCCAGACGGGTTCACAGCCGAATTCTACCAGATGTACAAAGAGGAGCTGGTTCCATTCCTTCTGAAACTGTATCAAACAATACAAAAGGAGGGAATCCTCCCTAACTCATTTTATGAGACCAATATCATCCTGACACCAAAACCAGGCAGAGACTCAACTAAAAAAGAAAACTTCAGGCCAATATCCATGATGAACATTGATGCAAAAATCTTCAATAAAATACTGACAAACAGATTGCAACAGCACATCAAGAACCTTATCCATCATGACCAAGTAGGCTTCATCACGGTGATGCAAGGCTGGTTCAAATCCATAAACGTAATCCATCACATAAACAGAACCAAAGACAAAAACCACATGATTATCTCAATAGATGCAGAGAAGGCCTTTGACAAAATTCAACAGCCCTTTATGCTAAAAAATCCCAATAAACTAAGTATTGATGGAACGTATCATAAAATGATAAAAGCTATATATGACAAACCTACAGCCAATATCATACTGAATGGGCAAAAGCTGGAAGAATTCCCTTTGAAATCAGGCACTAGACAAGGATGCCCTCTCTCACCACTCCTACTGAACATAGTATTGGAAGTTCTAGCCAGAGCAATCAGGCAAGAAAAAGAAATAAAGGGTATTCAAATAGGAAAGGAAGAAGTCAAACTGTCTCTATTTGCAGATAACATGATTATATATCTAGAAGACCCCATCGTCTCAGCCCAAAAACTTCTCAAACTGATAAGCAACTTCAGTAACTTCAGCAAAGTCTCAGGATACAAAATCAATGTGCAGAAATCACAAGCATTCCTATATACCAATAACACACAAACACAGAGCCAAATCAAAAGCAAACTGCCATTCACAATTACTATAAAATACCTAGAAATACAAGTAACAAAGGATGTAAAGGACCTCTTCAAGGAGAACTACAAACCACTGCTCAACGAAGTAAGAGAGAACACAAACAGATGGAGAGACATTCCATACTCATGGTTAGGAAGAATCAGTATTGTGAAAATGGCCATACTGCCCAAAATAATCTATAAATTCAACACTATCCCCATTAAGCTACCAATGACCTTCTTTACAGAACTGGCAAACACCACTTTAAACTTCATATGGAATCACAAGAGAGCCCGCATAGCCAGGACAATCCTAAGCAAAAAGAACATAGCTGGAGGCATCGCACTGCTGGACTTCAAACTATACTACAAGGCTACAGTAATCAAAACAGTGTGGTATTGGTACCAAAACAGAGACATAGACCAACGGAGACCCCAGAAGAAACACCACACATCTACAACCATCTGATCTTTGACAAACCAGAAAACATAAATAAGCAATGGGGAAAGGACTCCCATGTTTAATAAATGGTGTTGGGAAAACTGGCTAGCAAAAACATGGTCCAGTTCCATGCAGAAAGCAGAACCTGGACCCCTACCTGTGACCTTACATTAAAATTAACTCCAGATGGATCAAAGATTTAAACATAAGACCTAATACCATAAAAATACTAGAAAACATTGGCAAAACCATCCAGGACATAGGCATAGGCAAGGACTTCATGATTAAAACACCAAAAGCAATAGAGTAAAAGCCCGGATAGACAAATGGGATCTAATTAAACTCCAGAGCTTCTGAACAGCAAATGAAACCATTATTAGAGTGAATCGGCAACCAACAGAACGGGAAAAAATGTTTGCAATCTACTCATCTGACAAAGGGCTAATATCCAGAATCTACAAAGAACTAAAACAGATATACAAGAAAAAAACGGCATTCAAAAGTGGGTGAAGAATATGAGCAGACACTTTTCAAAAGAAGACATATGAGGCCAAAAAACATATGAAAAAATGCTCATTATCACTGGTCATTAGAGAAATGCAAATCAAAACCACAGTGAGATATCTCACCCCAGTTAGAATGGCAACCGTTAAAAAATCTTGAGACAACAGATGCTGGAAAGGATGTGGAGACACAGGAACACTCTTACACAGTTGATGGGAGTGTAAATTAGTTCAACCATTGTGAAAGGTAGTGTGGCAATTTCTCAAGGATCTAGAAATAGAAATTCCATTTGACCCAGCAATCCCATTACTGGGTATATACCCAAAGAACTATAAATCGTTCTACTATAAAGACACATGCACATGTATGTTCACTGCAGCCCTGTGTACAACAGCAAAGACCTGGAACTAACCCAAAGCCCATCAACGATAAACTGGACAAAGAAAATGTGGTACATATACACCATGGAATACTATGCAGCCATAAACAACAATGGGTTCGTGTCCTTTGTAGAGACTTGGATGAATCTGGAAACCATCTTTCTCAGCAAACTGACACAAGAACAGAAAATCAAACACCGTATGTTCTCACTCATAGGTGGGTGTTGAACAACCAGAACACGTGGACTCAGGGAGGGGAGCATCACACACTGGGGGAAGTTGGGGGTGGGTAGGGGAAAGACAGCGGGGGGTGGGGAGGGAGAGGAGTGATAACATGGTGAGAAGTGCCAGATACAATATGCACCTAAAGTAAAATAAATTAATTAAAAAAAAAAAAAAGAACAGGGTGCAATAAAAAATGCCTAGGACTCTACAAGCCTGGAGTCCAGCTTCAGCAAAAGCCCACAGTTTGAAGCTGTGTGGGCAGGTGAGTTCACAGAGCTCTATCTAGTTCAGTTTCCTATAGCCAAAAATAAAGGTCAATGAGCTCCAAAAAAAAGAAAGAAAGAAAATAGTAAAACTATTCTTGAAGCAATTATTACATAAAATATTGTTCATTATGGTCATTTTCTGCTTATAAATTTTTAAAAAAACGATAAGGGGTGCTAATGAGGACGTGGAGAAACTGGAACTCTTACACTGCTGACGGGGATGTAAAACAGTGCAGCCACCGTGGAATAGTCTGCAGCTCCTCACAAGGTTGGACCTGCTGTATGACTCAGCAATTCTACTTTTAGGTATAGACCCAAGAAAAAGGAAAACACGCATCCACACAAAACCTTATATGCAAATGTACACAGTACTATTCAACATAGCCAAAAAAATGGAAATAACCCAAATATCCTCCAACTGATGAATGGATAATTGTGGTCTATCCATACAGTGGAATATTACTGGGCAATAAAAAGGAATGCAGCACTAATTTATGCCCAGCATGGAAGGGCCCTGAAGACACACTAGCAAAAGAAGCCAATCACCTGGGCCCACACTTGGCATGATTCAACTTCTATGAAATGGCCAGAACCTTTCCTAAGCATTCTGCACTAGAAGTTCATCTCATTTTATTCACACCACCACCCTGTGGAGAAATAATTCTGTTTTACAGATAAAGGAAGTGAATGAGAAGAGCAGAGCTCTGCACCCATGTGTGCAGGATGGTGTGGCTCATGCTGGTGAATCACATGCCCGTGGCTGATGTTGCCTGGGAGATGGTGGAACGGGGTGAGGTGCTGGGCTGGGAGCGGAGAGAGAGCAGCCACTGCCTCACCGTGATCCCCAGACAAACCCCTTCCCTTCCCTGAGCTCTGCTGTCAGCAAAAGAGGGGCAAACGAGCGGTTTCTCAACCCTGGCTGCACACAAGTCACCTAGCAAACTTAAGAGGCCACGTCTGAGCTCAGGGTAGTGTTTTGGTTTGTTTTTTTTTAAAGAGTCAAGGATTTTGCTGTCACCCAGGCTGCTAGAATGCAGTGGTGGGATCATGGCTGACTACAGCCTTGAACTCCTGGGCTCAGGCAATCCTCCTACCTCAGCCTCCCAAGGAGCTAGAACTATAGGTACATGCCACTATGCCCAGCTAATTTTTAAACGGTGGGTTTTTTGTTTTTGTTTTTGTTTTTTTTTTTGAGAAGTCTCGCTCTGTTGCCCAGGCTGGAGTACAGTGGTGTCATCTTGGCTCGCTGCAATCTCTGCCTCCTGGGTTCAAGCGATTCTCCTGCCTCAGCCTCCCAAATAGCTGGTACTATAAGCATATGCCACCATGCTTGGCTAATTTTTGTATTTATATAGAGACAGGGTTTTGCCAGGTTGGCCAGGCTGGTCTCAAGCTCTTGACCTCAAGTGATCCACTCATCTCAACCTCCCAAAGTGCTGGGATTACCAGACGGAGCCACTGTGTCCGGCCAATTTTTACTTTTTAAGACACAGGGCACTCCATTGTCCAGCCTGGTTTCCAACTCCTGGTTTCAGTGATCTTCCCGCCATGGCCTCCCCGTGTTGACATTATAGGCATTAGCCACCATACTCGGCTCCCTGGGTAGGTTAAAAGTGAATTTTTCTTAGGAGTAAGACTCAGTATCTTTTTACATTTTTAATAATCATCTGCATGTCTCTGTGAACAATCTGTTCTTATCTCTTTGCCCATTTTTCTATGGAGCAGTTGGTCTTTTTCTTAACTTTTGGAAGTTCTTTTTACATTAGGAATATGAACCCTTTATCTGCTGTATAAGTTGCAAATATTGTTTCCCCCTTTGTCACTTGTTTTTCCTTGAGACAGGGGTTCATTCTGCCACTGAGGCTGAAGTGCAGTGGTGCAATTTTTAACTCACTACAACCTTGAGCTCCTGGGCTCAAGAGATCCTCATGCCTCAGCCTCCCAAACAGATAGGAAAACAGGTGCATGCCACCATGCCCAGATAATTTTTTAAATTTAGTTTTATTTTTCTGCTTTATTTTTGCTTTCAGCAAAATCATTTTCAAACAGTTTGTTGTAGAGATGTTGTGCTGTGTTGCTCTGGCTGGTCTTGAACTCCTGGCCTCAGCACTGGGATTATGAGACACCATGCTCGGCCTCCTAACCTTTTTAAAATGTAAAAGTGCTTGGCAGCAGAAAACAATTTTATGGAAAGCAAAAGGTAAATGCCAGATAAATTCAGGAAACAATCATAAAATTTTCTAGTTTCCTTTTGAGCAAAATCAGTACCAAAATCTTTCCGTTCCCTATCCATGTTTTAATTACGTTAAAGACAGACTCCTGTCTCTTATTAGAGACACCTGTAGTTTTTGTCTACCTGGCATTCCTTTCAGCCTCTTGCTGCCTAAGTCGTTCTTAGAGGGAAATCCATTGTGTGCGTACTGTGTAGACATAATCCAGGTGAGACCAGAGGACTCAGATGTCTAGCAACAGTAACTGATTCAGGGTTGAGCAGAAGAACCAAGCTCTGTTACCCAGGCTGGAGTGCAGTGGCGTAATCTCAGCTCACTGCAATCTCTGCTTACTGGGTTTAAGTGATTCTCCTGCCTCACCCTCCCGAGTAGCTGGAATTACAGGTGTGTATCACCACACCTGTTTTTGTATTTTTTAGTAGAGACAGGGTTTCACCGTGTTGGTCAGGTTGGCCTTGAACTCTTGACCTCAGGTGATCTGCCCACCTCAGCCTCCCAAACTGCTGGGATTACAGGTGTGAGCCACTGCGCCTGGGCAAACAAAGCCTTTCCTGAGAACTTTTTGTTAAGCTAGTGCACATGGGTTGTTATCATATCCACCAATTGGTGACAGACTGCTGACTGACTGACTGAAAGGACACCAAAGCTTGAATACACTGATTACATGATGTAAATCCTGGGATTCAACCAGTCCACCTGAAGCAAACTAATCTCAACCTATCCTGTTTTCCACATACTCTTATGTTGTCTTGGGTAGGTCTGACTTATGAAACACACAAGCTGCAACCACGAAAGTTAAATGATTTTTCAGAGAATGTCTAAAAGTATTTTCCCCCAAAACACCCTGAATCTGTTACCTCTTGAGGCCAAAACTCTCTTCCTTCTTGCTGGTCTTCCAGATAGTCACGAATGATGTTTGTTTTCTGCAGAAACAGTCCCATGGAGTTGGCACGTTCTGTATCTTCACCAACTAAGGGGTCTTCGAACTCTGAGGCCGAGAAGAGACGGGAAAGGCCAATTCCTACCAGCCCAGCAACATAGTGGCAGTACTGTAAGAGAGGATTTTTAAAGTACTTTAATAATGGAATTTTTGCTAAAAGGGATACACTAGAGATCATTAGCTACTAAAATGCAGGTTCCAAACAGAATGTGTAAGAGTGCATTTTGATTTTTTTAAGTAATGGACTATGCATTTTCATTTTAAAATACAAATATGCATACCAGGATAAAAAACATCCAAGAAGGATGTGCACAAAAAGTTTAACAGCAATCTCTGACTGATGGGAATGTGATGATTTTTTACTTGTATTTTCTAAATTTCTACAATGAACATGTACTGCTACTATAATAAAAGGCTACTAAAAAAAACTAGTCCAGTAAACATTTTTTAAATTAATATATATTTTTTTAAGAGATGGGGTCTCATATGTTGCCCATGTTAGACTCAAACTCCTGGGCTCAAGCAATCTTTCTCCCTCAGCTTCCCAAAGAGCTGGGATTATAGGCATATACCACCCTGTCTAGCTTTACAATCTACTTTTTGTGTGATCAAGTCTCACTTTGTCACCTGGGCTGGATGGAGTACAGTGGCACGATCTTGGCTCACTGCAACCTGTATCTCCTGGGTTCAAGTGATTCTCTTGCCTCCGCCTCCCGAGTAGCTGGGATTACAGGCACCTACCACCATGCCCAGCTAATTTTTTTATTTTTAGTAGAGACAGGGTTTCACCATGTTGGCCAGGCTGGTCTCGAACTTCTGACCTCAACTGATCTGCCTGCCTCGAAGTACTGGGACTACAGGCCTGAGACACTGCGCCTGGCCTAGCTTTACAGTAAACTTTTTGATATATAAAATTGTGAAAGGAAGCAATGACAAAAGATGGAATATTCTGGGTAACAGACACTAAGACAATACTAAATATAATCTTTCTTTCACCAATCTGAAAACATTTCAAGACCTGCAGGACCTCAAAATCATTATTATATGAAAGAACAAATACCTATCATATGTTCTTAACACTGTTTTAAGCAGTCTGCATATTCAATCCTCACTAACATTTTATTAGGTACATGGCACTATTATCTCCATTTCAGATGAGGAAACTGAAGCACAGAGAGGCCAATTAACTTGCCCGACATTGCCCATCTGCGGAAAAAAAATAAGCCAGGCATGGGGGCACGTGCCTATGGTCCCAGTTAGGAGGGTGAAATAATAGGAGGATCACTTGAACCTATGAGGGTGAGACTGCCATGTTTGTGGCAGGGGATAAGGGTTCAAAACTAGGTAGTCTGCTGGGAGTGTCACGCTTTAACAATTCTAAAACTTCCCTCCTTTCCTTTTTCTGTTTTTCTTTTAGAGACAGCATACTCCCCCGTCTCTGAACAGAGATTTCAGTAAATGCAAGTCTTAATTGTCAAATACCTTTTTTCCATGACAGCAATTTGTCAAAAACCCTATCCTCCTCTGAAAAGGGTATCCCTAAGACAACTTAACGGAATATCCACATACTATAATTGTCTATTAGTTAACTTAAGAAGCGAAGCGTAAAGAAGGTAAGCTCTGGAGTGTCATTAGGAAAGGTAAAAGTTAGGCAGTGACCAAGGCTGACACCTGTAATCCCAGAATTTTGGGAGGCTGTGGAGAGATTGCTTGAGCCCAGGAGTTCTAAACCAGCCTGGCCAACAAAGGGAGACCTCATCTCTACAAAAAATTTTAAAAGCCTGGGTGTGTGTGATGGCTTACACCTGGGAGGCCAAGGCAGGTGGATCCCTTAAGCCCACGTGCTTAAGACCAGCCTGGGCAACATGGTGAAACCCTATCTCACCAAAAAATTACAAAACTTAGCTCAGCGTGGTGGTACACACCTATAGTCAGAGCTATTCGGGAAGCTGCAGTGACAGGATTGCTTGAGCCCAGGAGGTCAAGGCTACAGTGAGCCTTGATCACACCACTGCACTCCAGCCTGGATGACAGAGCAAGACCCTGTCTCAAAAATAATAAAAAAATGGCCAAGCACAGTGGCTCATGCCTGTAATCCCAGCGCTTTGGAAGGCCGAGGTAGGCGGATCACCTGAGGTCAAGAGTTTGAGACCCACCTGGCCAACGTGGTGAAACCCTGTCTCTACTAACAATGCAAAAATTAGCTGGGCATGGTGGCAGGCACCTGTAATCGCAGCTATTCAGGAGGCTGAGGCAGAAGAATCGCTTAAACCTGGGAGGTGGAGGTTGCAGTAAGCCAAGATCGTGCCACTGCACTGCAAGCCTGGGGGACAAGAGCAAGCCTTTGTCTCAAAGAAAAAAAATCCAAATTAAAAAATTATTTAAAAAAATTAAAATTAAAATAAATTAGCCAGGCATGGTAGCAATGTGCCTGTGGTCCCAGACACTCAGGAGGCTGAGGCAAGGAAGACTGCTTGAGCCTGGGAGGTCAAGGTTGCCTTTTTTGTGCCACTGCATTCCAGCCTGGGTGACAGAGTAAGACTCTGTCTCAAAAAAAAAAAGTCATCTCTGACTGAAAGTAATACAAGACCAGAGACTAATCAGGGGCACAATGAACAGGCCAAGAAAAAGCACTTGAAATGTATTCTAGAAGAAAAGTAACATGAGGAGAGTAAAATTTTGCTGAAATTAGACAGAAGGAAATTACTGAACAGCTAAACAAAATCTTAAAAAGAATTACTAGAAATTTTTAAAAAACAGTACATCTATAGTGCTATCCAAAGAAAAATATATTTTAAGATGGTAGTTCTTCTGGTAGAAATTCTCCTAAAATGGAGACTTATATAATTCTTTTTCCTCTAAAGAAAATAATAACTCCTTAAAATATTTAGCCAGGTGCAGTAGCTCATGCCTATAATCCCAACACTTTGGGAGGCCAGGATGGGAGGACTGTTGGACGTCAGGAGTTTGAAAGTAGTCTCAGCAACGTGGCAAAACCTGTCTCTACAAAAAAAATACAAAAATCAGCCTGGTATGGTGGCATGCGCCTGTTACAGCTACTCGGGAGGCTGAGGTGGGAGGCTCACTTGAGCCCAGGGGGTTAAGGCTGCAGTGGGCCATGATCACACCACTGCACTCTAGCCTGGATGACAGAGCAAGACCCTGTCTCAAAAAAATTTTACAAAATTCAATTTTATCTGATCAGAACTTCAACAACCTACATTAAGTTTCCTGAATAAATCTGCACAACAGAAAATGAAGTCACTATCACAACCAGGGCTGGTTCTTGGCCAGAAGTTTCCTCCACTTTATTTTCCTTCAGATGGGGTCTTGCTCTGTCACTAGGTCAGAGCGCAGTAGTGCAATCACAGCTCACTGCAGCCTTGAATTCTAGGGCTCAAGCAGTCCTCCCACACCTCAGCTTCCAGAGTAGCTGGGACCACAGGCACGTGCCACCATGCCCTGCTGATTTTTTGATTTTTTGAGAGATGGGGTCTCACTATGTTGCTTAGGCTTGTGTGGAACTCCTGGGCTCAAATGATCCTCCCAAAATACTGAGATTACAGGTAAACCACGTGCTTGGCTAATTTCACCTTAAATGCAGAAGTTGCTATTCTAGCACTCACTACGTGCTGTTAACTTGGGAAGCACAAAACAGCAGTTCCAAAGATACTGCTGTCAAGTTTTGAGGTATGAAAAATTAAGAGGCCCAAGACCTCGGACCTACATTAACTTAGTGACAATGTAGCAGATCTTTTTTGTGATCCTAATTTAAACACTGTTAAAGTATGAAATACATCAACACTTTAGATGTTTGAAATGTCTTTGCTTGCTAAATCTGATTGGCTTTAAAATAAATGTCTGCTTCCAAAGAAGTGATGAGTAAGTCTCACAAACACCATTCCTATGAAAAACAGACAAGAGTCCTAACCCTACCTTGTATTTTGATGTGTAGTTTAGTCTCCATAGTCAATTACATCCTTTTGTCTAGACAAGCACTTCTCTCCAGTCCTCTAGTCCTAGCCTGACTGATATCCTAACTAGCTGCTGGTTTGGAATAAAGCATTTATGATAGGACATTCAACCTAACAGATGATCTATAAAACCAGAGGGCCTGCAACTAGCGGACAACTTTTCCTTGTTCTGAATTCACTATGAGGATTGCCAGCTTTGTCTAATACATCACACACAGACATTGTCTTACGACACTAACCTTGTCCCACTCCTGTTCAGAGGTCACGTGCTTATTCAAAAACTCTGCCATCCCAATTCCCATTCTCCGGCAAATGTCAGCAATCACCGTTTGGTATTTCTCAGCCAGATTTCTAAACTCGAGGGAGATCTGAAATGGAGACCATAGAAAACCAGAAATCATGAACGATGTACAGCATGGCACCAAAGATCCCAAGGTAAAACAATGGTAGAATTGTGACTCTGAAATGGTTTATCTATAAGCCTAATTAAGGTCATACATATTTCTTATTATTCCATAAATTGTATAAACATTAAAATAGAAGGGTCTAAAAATGCTAATCTTCAAACGAAGGTTCAAAGTCTCACTACATGTTCGTCTATCCAATGAATAACAAGATGCTTCAACATAATGCTGGGTATAAGCGTAAGAATTTTAGGGAGAACAGTTTGTTCAGACAAACCTCATTATGAGAAAGATTCATTTGTGCAAACACACATCAAGCACTTCCTATCTAGCAAGCATCATTCTAGGCACTGCGGATATGCATCAGAGAAACAAACAGAAGCTCAGACCCTTCAAGAGCTTAGAGTCTAGTAAGCAGACCTGCCAACCACTTTCTCTCATTAGTTACCCAATTTATATTATGAAGCTATAGAGTCTTTCTCACTATAAAGCTATACTTTTAAATTCCTTAAACAACTCAATGAGGCATGCTGCCCAATACTTTTTCCATAGTCCAAGCCCTACTGTAGAAAAGTTCAATTGATGTTTTTAAAATTTGTTACTGCCCAAATATCTTATGTTCAAAGAATTGTTTATACATTAGCAAAATGCAATATAAAAACACCATGGGAAGTCTTAAATGCTACAAAACATGAGAGCCTACACATAATACTGTAAACAGCGAAGAGATTTGGTTAAGCGCTGAAAGTGTGCAATATACTCAGCCTGTGTTTACAGAAAGGTTAGAAAAACTTCCTCAGAAAACACCTAAAATTAAGGGCCCAGAGGAAAACCAGGTGACCAGCTGACTGCAAAGCACCAGGAATTCACATAATTTAGGATTTCTGATTAATATCAACTGTCAACCCCCTCTCCTCTCTTCCCCTCCACACACAAACAAAACAAAAAAAAAATCAATCTGGTCCTTCCAGAACTCTTTCTGAAAGGTTGCTCTTTGCAGAACAGCTGTTCAAGCCAATGCCAAAAGGTAATTCCTTCTTGTGGGCTTAAACGAACTAGCAACTCTACAAGAGGTTATTAGAATACCTGAATGTCCATAGGACTTTGCTCCTTCTACAGATGCTCGGCTAGACCAGTTCTATTTATTAGAGAGGAAAGGCCAATGAAGGTGGGGAGGAGCTTAGACTCCTCCAAAACACCTTCACTTCTGAACTTGACCTATCCTTCCAACAACTCTTTGGTATTTATTACATAATCGTACAGTTCCAAAAGTAAAACACAGATATACTGGAGAAAGTGACAGTGAAGAGCTCTACGTTTTTTCCCAGAAATCCAGAGGAAGGACAGAGCTTTACTGACTCACTGCCCAGTTTTGTATATTCCTCAGGCACAACAATAAGCCCTGACATGTGAATTGAGCCAGGAGGGCTTTTTCCGCTTCCAGGTAATTCTGTCCTACAACACAGCAGATTTCCATGTTCTCAGGTCACTTTCTGGTGATTCCAAGTGCTATAAGCAATGTACCAGACAGAGTCCACAGAGATAATGCAGAAAGGCCAAATCCCACAGAGGGGTAAGAGTAGCAGGGAATAAAAACTCCTCTGATTAAAACACCGGTGGGTCTACCTTCACCTATGTTTGAACTGTTTTTGGTTAGGTTGTTGGCTTTGTGTTTTTAACCATTTTTTTAAAGAGGTGGTAAAGTATGCTGGTGACTAAGCACAAGGGATCTGGGGCCAGACCTTCCAGATTCACTGATTCTGCCACTTAACATCACAGGTAATCCTAGGCAAAGTACTTACATTTCTCTGTGCCTCAGTTTCCTCATCTACATTAAGTATAGATAATAACAGTACATTACATACCAGGTAATTTTCCTGTTAAACTATATTATAGATAAAATAACACAAAAGTAAAATAATGAGAATATATATTAGCTAACTCATAGTAAATTGCTTAATAAGTAAATGCTATTACCATTTAAAACTAAGGCTGTATTATTCCTTAAGCTATGTTTACAGGTAGAGTTCTTAAGCTTTCTAGCTTTCCACTAGTACCAGGTGAGAAAGATACGTAGTCATGTACCATATAATGAAGTTTCAGTCAACGACAATTGCAAATACGATGGTGTCCCTTAAGATTGTAACACCGGGGCCCAAAGTGGCTCCGGCCGGACGTCGTGGCGCTTGCGAAGGCGAGGCCAAGAGTTCAAGGCCAACCAACCTCAGCAACCTTACAAGCTCTCATTGATTGGCAAAAAAAAAAAAAAAGATTGTAACACCGTATTTTTACATCTTTTCTATGTTTAAATACACAAATACCACTGTGCTACAGTTGCCCACAGTATTCAGCACAGAACCGTGCTGTAGAGGTGTGCACCCCTGGAGCAACAGGCTACCCCACAGAGCCTCCACGTGCAGCAGCTATACCATCTAGGTATGTCTGTGCACCCTATGACATTCAGATAATGATGAAATCATCCATCAATGCATTTCTCAGAATGTATCCTCTGCCATTCATTAAGTGATCCATGACTGCTCTAATCAAGCCCTTAGTATTCAGAGTTCTAGAAAGCCTGACTTGAACTGGTATCAACTAACGATCAACAATCACCAAAGCATGTGGTTCAATCTCAATGTACAAACTAACTGTACATTCAGGCGGAGGTCACTTGGTTAGAATACTCACTCTATCAAGGCTTATTCCTAAATTCTGTGATGCCTGGGACAAAAGGACAAACGGAGGCCCACGCACTATATGTAGCTAAAATTTTTTAAATGGTTAATCACGCTCATAACTTGTTAAATATAGTCTGTCCTTCTGCCTTGACAAACATGTTCATAACAACCTGGTTGATTCAGCTTTGAATTTAAAATTCTCAGTTCCTTAGAGTTTTGTTCCAAAATGCAGCAGGGCACAGAGAGCAGCTCTCCACATCCCAGGCTGTTCCCTTCCACCACTTCCTGAGTCCTCTCTACAGCACTGGGAGGCACCTCACATTCATTTGCGAGGATATACCAGCCTTCAAGACCAGGCTCCATCCACAAGGTTCCCCAACATAGACCTCGGCCACCACTCAGGCTCCAGGGCATGGTCAATGGTGCCATGTTCCCTCCTGGAGGAGATGGAGGGGCCTTAGGAAATAGACTGTGCAGACGCCAACATGGCTCAGGGATTGGGGCAAGGAATTCCAGAAGTCCAGAACGTGGTGTAGGAGGAGAGCCCACGAGGTCTGGGCAAGTACATTCCCATGGCCCCAGCGACCCCTTTGGGAGTGAGGGGCCTAGAATAGGGCCCTCTAAAGTGAGGAGTCCCACTTGCCTAAGTCTAAGAACAGTACTGTGTGAGTGAGGCCAAGCTATTAATCCTCCTTTATACTTATTCTATCCTGGGACCTCTGAGCCAAAAGCTAATTGCGGGCCCAGCCCCACACAACTGGATTCAAGGAGAGCCTGGGCTAGATCAGTACATACACAAATATTCCTTAAGAAGACAAGGCACTATTAATTCCCATACAGTGCTATCCCAAGCTAAATCAGAGACTGGAGGGACCTGTAATTCAAGTAGCTTAGAATTATATATGTGTACAGAACACACAACTTTGTCCATCTTTATATTCATAAGGATACAAAAGGTTAACAACAGCAAAAATGGCAGTGCCTGGCTTGCACTTTCCTCTCCCTTTTACTCTTCCGGGGGCAAATCTGCTTTCAACTCTGCTACCCAAAAGGGAAAACGATGAGTTCAGTGTTCACATCTGAAACCTTCCAGCACTAAGCATTATTTTTTCACTGGAACACTGTATGAACGAAGGAAGACTGAAGTTTTACAAACATGTTGGAATACCGTCTGGAAATTTACTAGCGATATTCCCCAAAATTATGGCAGCATTCACACACTTTCACATTCTCTCATTTTTGCTAAGTGGATAGGGCTGCCTTGATTTTTGTAATGCCTCAGACATTTATCCTATGTCCCCAGAAATTTTTTAAATATTATGAATCTACTGAAGTGAAAAGTAATTTGGATGTTTTTGGAGGCTAGGTTCAGCTAGAATACTACTAGCTGTTTTTAAGTGAGAATGTGCTTCCATTGTAAATGGAGTATGACTGCTTCCTCTGGTTCAGAATTCACGGCCCGTAAATGAATAGCCACAGATTTCCCAACAAAGTAAACCCATCCTCTGGTAATCAGGTGTTCTGTGAGAGCCAAATCACTAGGACCTTCCCACGGTTACAGCTTTAATTCTCATCCAGTTACCTGTCATACATTTTCTTTCTTCTTTTCAATTGTACTGGATAAACTGTATTCTTCAGATATTTCCTTTTCATTTGTATCAGTGAACTATATTTTGGACTTTGGCACTGAAGGTCTGATCTCAGCAATCTCAAAATAGCCACTGCACTAAAACAGTCTTCCCCAAACATTTTTTTCTGTCTTTAAATATTCCTCCCATTATGTAGAATCAAACATTCTTTTGTTTGGTAGAGGACTCTCCATCTGTCCACTTAATTTCCTTCCAACTCAGATATAGATTAGGTTTGTTTCAGTAACAACAGCCACATAAGGGCTGTTCTCCAAAAGCTCTGGCAACTGTGTAAAAAAGGGCTTCTTCGGGCTTTTACAGAACATGTGACTTTGCTAAATCAAATATGGAAGAATCAGTTGTTTGATAAGACACGCGAATTCTAGGACAGTGGGACCCAGTCAGATGTCCACCTAAACTTGAGGGACTTATTAAAGCTTAGGATTTTAACTATAACCCACTTCACTTCAACAAAACAGACCAAATAGCTAATATTTACAGAATATTTACTATGTAGCAGGCACCAAATACTTTTCATGTACGAAGTTACTTAGTCCTCTCAGCTCTAACTATACAAATGAGGAATCCAGGACACAAAGCAGATAAGGAACTTGCCCAAGATCATACCTCAAAGTGGCAAAGGCTCACCCTGCTTCTCAATCCTCACCCTAGCTGCCAAAAGATACCACCCCCTATGCCAGGGTGCTACCCATCTTGAACAGCAGTCCCATGCTACTCAGCTCAGGGTAGTCAAGACAATCAGTGTTATACAGGGAGGCTGCATTCTACAGTCAGCAGGCTTTTGTGAGCTAGCCTGAGAATCTTTTACAACACTGCAATTTGAGTGCATCTTCCCACAGGAAGAAACACTGGACTCCCAATACTGGTAATAACAGCAGTGGCTAACATCCTTTAAGAGTGTTACCTATGTTAACTCTCTGAATCCTCACAATACCACGAGGTAGGTGTTGTTACCCCTATTTTATATATGACGAAACGGAGACACAGAGAAACTTCATAAATAGCCAACGGTGTAGTAAGTGGAAGATCTGGGATTCCAACCCAGGCAGCCTGGCTTCAGAGTCTTGGCTACCAGAGTTCTTAACCATCACATTATGCTGGCCTCACACTGCTTACTTTACCTTTCTCCTTAAGTGTGTAGGCTAGCAGACAATCACATTAGCAATTATGAACACGACCATCTGCAGACACGCTGTATAACCCCACTCACCGTTGGGAAGTCCTCCAGCACCTGGCGGTCCTTCTCCTTGCTCTCTGTGAACCGCCAGTCTGGCTGGTAAAGGAAAGAGTGGAAGTTGTGTAACAGCGGGACCTTCTTTTCCACACTGATGGTCATGTCATCTTCCAGCGTGTCCAGAGCTCGGAGGACCAGGTAAAATATGCACACTGCATTGCTGTAAAAAAGGAAAAACTATTACTATATTGGAAGAAACATCCAAAGATATTTTATCTTAAAATAACTTGTGCCAGGCCATTTTCTAAACCCATCTCCACCCTTAACTTGAAACAACTATAAGGGTATCCAAAGCTTTTCATACTTAATGAAACTTACGTTAGTTTTCCTTTCTTACATGAGAGTAATGAATTTCTGTAGTTTATTAAAAAATAAGCTGACTAGTTGAGTGTCACTACTACTCCCACAAATGAGTTGCACTTAATGTAGCACAACTATGGAGACCAAAAAACCAAACGTTTAGACCGAACTAGTATTTGGCAAATAGAGAAGAAAGCCAAAAAACACTAACTTCTCAGTATAAATGCGACCATACATAAAGGCAACGGGTGTAATCTGCACAGAGGCAGCTTCAAAAGAATCAACCCAATATGCTAGAAATAGAAATGCAAAGTAGGATAAGGGAAGCCGGGAAAATACGACCTGCTCACAGCCAGGTTCAGCTGCCAGGACTAAAAAAAGTTAATAAACATCACCATCCCCCCAACCTGCTCCTCTGAAAGGCTGGGCCCGCAGGGACACTACTGGATGGCAAAGCGCCTGGAAGGGCATTCTAAAGTAAACGCAGGCTTCACAAGCCCGAACACTGCCTTCACTAGGGCAGGGCTATGGTCTGAAGAAGCCACAGCCACGAGGCTGCAACGCTGAGCGCTATGTCAACAAGCAGCTTCTAACCAGTCAGAGGTCCCTGGACAAGCTTTCCTCCCCCACTCACCGCATTTCCCCATCCAGCGCCTGGATCACAGCTGCGAAACTGCGACTCGTCTGATTGAGATACGTGTAGCAAGTTTTCAGGCTGCTGCTGAGCGAGTCCTGCGGGCAGACAAGACACACGGCGCTGGGAGACGTCGAGGAGTGGGAGTGGGAGTGGGACTGGGGCAGGCGGCTCCACAGCCTGCAGCCCTCTCCTCGCGGCCAGTCCTTGCAGGGCCAGGCGACAGGAGGCAAAGAGCAGCCCCGCGGGGCAGTGCCTGCGCCCGGGCCCCGGGGCGCCGCGGCGGGACTCAGCACCAAGGTGCGCTTGAAGAGGGCCAGGGCTTTGGTGCCGCAGGCGGCTGCGGCCATGGGATTCGCGGACCCAGCGGAGTTTTTCCTCCATAGACTCGAGCAGATCTGGGAAGCGCCCGCCGAGGGGCGGGACGGGCTCGCCCTCTACCCAGAACTGGCCCGCCCCGCACGTGGAGGCCGAGGCCTGACCCGCAGCCCCGCCCCCGGCCACCCGCTCGTGCTTGCTCCACACCCCTTCGGCACGGTGCAGGCCTCCCGGTCTGGCCCTTCACATCTGAACCCACTGGCCGCTAAGGTGTACAGCGCACTTCCAAGCACCCCGCCAGTCCTCCTGGTGACAGTCTCCCTAGACCAAATTACTCAGGCTTAGCTGAATTCTTTTCCCAACAAGGCCTGTACTTATACTCAGCCTGTCTGTCTTTGCATCGCCCAATTTTACCAAGAATCCTGCTAAATTGATTTGGCCAGAATCCCGCAACTTCAATATCTGATCATCCTGGACACCTGATCAGCTTCCACAGCGCCCCCGCCGCATCTCCCAGGTGATGTCTGCTAACTCTGGCCTGCCTTCAGCAAGAACCCTCAGCCGGTGTTTCCTCTTAATCATTTTCTATCCACTGACATCCCCACCCCCACCCCCGCGTCCCCTCATCAATTTCTACTTTTCCTTGTATTCAGAGTGGAGCCGTCTTCTGTACTGTGGTCTCTCCCCTACTACAGTTTTTCTGAATAAAGTCTGTGTTTTGCCATTTTACTGCCACTGTCCGACTGATTTTTTTCTGACACCTGTTAAGCCTCTACTCTTCTCTAGAAAGCCAGCCATTCAAGATTTCTTCTCATGTTTCCCTTCAAAATTAATGGAATATAGTGCGCTGTTTCATGACCTTTATGCTTCCCCAAAGAAAACAAGAGCTGTGTTTTTTCAAAACGAAAAAAAGCCTTATTTTCAATGCAAGCCTATCACAAACAGTTGCTGTTCTTGTGTATTTTTTCAGAGACTATTTTTTAGAACAGCTTAAGCCCACAGGGAAACTGAGTGGAAAGTGCCACAGGTTTCCATACGCCCCTTCCTTCTCCTCACCGCACAGTCTCACAACAGGTTTTTTTGGGAGAGAAATGGGAATCATTTGAAATAGCTAATAGGGCCAGGTGCAGTGACTCAAACATCAAAACTTTGGGAGGCCAAGGTGCCAGGATCGCTTGAGCCCAGGAGTTTGAAGGCAGCCTGGACAACACAGTGAGACCTCATCTTCTTAAAAAAGTTTTTAAAAAAATGTTTTTAAAGTCACGTGTGGTGGCGCCCACTTGTAGTCCTAGCTACTCAGGAGGCTGAGGTGGGAGAATCACTTGAGCCCAGGAGATACAGGTTACAGTGAACTATTATATTGTATACTGCAGAGTGAGACCCCCGTCTCAAAAAAATTAAAAATCACCAATATCTAACAGGAGTGGTTAAAAAAATATGGTATAGCCGGGTGCAGTGGCTCAGGCCTGTAATACCAGCACTTAGGAGGCCAAGGCAGGTGGATCACGAGGTCAAGAGATCGAGACCATCCTGGTCAATATGGTGAAACCCCATCTCTACTAAAAATACAAAAATTAGCTGGGCATGGTGGCGTGGGCCTGTAATCCCAGCTACTCAGGAGGCTTAGACGGGAGAATTGCTTGAACCCAGGAGGTGGAGGTTGCGGTGAGCGGAGATCGCACCATTGCACTCCAGCCTGGGTAACGAGTGAAACTCCGTCTCAAAAAAAAAAAAAAAATATGGTATATTCACTGCTAGGAAATTCCATAGTCACTTCAGAATGGTAACAAGCCCTGGACTCTTGTGAGGGCTTTCAGTGAACTATGTTGTTTTTATTTATGTACATTTTCTATCATGAATACATATCATTTTGTCAAAGATTAAATCTTTTTAAATCACATAATCCTGAAAAAGTCATTTTATTGCTATTTCCAATAAAAAATTATTAGTAAAAACAAATTTTGGCTGGGCACAGTGGCTCAAACCTGTAATCTTAGCACTTTGAGAGGCCAAGGATCACCAGAGATGGATCACCTGAGGTTGGGAGTTTCAGACCAGCCTGATCAACATAGCGAAACCCTGTCTCTACTAAAAATACAAAATTAGCCAGGCCTGGTGGTGCAAGCCTGTAGTCCCAGCTACTCAGGAAGCTGAGGCAGGAGAATCACTTGAACCTGGGAGGCAGAGATTGCAGTGAGCCGAGATCGCACCATTGCACTCCAGCCTGGGCAACAAGAGCGCAACTCCGTCTCAAACAACAACAACAACAACAACAACAAACACACATATTTACTGAGCACCGTAATTTAATAAAGTCCAGTCTCTGGCAAGTAAACATATTCAGTAAAGGTGTGATAAATAAATGCAGACATTCATCCAGTATTTTAAAACAATTCACCAACTCCTTCAAAATATAGGGAGGCAAGATTTCAGAGTGAAAGAAAGAATACCAGCTCTGGACTCTTCACATAGCCTTATCATTACCAGGCTGCAGCAAGCAGCTTTTTAAACTGCACTGCCAAATGTCATGTTCATCCAAATAACGGTTTGGGGACTGACATTAGACCAGGAGTTTCAATCAATGCCAAGGTACAATCCCCCTAGATCTGAAGACCAACGTTCTTCAGGAACACGACTGCTCCTTTCCATCAACCCTCCACACTGAAAAGGAGCAAGCTAAGCCACTTCTCCTCCAGCTCCTGCCACTGCCACTTTTTCCTGTCACCTATTTGTTTCAATGCCTCGCCTTGTAATAAGTTTCTTCAAATTACCAAGAACAAGACAGGAAGACACAACTAGTAAGCACACAATGTAAAATACCACTCACTAAAAATTTCCACTGCTTGATTCCCATGAGCATGGGGAGAAAAAAGCTCAGCCTACTGCTGCCTGTCCTTCCAGCCTCCTGACACTTCTATTACAGTCTGAGATTCAGTGCACTCCCAAGAGTTGAGTGGGAGAAAACAGGGATGCAGGGCGTTTAATGGAAGGGTGTGGGGTGGTCAGGAGGACAAGACCAGACTCCCAGGAAGGGTCTCCAGCCTCAGGCTGAAAGTTCCACAAGTGAACAGCTATCAGCTACAAGCCCTCTCTGCAGCCTTCCTCCCTTTAAAATAGAACAGGTATCTCCAGGAAGGGGGAAAAAACCCCACAAACTTGAAAACGGAATTTGCATAATGAGATTGATAACCAGCATTTATCAGGCACCTAACTTCATGCCAACCACAATATGGACATTATCTTTGATCCTTGGGTCTAACAGGTCCACGGTCCACTGAAAGCTTTATGGCAAGACCTGGGACAGAATTGAGCATTTTTAGTGTTTTAGAAAATAGGAAATAAAATGCATATATAACTCCAGTCAGTGTGAAGTAGTATTTCATAATTATTTCTTTAGCAAAACATTTATACTAAGTAGGATAAATGAAGCCTCAACTTCAAGTCAGGGTTTGCTGCCAAATGATTTTGAGACAAACTGACAAAAAGTTTTCAGACCATCTTAGAGTTGAGAAGTTGTGGTTAAAAAATTGTGACTGTGGGCCAGGCACAGTGGCTTATGCCTGTAATCCCAGCACTTTGGGAGGCTGAAGTGGGCAGATCACAAGGTCAAGAGATCGAGACCTACCTGGCCAACATGGTGAAACCCCATCTCTACTAAAAATACAAAAATTAGCTGGGCGTGGTGGCGCATGCCTGTAGTCCCAGCTACTCATGAGGCTGAGGCAGGAGAATGGCTTGAACCTGGGAGGTGGAGGTTGCAGTAAACTGAGATCACGCCACTGCACTCCAGCCTGGCAACCGGGTGAGACTCTGTCCCCCTACCCCAAGAAAAAAATTGTGACCATACATCCCTATTTTACAGATCAAGTAACTGTGGCTCAGAGGTTATCAAGGTTGTTCACTAACTTAATAGTTAGGAATTGGACTTAATAACAGATTTAAGAGAAGATATTAGTCTAAATAACAGGATTTAGATTCGATAGAAGCCAGATCAGCCTGATTACAAACCACCTGCTTTTGGCCAGGTGCGGTGGCTCATGCCTGTAATCCCAGCATTCTGGGAGGACAAGGTGGGTGGATCATGAGGTCAGAAGATCAAGACCATTCTGGCCAACGTGGTGAAACCCCATTTCTACTAAAAATACAGAAATAAGCCGGGTGTGGGATTACATGCCTGTAATCCCAGCTACTCAGGAGGCTGAGGCCTGAGAATCACTTAAACCCAGGAGGCAGAGGTTGCAGTGAGCCAAGATCATGCCACTGCACTCCAGCCTAGTGACAGAGCAAGACTAGACTCCATCTCAAAAAACTAACAAACAGCCTGCTTTTTCCATTAGTTGGCTTTGGGTGATGTCACACAACTTGCAGGCAGCATATGCCCCTAAATTTACTGACATGCTTCTAAAAATTCAGTATAAATCAAGTTTACTAAACCCTAAAATTCTATAGTCAAATCCTTCTGTAACAGAAATAAGCAGCCCTCAGTATCTGCCAAGTGTACATTTTTTCCCTAGTTTGTAGAGAGAAACTGATTGGATGTAGTGGTTCACACCTGTAATCCCAGCACTTTGAGGTTAAGGTGGGAAAATCGCTTGAGCTCAGGAGTTCAAGACCAACCTGGGCAAGATAGCAAGACCTTGTCTCTACAAAAAGATTTAAAATTAGCCAGGCATTGGTGGCATGTGCCTATAGTCCCAGCTACTCAGGAGGCTGAGGGAGACTGGCTTAAGCCAGGGAGGCTGAGACTGCAGTGAGTCATGTTCAGGCCACAGCATTCTAGCCTGGAAGGAAGACACAATGAGACCCTGTCCCCCCCCAACCAAAAAAAAAAAAAAAAAAGAAGAAGAAGAAGAGAGAGAAACTAAGATAATGTTAAGTGAAGGGAAATGTATTTTCCAATTTGTTTCACCTAATTAGAGGTTCGCTCGTTTTGTTTTTTGAGACAGAGTCTCACTCTGTCATCCAGGCTGGAGAGCAGAGGCACAATCTCAGCTCACTGCAACCTCTGTCTCCCAGATGCGATTATTCTGCCTCAGACTCTCAAGTAGCTGGGACTTCAGGTGTGCGCCACCACAACCGACTAGTTTTTGTCTTTTTGGTAGAGATGGGTTTCACAATATTGGCCAGACTGTTCTCAAAATCCTGACTTCAGGTGATCCACCCTCCTCCACTTCCCAAAGTGCTGGGATTACAGGAGTGAGCCACATCGCCCAGCTCACTCAGTTCTTTTTTTAATGGCTCATGGGAATTTAAAAAGTGCTCAGAGAGACTACAACTAACAAAAGAAGTAATATTGTGATATATTGTCAGAGCTAGAAGGAATAGCTCCTCTCGCTTTTAAAAAAATTCAAAAGGTACAAAAACAGTATACTGTGAAGTCTTTCTCTACCCCCTTACTATGACCACCCACTCACCCTCCCAACACATAAAGGATGCTACCATCTTCTTAAAGTCTCTTTTTGCAGAAAGAGACATAAAGGAACAAAATCTCTGGAGCCAAATGAGCTCTGGCAGCAGTCAGACCCTTTGCCCTGCTCTTATTTCCCTCTGTGGTGCTTTTCTCCACCTGAAATACTGTATATTTGCTTTTTGGAATTGTCTCTCTCTTCCACTAAAAAGTAAGTTTCATAAAAGCAAGGTCTTCACCTATCTTGTTCACTGTTGGATCTCCAGCACCTAAAACAGTATCTGGTACACAACTGTGGTCAAATAGTTGTTAAATAAATAAAAGCGCCATCTATATATAAAAAGTGACATATTCCTTGTCAAATAATAAGTTATTCTGCAGCAAAATAATTAAAATAATGTAGCACTGGCAAAGAAAAGATGGAGAAAACTGAATATTCTACAAATGGGCTGAAGACTGTACTTGAAATAAAGACAGCATGTGAAAGGTAACACCAAATGAGGGTGTAGTCTACACATTCATCGCATAATTGGATAAAACCGAATTTACAGAGACTGCACACTCAGGAGCCTTCCTGTCCGGTAAAAAGACCTTTTGACACGTAGGACCCAATAAATTGGATAAAACGGGAAACGTATTTTCTAGTGTGTTTACTGAAGCACATGAACACTGAAAGACTGATGTTCAGGCACCTATCAAGCCTCTGCCTGAGTCACATCTGCTACTGTCCTGTTGGCCCAAAAAAGTCACAGAAATCAGCCAGGCTGGTCCAGACCATTAGAACTTGGCTGAATGTGTCTATTCATTCAACAAGCACTTACGAATCATTTTCTTGTTGGACTAAAAACACCTCCTACGCATTCATTTACAAAACAGTACAGGCATAAGGCAAATAAAATCTTAAGTAAAACCAAGTTCTGACTTCCATCAACTACCTAGCTAATCCACAGCCATACTGATAACTGATTAGAACTTGGAAAGGTAGACAGGTGATTTTAAAACCCAATGAAGCCCTGAGGACGAACGATGGACGGCGGCAAGGTGGGGAGAGTTCTGGAGGAGGTGGCGAAGCCGAAAACTGGTTAAGATTTCATTCCAGAAACTGTGTTCATGTGATGATATTTGCATAGTTGATTCTACTCATAAAAAAAACTCATTTGTCCTGTCCCATGTAACCCACCCACATAGTCTCAGACGTGTAACCCTCGGATTAGGACACTGGGAAGCGCCGATGCTCACGGAGGGGACGAAACCGGGAGCACAACCGCTGGGAGCCGCGCAGAAGCCGCTCAGGCCCAGGGCGACTTGTGGGGCAGGGACAGGCCCACCAGGAGGGCCGCGTTCACCCGGGCCAGACGTGTGGAAGACTGTGCTTCCCAAGGGAACGGGGACCGGAATGCCCGGGCGTTGGCCCGGCTGGCCGCGTCCCTCGCCCCTGATCCGGGCCCCGACGCCGGCCCCGCGCGCGGCTTCCCTGTCCAGGGATGCAGGGATGCTCGGCCCACCTGGTCCATCTTGGGCATCACCTTCCGCTTGCCCCCGATGCGGAAGCGCACCAAGTTGTAGAACTCCTCTGGGTGGCCTAGGCACTTGACGAACTCCATCCTGGAGCAGACGGCAGGCTCTCGGTCTCGGCGTTCACCTCTGCGGTCTTCAGGCTCCCACCGTCAGGACGGACCTGGGTAGGAGGTGCGGCACTGGGCGGTCTGAAAGGGGGCGGGCCCACCACGAGGACGCCCCGCCCACCTCCCCGCCCACCTCAACGGGCCTCCGGCGCTCGCGTGGCCACCTGCGGGCTCGCGGGGTGGGCTGACGGGCGCTGATTGGTCAGGACCGCTCGCACTAGGACGACGCAGGCCAATCAGTGGTAAGAGAAGCCTGGCGTGACAGCATCCTAGAATCTCATTGGAGGACGAGAAAGAGGCCGACGAATCGGATTGGTTCCCTGGTGGAACCGGGCCTTCGTTTTCCTCCACTTGCCCCAGGCTGTCAGCGCGAGGGCTGTGGGGAGTCGGCGTGAGGCGGTTGGGTGGTGGGGCAGTGGGGTTCGGGTACGCTGCGGTGGCCCAGCATCGGGTGAGGAGCGCAGGCCGGCGTACGCCAGGCTTTGTCAATAAGTCGCCCATATGTCCGGCCTCTTTGCCTCCTGTCCGCAGGGTGATATCTGCAGTCCCTCCCCGTAGAGTCTAAGGCGGTGAAAAGGCGGGCCCAGCGCCAGGCTGGGCGTTCTGACTGTAACTCACCAGAGCCAAAGCCTGGGAGCCGCCCGAGCACCGCCGGCCCCGGTCTCCTGCCGCGCACCCCCATCCAGCCCCAGCCAGTCCTGCACACTCCTGGAGCTTCAGCTGCCTCCTCCCTGAAGTGTTTGCCTGAGATCCCTGTTAGTCCTAGAAAAGGAGCTGAAGCCTTAGAGGGCCTGTAACAGGAAGGGGGAAACTTCTCTCATCCTAGATCTGTCACTCCAGCCCTAGAAATTACTGGCTGCCTAAGCCCTCCTGCAGTCTGTTACAAACACAGCAACCGGTAAGCCTTTTAAAACCTGTCAGGTCTGCTCACTGCACTCTGTTCAGTCTCTCTCCATTCCAGCGAAAGCCGAAATCCCTACGGGCGTCCCGAGAGGCTGCAGCACCAACCTTCCACCCAGATTACCTCTCTGGGCTCCAACTTGTACATTTTCGTGGACCCAGGGCTTTCTGTCTAGCTGGTCACTCTTCTGCACTATCCCCCATATACCTGCTGGACTAACTACTCGAGTCTGCCCACATCTCATCGAGCCCCACCTGTTTGCCCTCCTCCCAATTTCCACCTCTGCTGATCCCCATATCCTGCTCTGTAGTTACCAAATTCTAATAGATCATTAACTTATGTATTAGATTACAGAGTGTTTCCCTTGCTAGTGGAAACCAAAATTAAAATCCTCAGCCCCTCCCACTGCCCACCTTGGCCAAGGGAACCCCAGAAAAAACTTAAACAACTGTTTCCAGCCGTGATGGGACAGATCAGACAGGCCTCACTGTATCCCCGCTTTTGGAGTTCATACACAACTGACCAGCATTAATATTCAAAGAGATCATGAGACTAACAGAACAGACTGTGAAAATAAGATACCCAATTACAAACCGGACCTAAGGCCGTGCAGGCAGTGGTGACGTCAGGCATCCCTACACTTAAATAATCATCTAAGCTCTGACTCCCACACGGGTTTTCTTTTTCTCCAGCAGCTAAACAGCAGTGGCCTCAAGAAAAGCAATAGTAACACTTGCAGCTCCACCAGACGCTGCTAATAAGCCCCTGTTCACCAGCCATAACCACAGCTTTGACTGGTCAAGAGACTGATTTTAGTAACTTTCTCTTGATAAGACCACCGGCTGTGGACTGGTCTGAACGATTTACGGAGTGGGAGGCTGAGCACTCGGGTACCTTCCAGTCCTGAAAAGACCTTTTGACATAGAGGGCCTAACTGTAATGCATTCAAATGTTGAGTCTCTATCCCAAAGTGAATCTGGGTCATACATTACATGCATGTTTGTTCAGTGTGTCAGGTCCACCATCATAAATATGCATAGCTCCTCTTGTAACCTGTTGAATATGTATATTTAGCCAACCCATTCAGCATAAAGCTCCTATCTCGACCCCTTCTCCTTTGAAGTGCCTGTCTCTGGTCTAAGCTGGAAGCATGCTGTAACCCTTGAGAAGAAATGTAGTCTCTCCTCCTTTTCTAAATTTATAAATAGTATTTTTTAAGTTCACATTAAAAATCAAGCCTCAATGATTTCAGATCTTTGTTTTGTTCTCTAATGTACCCTCAAACATCTAGAATAGTGCCCAGCACATACCGGGTGCTCAATTAATATTTATTGAATTGAGCAGCGTGTAGGACATCTCTTTGATGGCACCTAAACAGTGCAAACTTAGCATGTCCATACGTTAAATCTCTCTCCCATTAAATCTCCTTCTCCTAGGGATAGCATTAACAGCCTCTCAGTTTCGTGATCACAAAATCCAGATGTCATGGCTAACTCCCTTTCCCTCCTTATATCTGCCCCTTCAAATCATTCATCAAGTCCTATGGAGTCCAAGAATTATTTATCAATCCTATGGAGTTCAAGAAAACAAATATGCTGCAAGCAGTCCGAGGAAATCAAACTGAGGTAGCAGGCGAGATTCGACTTCAGAGGCGGGCTCAGACCGCAGACCAAATTCAGGACTAGCTAAAACAGACGTGGGGTGAGGGGCTAAGCAGCCTTCCATATGACACGCCCACCAGTGTGCCAAGTTTACCATTGCCATGGCAACACCCAGGAGTTACCACCCCTTTTCATGGCAATGATCCAACAACCCAGAAGTTACTATCCTTTTCCTAGAAGTATCTTCAGAAACTGTCCCTTAATCTGCATGCAATTAAAAGTAGGTATAAATCTGACTGCAGGC
Source organism: Saguinus oedipus (assembly GCA_031835075.1). Classification (NCBI taxonomy): domain Eukaryota; kingdom Metazoa; phylum Chordata; class Mammalia; order Primates; family Cebidae; genus Saguinus; species Saguinus oedipus. The sequence continues at coordinate 35,973,913 of CM063182.1, read as the reverse complement.
CGGGTGCAGTGGCCAACACTTTGGGAGGCCGAGGCAGGTGGATCATGAGGTCAGGAGTTCGAGACCAGCATGGCCAACACAGTGAAGCCCAGTCTTTACTAAAAATACAAAAATTAGCCAGGCATGATGGCAGGTGCCTATAATCCCAGCTACTTGGGAGGCTGAGTCAGGAGAATCTCTTGAACCTGGCCTGGAAGGTGGCGGTTGCAGTGAGCTGAGATCAGGCCACTGCACTCCAGTTTGGGTGACAGAGCAAGACTCTTGTCTCAAAATCAATCAATCAGACTGCAGAACTGTCCTGAGCTGCTGCTCTCAGCACACTGCCTATGGAGTAGCCCTGCTCTACAGGGGCAGTCACGGAGCTGTCGCACCGCCTCTTTCATAAGGCTGTTTTCTTCCACCCTACCACTGGCTCACCCTAGAATTCTTTCCTGGGCAAAGCCAAGAACCCTCATGGGCTAAGGCGGAATTTGGGGCTCACTTGTCCTGCATCATAAACCACAGCCGCGGCAGCAATCAGCTCCACATGGTCAGGACTCTTCCAACTCAGATTCAACCAGAGAAAGGCAAACGCTCCTCAAACCAATCACCTAAGACACCCACCTCTATCAGCTGCTTCCAGCCTCCCCAGGCCAAGAGCCTCCAATCAAAGCCCCCCTGCAGCCGTCCCCTTCTCCACTGTAAAGCTTCCCACTCCCTTGCCTGCCTCTGAGTGCTCACCAAGTGCAGGACTCCCTTGCAAGAGCAAGCTCTGAATCAAGAGCCTCATTTGCTTGTGCTCAATAGGATGGTCTTGACTTTCGCAGACCGTAATACTCTATCATGTTCAGGGGTTCCTCCCCTCCTGAACTTCCTGTATTCTAATAATCTCGTCTGTCTCGCCGCTTCAGAGTTGCCTCTCGAGGGCAAAAAGTGTGCCTACGCAGCATCTGGCAGAGTGCTTACAGCATAACCAGGTCTGTCCTAGAAAGCGCAGAGCATAGACGGTCCAGCCACTTATCCCTCATCCTCACACAGCACTTTTTTCATTAACAGAAACACTTGGTACACCCCTGCTGTCACAGTGGGATTTGGCTTTGTGTTTTGTTTATGCTTGTATTCCCAAATCCTAGCATTCAGGAGGCATTTAAGAAACATTTGGGCTGGGCGCGGTGGCTCAAGCCTGTAATCCCAGCACTTTGGGAGGCCGAGGCGGGTGGATCACAAGGTCAACAGATCGAGACCATCCTGGTCAACATGGTGAAACCCCGTCTCTACTAAAAATACAAAAAATTAGCTGGGCATGGTGGTGCGTGCCTGTAATCCTAGCTACTCAGGAGGCTGAGGCAGAATTGCCTGAACCCAGGAGGCGGAGGTTGTGGTGAGCTGAGATCGCGCCATTGCACTCCAGCCTGGGTAACAAGAGTGAAACTCCATCTCAAAAAAAAAAAAAAAAAAAAAGAAACATTTATGAAATGTCTAGAGCCACTGTAAAGGCTTACATTAAATCCCATGTTTTCTCAATGTCAGTTATCACAAAACCCCAACTCATGAGCTAAATCAGTCTTTCCCTTAGAATCTGTCCAGTCCAAGTATCCCGACTCTCCTTACTTTGAAGCCTAGATTCACCCCCCACACCCCATATTTCCATACCCTCCTTCCCAGTCCTGTCGAGAAAAACCTCTCCTCCTTCCAGGCAACAGGCACCAAAGGCCTAACTGCCACTGGTCACTCTGCACCCTGCTGTCTCCGTACCATCTCCTCTCTTTCAGTCCACTTACACCATATCATGCCTACCTCCCTTTATGTATTTATTTTTAACTTTTATTTATTTTTGAGACAAATTCTCATTCTGTCCCCCTGGCTAGAGTGCAGTGACATGATCTCGGCTCACTGCAGCCTTGACCTCCTGGGCTCAATCCTCCCACCCCGGCCTCCCTAGTAGCTGGGACTATAGGTGTGCATCACCATGCCTGGCTCACTTCTGTATTTTTGGTAGAGATGGGGGTCTCGCTATGTTGCCCAGGCTGGTGTCAAACTTCTAGGCTCAAGTGATCCTCCTGCCTCAGCCTCCCAAAGTGCTGGGATTACAGGTGTGAGCCACCTCACCAGGCCCTACCTCCTTTTGGAACCAACCCGAAACCCTGCGAGCCTACTGCCTGGGTGATTAGCTCTGGGAGAGGAGCATGGGAGTGTGGGCTGTTACCTGCCCGAATTCCCCCTTCCCCACCTCTTCCATGCAGAACATTCTGTGGAGTTCCAATGGCATCAATCACAACCCTTACTCTCAACTCGTAGGTGCCAGCAATTACCCAACTATTAGTTTTTTCTGTGAGTCACTGCAGTCAGAGACTCTATTAGCAAGCACGCTCCAGAGATCTTCCTATGGCAGGCATGAAGGTCATGATTTTGTGAGGTGCAGTGGCTCACGCCTGTAATGCCAGCATTGTAGGAGGCCAAGGCAGGCAGATCAGGAGGTCAGGAGATCAAGACCATCCTTGCTAACACAGTGAAACCCCATCTCAACTAAAAATACAAAACATTAGCTGGGCATGGTGGCACACATCTGTAGTCTCAGCTATTCTGGAGGCTGAGGCAGGAGAACTGCTTGCAGTGAGCCGAGATCGTGCCACTGAAGTCCAACCTGGTGAGAGAGCGAGACTCCATTTCAAAAAAAAAATGCTGTTGTGGCCGGGCATGGTGGCTCACACCTGTAATCCTAGCACTTTGGGAGGCTGAGGCGGGTGGATCATGAGGTCAAGAGATCAAGATCATCCTGGTCAACAAGGTGAAACCTCGTCTCTACTAAAAATACAAAAATTAGCTGGGCATGGTGGTGCGTGCCTGTAGTCCCAGCTACTCAGGAGGCTGAGGCAGGAGAATTGCTTGAACCCAGAAGGCGGAGGTTGCGGTGAGCCGAGATCGCGCCATTGCACTCCAGTCTGGGTAACAACAGCGCAACTCCGTCTCAAAAAAAAAAAAATGCTGTTGCTCTTTGCCCCCTTGGTCTCCCACCATTCTTAATCTGACAAACGCCCCCGTCCATTGTGGGTTAATCCAACATCCAGTGTCTTTGTTTTTGATCCTACGCCACTGGATGCAGTCAGGAAAGTCCAAAAATGCACAGGCACCCTGGGCCCACCATGTGGCTCTGCCATCCTTCCCTCTAACCCAAAGTCAGCAAATTTCCTTAAGAGCTGTTACAAACCTGCCCACTCTTCTGTACCCAAAGGCCTCGCTTTCAGCAAGTTTCCTGGGGACCCGTTCTTGCTCTTCCCACCCTAGCCCAGTCATCTTTAAGCGATGGCTCTGGTGTGAGCTTTCTCTGTCTCCTGGTTTTCTCCCCTGAACTAATTATACACAAACCTTCTCCTTATATTCATGCTTTGCTCTCCTCCCTGCCCTTCATTTTCATACCCTCCAAGGCCAACCTGCAGGGAGACCACCCTCGCATTCCACTTCCTCCCTCCCAGACGCTCCCTTCTCATTGCTGCCATACTGCACACAGTCCTCACCTGAAGGTCATCATGCCCTGGGATTTATCACCTGCCAAACCCAAGGGGCCACGGCTCCATCGCTACCCCTTCATCTAGGCATCACTCATGATTCCGACAGCCTGCTTCTCCCTGGAGTTTCCTTTCCCCACTTACGTTCCACCCATGTCACTGAAGGGTTCCTCCTTCCTCCCTTGCTCCTTAAACACAGACCTTCTCCAGGATGCCCCGCACCTTTCCTCATGCTCCGTTACACCCAGCGAGCCTCCCTAGCTAATGACTCCTACCAGGAAAGCTGCTCCATCGGTGCCTCTAAGCCCAGCCTGTCCTTGTGGGGGGCCAGGCTTGCTCCCCCATTACACTGTCTCCACAGCACAGGTGGTCGCAGGCTGGAGCACAACATGCCTCAGGGGCTGACATGCAGTACCAGCTCTACCTTTCCCTATGAGCCAGGCAGTGGCCTCTGCCGGCGCTGAGCTCAGTGCCCACTGAGCCAGCTCCAGTGTTTCCGCCTCGCCCCAATGCCCACACTGTGGGCCAGCTGCCACCAACAGAGCCCACTGCTGCCACGGCCCGCGCCTCTCACCCTCTCCACTCCCACAGCTGCAGCTGCCCATCACTTCTTCAACAACTTCCTTCTCGGCGCCACAACAGCATTGTCCTTTCTACCTATCCCAGTCGGAGCAAAATACATGCAGGCCGTGGCGTCCAGTCCCTGCCATGTCTGGGGAACCCCTGGACCCACTATCGTGTAGACACCGAATCACAGGAAATGGTCTCAGCCCATTTGCCACGGCTCATGCCTGGAGTCTAAGTTTTGTCCTATCCATATGGGTTAGAAAGGTGCATTTCAGGACACACAGACGCGCGCGCACACACACACGTTCTTTTATTTTGTTTTGAGATGGAATCTTACTCTGTTGCCCAGGCTGGAGTGTTGTGGCACAATCTCGGCTCACTGCAACCTCTGCATCCCAGGTTCAAGCGATTCTCCTGCCTCAGCCTCCTGAGTAGCTGGAACTACAGGCACACATCACCACACCAGGCTGATTTTTGTATTTTTAGTAAAGATACGGTCTTGCCATATTGGTCAAGCTGGTCTCGAACTCCTGTCAGGTGACCGACCTGCCTTGCCTCCCAAAGTGCTGGGATTACAGGTGTGAGCCACTGTGCCCAGCCCACATTCTTAGATGTTTCATGTTTTATATATGTGCATATATACCCACAAGTGTGTGAGTATACTCTTCTAAAGATAAATAAATCCATTAATCTGTTTCCATTGTCTATTCTGGAATTGAGGTTTTATTTTTTCTTAAATCCAGGCCTTTATGAAGGGAAAGTGAGGTTTTATAAGCTATTGTACGATTTTTTTTTTTTGAAGAGTGGGAGGAGATGACCTTTGAGAAGTTGAAGATTTTCTCCCAAACTCCATTGTAGCCTGTAACAGACTGAATTGTGTTCCCTTAAAATTCAGAGGTAAAGCCCTAAGCCCCAAAGTCACCTCGCTGGTGACCAAATCAGCCAGCCCTTGTCCTTGGACTTCTCAGAACGATGACAAATAACCATGTGCAGTCTGAGTCACCCGGCCTATGGCACACTACAGCAGTAGAGCTAAGGTATGGCTCTGGCCCTTGTTAACCGAATGAGCTTAAGCGAGATCCTCAGCCTCTCTAGACTCTCGTTTTCTCACCTATCACATAAGGACAACAAGGGCGAGTACCCATCTTCCTGAGTTGTTCTGCAGATCATACGGAAGAAGTAAGTGAAGTGGTGAGGACTGAGTGCAAGGAGAGAGCCCTCAACGCGGGGAGAGCCCCCAGAGCAGGGGGTCTTCAGAACAAGAGCCTTGGTCTGCCGTCAGCCGGCCCTCCCCATTGCTGACAATTCTCAATCATTTAAGACAAGGGAGGCGGGGCATGGTGACTCATGCCTATAATCCCATCCCTTTGGGAGGCCGAAGCAAGTGGATTGCTTGAGGCCTGCAGTTTGAGACCAGCCTGGCCAACATGGCAAGACTCCATCTATACGAAAATACAAAACTCAGCTGGACATGGTGGTGCACACCTGTAGTCCCACCTGCTGAGGGAGGATCACCTGGGCCCAGGAGGTCGAGGCTGTAGTGAGCCATGGTCACACCCCTGCACTCCAGCAGCCTGGGCAACAAAGCGAGACCCCCTCTCAAAAAAAAAAAAAAAAAAGAGATTGAGAGTAAAGGAAAGTCAGAAACATTAGCCAGTGTTTTCAGTTTCACTCCCCCAAATCTCTGTGCAGAGGCCATGAGACAGAGGTCAAGTCCATCTCTGCTCACCTGGGGCAGGACAGCAGGTGTGCTCCAGCCTCCTCTCCCTGCTCCTTTTCAGTAGATTCCTCAGCTAACCCAGTAAGCCTGGAGGCTATCTCCATGAATAGAATAGTTCTGTTATTTAGTTTAAAACCTTTTACTGCCAAATAAAGATACAACAGAAAATAACACACTTTACTGCCAAATAAAGATACAACAGAAAATAACAAAGAGCTTTATTTTTGTGTGGCTGTCCTGGCTTCATTTACTTGTTGCCAACAGCCTGAGGGAGTTTCTCCACCACCCTTGATTCGAGCTTAACATATTAACAGTCACAAATACGGGGACTTCAGGAGTAAACAAGCAGCTTTCCCTGCAGACTCCCGTGCACCCCAGGACGGCCCAGCTCCCTGCTACAGCCCCACCTCTGGGCGTCTGCGTCCAGCAGGAAGGACCCATCAGGAAGCTGAATCCAAGCATTGCGCTCAGGCCACTCTCTCCTCATCCCTGGATCCTCCAGGAGAACAAGAAAAAAAATAATAATCCTGTTTTCCTGCATTCCAAAATGGAGGGCCTTAAAATCAACCAGCATTGGAAAAGAAAACAGGAGCTAGCCAGTGCGGTGGCTCACTCCTGTGGTCCCAAGTTTGGGAGGATTGCTTGAGTACACAAGTTCAAGACCAGCCTGGCCAACATGGCAAGACCCCCATCTCTACAAAAGGTAAACAGAAATCAGCCGGACATCCCGGCACATGCCTGTAGTCCCAGCTACTGTGGAGGCTGAGGTGGGGACTGCCTGAGTCTAGGAGGGCAAGGCCTCAGTGAGCCAAGCTGGCGAGACAGAGTGAGACCCGTCTCAAAACAAAAACCGAAAAAAACCCACATCATCTGCAAAGCCATGTAGGGAGGACAGCTATTTCCCATGGGCTCTTTCCTTGCCCCACTGCCTTCGGAGCTTTCCCCTTACCAACCATCATGATTTTTCTCACCTTACACAATGGTGCAATTCAATAGGAAGAATTAACTGAACTAGAAAAAGAAGAAAAAAATCGAACCCTATGACAACTCTGCCTTCAGCATAACTTCGGATTCTATTGTCATACTGGCACCCCTGACCCACACTATCCTCTGCACCCTGTCTCTGCCCACATCCTCCTTTCTGGACACTTAGATGTCAGGTTCCCCAAGGGGCAAGGTTCCATGACGAGCACCCCGAGTTGCTTAGGAGAACTGGCGCTGCTCCAGCTCCTCGGACAGCTGGGGCTGGCACTGTGGGCACCACCAGGTGAGCCTCTGGAACCCACCTGGGGGTCCAAACGCTTCCTTCAAGAGCTGGTGGCCAGCAGGGCACCGTTCCTTCTGGTAGACCTGCGTGTGCTGCGGGTGGCCCTGAAGCTTGCCCTGCAGCCAGGCTGCACTGAACTCCACCACGCCGTCCACCAGGGCCTCCCGCTGTGAGGCGCTCAGGACGGAGCCAAGAGAGAGGGGATGAATCCCAGCTCTATACAAGACTTCATTCTTAATGATGTTCCCTGAAAGACAGCAGGGGAGGGTGAGGGAGGAAGAAAGGACACACGACGTGACAAAACCACCCACAAAGCTCACAAGGCAGAAGTCAGCTCTCCCACATCCTGCGGGACCTTGGGCAGGTCATTGATATCCGCCTCCATTTCCCTGTCTGTAAAATGGGGACAATTTCAACCTTTAAGGTTGCTGTGGAGATGAAATGAAAGTCATGCGTGGCCCATCATGGCACACAGGTTATCAAAAAGGGCTCAGGCATCTGACTGCCTGCACTTGAATCCCAGCTCAAGCAGCTCCTACCCATGTGACCTGGCAAGCTCCCCAGCCTTGATTAGCTGCAGTTTCCTTATCTGTAAGGCAAGGATGGCTTACCTGGTTTTTGTGAGCAGTAAATGAGAATTCACCAAAAAGTGCTGAGCACAGTGGCTGGGATGTAGAGTATTCAATAAATATTAACTGTTATTATCATTTTAAAAAGGTTGGCCGGGCGCAGTGGCTCATGCCTATAATCCCAGCACTTTGGGAGGCAGAGGTGGGTGAATCACGTGATGCCAGGAGTTCAAGACCAGACTGGACAACACAGTGAAACGCCATTTCTACCCAAAATACAAAAATCAGCCAGGCATGGTAGCACGTGCCTCTAATCCCAGCTACTCTGGTGGCTGACCCAGGAGACTCGCTTGAACCTGGGAGGCAGAGGTTGCAGTAATCTGAGATCGTGCCACTGCACGATCTGGGTGCCACCACACCCAGCTAATCTTTGTATTTTTAGTAGAGATAGGGTTTCACCATGTTGTCCAGGATGGTCTCGATCTCTTGACCTCGTGATCAGCCCACCTTGGCCTCCTGAAGTCCTGGGATTAAAGGCGTGAGCCACCGCGCCCAGCCCAATAAAATTCTTTTTTTAAATTAAAAACAAAATGCCCAGTATAGCTAGGCACAGTGGCTCACACCTGTAATCCCAGCACTTTGGGAGGCAGAGGCAGGAAGATGACTTGAGCCCACGAGATCAGGACCAGCCTAGGCAACATAGAGACCTTGCCTCTACAAAAAAAAAAAAAAAAAAAATTTTAATTAGCAAGGTGTGGTGTCATGCACCTGTACTCGCAGTTACTCAGGAGGCTGAGGTGGGAGGATCGCTTGAAACGGGGAGGTTGAGGCTGCAGTGGGTTGTGATTGTGCCACTGCACTCCAGCCTGGACGACAGAGAGAGACCCTGTCTCAAAAAATAAAATGCAATCTCGAGCGTGATGTCTGTTATGTTAGGAAGTGTCTGGGGAGGTATCATCTTACTATTTTTCTACTCCTGCCTCATTCTCTGTGAAGCCAGCCTCGATCCCTCTTTTCAGAATCAGTAACTCTCTTTGGAATGTTCCAACAGGACTCTTTAAGCTCCACCAGGCATTCCTCACAATCTTTCCTAACCCACAGTGACCTGAGTCCATGCTTGCTGAGCCATTCAACAATGACCTCCATAACAAGAGGTGGTGAGCGTGACAGAGCCCGAGCAAGTGTCGCTGTGTCTCGCATGAAGGAAATTCTCGAGCAGGTGAAGGAAATTCTCAAGCAGGTGAAGGAAATTCCTGCTTTCCAAGAGCGTCAGTCATACCCTCATTACACACATCATTGTCTCCAGAATTCACTGACAGAATACCCGGCCTCACGTCTCAGCCGTGCTACTGACTAGCAATGTGTTCTTTGCTTCAGTTTCCTCATCTGAAGAAAGGAAAAACCACTATGACTATCCTATGGAACAGCAGTAAGGACAAAAACGTGTGCCTGGCGCATCAGAGCTGCTTGGAACACACTGGCCGTATTACTACTGTTACTGTTGTTAGCTCTTGCCATATATATCCGAAAAGCCACCTCTGGATGCCTCTTTGCTCCTGAGGGCACACAGATGCCCATGTTTCTAACATGAAAATGCAAGGCTAGTGCCTGGTGCAGCACTGGGCCTCCTCCGACCCTCGTGAGGGGAGGGGAGGAGAGCTGGCAGCAAAGTCACTCCTTGGATATGGGGGTGACTGTCACCACCAACTCCCCTGCTTGCCTCAGCAGCCTATTTTGGGCACAATTATTCCCCTGCTGTGGGTAAGAAGAATGGCACATTCTCAGGGCTGGGTACAGTGGCTCATGCCTATAATCCTATCACTTTGGAAGACTGAGGAGGGTAGATCACGAGGCCAGGAGTTCAAGACCAGCCTGACCAACATGGTAAAACCCCATCTCTACTAAAAAGAAAAAATTATCTGGGTGTGGTGGCACATGCCTGTAATCCCAGCTACTAGGGAGCTGAGGCAGGAGAATCCAACCTCAACTGGAGCCAAGGTGCTCTAGCCTGAGTGACAGAGCAAGACTCCGTCTCAAAGGAGAAAAAAAAGGAGTGGCACGCTCTCATAGTCCAGCTAATTAGCCGTTACATATATTTTTTGGAATTACTCAGCACTTCTCCGTAACTTGAAATGCACACAACTTCGCTGCTCAGGCCACTGCCACAGAGAGGAAAACTGCTTCTTCCCTCGTGTCCTGTAAGAGCCTAATGTAGACTGAGTCATCTCTGTGCCCTGACTGGGGGAGGCTCCATCCACCCAAGGGCAGCACCCCTTAGAACACGCACTCATTCCTATGCTAGAGCCTGTACGACTTCAGTCCCTACCGACATGGCTCAGCCACCTCCCGTGGGCCAGGCACTGCTGTGCAGTGGAGTGGATAGGGACATGACCCGCCCTTTCGGAGGGGATGCTCCCGTGTTGCTGGCAGAAGGCTCACAACTGATAACACAATTAGAGTGTGGACTCTGAAGCCGAGAGAAGTTAAAAACTGCCTGATCTAATGCCCTCACTTTAAAAACAAGGGAAGTAAAATGAAGATTAAGCAAGTGGCCTCCTCAAGACCAACAGCACTGGCAGTGAGCGGGGTGGGTCTCAGGTCTTATGACTCCCACAGGAACAATTTTGCCTTAAGCAACTCTGTGGGCTCACCCCTTTCCCATCAGTCATACCTAGCCCTGAGAAGTGTTTCTGGTCCAACAGCGTATAGCAGATAGGCTGAGCCTGGCCTAGAGCTTCCAAGGCTTGTCCTCGATGGAATGTCTCAGACAGGATGTCACAGGTGGGTGTGACCGCTGGGGAAGAGCTCCAGGACATCTGACAATTATAAAATGCTAGGAAGCCGCCACCACCAAAGTGCAGGACCAACCTGGGAAGAAAGAATAGGTGTTAGGTACACGTCATTACCACAATACAGAGCACGCTCTGCGGTTGGATCATACACACATACAGACATCCCTGACTTACAGTGGTTCACTTTTAATTTTTGACATTATAACGGTACAAAATCAGTGCACACTCAGTAAAAGCCATACTCTGAGTACCTATAAAACCATTCGTTTGCTTTCAGTACAGTACTCAATAAATTATATGAGATATTCAACATTTTATAAAACAAGCTTTGTGTTAGATGATTTTGCCCAACTGTAGGCTAATGTAATTGTTCGGAGCACATATAAGGTAAGTTAGGCTAAGCCATAATGTTTGGTAGGCTAGGCATATTAAATGCATCATTTTTTACTTATAATATTTTCTTTTCTTTTTTGAGATGTCGTTTCATTCTTGTCGCCCAGGCTGGAGTAGAGTAGCTTGATCTCAGCTCACTGCAATCTGTGCCTCCCAGGTTCAAGCGATTCTCCTGTCTCAGCCTCCCAAGTAGCTGGGATTACAGGTGTGTACCACCACACCTGACTAATTTTTTGTATTTTTAGTAGAGATGGTATTTCATCATGTTGGCCAGGCTGGTCTTGAACTCCTGACCTCAGGTGATCAACCCTCCTCCACCTCCCAAAGGCTGAGATTATAGGCGTGAGCCAACCACACCCCACCTAGTATTTTCAGTACTGCAAATACTCCATGTACCCTTTCCAAAGAGAAAAGATATATAATTTTATTTATTTATTTAGATTTTTTTTGAGATAGGGTCTTGTTCGTTGCCCAGGCTGGAGTGTAGTGGCACAATCACAGCTCATTGCAGTCTCAACCTCCCTGGCTCAAACTATCCTCCCACTTCAGCCTCCCAAGTAGCTGGGACTACAGGTATGCACCACCACACCCCGCTAATCTTTTTATTTTTATTTTTAGTAGAAACAGGGTCTCACTATGTTGCCCAGGCTGGTCTCTTACTCTTAGGCTCAAGTGATCCTCCTGCCTCAGCCTCCCAAAGTGCTGGGATTACAGACATGAGTCACTACGCCTGCAAGCTAATATTATTTATTTCAAAGACCAACAAAGCAGACAAACCTCAGGCCAGCCTATTAAAGAAAAAAGAGACAAAGCAAAATAAATACAAAACATGCAAATGAGAAGAGACATAACCAGGTAAAAAGAGATTTAAAAATAAGGGCATGATACACATGCACTCTGCGGCAATATATCTGAAAACCCAGGCGTGAGCCTGCTTTGTGGAGTGCATTTCAATGCCTCCAACTGGCGACTAACCCAGGACTCAGCAAAGGGCAGGCTCCTGATGATGAGAGGCTTGATGGGGGCTCTGAGAAGTTTCCTCATCTGAACTTCTACAAGTGACCTTCTCTTCTGGATTTTTTTGGTGTGGATAAAATCTTGGAGCTGCCGTAGACTACTGCTGCTGGGCTAAGACAAACCAATGCATGGAAAGTGCAAAGCCGGGATCCTAAGAACGTGAAGCCAGAACCTTGGAACCGCAATCCCAAAGCCCACCCTCCTTCTGAACTTCCGGTCATGGGAGCCCCACATCTCCTGACCACAGATGCTACTCTGAGTTATTTTTATAGCCCATAGCATCCTATGGTATTCACATCGTGCCACAAATAAAGACTACCTACAGTTCTGCCTGGGCAGTGGCTCACCAGCCAAGGTGGGCGGATCGTGAGGTCAAGAGATTGAGACCATCCTGGCCAACATGGTGAAACCCCTTCTCTACTAAAAATACAAAAATTATCTAGACGTGGTAGCATGCACCTGTAGTCCCAGCTACTCGGGAAGCTGAGGTAGGAGAATCACTTGAACCTGGGAGGCGGAGGTTGCAGGGAGCCGAGATGACGCCACTGCACTCCAGCCTCGTAACAGAGCAAGACTCCATCTCAGTTCTAAACATTTTTTAAAATTATGAAACGTCAGAAAACAGAAGTCACATGGCTTTCTCTGGGGGCAGAAGGGGCCTTTTTTTAGCAAAAGGGGAAACCTACAAGCAACCAGGAAAAACATCCACCACTGACGACATAAAAATTTAAAATCCCAAATGCCAAGAGGCATCCTAAGCACAGTGAAAGAACAAAGGACAGACTTGAAACAATACTGGCAACACATGGCACAAAGACGAACAGACTTTCTGTCCAAAAGCTTCAATACATTGGTAAGAAGTACACAAATGACCTAACATTCATGAGATTTCAGCTCAGCTAGCACTTCACAAGGCCATAAAAATGTGCAGCCCTAAGAACGTGCGTTCCCTTTGACCAGCAATTACTCCAATGGGAATTGACATGAAGGACATAATCCTAATCCTAGATAAGAGTTTTATGCAGAAAATGTTGATTTCAACATTCATACATTAAAAACCAGGGTGGGCACGGTGGCTCATGCCTGCATTCCGAGCACTTTGAGAGGCAGAGGCAGGTGGATCACTTGAGGCCATGCGTTCCAGACCAGCCTGGCCAACATGGTGAAACCCTGTCTCTACTAAAAATATAACACTTAGCTGGTGTAGTGGTGTGCGCCTACAGCCCCAGCTCCTCAGGAAGCTAAGGCAGGAAAATTGCTTGAATCTGGGAGGCAGAAGTTTCAATGAGGCGAGATTGCGCCACTGCACTCCAACCTGGGCAACAGAGCAAGACTCCATCTAAAGAAACAAAAAAACTCATCAAACTGGACACTTAAGATCTGCAACCTACTGTATGTTAATTATATCTCAATAAAACATACACACACAAGCAATATACTTAAAAAAAAAAAAAAAAAACTGGGAAATCCTGTCCCTAAACTCAAAGCACACTAGTCAGGCAATGAAATGTTCTTCAGGGACGTTCCCCATCAAGTGCCACATTCGCTGGGAAAGGTCTACCCTTTTCCCAGCCACCGCTGGTTGTGCGACCCTCTCCTGGCCAGACCACAGTCTACTTCCTATCACTGGTAGACACAGAAGTGGCCTCTCTCCCCAAGACGGCAGAGTCCTGGGGAGCAGATGGGACGTCCTCAGTGTGTACCCGCTGCCCAAGTCCCAAACCCTGCCAAGCAGGGACCCATGACTATCAGAGCCCATGAGAATCAGATGGCCACACCCTTACCTGGGCGCAGGGTCCCTCCAGTCACCCCTCTTGTTGGCTTTCTTGGCTCTGGAGAACTCGTTCACCCAAATGCTGCCAAACAAACCAAAACAGACATGCAGCCACCTCCCAGCACCTCCTTCAGAGGCGGCTCCTGCCAAACACTGCGAGTCACCCTCTCCCTGGGGGACCAGCTCTGCGGACTGTGATGATCCATCAGGGGTCTTCCACCCGCTGGGCTCCCGGGCCTGCCTTGGGTCTGCAGCCCCTTCCTTCTGCGCGTCTTTTTGTGGAGGCTCTGGTGGTGGGCTGTTGCCAGGTGGCCCCATTTCTTCATCTGGATCAAATCTAAGGAATAATTTCTTTCCATGGACCTACAAAAAATGAACATAGATCTAAGCCTCATAGACCCAGAGGGGAACGGGGGAATGCAGCCACCTATCCTATGGCAAATTTCTTCCTTCCCGTCCCATCCGTGGAGCCTTCCCAAATGCAGTCTTTGGGCTCTGCCTTTTGCTCCTTTGCTCCAGTGGTGTGGGCAGTTCGCAGGTGGTTTCCAAAGTGACTGGGAGCAAGCATGAGGCTTAGTGGGCAGTGAAACAGACTCACGCTAGATGGCAGGGCCACCTGGAATACCTGAGGGGAACTGCTCCCAGTGTTTTCATGCAGTACCTAAGAAATGAACATAAATTTTCATTCCTTCAATCCATTCATAATAATTTTCTTTTCTTATTTTGTGACAGAGTCTTGCACTGTTGTCCAGCCTGGAGTGCAATGGCACGATTTTGGCTCACTGCAACCTCTGCCTCCCGGGTTCATGCAATTCTCCTGCCTCAACCTCTCAAATAGCTGGGACTACAGGTGCATACCACCACACCCAGCTAATTTTTTGTATTTTTAGTAGAGTCAGGGTTTCACCACATCGGCCAGACTGGTCTTGAACTCCTAACCTCGTGATCCGCCCACCTCGGCCTCCGAAAGTGCTGGGATTATAGGCGTGAGCCACCACGCCTGGCCTCATGATACATTTTCTAGGCCAGAAATAAAAACAGTGCGTGGGAACGCACAGACATTTGCACACACAAAGAGCAGCTTAAGACAACGTACTGTGAAAATCGGTGCCCTCACTACCCCTCTGCCAGCATATTTGGCTTCATAAGGAAACTATAATCAACAAAAATTAGATACTGAAACAAAAATTGATCAACGACTCAAATCGCCACTGTAAAATGTACAAGGCAAATGACTCACCTCATCTCACTGCAAGCAATTTCCGGAGAAGAAAATAAATCTAGAAACCGTGTGTTAAAGGATGTTCTCACTGCTTTGAGTTTTTCTTTTTTTTTTTTTTGGTTTGTTTTTCAGATGGAGTCTCACCCAGACTGGAGTGTAGTGGTACCATACTGGCTCACTGCAACCTCCACCTCCTGGGTTCAAGGGATTCTCTAGTCTCAGCCTCCTAAATAGCTGGGACTACAGGTACACACCACCACACCCAGCTAATTTTTGTATATTTAGTAGAGACAGGGTTTCATCATGTTAGCCAGGCTGATCTCGAACTCCTGACCTCAAGTGATCCGCCTGCCTTGGCCTCCCAAAGTGCTGGGATTAGCAGCATGAGCCAACATACCCAGCCCTTGCTTTGAGCTTATTTCCATACTGCACCTCCTGATATGCAATATGTGGGTGCCCAGATTTCAGGATGAGTCGTTCTACACAGCCTGAAATTCAGGCAGTCTTTCAAAGAGCATAAACCAAATCATCTGGCATTAATACTGGAAATGTCTGTGTTACTTTTTTGACCACTATAGATCTGTGCTTAAAGATCGCTGTTCTGATATGATCTTTAACTTGTTAATTAGTATACAGATTCATGGAAATCTTCCACTCAGAAGAGCATTACCTTTCTAAATAATCCCAGAATAGCTTATCTGTATATTTGAGCACAGATTGTTTTCTGCCACGTATTAGAAATGGTTTAACTGACCTACATAAAAAAAAAAAAAAAAAAAAAAACTGAGCAAGGAATTAAGTGGGCATTATAGAATTTGCTGCAGAAAATATTTCTTGGTATAAATTCACCAATGTTGATATGATTCTGATAAAAATAATAGACAAAAGCCCATTGTGATCAAAACATGTATTAGGTCAAAAATGTCTAGGTCAGGATGTCCTCTCCAACTATGGCCGTTTCTGCTGTCCCTCTTTTCAGTTCCTCGGACACTGCAGCCACTTCAATTTGCTAATCATTAATCAAGCTTATTCACTGTGGCTGGCAGTGCGCTAGGCTCTGCAGTGGTTTCAGTGTGTTCCCCAAAGAGTATGTGCTGGAAACCTAATACCCAATGGGACAGTGGGAAAAAGGGCACCTTGGAGATTAGGCCATAGGGCTTGGGCCTCCTGAATGGAATGATGCCAACTGCAAATGACATGGCAAGTTGCCAAGTCCATGTGGACTCCTGGCTCCAGAACCATGAGCTTAATAGACTTCTATTGTTTAAATTACCCAGTCTTAAATCTCCTGTAATAGCAGCAAAAATCGATGAAGACAATCTCCAACCTTCCCTTTAAAAATTTCACATTTAAAAGGGGAGATGACACTATGTACAATTGCTAAGAGGTGGGAGCAACCCAAATGTCCATCCATGAATGAACAGATGAGCAAAACATGGTCTACGACATCATTCAGCCTGGCAAAAGAAGGGAATTCTGACATATCTGTAACATGGGTGAGCTTTGAAGACTTATACTAAGTGAAATAAGCCAGTCAAAATGACTCCAAATACTGTATGCGTCTACTGATACGAGGTACCTGGGAGAGTAAAATTCATAGAGACAGAACGTAGAAAAGTGGTTGCCAGGGGTTGCGGGGAGGGAGGATGGGGAGCTCGTGTTCAGCAGGTATGGAATTTCAGCTTGGGGAGATTAAAAAGTTCAGGCAAACTGTCAGACAACATGAATATAGCTAACACTACTGAACTATATACTTTAAAATAGTGAAGACAGTAAATTTTGTTATGTGTTTTTCATCACAATTTTTTAAAAATTTAAAAAGGGGGTAGGGGTGAGAGGGGGACAAGTATGAAAACAGATTCTATAAGAGCATGGAGAAAAGCGTGGGTGGGCCGGGCACAGTGGCTCATGCCTGTAATCCCTGCACTCTGGGAGGCCGAGATGAGAGGATGGCTTTAGCCCAGGAGTTCGAGATCAGCCTGGGTAACAAAGTAAGACCCCCATCTGTGCGAAAAAACAGAAAAGAAAATTGTGGGTAGAAGCAGAGGTTGCATACGGGAGACGAGCCCACAACATGAGGGGAAGGTGGCCGTTACCTGGGCTGGGCTTCACAAGAGTGGAGGGCAAAGGAGACAGGGCAACAGGGTGTCTCCAGCTGAGGGGACAGACCTGTAGGCACAGGTGGAAGCCCCACACTGGGAGGCGGGGGCTCCTGGTCAGACACAGCAGCTGGGGTGTGTGCTGTTAGCACTGCTCCCAACAAACCCGCCAAAGGGACCAAAGAGCTCTAAACCCGCAAGAGCAGGAGGAGCAACAGACAGAGGTACAAAGCCCCCCACAGAAAAAGAGAACCGGGCACAGGAAGGGTGACTGATGAGGCAGAGCAGAGTCCTCTGCTGCAGCAGAAGGGGGCCCCAAGGAAGCGGGAACCCAGGGAACCCACCCACCTTGACCCCAGGTGAGCGGGAGGCAGGGAGGTCCCAGGTGCTGTGGTAAGAGGTTAAAAATGGAAGGACTGGTCCTCACACATTGCTGGTGAGATGATAAAATGGTATAGCTGCTTCAGAAAACACTACAGAAGACACTCCAAAAGATAAACACAGTATGTGGTCCAGCAATTCCACTCCTAGGAAATATTCCCAAGAGAAATGAAAACATACATCCACACCAATATTCGCACATGAATGCCCACAAGCAGCATTATCTACAGAAGTCAAAAAGGTGGAACAATCAGAATGTCCATCAACTGATGACTAAACATCACACATAAAATGTGTGATATGGTTGGCTGTGTGCCCACCAAAATCTCATCTTGAATTAGCTCCCATAATTCCCATTTGTTGTTGGGGGGACCCAGTGGGAGGTAACTGAGTCATGGGGGTGGGTTCTTCCCATGCTAATCCCATGATAGTGAGTGTCACAAGATCTGATGCTTTTATAAAGGGCAGTTCCCCTGCACATGCTCTCTCTCTCTCCTGCTGCCATGTAAGATGTAAGACGGGCCTTTGCTTCTCCTTTGCCTTCCACCACTATGACGACTCCCCAGCCATGCGGAACTGTGAGTCCATTAAACCTCTTCCCTTTATAAATGACCCAGTCTTGATTATGCCTTTATCAGCAGGATGAGAATGGACTAATACAGTCAATTGTCACCGGGAGTGGGGTGCTGCTGTAAAGACAATGTGGAAGCAACACTGGAACTGGGCAACAGGCAGAGGTTGGAGCAGTCTGGAGGGCTCAGAAGATGGGAAAGTGTGGGAAAGTTTGTAACTTCCGAGAGACTTGCTGAATGGCGCTGATCAAAATGCTGATAGTGATATGGACAATAAGGTAGAGGCTGAGGTGGTCTCAGGCGGAGACAAGGAACTTATCGGGAACTGGAATAAAGGTGACTCTTGCTATACTAAGAGACTGGTGGCATTTGTCCCCGGCCCTAGAGATCTATGGGACTTTGAACCTGAGAGACACGATTTAGGGTACCTGGTGAAAGAAATTTCTAAGTGGCAAAGCATTCAAGAGGAAGCAGAGCATAAGTCTGAAAAATGTGTAACCTGATAATGCAATAGAAAAGAACAACCCATTTTCTAGGGAGAAACTCAAGCTGGCTGTAGAAATTTGCATAACTAGGAGCTGAACGCTAATCACCAAGCCGATAAGGAAAATCTCTCCAGGGCATGTCAGAGACCTTCCCAGCAGCCCCTCCCATCACAGGCCCAGATGCCTCAGAGGAAAAAATGGTTTCCTGGGCCTGGGCCTGGGCCTGGGCCAGGGCCAGGCCCCCCTGCTGTATGCTGCCTAGGGACTTGGTTGCAGCTAAAAGGAGCCAATATGTACAAGTAAGTCAAGCTGTTGCTTCAGAGGGTAGCAACAAGCCCCAAGCCTTCATGATTAACACATGTTGTTGAGCGTGCAGATGCATAGAAGAACTGAGGTATGGAAACCTCCACCTAGATTTCTGAGGATGCATGGAAATGACTGAATTTCCAGGCAGAGGTGTGCTACAGGGGCAGAGCCCTCACTGAGAACCTCTGCTAGGGCAGTACAGAAGAAACATACGGGGTTAGAGCCCCGGTGCAGCATCCCCACGGGGGCAATGCCTGGTAGAACTGTGAGAAAAGGGCCACTGTCCTCCAGACCCCAGAATGCTAGATCCACTGACAGCTTGCACCATGTCCTGGAAAGCCCACAGACACTCAACACCAGCCTATGAAAGCAGTCAGGATGAGGGACTATACCCAACAAAGCCACAGAGGTGGAGGTGCCTAAGGCTGTAAGAGCCCACCTCTTGTATCAGCATGCCCTGGATGCAAGACATGGAGTCAAACATCATTTTGGAGCTTTAAGATTTAACTGCCCCACTGGATTTCAGACTATCATGGGTCCTGCAGCCCCTTCATTTCAGCCAATATCTCCCATTTGGAACAGGTGTATTTACCCAATGCCTGTGACCCCACTGTACCTAGGAAGTAACTCACTTGCTTTTGATTTTACAGGCTCATAGGCGAATGGAATTTGCCTGTGATCTGTCACAGATCAGACTTTGGACTGTGTGGACTTTAAAGTCAATGCTAAAATGAATTAAGACTGTGGGGGACTGATGGGAAGGCATGGTTGGTTCTGAAATGTAAGGATATGAGCTTTGGGAGAGGTCGGCGGTAAAACAATATAGTTTGGTTGTGTCCCCAAATCTCATCTTGAATTATAGCTCCCATGATTCCCATGTCTTGTGGGATGGACCTGGTGGAAGGTAATTGCATCATTACCT
Source organism: Saguinus oedipus (assembly GCA_031835075.1). Classification (NCBI taxonomy): domain Eukaryota; kingdom Metazoa; phylum Chordata; class Mammalia; order Primates; family Cebidae; genus Saguinus; species Saguinus oedipus. The sequence goes on along the minus strand of CM063182.1, from coordinate 35,954,342 downwards.
TCAGCGGAGGATAGGCTCACCTGGGCATCCTGGAGCCACAGAGACTGCAGGCTGGCGGGCTGTAGCTTCCTGCTGCTGCCCCCTGTCTTGACCACCTGCTGGCCCACAAAGGGGGAGACCAAATGGTGAAATTTCCTCACCAACGGCCCTTCTGGCATCCCTGTGGGTAGCAGTGGGCAAAAGAGGCCACAGACTTAGCTCATTTATCTCTAACATCTCTAACAGGTGCCAAGCAACCTCCACGCTGTCATTTTTGCTGTCAACTAACTTTAAGAGCCAATATGGCCAAAAAGGGAGCATGGCTGGGAGGGAGGCAAATCACAGAGAAACATCAAGTGTGGCAGGGTGTGGCAAACTTGCAGGAAAGGCAGCCCCTCTCACCTTTCTTTGTGCAGAAGACACTTATTAAGCACCAACAGTGTGCTAGGCAGCACATAATGTGCACCATCCACTTTGCTCCTGAGTGACAGCTGCCACCTGGAGAGCTGGCCCTGCTTGCTTTCCGCCTGGACTCTGAACCTCTAACACGTCCTGGCTTTCTCTGTCCTCCCTCCTCCCACTCTCAAAAAGAAGCCAGTCCAACCCACTGCTGCTGACTTATTTTCCACTTTTTAAGGGACCAGAGTGAAAAGACAAAGATGTGGATCCCACCGTCCAGGACCACCAACCACTTACCTGGGGGAGATGTGCATGAGATGACCACAACACGCACAGGGCTCAGAATCATAAGTGAGACCCCCCAGCCATGCAGTTACGCCCAGCTTAACTGCAGACAGTTATCTCTGATCACCAAGAAGCAGCTGTGGCCCTGTTTCAATGCCCACTGGGCACGGTGGCTCATGCCTGTAATCCCAGCACTTTGGGAGGCCGAGGCGGGTGGATCACGAGGTCAAGAGATCGAGACCATTCTGGTCAACATGGTGAAACCCGTCTCTACTAAAAATACAAAAATTAGCTGGGCATGGTGGCGTGCGCCTGTAGTCCCAGCTACTTGGGAGGCTGAGGCAGAATTGCTTGAACCCAGGAGGCGGAGGTTGCAGTGAGCTGAGATCACGCCACTGCACTCCAGCCTGGGTAACAAGAGCAAAACTCCATCTCAGAAAACAAAACAATGCCCACACAGGGCTACCAAGCCACCTCTGCTCTCCCTGCCCCAAATCATCCCAGTCTACTGAGAGCAGTCTGAGTGGTCTACATCCCGGCTGCTCAGACAGAAGGGACCCCCAGCCTCACCCAGGGCAGCTGCCTAACCACCAGTTCTTGCACCAGCTTCTCTGTAAGTTACGGTGAAAATCGAAAAAAACTAATTAGATACCGGGTATGTGGTAGCTATTATAATTCAGACTGTAAAAAACACTTTAGAATACTTTTTAAACCTCAGAAATGAGGATGGCTAACAATCTCAGCATTCTCGTAGTTTCATCAGCACATTCAATAACATGCTGCTTAACACTGGCTGGTGCCAATTCGCTGAAATGTAATATTTCCCCTCATCAGGCTTTCGAGACACTTTACAGGGAATCCTGACAAAACCGCCGGGCTGGAGGGAGACCTGCCAAATGCTGCTGACCCTAACCAGTTGGGAGCCTGACCCTCTCCAACGGGAAAGCCTCTGGAAAAGTCTTCATCTGAAATGCACCAAGTCCTTAAAATTTCTGGACACATGGGCATGTTTCCTCCAGGGATTTTATGGAGATGGTCAGGTGGGAAGCAAGCCGCCTCTGCAACAGCCTTGAAGGTCGAGACGCTGAAGGGGCTTCGCAGAGTCGCCGCGGACGCCGTGCCCACCCTCGGGCCCTCCCTGCCCGGGGACTATCCAGGAACGCGAGGGGGGCGCTGCGCCCGCCGGGGAAGGGGAGGGGTGTCTCCCCGTTCTCTTCCGGGTGCTCGAGGGGTTTCTAAGACCTCTGCTTTCCCAACTCTGTCTCGGGTTGTGGGGAGAGGGACGCAGAAACGGGTCTGAGGGTCCTTGGGGGCTTCCAGGCGTGGGCAGCACCTCCGCAGGCGGCCGAGACGGAGGAGGGGCCCCTCCCGACTCCTCCGCCGGCCGCGAGTCAACTGGAGGGCAGGCGGCTGCACTCACCGGCTCCGGGTGGCGGCCCCGCGGCCAGACCCAGCACCGCTACACGGCCCCCCAGCAGCTCCAGCTCGGGGCGGAGATTTCTCGGTGCCTTGGCCCACGTGGACTCCGCCCCCTACGGGACCACGCTGTAGATGGAGACGGCGTGGCTCCTCCCCTGGGTGGGCGTGGGCTCCGCCCTCTATGGGACCCCGCTGTAGGTGGAGGCGGTGGGGCTCCTCCCCCGGGTGGGCGTGGACTCCGCCCGGAGGCGGTGGCGGGCGCGGAGCTGCGTCCGGAGGTGTCCGCAGGCGCGGGGATCATCCCCCGGAACGGGGGTCGCGGCGTTCCCTTGCGGTGGGACTGGGGTTCCGTCCCGGGGGTCGCTGGAGGCGGGGCTGCGGCCAAGGATCGGGAGTGAAAGCCGGGGTGGAATAAGGGCGCAGATTGGGACTAACATTGGAGAGACGCTCCTGGAACATTTTTTTTTTTTTTTTTTTGAGACAGCCAGTCGCCCAGGAGTGCAGTGGCGCGATCTCGGCTCACTGCAACCTCCGCCTCCCGGACTCTAGCGATTCTCCTGCTTCAGCCTCCGTAGTAGCTGGGATTACAGACGCACGGCACGGTGCCTGGCTCATTTTTGTGTTTATAGTAGAGACGGTTTCACCATGATGGCTAGGCTGGTCTCGAACTCCTGACCTGAGGTGATCCGTCCGCCTTGGCCTCCCAAAGTGCTGGGATTACAAGCGTGAGCCACCGCGCCCGGCCCTCTTGGAACATTTCTTGTCCCAAGGAGACAGGTGTAGGGAAAAGGCAATGGTGTGTGAATGGCACAGCCTGGGCGTTCCCGCAGTGACAAGCCTCTCCGTGGGTTCTGCGTGGCCTCCAAGCCTAATAAGTATGGTGCAAAGGAAACAGGTGGTCAAGACTCGTGAAATGTTGAACGGGTGGGGGATTTTTTTGCTTTCTGTTATTTGAATATTATTACTTGAATGTTTACTATAAGCAAATTTTGCTTAAATTATTTGTGTATTAAAGTTTTATTTCAAACAATAAAAGAGATTAAATAATAGGCTGTTTAAAAATAAGTTTGTTTTCTTGTCTGTATGTCTCCAGGAAGGATGGGGAATGAGCACTTTCCAGGAAGTTCCAGGCAGTTAGGAGGGAGGTTTGGGGAAGTCCCCAGCAGGTGTTCGGGAACTCGGCTAGGGTGAAGTCGCTATGGACCCTAGCTGAGGGGCCCTGGTGAAGGACTTGGTCAGCACAGGGAGACGAGCCCAGCCCACTGTCAGAGACATAGTTGTGTCCTACTGATTGAAAAGGAGGGTGCAAGTGGCCTTCCCATGGTGATCACCTACCGAAGAGATGAGGGCAGGAGGTGAGTGGGGGAGGCCTGAGGAGGCCTAGGGTATAGGGTCTTCACCTAGAAAGGCATCCTGGAGGCATAGGGGATGAGGTTCGAGGACATGGGCTTTACAGGAGACATCCCTCGGAGCACCTCTGGTCCCCTCTTTCTATATCTAGCCTTTTCTGGAGAATAGCATCCCCACTCCAGGATGCCCCTACTACAGGATCAGGCTCGCCACAGTGGTAGCTTCTGGACCCCCTATCTCCCCTTTCTGTAGACTGGCTGAGCTGGAAGGGAAGCCATAACCACAATCCTCACCTCACATGGTGGAATGAATGCCTGGTGCCTAAATGGGTTCTTCTGAGGCTAGGGGACTATGCAGTTGAAAATCAGATGGTTCACAGCTTGGCTCTGTCATTGACTATATTCTTTATTGAGCACATACTATGTGCAAAACACTGTTGTGAGCTCTTTGCATGTATTGTTTCATTATTAGTCGTGGGGATACAAGCAAGTCACAGTATCTCAGACTCCATTCATTAAATGAGATATCTATTTCATGGTATTATAGAAACATTAGAAAGCTATACTTTTCAAACTTCAATGTGCCTGTGAATCTCCTGCAAAGCTTGTTCAAATGCAGATTCTAAGGTCTATACCATGGCCCAAGATGTTGCTTTTCAGCAAGCTGCTGGGTGATGCTGATGCTGTTGGTCTAGGGGCCACTTTTTTTTTTTTTTTTGGAGACAGAGTCTTCCTCTGTTGCCCAGGCTGGAGTACAGTGCCACAATCTTGGCTCACTGCAACCTTCACCTCCCAGGTTCAAGCGATTCTCCTGCCTCAGCCCCCTGAGTAGCTGGGATTACAGACACGCGCCACCATGCCCAGGTAATTTTTGTATTCTTAGCAGAGATGTGGTTTCACCATATTGGCAAGGCTGGTCTAGAACTCCTGACCTCGTGATCTGCCCGCCTCAGCCTCCCAGTGCTGAGATTACAGGTGTGAGTCACCGCACCTGCCGAGGGGCCACATTTTGAGCAGAAAGGATTTAGAGCACAGCACTTGGCAGTTGGTAGACACTCAACAAATTGAGTGAATGATTCAATGCATCCATGTTGAGTGAATGATTAAATGAGATATTAACTAGGAAACACACATAAACTGTAAGTATATGCAAGTGCCGTGCAAGCATATGCAATCGTCTTTCTAAGACAAACAGGCTGAATAATTTGGCTTGGAAAAGGCCAGACTGGAAGAGTGACCCCACAGAGGAGTGACTAGAAACCTGCTCCCAGACCAGGCTGCCTGAGTCCAGATACCACCACTCAGCTGGGAGAACCTGGGTGAGTAACCTACCCTTTCTGTACCTCAGTTTCATCTGTAAATTATGACCTCGACCTCACGGATTTATTATTTATTTATTTATTTATTTATTCTCTTTCTTTTTTTCTTTTCTTTTTCTTTCTTTTTTGAGACAGAGTTTCACTCTTGTTACCCAGGCTGGAGTGCAATGGTGCGATCTCGGCTCACCGAAACCTCTGCCTCCTGGGTTCAGGCAATTCTCCTGCCTCAGCCTCCCGAGGAGCTGGGATTACAGGCGTGCACCACCATGCCCAGCTAAGTTTTGTATTTTTAGTAGAGACAGGGTTTCACTATGTTGACCAGGATGGTCTCGATCTCTTGACCTGGAGATCCACCTACCTCGGCCTCACAAAGTGCTGGGATTACAGGCATGAGCCACTGCGCTCGGCCCTCTTTCTTTCTTTTTTGAGATGGAGTTTCGCTCTTGTTACCCAGGCTGGAGTGCAATGGCGCGATCTCAGCTCACCGCAACCTCCGCCTCCTGGGTTCAGGCAATTCTCCTGCCTCAGCCTCCTGAGTAGCTGGGATTACAGGCACGCGCCACCATGCCCAGCTAATTTTTTGTATTTTTAGTAGAGACGGGGTTTCACCTTGTTGACCAGGATGGTCTCGATCTCCTGACCTCATGATCCACCTGTCTCGGCCTCCCCAAGTGCTGGGATTACAGGTGTGAGCCACCGCGCCCGGCCCTCTTTCTTTTTTTTTTTTTTTTTTTGAGGCAGAGTCTCGCTCTGTTGCCCAGGCTGGAGTGCAGTGTCGTGATCTCGGCTCACCTGAATCTCCGCCTCCCAGGTGCAAGTGATTCTCCTGCTTCAGCCTCCGGAGTAGCTGGGATTACAGGCACCCACCACGCCCAGCTAATTTTTGTAGTTTTCGTAGAGATGGGGTTTCACCATGTTGGGCAGGCTGGTCTCAAACTCCTGACCTCAGGTAATCCGCCCCTTCCTCAGCCTCCGAAAGTGCTGGGATTACAGGCCTGAGCCACCGAGCCCAGCCCTGTGGGATTTGTTGAAATGATTCACCTCCATCAGGCTTTGTGTATGGTCACTGCGCTGGGTTTCCAGCACTGGATCTGGTGCATGCCAATCACTAAACATTTTAGTCATTATTATTAGTCTGCTTCCTGGATTGGGGCAACCCCCATGCCCACTGGAGTGGGCCTTAGCACTGTAAGAATACGTTCCCATCTTTCCTTTTTTTGAGACATAGTCTCACTCTCTGGCCCAGGCTGGATGTAGTGGCAAGATCTCAGCTCACTGTAATCTCTGCCTTCCAGGTTCAAGCGATTCCTGCCTCAGCCTCCCCAGTAGCTGAGATTACAGGCTCCCGCCACTACGCCCAGCTGATTTTTTGTATTTTTAGTAGAGACGGGGTTTCACCATGTTGGCCAGGATTGGTCTCAAACTCCTGACCACGTGATTCGCCCGCCTCGGCTTCCCAAAGTGCTGGGATTACAGGCCTGACCCGCCGCACCCAGCTCTGGCACTCAGTTATCTAAGAGCCGCGGGACCAATTGCTCTTCCCTCCTTCATGCCCCTGTGTTTTCCAACAGAGCTAGAGCTGTAATGCACATGAAAATAGGTTAAAATACAGCCGCCCCAAAGAATGCAGGGAACGGAGAGAGAGAGAAGACACTGGGATCCTGTAAGGAAGGGACTGCACTGCTGCTGAAAGAGTTCGGGGATTCTGAAGCACACCAGGAGGGTCCATGTAGCTCTAGGGGCACCTCGGGAGCAGGGGCTGAGGTTCCGGGGGCTCTTCCAGTTCCTCTCTTTTTGGGGTATGTGGCCGTGGACAGTAAGCCCTGTTCCCCAATGCCTCTAGGTCTTTCTTTCATCCCGTTTAAGTTGGGAGAATTTGGAGCCAAGGATTCTCCTCAACTTCTAGAAAGACACTGAAAGACTCTTCCTCTTGGACTGCCGTCTAGACCCAGACTGGGCAGAACTTCCCAGCTTGCAGATTTGCACTGTTTAGGAGACGCAGGAGTAGGGTGTAAACGCCCAGCTTCTGGAGTCAAATAGATGTTGTTTTAACCCTAATTTGCACTTACTAGCTCTGTGACCTTCAACGAGTGACTAAAAATTCATAGGCCATATATTTTTTATGTGCAAAACATCCGTGGGGGGATATGGAAGTGTTTTCTGTGACTGTAGAAAGCTGCTAGCAGCGTTTGATATGCAGTCGTGTTCAATAAGCAGCGGGAGCCTTTTGTTAGAATTTCCGGGCTGCTTGCAGATCGAAGGCTGGAAAACTCGGTAGTAGTGGAGGCTGAAGGGGGAACACGGGCGCCCCCACGTGTGAGGCGCATTAACTGCAAGGGCGGTACCCTAGGTCAGTCCCATGGGCCTCCTAGTGCAGGGCGGTGGTCAGTAAATGCTCTTTCTCACACCAGCTCTGTGGCTTTGGGCATGTTCCCTTGACTGTGAGACAAGGGTTTGAGCCAGAGGGTCTCGAGACCCCACATGATTTGTAAATGAGTCAGGCGTGGTATCTCAGTCTGGGCTGCTTTTTCCTAGCAGGGTTCCGTTTCTTTTGTTCCATTCAGTCTCTCGGGCCAGCTGTTGGACACGTAGTGATGCTGACTCCCCAGTCATAGCAGCTTGCCTCCTGAAATAAGTTCAGTTTCCACGGTGGCTGCTTTGAGGAACAATGTTTGTTGGTTGTATAATTCTGGAACCATTTTTGTTACCTCATTAATTGGGTCACAATGAAGACACTGCTTTCCATTTGAGACTCAAGACATTAATCTTTTTTTTTTTTTTTTTTTGGACAGAGTCTTGCCCTGTCACCCAGGCTGGTGTGCAGCCATGTTGGCTCATTGCAACCTCAGCCTCCTGGGTTCAATCAATTCTCCTGCCTCAGCCTCCCAAGTAGCTGGGATTACAGGTGCCTGACACCACGTCCGGCTAATTTTTTGTATTTTTAGTAGAGATGGGGTTTTACCATGTTGCCCGTGGCTGTCTTGAACTCCTGACCTCAGGTGATCCACCTGCCTTGGCTTCCCAAAGTGCTGGGATTACAAGTGTGAGCCACCATGCCTGGCTTGTTCATTTTTACAGTGAGGTATAATTTTCATGCTGTTTTTTTTTTTTTTTTGATCTACAAAAAATGAGAAAAACCCCAAATGATTAGTTAAAACTATTTCAAAACATGGGACCTGTGCTGGGCGTGGTGGCTCACACCGGTAATCCCAGCACTTTGGGAGGCTGAGGTGGGCAGATCACTTAAGCCCAGGAATTTGAGGCCAGCATGGAATATAGAGTGAGACCCTGTCTCTACTGTAAATACAAAAAAGCCAAACGTGCTGCTGGCACACATCTGTAGTCCCAGCTGCTCAGGAGGCTGAGGTGGGAGGATCACTTGAGCCTGGGAGGTGGAGGCTGCAGTGAGCTGACTGCACAACTGCACTCCAGCCTGGGGGACAGAGCAAGACTGTCTCAAAAACAAAAACAAACAAAAATGGGTCCCATGGCAGGGGTGGGAGCAGGTGAAGGGGACCCTGCCAGCAGGAAGGTTGGAAGCCACTCTGAGGAGTCCCCAAGGAAAGGTGTACAGTGGGCAGCTGTGGAGGATGTCACAGAGGACTCCAGCAGTGCCCAGGCTCCTTGGAGTCTGCAGCAGCTCCTTGCAAAGGAGAAGCACATTCGGGGCAGTCGGGACCACAGTCTTGCTCAGAAGAGCCTGGCCTGCTTAGGCTTCTGTGATTTCAGTGTTTACCGACCACATCTATCCTCCATCCCAGCTCAACAGTTTGTGATCATCAAGAACCCTACAATAATGGGTATTTGCCATTTTTATTAAGTTGTCAAGGAAAAGGACAGAGGAGGAATGATAAATCTCAATTTTTTTTTTTTTTTTTTTTGAGATGGAGTTTCACTCGTTACCCAGGCTGGAGTGCAGTGGTGCGATCTCAGCTCACTGCAACTTCCACCTCCCGGGTTCAACTGATTCTCCTGCCTCAGCCTTGAGTAGCTGGGATTACAGGCACCCGCCCACCACACCCAGGTAATTCTTTGTATTTTTAGTAGAGACGCAGTTTTGCCATGTTGGCCAGGCTGGTCTCAAACTCCTGACCTCAAGTGATCCACCTGCCTCAGCCTCCCAAAGTGCTAGATCATAGGCGTGAGCCACTGGGCCAGCCAAGTTTTTAACATCTCACTTTCAGCAAATTCATCTTGAACGGGCGGCACAGGAGACTGTGGCATCTTCGTTGTTTGAGCAGTCTACTAGTTTTGTCCACTAGCGTTGTTCCTAGTATTGAGCTGCTTCTGAGCTAACTCCTTATGTCAGCCCTTCACTGACCAGGGAGCTGAGACTGGTTCAGCTGACCTGAAAAGTGATTAGAATCGGTGTGCCCTGTTAGAAACCTCTTACAGATCCTGTGTGTGTGTGTGTGAGAGAGAGAGAGAGAGAGAGAGAGAAAGAGAGAGAGAGAGAGAGAGAGAGAGAGAGAGAGAGAGAGAGAGAGAGAGAGAGAGAGAGAGTTTATCAGGTGAAGAATGGCAGCCACAGCTGTAGAACTGAAGACAGTCATCCCGGAGGGAATGGAGTGAGTGTGAGTGGGAGTGTGACAGTGTCTTATTATCACTCATCTTGGGACGGGAGAAGCCTCCTTTTTGTGTTCATCTGAAAGCGTCCCCTCCTGGAGCTTGCAATCACGAGCATCAGTTTCCCACAGGCTTTTTCAGTTCTTGTGTTCTGGTTAACTTGGAGCACAGCTGTGCGATCAGCACTTTTGCAAAACGAACTCTCCGCTCTACCGGGTTTTAGCCAAAGTGAGCTGGCACTCACAGACCAGCGAAAACATGGACTCTGAAAAACGAGGTCTGTTTTAATACCATCTTCGCTTTGATGATTTTCTTTGTTATCAAATAGCCTTTTTGCAAATGCCACTGCCACTGCTATCTGGAGGAGCCAGAGCTTACAGGGCAGCACCATGGCCCTGCAGGATAAGGGACAGGGCCTCAGTGACTGAAATGACAGCAACAGTGTAAAGTGGCAGATAGACCACAGGAGATCCCTGGAGATTCCACTTCCAAGCTAAGCCTCGCGGAGACGGCGCATGCTTGTTACTACAGGGTGATGAACATTCGTGTTCCAGCTTCAGGCAAGCAAGGCAGATGCAATCTGAAGAGCAGCTGCCAATGTCACAAAATGGCGTAACAAGCAAACCAAACCCAGAACACCCAGTCCCACTCCAAAAGAAAAAGGTTTCCAAATGGCTGTGTCCTATGAGCTCAGTCCACGAGACAGCTGGGGCCTCCGCGGTGGGGAGTCTGTCCGAATACTCCCCACCCCTGGCTCATTTGGTGCATATTCAGAGACTATAAACTTATTTTCATTATTGTTAAGGCAAACATAATCACAGAGTAATCACAGCTCTAGTTAATTTTGTTACTGCTCACCTTTCTTTGAGGCATTTAAAAGTCCAATTTTAGGCCGGGTGCGGTGGCTCAAGCCTGTAATCCCAGCACTTTGGGAGGCTGAGGCGGGTGGATCACGAGGTCAAGAGATCGAGACCATCCTGGTCAACATGGTGAGACCCCGTCTCTACTAAAAATACAAAAACTTAGCTGGTCATGGTGGCGCGTGCCTGTAATCCCAGCGACTCAGGAGGCTGAGGCAGGAGAATTGCCTGAACCCAGGAGGCAGAGGTTTCGGTGAGCCAAGATCGCGCCATTGCACTCCAGCCTGGGTAACAGGAGCGAAACTCCGTCTCAAAAAAAAAAGGTCAAATTTTAAAGATAAATGCGGTCCTTAATGGTTACATGACTTGCTGTGGGCTTCCAAAGGTTTTGTTTGTTGTTTTGTTGTTTGAAACAGAGTCTCGCTCTGTCATCCAAGCTAAAGTGTAAGCAGCATGAGCTCAGCTCACTGCAGTCTTCACTTCCTGGGCTCAAGCGATCCTCCCACAACCTCTGAGTAGCTGGGATCACAGGCGCATACCTGGCTAATTTTGTATTTTTGTAGAGATGGGATCTCCCTACAAGGGGCTTGTGGCTGGGGCTTGTCTCGACCTCCCAGGCTCAAGTAATCCTCCTGCCTTGGCCTCCCAAAATGCTGGGATTACAGGGGTGAGCCACCGTGCCCGGTCCCACTCCACATACTTTTAAGAGGTTGAGCAACCCTGTGGCCTGAGGAGTTGAAGACAGATCGACAAAGGAGAGGAAGTGCCAGGATTCTTCCTCAGTTTGGGGCATCATTTGCCCCTTTAGGAGCCTGTTTGGATCAAACCAGTAAGTGGCAAGAGCTCCTCTAAGTCAGATGGGGCCAGAGAGAACATTTTCTTCCAGGTGGATGGAGTCTTGTGCTCCAGACCCTGATGTCTGGAGGACAGCTCTAAAAATGCCCCCAGAAGGTGGTGGGGGCGGGGAGTGGCCATCCCTGTAATGCTAACACTTCAGGAGGCCGAGGAGGGAGAACTGCTCAAACCCAGGAATTTAAGGCCAGCAACAAAGTGAGGTCCCATCTCTACAAAATAAAAAACTAGCTGAGCATGGTGGTGTGACCTTGGTCCCAGCTACTCAAGAGACAGCCAGGTGGATCGCTTGAGCCAGGTAGGTCCATGGTGGCCCCACAGCACTCCAGCCTGAGCAGCAGAGCAAGACCCTGTCTCAGTAAAGAAAGAAATACACTGAGCAACTTTCATTGGGCCACAAGGAATTTTGTTTATGGATAGGTCCAACCCTCTTCTAGGAAATTCAAGCCTGGGTGACCCCCATCTAAGGTCTCACATTAGCAGGGCTGGGATGTGAGTGTTCTTTTCAGGAGCCACTGCTACCTAAAGAGGGAGCCTTGGCCAATGGCCCAAACTAAAGGAGGCAGCAGTGAGTGGGTCAGTGGGTCTGGGGCCTCCAGATTCCCCGGGAGAGATTCCAGATTCCCCAGCGCTGAACCTCCCAGTGAAGACCACTGAGGGAGGAGGAGGGAAAGAGGAATACAGATAAATTTATTAGTTAAATACTGATTTTACAGCCATTTCACCTTAAGACAATGTTAACAAGTTTATGGGTCAGGGAGGGTCTATGAGGGGGCCTTCGGGAAGAAAATGTAAATGATGATTAAAGCAGAATCTTGGTTCAAAGGTATTCTCTGCGACAGCCAGTAGGATTTTGGACTTAGGGGGCTTGGTGTGTGGGGAGGCGTGGTAATGCCACAGTCAGCTACAGCTCTGCTGAGAAAGAGGACGAGGACAGAGTCCGTGAGCTCCAGCGTCAGGGGCGGAAACTGAGCCACGTGCAGAGAAGGCGGCAAGAACCAGAGGCTGTCTCCAGGGCCCGCTGCCACATCTTAGCAGTCGTCTTCTTTCCATGAGTTTTGTTGTGTTGGGTTTTGTTGGTTTGCTTTCAATTTGTGCTGCAGAATCTCTGGCTTTTCGCCTCCTGGACAAAAGACTTCTGCTGGGGTGAGGCTGCAGGTCCTGGGGGATTCTGGCTGCCATCTGACCAGGGGCCAGGAGGAGCAGACAGCAGGCGGGCCAGCCCTTGAGACACCTTGCCCCACATTAGGACGCTGTCCACCTACACTCTCCCCGGAAGGCTCTCCAGGCTTGGCCGAGTGTTTGTCAGACTGGCTTGAACAGCAGAACATTTGTTCTTACTCAGAACCTGTGTGTGTGACAGGGTGAATGAAGGGTCTGCAGTGGACTCGAGGGGGTGCCGCTTGGCTAAACTACCCAGCTCTTGTTTTGCCAGGGAAGAGACACGTCCAAGCTGCAGGCAGAGCCGAATCGCCCAGAGCGGGAGGAGGGGTTTTTATTTTGAGAGATGCTGGAAGTGAAGGCACAAAGGCCCACAGCACGGGCAGGCACCTGGGAGAGCTGCCAGCTGCATGTGACGAGGCTGCGCTCTGGGTGGGTGAAGTGCCCCTCGAGCTCCCCAGGAAGTGTTCAGTCACTTCTGTGTCACACCCCACAGTTTTGGAGTCAGATCTGGCATTGGGGATGCAGGATGGAGCAAGGGCGTCTCCCCAGGGGCCCATCGCATCCAGGTATGGGGCAAGCAGATGCCGCCATTCAGGCTGGGGCAGGGGTCCTAGGGCCCAGCCTCCACCCGCTCTCAAATCCTGGTGCTGGGAACACAGTGGAAAACCCACTGTCTAGGCCACAGCGGTGAACGTAGGGCACAAGGACATCTCGGGAAAGAAGTCTCCAATTCATAGGAGAGATGCAGTGTGCTCGTGCTGAGGCTGGGCTCTTCCAGTCCCCCCACCATGAAAAGGCATCTGAGAAAATCCAACACCCACTTCCCCAACCAGATGGTCAACTTCAAGTTTCTTCCCAGTTGTTCTGGAGTCATCCCCAGGCGAGGAGGCCGGCCCCTTGGAGCCCAGGACCTCCGTCTCCACTGTCCTCCAAGTCCCAGGTCTGAGCAGGATTTGAGGAGGGAAGAGGGGAGATTATGCAGTGATTATGTCCCCGTGACTGTCGGCCAAGACCAGGCTATTCCAAGAGTCCTGCTTGGAACTGGTCTGCGGAGACTGGCTGACGGGAGACGCATAGCCTTGTGGAGAGAGCTTCAGGGCCGACAGAACCGGGTGGATGGAGGTCCCGTGGCCAGACATCGCACTGACCGAGAACGTCTGAAAAGCAGAAGGCACACAGTGAGGCCAAGGGAGATGCTCCTGAGGGTTCGGGAGGCCTGGGCTGGCGAGGGGCCCTACTATGCAGATGTCCCCAGGATGGCTCCAACCCGAAGGAAGGGACCAAGGAGCACTTCTCTGATCCCAGTGATCTGGACATGAAGGATGTGGGCAATGCATCAGCTGCTTCTGAGCACAGCGTACAACCAGGGCTGTGATCTGCTGGGCCTGTGGATGCTGGGCTTGCTCAGAGGCTCTGATGGTTACGGGAGACGCTTCCTCCTATCACCACCACATCCACTTGCCAACAGAGAAGCCGTGCACCCTGCCCAGGAGGAGCTCCTGGTGCCCCTGGTTCTGTGGGATCAGGTTCTCCCGGACAATAAGAAGCTCATTAGGACACGGCCTCTCTCACTTAAGAGCAGAGATCAAATCACAGCAGGGGCTGGTCAAAGGAGACAGTGATCAAGCTTGGTGCATCCTGATCCCGAGAGAGGGAAGTGCGGAGGGGAGGAGGCAGGAAAGCCGAGAGGCCATCGCCTCCGCCTCCGCAAGAGGGAAGCGGGGCTGCCCCCGGGCGTCCCGATAGGCATAGGGAGCTAGGCCCCATGAAAATGGCATCCTGCCTGTGACGTCCCTGCCAGCCTGCCCTCCCTGCCCTCTGCAGGGTCCAGGCTTTCCCCATGCGGGCTTCTGCCTCCTTCCCCACCCTCTCCTGTTGAAGTCGAACCTCCCTGCAGTAGGAGACAGGCTTGCCTAGAGAACCCTGCTCTGCCTCCCAGAGGGAGCATGCCTCCCCTCGCCCAGCACAGGCTGACTCAGGTTGTGGCTGTGTGTTGTTTTCCTCCCCCACCACCCATGCCATATGCCAGCCCTGACTGCCCTCTCTCTGTTTCCAAAGATGGTGGCATTGAGGAGCTGTTAAAAAATTGTGAGTCACAGTGGTGTCCACATCACCATAGCTTGGTAAGATGTGCTGAAATACAGCCCAATGCAGATGCGCCAGCCTCAGGCAGCCCTAAGGGTGCCAGGGAGCTCCAAGGCGAGCCCAGAGGGTAGCTCGCTGCTGGCACCTGCAGGGCCTGGCTGCAGGTCCCACCCCCACTAGGCTGGCCCCTGGGACTCTGGTCGGCCTCCCCACCCGTGGTGTGTACCTGGGACACGGAGCTGCTGTGCCCGTAGTGAGAGGACAGGCCAGGCTCTGTCTTGATGGGGCGCATCTCCTCACTGCTACTGGTGGTGGCACTGCTGGAGTTGCTGGAAGCACCACTGGTGGGAGGAAGGCTCTCACTGCCTGAAGGACCTGGAAGGAAGCAGTCAGCACACCCCAATCACAGACCCTAATCAGGGCCAGGGACAAAGAGACAGCCTTCTCCATTTGCTGGGAGTGCAGCAGGGGCCTTATCAGTGGGGAGCTACAGTTCTCCCCGTGATGGGTTGTTCCCCAAGCCCATCTCAAACCCTGGAGGCCACATGTGTTTCAGTATTCAAAACTTAAACACAAATTGCTCATTCAACTTGAAGAATCATATTTTTAAAAATGCAAGTTCTAGGCCAGGTGCGGTGGCTCACACCTGTAATCCCAGCACTTTGGGAGGCCGAGGCGGGTGGATCACCTGAGGTCAGGAGTTCAAGACCAGCCTGGCCACCATGGTGAAACCCTGTCTCTACTAAAAATACAAAAATTAGCCAGGTGTGGTGGCGTGCACCTGTAGTCCCAGCTACATGGGAGGATGAGGCAGGAGAATCACTTGAACTCAGGAGGCAGAGGTTGCAGTGGGTCGAGATCGTGCCACTGCACTCCAGCCTGGGGGACAGAGTGAGACTCTGTCTCAAAAAAAAAAAAAAAAAAAAAGCAAATACTTTGTATTATATAATACCTCCAGCCGGGCCTGGGATAATACTCTAATTAAACACATCAGTATCCCCACAGCAAAACACGTAAATATCATAATGAATAGGATAAACAGACTATCAACAGCCTTGTATCTGTTCACACAGGTTTTGCTGCCAAATCTACCTTCCTGGATTTGGAATTTTGTTCCGGAGATTGTACGCCTGAATTGAATGTCTTCTCTACCTGTGATTGCTACATGAGAGGAAATGAGGCCACCCAGGGCACACAGGCTCCTCATCAGCAGCAGGGAAGCAGGAGGAAAGGCGGAGGACCACAGGTGTGAGACACTGAAAATTCCGTTAGGAAATATGCCCGCCCATTGAACTTTGATGACGTTCTTGGTGGTGGAAAGGGCCCATTCATCTGACTCTGTCATGCCTTAGGTTAGAAGACACATTTTCCATCAGATCGGCCAGTTTATTTTCTGTGACTGTAGCACTGACCAGTCAGATCTTTACCTGGGTAGCAGTAGCACTGAGTGGGAATGTTTTGGTAGGGAACATAAACGTATTAAAGAACAGCCCTCATTCTTTCATAAATTCATATTTAACAATTAAATATAATTTAATAATTTAATGTAAATATACATAATTAATAATAAATTTTTAAAGAACAGCCCTTGTTCTTTTTAAAATTTATTTATTAGAGACAGGGTCTTGCTCTGCTGTCCAGGCTGGAGTGCAGAGGCACATCACAGGTCACTGCAGCCTCAAACTTGGAGCAGCCGTTATTCTTAATTTAGAAGTTAAGAAGGCAGGGTGGTACATTGAAGAGAACACTGACCCGGAAGCATAAAGACTTGAGTTTTCATTCTCCATCGACCCGTTACCATCTGTATGACCCTCATTAAATCACTGTCCTCTGTGAGCCTCAGTTTGCTTGTTAGTAAAATGTGGTAATAAACTGGTTTTCATGGAGTCTTAAGTTCACTGAGATAACATTTCTAAAGCACAAAGCTCTGCATGATGTAAATTACACATTGGCTTAGATCAATCTCTTAGGAACATGATTAATCGGACCCTGTCCTCTTGCATCTCAGCCCACAGAGAATTGAAACGAACTCAGCTTTTTGGTGGCTGCAGCACCAAAGACGAAGGGAATGAGTGAAGTTCCTCTTTCCTGCTGCTGGCCTTCGATTGGTCCAGCCAGCCCACTGGCGTCTTTACAGTTGGCAATGATCAGGCCCCAACTTGAGTTGAGCCTGCTTCGAAAGCTCCCAGAACGTTCCACGGCAGTTGTTACATTTTTGCTGCTGGGGATGCACAATGTTGTCCTCACACCCTGGTGGCCTGGGCTGGCCTGCCCAACCCAGAAGGCATGACTCTTACCCACTCTGAGGGCTTTGGACATATTCGTGTAATCACTCACAGATCTGCTCACCTGCTGGTGTCTTAGATTTGTTCAGGTTCTTCGGCTTCCGTTTTCTGGTTTGAATCCCCTCTTTCCGCATTGCAAGAGGCCTGGGGACCTGGAGGGTCACAAGTCAATACGTATGGTTTTCCTTTTCTACATAATCTGCCACAGCACTGAAACACACACACACCCGCTGTGAGAAGGCAACACCCAAGCAATGTCTCCACAAAGCCTGGGGCTGAGATGGGGTGCACAGGCCCCTGGAACTCTGTGAGAAAGAAATCAATTCTGTTTTTGAAAACATATCAAGCACCTATGTGATGTGATGGGTATTTTACTAGAGGCTGGAGAAAGAGAACTAAAGACACACAGTTCCTGCCCTCAGGAAGCAGACTTTGGTAGGTGATGGAGAAAGACTGAGAAACACAAAACTCTATCCTAGGGTGAGGAGTGGGACGGAAGGGCACATGAGGACATCAAGGAAGGCTTCACTGTGGAGGTGACACTTGAGTTGTAAAAGGTTTTGAGTAGACAGGCATTTCAGGCAGCAGAGACAGAATATTCAAAAGCCTTTATCATCCACACAGGACCCTGAAAACACAAGTGGGTGCTAGGCCAGTCATAGTGGCTCATGCCTGTAATCCCAGAACTTTGAGTGGCTGAGGCGGGAGGACTGCTTGAGCCCAGGAGTTCAAGACCAGTCTTGGCAACACAGTGAGATCCATCTCTACAAAAAAGTTTTAAAATCAGCTGGGCATGGTGGTGCATGCCTGTAGTCCCAGCTACTCAGGAGGCTGAGGTAGGAGGATCACTTGAGCCCAGGAAGCTGAGGCTGCAGCAAGCCGTGATCGTGCCACTGCACTCCAGCTTGGGTGACAGAGCAAAGCCCCATCTTAAAAGGGGCGAGGGTGCACGGGTGCTGTCAATAATTGTGCTGGGAAATTGGCCTCAACGGCAACGGTCCCAGTGAGCTGACATGCAGCATCACTCTACTTATAGCAGCTCTGTACTGCATTGGGTCTGGCTGGAGCCAGTGGTGCAAGAGCCTGTGCTAGAGAGACTGACTGTGGCGAGGTCCTGAGACAGAATGTCCCTGGACAATACTTTGAGCACAGTTCTGTTGGGAGCCAGGCCCCAGAAACATTCACAGATGCGTCTGCCCGTCCTGGGGAGCAGGGCCGCAGGGCATCTTTCGGGTATGTTTAGGTTTGTGCCTTCCTCACATGTGGTTTCTCTTAGGCTGAGCCAAGTCTCTTAGCCCCTGTTCTATGCTATGCTTGAACACCATGTGGGGTTGATTAAGGCCACACCTGTAGATACAGAAAGAAAAGCAATTCCTGCTTCAGAGACATGAACATGGAATGGTTAAGTGAGAAATGCACCAGCGCATGTGAACTTGAACTTGCCTCTTATTTAACTGTGGGTGGGTGCAGCAGCATTTGCAGCCCTGCCCCCACCACCTGCCCATCCGTCTGTGACTCTACTACACCCAGACCCATACTTTCCCACCTTGTGGGAGGTGCCCTCTCCCACCCCATCCCCCGCAGCTATGCCATAAAATTTCAAGCCCATGGTGGTCTCAGAAGAATCTTGCCCTTATGTTAATCTCCATTCACTTAGGTATGATTTTTTCCAGCTGCAGTAAAATAAAATACATGTAACTTAAAATTTCCCATCTTAACCATTTTTAAGTATACCGTTCTGCAGTGTTAAGCACATTCACACGGTTCTGCAACCCTCACCACCGTCCATCCCCAGAACTCTTCTCATCTTGCAAAAACATCAACTCCTCATTCCCCTTTTCCCCAGCCCCAGATAACCCCCATTCTACTTTCTGTCTCTATGGATTTGACATGTGGTGTCAGGGGCCAGAATTCCCTTCCTTTTGAAGGCTAAATAATATCCCACTGTATGAATATATCACATTTGTTTATCCATTCATTTCTCCACGGACACTTGGATTATTTCCGCCTTTTTGCAATTGTGAATCACACTGCTATGAACAGGAGTGGACAAATAGCTCTTCGAGACCCTGCCTTTAATTCCTTTGGGTATATATCCAGAAATGGGATGCTGGATCATATGGTAATTCTATTTTTTATTTTCTGAGAATATAATCTTTTCAATACCTATATAATATTTTCCAATAAGTTTCTTGTACCATTCCCATATTGAAGAACAAAATTTGACCATTTTCCTTCCAAAGGTTTTTTTCCTCCATTTTGCCTATTACAGTGATTAGCAAACATCCTTGTATCTGCTTTTTTGCAGAAAGACATGTGTTTTCTTATGAATGTTTATAACTTTAACCATTTGTTTATTCATTATAATAAGAAATCATGAAAAGACACATTGAGATTAAGTTAATAACAGCCCTCTTACTCCACTACCGTCAATCCTATCCCAGTGAGGCAACTGGATTTAACAACCTGTTACATATTCTTAAATCAAAGAAAATTCTCAAACACATGTACACAGATATATCTACTGATATGGTCTGGCTGTGTCCCCATCAAAATCTCATCTTGAATTGTAGCTCCCATAATTCCCACGTGTTGTGGGAGGGACGTGGTGGGAGATAACTGAATCCTGGGGGTGGTTTCTCCTATACTGTTCTCACTGTAGTGAGTAAGTCTCATGAGAGCTGATGGTTTTATAAAGAATTTCCCCTTTCACTTGGCTTTCATTCTCTCTTGCCTGCCACCATGTAAGATGTGCCTTTTACCTTCTGCCATGACTGTGAAGCCTCTGCAGCCACGTGAAACTGTGAGTCCATTAAACCTCTTTTTTCTTTTGGGTATGTCTTTATCAGCAGCAATTAGCAGCATGAAAACAGACTAATACACCTATAGATGTATATTTGCGTATATATATTCACCCATCCACTGGTCTGTCCACCATCTGTATGTGTGTGTTTAATGCACCTCCAACACTCATAGTTTGGGGTCATGCTATATACATTTTTTTGCGATGTGCTTTTTCATTTTCTACATTAAGATACGTGGCTCTAGGTTATTATTTTAAAATTTCTCCTCAATATTCTGCATTTTGGGATATACCAGAGTTTATTCAAGCATTCCCTTATAGGGTTTTAAGACTGTTTCTAGTTTTTGCTACCTCAATGCAAAAAGAAGTGGTCCAAAGGTCATCATGCACTGGGTATTTTTCATAGGCTAGTTTCCCAATAGGAGACCTGCCAGATATAAAGGTATTCACGGTTTTAATCTTTAAAAATTCCACTAAGTTAATAGATGTAGTAATTCAAATACAAATCAATAATACATGAGAGTATCTAATTCCCCAAATCCATAGCAGCCCACATTTTATTTTTTGCCCAATCTAAGGGCAAAATGGGGACTCTCACAATTGTTTTCGTGTACACGGTCCTGATTTTCAGTGAGATTCAGCACGTCTGCACATGTTTCATGTTAGATGTTGGTCTATATCTTTTGCCCATTTGGGGAAAGTGGGGAAAGATCAATTGTTATTTTCTTATTGGGCTATAAGATCTATCTGTTTCTGGTTTGGTTTGGTTTGAATTTAACTTGTATTTAAACAATTAAGACTTGCATATGTAGCATCTAAGGTACAAAGTGGGTAACAGCAAAAAGAGTGTTTGTTCTTCAATCCCTTCTCCCCAAGACCCCAGTTTTTCTCCTGGAGGCACCCCATGTACATGTACAACGCACACATGCAACCACATGACCAACTTCTACATATCCTTCCAGAGGCATTCTTTGCAAGTGGAAGCAGCCACCTGTAAATTATGTTCTTCCTCATACTTATAAAAAATAGTGCCATACGAGGTAGTGTTCTGCACCCTGCCTTTTTGTTAACACTGTGTAATAGAGAATGTAACCATCAAATGTAAAGGGCTTTGTAGAAGCTCTTTGTAATTCTGTAAATATTAACCCTTTTTCTGATACTGTGTGTATTGGTCTTTACTTTCCCTAGGTATCATTTCCAGACACTAATAGTAAATATTTACAAAATCAAATATATCTAACTATTTTTATATGGCTAAACATTTTTTAATTTTGTTTAAGAAGTTCTCCCATCTCCAAAGTTATAGAAATACTTCCCCTTACATTTTCTTCTGGTGCTTTTATTGTCTGATTTTTCTGTAGTACTTTATTGTCTAATATTTTTAGTTTTTGGAGACAGGGTCTCATTTTGTCACTCAGGCTGGAGTGCAGTAGCACAATCATAGCTCACGGCAAACTCCTGGGCTCAAACCATCCTCCTGCCTCAACCTCCTGAGTGGCTGGGACTAGAGGCATGCACCACCATGCCCAGCTAGTTGTGCATGTGTGTTTGTTTTTGTAGAGACAACGTTTCACCATGTTGTCCAGGCTGGTCTTGAACTCCTGAGCTCATGCAATCCTCCCACCTCAGCCTCCCAAAGTACTAGGATTACAGGTATGAGCCATCATGCCTGGACTTATTTTTAGTTTATTTAAAGCAGTTTTACATTTAATATCTTTAATTCACCTACATTTATTTTTGTTTAAAGTAGGAGGTGGAGGTCATGCTTTCCTTTTGTTTTCCAAATGAACAGCTAATTTTGTCAATGCAGTTATTCTTAAGTTTTTTATCTGCTGAATTGAAATGTCACCTTTGTTACACATCAAACTGCTATATATAAATGTAGCCTGCTCATCTGTAAAATGGAAAATTAACTTATACAATGCAAAGGACAGAAGAGACAAGCAAAGTTGTTGAGAGTCCCTTCCAAATCTAAGTATCCTTGTTAAGAAGGAAAAATGAATGCTAGTCCAAAAGAAGAGGCCCAGTGAGGACTGAGGGATGGGCATCAGAAGGCACGTACCCCGTGGAGCTTCATGTAGAGGCCGCAGGCGTTGCACACAGGCTCGCCCTCCGCGTTGCGGCGCCACAGCGTGGTGGTGGTGGTCTGGCAGTTGGCGCAGGAGAGGCCCACTCGGCGGGAGGCAGACTGCAAGACAGGAAGCAAACCCTTCACATCCAAGTAAAGGGCGGGCACTGCCCTGCCACCTCACATGTGACTGCGGGGCTCTGCCTAACGGCCCCATGTGAGATCTCTGACCCGCGACAATACCTAACTCTCCCATCACCTGAGCCACTGCTGGGAACAGGGTTTCTGCTGCACGAGAAGAGTGAACATGGGCACTGAGGACCTGGCTTCCAGTCCTAACCATCATTTACCGCCAGGCAAATAATCCGGTGAGTGCCGGGCACTGCAGGCAGCAAAGCTTCTGTTGCGAGTGCAACTGACACAGGCTGCAGGTGCCAGGGCAGGGAGAGTGAGGAGTCACGGCGTCCAAATGGTATCAGAGTCTGAGTGGCCCTGGGACCTCACGAAAGGCATGCACCAGGGTTGATCTCCTCTCTTCCTCCCTCCTTAATATAGTGCAAGCTGGTGGGTGTTGGATCAGAATCAAATGATATTAAACCGGAGTGTGGAGCCAGGAGCCAAGCCCCAGGCCCAAACTCTTCCCCAGCCACAGGCCCCAACACCAGCTGTTTGCACTTCTGGGCTTTGGGACTTACCAACTGATAAGTGAAGTCAGGGTAGAGGCCAGCCTGTGAGGTGAGCTTCCCCGCAGGATTGGCATGGATGGAGGAGACACTCTAGTAAACCCCGGACTGGGAACCAGGAAACCTGGATTCTGGCCCCAGATGGGAGACTCAGCACCTGAGTGGCTGTGGGCAAGGCCACTAGCTTTTCTGAGCCTCACTTTCAGTTTCCATGTGCTGAAAAGGTTGACACAGCCTGGGTCATGCCGGTAGCTCCTGCTAACTCTAAAGCTGTGAGAATGTTTACGGGGCTCTCACCCATCTAATCCCTAGATCTACACTCTCAAGTCCCAAAATTCAAAACCAGAGGACGTCTCACCAAGGCGGGAGTCCTGCAGCCAGTGCCGAGAGGAGGCCATGAGGGGGAGGCCGCGAGGGGGAGGCCGCAAGGGGCGCGCTTACCAGCCGGCGCTGGGGCTTGATGAGCGGCCGGTTGATGCCATTCATCTTGTGGTAAAGGCCGCAGGCGTTGCACAGATAGTGACCCGTCCCGTCTCGCCTCCAGAGTGGGGTGGACATAGCCCCACAGTTGACACACTCTCTGCCTTCTGAGAAGTCGTCAAACATATCTACTGAGTTGGGGGGAACAGACCAGAAAAGATACAGAGGATTAATTCTCTGTTTACACCCTCCTCTTACATACGAGAATCGAGGGCGCAGAAACAATGCCTTTCCTTGGAAGAAGACCACCTTGGGCTGCCCTTGCTCTTCCCCACTCCAACCTCAGCCCCTGCTCCCTAATCTCGGACATAGCAGAGCTCCCCTGAGCATGAGAAGAGAAAAGTCGCAGCAATCACCTGCACCCTGGGCTGGGAGGCGGACACCTGGATTTCAGTCCAGGTATCACATTCAGAGCCTCCAGCCCAGGGCCCTGACCTCACACTGAGGAAGCCCTGAGCTCCCCTCCCCTCCTCTCCCCTCTTCACTTCTTTCCTTTTCTTGAGATGGAGTTTCACTCTTGTTGCCCAGGCTGCAGTGCAATAGCGCCGTCTTGGCTCATTTCAACCTCCGCCTCTCAGGTTCAAGGGATTCACCTGCCTCAGCCTCCCAAGTAGCTGGGATTACAGGCATGCACCATTTTTAGTACAGATGGGGTTTCACCATGTTGGTCAGGCTGAACTCCTGACCTCAGGTGATCCACCCACGTTGGCCTCCCAAAGTACTGAGATTACTGGCATGAGCCATCACACCCGGCCTTGTGAGACTTTCGTATGTTGATATATATTTTTGCCAAGCTATATAATTCTTAGTCTGTGGGTTTTTGCTTAATACTAAAGCATTTTCCCAATAAAAAATTCCTTATAAATTCATTTTATAAAATTCTTTATAAACTCATATATCATTATTTTATCATTTAACTAGTACCATTCAACTATTCATCTTTATCCAGTTTTGGATTCCTGTTTTGTAAACACTGCTTGGTTTTCACATAAATCTGTGCATATCTAGTTATTCCTTAGGATACTGGGAAGTAGAATTTCTGAGTCAAAGAGACTAGATTTCTTTGTAAGTTCTTGGAATATCCCTCCTTCTTTCCCTCCCTCCTCCCTCCCTTTCTGGGATGGAGTCTCGCTCTGTTGCCCAGGCTGGAGTACAATGGCATGATCTCGGCTCACTGCAGCCTCCACCTCCCAGGTTCAAACGATTCTCCTGCCTCAGCCTCCCAAGTAATGGGATTACAGGCATGAGCCACCACAACCAGACAGTTCTTAGAATTCTCTAACTGTCCTGCAAAAAAGGACTTCATTCATTCATTTTTCTCTGTTTGAATTTACCTGTATGGGCTGCTGTATCATAGTTTGACAATTCTCTTGCTTATTGGTATATAAACTAAAGGTGCATATTATAAGCAACGGCATCTTACAGTTGCTCACATGAGCCGAGCGTCCTCCCGACCAGAAGGCTGCCAGGATCGGCCGCTTCCCTTCACTCGCTCGCCCCTCGCCACCATCACCTTTATCATCCATGTCTACAGAATGTCACAATTGACAGAGTCCACTTGTGTCCATTCTTCTTGCCCTGGTGAGACAGGCAGGGCCAGTTTTCTTATTCCCTGTAATCTGTATAAAGCCTGGCTCACAACTCCCAGAAGTCTCTCTGACTTCATGTTACCCTAACTTTCTGTCCCTAAACACATCTATCTTGGTCTCCAGATCACTCCTGTGCTGCTGCCAGAGGCAAGGGCAGATTCTTCTCTAGTGAAGAGGGGAGCTTTTATGGAGTTGGGAGGAGGACATGTGGTGAAGAGCTCCCTTTCCAACAGGACCCAGCCCAGGAGGGGTTAAGTCTGTGCATTTTGCTAGTTCTGTGGCCCAGCTACTTGCTCTAAGGGAACATGGGCTAGAGAAGAGGATGGTGGGGGGGCCTCCCTCCAACTCTGGGGACACAAACAGTCATTTGCACCTGCAAACAGGTAGCTGTATGTCCAAACCAAGTAAACAATGTGCAGGTGTGAGGGGCTGTTTGCTCAGGCTAGGGGGCAGAGCACAGGCATCACAGCAGAGGCTATTTTTACACCTGGGTCACACTGACAGCCTCCACCAAGGTCACCTGCCCTCGGAGCTACACATGATTGGTGACTCCCACCCACGCTCGCCCCCAGCTGGACAATCACAGTCAGTACTACTGGGGCCACCTCTGCAGTCCGGGCCCATGGCCTGTTAGCACCGCTTCCTCCACCCGGGCCTGCCCTTGAGGGGATTAGAGAGGCCAGGAATTCACAGAAGGACCCTGGGCCAAGCCAACTCCGCAGCAGGAGGGGATCGCACACAGTCGTCATTTTATTGTGTTTCCAGTAGACACTAGATGGCACTACCATCTAAACACTGAACCAAGACATGCAGTCTAGCCTGAACCACACGTGGACACGAAGGTCTTGCGAGATCAACTTTCCAGTCCAAACCTACTGTAACCCTCTCTTTCTGTTTTTCTTTTTTATTTTATTGTGTTCTTCAGAGACTGGGCTCACTCTGTTGCCCAGGCTGGAGTGCAGTGGTGCGATCACAGCTCCCTGCAGCCTCTACCTCCTGGCCTCAAGAGATTCTCCTGCCTCGGCCTACTCTTCTTTTTCTTATCCTTTTTCTTTTTTTGAGACAGGGTCTCACTCTGTCACCCAGGCAAGAGTGCAGTGGGTACTGCGACCTCAAGCCTCCTTAGCACCTGGAACTACAGGCACGCGGCACACGCCACCATGCCCAGCTAATTTTTGCAGAGATGAGGTTTCACCATGTTGCCCAGGCTGGTCTCAAATTCCTGGGCTCAAATGATCCTCCTGCCTCAGCCTCCCAAAATGCTAGGATTGCAGGCATGAGCCACTGCACCCAGCCCTATTTTTCTTTATTATGAAAAACTTTAAACATATTCAGAAGTGGACAGAATATTTAAATGAACACTTACTTAACCATCACCCAGCTTCCAATCATTTGTGGTCAATCTTGCCTTATCTCCGCCTCTGTCCACTTTCCCCATATTGTATTACTGAAGAAAATCCCAGACATTCTGTTATTGTATTCATAGATATCTCAGTTTGTTGCTCTAACAGATAAACAGTCACACTCTTAAAGATAAACAAACTGGCTTCTCTCCTACATTCGGGTTTATTTTGATCAATTCCATGATCAACAAAATCTCATAATCTGTTTCTCTTCTTTGGAGGCGAGATTTTATTTTCTCCTCACAATTATTGTTTTATATGCAGGAATAAAGTCTTTTTTTTCTTTTTCCCATACTGAGAAAATTTTTTTCAGACAGGGTCACACTCGATCCTCCAGGCTGAGTACAGTGGTGCGATCTTGGCTCACTGCAGCCTTGACCTCCTGAGCTCAAGCGATCCTCCCACCTCAGCTTCTTAAGCTGCTGTGGCTACATGTGCATGCGACCATACTTTGCTAGTTTTTTTGTATTTTTGGTAGAGAGAGGGTCTCACTATGTTGTCCAGGCTGGTCTTGATCTCCTGAGCTCAAGTGAACCTCCCACCTCAGCCTCCCGAAGTGCTAGGATTACGGGTGTGAGCCACTGCACCCATCCCAGAATCTTATTAAAGGACCCAGGAATCCCTGGAGCGTCCTCTCAGCTGCTAACTCACCTTTGGCTGCCTTGAGATCCCCACACAGGTGTGCCTCAGAAGCTCCTGCAGGCTCACCTCGAAGATGGGTTATACATTCGAGCAACTATTTTACTGTCCAGGTAAAGTCACTGGAGGCTGGCAAATATGTATGTGTCACCAGCAAATATTTACTGAGCATCTGCTATTTAATCACACTGATAGATGTCACAGAAGCTCGGAGGGAACCCAGGTCTCAGAATGCTATTGATCTAGTCGGACAAATTGGATTTGAATATCAATAATGAGTAACAATATTACTTGGTTCATTTTCAGAACATACCATCAGCAGAGGAGGGGACTTGTGGCAGACCCTAATTGTCTATGGCAGAAAGTGTGGAATTCCCACCAGCCTCAAAGTCCCATTGCGATAGAAGGGTCAGGGGTTACCAAAACAGCTGAAGCAAAGGCTGTGCTTCCTAAAGACACCCGCAGACAACCCGCTACCCCTCCAAATCTGCAGATGTCTCCCTGTCTCTGACCACGAAATCTTGCCATCCAACCTGCTCAATGAAATGTTACAGCCATTTTAAATAATTATTACAAAACAAGGTAACCATGGAGGAACACAATGACCCTGTAAGGTTAAATGACAAACACAGCACCTAAAGCCATATACACTGTGACACCAAAGCAGCTTTTCTTACGCACATTATAAAACGTCATTCTGTAATGTCATCATTGCCTATTTTTAAAAATCTGATAAAAAAATAAAAACAGGCCGGGCGCGGTGGCTCAAGCCTGTAATCCCAGCACTTTGGGAGGCCGAGGTGGGTGGATCACGAGGTCAACAGATCGAGACCATCCTGGTCAACATGGTGAAACCCCGTCTCTACTAAAGATACAAAAAATTAGCTGGGCATGGTGGCGCGTGCCTGTAATCCCAGCTGCACAGGAGGCTGAGGCAGGAGAATTGCCTGAACCCAGGAGGCGGAGGTTGCGGTGAGCCGAGATCGCGCCATTGCACTCCAGCCTGGGTAACAACAGCGAAACTCCGTCTCAAAAAATAAGTAAATAAAAATAAAAACAAATATCTGATCAGCCCCAGCAGCTGCGATTCCACACTAAGGAAGGTACCGTTTTGCCCTCTTACATTTGACACATACTAATTTTTCCATCCTTGGACTGAAGAATGGAAACAAAGAGGTTCCAGCTTTGGGGCTGAGCATCTACTCTACGGGAAATCGGGGTGACAGGCTGTAACAAGTCCCAAACTAGCATGAACATCAGATATGAGCCTTGGGAAGAACCACTTCTCATCCCTTCCTAGGAAAGGCACTGGGAGGAACTTCCCAGGGGGCAAGAGTGATTCCGGAGGCAGGGGGCAGAGCTGTGGCCCCGGACGCAGCCCCTGCTGCCCAGTGCTGCATCCTGGGACCTGCTCCAGCCACTGGGAAGCATCACCTGCGTTTGGAGGAAAGACTTGTAATAATAGTTGTAAAGTACTTTGCAAATGAGAGGAAAAACTGACCACAATGGCTGTAAAGTGCTTTGCAAACATCAAATGAGATAACAGTGATGGATTATTGTTAGGAGGCTGAAGTTGCAGGGGTCAGGAGGGAGTGGGGAAGACCAGGACCAGCCTTGGCGCTGGTTATTGGAGGAGGGAGGACAGATAAAAGAGCTATGAGTTTGGGGAATCTGACCTTTCTTAAACCACTGGGCTGTGCTCAGAATTGTCTGTGGCTTTCAGAGGCGGTCAGGTTTAAGACTGCAAGCCAGGAACCAACTGACAGCAAGGCTGACTGTGTACACTCGCTCAGTCTCCCAGTTGCTGCTCATGGGAAGTATTAATTAATGATGAGTTTACCAATAAAAAGCACATATAAATTATGTCCTAACTGCGAGGATGGGGCTCTCACGCCTCACTTCCATCCATATCCTGCTAAAAAAAAAAACCTCTTTTTTAAAGAGGAAAGAAAGTCTGATAGTCTGATTTCTCAGACATCCAGTACAATATGTAGATTCCTATGAATTAAGGCAAACCACTCCCACTCTGGTGCCTGAAAGAAGAATGGAGGCCAGGAGGTTGACACGTCCCACCCCTGACTTCCCTACAGAGAACTGACTCCGCCAGAGGCACAAAGACTCCGACCTCTCCTCTCCTCTGACCTGCTCCATCCATCTTGGGGAATCCACCCACCCCAAGAAGGGGAGGCCAATCAGGGCCACGAGAGGAAAGGCACAGGAGGAAGAAAGGAAGAGGAATCAGGGGCGGGGTCAGGGTTCCGTTCTCCACTCCCTCTCCTGGGCGCTGATGGCTGCTGGGGAGACAGCTCAGACTGCTGCTGCCACCCCATGGGCGCCACAGAGCCTGGTCTGCTCTCCTGCAGATCTGCCCCTCAGACCTCCACCTGCTGGGGAGGGTTGGTGTTGAGCCCCGGCCTGTGTTGGAGAGACCCTCGCCCTTGTGCCTGGAGGCAGAGTCGATGAGTCTCAGGCCTTTCGCTGCCATGTCTGAAGCTCAAACATGTTCCATGTTTCTGAATACGCGCCCCTGTACAAGTTCGGGACATAACCAACGTGTTGGGAAAATCCAGGCTAACTCTGCCCAAAGTTGTTTTGGTCTAGCTGGGGGTGCATGACTCAAAACTAACCACTACTTGAGAGGTGACGGACTGCAGGGGGCCTGGGCCTCACGCTGGCACCCAGCCCACCCCTCCCCCCGGCTTCAGACCCTCAGCATCCTGGACATTCAGAGAGACACACCAACAGTGGCAAGGGCCCGTGTCCAGGGCAGCTGGGCAGTGCTACCCAAGAGGGGCCAGAGGAGGCTGAGGAGACGCAACTCAGAATGCTTCTTGCAAAAGGCCAGACCCCAGTCCAGACTGGGCAGCGGGAGGGGAAGGACCTGCCCAGAGACCGTCCTTTAGGAACCAAAGGGGCTTCAGCGACAAGGTCCCAGCCCCACCCAAATCTCCCTTGCTGAACCCCAAGGCCCACGTCCCATCCAGAGTTCACCAGAGATGGAGCCTAGATTTCCCGACAGGCGCATATCTGTCCCTGCGGCTGGCGCCTGGGTGTGGGGCACGAGGCCCAAACAAAGCCTGAGGTTTTCCTGGCAGCTCTTGAGCCCTGCGATTTCTGGGCTTCGTCAGGCTCGGCAGATGCCTGTGACAGGAGGCTGTCACGGGGAGGCCCACACAGCTCTGGGGCGCTCCGGCCGGGGATGAAATCACCTATTTTGGAAGCTCCTGTGGCTGCTGAACAGAGGCGGTCACCAGTTACCTCCTGCCTTGTGGAGTCGCCCGCAGAGTCCAAGGCCTCTGCTTCTGACCCTCAAAGGACAAGACCCCAGGACGCCAGGTGGCTGGAGTAACGAAATGTGACTCACATTTTTTGTTTTTTTTTTCTCTAAATCACAAACAGGCAAGGACATTGTGAAAGGAAAGAAAAAAACACACACTAAAAACCAGAACGGAGGAGGGAGGGGAGAGCATACAGAGGAAGAGGCTGAACACACGATAGAGGAAAATATACGCCCTCGTGTGCAAAGAGGTTTCACATACAAATTAGAAAGAGAAAGACGAGCTTGAAGGCTGCAGTAAGCAACCACACCTCGTCACCGGTGGAACTGTGGGAAGACCCAGGCACCTGACACACCTGGGCACCAGTGGCTCCTCCCGGGAGGTCTCAGAACTTCCAGCACCTCTGCGCCTGCCTGGTCTGTGCTCGTAGTAGGGTCAGCATGGGAGGCTGGTCTAGGAGACGGATGGCCACGGAGGACTGTTCACGCACTTTAGAAAACAGATCCTGCCCAGGGCCACAGAGCTGATCCACAGCAGAGCCAGGATCAAACCCAGGCCGGCCAGTCAGTCTCTTAACCACAGGCCAGCGTCCCAGCAGCCCTGCCTGCCAATGCCTTGACCACCCCGACCCCGTCCCCAGCAGCAGTAGCTGGCAGCAGATAGAAAACCAGTCTCGATTTGTCATGAGCAGCAAGGGCTGTAGAAGGCCAGGGCCCTCTGCTCTGTTTTCCCAGCTTGTCTGATCCCAGAAACTTCCCAGCACATCTGCTTCAATGCTTCTCGGCTCACCCGCTTGGAAATGCTGGCTGGCCTTCATCATTGTCAAGATTCGATTCTGAGGCCTCCGAGAACCCCTACACTTGGGCCTGTAATTACAGCATAAAGATTTCCCCATGAAATGTAGGATCAGTTGCTGGCTCCAGGAGAAACGGAGATGCTTCTGAATTTGAGTCTGAGCCTCTGCAATGACAATGCCATAGAGCTAAGTCCATGAACTTGTGGACTGTTGGATTACTCCTCCAGGGATTTTCTTTCTTCTTTTCTTTTCTTTTTTTTTTTTTTTTGCAATGGGGTCTTGCTCTGTCACCCACACTGGAGTCCAGTGGCTCAGTCATAGCTAATTGCAGCCTCAACCTCCTGGGCTCAAGCAATCCTCCTGCCTGAGCCTCCTGAGTAGCTGGGACTACAGGTACACACCACCACATCCAGTGAATTTTTCTAGTTTTCTGTAGAGATGGGGTCTCACCATTTTTCCCAGGCTGGTCTTGAACTCCTGAGCTCAAGCAATCCTCCTACCTCAGCCTCCCAAAGTACTGGGAATACAGGCATGAGCCACCGCTCCTGGCCACAAGCACTTTTTTGAAACAAAAGTACTGTGGCATCAGGGACCAGAAACATGGCGTCATTTGCTGCATCTGGAGAATGGACATGCAGATGTCCAGAAGATGGTCTCCATGGCCCTTCCCACCAGAGAACCACTGGCTGCATACCATTTTACAAACAGGCAAAGGGCCAGCTGTGGTGGCTCGTGCCTGTAAACCCAGCACTTTGGGAGGCCAAGGTGGGCAGATCACTTGAGATCAGGAGTTCGAGACCAGCCTGGCCAACATGGTGTAACCCAGTCTCTACTAAAACTATAAAAATTAGCTGGGCATGTTGGTGCATGCCTGTAATTCCAGCTACTTGGGAGACTGAGGCAGGAGAATTGCTTGAACCTGGGAGGCAGAGGTTGCAGGGAGCCAAGATCCTATCACTGCACTCCAGCCAGGGTGAAAGAGCGAGACCCTGTCTCCAAAAACAAAACAAAACAAAACAAAATGAAAAAAGGAAACTGGACAAAGCAGGGAATATGGAAAGACTGCAGTGAGCTTAACGTTTCCACTTTAAAACTCTCCCCAATGCCGGCACTTTGTCCCTAAACCAATACTGTTTTTACAGACTGTCACCCCGTCAAGTGAAAGAGCTGTGGAGTTTTCCTGGGGGACTCCATGCCAGAAGCTACGACCGGTCTCAGAATGGAAAGGCCTGGGTTTCCCAGCTGCTGTGTCTGTAGGGACCCTGCCTGGCAGTCCCCACCCTGAAACCTGGGACAAGGTCATCCTCTTTGGGCTGTCCCACTCCCTGGGTTAATTCGGGAGCTCTGTGACTCACCATACAAAATGGGACACTTCTGTGGGGAGGGGGCATATTGCTAATTATTCTGGAAACACAGTCTTAACACCAGGCTGCGTGGCCACCTCTGAGACCTCACAGGGAGACCTGCAGCCCTGACATGCTGACCCCTTCTCTCCGTGTCTCCCAAGTGTCCCCGCTGACAGGTAATACAGCTGACTCGATCCCTCCCAGACAAGCCACACGAAGCACGCCAGGAAAGAGGCCGGAACACTGCACTGGGTGCTGAGTCCTACAGCTCCTCGGGCTTCCGGGCTCAGGCTCGGATACAGCCGGGGAGCCCTGGCTGGGGATCAGAACTTGAAAATGTTTGCCATAAGCGAAGGGTGCCCCCCTATTCCCTGTCTGAGGCCCTACACATCCCCAGTCCTTCTGTTGGGGAGGCTGTGAGTGTCCGGGAGCAAGGGGCAGGTGGCCCAGTGGTACAGTCTTAAAACCTGCAAGCTGGGTCTGGGCAATTTCATGACTATTCGGAAGAGGAAACCAAGGTGCAGAGCAGGCGAGCGCCTCACCTGAGCTCCCAGCCCTCGCCTTCTAGAGCACCACACTGGGCCCCACCACCTGTCACACCCTCCACACGGCAGAAGCTCTGCACACAGCAGAAACTCTGCACACAGCAGAAGCTCTGCACACAACAGAAACTCTGCACACAGCAGAAGCTCTGCACACAACAGAAACTCTGCACACAGCAGAAGCTCTGCACACAACAGAAACTCTGCACACAGCAGAAGCTCTGCACACAACAGAAACTCTGCACACAGCAGAAGCTCTGCACACAACAGAAACTCTGCACACAGCAGAAGCTCTGCACACAACAGAAACTCTGCACACAGCAGAAGCTCTGCACACAACAGAAACTCTGCACACAGCAGAAGCTCTGCACACAACAGAAACTCTGCACACAGCAGAAACTCTGCACACAGCAGAAGCTCCAGACACAACAGAAGCTCTGCACACAGCAGAAACTCTGCACACAGCAGAAGCTCCAGACACAACAGAAACTGCACACGACAGGAACTCCACACACAGGGCCATCAAGTTTCAACAAACCCAGTGCCTTAGAGTCTCATAAGGCAGCACCGATGACAGTGGGACAGCGTGAGTCCCAGGGCTTCCAGCCAGCTCAGCTGCCTGGCCACTGAGATGCCACGTTCCTGGACACACACCGTAATTCAGCTGCAAGAATTATCTATGCAGGGCCAGAGGTTTCCGCGTGTGTGTGTGTGCACACGTGTGTGTGTACATAAAATCATAAATAATGGATGTATATGGGAAAATTACACATGTTCCATTGAAAGCCAGACCACTCTTGCTAGCAATAAAACGGCTCTAACAATTTACTGGAATAAACTTTTTGAAAGGGGAAATGTCTGTTTTTCAGATGTTCCTACCAAACCCTGGAAACAGGTGAAATGCGCAGCGTAGGGAAGCGTACAGAAACAAATTTCGGTAAAGCCGTGCGGAAATTTGAGTTGGTTTATTAAATGACGACCGCATGGACTATGTTGTTCAGATTTTCTCTTCCTGCGACATGGCTTAAATTAGGTAAATACACAGTTAATTAAACAAGCATCTCTGCTTAGGTATTGCTGGATTGCAGATGTTTATTTTCTATAATTTCCTGGGATCCTCCTGGCCTGAAATAAAAAAATTCAAAGTGCTTTTTCCACCTTGGGCCCAGCTGCCTCCCCACCACAGTGGCAGCCCCATCTGGGTTCAGGCATTGCTATGACACCAGCTATTCCTCCCACCCTACAGAAAGAAAGGGAGAGCGCCTCCCCTCAGGGTCCAGTCCCAGCCAGGGTGGAATGTACAGGAACAGCTTGCCAGTCACTCTGTCGACAAGTTTAGCACTGGTCCTGGCTGCTCCAGTCACTGTGTTGTGACGATGCCCCTCTCCAGGCTCCTCCCAGCCCGCTTCAGTCCCTTTAGTGTGCCCTGGGGTTGGGGGAAGTGGGAAGGCAGACAGTCTGGCCATTGATGGGGGGTGTGACATGGGACGGCTCCACAGCCAGTGGGGAAAGCAATTTGGCAATATCTTATTAAAACTATAAATGCATGTCCCTTGATCCAGAAACTCCACTTCCAGGAATTTATCCTCCAGACGTACTTTTGTGTAAAACGGTTTATATACAAGGACATTCACCATGGCATGTTTTGCTGTAGCAGTAGACTGGAAAATCAACTTATATGTTCATCAATACGGGACTGGTTAATTCAATTAAGGCATACTACGTAGCCATAAAGAATGATCTGATGCACTGATCTGGAATTCTTTCCAACATATGCTGTGAAATATTAGAAGCCATGGACAATACATTGATATTCTCTTATAAACAGAAGGGGAGAAGAATCTATGCATGGATTTGTTTATATGCACAAGGAACATTTCTAGGAGGACAGACAAGAAACTGATTATACTGGTTGCTCCCAGGGAGGCGTCTTGGTGGTTCAGGGAGGTTCTTCTCATTGTATGCTGTCGTGTACCTTTTAAATACTCAACTATGTTAACGTTAATGTATTTCTTATTTGTGATAGTGATTTTTTTTTTTTTGAGACAGAGTCTCCCCACCACAGTGGCAGCCCCATCTGGGCTCAGGCATTGCTATGGCACCAACTCTTCCTCCCACCCTACAGAAAGGGAGAGCCCCTTCCATCCACTCACCCAGGCTGGAGTGCAGTGGCATGATCTTGGCTCACTGCAACCTCCACCTCCGGGCTCAAGCAATTCTCCTGCCTCAGCCTCCCCAAAAGCTGGGATTACAGGTATAAACCACCATGCCTGTCTAATTTTTGTATTTTTAGCAGAGACTGGCTTTCACTATGTTGGTCAGGCTGGTCTTGAACTCCTGACCTCAGGTGATCTACCAGGCTTGGCCTCCCAAAGTGCTGGGATTACAGGCCTGAGCCTCTGTGCCCAGCCTAAACCTCCTGGTTCAAGCGATTCTCCTTCAGACTCCCAAATAACTAAGATTACAGGCGTGTGCCACCATACCTGGCATATGAATATTTTGTATGCTACATAAAGTACATAAATATGTCATGGGCTAGCATCATCACTCTTTCATGTAGTAACATTTTTAATTTAAAGCTGGAAAGGTTCCATTTTCAGATTTTTCCATGAAAGCATCTTTTCTCCCACCCGACTTTCCTATAAAAGCATCTTAATTCCCTAATGGGAAATAGAACTCATTTCCCAAGTGGGTCCTCGTCTTTGCTGCACTCCTAAAGCTGCTGATCCGCCGTCATCTCTCGCAGCACCCTAGCTCCTGTCCCAGGGGGCCCCAGCCTCAGCCCTGGGGAGCCGTGGCCTGGCTTCTAATGCTCAGTGATTCACATGCACATGGTCCTTGTTCCTTTCATTTATTAGGAAGATTGCAATGGAACTTTGGCCAGAAGACTTAAACCAGGCTAGTCTCTGCCGTTTGACTCCGCAACCCCAGTCCAGCCTGTTCAGAGCTGGCAGGACAGAAAGGAAATATTGAACAAGTTGCCAGGGCAGCTCCCTCAGGGACTGAGACAATGGGTCTGCAGGGAGAGGCTTTTCCTTCCAGGCCCACCGCCGGCAGTCAGAAGGAAACAACTTCCCCTTCACCTCAAGAATGGCAGCAGCAGCAGCCAGGAGATTTATGGAGATAAAATGTGACCTCTTTATTGCCCGGCATGCTAGGGAGGCATTTCAGGGGAGATTTACGCCCTTCAGAAGGAGAGGTGAGCAAGCGTGTAGAAATTTATACGTGGGGACTGTTTTCCCCTCTCGGGGGTTTCTGGGGGATTACTTAATCAAACCAAGGTTAAGCTCCAATCGCCATCACTTTACATCTTCTTCTCCTGCT
Organism: Saguinus oedipus; assembly: GCA_031835075.1. NCBI lineage: Eukaryota > Metazoa > Chordata > Mammalia > Primates > Cebidae > Saguinus > Saguinus oedipus. The sequence continues at coordinate 35,918,829 of CM063182.1, read as the reverse complement.
AATCCACCCAGTTACCCTGCTACCCTGAAACCTCTGCATGAAACAGGGAGTCTTAGCCAAGTTTCGAGGGATCTGTTTAGTTCTGAGTTCAGTTAACACAAAACAAAACAAACAGTAAGAATGCAGACCAAATTGCCAGGGCCAGGAGACAGCGCCCTGCAGCCATGGACCTGGGCAACCCACATTTTGCCTATCTAGCCTCAGACCTTTGCAAAAGGAAGGCGTTAGACGAGATGACTTAGGTCCTTCCTAGTGTGAAAATAATCCAGATAATATCCCATAAAATGCTAACGCTGTACGTTACCCTGCACCAGTGATTTTTCTGTCACTTTTTTTAAGCGGCAGAACTCTGTCTTCAAAGAAAATCTAATATGAAGAAGCCCAATATTAAAGACTGAGGAATGCAGTTGACTGATCGGGAGGATGGCTCCATCTTCTGCCACCTCCAGGTCCACACCCACACGCCCCGGAGCCTTGAGGAAGGTCCTCCAGCCTCTAGAGGGCGAGCTGCCCTGCAGAGTTCCTGCCAAGCACCGTCCAGGGCTCACTGGATGCAATGGCCAGGTCCGCCCCTGGCTTCGCTATCAGAAACCACACGGACCGGACTTAAACGCAGGGCCAAGGGCACCAATTCCAGGCACAAGCAGAGTTAGACGCCTTGGCCAACAGTCATTTCATCTCTCTTGGGTCTGGTCTCCACAACTCAAAAATACAGTAGTTGGAAAAGATGATTTCTAGGCTCCGCTTTGTGAAAGCATCCAAAGTGGCACTGCATTCTAACTCTCAATTATGTTTTCAGTCCCTGCCCCCCTGAATTTGTGTTTAAATTATGGTGGTTTTTTTTTTTTTTTGAGTTGGAGTTTTCATTCTTGTTGCTGAGGCTGGAGTGCAATGGAGCAATCTCAGCTCACTGCAACCTCCACCTCCCGGGTTCAAGCAAGCCTCCTACCTCAGCCTCCTGAGTGGCTAGAATTGCAGGCATGTGCCACCACATCTGACCTTTTTTTTCGTATTTTTAGTAGAGACAAAGTTTCACCATATTGGCCAGGCTGGTTTTGAACTCCTGACCTCAGGTGATCCACCCGCCTCGGCCTCCCAAAGTGCTGGGATTACAGGTGTGAGCCACTGTGCCTGGCTTATATTATGTAATTTTTAATTACTACAAAAATTCAAACAGGTCAGGCATGGTGGCTCTTGCCTGTAATCCCAGCGCTTTGTGAGGCTGGAGTATGGCTTGAGCTCAGGAGTTCAATACCAGCCTGGGCAACACAGTAACACTCCATCTCTACCAAAAAAAAAAAAAAAAAAAAAAATTATTAGCTGGGCGTGGTGGCTCTTCTCTGTAGTCCAGCTACTCCAGAGGCTGAGGTGGGAGGATCACTTGAACCTGGGACTTCATGCCCACAAGTGAGTTATAATTGCACTAGTACACTCCAACCTGGGTGACAAAGCAAAACCCTATCTCGAAAAAAAAAAAAATTCAAACTACAGAAGAATGTCACATAGAAATAAAAGGTCTCCACCATCACCATTATCCCATCCCCAGGGGCAGAAGTGACTGACAATTTTTCTGTTTTTCCAGATATCTTCTATTTCATTAATTAACATTTTTATTTTTAGAAATTTAAAAATCAATTCCATTTATTCTCCTATCATTTGCTATCCAATCACTATACTGAATTTAGTGTATATCCTTCCAATTCATATATTTATATATATCTACACACAGGTATAACTGTTTCTCTGAAGAACATTAGCATTGCTTTGCAATTTTAAAGATTTACATGATTGCTTTCTTTAAAAACTATGAAATATTTCAGTCACTGAGAAAAATACATATATAGCAAACAGTCTTAAACCCGCCACCAGCTTTTTCAAATCTTTATGTTTTACCATATTTACTTCGGTTATTTTTGAAAAAATGCAACATTGCAGATACAGTGGCTGGCCCTGTGGAACCTACCATTCCAGTCTTGTTTTTGCCCATTATTATGTTTTCCAGTTTTAATTATACACGTGGATCTACTTTACTTGAGTTGATTCATAGTTTTCCATTATATTAATAAATCACATTTTACTTATTCATTTCTTTATTGTTATGGACTAAATTTCTGTGAATACCCCAAATTTAGCTCTGCAGTCCTAACCCACCACGTGATGGTATTTGGAGGTTGTACATTTGGGAGGGGAACAGGCCATGAGATGGAACCCTCATGAATGGGATTAGTGCCCCTATAAGAAGAGACAGAGGCTGGGTGCCGTGGCTCATGTCTGTAATCCCAGCACTTTGGGATGCCAAGGTGGGCGGATCACCTGAATCCAAGAGTTCGAGACCAGCCTGACCAACATGGTGAAACCCCGTCTCTACTAAAAATACAAAAATTAGCTGCAAGTGGTGGCACATGCCTGTAATCCCAGCACTTTGGAACACCAAGGGGGGGGGGGGGCGAATTACCTGAGGTCAAGAGTTCGAGACCAGCCTGACCAACAGGTAAAACCCTGTCTCTACTAAAAATACAAAAATTAGCCTGGTGTGGTGATATGCATCTGTAATCCCAGCAACTCTGGAGGCTGAGGCAGGAGAATTGCTTGAACCCAGGAAGCGGATGTTGCAGTGAGGCAAGATCGTGCCATTGCATTCCAGCCTGGGCAACAAGAGGGAAACTCCGTCTCAAAAAAAAGGAAAGAAAAGACAGAAGAGATGTCACCCTATGCCCACCCCATGTGTGGATGCAGCAAGATGATGGTCTCTTTTGCAAAGCAGGAAAGGGACCCTCACCAGACACCAACCTGCCAGTGACTTGATCTTGGACTTCCCAGCTTCCAGAACTTTGAGAAATAAGTGTTGTTAAAGCCACCCATTCGATGGCATTCTGTTACAGCAACCTAAACTGACTATCATACTTATTGATGTATATTCTGACTGTTTTCAATATTTTGCTGAAATAGCAATGCTTCAACAGGCATCCTTGTGCATATCTGTTTATACACATGACAAAAGGGTATCTGGGATATAGGAGATATGTTATAGCCATGTTCAAATGTATATGCATAAAACACTTATGCTTGCTTTGGTGTTGTTTAAGCTGTTATGCTGTACAAACAAACATTTATTTGTCTGCTTTCTCATTATGTCAGTTGCAAGCTGGCTGAAATTCTATGTGTGTGCTTCACTTGGACATGCAGGCTGAAGGCAAAACCTCTATGTGGCTCATGCCAGGGTCACGGCAGGGGGCAAAAAGTCAAGGCAGAACCACGTAATGGCTCTTAATGCCTCTGTGTGGAAGTTGCATCGTAACTTTGAGTCACATGTTCTTGATCAAAGCAAGTATCATAGCCAAGCCTGTGTCATCAGGGTGGTGGATATAATCCTCCCCCAGAAAGGGGCTCCCTCAGGATGGGAAAAGCAGAGCAGTGTGCTGAACACACATGGGATCGTAACATGCATACTCCTCTACAGCTGTGTCTGCAGGGAAGCATATCTGAACATTTTTCCCTATCAGCACAGATTCACTTCTCTCTTTGAAGAGGATTTATTAGTTTTGCATTTAAGGCACATAACATTTACATTCTACTCCATAATTCCCACAGCTATTTAGCTGTGTGTGCCATTCGGTAGGATTCAGTGCTAATGCAAATGCCAATCTTTTTATACCACAGCTTCTCCATCCCTAATCCCTTGGCTGCATTTCAGCAAGTCATTTTTCACTGCCACACACAAGAGCGCTGCAGTGAACGTCGCTGCTTTGGCTTCTGTGCCAGCGCCTCTCTAGTTTGTTTTGATTTCTGATAAGGCAAGTTCCCCTTTCTTAAGTCTTCTTTTAAAAAATTACCTTGGCTATTCTTATACAATAACTCATATAAATTTTATAATCAGCTGGACAAGTCGTATTTCAGAAATGTTGTTGCGATGTTTCCTGAGACTATGTTAAATTTATAGATGTGCTTGAGGGCGTTTGGAATAAAGAATGCTGTCAACTGTTTCCAACTCAAGAACACAGTATCTTTTCACATTTAGTCATGTCCTCTGCCTTTCAGCACAGCTTTCTAGCTTTCTCCACAGGGAACTTACATATTTGTTTACTGAAGTTGACCAGTCTTTTGTCTGCAAATAATGAAAACATTGCCGGGTTCTTTCCTACCTTATTTATTTTATTAACAGGGAAATTTGCTCCCGGCTGGAGAGCTGAGAGGTACGGACCAGTTTCGAAGTCTTTCCCTCAATGTGGTCTGGATTTATATATATGGCAGTTTTCTATAGTTGGGGGTATGAGTTGTCTCTTAATTTCACTGCAGATGAAACTTTTACTTGATTTTGGGGGTTCTTTTCATCTGATGTGGTAGTCTTCAGGGAAGAAGAGGAGAAAGCAAACCTTTACTCTGCTAGCCTTTGCAGGAAGTCTCCTGTTCTTCCAAGCAAACATGCACCCTCCTCAAACGGTCATCTCCTCTTGCCTTCGGCCTTCGGCTCCCCTGCTGTGTCCACGAACCTTTGCAGCGACCACTCCCATCTATCCTGAAGCACCTATCTCATCCTTGTTTTGCAGCACCAGACTGTTTGCTGTTTCTTCTCTCTTTTCTCCCCGACTCTCTCTTTCTGTTTTGTTTTGTTGCTCCAGCCTCAGAATTCTCTAGCCAAGCAAACATTTACACATCAATATAAAGTGGACGAAATGGAGCTTCTCTGCAACAGGGGCCCCACGGACCCCACTCTCCGCCTTCCTGCCATCTAAAGCACCTACACTGACATCAGTGCTCCTGGAGCGTAACTGGATGACAAAAAGCCGAGTAGTCGAATCCGACTTTTTACAAATGACTTTCACTTACTCGGCAGACATCTTAGGTACAGCATGAAGCTGCTACACAATCTACAATCTTTTATTACATGTGGGTAATAGTTTTAATCCAGTCTGATCTGCATCCCAAAGGAGATTATAACAGTGCATTCACTGCTATACTTTATGAATGTGACATAAAATTTTAATGCAAATGATAAACATGATAAACTTGCAGATCAAAATTGGGCTACTTGCTTGTAGCACAACAGTTTAAAATCACCATTTTCCGCCTCCTCACCAAGGATAACCTTCTCCTTAGTGCTCAGCCCTGCTGTGAGAGCAGGGTGACACCGAGACTTGGGCAGACAGAAGCACCAGAGCCAGAAAAGCAACACAGAACAAATGCTGGGTGAACAGTTCTACCTCATCTTCCATTAATGCCACCTACAGCTTTGGCCAAAGAAGGAAACAGAAAGAGGTGTTGGGAAACAGGTTTTCAGTTTACTCTCTGCTTGCTAAGCCTGTACACTGTCTCTCCATTCTTCTCTTCTTTATTTTTAACTGTGGTAAAATACAGATAATACAACATTAACAATGTTAACCATTTTTAAGTGTACAGTTCAGTGATATTAAATGTGTTCACACTGTTGTGAATCTAATCCCTACAACTGTTTTCATCTTGCAAAATTGAAACTCTGCACCCATTAAACACTAACTCCCCATCTTCCCACCCCCACCCCAACTGGCAACCCCCATTCTACTTTCTGTCTTCATGAGTGTGGCTACTCCAGGGGCCTCACAGAAGTGGGATCATACAGTATTTGTCCTTCTGTGACTGGCTTGTTTCACTTAGCGTAACGTCTTCCACCTGTGTTGTGGCAGTGCAAGGCTTCCTTCCTTTGTAAGGCTGAGTAATACTCCATTGTGCACGTACACCACATTTATTCGTTCATTCATCTGCACATAGACAAGTAGGCTGCTTCCACCTTTCGGCTACTGTGTTTCTCTCTTTTAATCAATAATGTGCTCATCTTTCCAAGAAAATAAAAATTGGGAATAAATGTAGCCTCAAAATACATCAATCAAATGTGCATCACTGTGGCTTTGGTGATCCAGCCAGGAAACTCCTCAGGACGGGGTCTTCGTAAGACTCGGTCTTCCAGGAATAAACTCACAGGCATTGGTAGCTGCAACATTATTCTCTTGCTGACCAAGAGGGAAAAGATTACAGGCAAGGAAATGAAAAACCAGAAAAGTCGGGACCAGAGGAGAATCCTGTGGCAACAAATGGAGAGAGAAGGAGAGTGCCCGAAAAGCCGCCCTGGCAGAGCTGCCAGGCACGCGGGCTGTGCCTCAGTGGGCACTCAGCCACATGCCCTGAAATGGGAGCTCCCAGTGCAGATGACACGAGGTCAACAGAGAGGGCACTGGCCAGAAAAGTTAGGCTGACCTGGGTCCCGCCAGCCTCAGGCCGTGTGGCCTTGGGCAGGTCCTTGTGACCTGGGTTTTTCCTCCTGCCCATGACATTACAGCTCCTGCCCACAGGACAGTCACTGGGAATAAATAACAACAATGCCAGGACGGCAGGGAACGCCATAAGTGCTCAGTGTTTGCCTCAAAGCCATCACCAAATATCACACCTTCCCCCACAATTGCTCTGCTGACCTGGCTGGCCGTGGCCTGAAGACCCAGGTGCCATCCTCCTCTTTGCTGTCTGTACCTCTGCCCGGTTCTTGTCCTCATGCCCCTATATGGAGCCTAGAGACAGCCCCCAGCTCCTGATCAGAACAGTACAAATAATCACCCTTCACTTTCCCCTAGGTTTCACATTCTATTCCGATTTTTAGTAAAACCATTAAAACATCCCAACAGTGAGTGTTCACCTTCGCTGAATCTCACAGATTGTCAGAGGTAGAAGGGCGCATGGATCTAAGTGGTGTCTGGTTTCAGTTCATTCATCTTCACAAAGAATCAAAAGCCTAGGCAAGACCATTTAGCTCCTCTGAGATGGACATCATGTCCATGTCACTCCTGCAGTGAAGATGAAAGCACAGACAATTTCGTCTTCTTGGATCCTGACTCCAGCCCATAAACCCACTCAGGGAGGCCAGGCATGGTGGCTTATGCCTGTCATCCCAGCACACTGGGAGGCTGAGTCAGGAGTATCACTTGAGCTCAGGAGTTCAAGACCAGCCTGGGCAACATGGCAAAACCCTATCTCCAAAAAATATAAAAGTTAGCCAGGCATGGTAGTGCATATCTGTAATTCCAGCTACTCAGGAGGCTGAGGTGTGAGGATTCCTTGAGCCCAGGAGGTGGAGGCTGCAGTGAGCCATGGTCACTGCACTCCAGCCTGGGAAACGGAGCAAGACCTTGTCTCAAAAACAGTAACAGCAACAACACCACCAACAACAAATAGTAAGTGGTAGGAATATCCAGGAAGTATGTTGTGCAAAAATGCACAACAACTGGCTAATAAGTAACTCCTCCTCATTTTCATTCCTTCTCCAAACTCACTCAGAATCAAGCAGCCATCATGGGACAGATGCATTTCCAGGCAGAAATTCACAAGGCAGTGGACTTAACCCCTGCTTTTCAGCAAACACGATTTTAGGCCATGATAATTCATAAGAATGATTCACTTATTCTCAGAGATTACTAGAGACCAACCCTGTGCGGGCTTTCTCAGAACACACACTACTGAACTACACAGCCCTTCTTCCTTTCTGAGTTCAACCTAAGTAGCTTCTGCATTGTTTCTTTTTGTTCAAACACCACCGGAGAAAGTCATCTGGTCCCAACTCCCTCAGCTGGATCTTTTCTTGTTTTTCTTGCTTTGCCCAGGCTGGGGTGCAGTGGCATGAGCATGGCTCACTGCAATGGGGTTCAAGTGATTCTCCTGCTTCAGCCTCCTGAGTAGTTGGGATTACAGGCACCTGCCACCACACATGGCTAATTTTTGTAGTTTTAGTAGAGACAGGGTTTTACCATGTCGGCCAGGCTGGTCTTGAATTTCTGAACTCAAGCTCTGACCTCTCAAAGAGCTGGGATTATAGGCATGAACCACCATGCCTGGTCCTCAGCTGAATCTTTAAAATATACTAAAGTTAAGATTATAACCCCAATTAGCCTCTGCTTACCTAAATGTGCCCCCTTATGTAAGAGAAATGACAGACAGTAAGTTGGATACAGGGTCTGTGACCTAAATGTAGATTAATACTGAGAAAGGTAGCAATTCTCACTGACATAAAACCCCACTTAATTCCACTACACAGCCTCCTGTGCAACCTAACCCTTTATGTGATTGAATCCAAGGCTGGGCACAGTAGCTCAAACCCATAATCTCAGCATTTTTGGAGGCTGAGGAAGGAGGGTCATTTGAGCTCAAGAGTTGAAGGCTACTATGAGCCATGACCACACCACCGTACTCCAGCCTGGGCAACAGAGCCAGACCCTACCTCTACAGAAAGTGAAATGATAATTAACAACAAGAAAGAAAAAGCTGGGCATGGTGATGCACACCTGTAGTCCCAGCTACTTAGGCGGCGACAAAAGGAGTGCTTGAGCCCAGAAGTTCGAGCTACAATCACTGCACTGCTCTCCAGCCTGGGCAACAGAGAAAGACCCTGTTTCAAAAATTAAAAAAAGTAAAACCCAAAAGATTCTATTTTAAATATTTCCTTTAATGGTTGGCTTAATGACTAACATTTGGTTGGGTACACTGGCTCACGCCTGTAATCACAACACTTTGTGTGGTTGAGGTGGGTGGATCGCCTGACATAAGGAGTTCGAGACCAGCCTGGCTAACATGGAGAAACCCCGTCTCCACCAAAAATAAAAATTAGCCAGGCATGGTGGCGCACGTCTGTAATCCCAGCTTCTTGGGAGGCTGAGGTAGGAGAATTGCTTGAACCTGGGAGGCAGAGGTTGCAGTAAGCCAAGATCACACCACTGCACTCCAGCCTGGGCAACAAGAGTGAAACTCCATCTCAAAAGAAAGAAAGAAAAGGACAGAGAAGGAAGGAAGGAAGGAGGGAAGGGGCGAAGGAGGGAAGGAGGGAGGGAGAAAGGAAAAGAAAGAAAGAAAAGAAGGAAGGAAAGAAGGATGGACTAACATTTATAGATACCTACTACATGCCAAGTACTATGCTTTATGAATATTATTTTTTAGCCTCTATGGAATAGTTTCCATTCCAATTTTATGGGCATGAAAAATGGATGACACTGTAAGGGTTTACCCTTAGAATTTTTTTCTTTTCTTTTTTGAGATGGAGTCTCATTCTGTCATCCGGGCTAGATCACGGCTCACTGCGGCCTCCACCTCCCAGGTTCAAGTAATCCTCCCACCTCAGCCTCCTGGCTGGGGCCACAGACACATACTGCCATGCCTGGCGAATTTTTTGTATTTTTGGTAGAGATGGGGTTTTACCATGTTGTCCAGTCTTGTCTCGAACTCCTGAGTTCCAGCAATCTGCCTGCCTTGGCCTCTCGAAGTGCTGGGATGACAGGAGTGAGCCACCGTACCCAGGCTAGCTGGACTTTTAAATCAGGTCTCTGACTCCAGCTTCCTTCACCACTTACTACAGTCCTGCTTCTCCTTATCAACTGCCAAATAAAAAGCTGGATGTCCCGATAAGGATTATAAGCAAATGCCCTGAAAACAAAGGAAAAAAGGGTCTGGCTAGTGGGCTCCCCCTTCACCAGGAACAGCTGCTTATATGGTCAGCTCTCCCCTTCTGGAGGGCAGGTCCATCCTCCTCTTCCTTCTCCCCCTACCCTCTGCTTTGTCCTGGGGAAAGGTCCCCATTATTAATGCCACTCCAGGAGATGTGTTTACACAGGGAAGGAAACTGAATATCAACATTCCCCAAAGGAAAAGTGTCTTGTCACTTTTGTGAAGCTTTTCAGGCAGGGAGTGAGTATTCCCCAAGATTGACAGGCACTTACCGCCTTTAAAGGCCTTTAAACAGGGTCTGATGGGAGTTTGTTTCCCTGTGGCATTGTTATGATGGGGCTGAGAGGTAGGCTGGCACGCACAGCTCTCCTGGTGCCTCCAGGGGCTCTCTGGGAAGGATCCTGGGGAATCTACTCAGAGTGAGGTGGAGGGAAACAACGTGGGCTATGGCACCCAACATGGGAAAGGACAAAGTAGATGAATGAAAACCCCAGAAGTCTGAGCTCAGGGAAAGACTGAGTCATGTGCTCCAAGTCCAGAACACTGGTGGAATGTGAAGACTGTGGGGGCTTTTGGAATCCAAGAGGGCACCATCAGGGCCCAGCAGAGCACCAAGGGATGAAGTAAAGCTAGGGGTGTTTACAGGCAGACGCGAGGGCACACACCTGTCCACTTCATCTCCCCTGCCTAGCTTGGGGCCTCCCAACTGCATCAGAAGCCAGCTCTGCAGAGCTCCTCCTCCACCCCTCTCTCCACTCCCCTAGGGGCTCTCTCCTGCTCTCAAGGGTTTGAACAGAGGCTGGAGGATCCTACATGTGCACAGTCCTTAGCCCTCAGACACCAGCAACTGCCACCTGTACCCCTGTACCCAGGACATCTCCACCTGCACCTTCCTCCCCTGCCTCAGACTCAGGAGGTCCCCAGTGTTAGCCCCTTCTCAATGCCCTGTTCCCGTGTTACTACCTTTGAGAACACAATGTTGGAACTTTCTGCACTCTCCCCTTGCCTCCTGGCCTTCTAGGGTTTGGGTGCCTCTGCTCCCTCAATCTCCCCCGACGACTCTCAGGGTCCTTCTCCCTGTAAAACTGGCCAGGGATCCAGACAGGCTCATCCCTGGACTCCTGTTTTTCAGGTTCCTTTTACAAAGTTGGCTCCACTCCCCACACCACCCCAGGATGTCTCGGCAGAGCCACTGGCGGAGGTCTGAATATGTGAGCCAAAGCTGCCACATGCTTCAGAATGAATCTGGGCTGCATCTCTTCAGTGGAGGAACATGAGCATGTGTCTGGCACGGACCTGGTGATTATATTCCAGACCCCAAAAGGAAATGTGGCATAATTCTTGCCCTGCAAATACTCCCAGACTAATGGAACTATCATCCAATGAAAGGACAGCACCAGAAGCTGCAGTGAGAACAGAGGCCACGGACTGACGCTCAGGAATTGTGCCTGGAGATGAGTCAAAAGCTGCCTACCGAGAGACAAGCCACACAGAGATGCAGAGCCAGAGGCCCCCCACTGCCCCACAGGCTCTCCTGTACTTGCAAGATGCTCCTTCCGCCTCCCTCTGTGCTGCTGGGGTGGCAGGACCTTGTGTTAATTCTCCCTCCTTTCCTTCCAGTTCTTCCACAGTCAGGAAGAGAGACCCAGAGACAACAAGCGTCCACATAAAAGCCGTTATGGAATTACAAGGGTAGAAAGAAAAAAATGAGGCCATCACTCCAGATGGCTTGCCAAGGTGCCAAGTAACAATGGCTCAGGGTCAGCACTCGCTGTGAGCCAAGGCTGCTGGGTCCAGCTCTTCCCCACCATGACAGGCAGGCAGCAGCGAGTCTGACCTCCAGAGTCAAGAGCGATGGGCAGGAGCTCCACGGTCCTTCGCCTTCCCCATGAGGACCAAGACTCAGCCCAGCCTACGCAGCAAAACCTGAGCTCTCTCTAGAAATACTACAGAATCCCAGCAGGGCATCAGTCAAAAAGAGGCCTTTGGTTAAGCAAATTCCCTCCCTGGTGATGGCATCCACTTCCCAGCACGTGCCCTGAGCCAGAAGATCGACGGTGGGGGCCGGTGCGGAATCAGAGTCCCCAGCCCTTATGTGATGCAGGAGGCTTCTGCAGGGCTGGGGGTGAGACAGTCTTTTGTAACTTCCATAGCCTACTCAAAATGTCCTCAACTCTGTATTCAGAAGTTCCTCCAGATCTTCTCACCCCAGCAAACGAGGCTCCCAGGAAAACATAGGTCTATGACCCTGGTGGGGAGTGCAATGACATCGGCCTGGGCCACATGACCAGACTCCATTGATTACAGGGTATCCGTCCTCCCTCACCTCCACCCCAGCCCCACAGGAAATGCATGGGCTGCGCAGGAGGCTCCAAGGACACAGCATGATCCTTCCATGACAACAGAGAAGGACAGCAGAGAATGAAAGGTGGTGAAGCAAACACGAAGGCCCCCCAGGGCGGGGAACGTTGGGATGACCTACCCCAGCCTGTGCACACTGCGGGTGTCAGGGGCACATGGAAGGTGTCTTACACATGCAGCCACAACTCTTCCCTTCACACCATGGCCACAGGAGCTCAAGAGAAAGGCGATGGCCACTGGCTCCCCCCATGGCCTTCCTTCCCTATTTGGCTTGTGACTTTAGCTGCTTCCATGGCCTCTGCCATCACCCACTCACTCCCAAAGCTGGATTAGGCCTCTGATCACCTTTGCCTCCTCTCTCAAGCCTCTACCTTCAACCTCCATATGGGCAATCCATTTGATACACACACACACACACACACACACACACACACACACACACACACTCTTCTGTGTGCCTGTGTCCCTAATGCACTTATTTAATCATCCTGCCCATGTGCCACCAGCTCAGGAAGGTGATGAGGAACCCACAGGCAAGAGCCATAAACACTGCGGGTGATCCCCGAGTCAAAAGGCAAGACGAGGCGTGGCGCACAGGACGGTTTCGGAGCTCGGACTGCGGGGGGAGTTTTACTCGGAGAGGTAGATGTTATGGCATAAATAAATGAATTACATTGGAGTCGTTGAGAATCGGATTTTTGGTGTGGATGAAAAGACGTACAGATGTAAAGATGCCACAAAGGATATAAAATGGTGCCGTCTCTGTGGAAACAGGATGGTGGTTCCTCAAAACCACGTGGAAATACCCTATGATTCAGCAATGCCACGGTTGGGTATATACCCAAGAGAAGTAAAAGCAGGAACTTGAAGAGATACTTGTTCACTCGGGTAAAAATGGCAGCATTATTCACAACTGACAGAGGGCAGATGCAACCCAAGTGTCTGTGGAGGGATGAATCGATAAACAAAATACGTGGTCGATCCATACAACGTGGTGTCATTCAGCCTTTGCAAAAAGACATGTGACAACATGGATAAACCTTGAAGACACTATGCCACCGCAAAAGAGCCCAGTACAAAAGAATACTGTATCATTCCACTTAACACCAGGAGTTAAATTCATAGAGACAGAAAGCAGAATGGAGGCTGCCTGTGGTTGGGGAGAAGCGGGTATGGGCCATTATTTAATGGGTACTGACTTTCACCAGGGAAAATGAAAGCGTTCTGGAGATGGATGGTGGTGACGGCAGCACAACCGTGTGGGTGTCCTTAATGCCACCCAGCTGCACGCTTCATAATGGCTAAAATGCCACATTTTATCTTATGTATAGCTGACCACAGTTTCTTTTTAGAGATGAATGAAGCAAGTAAAAGCCTCTTAGCCCTAAAGTGGAATTGAAAGCATCAGTATGAAAATATGCTGTGTTTTATCTTATCTTTGAGCAGGAGGGATACGTATTTCCTAACTCTGCTTATTGAATGACTAACCCAATAGCAATCAATAGCAACAAGCCCAGCAGGCAGAGTGAGCGCTGAGATTGATCTCCCAATGCCACTTCTCACTGACACAAGCCAGGTTTCTTGGGAGAAATGGCCAAATGCAGGCCCGGCAAGGGAACACCCATAAAAAGAGATTAGGACATTTTATAGGATGGAAAGCATGAAACTATTAAACTAAGATTTTGTCAAAAGAGCTCAGTTTGAGCAAGTTCCCTCTAGCAAAGATGGGACAATCTGAGCATCAATCAGACTCCATGGATAGAAACACATCATATACGTTTAAACCCATGAGGGGTTTTTTTGGACAGTCTCTTGCTCGGTCACCAAGGCTGGACTGCCGTGTTTGGATCATGGTTCGCTGCAGCCGGGGCTCAAACACCCAGGCTCAAGCGATCCTCCCACCTCAGCCTCCCGAGTATCAGGAACTACAGGCACATGCCACTACCCCTGATTAGTTAAAAAATGTTTTTTCTTTGTAAAGACAGGCTCTCACTATGTTGCCCAGGCTGGCTTCAAACTCCTAGGTTCAAGTGATCCTCCAGCCTCAGCCTCCCAAAGTGCTGTGATTATAGGCATGAGCCTCCACACTCAGCCAAAGTCCATGAGTTCTTAATCATACTGAAAACAATCTAATTTCATTGGTAATCATGAAGGATGCTAGAGAACTAATTCATTCTTCTGAACAATGAAAAATAAAGTGACAGTAGTAGGCATGGATCCTGCCTTTCCTAGACAAACTGTACCTCAAGGTAACCAAATATTCAATAAGGGTCGGGCGTTGTGGCTCACGCCTGGAATCCAAGCACTTTGGAGGCCAGGGCGGGCAGATCACCTGAGGTTGGGAGTTCAAGACCAGCTTGACCAACATGGTGAAAACCCATCTTAAAAAAATAAATAAAATAAAAATTAAAAAATCAAATATTCAATAAGTTATAAATGTGCTTGACACAGAAGAATGTCAGCTAACAAATACAGAAGGAACGATGGCATCAGAACACCACCACTGGCAATGCCTGACAAAGCAAAGGCTCTAGGCGATGAGCATCCGTGGCTGCCGCCGTCACAAACCTGAATCTGAGCAACAGGGACAGAGGAACATGTTAAGAGGATGCAGTCAACAAAATCCAGCCTGCAGAAGTCCTCTGGGAAGAGCCTCATTTCTTTAGCAAACACAATGCAAGGGGAAGAAAAGGAGATGAATGAGAAACCCACAGATTAAAAGAAACTTAAGAGGTGTAACACAGGCAATACCAGACCTTATTTAGATCCTGACGTGAACAAGGCATTAAAGACAATTAGACAAGCTTGGAAATTTGAACAGTGACTGGATATTTAATGATAGTAAAGAGTGACACTTTGTTTCAGGATGATAACATGGCACTAGGGCTGTATTTTTTTAAATAAAAGAGTCCTCATATTTTTCAGAGATACATACAAAAGTATCTGCGGGTGAAATGACATGCTGTCTGGAAAATGCTTCAAAATAACACTGAATGGAGGAAAGAGTAATGTAGAGATCAACGGCGGGTCATGAATTCATATTTGTCAAAGCTGAGGGATGAACGCTCTACTCTCTATTATTATGTTTGAAAGTTTTCACATTAAAAAACTTATTTAGGTGGGTGTGATGGTTCACACCAGTAATCCTAGCACTTTGGGAGGCTGAGGCAGGAGGATCGCTTGAGCCCATGAGTTAGAGACCAGCCTGGGCAACAAAGCGAGACCCTGTCTCAAAAAAAAATTGTTTTAAACTTATTTAAAAGGTAGAAATTGAACTTAAAATTAAAGGGAGGGCGATGGAGCAAAGTGAGAAAGTTCAAATTACAGAGAAACACCGGTTAATCTGCGCCCTTCCTCTTTACCGCCACACCTCCTGGGAGGTAGGCGAATCTACTCTACAGGGTCTGGCAATCCATCCTTGCACCATAGTATGGTCCCCTGTGATTATCTACATCGTACCCCTACTTGAGGCCACTCCCACCGCCCATAGAGAAGTAGAAGAAGAGGGCAGGATTACAAGATGCATGGCCTCCTAGGTCAGACTAACCAACACTCCTCTTCCTTCCCAGAGCAGGGATCCAGATTTGGGGACTAGAATCGGCCTGGGTTTTGTCCCCTCTTGCCCCTCAGCTTGAACTCAGACCATACAGCCGCCCTGCCCTACTGCTGAAGCACTCCGCATAACTCCTCCAAAACAGGCCTGTAGCGTGTGGCTTCATGTTAACCAGAGTTCCTTCTCCGATGGGAAATGCGTGACTCAGTGGGAGGTGCTCATCACCCTGCATGGGTGCAAAACAAAACCACGAACCAGGAGCTTGCACCTTTCCACACGCAGTGCTGCTCGAATCCCGCTCCCTTTTCCAGCCTTCAAATGTCCCTCAATGCCATGCCTCTGCTTGCATTCCTGCCTTCCACCTGCCCTCCACTTATGACTGCAGAACTGCTTGATTCAAGCTAAGCCCTGGGCTCAGAATGACCTTCCCATAGCAGCAAACTTATACCTTTAGGATTCCACAGTCTGCCTTGCCTTCAGGTGCCAAGGTCAGTTTCGGGATCCCAAGGGCTCCACAGAACCCAGTTAAGCCCCCTTGCTCTTCATCCCCTTCCCTAAGAGTGCACATCCCTCCCTAGCAAGCTCTAAGCTGCTGAGATTCCGATACCCTTCTGTTCATTTTGCATCTTCACAGCCTGATCAGTGCCAGGCTCATAGGGAGCAGGCAGAAGTTATTTCTTGGCTGGTGGATGGATGAAGCAAATCACATATGTGGAGCTGGGGTGTGAAGGGAGCTGACCGTCTGTGAACTCTCCTCCACTGCCTAGACCTGCAGACAACACTGAGTGGGTTTGTTAACAGTCAAGCAAAGCCCAAGCAGCAGGAAACTCAGAGCACCTGAGGTTGACTTGTATCAGAAAAACAATGCAGCCATAAAAAAGAACAGATCATGTCTCTTGCGGGAACACACATGGAGCTGGAGGCTATTATCTTAGCAAACTAATGCAGGAATGGAAAACCCAATACCAAATGTTCTCACATATATGTGGGAGCTGAATGATGAGAACTTAGAAGACAAAGAAGGAAACACCACACCCTGGTGTCTAACTGAGGGTGGAGGGTAGGAGGAGGGAGGGGGCAGAAAAGATACCCATTGGGGGGTACTGGGGCTTAATAGCTGGGTGACGAACTAATCTCTACAACAAACCCCATGACACAAATTTACCTAGGTAACAAACCTTCACATGCACCCCGAACCTAAAATAAAAGTTAAAAAATGAGTCTATCAAACCCAAGATTTCAGAGTTGCTTAAAATGAGGCAAGCAGCCATGGAAATCTACCTGACACTGGCAAGCATGAATTCGAGTTTGATGTCCACGCAGGCACAGGAAGGCTTATGTTACTGAAGGTACCTCTGTGGTATGGGGAAAGACAAATTCAGCCTGAACGACTATCACATGGGACATGGCTGGAAGACACTGGATTTTAAACATCTCCAAAGGGCTAGGGAGCAGCCCTTCTCACCACTGCTGTACCTGGCCTGATTTCTTCACCTTACAAATGGCCACGGAAGCAGGGAGAGGCACAGTGAGTCACATGGCAGGAAGAGAGGGGTCTGGGAGAGGATCCCAGGGTTTCTTGCCAGACCAATGTGCTTTCATCTCCCTGCCGCTGCTGGGATCATTTTCAAATAGCAGATTTAGAGCTGTGACTCCCATTCCCCAATGAGTTGGGGCTTTGTAAATCACACGTCCTGGGGTCACCTCACTTCAAGGACCCTAATTTAAAACGTACAAATATGCTCTAGTTTTAACGTGGCTTTAAATTATGTACTGTAAGACTGAAAAATATGTTTTTACATGCGACTCTCCCATTCAATTTCTCATTTCAGCTCTGTTTAAGGCATCAGTATTTCAGGATCCAGTCTGGGTCACTAATTTTGCAGAAACTGCCAACGGTGCTCAAAGGACTTTAAACAGTAACTTTTATGACTACTTAATAATGTAGTCACACACATGCCTGTAAATGTATGATAACTGAAAGTCAAGGACTAACGCACAACAGTGGTTATCTTCGGATGGTAAGATTACCAATCATTCTCACATTCGTTTATCTGAGTTTTTCATTTTTCCGTAATAAATATACATTGAGTTTAATAGAAGGAAGTTTCCCTGATACTATCTGAAAAAACAAACTACGTGTTTTTCTGAAGCCGTTTTTGGCTTGGAAAAATTTTCTTTTTTAAAATAAGCAGTATTTTCCTATATTTGTGCACTCTGTGGGAACCACATTCTTTATTTAGGGTCAAGTTAAGTTCTCCCTAAATGCTAGGGAAAGGTTTTATTTGTTGTTTGTTTTCCCCACCTACTCAATTTTGAGGGGTAACCTGTATTATTGCATCTCTTTACCTGGTTTGATTTACGATCTTGGAAGTCAAGTCATTCTTTTCTAGGTCAAAGAAAGAAAAAAAAAAAAGGACTCCCCAACCTAATACCTGATAAAAATATCTGAAAAGGTCATTGCAGACCTTGACAGAAACACATACAATTTCAACCCAAGCTGATAAAACAGCAACTAGAAAACTTTTATCAGAACAAAATGTAACTTGCCATTTCCCAGCTCAATTGATGAACTCTTTTTTATCTGAAATGACAGACATCATAAGATAGGAAAACCTTTAGATAAGAAACCAAATTGAGTTGTTTGAATCAGATCCGATTGTCTGCCCCTGGTTCAGACTCCCACACCTGCTCCGAATGGGTCAATGAGCGCCTCCTGGCATGGTCCCGAGGGGTTTGGAAACATTGCAAAAGTGGTGAACTTTGAGACTTCAGCGTTTATTCTGCGATTATAATTAACCTGCTCACCAGTTGCTATCGATCAATTCTAAATGGAGGTGATAAGGTTTGACTAGATTTCTAGAAGTAGAAATGGAGATTTAAACTGGGGAGTAGAAAGGAAGATATGAAAAAAACCGTAAGGACTGAATTAGATTTTAAGACTGCAAAACTGCATTTGCGATTAGGGGATCCCAAAACCCATGGCTTTGATCTGCCTGGAAAAATCTTGAGGAAGCTTGAGTACAAAGGAAAACCCTGGAATTCAAAGTTTCCCACCAAATTGCGATAGTAACTTCTTGATTTTTCATCCTCCAAAATAAAGTGTATCTGTAACTACTCAATGTGGGTTAAAGACAGCCTCAAATTTTACTTGCAGAGGTTTTCCAATGACTTTAAACACACACAATGGCTCACCTGTCTGGATTATATTCCTCCTTTGGAGGAAAAAAGATGTTAAAAACATCAAGTCCATTCTTGGGCTTCTGCAAAATTCGGAAGACCAGAAAACCAAATTCCCATCATTCAGATAAGAAGCTTGAATATCCTGGCTCAATTCTGATTACAGAGCAGTAATAGATAAAACCGTAGGCCACCTGCCAGAAACAAGAAAGCTTCCACTGATGGGCTGCTGCGTTCAGCTGAGACCCGTTCCACGGGGCTTTTCCTGCCTGGGGCTTCAGTCACTGTCGTGATCCATGGCTCTCTTCTTACATTCACTAACATCCTCATTACTGTGCTCTTCTCTTCTTTCTCAGCCTCTACCACAAATACATTTGAAATCTTCAGAGATAAGGGAACACAGAGAACACAGTTACAGATTTCTTTTAGGAAAGGGATTTTTAAGCGAGCCATATGGTTTTGCTCCTAAGCAGCCAGCAGTTTTGGCAGAGCCAGGAGAATCCTCTCACTGAGAGGGTCTGAATCCTGGGAAGTCTCTTTAATTCTCTGCACACCAGAATCCAAGGGCTAAAAAGGAAGTCGGTGCAACACTGGGATTCCTAACATTGCATTCCTCAACTGCACAGCTTGCAGCTGAGGAATGAGACAGAAGGTTCCTTAGGACGACATTGCACCTAGATAGGCAGTGATGGTGGGAAGCAAACGGAAATTCAGACAGAAGCTCCCCTGGGGAGAGGAAGCAGACGGGAGTGACGAGTCAACGCAAATCCTAGGGTTTAATAGAGCCCTTCAATCACACACAGCTTCTGGTTCTGAAGAGCTAAGTGCCCTCATATCAGATTTGGCAAATGCAAAGTGTGGGGAAAGGGGGAAAGTACAATTCTGCAGGTTGGGCTCACCTGGGTTTCAAACCAGGGCTGTTTACTACCCATGGGGACCTGAGATTACAGCCTCTTTCTGGGTATCAGCTTCCTTTCCAGCAAAACGGAGATCGTCCTATCTACCTCTTAGGGAGAGGCTTCAAAGTCCCTGGCACGAGATGATGTCTGCATGGACGGGGATCCACCTTACTGTTCACAATGGAATGTTGTGCAAGATGCAGGCTACTCTCCCTAAAAAGTTGTTAGCCAGTATCCAAACATGAAGGTACCAACATTTATAAATGTATTTTGTATAAATTAAAACAGATTCAAGATTATTCCTATTATAACCCCATTCATATTATCTTCCCTGTCTTCTTTAGAAGGTGACAAAAGAGTAGCTCTAGAGATAGCCATCAAATTAGTCTTAGTAACGTTCATGTTGTATGTTTCGTGGGCTATGTCATGGCCTATCAGAGGTCAACACAGCAGAGCGATACTCATTTCCAAGACAGCCTTATCACCTGGTTCTGCAGGCAGGCTAGACAAAGAAGTCCCCAAAAGACAAATAGTCTCAGATGTCAGAAAAGTTACTTCAGTTCTTAAAGCGGCAGCTCTCATCTGCAAGAATTGCCGGCTTCTAGAATAAGGAAAGGAAAATCAGCATACTTCCTCTTTCTCATGCAAACACAAGCAGCGACATTTGCAACTGGCTTCAGCTCAAAATTCAGTACCACTAAATGGTCTCAAAATGACAGGCTTAAAAGAAAGGTTTCAAAGAATCACCTTGTCCTGGAGGAAGGTTAACTTGTTCTTTACACAATCCCATCATTGCAGTAGGTCAGTGGTTTTCAGGCAGGTAACCCCAACGTAACCTGAGGGAAAACTGCCTACCTGGAGAGGTCAGCATTGCCTAGTGTGTGAGTGTGCACCCACAATGGGGAAGCCACAGTACTGCGGGGTTGCGGGTGTCTGCCAATCGCTGACTTAGATCTACTACCAATACTGGGACTAGGATGAGAGATTCCCTTCCTCAGTAAAGCGACCTCCTATGAGAGAAACAAAATCAAAAGCCAAATACGGGATTGCCACTGAGGATGATTTTGATCTGTCTTTAAAAATCTTGAGGAAGCTTGAGTGCAAAGAAAAACCCCAAAGAATTTGTAAAAGAATAGGTAAAAGACAAATTTAATAAAAAACTACTTATGTGGGTGAGAAAAATGAGAACACATGGATACAGGGAGGGGGTCTACTACACACTGGGGTCTATTGGGGGGAATGGGGGAGGGACAGCGGTGGGGGGAGCTGGGGAGGGATAGCCTAGGGAGAAATGCCAAGTGTGGGTGAAGGGGAGGAAGGCAGCAAAACACACTGCCATGTGTGTACCTATGCAACTATCGTGCATGTTCTGCACATGTACCCCAAAACCTAAAATGCAATGAAAATTTAAAATTAAAAAAAAACCAAAAACTACTTATGCCTTAAAGCAGTTTTCCTGTGCATCCATGAACACTAAATATAAATTTTTTTTTTAAAGAGGATACTTTCAGGAAATTGATTCATGAATACCATATGTCTGTTATTTATTTATTTTATTTTAATTTTTTTCTGAGACAGAGTCTTACCCTGTCACCCAGGCTGGAGTGCAATGGCACAATCTTGGCTCACTGCGATCTCCACCTCCCGGGTTTCAGCGATTCTCCTGACTCGGCCTCCTGAGTAGCTGGGACTACAGGCGTGTACCACCACACCCAGCTAATTTTTGTCTTTTTAGTAGAGGCGTCTTCACCATGTTGACCAGAATGGTCTCCATTTCTTGACCTCATGATTCACCTGCCTCAGCCTCCCAAAGTGCTGCGATTATAGGCGTGAGCCACCACACCCGGCCTATGATTTAAAATTTAATTAGTTTAATATGGTTTTAAAAATAGGTAATATAGTCACATCCTCCAAAATTCAAAAGGTTCCATTTGCACACCCGTGTTTATAGAAGCATTATCCACAACGGCCAAGAGGGAGAAGCAACTCAGGTGTCCATCTATGGAAGAATGGCTAAACGAAAGGTGGGCTACACATACAATGGAATATTCTATTCCATTATTATTATTATTCCATTAATATTATTCAGCCTTGAAAGAAAGGAAATTCTGGCACATGCTGCAACATGGATACATCATGAAGACACCATGTTAAGTGAAATAAGCCAGACACCAAAGGACAAATACTGTATGATTCTACTTATACGAGATCCTTAGAGTGGTCAAATTCATAAGAAAAGGAAAGTAGCATGCAGGTCACCAGGCGCTGGTATGGGGAGGAATGGCAGCAGTATTTTAATATGCAGAGTTTAAGTTCTAGAGATGTGATACACAGCAATGCGAATATACTTAGCACTACTGAACTATATACTTAACATGGCAAAAATGATTTGAATCTTTTTTTTTTCCCAAGATGAAGTCTTGCTCTGTCGCCTAGGCTGGTATGCAGTGGCATGATCTCGGCTCACTGCAACCTCTGCCTCCCAGGTTCAAGCAATTCTCCTGCCTCAACCTCCTGAGTAGCTGGGACTACAGTCACGCGCCACCATGCCCAGCTAATTTTTGTATTTTTAGTAGAGATGGGGTTTCACCATGTTGGCCAGGCTGGTCTCGAACTCCTGACCTTGTGATCCGCCCACCTCAGTGTCCCAAAGTGCTGGGATTACAGGCATAAGCCACTGTGACCAGCCAATGATTTGAAATTTTTAGATAAAGTTAACTTCCCTGTATTGTAAATGTATTTTCTTGATATTTAATGGATTAATGAAGCACAGAAATGACTATAAAAATGGTTAAGGTGATTAAAAAATTCAAAAAGTTCCAAGGCATGCATAGTGAAAGTCCCTCTTCTATCATTATCCCTGACTACCCACTTTCCTCCCCACAGGCAATCTGTGCTACAAATTTCTCGTGAGATTTTCTGTTTTCAAGGGAATATAATCCTTTTCTTCCTTTTTTTTTTTTAACACAAAGAGTCAAGTGCTATATACACTTCCTACATTTATAAATGTCTTCAAGGGTTCCATACATTAGATAATGAACTTCATTATTTTTATGCCTACAAAGCTTCTGGTTTCTATGTGCCAGGTGCATAAAGACAGTCCCTAACGATGCATATTTAAATTATTTCCAATTTTGTTATAAAGAACAATGCCGCAACTAATATGTGCTGGTGTATTTGTGGAATAAATCCCTAGAGGCGAAAATTTCGGAGTCAAGGCTGTCTACTTTGCAATTTTATGGCAACTACGCCAAAGACTCTCCATAAAGGTCAGACGAATTTACACTCCCACCCACAGGTATCAGAGTTCCTGTTTCCCCACACCTCAGAGTATGTTTGTTTTCTTAGTGCATTTAAGCAAGAAAAGAAATGGGGAGGGCTGCAGAATAAGGTGTTATCTAGAACGGTCTCCCGGGCATCATTCTACCTGAGTGACAGAAAGCGCCTAGCAAATGTGGTTTGACCTTTTGATGGGACACAATTGGGCAAGTGACGGGGCTCACTGGAGGTAGTGACACACCCCTGAGCACCCCAACACACTTTCCTTAATTAATTGGTTCTCAGCTTAGTACCACAGACCAACCCCAACTCTGACTGACCTGCTCAGGGTGGTAATCGGAAAAGTTAAACAACCTTGGTTTTCCTGAAGGCTGACAAATCACTCTCCAGGCTCACAAAGCTCCTTGCACAAATGAGCCGGCTCTCAAAGCCACTGGTGTACTTGATAAGCAGGCCCCAAAAGGTCCAGAAAACACTTCAGGGGTTTTCACCTACCTGCACCAGAAACAGCCTCTCTGAACACCCTGAATGCCCTCACTCTATACCTAACGGGGCCTAACTTCTTTTAAATAAATAGTTTGGGTAACATGGTGAAATACTGTACACATATTTCACTGTATTGTTATTTTTATAGACTCTAAAAATTATTCAAAATTTTAAAATCCTTTGAGAATATCCTAATTGCTCATTTCTCCATAACACAAAACAATTGATATTCCATAGTAAAATATATTTTCCTGGCCTTTCCGATAACACCTACCACCATATAGCTGTCAAGGTATATTTACAATCTATTTCCATTTCCGCCTCCTTTTCAGCCTTTCCAACTCACAAGCATTAACTGACACAAAAATCAGCGTCATTGAGGTGTAATGTACATGCAATAAAAGACTCCCATTTTAAGAGCACAGCTCCACAATGCTGCCATATGGAGATACATGTGTAGCCACCGTGACTGGGTTCTTTTAAAGGAAACAGCTTCATTCTCCTGCTACTGCCATTTCACAGGCACAGGCAGATCCTAGCCCCCAAAATGCAAGAACTGTGCACACAGCTCCACCACAGTGCTTCCAGCGCCCGGAAGTTTATGATGAAGACAAGCCATATTCCGTATTACATTTCCACACAACTACAATCACCTACAAGTGTTCTTGTCACATCTAATATCTGCTCACCTTAATAAGACACAGTTAAAAGGCCACGGGATTTTGTGTGTGTGCATGTTTTAGAAATTTGGACAGTCATACTCCATCTTGCTTTTATCCACCCAGTGACTTCTCCAGCCTAAAAGCCCTGCTTTCCTCAAGTAAGTTTCAAGAACCCTCTTCCATCCTGCCCACCCTTCCCTAGGGCTTTCGAGTTTGCTTCTTAAAGGACTCACGCAGCCATTCTGTGTGGTTGGACCCAGGCAGGGCAGAGTCCTGGGGCAATTACCACCAAGATCCCTATGCAAATATTTGCGAAGTGCCCCACATTTGCCAGGCACTTAAATGAGTAAGACTCTGTACCTGCCCTCAGTAAGGTCACATAATTCCGTTCAAGCAGCCTAACTAGTGATTTTCTCAGTTGTTTTAGGGTCGTAGCTCCTATGGAACTTGGAGTGAATTAAAGTTCACATACACTGCAGTCAGGCCACACTTACGACTTCCAACCTAAGTTCAGGGCTTTACAGAGGCCGGTGTTAACTTTTATTATTTTGATTTTTGCCCTATTCAAATAACCAACATAAGAACTATGGCAAGATATGGTTAAAACTACAGCAGCTACATAGAAAAATAAAAGTGTTCTCTTATTTCTCCTTACTGAAATTAAAAAGAGTTTCCGAGTTAAGGCTGAATTAGTGTGTATAGTTTTTACCTATAGTGACAAATACATTATTTAAACAAAGGTCAGGCTGCACCGTATTATTTCAAGGGTACTCCATGAAATATTAGAAAACATATTTAAAAAACAAGGGTATATTCTTTCTTTTTCTTTTTCGGAGACAGGGTCTTCACTCTGTTCTCCAGGTAGGAGTACAGTGGTGCAATCACAGCTCACTGCAGCCTCAACCTCGCTGACTCAAGTGATTCTCCCACGTCAGCCTCCCCAGGTGCTGGAGTTACAGGCATGTGTTACCATGCTCAGCTAATTTTTTTTTTTTTGAGATGGCAACTCACTATGTTGTCCAGGCTGGTCTTGAACTCTGGAGCTCAAGCAATCCTCCCACCTCAGCCTCTAAGTGTGGGATTACAGCTGTGAGCCACTGTGCCTGGCCTCTTATTTCTTTTTTTCCCCTATAAAATGGTCAGTATTTCTTTATTCTTTTTTTTCTTTTTTTGAGACAGAGTTTCACTCTTGTTACCCAGGCTGGAGTGCAATGGTGCGATCTCGGCTCACCGCAACCTCCGCCTCCTGGGTTCAGGCAATTCTCCTGCTTTAGCCTCCCAAGTAGCTGGGACTACAGGTGTGCGCCACCATGCCCAGCTAATTTTTGTATTTTTAGTAGAGACAGGGTTTCACCATGTTGACCAGGATGGCCTCGATCTCTTGACCTTGTGATCCACTCGCTTTGGCCTCCCAGAGTGCTGGAATTATAGATGTGAGCCACCGTGTCTGGCCTTCAATATTTCTTTCTTAAAAGAAATTGCTGGTTCTTTCCCTAACAAACTCCTACTCACCCTTCAAGACCAAAGGCAGATGGTAGCACTTAGGTGTTAACTTCCAGAGTCTCACTGACAGAGGAAAGAACCACCTTTGCTGCTTCTCCTTGCTTTCAGCTCATTACCAACCCACAACGATGAGTCATGCCCTGTTTCACATTGCATGCCCAACGATCTGTGTCACTGGGGACTGTCCCAGGTTTAGCACTAATGATCCAAGTCCTGGGAAAACCCTCAGTCCTGGGCACACCAGCAACATAGGTAACTCTACATGACAGTGATTCGCTAGTCAATAAAATAACCATCATTTACAAAGGGCCAAAGCCAAATTCTTCACAAGTCTTACCTTATTTTTCTAATTTAAGGTATCACTAAAAATAGTTATGATGATCCCCTTTTACAGAAAAAGATGTAAGACTGAGAGGAGTAACTTGCCCCAGATGACACGAGGCTCCTGAAACTGACTCTAGGTTTGCCTGACTTTAAACCCCTGTGCTCCTCCCACCACACCGTCTGGCCATCTTAGGCTCAGTGAGAACTGCTCGGAAAGCTGGGGTCAGTTCTCATCTTCTCACCATTACCAGGCCAGCTAGGATCTGGTGCTGGTGCTCACTAAAGTTGCCAGGCAGGTAGGAGGGCCCAAGTGATGGGAAGAATATATAAAAAGCACATTCACATGCACTACCCTTTTTTTTTTTTGAGACAGGGTCTGACTGTGTCACCCAGGTTGGAGTACAGTGGCCTTGGGTTCATGTGATCCTCCTATCTCAGCTTCCAAAGCTGGGACTACAGGCACACAACACCAGGCCTGGCTAATTTTTTTTTTTTTTTGGTAGAGACAGCCATGTTGGTCTTTAACTCCCGACCTCAGGTGATCCGCCAGCCTAAGCCTTCCAAAGTACTGGGATCACAGGTGTGAGCCACCATGCCCGGCTGGCTAATGTTTAAATATGTTTTGTAAAGACAGGGTCTCACTATTTTGCTCAGGCTGGCCTTGAACTCCTGGCCTCAAATGATCCTCTTGCCTCAGCTTCCCAAAGTGCTGGGATAACAGGTACGAGCCTCTGTGCCTGGTCATATGTGTTGCTTTTAACTTCAGTTGCTTTTATGTAAGTGCCACCTGCAGAACACCTAGAAGATATGAAAGCCAGCAAGTTCAGCATGCCCTGTGTTCCCTCTTCGAGACAGCCCGCACCTCTTCCAAAACACTTGGCTGTGTGCAGAAGAGAAAATCCACCCTCTAGGCCTGACCCCAAAGGCTATGGACTTTATGAGGTATCAGGGAAGAGCCCAGAGAAGACAGGTGGCAGTTCTGGCAGGGAGATGCTCAGAGGGGCCAGCTGCCATTTGCTGACACAGGAATTTGGGAAACGTCCCTTGTTTCAGCTGCCTCTACATGGCATGGCTGACATTTTAAAATCTGAATACTGCATGTAGTCACATGATCTATCTTCCTTCCTTCCTTCCCTCTTTCCTTCCCTTCCTTCCCTCCTTTCCTTCCTTTCCTTCCTTCCCTTCCTTCTTTTACTTTTTCTTTTTTTGAGACGGAGTCTCGCTCTGTCATCCAGGCTGGAGTGTGCAATCTCGGCTCACTGCAACCTTGGCCTCCTGGGTTCAAGTGGTTCTCCTTTCTAAGCCTTCCGAGTAGCTGGGACTACAGGCGCGCACCACCATGCCAGGCTAATTTTCTTTTTATTTTTTCTATTTTAGTAGAGATGGGCTATCACCATGTTGGCCAGGATAGTCTCGATCTCCTGACCCAGTCCTCCCTATTTTAAGTCAGAGGCCCCAGAGGGCCCTAGAGAGAGAGAGAGGACTCCTCCAGCGCGCTTGGCCAGGGCGGGCCCCACCCCCTGACCCGCACTCCCGCCTTTGGGCGCCATTGTGTGGAGATGCCGCTGCTATCGAGCAAAGGTCGCAGAGGCTCGGCAGGCCCTCCTCCCCTGGGGGTGGCCGTCTGGCTCCCCCAAGAGGGGTGAGGGGGAGGAGAACGCAAGAGCCACAGATCGGGCCTCGGCGCCACTTCCAGAGTTAATCAGTTTGCCGGCGATGTGTATTTGGCTGTACCCCCGGGGACCTTCCCTGGCCACCCAGGGCCAGAGAATAATTTAAAAACGCTTCAAAGCCGGGGCCCTTCTCGGAGCCAGCCCAATACTGGAAACCTGGCCGGGGCAGCCTTTACTCTTCAAAGTGAGAACAAATGCAGAAGGATTTAGCACTTAGTATGTGGTCAATAAACGCGAGCTCTGCTTTTCAAATCCGGGCTTCCCCTCCCCCACAGGGTGGGCTCAATCCAAACTCACTCCTCCGTCCCTTCCCGACATTCCAGAGGTCGTTTGCATTTTGAACTAGGTGTGGCCACTTCCCTTTCTCCCCCAGCCCCGTGTGCAGGCCCCTTCTCAGATCCCGCTGCGTTTATTTGTAAATCAGTGGAGGCTGAGACCTGTTTGCCGTCCCTCCCTGTCCGACGGCGGAGGCAAACGCTGCAGGGAACCTATCACAACGGTTATTTCCAACCCTGGCTTGCGCGAGAAGAAGAGGCTCCACGTGTGCAAGCGACTGCAGTCCCCGTTTAACTCGGGCGTCATAAACAAGCCCCTTTGGCCTCTGTGTTATTGGGCATTGATGGGGGTCCGCCCCTGCCGCCCGCATGATGCGCCCACGCGTCCGGCAGGAGACACCCGCATGGTGCCGGCTCCTGTTCGGCGCATCTCCCCGGAGTCTCCTTTGCTCCATCCCTCCTTTGTTCTCGGTGTGACACCCCCGACAGGAAAATCATCTGCCACTCTGAGGGATCCTCCAACTGGGCGGCCAAATGGCCCAGAAGGTCTGAGGTCCAAACCACTGTCATCAGTTCCCCGCGGAGGCCCGAGAGCTGACGGGGAGGAAATGGGGGCAGAAACCCAGCGATCTCCAGCGCCTTCCACGCAGCGATCCTGGGCCACTGCCCCAGGCACTCCAGGGAGCCCGCTGGCCTCCCGCGTCACCCACAGTACGGCGTGGCCGCGGCTGACGTCCCGGGCTCCCGGGAGGCCGCACTCGGACCCCACCACGGTCTCAGAAGAGGCCCGGACGGGCAGGCCCGGCCCCCTGCACAGAAGCCAGTCTCCAGGGGCTGCGTGTCCCCAGCCCTGCACTGGCTTCTGCCTGCCCTGGAAACTTCAGGTCTTCAAGGACCTTCCCCAGCTCAAAGCAGGCATTCCTGAAAAACGAAGGGTCCCCAACAGGGCTCAAGACCCACCCACGCACCCTCGCGCCCCTACTTACCAAGATTGGGGTGTCGGGCGGTGGGGTTGGCCCGGCCCGGCAGGCTGTGCAAGACAGGGCTGTCGAAGGGGCCAGCGGAGGCGGCGGCTGCAGCGGCCCAGGACGCGCCCACGTCGGCCATGTAGGCCGGGTAGGGGCTGGAGTAGGAGCCAGCGAAGCCGGCGCGCCCATACTGCTCGCGGCCAGCCAGGCCCGCGCCCGCCGCGGCACCGCCACTGCTGTAGGCCGCAGCTTCCCGGGCCGCGGCAGCGGCAGCGGCAGCAGCCAGGGACCCGGTGGTCCCGGGAAAGGAGAAGCGCGGCGACACCGGCGGCGGGGTATAGGCGGCTCCGTCGGCTCCAGCCTGGCTCCAGCCCGGGCTGCTCTGCTGGGTCCCCGGCCCTGCACCCGACGGGGCCGCCCCGGAGCCGCCGCCTGTGGCGCCTCCGGACGCTGCGCCCGCGCCTCCGCCCTGGAGGTAGGACAGGCCCAGCACGGAGGGTACCCGCGGCGTGGGCACGTAGACCGGTGAGGACGCGGCGCCCGCGCTGTGCATGAAGGCGCCGGGGCCGCCCGCCTCGTAGGCCCCGGGGGGCGGCCCGTGGTTGGCGGCCATGGCCAGGCTCTGGTACATCGCCCCGGTGAACTCCCGGCTTTCAGGGTCCTCCCACTCCTTCGCAGGTCAAGGAGCCACGCGGGGAGAGAAAACGACGGCGACAATAATATGCGTGAAAGGAGCTGTCTCGAAGATCAAAAGTCAAAGGGAAAAAACCAAATCGCTTAAAAATATATACGTATTAAATCCGGCATTGAGCAAAAGACTCCAAGCTCCTGTTGACTCCGGAAAATCCTAATTTGAATTTTTGGTGGTTCCGGAAGGCGACGCAGGCGCAGCTGAATTCACCCAGTGCCTGGAGGTCCGG
Organism: Saguinus oedipus; assembly: GCA_031835075.1. Taxonomy (NCBI): domain Eukaryota; kingdom Metazoa; phylum Chordata; class Mammalia; order Primates; family Cebidae; genus Saguinus; species Saguinus oedipus. The sequence continues at coordinate 35,889,293 of CM063182.1, read as the reverse complement.
AGCGCCTATGTAGGGCAGAAGACGGAGGGCGCGTCCAGGCCTGGAGGTGGCGCATGGACCTTCAGGTCCCCTACTCGTCCCGCTGTGAGGCCTCCAGGAGACCCGCAGCTACGGTCAGGCGGGCGCAGAAGTGCTAGGCTGGCTCCAAGGCAGAGGGCTAGGCTGGCTCCTTCCTCCTCGCTGCAGCCGGGGTCCTAAAGGAGGAACGACAAAAAGACACAGCGGTTCATCCCAGAACTTTCAGAACCCACTCTCCACCTGCCTGGTTGCTTCATCCACGCTGCAAACGAAGTCACCACGGGGGTTTGGGGGTGCAGCTGCAGAGGCCCCGCAGTGCGGTGCCAAGAAGCGGCGGCCTTTGTTTTGTGCTGTCGTTGGATCAGGCGTCCCAGGCAAGCATAGGGAGGGGCGCCCCGGGGACCAGGGGCTTCCCGGGTCTTCGGCATGCAGTTTACTGGTTGTGATCTTGGTCAATTATTTTTGTATTGCTTGTCCCAGAGGTCTTTAATGTTACCCTATTCTGCAAGCATATATTTGGCACAGTCTAAGTCCAAAAGTTTGGGGTTAATGCAGCGTGCCTGGGATCCAACAAATCTCTCATCTCCTCTGTTCTCCCCATCTCTCCCCGGGCATTCTTGGCCTAAAAAGAACTTTATATTGTCCTTGAGGGCACAAGGACAAACTTTTTACCAAACAGTGACCTAACGAAGTTTTGTTTGTAATCTTAAAGATATATATATAGAAGTAGAGTCCAAATGTTTATAAGTGAACAGTGGTGTCTGCTAAGTCTCATGAAGAGGATTGAGAAACTCTCATCCATACACTGCACAATGTGGACGTCAAATTGGATAAGCTACAGGTTTCTTGCAAACAGTTATAATTTAGATGTTTTCCAAATTGTATGTCAGAACCAGAAAAGTGAAAGGAATGTACAGTGTCCCTTTACAGAATAATCCAGTGGACCATTCTAGTTCACGGAAGGGGTTCTTCATGTAGAATCACAAGTTACCCACAGGCAGAATCATCACACCCACGTGGACGCTTGGGGAAAGAGCAGTTTGTGGAACCTGATGATATGCTTCCCATCATCCTGCGTTTTGATATTATCAGGCAGCTTTTCTGATAAAATAAGAGCTCCACTTTCTGAATTACCTGCTGTCTGAATTACCTCCAGGTCCTTTTCTCTACAGCTCTGCTAAGTACAGGTGTCTCTCTTCATTTTACAAGAGGGAACTGAAGCACTGGAAACTTTTGAAACTTGTCTAAGATCAAAGTACAATCAGAAGGGGTGGGGGAAGGGGATGGGATCAGCTGGGCTCCAAGGGCTTGAGGCTGTCCACCGCACCTACATTTCTCTCTTTAAGAAGAGGCAACTACTCCTGACAATGGTATCTTTTTTATTTCAATAACAGACTTACAAGGATATTAACTCTATACTGAATCCAGGCTCTGACACTTACAAAATGAATACCTTTAGACAAATTACTTAGCCTCTCTGTGCCTCAGTTTCCTCCTCTGCAGAATGCAAATATTAAAGGTACCTATTTTGTAGAGTCATCATGAAGCTTAGGGGTGACGATTATAAATTAATATTTGTAAAGCACTTATAGCAGATTTTTATAAAACTGTCATAAAAGGCAAAAAGAAAGTTCTAAATAATAGTTGACTATTACTACATATTTCTAATGTAACACAAGAAAGTATGTCAGATGTATGTACTATAATAAATGATCATCTTTGTTATTGTAAAAATCTGGAAATGGAATCTTTAATAATCTTTAATACACACTACATAGTACTTTTCACCATTTTTGCAACATCACTAGTAATCATAATGGAATTAATAGTATTGTATTGTATTACATAGTCACATGGTAACTCCTAAAAGCTTATTTGCTTTCAAAATATGCAATAAACTATTGGTTTGACGAATAGTTCATTCCAGCGAGTTTGGTTAGATAATAGGAAAAACAAAAAAAAATTGACCTGAGGTCACCAGCTTTTCCTTTTGAAAATAAAGTTAAATAACTATAGGTTTGCCTTAATAAAAGATCCAGTATTTAATTTTTAAATCAAGTCGCTGATCTATTTCAATGTATTTTCTGTAATACTCAACTCCTGTAGTTCTCCAAGATAATATAATTTTTTTTCTCTCATAACTACGGAAAAGAAAGGAGATTAAGAATTTTGTAATCCAACTTCCAGTATACATACAGGTAGCAATTTGCAGCCTTTGAAATGTAAATACCAAAAATGTTACAAATCTAATATTTGTATTTATCACATTCGCGGCCTTTTCAAATGGCTGATACGTGGCCTTAGTTGGATTACCAGAACAGTAGAAGGTGGAGAAAATACCCCTCCATACCTTTCTGGAAAAACAAGAAATTAGCTACTTTTGCAAAACACCTGGTTGCTGAAATTGATCCTGGATCCTGCAGCCGGTGGAGAAAGCCCAGCAGCTCCTGAGACTGCCGGAATCTGGGAGTATTCGCTCTTCTGTTCACTCGTCCCAGTTCACCCCAAATTCGCAGGCTCACAGGAAACGTGTTCTCCTTTCAAGAATCAACCAACAGCCCTCTTCCGATCTAGTTTTGAGAATGGGAGAATTGCAGGCCCCCAAATGTCCCCTTCCCTTTCCAGGACACTCCTCGCTGACCTGGGCTCAAGCCTCGGCTCTTGGCCTGCAGCAAGGAGGACGGTCACACGCTAGCCGGCACAACCAAGCGGGCCACAGCCAGGGAGGAGACACAGACTCGTGCGGAGCGTTACCTCCTCACCCCAGTGCTTCTTTAAAAGCCTAAAACCTGCTGTCGCTGCCTTCCTTTTCTGGGAACACAGGAAACACTTGCCCGAGGCGCTTCCCCGACCTCTACGGTGCGGGCCGCACTGCCCCACGGCTTCCACTGGCCGCGGGTCCCTCACCACGCTCTTCCCCAACCAAAAGGCCCCTGCTTTCCTCAACCTCGTGGCAGTCCACCACCCCGGCATCCCCCTCTGCCCACGGTGACTCCTGAGCCCAAAGCCGAGCGACAACGCCGCGGATCCCGGCAGCGCCGTGACCGGCGGAGGGAAGTCGCGGCTCCGGTCCAGGTTCGGGCCCTCGGCCAGTTTCAGGCAGAAGCAACGCGGGTGGGTGGGGTGGTGAGCTTCCAGAAGGGCATTCAGTCCCTGCACCCCAGCCCTGAGGGCGAGGAGGCTGGCCAGAAAGGCCATCAACAGTCCAGCGGCTCAGCAGCCGCCCCCGGGCCTCGAGCACCTCCCAGGACCCACTAGGCCCTGCGGCGCTGCCTGGCACCGCTGCCCCGCGTCCCTGGAGTCGCTGGTGGGCGACACGCCTCCTTCTACTTCCCTCCTTGTACCAGCGGCCGTGCGGCCTCTCCCGGATCCGTCGGTCTCGGCAACTTCACACGGCCACCATCACCACCCAGGCCCCGGCCTGCGAAGTGCAAACAAGGGCGGGAGAATGTGCACCCGGGGGCAGGGACTGAAAGCGTTCAAGTTCACAAGGAAAGAAACCAAAGGCGCTTCCAACATTCCTCTCTGTCTTGCCCCCAGATCTTACTTTGACTTAAAGCCATTGCTAAGGCAAAGTCAAAAGCAGAGCCGGGTAAGCCAATTTCGAGGAAGCGGGTAGTGGATGTCTCTTTTCCTCCCACTGGCTACGTCTCTACCTCCAGACCGGCAGAAGCCGAGGAGCTGCGAGTTTGGGGGACCGCGGGAAAGAGCGAAGAAAGAAAAAAGCCCTACCTGCCCGGCCTGGAGCTTCCGCGCGCGCTCCACTGGGCGGCCCCGGAGCTGCAGCGGCGACGAAGCCTCTCGCGGCCTCTGCGCCGGCCGCCTCTGAGTCCACAGCTCGCAGCTCGGGTCCCCGGCCCAGCGCGTCGGCCCGCGGGCGCTGACTGGCCTGTGGGAGTCACGTGCAAGGGCGGGGCGGGGGAGCGCGGCACCGGCTGCACCTCTGTTGGGCGCCGGGCTGCGGGACTGTGCGGAAAGCTCCCCCACCAGGCAAAGTCCAGGCGCTGGGGTCTCCGCGGATAACACCCAGTGTTACCGCCAGGGCTAGGGGCTTCACCCGCAGCCCAGCCAGAGGTCGACTGGGTTCGCTGTGGTGCCCAGGGACAGCTTTATTACTGAGTTCCTTTTCTCCCTCCCCGCCCCCCTTCCCGTGGTCCTTATCCCGCGCGGTGGGCGAGGGGCGGGGCCAGTAGAGGGGAAGGTGACCTCTTGGGCTCAACTCCCGATCTCGTGTGGGGTACTGAGTCACCCGGGGTACCCGGGGCTGGACGCAAGTTTCTGGGCAGGGGTAGTGGGGATCCACCCAGCACCGGACTCCGGGGAGGTTCAGGAGACACCCAGACTGCCTCCTTAAATCAGAGCGCAGAGACCGAAGCCTCCCTTTTGCCTTCCCAAAAGCCCAGGGAGATGGTCGGGAGCCGAGGGTCAGCCCTCTATTTTATGTGTTTATGCAAAGTGTGCATCCCTTCCTGGGGACGCTTCTCATATCCTGTGGCCTCCTGTCTTTTAATCTTTCTCCGTTTTTTCTGCAGCCTGCGGCGGCCGCTGCACCAATCCAAGGGACGTAGCAAGGGCCGGGGAGCGCGGCGGTCCGGGGGAGCTCCTCCGTGGAGGGGGCTCTCAAGGGGCTGCAGTCCCCTCTCCGGAATGGAGGAGGGAAATGTGTCAGGCCTGAGTTGAGAGTCGGCGTCAGGGCCTGGAGGCCCCTGCGCAGCGGGGCTGCCAACCGGAGAGTCCCTCCGACAGGTCTAAAGGTTAATAGAGCAATCACAGGGCCCTATTACCGCGTAAAAATAACCCATCGATTACCGCAGCCTTCAGCCCCAGATAACAGCCGGCGGGTGGCTCTCAGGCTTTCGGTTAAACTTTTTTTTTTTTTTTTTGGACCGCGTTTTTCTCTCCAGCACAGGCTTCTCAAACCAGATTAGAGGGATGGGGGAGGGGGAGGGGGAGGGATACCACCCTTCATGAAACCCGTGTTGCTTCGAAAGCAGACTAGGGACGCCACCCGCTTCCGCAGTCGGAAATCGGTGGTGGATTCCCGGCCCGAGTGAAGGCAACCCGGGCTCTAAAGACGAGGCCAGGACTCGAAGCTGGGTAGAAGGAAACTCCCGGTGGGATATTGGCCAACTCCCGGGGATTCTCAGGAAAATCCCAGAGGAAGAAACCAGCGCAGCTGCGCGGGGAATTCTCTTCCCTGAATGAGGTGCGGAGGTTCACCGGGGCCCAAACAGAGAAGAGGAAACTGAGGCCGCGTGGGGCGCCCAGCGGCGAAAGGCCCGCAGGCAGGCTGGACGCACTGCAGCCTTCCCTCGAGACCCCGACCGGCCTGCGCCCCGGAAGCTGGGGCCGCCCATTTAGGGTTTCTTCTCCGACTTCCCCCAACTCCTAGCCTGCTCCTTAGTAGAACTGGCGTCACGGACCCGAGCCGTGTGAACTGAAGGGGTCCTGAAGGATCTCGGAGGCCGGTGCTGGGGAAAAGCGGTCCCCGGAGCACACTCCAATCTGCGATCCTTCAGACGCATCGGAGAAGGAAGCAGATCCTTGTTCCCGATTTGAAACCCGCTCTCATCCTCGTGGGGGTGAGCGAGAGAGGCACGAAGCCAAGGCCTGCGGCAGGGGCCTGCAAGGCCTTTCTGGAGAGTGGGAAGTCTGGGCTTGGGCGAGTGGGAAGCTGCCCCGGCCTCTCCTTTCTCTGAGGAAATCTTTGGCTCCATTGCTGCCCGAGATCCCAGTCCCAGAGCTACCACCCACGCGCGACCATCAAAGGGCGAAAACAGCTCAGTCTGAGGGACCAGGCAGTGAATTTTCTTAGCAACAAGCCAGGGGCTTGGGGCTTAGTGTCTGGCGGGGCACCATCTGAGCGGCCTCCTGACACCCAAGGGCACGGGCCGCTCCGACACTGGCTTCTCTGAGCAGTGCCAGATGGGCCACAGCAGGATGTGCGGGGTCTTACAGCGAGCCTTCACCCTAGTCTCCTGCCCTCCCTAAACTTCAATCCCCTCCTCTGTACACTGGTGGAGCTGTAACAGGCTGTGCTCCCGGTGGCTGCTGCCACACCCCTGGGTGGAATCGCCTGCTTTTGCTGGGTGCTTGCTGGCGAGGAACCCCAGATTTCCTGCTCCCCCGCTTCTACCAGCCCCAGGCCACCACCCCTACGACCTCCCACCACCCCGGCCCTTTACCCACATCTTACGCTGGCACTCCTAGTGGGCTGAAACCTGGGCTTCCCTGACCCAGGAATATTCACTGTCTCTGGAAGGCGCCTGGGACAGAAAATTTTGTTTCCTGAGGCGTCTTCCTCTAGGTTCAGCGCCCCAACTTTCTCCCCAAGGCCTCCGCTCAAGGACAGACCAGGGGTTGGCAAGCAGCCTGCTCTTTTGAGGGCGTTTCCTTTTCTCTCCTTTCCTCCTTTGCTCGCCCCCTCCCTCCCTCAGGCCAAGCGGGAGCCGGCAGGTTGGCTGCAAGTTGCCAGGAGCGCGGAGCATTTCAAGGCCTCGCTGGCCCGCCGGCTGGAGGAGGTTTATCCGCTGCCTCTCTCGGTTCCCAGGCTTCTCTCTCAATCCCGAGGCCGCTGGGGAGGGGGGCAGCGGGTGGAGGCTCTGAGGTCCGGCCTCTGGGCTATTTTTAAGGAAGATATGCCTGGGCTGGCCTGGGTAGAGTGGCCCAATCCCTATTCACGTCCTCTCTCAGCTTTCCTTTCCCATAGTCTAGGAAGAGAATTTAACTGTGAACATCTTTGACCAGCTTCCCTCCCTCCCCAAAAGCCTGGGTCTAATGACGCAGCGTCAGGTCATCAGATTTTAGACAAATAAGAATTATTTAGGTGTACTGTACTCTTTTTTTAAAAAAAAAAAAATCTCCGAGACAAGAAGAGTAAATTGCATTACCCTATCCCGTTAAGGATTGTGGACTTGAGCTGGTCCAAACACTAGAAGAAGCAAATTGTAGGCTGTGCATCATGTACAGAGGAATCTAAACTCTGGTTTTTCCCCGAAATAAAAATAAACGGTGGATGCTGGAACTTGCAGTGAAACCACTGACGGTTTCCTAGCGTCAAGTTCCTGCAACCTTTTGGTGGGACGTGTCCGAGTTTGCTTTAAACCAAGTGCAACGTCTGAGACCATGATCTTGGCCGCTGCATCGGAACAAAAGCAACATCTGAAAAAAATTGGCGCCACCAAGGTCCCCAGAGTCTTATAATCGAAAACCAGAAAACCCTAGAGAGGGGACTACAGAAGTCAAACCTCGTTCTATGGAACGAATTCCTCCAAGATATGGACGCGCCTCGGCGGACCTGTCTGCGAGGGTTCCAGACGGACCTTCAAGGTGACCCACACAGAACGAATGTTCGGGTCGGCCCCTACACGGCCCTGGCTTCCCGCGCCGGGTCTGGGTGCCCGTCTGCGAGTCTCCTTCCCTGGGCGGCTCTAGATTCTCATCTTCGTGGGCCGCAGTGCCCTGAATGAGCCCCCGCGGGCGCGGCGCCGAGAACTAGGGTGCAGAGCAGGACGCGTCCCTGCTGAAGGAAAAACGGTGAACGAATTCAGCTGCAAGGCCACGTACACCTACCTACCTTCCTTCACGTCCGAAGGTCCGTTCCTCGGACACTCAGAATTCTTGGGGATACCGGGTGGACGTAGAGCCCCCCCCTCCCCGCCCTGTTTCCCCGGAACGGTGCTCGCAGCCGGTTACAGATGACGGGAGAGGAAGCAGCAGCGCTTGTTAATGGTCTTGCTTTCGAAACTACTACTCTGCGTTGCAAAGCAAGTACAGGCTCTCCCTCGCAGACCTCCGAAAGTGCTTCCGGGCGCTTCCAGCCCTGTGGCCCAGAGTTTGTGGCACACACCCTCATATTTTATAATCATTTCCAGATTACAGAACACTTTCAAATCTCATTTTTCTCTAGGGAACAACAAAATCATTAGCAAGAGGCAGGGAGAGAAGGTGTTATCGCCCTCACCTTACAAACCAGCACACGGAGGCTCAGAGAAGTTAAGGCATTTGTCCGAGGTGGCAAAGCAAGGGCGAAACTGCAGGTCTAAATCTTAGTTCTTTTTTCCCATTCTATTTAATATTGGCTTTCTACCATGAAAAACTCTTTTTAAAAACTGTCTTCTAAGAATTTTTCTAAGTTTCCTTTAATGCGCATGTTTGACATTTAAAAAATAAAATCAATGTTTAATAAAGTTTATATCTCATAATCTAAGAGCCCACAGGAAGGGGAAAACAAGTGAAAAGGAATCTCTTAACATTTTTGCTGAGTTCAGGACAGATGCCAGAGCCTTTTTGAATAGGGAGGGCCTCTTCAGGTCCAGGACTGAAGCCTGCTCCCGGTGCCTGCACGTCTAGGCAGGGGCTCCAGTAGGTTGAGGGGCACCAGTGCTGGAGACAGTGCCCACACCGGTGCCTCCAAGTATGCTACTTTTCCTGCTGCCAACCTAGCTCCCTCTCTCGCTCCTCATCCAAGGACCTCGGGACAACAGCAGCCCGAAAGAGTGGCCAACACCTGCTCAGGCCACTACCACCCAGGCCATAGGGGGTCTTGTTCCCAGACTGCAGCCTCTTTGAGTCTGTAAGGGGCCCTTTCCTTGGGGACTGCCTCCTCTGGGATCCCTCCTGGTGACATAGGCCCCAATTCTTTCCCAGGTGGGGCCTCACTACTCCCCAGTTAGAGACTTCTGAAGTCGCAGTGCTGTTTGCGCTGAGCCCAGAGCAACAGTATGGTTAACATCCTTGGACTAGGAAAGCGATCTTGCACATTATTCATTCCTCTGCGTCAGAGTAGAACACTGGCCAGGAGTGGAGGGTTTGCCCACCCTGGATGGCACGAATCCCGTGGCTTCACCCGCCAGTGGAGCTGCTACCACCTACAAACCAACAGCCCAAATCTAGTCTGCCCCTAAGGACACCCTGGGGTCCCCGGGTCCCGGGGGCTGCAGGAAGAAGGGACTTCCCTGTGCACAGTAAGGATGTGGGAGGTTGAGCTGGGAACCTGGCTAGATGCTCAGGCTGTTAGATTGGTGAGGGAGGCCGCAGGGCTCTGGGGGTGAAGCCTGACCAGAAGCCAGGTGCACTCTTTCCAAGGGACACGGAACACAACCTGTAAATCCTGGACAGATGGAGGGACCAAGTCAGCAGGATAGAGGAAAAAATGCAGGGTGAGGAGTGGAGGAGGAGGAGCAAGAAGGGGGAGAGAAAAGGAAGGGAGATAGAGGAAGGCAGGCAGAGACCAGGGCAGAGAGAAAAGAGTGGCCAGCAACGGAGAGGGAGATGGGGATTCATTCACTTATGCATGCATTCATTCACCCACTCATTCATTCATTTCACATTTACTAAGCACCTACTCTGTGCCAGGAACATTACAGGCAAGGAACAAAATAGAGAAGAATTCTAGCTTAAGGCGCTTACATGCCATAAGAGAAAAACAGACAATAAATAAGTCAAATACGGAGTGTTGAATGATGAAGTATAGAAAAACCAAAGCAGGGAATGGATGGGCAGTGAGTGCAGAGATAGAGAAAGGAGAGAGACCACAGATCCTGGGAAAAAGGCAAGCTGGGACTTGGCTAGGAATCAGAGCCTGGGGCCTCCTCTGAGAGGAAGGAGGCCAGAAAGGGCCTGGTCTGGGTGGGAGGAGAGAGAACCCGAAAGGGACGAGGTCAGCCCATAGTCCAGGGCTCCCCTCGCCCAGCTCCCCTGGAGGTCAGTGCTGATGGTGGGGACACTGGCCAGGCCCAAGACCTCCACGCGAACATCAGGGGACTGGTGGGTGCCCGAGAGATCTGGCGTTCCCTGAGCCAGCTCCGCCCGTTTCCACAAAGCTCCCCCCGACACCGTGGTGGTTGTAAGGCCCCACCCGCCCAGCACCCTTGCCCTCGCCCCGAGGTGACCCGGAGTTGGAGAAGACGCCCAGGCAGGCGCCGCGACCTGGCGCGGCGAGCTAAAGACAGGAAAGTGTCAAGGAAGCGCGAAGCCCAAGTGCGAAAACAGCCTCTCGCCCGCAGGCGGGGACCCGGGGTCCTCGGAAAGGGGGGCTGTGCTGGGGCCGGAGGTCTCACCGTCCTCGGCTCAGGCGAGGACCCCTTCAGACAGGCCGGGCTTTCCTGTCGGTGGACAGGAAAGTGGCTTCCAAGACCACCTCTCCCACCCCAAGCGCAGCAGGTGGCCACAGAGAGCGCCGCTCCCCTCCAAACACCGCCTCCCGAGCTAGGAGGCTCCTATTGTTAGAAATCGTCGGTTTCGTCTAACAACAGCCACAGGATAGGGAGGCAAGGGGCTTGGGATAGCTAGATGGCCCTTCTTCTGTCAAAAGGCTGTTCACTGTATTCTGAACGGAGTGTTTTTTTTTTTTTTTTTTTTTTGAGACAGAGTCTTGCTTTGTTGCCCAGGCTGGAATGCAGTAGCGCGATCCCGGCTCAACCTCCGCCTCCCGGGTTCAAGCAATTCTCCTGCCTCAGCCTCCCCAACTGCTGGAACTACCGGTGCGCACTACCACGCCCAGCTATTTTTTTTTTCCATTTTTAGGGTTTTGTTTTGTTTTGTTTTGTTTTGTTTTGTTTTTAGCAGACCCGGGGTTTCACCATATTGGCCAGGCTGGTCTCGAACTCCTGACCTGGTAATCCACCCTCCTCGGCCTCCCAAAATCCTGGGATTACAGGCGTGAGCCACTGCGCCCGGCAAAACAGAGTGAATTTTAAAGACGACCCTCCCACTCCATTTCTTTGTGGCTGCTTTCCACTAGTCTTCCACATTCGTCCTGTGCGAGGAGGACAGGGGCTCTCGGGTTAAAGTGGGAATTCTGGTGCTGCCCCCGGGGTCTTCGGCAGAGGTGCTAATGGGGCTAAGAGGTGCTAAGGACAGGGGCTCTCCGGTTAAGGTGGGAATTCTGGTGCCGCCCCCGGGGGTCTTCGGCAGAGGTGCTAATGAACAGCAAATTGCCAAAGGGCAAGGAAGTGAAGAGAGAAAATCCAAGGCGCAAAAGGGATTCAGTGAAATGGAGCCCTCCGAAGCTAGGTGACTGGCCCAGCTCCCCGTCCCCGCACAGGCAGGGTCGGTGCAGGGCTACCCCGACCTCGTCTCCTCCTCCCTCTCTAGTTTCACAGGTCTCCTTGGGAGGCCTCCCGCAGTGAGGGGCCGACTCCACCCCTCCCCCGGGAAGTCTCCGCAGATGCGCAGTTCCAGAGGCCCACACTCTCCCTGAGCAGTGGGTGGGCTTAGGGGCTGGTGAGCTCAGAACAGGTAGAGTAAATAAAAGATTGACTTGCCAGCCCCGTTTCCCAGTCACCCTGGGAGCACTTTGCTTTACTGCACTTCCAAAGCTCTGAATTCGTATCTCTCTTTCCACACACCACTTGCCGATGCACACACCCCCTCCAAACACTGCTTTTTGTCAGGGACCATGACGTCAGGGACCCCAGTCTTTGAACGTGGCCCAGCAGATATACTATTTTCAACGAGCTTCAGGACAGGAAGAGCTAAATATTAGTTGTGTTTTAAGTTATAAAATAATATTGTTTGTATCTTCAAAACCTACAGCTTTATTCCTACTTGCCCCAAAAGGGAAACCACCCAAATGATCCTTAAGCAGGGAATAGGTAAACTGAGGTACATCCATGCAATGGAATACGACTCAGTAATGAAAAGGGAGGAACATCAAACACACCCAATAACCCTAATGAATCTCGAACACATTCAGCTAAGTGAAAGAGCACTCAAAAGATTGTTTACAAAATCCACGTTCTATGACATTCTGAAGACGACAGGACAACAGGGGCTGAAAACAGGCCAGGGCCAGGGGCTGGGGAGGGGGAAGAGTTGATGACAGAGGCGAGGAAGGAATTCGGAGGGGCGCTGGCTCTATTCTCATATCTTGTGAAGTCACGACTTGCGTGTTTGTCAAGACTCAGAAAACTTTACACTAAAAAGAGTGAATTTACTATATGTAAGTTGCACTTCAAGAAATCTGGCTTTTAAAAAGGCAGAGGGAACAAGAGCACAGGTGGGGCAGGATAAGACTCTTCATCTCCTGTTCTCTCCAGCCCCATCCTGTCTTTAGTGCCACTCAGAATCCCTGGTACACGTTTGACTCCCACCTAAAATACTTTAGAAGTGTGATTTGTATACAAAAGAAAGCCTTTCATTTCTTTTTAAAGGATCATGTTTCAAGGTTGGCCCTCCCTATCGCTCATCCTCCGTCCACAGGAATGGTCACAGTGCTCCACCCTGGGGACAGCTCCAGTGCGTATCTTGAGCACTGGCCGCAAACACACAAGCACACGTGTACTCAGGTCCTCAGCAGACTGCAGGAAGCATGATGTCAGAGTGAAGGTTATCCTGCTCTCAAATCCTGAGAGTCTTGAAGTCAAACAGCAGAAGCTTAGGGATCACTAAGTCCCTTTGAACCACCTGAGGGCTGCCTCGGAGAAGGTGATGGGAAGCAGGGAGAGTCAGTCAGTCCTTGGAGACTGGGTTTGGTCCAGCTGGTCCCATGAGGCAAGTGAAAGCCAAGAACTGGCCTTGAAGGAGAAACGCTTCAGCCCCTTGAGAGTAGGACTGTATTTCTGAATGGGCCAAGGGAAAAAATTCAGTGAGACATGGCCTTTTCCGTGCAAGATGATACTGTTCTGCAGAACCCATTGCTCTGGCTCTGATTCTTAAGTCAATTGCCATTATGCTCAGGTGCAGGTCATGCTGTTCTCCTGGACGGGCTACCATCGGGGTGCAGGGCAGCAAGATGAAAGGGCTCTGCATCAGATGAAACCACACTCCAGGCTTGTACTTACAGCAATCATCATCTAGTGGATATCACATGAGTGCCCAAAGCCACTGACTGCCTGGGCCACAGGACGTCTTTGCTACCTTTGCTCTTCAATAAGTGTGAGGGGGCTCTGTGTGTGTGTGTGTGTGTGTGTGTGTGTGTGTGTGTGAGAGAGAGAGAGAGAGAGAGAGGGAGAGAGAGGTGTGTGTGTGAGAGAGAGGAGAGAGAGGTGTGTGTGTGAGAGAGAGGTGTGTGAGAAGTGTGTGAGAGAGAGGGAGAGGAGAGAGGTGTGTGTGTAAGAGAGAGAGAGAGGAGAGGTGTGTGTGTGTGTGTGTGTGTGAGAGAGAGAGAGAGAGAGAGAGAGAGAGAGAGAGAGAGAGTAGACCGGGCACGGTGGCTCACGCCTGTAATCCCAGCACTTTGGGAGGCTGAGGCGGGTGGATCATGAGGTCAAGAGATTGAGACAATCCTGGTCAACGTGGTGAAACCCCGTCTCTACTAAAAATACAAAAAATTAGCTGGGCATGGTGGCACGTGCCTGTAATCCCAGCTACTCAGGAGGCTGAGGCAGGAGAATTGCCTGAACCCAGGAGGTGGAGGTTGTGGTGAGCCGAGATCGCGCCATTGCACTCCAGCCTGGGTGACAAGAGCGAAACTCTGTCTCAAAAGAGAGAGAGACAGAGAGAGAGAGAGATTGTTTCTACTTATTCCCAGAGTTCTTGATAATATCATTTCTAACTCCAGTCATACCTCTGTGATAATGGAAGAAAAATGGATGTGAGATTAGCAGACACCCACTAGTCATTGATTTTAATTTCATCCTTTGAATTTGAATTTAAAATCCAACACACCAACACTAAGAAAACAACCATGAATTAAAACAAACAACCCCCAACAAGACATTGTTTCCTCTTAGGAACACAGCAGTTTGGCTTCCTGGATCTTCTCTGTCCCCCATCCTGGGAGAGCTTGCAGAGGAACCAAAAGGTGACGAAGGAAAGAAGTGACTAGGATGCAGTCCACGGCCAGGAGAGCTGGTGGCAGGGCGGTGTTCTGGGGGAGAAAGGAAAGGGGTCCCTGAGGGCCGCGCCAGCTCCGACCTTACTGAGGAAGGCCTCAGCGAACCAGGCAATGGTTCAATGGGGCAATGCTGGGAGCCTCAGTCTCTCTCTTATGAAATGAGACTGAACACCTGATCCGTGAGTTCTTTCAGCCTCCATGCCCTCTGATCCAGGATTATCTAAATGCCCTCACAAGAGCTACAATTCACAAAGCAAGCATGTATTGAATGTGTACCATGTGCCAGGCACCAAGCAAACTCGTAGATACAAGGATGAACACCAGCTTCTACCAGCAAACCAGGGAGCAAAAGTGTCCTGCGGACAGGAGCAGCAGCAAGCACTGGCAAAGACACCAGCAGGAAGGGGAACCACAGCACCGCCTTGGGGGAGAGGGCAGCTGGGAGAGGACCTAAAAGAATTCAAGGGACGCATTACTTTTAATGTGGCCGTGTTTCTCCCGCTCTTTTACCTACTACCCTTTCTGGACCTCAACACACACACCACACACACCACACACACACACACACGCAGCTGAGGGGCCTGTGTTGGGGGGCAAAATGCCTGCGGACTCTGTGCGGTTGATGCACTGACACCACTGACATGCACAGAGCCTATGACTTCGCCCTTTTCACACATTCGATGCATATCGATCCTGGTCTTGCGGATCGGAGCGACGACGCTGTGGAGGGCGTAAGGGCTGGGGATGGGGGAAGGGCTTCTCTTTCTCTTCTTTCTCCCCTTCTTTCTCCTCTCTTTCCTCTCCTTCCTTCCTTCTTCCTTTTCTTCTCTCTCTCTCCTCTCTTTCCCGGAGTTCAGTGCTGCGATTTCAGCTCACTGCAGCCTCTACCTCTTCAGGCTCAGGAGATCCTCCCACCTCAGCCTCCCCAGCAGGACCACAGGTGCGCGCGCCACCACGCCCGGCTAATTTTCTGTTTTTGTAGAGATGGGGTTTCGTCATGCTGTCATGGCTGGTCTCGAACTGCTGGGCTCAAGCGATCCTGCTGCCTAGGCCTCACAAAGTGCTGAGATTGCAAACGTGCGCCACCGCGCCCAGCGTGCCGAATCATTTCTGAGCTTCCTTACAGCTCTTTAGGAACACATGAAGGCCACATAGTTGACGGTCACTGGGATTGAGAGCGGAATGAAGCCACGTTTGTTGCCGGGTGGAGAAACGCTGCCTGCGATCCGCGCGAGCGTGTTGGGCCCGGCTCCCGGGTGAACGCGGGCCCGGCCCGCCCCGCGCAGAGGCCCAGCAGGCGCTCGCAGAAGCCCCGGTGCGCGGCCGGGGTGCAGCCGGGGTGATGGATGGCGGCGGGGCCCGCGCCTGGCAGGCCTTATTGATGAGGTGCGCGCTGACCGCCGCAGCGGAACCCCAGGCGGCGGGAGGCGAGTGCGCGGCGGCGGGCGGCGCAGACTCGGCGGCGCTCGGGGTCAGCCCCCGGCCGGCCGCCCCCGCCTCTGCCCGGCCTGGCGCCCGCTGCGCCGGCCCCGCTTCCTCCCCTCCGCCGCCTCGCTTCCCGCCCCCCGCCCGTCCGCGCCCTCGCGTGGGTCCCGGCGCCGGCTCCCACGCCCGGCCTCCCAGACTCTTGGCGGGGCGACCCCGCACCCCACGCCCCCAGCTCCCACCCGCGGCGGAGGGAGGCGCAGAAACCACGCGCCCCAGGAGGCGGTTCCCGCCCCAGCGCACGGGCCGCGCGCCGAAGGATCGGATTCTATCCGGATCCGCGTGAACATAGTTTCACGGGAATTATTCACGCTGTGAACGGGAGGAGAAATTCAGCACCCCGTCAACATTCCATCAGGGTTCATTCGCATTCTATAATGATGGATAAGATAGGTAGAGAAATCAACGTAAATACACCTGCGTGTAAGGACGGCTAGGTCTTGCGTGCTACTTTTGTATATTTCTGATTTTCTCATGGTGCGAGTGCCCTCTTATCACAGTGAACTCACTGTCGTTGCTGTGCTTGAAAAGGTGTGGTGGGTTTACTCTCCACTCTGGGCTCAGTTTCCCCCAGTTCCACCTTCCTCCCTCGGGTTGTTGCCTCATCTTTCTTCCCTCGACTTTGGGGAAGAAGCCAGCTCCTGCCTGCCTCACCTGTCACTGGCCCTTTCTACGGAAAGCCCCCGGGGCCACCTTCTCTGTTGGTGACATAAAGGTGAGGATCGTGAATAGATCAGCTGCAAAGCACTCTCCGTGAATGAGAATTAACGAAGAAAGTCAAGGCTAAAACAACACGGAGCATTTTATGGTATAGAGTGGTGTGTGTTTGTGTGTTGTTTGTTTGTTTGTTTGTTTGTTTGTTTGTTTGTTTGTTTTCTTCCTTTCTTGAGTTGCAAGCTAGCCCTGGCCAGGGAAAGGTTCTAAATTCTTCCTCAGAGGTGCCCTAAGAACTGGAAAACAGGTAGTCTCTTCTCTGGGGCGACACAGGAAAAGGAGGGAGGGACCCCAGGCTGCTGTGACCTGAGCGTCATTGTCGAGCGAAGCTTAGGCCTTGCGGATCTGGATCCAGTTGAGGCTGGAGGGAGATCCTTGGTCTGGGAGTCAGGATTCCGGGGTTCTAATCCCACCACTGCCACCAGAGGAGCACCATGCCCACAGGTGAGTCACTTAACTTTCTAAGCGTTGGTTTCCTGTCCGTAAAATTAAGAGACTGTACTAACCTAGGTTCCTTCCTATCCCAACATTTGGCGACTTTAAAGCTCCCCAAATCCAGACAACATGGAGAAACTCCATCTCTAATAAAAATACAAAAACATAGCTGCTGTGATGGAATGTGCCTGTAGTCCCAGCTAGCAGGGCGACTGAGGTGGGAGGATCACCTGGGCCCCAGAGGTCAAGGCTGCAGGGAGCCACGACGGCACCACTGCACTCCAGCCTGGGCAACAGAGTGATGCCCCATCTCCAACAAAAGGTGGGAACACCAGGTCCCCAAGTCTGAACTCAGTCTCAGCCATTGATAATTAATGTGTTCAGTGAGGAACTCAAATGTGAGGCCCATTTGAATATGCAAAGTAAAAGGTTTGGATTGCAGATGAAAACTGGGATCCATTGACTAGGCAAACATTTACTGAGTAACACAGGGCATTGCTATATGCCAAGGCATAGCACCAAGTATGCTGCATGGATTGATTATCCACACACTCACTCATCCACACAATCACTCTGTTTCCTCAGTTTCACAGATGAAACTAAGGCATAAACTATTAAGCAACTTGCCCAACTTAATGGGCGGTGGGGCCCAGACTTCAATTCAAATAGGTAGGCTGAGTTTGAAACTCAAAAGCTGCTCCTGTGCAGGGTATCTTCTTACATAACTTTTTTTTTTTTTTTTTTTTAAGAGACAGGGTGTTTCTCTTTCACACAGGTTGGAGTGCAGTCGTGCAATCATAGTTCACTGGAGCTTCAAATTCCTGGCTCACATGATCCCCCCACCTCGACCTCTGGAGTAGGGAGGAGTACAGGTGTGCACCATCACACCTGGCTATTTTGTTTGTTTTTGTAAAGACGGGGTCTTGCTATGTTGACCAGGCTGGTCTGGAACTCCTGGCTGGAGGGACCCTCCCACCTCCCTCCCACCTTGGCCTCTGGAAGTGCTGGGATTACAGGCCTGAGCCAGAGCCACCCCACCTGGTCAGCCTTTAAATACATACATATATATATGTAACTTTCACCCTTATTCCAGAATCAGTCTCTTTCCCTTTCTGGTTCTCTAGCCTGTACCACATTGTATTTTAGTTCAATCTCTCTACACATCTGCCTGTCTATATACCTCTCTCCCCCAACTTTTAGTCTTTTTGAAGGCAGAAATCTCATATTTGACATCTTTGTAATTTCCAGCTTCTAATCTACAGTAGACATTTTTTTAAGTCTACTGAATTGAATTTTAGAAAGTGGAGAGTCCACTTTGTCCTAATGCAGTGTAAATCCCCATCCTTGATGACTGAAGATTGGTATCAGGGTTGTGGCTGACACCGTGGTCTCTTCCACTGTGTGCAAACACAGAGGCTCACACGCGGAAGATGCCACGTGACGCCTCATCAGCACCTTCGTCCTCCATTGGTGGGTGATTATGGCCCCAGGTACCTTTGGCCCATTTATTAGTCCTGAGACAGCCTCTCTCTGACGCTGATATGGAGCCCTGGAGTTGCAAGGGACCTCAGGGATTCTGGTCCAATCCACTTACTTTGCAGAAGAGGCAATTAATACCCAGAAAGGACTACAGAGCCATATGCCTATGTAACAGCACAGCCAGGACAAGGTTCCCTGGGACCCTGCTCATCCTCTGTTCTTCCATTTCAACATGCTGCTGTACGAACTGATATCTCCCCTCTATACATTGAATCCCAAGGCCAAACTTCCCTCACCCTGATGCAATCACTAGGGTGAGAGGATCAGAGATAAGGCAGCCCTGGGCTCTGGGACAGAGCCTAGAAGTCTGGCAACCCGGTTAGAGCTGCTACCCACGCCCTTTGCAGGCACTGGAAACAGCGACCCTGGCCCAGCCAGGGGTGGGGGTGAGTGGAGGCTTGAGGATGAGGTAAAGGGAGGTCACAGACATTCAAAGCCACAGTCATCCCATGCCCTACTTAGACTGGAGATGAAACAAGCCAAAATGGGCAAAGGCCCACATTACTTCTCTAGACTGAATCTCTTCCCAATGGTCTTGTGGACTCAGCCTTCAAAATAAAGAAAAGAAGGTAGCCAGGTGAGTGGGGGCAAAGCGGGTGGGTCCTTATTCTGATTCTCATTGTTTAATGGTGCTCCAGTGTCCTGGATGCCTGAAAGAGGCCCTGTGCAGGCTGCAGTTTGGGCAATCGTCAGTAATATACACATTTACCTGCAATTTCACATAAATTATATGGTCATTCTAGTATTAGTCACTTGAATTTGCTGAGCCTCAGTTTCCCAATATCCCAAGTAAAGGATTTTGAGTAAATGTCTTCCCATTTCTTTTTACACTGGAACATGTTTCAATTTTATGGATGCAGGGCCCAGAAACGAGTGGTTACTGGCTCCAGAAGGCGTCTCACCGCTTCTTGTCTGGGCAGCTAAGAGCAAAGTCACTTATTGTATTTGTTGCTGCTTTGTTATTGACATTGAACTTTGGGTCTAGGTCCACCACGGGAAGACTGGGAGCGATAAAAATATGAGGTAAACAGACCTTTCTGAATAACACATGGGAGTTCATTAGCCCTCACCTCCCAAATAAGTCATCTGTTGATTTTATTCATTTTCTGCAAACATTACAAATATAACTGCTATTGCCTCCATTGGCCCCTCATCCATCTCTTCACCAGTTTGTGCTTCAGCAGATTTGGAGATTAGGTTCTTAATCGGGGCCATCAATTCTTTGTGTTATTCTCTGCCTGTGAATTTTCCTAATGCTATTCGCATGCTAAAGATATGTCACTGGGGAGAAGGTTGAGGCAAGACCACCTCCTTAATGTGCTCCTAGATGTGGCTCCTCCAGTCACACCAGGCAATCTTCCCATTCCTCCTGTCCCCATGCACACATTCCCCTGACACTCACTGACTCTGGGCATTACATAAAGTCCCCACACAAAGACTTACAGAGTTGAGATTCAAGTCTGTGTGTGTGTGTCTGTCTGTCTGTCTGTGTGTGTGTGTGTCTGTGTGTGTGTATGCACAGTTTATTTTGTCACCTCATTAAGTTTAAAAACTTCTTGATGGCTGGAATATCACTTAAGAATTGTTTAATCTCCTACAGCAATTTCACAGAGTAGGCACCCAATACATACTCAAAAGAATGAATTAATAATTAAATATGTCTGAAGATCAAATACAGAGCTCTGCATAAGAAGTGTGCCTATTTGTGACATGCAAATAATTTTCCCCAAAATTATTCTTTTTTTCATTTCAGGA
This sequence comes from Saguinus oedipus, assembly GCA_031835075.1. Classification (NCBI taxonomy): domain Eukaryota; kingdom Metazoa; phylum Chordata; class Mammalia; order Primates; family Cebidae; genus Saguinus; species Saguinus oedipus. The sequence continues at coordinate 35,869,567 of CM063182.1, read as the reverse complement.
GGCCTCAGGCACAGACGCATGATGAATGTGTAGCTTTGAAAACCAATTTGTTTTCACTGTTTTCATCTCACGTGTGTGTGGGGCTCTTGAACTGCTATTTGCTTCACTTTATAACTTGCACCTTGGAGAGGCTGGTTGATAAATGAGAGATGAATAATTCCTTATTGCTACTTATCTGCCAAATCTATAAACTGGTGTCAGCATTTACTCAGTTGGGTTTAAGCTGTGCCTGCTATACTTATTAACCTGCTTAAAATAAGCCATAAAAATGGGCTTGGTAGAAGGTACTTTTAACTAATTTTTAAAAATGGCATTGGTCATTTTCCACGAACTCATGGAGTGACCTTTGGCAGGCAAGTTACTTAACCTCGTTGGGCCACACCTGCAAAATGACGCAGGGGCGGGGCTTGATCAGCTCTAGGAGCCTTGTAGCCCTGTCGCTCTTTGGTTTTCGGATGAGTGCGGAATCAGGGTAACCCTGTCAGAGCCTCTACTTGTCGGTTCATGTGGGTAATCTCACATATCTGCGGCATTTCTTCGGAGGCTGAGGGAGGCAGCAGTCAGTAGTGAGAGCAAGGCATTTTGAGTTTAATTCTCTTACTTATTAGTACTGTGACCTTTGGCTTTACCGTATCTCTGGGTCTCAAATTTTCTCATCTATAAAATGGGGGAAATTCTCTGATAATACACCGATTAGCCCAGAGGGTTGCTGCGAGGTTCAAATGTGACGTATATGACAGCAGTTTGCTAAACCACAAATATTATTTATTGCCCCCAACTTACAGATGAGGGCACAGAGCGCTGCTTGATGAAGAAGTGTGTAGCAGGGCTGAGAGGAGGATTACTTGACTGCTCTCCGTGGAAATTATTACAAAACTGTACTAAGATGAAGCACCTAGGATACTTCTCTGGGACGGGGGACGGAGGGTGGTCTATGGATGCCTAATAAACACCTGCCTGAGGAGCCATTTCTGGGACTCCTAAATGGTACAGTGATAAGAAAAGCAGTCAATGACACACTGACCCACCAACCCCAGAACTCCTAGCTGGCAGAGAAGGAAGCATTTTTCAAAGACAAGGGAAATCTGTTCCCTCCCGGCTCTGTCCTCATCACTGCTTACAGCCCTGGCTTTGTCCTCCCCACATCGAGAACAAAGGAGTCTGCTCAGGCTTTGGAGTTGATCCCCTTCCTAGAAAAGGGGCAGATAAGACAACTGCAGCTGAGGATTTTGTTTGTAGGGAATTAAGTCAACAGAGGTGTCTGGAACTCACCCCTGCAAGAATCAATCTTCTAGAAAGTTCCTACCACTCTGCCTGTGCAGTGTGGGGGCTAGAAAATGACATGAAGATGGCTATGGGGACTGTCTGGGCCGTGCTTGCCTTGTAAATGAAGGGGGAGACATGAGCTTAGGAAGAGCTGCCTCCAGTCTACAGAAAATTCTGTGGTTTGCAAAAATTCTACTCATACTCCATTATCAACAACCACCCACCCACCTGACCAATAAAGACCAACCTCAAAGTTTTTTTTAAGTGTAGTACTTCAAGAGAGAAAATACCATTATTAAATAGTAGTTTAAGTTTGTATTTCATACCGTGTTCAGAATGCAATTTATTTGTTAAATGTTTATTTGCTAATTAATAAAAGTGAAATTGGTCTTTACTTCAATGTTACTTTTATCTTCTGTTGACTGAGATGTGCTACATTAAGAAAAAAAAAAACCCAGTACAAGATCTTCTGAAGGTCTCCTAAGTGTACGGTGGGATTTCATTTCTGCTTCCTTTTGTGACCACTCTCCTCTAGCCCCATCCCACACCCTGCTCATAAAGTAGGAGGAAGGCGACCGTAGCCTCTGTGATCTGCTACATATTTCTCTACAAGAGCAAACTATTTGAGTTTCAAACCCGGCACCTGACATTTGTTAAGAGCTGTCTTTTATTCCGTTGGTCTGCATTCCGGTCCTTCGCTTTGGCTCTCTGCGGCCTTCCTTTCTGAACACCTGGCTTCTTGGCCACCACCAAAGGTCTTAGACTTTCCTCCCCAAGTCTCCTCCTTTTCTCCCTCCCTGGGGTCTGAATAATCAACTTCTATTTGCAGCTGGCCCCCTGCACCTGGCCTCATATCCCCCCACAGCCTCCTGCCAGAAAAGGGAGTCGTGGAAGAGAAAAGAACTTAGACAATTATTTTCAATTTCAGAAACACTCAAGGTTGCACGTGAAATTCTCAGACAATTTGGACCTGAAGACATTTTCTGAATGAGGAGCGGGAATCTATTCCTCATGGAAAAATCACTCTCGCCGACTGTCAACATCTCTAGCCTCCAATCAGGAGTCCAGGCCTGTTCTTGGAGTTTTGAGTCCATTGAGTTGGGGACCCTAAAACTGAATTCTGTGGAACAAATGCTTTGCTATGAACGCACAGCAGTCATAAACGTCTTAGGAAGCTGGACAGATCCTGGCACATCTTCAATCTGGCCAATCTTCCCCCCCTCCCCAAAATATTTCTTTTTTCTACTTCCAAATAAACCTGAGTTTGTCACAGTCCATCTGGAAATACAGCAAAGTATAACAGGGAAGAGCAAATCCGTCCTTAGCCACATTTGGCAGAAATGATGGGAAATGTGAGTCCTCTCTTTCTCGATTGTGGCAGAAGTGTTTCACAGTCTGCTTTTATTTTTTAAGCATCGAGACTTTTCATGTCATTGACTATCTTAGGAAAACATAATTTAATGATCGCATAATGATTTCGTGTAGTTCATGTAAGTAAACGCTTCTTGTTTAGAGTTTAGGTTATTTTCTATTTTTTGCCTGATGAATAATGTTCGGTGCATCCTTGTCAAAACGTAAATTTTTCGAAGTAAAGCCTCTCATAAACCTCTGATTACTTCCTGAGGGTAAATTTCTATTACCAGAAAAAGTGGGTCAAATAACATGACCACTTTGTGGATTTTGTATGTCTGCTGCCAAATTGCTTTTCAGAAAGGTTGCACCCATCATTTCCACAACCACCACCAGCAGCAGTCAATTTTGGTAAGCTAAATAAAAAAGATATTTATTGGTGTGTCAGATAAATTTCTACCTCTTATTAACTTCTGAAGAGTTTTGAAGTAATAGATTAAGAAACAAAACACAAAGCCCAATAAAAACAAGGGAAACATTAGTGTCCAGCTGAACACATGATCAGCTCGGGGATTAGGGCATTCTGTCTGTGCTCCAAGGTTTGTAAGCATTTTAAATTACAAGAAACTGAAACACAGAAATGGGAAGTAATTGGACCAAGAAAACACAGCCAGTGAGTAGCAGAGATGGAATTCAAATCACATCATTCTAAAGCTGGAGTCTAAACTCTTACACGGACCTAGGACAATGTACATGTAGGATCTCATCAAACCCCAGAAGGTTCCAGAACATTCTTTGTAATGAGTTTATGGTTCAGAAGTCGGCTTTTGTGAGCAGAGACTACAGGGAGAAATTTTATCTTTGAGAAAGATGTCATCTTCAACTTTTGAGAAGCACATTCCCGCATCTTATTTTTAGACTATGCTAGAAATAGAAGTGAAATAACTGGCTCAAGGTCACCCAGCTTGTAGGTGGTTGTGTGGGAACTGGAATCCAGGCTCCCGCAATTCTTTGGCTACTGCCTGTAGAGTTTTCTCTCACCTGGCAGCAAATATCCATCATAGCAACGGAGGAAGGTCAGGTTGACTAAGGCCTGCAGCGTCTTAAAGTTTCAGGGGGTTTAGTACCCAGCAATGCAGGGAGCTCTATCTCCAGGGGAAAGCTGGTGGGAGCTGCGGCTGGCCAGTGAAGGCTGAGGACGTGGTTGCCCTTGGGCAGTGGAACCCTTACTCCAGGCGTCGGCAGGTTAAGACCGTTTTCTCCCAGGGAAATTCTTTCCCGTTCACCCTCCACTTACAAATGGGAAGCCCACCGGGAAGCTGCAGTTCCCTGAGCTGGTGGAGAGGACAGGTAGGGGCCTGTGGAGGGCATTGTGGGAAGGGATTCCTGCACTGAATGGAAGGCTGTACTAGATAACCCTTGGGGCCCTTCCAACGCCAAACGTCTCTGATTTGTGTGTCTTGGGGGAAAGAAGTGAGCAGTCACGGGACTGAAATAGTTGATTTAGGGTCCCGCCCCAGTCGCCGGCTTAGTCCTCATCTTGGGCAAATAATTTAACCTGTCAGTACAAGGCATAAGGCCTGGCGCAGAGGAAAGCTCGGTAAATGTTTGCTGAATGAATGAATGAAAGAATGGGCGGACGGATTTAGTCTCCCTAGTCTCAAGGAATACTGGTGAAAGTTGGAATCGAACCGCGCCCCTTGATGGGTGAGTTTGAATGAGACAATGTAGAAAGCATGTTGAACTTCTTAAAAGATTTAAAAAAAAGATCCTCCCAACGCAAAGGATTCTGTTTCTTCCTAACACTCACAATGGGTAGAATTACAATTGACCGGCATCAGCAAGCATAATACCAGTGGTGAGTTTTGATTTCACACAAAAGTCTCTGTTTAATTAGCCCCTGCCACCTATGGGCCAGCTATGCGCCTCCCAGGGCCGGGTGGAGCACGCCAGCCCAGTCACTCGGTCCTCCCCAGCCCCGATAAATGCCGAGGTCTAATGGATTGCTCCTGCTGCTGTCCAGATTAGATAGCGAGCCCCTCCATTATCTCGGCTGGAGCAAACCCCAGTGGCCACCACACCAAGAGCTTTCCAAAGCAACCCAGCGGGAAGGCTGGGGAAACCCAGAGAGTAAGAGACCAGAGAGCTGTAGAGAAACGCCGGCACTCCGAGGCTGTTTCCACCTCCCACAACTTTCTCTGAACCCAAAGTCTTGTCCCCACACCCATAGCATTTAACAAAACAGGTCTCCGTTGTGGAAACTAGCTACTACCTACTGAATTCTCGGGAGTAGTTCTAAGAGGGTAACTGTTAGATTCTGTGTCAGCCTTTGAGAAGTGAGGACTACAGGACCACACCCCCTCCCTACATCACCACCACCAAGGGGTGTTTTTGCAAAAACGGGGACTGCTACTTCTGACCTGTAGATAGTAGCTTTCCTAATTGTTTTTTTTTTTTTTTCTGCAATCATTGCAGAAGAGACGCAGCTGATTTTCACACCTTCCTTCTGAATTGCTCATGGTCAAGTTTTACCTGTTAATAGTTTTGTTTCTTTAAGAAAAATTTTGTTAGAATTTTTTTTTTTTTTTTTTTTTTTGAGACAGTCTCACCCTGTCACCCAAGCTGGGGTGCAATGGTATGATCTCGGCTCACTGCAACCTCTGCCTCCCATGTTCAAGCTATTCTGCTGCCTCAGCCTCCCGAGTAGGTGGGATTACAGGCTTGAGCCACCACAACCAGCTAATTTTTTGTATTTTTAGGATCTTTCACCATGTTGGCCAGGCTGGTCTTGAACTCCTGACCTCAAGTGATCTGCCTGCCTCAGGCTCCCAAAGTGCTAGGATTACAGGCATGAGCCACCCCCAGGGCCCAGAATTTTTTTTAAGAGTTAAAATTTTCTTTAAGTTTCTTGAAGAGGAGAAAGCTTCTTATAAGCAAAATCTTGTCTCTGTTTTGTTGGAAATGAAAAGCATCTACTGTCTATGAGCACTATTCTGTGAAATAAAATTCTCATGGATGATCTAACAACAAATTCTACATAAAACAAATAGTAAGCACTCGAAATCATTATTTATCTACAAGGAAAGCTAATTGTTCTATCATTATTATGATAGAACTACTGTGATCTAACAGAAAGCAAATAAAATCTTAGTTAGTGAACAAGGAAAAGTTATCTATTTCTACCATATCAGTTTCCTGTTAAACCTTTAGTTAGTGGAAAGCTACAAATAAACGAATTGGCAGGAGAAATCATCTGACTCCGTTTTAAAAGATTCTACATTTAAGAAATTCTTCATCACGTTTTTGAGTGAATCAATCTTGTCAGACACTACCTAGTGCTTGGAAAATTATTTTTAGTGTGCCATTATTTAGAGGTAAAAATTTAAAGGCAAATAAGATGGCTACTGTGCAGTTTAATATCCAGAAATTAAAATAATTCACAGACAAGAAGCTTTCTGATTCATCAAATAAAACATCCTTATCGAGTAACTTCTGTGTGCAAGCCGGACATCAGAATCAATAAAAATGAATTTATTATGAGGTGCAGGACCTCAGGTCAGGGTGTGAAAAGACCCAGCCAGACCCGGAGGACCAAATCTGAAAGCGTAGAGTATGTCTGGGAAAACCCGTAGTTCCTAAATCAGCCGGGTCTGCCCAAGAACAGCGGGAAAGAAGACAGGCAGGGAAGGAGGGAAGAAGAACCGACGCTCTGGACAAAGAACAAGTAAGCGGGGAGATTTTAATTAAGAAAAAAAAAAGGAAACTTTGCAACAGAATTAAGGAGAAGGGACGGAGAGAAAAGGGGAAGAAAAAAGGGAAGGGGAAGATGAGAAACGTTAACAAGACAATAGTAAACGAATAAAGAAAATCGTTAAGAACAGAGGGTGGAGTGGAGGAGGGAGAAATTATATATCAACATCTACAGAAACAGCAGCAGCCGTTCCCAACAGGGACCGACCCCTTCGACCACCACGAGCGTCGCACCCCGCACGGGGACGGGGTCCTCGATCTGGGGATCGGTGCCGGGATCGCAGCTTCGGCCCCAAGTTGAGCCAGGCGTGGTCCTGGAAGGGTCTGCCAGGAGTTTTTGTGAGACCGAGGGGGACGAGTGCTGGGAATTTGTTGGGTTCGGGGCGCAGGTAGAGAAGTGCTGAAGACAGTGGTCTTCCCCGGAGGAACCTCAGCGTGCAGAAGCCTGGGAAGCCAGTCACTCCCGCACAAGCCCTGTCTCTAAGCGGCGAGAAATCTCTGCCTCCGCATCCCGCGAAGCCCAGGGCCTAAGACTAACACCCGAAGGTTCTTCGCACGGAACGGAGCTGGAGATTTCCTGGGCTCGGTTTTCGGGGTCAGGAACCCTGCGAGCCTGGGGGTTCACCCATGCCCCTCAATGTCCCTCCAAACCCGGCCACATTTCGACCTATCTGGCGCCAGATTTGAAGGAAGGCATTGGATTTGTGCTTTGGAGGCTGGGGTACGGGGTGCGAGGGGTCTCTCCGCAGGGGATATTGAGATGCCAGCAGCCTAATCTGGGGGACACAGTGACCATTTCGATGAAACACCTACTGTGATCCTTGGCCTCTTTAGGGACCTCACACAGGCGGTCGCAACTGACAAGAAATGGGTCAGGGGCTTCGCTCCGTGTCTCACTGCCCAGAGCGTGGGGACAGCGGCGTCGGGGCGAGCAGGGTAGGGGCCGGTGAGCGCCTCGCCCCGGAGAGGGGTGCGCAGAAGCCGGGCTCTCCTGGCCGCCCCAGGTATCCTTGCGCAGCGGAGGGAGGACTCTGTGCTCCCAAATGGGGTCTCCGGAGCAAAGGGCGACCCGAGACAAGTTCTCAGCAGCGTCAGGCCTGGCCAGAGGTCACGCGACTGACGGCAGCTCCGACCCTGCTGGCCGTGGCCTGGGCTTCCTGGCCCACCAGCCTGTGACCCCGAAGAACGTGGGCGTGACACCGTCCGAAGTGACCTGGCCCTTGTGGCGCCAGATGGGTCGAAATGCATCCAAAGCAATCCGGCTTCAGCCTTGCCAGGAACTGAGAGGCGATGAGAGGGAGCTCGTCGGTCTCGTGGGCCGAGGGCAGGAAAGTGGGAATGAATCCGAGGGCCCAGGTTAGTTACTTGCGAAGATTAGGGGACTCCAGGGCGCGTTGTGGCGCCTGTCGGTGGGGATCCTCCGAGCCTCGTGCTGCTAAAGGACCCCCCCTCCACTGGCACCGCCTTCTCCCCCGTCTGCCCACTCTCGCTTTGCACCAAAGATTCAGCTGGCGGTCGAGACATTCCGGACGCTAAGCGGCCCCGGAGCGGCCTAGGCGGGAGCAGGGTTATTTACAGAGGCTCGTTCTGTTTGCCCGCGGGCTGAGCGCTCCGATTAATTGGGAGTCTCTCTCGGGAAGACCTTCTCCGTCGGGAAGTCATTTTGCCACCCTGGCAGGAGAAGACCCCGGCGCGGTGACTTTGAGCCGATTGACTTGTTCCAATCTTTCTTTCTTCTCATCAAGCGGGGAGTGCGAGAAACAGAGCCCCAGTGCAGGAAAGACTTTGTAAACTATTCTGCCACACACAGCAGGGACTAAAACTAAAGGCCAGTTAACTATACTGTTACCCTCTTCCTAATCTTTCCCACGTGGGGACACTTCTCTGCCTATTGGGGGTGTCTCTGAGGCTTACTGCGTTTCCATTATTTGGGGGTGTCCATCTCCCTCCCCACCCCAAACTCGCCGCTGTAAAAATGTCACTTTCCGTTCGCTTCTCCAAACAGCGCAGGGCTAGTACTCTTTGCCCAGGACCCGGCCCTCTCTGGGCTCGCCGGGATACATTTAAGACCGCGGTTGCTCGGCTGCCCTGGGGTCGGGCAGGCGGGGCCGGGGGCCCAGGCAGCGGGACCAGCTCCTCTCCCCGGCTGGGCGCCCCGCAAGCGGACCAGAGTTGGGCCCGAGTGTGGACCCCAGCAGTTCCCGGGTTCCTTTTCATTCCGCCGCCAGCCTGAGCCGGCTCCACTCTCCTCCCCTCCCGGCCCTGGGCCGGAGCCTGACGCCGCCTGGTTTATTGACCTTAGATCGGCTTCGGGGCTTTATCAGACCCGGCGGGGGCGTCCCGCGGCGAATGCCCCCCCCCCCCCGACACCTCTAGTCTTGAAGCGCGAGTCTCCTTTAAGCTTCTTCTAGAAACTTCCCCTTCCTCCCCAGTCCCGAGTCTGAAAACCTGCAGAAAAATCGCCCGAATTCGAGTGACCGTGGAGCTCTGAGGCAGGGCCTTCAGGGCGACGGACATTCTCCTGTATTGCACTTAGATCTAGATAATTCAGGTGAAAGTGGCCCCCCCCCCCAATTATTCGGATAATTGCCTCGAATCTCCACTTCGTGCAGTGTTTAGACAATTGGAGATTGATGGCTTGAATTTAACCCTAAAACCTCTCCTCTTCTCTGCTCCAAGATCTAAAATATCTCTGAACTTTACACAGGCAAACTATAATTTTCTGTCCTATAAATCACTTGGCAAATATAACAAGGCATTAGAAAGCTATTTGAAACTAATATTTTATTAGGCTTGAGAATAGAACAGGGATAAAACGTAATTTATAAACATGTCCTCAATACTAAGCACACAAAATTTGTCTTTAAGGCTCCCCCTCAATCGAACTCATGAATGCAAAATCACTTTCAGAGACAAATTCTTAGAGGAAAAATAAATTTGTAGCAATGATTCTATCACTAAAAATAAACTCTGTAAAAAAACCTCATAAAGTGGAACTTTCAAGTATCCTTTACTCTAGACTGATTCATCAAAATAAGACCAGCAGAAACAAAACATTTGCAGCACTACAAATAGTACAACTGCTGCCACGACTACTTAAAAAGCCAACCCAATTTTGTGATGATGGATCACAGGATTCTAGCAACCTTACATAATCCGGCTTTCCCTCAATTCAGATTGGCACGTCCCCGATTTTCCCTGCTAAAACCCTTTCAATTTCCCTTGAATTTGGACAACGTACAGAAGAGCCAGAATATCAGCCCTGGGAAAACATTTGCAAGGGTGAGGAAGCCAGAGAGTTGGGCAGGGGAAGATAAGGAATGCAGATGCGTGTAAGTTTTGTGACAGTTTTTCAGTTCACCCTCTAGAAGCCAGCAGGACTGCTGACGATGGAAAGATAGTCAAAGGGAACAATTTTCTGTTCTCTGCTTGGCAAAGCTAATATTTGTAGTAGGTACACCAGGACTGAGAGGCTTTGCACTCAATCCTGCTCAATTCCAGAAGAGCACTTGCTGGGTCCTCCTGAGACTCCGGAGTGAACAAATGCCATTGTCTGCTTCCAGCCTGCGAGCATGTGGACGAGGCCCAGAAACCTGGTAGCTTTCAGACTGTCAGAGCCTTGATTATGACACTGACCCGTGCCTTCTCAAAACTACACTCCTTCTCAGAGCTCCTCTCCAAAGATCACCCCGCCCGCCCGTTGAACTCCTGAATGCAAAATCACTTCCAGACACAAATTCTCAGAAGAAAAAGGAAAGTTGTGGCGATGATTATGTCACTAAAAATGAACAAAAAAACAAAAAGTTCATAAAGTGGGACTTTCAAGTATCCTTTACTCTAGACTGATTTATCAAAATAAGACCAGCAGAAACAAAACATTTGCTAGCACTACAAATACTTAAACAACCACTGCTACTATCTTTTTTGACTCAGCCTTTTTCTCAGCTACAAATAAGATTCAAGACTCATTTGCCCAGACTTCGGCTTTATAGGAAGCAGAGGTAAGTTGGACTTGTACACGAAAGCCTGTGCCACCGAGAACATAGCCACCAGGCTCTGCGAAGCATGCAGTGGGCCTGGGGAGAAAAACACGATCGCTGCCGCGGATCTGTAAGGTCCACCCCCCTCCCATCACAGGTCTGGCTCCAGAATAAACGGAAATTAAACCCTACACCAAGCCTGGCTGACCCTTGATCTGCGAATAGGCAAAGGGAAGTGTCCGGCCCCCGAGGGCTGGAGACCTAGTTACTAACTACTCAAGCTCACAGACGGGAAACACCACGGAGACTTTCTGACCCAAAACCAAACTGGGCTGGGTCTCACAGGGGCCAGGAAGGGTATATCCCTGACCTTTCCAAGGGTGTTCTGAAGAGGACACTGATGGCCACAGGGACCCCAGGGGACTTGGGCATGCTGGAGGAAGCAGAGGCCAGGTGGCCTGGGATACCTGGTCCGAGCCCTTTGAGCTCTGCTGTGTGTGTGAGCTCTGCTGTGTGTGTGTGTGAGCTCTGTGTGTGTGAGCTCTGCTCTGTGTGTGTGAGCTCTGCTGTGTGTGTGAGCTCTGTGTGTGTGAGCTCTGCTGTGTGTGTGTGAGCTCTGTGTGTGTGAGCTCTGCTCTGTGTGTGTGAGCTCTGCTGTGTGTGTGAGCTCTGTGTGTGTGAGTTCTCTGTGTGTGTGAGCTCTGCTGTGTGTGTGTGAGCTCTGTGTGTGTGAGCTCTGCTCTGTGTGTGTGAGCTCTGTGTGTGTGAGCTCTGCTGTGTGTGTGAGCTCTGTGTGTGTGAGCTCTGCTGTGTGTGTGTGAGCTCTGCTGTGTGTGTGAGAGCTCTTCTCTGTGAGCTCTGCTGTGTGTGTGAGTTCTGCTGTGTATGTATTGATTTAGGTTTCTTCTGACACACCAGCCATTCCGTTCTGTTTCCAGTTGTCGGAGTGGAAATGGAATCAGGAAATGGAGAAACTGAAATGCCACTTAATTGTAAGAAGGAGAAACAGAGAAGGAAAGTGGGACGGAAGCTGGGCTGCAGCCTGGCCTGCACAGAGCCTCCTCCTTCCTCCCCAGAGGCCTGGGAGCCTCCTCACAGCCTGGGGCTTCAGCCCCTCGCTGGGGAAGCCTTGCCCTCCCCTCCCCCATCTCCCTCTCCCCACAGCTGGAGATGGTGAGCACAGAGAGCGCCCTAAGCCTTCCATCCCCCCAGCATCCTCGCCTCCCCCGGCAGCGGGGTCACCAGGAGGGCCAGGAGGGGACTCACCCACGGTGGGAGCCGCGTCCCTGCGGCCCAGGGACTCCAGGCTGCTCTCAGCCAGGCGGGAGGGAGACTGTGAGCTGAGTCTCCCAGCTCCCTCTGAGCTCCCAGCTTCCTTCTCAGAATTAGATAACAGGAAAAATAGATAAGAGAAGTGGTTCATTAATTCAGCAAGCCTTTTTTTTTTTTTTGGTATGTGTAAAAGTGGAAGGAAACCCTGGTAGGGAATGAAGTTCTGGCTGGAGATTTTTTCAAAAGTCAATGTCCACAAGGTTCCAGAGATGCTTCTGGAAGGTCACTCAGAAGGATGCAAGGAACCGTCCAGCCTGGGGAGAAATGCTGAGCTCACAGTGTGCGCTTCCTGCACCCCAAGACTCACTCTCAGACTCGCCTCCTGCCTGTAGATTGAGGTGGGAGGATGCTTTGTGGCACTGGCTTGAGTTGTGCGATTGCTCTCTGACCATGGAAATAATAGCAACTGAAGGGCAACCCCTCCCAGCATGGCAAGGACAAGCAACGCCTTTTCCCAAGCACTGCTGTTACAGCACTTCGAGCTCCTTGCAATAGGGTCAAGCAGGCAGACGCTCTATCCATAACTCAGATGAGGTCACCGGCTCAGAGAGGTAAGGAACGTGCCTGCGGTCAAGTCACACAGCAAGAAAGCAATGGAACTGGCACTGAACTTCAAACAGAAGAAATGCATGGCTTCTTAGAATTGGAAGAGACCTCAGAATTCCAACCTCCAACTTAAATCGGGAATCCCCTGCGAGGCGATTATCCGTACTGTACTTGAATACTCTTGGTGATGGGAAGCTCATTCTCCGCGTGCCATGGCGTGCAGCTCTGTTGACCACCACACTTTGCTGCTTCCCAAATGACCCAGCATTGCGGGGCTGGGAACACAGCAAGGCGCAGGGAGCTGCAGCTGTCATGTGATTTGAGGAACCAGGCAAACATCGCCCTTGACAGCTCTGCTGTGGAATTCCCTGCTCTCCGGCCGGGGTTGATTTAGGGTAGTTGTCCCTGTTGGGAGTTAGGGCAGTTTGGAGGAAAGGAAGAAACACAATACCTTTTCCATTTTACCAGATTTCCCAGTTCAAGGTCTCCTGGGACCCTTACTACAATTTCTGCAAGGTAGGGAGAAACCACACAAGTTAATACGATTTTCCAAATGTAAGGCAGAAGCTGAGCGTGGTGGCTCATGCCTATAATCCCAGCACTTCGGGAGGCTGAGGCAGGCAGATCACTTGAGGTCAGGAGTTCAAGACCAGCCTGGCCAATGTAGTGAAATCCCGTCTCTATTAAAAACACAAAAATTAGCTGAGTGTAGTGGTGGGTGCCTGTAATCCCAGCTATTCAGGGGACTGAGGCAGGAGAACCACTTAAACTTGGGACGCAGAGGTTGCAGTGAGCAGAGATTGAGATCATGCCACTGCTCTCCAGCCCGGGTGACAGAGTGAGATGCATCTCAGAACAAACAAACAAACAAACAAACATAGCCCAGGAACCTGAAACAGAAAAGGTAAGCGACCTGCCAGAAATCAAAGAGTAAACATATGGACATATGGTGGGAACAGAACTAGAGAGGTGAATCAGGTCGGGAAGAAAGAGGAAAAATATGAAGGAAACATGAATATTTTTTCCTTTCCAAGAATTTTTGGTTATGAATATTTTTGCAAGTGATGAATAAAGTGTCCATTATTGTTATCTGTCTTTAGACTCTTCCCCTGCCAAATGACTGGAAGAAGCTATGCCTCAGGAAGATTTCAGTGTAAAACTCCCTGTGCTGTCGGATCATTAAAATTCCTGACGCGTGAGCCCAACGGTACAAGGCACAGATGCAGAGGCCAGGGCCAGGCCTCTTCTCTCCAGGGCCCTGTCAGTTTCACCGGGGAGGAGCCTTGCTCACATGTAGGTTTCCCTTATGGAATTATTTTTATTACTTATTATTATTATTATGGCAAGATACACTTAATACAAAATTTGCCGCTTGAACTGTTTTTTTGTTTTTGTTTTTTGAGATAGAGTTTCTCTCTTGTTGCCCAGGCTGTCGTGCAGTGGCTGGATCTACACTCACTGCAACCTCTGCCTCTCAGGTTCAATCAATTCTGCTGCCTCAGCCTCCCGACACTTTAACCGTTTTTAAGTGTACAGTTCCATGGTATTAGGTACATTCACATTGCTGTACAACACCACTTCCATCTCCAGAAGATTTTCACCTTTCCAAACAGAAACCCTGCACCTAGTAGACCCGAATTCTCCATTCCCCTCTTTCCCTTAACCACTGGCAAACCCCGTTCTGCTTTCCCGTCTCTATGAATGTGAGTCCTCTAGGTACCCCTGTAAGTGGAATCGTACTGCATTTATCCCTTTGTGGCTTATTTCACTTAGCTCAATGTCCTCAAGCTTCATCCATGTTGTACCATGGCCCAGAATTTCTCTTTTTTTAAAGACCAAGTGACTGGCTGGGCGTGGTGGCTCATGCCTGTAATCCCAGCACTTTGGGAGGCCGAGGTGGACACAAGGTCAGGAGTTCAAGACCACCCTGGCCAACATGGCGAAACCCCGTCTCTACTAAAAATACAAAAATTAGCTGGGCATGGGGGTGTGCGCCTATAGTCCCAGCTACTCAGGAGGCTGAAGCAAAAGAATCACTTGAACCCGGGAGGCAGAGGTTGCAGGGAGCCGACATTGTGCCATTGCACTCCAGCCAGGACTATAGAGCAAGACTCCGTCCCAAAAAAAAACCCAGAAACCAAAACCAAAACCCAAGTGCACTGCATACTCCACTGCATACTCCACTGCACACAAACACTGCATTTTGTTCATCCATTCATCTGTTGATAGGCATTTGGGTGGTTTTCACCTTTTGGTTATTGTGAATAATTCTGCCATGAACATAGGTGTCCAAATGTTTGTTTTAGTTGCTGCTTTCTTTCATTTTTTTTTTTTTTTTTTTTGAGACAGAGTATCACTCTGTTGCCCAGGCTGGAGTGCAGGGGCTTGAGCTTGGCTTACTGCAACCTCTGCCACCTGGGTTCAAGCAATTCTCCTGCCTCAGCCTCCCGAGTAGTGGGGATTACAGGTGCCTGCCACCGCACCCGGCTAATTTTTGTATTTTTAGTAGAGACGGGGTTTCACCATCTTGGTGAGGCTGGTCTTGAACTCCTGACCTCGTGATCCACCCGCCTCAGCCTCCCAAAGTGCTGGCATTACAGGTGTGAGCCACTGCACCTGGCATTTTTAAATTTCTTCATTAAAAAATTTGGAAGCAAAACTTCCAGCGTTGTGGTACGGAAGTAACAAGAGCGCCTGTGTTTGACCTTTGCCTCTTGCCTCCGTCCTTCCCATGTGCCTACAAGAATCTGGGGGCCTCACAGCGTTATTGTCGACGCCACCAATGTCCAGGAAAGTGCACATGTCCTAGAGAACACATTTTCGTGTTCCAAAATCAAAAACATAAAAGGCATCACAGGAGTGTTGTGAGTCTTCAGGCATTTTTACTTCTCCACACATTTCTGCATTATTTCTTGCAAGGTGAAAGGAAGCCCATTTTTGTCCCCCATGGTTTCAAATTTTCCAGAGGCTTTATAAATTTTGGGGAACCTGACACTCCACTGTCCTGAGGCCTATCTCAGGGTGTTGTGGAT
Organism: Saguinus oedipus; assembly: GCA_031835075.1. Taxonomy (NCBI): domain Eukaryota; kingdom Metazoa; phylum Chordata; class Mammalia; order Primates; family Cebidae; genus Saguinus; species Saguinus oedipus. The sequence goes on along the minus strand of CM063182.1, from coordinate 35,854,311 downwards.
CCAGCCCAGACCTTGAGTCTTTCCCTGGGAAAAGTCTAACAACACCTAAAGGCCCCTGTTGCCCAGGATAGTGGAGAATGGGGCCCAGGGAACCCAGGCATCATGAGTGAAGCCACCTGCCCTGACTCCTGAGTGTCCCTGTCCTGGGAAGAGGCTGGTTTGCCTCTGTGCTCCCACGCTTGTCCTGTTGAGTCAGAGGGGCCACCAGAGATGGTGACAATGATGTGACTGCCAGTAACACCAGCCAGAACTCCAAAAATCACTCAGAATCCAGACCGGGGAGAGAGCCAGAGAAACACTTTCTGGGGAACAAACACCTTTGAGCGTTTCTGAGGGCTGCTGTCACTGTTCTATCTTCTTTCTTTCTTTTTAAATTTTAATTTCTAACCACTATGCTAACGAGGACCAGTTCTTTAAACACACACACGTGCATGAGCGCACGTGAACAGTATTTTCATTAGTTTTTTTTTTGTGATCAGGGCATTACAGATTTATTGCTGAAATTAAAAGTCCTGTATTTTATTTTTTATTTTTAGAGACAGTCTCTCTCTGTTGTCCAGGGTGGAGTGCAGTGGCACAATCACAGCTCACTGAAGCCTTGAACTCCTGGCCTCAAGCAGTCCTCCCACTTGGCCTCCCACACCACTGGGATTATAGTCATGAGCCATTGTGTCTTGCCCAAAAGTCCTGTAGAAGGTGGAAAACCACAGTCTTCTGACCGTCTGCCCTTCCCCCTCACCAGCCAGCTCTGCTCTTCCGACTTCCCATCTGAGGACTGCCCTTTTTCTGAGCTGTTTGACACTAAGCATGGGATTCAGAGACAGTCTCCAGAAATGACATTTCTTCCTCTAGTGTAGCAAATTAATGAACATCTTTAATCCTCAGTTTTCAAATCTGTAAAGTGAGTGCAGTGATAATACTTATCTCATAGGGTCCTTGCCAAGGTTAAAATGAGATAACCACATGAGAATCACTTAGTGTGAGGCCTGGTACTGAAAACAATGAGCTATTACCACCGCTGCTAATATTATTATTAGCTGTGGGCAAAAGGAGTCTTGCATTCAGCCAGTGACGCTGCTCTAGCCACCCAGACCCACCTGTGTTTACGGCAGATAACCTGTGAACAGCTGCCTTGTGAGTGTTTGCTGGCTGTAACTCTCCAGGCCCAGGAGCTCAGGGCTGTGCAGTGCTCAGCAGGCAGCTTCTCCCATCGAGGCAACAGAACTGCTGGAAAGAGTGTCCCCTTGGGACTAGGAAGCCCTAAGTGATGCACTGCTGGTGAGTGGCCGTTTATTCGCACCTGAGTCTTTAGAAGAGCTAAGTGACCCTGGAGTTACCTGAAGTCCCCACAGCACGGGCAGAAGTGGGAACAGTTTGAAAACAAGTGACCTGATGGACCAGGTTCTGACTGGTAAAGGCATCACACTACTTGATTTCCAAATACACTACAAACGCATAGGAACCAAAACAGCATGGTACTGGCATAAAAACAGACACATAGACTGATGGAACAGAATAGAGAGTCAGAAATGAATTCACACATCTGTAGCCAACTGATTTTTGACAAAGGCACCAAGAAAACACATGGGGAAAAGGATATTTTCTTCAAGATGTGGTGCTGGAAAAATTGGATTGCTACATGAAGAATAATAATGTATATTATGTAATATATATTATACATTATTGCATACAGGTATATTATTCAAGTGGCCTATTTCATATTAAGTAAGTGGGGTACTTTGTACTTTTTGAAGAATTGGTCTGTTTCATCTAAGTTGCCAAATGTATGTGTGTAGAGTTGATCACAGTATTACCCTATTGTCCTCTGATGTCTTCAGGGCCTGAAATGATATTTCACTTTATTTCTAATTTCGGTAATTTGTGTCTTCTCTCCTTTTTTATTTTTCAGTTTTGCTAGAATTTTGTCAGTTTTACTAATCTTTTTAGCCGTGTGTGTGTGTGTGTGTGTGTGTGTGTGTGTGTGTGATGGATTTCATTCTTGTTGCCCAGGCTGGAGTGCAATGGCACAATCTTGGCTCACTGCAACTTCTGCTTCCCAGGTTCAAGTGATTCTCCTGCCTGAGCCTTCTGAGTAGCTGGGATTACAGGCACATGCCATCACTCCAGGCTAATTTGGTATTTTTAGCAGAAATGGGATTTCATTCACCATGTTGGTCAAGCTGGTCTCGAACTCCTGACCTCAAGTGATCCACCTGCCTTGGTCTTCCAAAGTGCTCAGATTACAGGCATGAGCTTCCACACCCAGGCTTTTTAGCTTTTTGTTTTACTGTTTTTTTTCTACTATTTTTCTATTTTCTATTTCATTGATATCTGCTCCTATCTTTATTACTTCCTTCCTTATATTTGCATTGGATTTATTTTGCTCTTATTTTTCCAGTTTCCTGAGGTGAGAGCTTAGATAGCTGATTTCAAATTTTTCCTCTTTTTTTTTTTTTTTTTTTTTTTAATTGAGACAGGGTCTCACTCTGTCACCCAGGCTGGAGTGCAGTGGTGTGATCACGGCTTACAACCTCAACTTCCCTGGCTCAAGTGATCCTCCTACCTCAACTTCCCTTCCTGAGAAGCTGGGGCTACAGATGTGTGCCACCATGCCTGGCTAATTCCTTAAAATTTTTGTGGAGACAGAGTCTCACTATTTAGCCCAGGTTGGTCTCGAACTTCTGGTTTCAAATGGTCCTCCTGCCTTGCCTCCAAAGAGCTAGGATTATAGGCATGAGCCATTCCACCCAGCCTGATTTTTTCTGAATAAAGGAAGGATAAAACTGGCATAACTTTGGAGTCATTTTAATGAAATTATTCTTAATATTGATGCAGCAATTCTAAATGAATAAAATATTAGCAAGCTGAATCCAGCAGTATATTAAAAGAAAATACCAACACTCAATAGGTTTTCCCTTAGGGAGCTAGGTCATTAATATTAGGAAACAGACAGGCACTGTGGCTCATGCCTGTAATCCCAGCTACTTGGGAGGCTGAGGCAGGAGGACTTCTTGAGCCCAGGGGTTCAAGGTTGCAGTGAGCTATGATTCTACAAGTGCACTCTAGCCTGGGTGACAGAGTAAGACCCTCATCTCTAAAAAACAAAACAAAATATTAGGAAACAAATTAATATAATTTATTACAGGATTCAATCAAAGGAAGGGTCAAAGGAAGGAAAACTCTACAATTACACCAATAGGAGTAGAAAGGTATTTAACCAAACACAGCATCCTTTCTTGATTAGAACAAATAAAAGTTACTAAAAATTAGAACAGAAGAACATTCCTATAACATAATAAAAATATCTGACTCAAACAAAATAAAGAAGTGGGACCTTATTAAATGAAAAGCTTCTGTACAGCAAAAAAAAAAAAATCATCATCATCATCAGAGTAAACAGACAACCCACAGAATAGGAGAAAATATTTGCAACTATGCATTCTACAAAGGACTAATATCCAGAATCTACAAGGAATTCAAACAAATCAGCAAGAAAGAAATAAATAATCCCATCAAAAAGTGGGCAAATGACATGGGTAGACATTCTCGAAAGGAGATATACAAATGGCTAACAAACATGAAAAATACTCAGCATCACTAATCATCAGGGAAATGCAAATTAAAATCACAATGAGATACCACCTTACCCCTGCAAAAATGGCCATTATTCAACAAATTAAAAAACAATAGATGTTGGCTGGATGTGGTGAAAGGGGAACATTATACACTGCTGGTGAAAATGTAAACGAGTACAACCCCTGTGGAAAACAGTGTGGCGATTTCTCAAAGAAGTAAAAGTAGATCTATCATTTGAACCAGGAATCTCACTACCAGGTAACTACCCAAAGGAAAAGAAGTAATATGAAAAAGGCACCCGCATGCATGTGTTTATTACAATTTGCAATTGCAAAGCTGTGGAACTGATCCAAGTGCCCATTGGTTAATGAGTGGAGAAAGAAAATATATATGCCATGGAATACTACTCAGTCATGAAAAGTGAAATAATGTCTTTTGCAGCAACCTGAATGGAGCTGAAGGCCATTATTCTAAGTGAAATAACTCAAGGGTGGAAAACCAAATACTGTATGTTCTCACTGATGAGTGAGAGCTAAGCTATGGGTATGAAAGGCAGACAGAGGGGTAGAATAGACTTGGGAGACTCAGAAGAAAGAGGGAGGTAGGGAGGGAAGTGAAGGATAAAAAATTACATATTGGGCACAATGCATATTACTTGGGTGACAGGTGCATAAAAATCTGACTTCACCACTGTACAATGCATCCATGTAACCAAAAACCCACTTGTACCCAAAAAGGTATTGAAATAAGAAAAAAATGTTTGAAATGTGATTCAAGCCAACCACTGGCATTATTTAATGGTGAAAAACCAGAAGAGGTATTCTCATTCTTGTTAGGAACAAAAGCAAGATGCCCAATAACAGTATTCTGGAAATACTAGCCAATGCAATAATATAAGAAAAATATGAGACATAAGAATCAGAAGGGAGGAAGCAAAATCATTTTGATTCACACACTGTGGAAGTTTAAGCTATAGTCCCTGCCTCAAACCCACGTTTCTATTTTCTGTCTTGGGCTCCTGGGGTTGAGATTCTGTAAACTAACTTTCTGCCTTTCTGGCTGGCTCCGTGTCGGGTTCTGCCCACAGAGAGCAATGGAGGGAGACTACAAGGCTTGTGGAGGTGAAGGAAATGCACCTTCTGTTTGCTTCCTAGTTGTAAATGCCTTTCCCTGGCCTCTCTATCCTGGCAGCAACATTTCATTCTTGTAGCAGCAGCTGAATCCAGTTTTCAGGTTTTTTTTTTTTTTTAATTTTTGAGATGGAGCCTCACTCTGTTGCCCAGGCTGGAGCATAGTGGCTTCATCTCAGCTCACCAACACCTCTGCCTCCTGGGTTCAAGCGATTCTCCTGCCTCAGCCTCCGGAGTAGCTGGGATTACAGGCATGTACCACTACGCCCAGCTAATTTTTGTATTTTTAGTAAAGATAGGGTTTTGCCATGTTGACCAGGCTGTTCTTGAACTCCTGAGTGCAAGTGATGCACCCACCTCGGCCTCCCAAAGTGCTAGGATTACAGGCATGAACCACCTTGCCCAGGCCAGTTGTCCTTATTGTTGCAGAAACAAACTCATCAAGACCCTGTCAGAGATGCCAGTACTGTCAGTTTCTAACCCCCTCCTCAGACATATGTTTCCAGCCTCATGGGCCCCTCCTCCAAGTGTTTAATGTTAATAATTCAACTTTTTTCTTCTGATTGCCCAACTTTGCAAGTAACATCTGCCTCTGCAGTCTCTACCTTCATGGTATGTTAGGATTATCTTTCTGCTTTTTCAGTTTTTCAATAGCTAGTTAACAATTCCTTTTATTAAATTATCTTTAAAAAAGACGGATGTAGTTTCTGTCTCCTGGTCCCTAGCTTGTACCCAAGTTCATAAGAGAGTTCTATGTGGTAGCTTTTTATAAAAGAAGAATCTGGAAAAATTAACTTTCCTACCAACACTAACTAGCTAAGAAACATGACTGGGCGTTTGTCTGGAATTCACATGTGACTGGATATCTTGCACTTTTATTTGCTAAAGCTGGAAACCCTGAATCTGGAGAGCCTGCTCCAAGTGTTTTGGGATCAAGAGATGGAGTCAATATTGATGGGGATGCTGTGTCAATGGTGGGATCCTACACAGGGCTGCTGGGATCATGAAAGTGTCCTGTTCCAAAGCTTGATTAACACACTAGGACAACCCAGGGTGGAAAATAAGTAAATGCTTTACAAAGATGGCTGTTTGCAGGGCGGTGGATTCCCCAGGAATATCATCCACACACATTACAATATGTTGGGCACAATGCCAGCTCTACCTACTATCTTCAGCATTCTTGTCTTGTTATTCATTTTTGTCCAGTCACTCAAATACACCAATTCACTGCTGGCTCAGAGCCACCCCGCCCCCCCCCCCCATTAAACTGACCTCTGACTACAATGGTACTAGTTGAGTCCATGAGGCCAATAAACTCGGGGGCCTTATGGCTTGACTGGGCAGGAGCCGGGCCACCCGCCGGCCTGAGTCAGTGTCTTTCTGGGAGTAGTCTCTCCTGAGGGAGGTGAATGAACTCTGTTCTCACCCAGCTCACAAGCCACGTTTTCCTGATGGCTCTAAGAGTGCATCCACCTTCCTTGAAAGGCTTGGGTCACAGAACGGTTTGTCCTTGTTTGTTGAATAATAGTACCAGGGAACTTCCACCATCACCTCTTTAAATTAGAAAACACAGAAATTCTAACATTTAGGTTCAAGTTTGTATCCAAGAAAGGTCTGGAAAGACCCTGCAAATGTAGAAGTCGATACTCCAGGAGAATGAGATTAGGGCATTGGGTAGCGAGAGTAGAGAAGTACTTTTATTTGCAGTTCATAGGTTGTGAGCTATTTTATTTTTTATTCTGCTCTGTTCCCTGACATTTTACTACAATTTTTCTTTGCATTGCTAAAAATTCTTTCTGAGCACACACTTTTCAGGGCTAGAAGGGTGGCTTTGAGGATAGCGTGTAGCCCAAGCCTGTCTCTCCCGAGCCCTGCTCTACCCAGCTGAAGAAGGTGGAGGTGGGAAGGACTTACTTTATCTTGGGAAAGTTCCTTCTTTTCTCTGGGCCTGAATTTTGCTATTTCTTTCTTTCTCTCTTTTTTTTTTTTTTTCCATCTGGAAAAAGAGGCACTGGAAGCAGCTTCTCCCAGGGGTCTCTTCAAGTTCTCATCTATTTCCTTCACCAAGCACGTCATAAATAAGGATCATTTGAACATAATTCTTTGTAAGCCTTTATTTAATCCACCAGCTTTCCTGTTTCAAGATGACTTGGAGCAATGCAGTTCATTTATCTCATGATGAATACCTGGCAGTGGACAGAATTTTCCCTTTCAAAGATGGAGAAACTGAGTCCAGAAGTGTGGGATGGAGTGTGGGACGATTTACTAGTTTCTGCCTCTTATCAGGGCAGCCCTGCAGGGCGGCTGCTGTGTTACGGGTGATGCATAGCAGACGGGGTCTCCTGGCGTGGACATCGTGAGCGGCGTAGGTATGACTATTTCACAGATTCATCATCCGCCTGCCGGCTCCTTTCTCCTCCTCTTTGGACTTCAAGTCACTATTTCTCTGTGACATTTCTTTGGGATCTATTCATAAATAAGCCTTTGGAGCCAACACACATGCACACACACACATACATGACAATTTGGTCACACCTAAGAGGCAGCTAAAGCTGGAGGGTCCTGCAAAAGGAGCTGCAGATAGAAAGTCCAGTATCAGGGCAGGTAACACCCAGTTACAACAGAGCAGTGTTGACTTATACTTTCCCTTATTGGGGGAATCAGGTATTCATGTAAATCAGAAAAGGATTTGACGGATACCAGTGCATTGGAGTCTGTAGCCAACAGACAGGTTTGGTTAAACAAAATATATATTCTCCTTATCTACAGTGGCGACTATCCCTAAACTCCCCGTCTCCCCTCTCCTCCTCTGAGCTCCATAAAAATGAAGGCCTTATCTAGCATTTGTAATAGGCTCATGTCTAGAAGGGTCTGTGCTAAAATCACTCTGACAATGCCACAGCTCAGGCCCAGCACAGCCATTTTGGCAGACGGATGATCTTCCCTTATCTCCAATTGTCTTGGCAAGAAATGTCTTCTTCTTAAGATGCGTTAGACTACCCCAGGGGAAAAGAACAGGTACCATCTCTCTGGATGGAAGAAGCCTTGAAGACACGGAATCTCACAAACTGGTCCGCTAGTTCCATGCAGTTCGAGGGACGTGGTGGAGAGAGAGCACAGACTCCTAGAGGAGGTCGTTCCTGCATCAGGTCAGGTGCAAACACCTACAGAAAAAATAATGCCAGTGACAAGTGTGTGACATGGGGAGCCTGGGGAGGGGCAGGAAGTCTTCAGATGGATAATAAAGAGATAAGGATGGGGATGGAAGCAGATAGGTGATGCAGGTCAAAGGAGGGAGCGTAGTTTACATGAGACATAAGGAAGCTGCTGAAATTTGGGGGCCACTCGTTGAAGAATCTTGGAGGTAGTTGGTGTCAGGCTGAGGGTCGTGAGGGACACCACGTGGTGGGGTAGAGACCTGGGCCAGGCTCTGCCCTAACCTGCTGAGAGAACGTGACCAAACCCTTCCCGCTCCCAGGCTTCAGAGCTGGTCTTCTGCGAGTGTGGTCCATGCTCGCGGGGTCCTGGAGGTGCAGGAAGGCAGTGACACACTCCTGCTCTGCTCCTGCTGCAGCTGCACGTCCCTGGGACCCACCCTGGGTGAGCACAAGGTGCCAGTCGGCCTTGAATTTGCCTTTTCTCTCGCTCGGAGGTGCTGTTGGTTGAATAACAAGCTGGTCAGAATGAAAATCCTGGGGCTGCTCTTTCAGTCACCCAGTGGAACATACTGAGCGAACTGGCATATCACCTCTATCCTCCCAGAGGAGTGTCTAATCTCATGCTTCAGCCCCCAACCCCACAATGAAATGACGCCTCACTCTCCCTGGGCAACTTCTTCAGAACTGCATGGGCCTGTCCACACCTTCCCTCCAGATACGTAGTCCAAACTCCCCTTTCTTAGTTTTGATTTGCATTTCCCTAATGATTAGTGGTGTTGAGCATCTTTTCGAGTGTGCTGGCCATCTGTATATCTTTGGGAAAATGTCTATTCAAGTCCTTTGCCCATTAAAAAAAAATTTTTGTGTGTGGTTGAGTTGTTGGAATTCTTTATCTATTATGAATAGTAACCCCTTATAAGTTACATGGTTTGCAAACCTTCTCTCCCATTCCATAAGGTACATTTCATTCTAAGAGAGGTGGTGGGGTGGAGTCACGTGGTTCTTTTGGAGCAGACCAAGTTAGCTGGGTGGCGACCACTGGTCTGGAAGGCTCCCCAGGGGACCAAGGAGTAGGCTGACCTGCCTCTCCCCCAAAGGTACCCTGGGAGAAAGTCCACTGTGTTTTCTGCTGGGCAGCAGCAGGGCAGGCAGCCTATGGTGCCAGCTGGGGCTTTGGGGGAGATGAGGAGGGTACTTCTGGGAAATGGAAAAAGCCTCTTAGTTTCATTCTCTTTCACTTACCAAGAGGGTGAGAGGGTCTCCAGAGAGGGGCATTCTTAGGAAAGCAGGAAAAGGGTTTTGGTGGATCACCAGTCTGGGATCCCAGGGAAGGAAAACAGAGGTCAGTGGATGGGAGGGATCTGGGGGTCTGGGGCAGCTCTGGACAGGGCAAGCCACGAGGAGGCCAGCAGTCAGAGGGTGGAGATAGATGAGTGGGGGTAATAGAAGGCCCTGAAGATGCCTTCCCTTGGGAGGACGTCCTCTGGAAGCAGGCAGGACAGGGCTCAGAGCACGGTGAGATCTGCAGGGCATCTTGGAGGCTACTCCTTATGTGGGTGAAAGTTGGCATTTCCACTTCTGAATTGGAAGGCAGGATCCTGCTCAACCTCTCCTGACAAGGGCGTGCCAACTTGGTTATTTATTTCTTTTGAATCCTGTCATTTTATGGGGCTGTAAATGAGGACAGCAGGGAATTAATAAAGAAGGTGGAGCCCGGGCGAATAGCAGAGTCCTTGCCCATGTGGCACTTGCAGTCTAAAGGTGCGGCCAGGACAACCCAGGGGTATGAGAGGGACCATGGCTCTACCCTCAAGGAATGACCGAGACAGGGGTCTCCTCCCACAGACACCAGGGCACTGACAGCAGGGTGATGCAGGTGGCCACAGGTCACTGGAGCAGCCGGAGTGAAGCAGGGGAGGCAGGACCCAGATTCCATCTCCTTTGTTTAGGAGACATGGGAGGGGCTGTAGCTGAGTGGCTGGAGCAAGTGGGTAGAAGCCTGTCTTCTCACCTGGAGCATGGGGGCTGTAGCACATCGTCCTCTCCGTGATCCCCATCACACAGGTCGTCTGTCTTCCTGTCCTATGGTATGTGGCTCTACCCCCTGTCTCGAGAATCCTCAGGGGGACTTGGGGGGGATGCAGTTGATGTGTCCTGGTCTCCGGGCCTTATGTTCCCATCAGTGGATCCAGGTTTTCTCTGCGTTTTCCATAAGTCCCCTCTCATCCTTGCCCTGCCCACACCATGAGGTGCCTGCACGGCCGGTGTGGCTGCCACCCTCTTCTGCTCTCCTTTGCCGATGCCGTTCCTCTCCCTCACATCGCAGAGCTTCAGGGCCATCCCAGCTTTGAGTGAGGCCAGCTTTACTAAGGTCTGGGGAGGTGACAGAGGGAAGCTCACCTCTCAGGACCACACAGCACATGGATCTAAATGGAATCTTGGACATGATTGTCCTGGGGCTCCTTGGCTGCCTCCCAGGGGGATTTTGCTCAGAGAACCTTTCCTCTCAGGCCCCCACTGGCTGCCGTGCCGTCCTCCTCTCCCGACTCTCCTCCCTGGTTGGGGCTGCCTGGAAGCCCGGCATTCCTCCCACTTTATCACGCATGACAAGGCAGCTCCGAGTCCAAGTCCGGCAGCCTGGCCTCTGCAGGCCATATCTGGGGAGGGCGGGAGGCACCATGTACCTTTCTCTTCCCGGAAGACCCAGGCAGGCATCTTCTGAGAGGGAAAGAAGGTCATGCGGTGAAGACTAGAAGGTGCTGAGCGCTGCTTGGACACGGGAGCCACTTCATGTTTCCCTGTCTGTGGGCTGCTCCTGGGGCTGCGTGGGCCTGGACAGCTGTGACTTGGGAACCGGATGTCCCAGGACATTCTCATGTCTGTCCTCAGCCCTGCTCCCGGACAGGAACTGGACTCATTCTCAAAGCCTCGGGTACGGTGCTACCAGCGCAGGGGCTGAAGCCATGGACTGAGAGCTCCTTGGCCGAGTGCGCAGACAGACGTTGATTTTCCATTTGTTACCTGCTGGTTCCGGTGGCAGAATGCTGCCGGGGTGCAGGGCCCAGACCCAGCAGGGGTCAGCACAGGGCTCCTGGCTCTGCTTCATCTTAGTTGGGTGACCTGGCAGAGTTAGCCCCTCTGTGTCTCCTGTGAAGGATAACAGTCACAATGGCCCACCTTATGGGTTTGCTGTGACAATTAAATGAGATAGATGCAAATGAATTTGCTATATAGTGAGTGCTCAACAAAACTATTATACTGATGGTCCCTGGCTTGGAGAACTCAGAGGCAGTGCATAGCTAGATATGTAATGTCATTAAGGAAGAAGAGCCCATTGGTCTTCACTGTGTCCTACTTCCGTCCTCATCCTGAGAATCCTCAGAAAACAGGTCTGACTCCACTCTCCTCAGTCCTGCCTCCCTTCCCTCCCCTGTACCCTCTCCCTGCGTAGCTGAGGTAGATAAAGGGTGCTGGCTTGGCCTGGCTCCAGCAGCACTATTAACAGGAGTTGGGGGGAGGTGGGACCAGCTGGAAAGACTCTAGCAGATGACTAGCTGTAGTGGGCAAGGAGCTGGGCATAACTGAGGAGGCTGTTACGCAGCTCCTTGCCGTGGGCATTTACGACTCTTCCTTGGAAGTTTTAAAAAAAGGAAGAGAGACATCTGTCTTTTGAGGACAGGTTTAGAAATCACAGTTTCTGGGAGGTGGCTGGGAGGATGTCCCAAGTCCTCTGACTTTGTTTAATGCTCGGCAGAAAATGCTGCCACCACTGGACGCCACTTTGGAAAAGGCTGTTCATGGCAGGTGGATGAAGGGAGGCTTCCTAGAGGAAGAAGTGTGTTCTAAAGGATGAATAGGAGTTTGAAAGTCAGATGATGCCAGAGGAAGGCGTTCTGGGCAGAGACCAGCACCTGCTCATGCACTTGGTGATCCGTCCCATCCTTTCTGTTCCCGGTACAACTGCACTACGTTTACAACTGCAGCCCACATTTCTCTAGAGCCGGCTTAGTCTATTCCCACTGGCGGACACCTGGTCTGTTGTTTTAGGCAGCGCCACCAGGGTTGTTTTGGTGGCAGTGCTCACTGGGAAAAGGTACAGCCTTATAATCCACAAATACTGAAGATCCTGGGGGAAGAGTGGAGAGCACATGGGTAAAGGGGAGGACAGCAAGGCACAAGATACAAGCATCTCTGCAGAGGGACAGGTTGAAACTTTTAGGGTGATTAATGTATTTACCCTTGATCGTGGTGATGGTTTCATGGGTTTCTACATGTGTCAAAACTTATCAAATTGCACATTTAAATAGGTGTAGTTTATTGTATGTCAGCTTTACTTCCATAAAGCTATTAAAAATATGTAGGTGCCTAAACTTTTTAGTTGCTTTAAAAAATGTATGTTTTTAAAGCACAAAACTAATACAGGACAATCAGAGAAATTTAGAAAATTTGTGAAAAGCAGGAAAAATAAGACAAATCACTCATTTCATTTGTTTGTATGTTGGGGGGATTGTTATTACCATAAAAAAGACATTCAGGGCTCACTGATAAACAAGCCTCTAGTCCCAGCTCCAGTGGGCCGAGATGCTTCACTGAACTGAGCAGAGTCCCCTGCAAAATGTCCAGCTGCTCCCACTCAGAGATTGCAGTACAGCAGGTCTGAGAAGGAAACCCAGAATCTGATTTAAATCCAGTGACTCATGTTATTCTGTTCCAGCCAGTCCACACCACTCTGAGAAATTCTGAAATAGGGAATGAATCACAAATCCCTTGATCTATTTTCCTTTGGCCATAATCATGCTAAAAATCCTCGTTTACAGATGTGGGGTTGCCACTGTGTCTTGAGATAGAACTCTCTAACCCTAGTCTTGGGAAGCCTTGTAGTAACAGCAGCAGTACTGGTAAAATTATAAATAGTAAGCGGGGCATGGTGGCTCTTGCCTATAATTCCATTACTTTGGGAGGCTGAGGTGGGTGGATCACCTGAGGTCAGGAGTTCGAGACCAGCCTGGCCAAAGCAGTGAAATCCCATCTCTATGAAAAATACAAAAAATTAGCTGGCATGGTGGTAGGTATCTGTAAACCCAGCTACCAGGGAGGCTAAGGCAGGAGAATCGCTAGATCCCGGGAGGTGGAGGTTGCAGTGAGCCGATATTGCACCAATGCACTCCAGCCTGGGCAATAAGAGTGAAACTCCACCTCAGGAAAAACAAAAAGAATTATTTATTTGTTTTATTTATTTTTATTTTATTTTATTTTTTTGAGACGGAGTTTCGCTCTTGTTACCCAGGCTGGAGTGCAATGGCGCGATCTCGACTCACCGCAAGCTCCGCCTCCTGGGTTCAGGCAATTTCTCCTGCTTCAGCCTCCTGAGTAGCTGGGACTACAGGCGCACGCCACCATGCCCAGCTAACTTTTTGTATTCTTAGTAGAGACAGGGTTTCACCATGTTGACCAGGATGGTCTCAATCTCCTGACCTTGTGATCCACCCGCCTCGGCCTCCCAAAGCGCTGAGATTACAGGCATGAGCCACTGCGCCGGGCCCAACAAAAAGAATTATTAATAGTAGTGGTGGTAGTCATATTAATGGTAGTAATAGGAGCAATAATTTTTTAATTTTGGGGGGTACATGTCTATATTTATGGGGTACATGCAATATTTTGATACAGGCACCCAAGGCATAATAATCACATCAGGGTAAATGGCATATCCATCACCTCAAGCATTTAATCTTTGTTACAAACAACCCAATTATACTCTTTCAGTTGTTTTTAGACGTACAGAAGTTATTGTTGACTGCAGTTACCTTGCTGTTGATTGTAGTCACCCGAGATCTTATTCATGCTATCTGATTATATTGCTGTCCCCCCACTGCCCGCCTCCCACCCCCAGCCTCTACTCTCTATCTCATCTCATCATTCTGAGTTCAATTGTTTTAATTTTTAGTTCCCACAAATAAATAAGAACATGTAAAGTTTGTCTTTCTGCACCTGGCTTATTTCACTTAATATAATGATCTCCAGTTTCATCCAGTTGCTGCAAATGACAGGATCGCATTCTTTTTTATGGCTGAATAGTACTCCACTGTTTATATGTACCACATTTGGTTGGGCTGTTCCAAATCTTGGCTATTGTGAATAGTGCTGCAATGAGCATGAAAGTGCAGATATTTATTCAATATATTGATTTCCATTTTTTTGAGTATATACCTAGCAGTAGGATTGCTGGATCATACGGTAGTTCAATTTTTAGCTTTTTGAGGGACTCAAAATTGTTTTTCATAAAGACTGTACTAATTTACATTCTCACTAAGCTGGTACAAGGGTTCCCCTTTCTTCACGTTCTTGCCAGCATTTGTTATTGCCCATCTTTTGAATAAAAGCTATTTTAACTGGAGTGAAATGATATCTCCTCGTAGTTTTGCTTTGTATTTCTCTGATGATCAGTGATGTTGAGCACCTTTTCATATACCGGTTTGCCATTTGTATGTCTTCTTTTGAGAAGTGTTTATTCAGATCTTTTGCTCATTTTAAAATTGCATTATTAGATTCTTCTCCTATAGAGTTGTTTGAGCTCCTTATATATTCTGATTATTAATCCTTTGCCAGATAAATAGTTTGCAAATATTTTCTCCCATTCTGTGGGTTGTCTCTTCACTTTGCTAATTGTTTATTTTGCAGAAGCATTTTAACTTGATGTGATCTCATTTGTCTGTTTTTGCTTTAGCTGCCTGGACTTTGGGATATTATTCAAGAAGTCTTTGCCTAGTCCAATGTCCTGGAGAGTTTTTCCAACATTTTCTTGTAGTAGTTTCATAGTTTAAGGTCTTAGATTTAAGTTTTTAATTAATTTTGATTTGATTTTTATATATGGCAAGAGATAGTCGTCTAATTTTGTTCTTTAGCATATGAATATTGAGTTTTCCAAGCGCGGTTCATTGAGGAGACTCTCCTTTCCCCAGTGTATGTTATTGGCACCTTTGTTGAAAGTGAGTTCACTGTAGATGTATGAGTTTGTTTCTGGGTGCTATATTCTGTTTCACTGGTCTGTGTGTCTGTTTTTATGCCAGTACCATGCTGTTTTTGTTATATTATCTCTGTCGTATAATTTGAAGTCGGGTAACGTGATTCTTCCAGTTTTGTTCTTTTTGTTCAGGATGACTTTGGCTATTCTGGGTCTTTTGTGGTTCCATACAAATTTTAGGGTTCTATTTCTGTGAAAAATGTCATTGCTGTTTTGATAGAGATTGCATTGAATCTGTAGATTGCTTCAAGTAGTATGTACATTTTAACAATATTGGTTCTTTCAATCCATGAACAGAATATCTTTCCACATTTTGTGTCGTCTTCAATTTCTTTCATTAATGTTTTGTTTCATTGCAGAGATCTTACACTTCTTTGGTTAAGTTTTGTTGTTGCTGCTGTTGTTATTTCAACCACTGTCAGTCTCTGTGGTATCTTCGGTTAACTCCCAGGTATTTGATTTTATTTGTAGCTACTGCAAATGGAATTACTTTCTTGTTGTCTTTTTCAGATTGTTTGCTGTTGGCATATAGAAATGCTACTGATTGTGTAAGTTGCTTTTATATCTTGCAACTTTACTGCAATCCCACTTCTGGGTATATGCCAATAAGAATTGAAAGCAGGGTCTTGAAGGTATTTGGATACCAGGCTCAAAACTGCATTATTCACAGTGGCCAAAAGGTGCAAACAACCCAAGTGTCCATCTGTGGGTGAATAGATAAGGAAAATGTACATAAATGGAATATTATTCAGCCTTAAAAAGGGAGGAAAATTTGACGCATGCTACAACCTGGATGAACCTTGAGGATGTTACGCTGAGTGAAGTAAGCGAGATACAAAAGATGAGTACTCTGTGAGGCACTGGAGGAGTCAGGTTCACAGGGACAGAAAGCAGCATGGGGACTGCTGGCGGGGGTGGGGAGCAGGAATGAGAGTCAGTGTTTAATGGGTGATGAGTTTCAGTTTGGGAACGTTGGTTGCATGACAATGGGAATACATGTGATGCCACTTAGCTGCACACTTAAAATGCTTAACGGTCTGTGTATTTTACAATGATTTTTAAAAAGTTCCAACTTCCTTATCTCTAAAACTGTGTGAAAAAGCCTCCCCTGCTTCTGAGAGTGACGAGGGTTGAATTTGTGACATGTCCAACACCCTCAGAAAATGATCCAGCCCAAAGTCAGTAATCAGTGATACCACTGAAGAGTGTGATCTTCCCTGTCCTTCTGCTGGCCCGTGCTCAAGGATGGTCAGCCCCTCGACACAGCCCTTCACCTCTCTGGGCCTCAGTTTCCCCACACAGAGCAGATGTGGTGGGACCAAGGCCAAGGCCCCTCTCCTTCCCTGCAGTGGTACTCCCCACTGGCTACATGTTGGCCTCACCCTTCTCAGGACCTGGAACGAAGGTTACTGGGGGCGCGGCCTGCAGATTTTATTCTGCTGCTCTGGATAAGGAGGGGTAAGAAAAGAGGTTAAAAAAAAAAAAAAGACGGGTTGACCTGTGCTGTCTCACTGGAGAAGCCTCACTCTGGCATTTGATGGTCCTGCTGAGTGTGCACATGTGAGCACATATGACCAACTGCACGTATGTTCACACATGGGTGTGTCATCTGCGTGGAGGTGGGATGTCCTAGCTGTGTGCTCACAGAGGGAGGGGCTGCCATGCTGAATGTCACAGTCCTCATTCTGGTCCTTATTTGAGGAAGATTGAAGAGTCTTTCCATTTTTGTCGGCAACAGTGTTTTGTTCATCTTTTCTGCAAATTGGAAGACTTTATAAGAGTGTGGGTGCCTGAGGCCCACCCGGAGGCCCTGATTTACTTGATCTGGAGATGGCCTGGGCCCAGGATTGCACAGCTCCCTTGGGGTTTTACTGTGCCGCCAGGTTGGGAGCTGCTGCTCCTTGGGCCAGACAGAGGAGGCTCCAGTCCAGACTTGCTGGGGCTCTTCCCAGTCCGAGGGCTGAGGAAGCTGGTGTGTGTGTGAGAGAGGCTCCCTGTAAGCTGTTTATTACCTGCTTGAATTACTGGGTAAATATTGACCAGAGGCTCCGGTGTCCCAGGAGCTACCTGTGGTTACCACGGGCACATCCCTGGCTCAGGGGGATAGATTTGTCTGGCTGGGGCTCTGCAAGGGCCACACAGAGGGGAAGGGTACCCTTGAGGGACGCCATGCCAGGACCCTCCAGTGGGAACTGGGCTTTTCCAACAGGCATGTCTGTGGGCAGCAGAGGCCCTGGGAGGTGAGCTTGGGCTGAATTTCATTCACTTGAACTTTGAGAACTTGTGCAGGATTTCTAATCTCTCAGACTCTCCGTCTTGGTCTGTACAAAGAAAGAAGCAGCTGCCTGCAGTGTTACTGTGTGGATGAAATGACACCAGGTCTACAAAGCACTGTCACACAGCAGTCACTCAATAAACAGGCGTTCCTTTTCTCTGGTTGAGAGAACTGGCGGGCTGCCTGGTCTATGGGAAGGTGCCCCGGTCTTGCCGGAATGGTGGGAAGAGACTGAACTCCTTTCCTTCTGCGTAGCGGCTGAATTATGTCTGCTCAAAATTCACATGTTGAAGTTCCGATCCCCTGTAGCTCAGAACCTGATTGTATTTGAAGGTCTTTAAAGAGATAATTGAAGTTGAAGGAGGTCATTAGGATGGGCCCGAATCCAATACAGCCAGTGTCCTTATAAGAAGAGGAGACTGGGGAGACAGTCACACAGAGAGGGAAGACCCTGTGAGGACAGAGGCCTCAAAGAAACCAATCCTGCCAACCTTGACTTTGGACTTCCAGCCTCCAGGCTGTGAGGAATACCTTTCTGTCGTCAAAGCTTCTGTATTTATGGCACTTTAGGCAGCCCTAACTGACAGATACACTTCCCCGCCTCAACCTGGCTTCAGCCCTAGAGCACATCAGCCACAACAGCACTCACTCTCATCCTTCACCTCTCCCCTCCCCCATACCCCGAGGAACACAGGTCACCAAGTCCTAAAGGCTCCCAGCCTTTCCTCCACTGTAACCCTCGGCCTCCCAGGCCTCCTTCTGTGTCATCACCACAGCCTGCTCCACACCACCCTCCACCACAGACGTGTGTCAGCTTTGCACATGAGCACACCACAGGCTGTGTTCAAATCCTGATACATTAGACTCCAGGCGAGTCCAGGTCGCTGGACTGGACACCCCGCCCTCCATGGCCAGCCGTGTCTCTCCCCCACCACAGGCTGCATGGACATCAGGACCCGCACAGTTTCCAGAACATGCCATACTACCCTCACGCCTCTGGGCCTATGGGCTCCATTGCCTGAGACCTTCCTCCCTTTCCTGCCCATCAAATGCCTATTCATCCTTCACAGGCCTCTTTCAGTTTCCCTCCTGGAAGCTCTTCCCTCTTTCCTCCCAGTGCTGTGCAGTGGCCTGTGCCACACGCTCGCCATTCGGCGATACCCTGTCTGTGTCTTCCTCCCTGCCAGAGAGTGAGCTGATGTCCCCAGGGGCCATGCTTGATTTACCCTCACATCCTAAGCATCCAGCCCAGCATCTGGGGGTATAGTTGGTGCTCAACAGATGCTTCTCAAATGCAGGAAATAAATGAGTAGTTTAGGCCAGATTTTTGGCCTGAGAACTCTTTGATGGGGAGAAGGGGTTTGTCCCGCATGTGGTAGGGTGTTTAGCGGCATCTCTGGCCTCTGTCCATTACACGAAGGTAGCACTCCTGTCCCCATCCCCAAGTTGTAACAACACAAAACGTCTGCAGAGATTGTCAAATGTACCCTGGGGACAAAATGCCCTGGTTGAGAACCGCTGATGTAGGCCCGCAGAGAGCTCGGAATCTCCGGAAATT
This sequence comes from Saguinus oedipus, assembly GCA_031835075.1. NCBI lineage: Eukaryota > Metazoa > Chordata > Mammalia > Primates > Cebidae > Saguinus > Saguinus oedipus. The sequence goes on along the minus strand of CM063182.1, from coordinate 35,835,593 downwards.
TGCTATCAGTACATCCCATTTAGTAGGACACAGACACGGATTTTATTAGAGCATGAATAAGAGATAAGCAGCGATCTTGGAGGCCTTGTCCTGAATTGGGTTCTATCAGAAGTGGTGGGAGGGAGGAGTCTTTTCTAGTAATAAGGCCAGGAGGCTTTTGGTTCCCCCTGAGTTATTGACTTGAATTTCCTGTTAAAATGTGTGCAAAGCCAGTGGGAGAAGATACACTTTCCTTACCATGCAGGGGCTCTGATAGCAGTTGGAATTACAATTTCCAGAAATCACATTGGCACCTCTTCTGCCTCCCTCCAATTAAATCCCCTCTTTAAAAATCTTTAACTGATTTTCTCCAAATTCACTTTGTCCCTGAAGCTTCCCGGATGCAGTCAGCATTGTAAAACACTTTGCACACACCTGCTTTCACTGGGACCATCCACGATGTGTCGGGGTCACCAAGCGTCCCTCTGCAGCCCTACCATCCATCTGTGTCTCTCCCGCGCACAGGGTGGCAGCTTGAGAAAGAGCTCTCTCCCTCCCGCGTTGGTCCTGGACCACTCAGGTGATGGCCCTGTGCTCATTTTCCCTTTTGTAAAAGCGGATGATCATGCCCCCCTCATCAGGACTGTAAAGCATTGGGTACCAGACAATGCCACCATCCTCACAGGCCAAGGCACAGAGCCTGTTCAGGGACCAGATGGCCAGATGAGCTGCCCCTTCTGACGCAAAGCAAATTCCAAGGTGAGGAAGCTCCTCTCACCTGGAGAACTCCCCCAGGCCCATAAGCCCTCCTTCCTAATCACAACATTGGCCATTACTGTCCCCTGTTAGACACCAAATTCCTTTAAGGGTAGCACATTGGGCCTTACCAGTAGGCCTGCCAGATAAAATACAAGATGCCCAATGAAATTTGAATTTCAGATAAGCAACAGATAATACATTAGCTTACATATGTTTCAAATATTTCATGGGACATATTACACTTAAAATTATTCATTTGTCTGAAATACAAATTTAACTGAGCAGCTTGTATTTTATGTGCAAAATCTGGCGACCCTACATACCAACCATTTACACCTCAGGTAAGTAGGTCCAATGGATCCTTTTCAGAGAGGGAGTTTAGATAGAGAATGAATGTGAAGCTCATGTAACTACCTCTTGGGTGGTAACCAGTATGGTGGCCTTGATGGGTCATTTTGTACGGATTGACTTACCAGCTGAGTTTTATCTGTCATGAAATGGCTTTAAAAAAAATAAGGAAGCCTAGTTTCCATTGACCCTGTAGCTTTTATATGAAACACGCATGTAAGGCTTCTGTGCTGGACCCCTTCATCAAGATTTTTGGCAAAGAGAACCAACAAAATAGCTTCTGCTGATATTATTTATTTAGTATTAATGTGGCAAAGCTAGGACTTAGCTAGACATTTCAAGTAAACAGGATCACGCCACATACAGTTGTTTGAAACCAGAGATTTCCTGTGACCCCCGGAGTTTTAACAAGAACCAGAGAAGTGATATTTATAGAAACCCGTTAATTTTACCTCCTCCCCCATTTAGTCCCAAATGCAACAAATCCCAGAACGTCTGCAGAAAGTGGCTTGTTTGATAGCTGAAGCCGAGAGTCCATCCTTGGATGCAGTTGGGCTGATAAATGGAGGCTGGGGCAGGTGCCAGTCCATATACAATATTTTCTAGAAGTTGCAAACACAACTAATTAAGACAAACAGTAACCCCCAGCACACAAGGTCTTTCGGTCAAGTCTCTTGGAGGGCTCTGCAAATCTCTTCTGACCTCAGCCGCTTAACAGAGTTCCCAGCAGAGATGGAAGCACAGTGACTCCTTCATATTTCTCCCGGAGCAAACCATTGTCTCCGGACCCTGTGCATTTGCTTGTGCTTTGCGGAGCGGACTTGGGCTGAATCCCCTATTGGAGGGACAACGACTGTCATAAGATGAACAGAAGAAACTTACCCTCTGTTGAACAAGAAAATAACGTCACTTATTTTGCTACGTTGAGCATTTTCCTTCCCTTCCTTCCTTCCTTCCTTCTTTTCTTTTCCTAGGTTGAACTCCCTCTTTTATTTTATTTTATTTTTTTGAGACAGAGTTTCGCTTGTTGTCCAGGCTGGAGTGCAGTGGCACGATCTCGGCTCACCGCAACCTCCGCCTCCTGGGTTCAAGCAATTCTCCTGTCTCAGCCTCTTGAGTAGCTGGGATTACAGGCACGTACCACCATGCCCAGCTAATTTTTTGTATTTTTAGTAGAGACGGGGTTTCACCATGTTGACCAGGATGGTCTCGATCTCTTGACCTCGTGGTCTACCCACCTCGGCCTCCCAAAGTGCTGGGATTATAGGTGTGAGCCACCGCGCCCGGCCCTTTCTCTTTTCTTTTCTTTTCTTTTTTCTTTTCGAGACAGAGTCTCCTCAGCCTCCCAAGTGGCTGGGATTATACATGTGCACCACCATGCCCAGCAATTTTTTTTTTTTTTGGTATTTTTTTGTAGAGGTAGGGTTTCATCATGTTGGCCAGGCTAGTCTCAAACTCCTGACTTCAGGTGATCCACCCATCTTGGCATCCCAAAGTGTTGGGATTACAGGTGTGAGCCACTGGGCCTGGCTAAGTTTGGTATTTTTAGTAGAGATGGGGTTATTGCCATGTTGGCCAGGCTGGTCTCAAACTCCTGGCCTCAAGTGATTCCTCCTACCTTGGCCTCTCAAAGTGCTGGGATTACTGGCATGAGCCACCATGCCTGGCCATTCTGAATGTTTTCTACTGTGATAACATATGCAAGTAAAGTGTAAGTTATTGTTGATGTAGCCAAAAGCTATAAGAGTATCTGAGTTAGGGCGTGTCCATTGGGCCTGGAATGCGAGTGTTTCAGAGCAGTGCTCTGACCCATGGAGTCTTCAGCATCCTCATAATTCCACACAGCCTCACTAGCAACCTGCTGTCTGTTTAGGGGAACCTGTGGAGGCCAGAAAGTGCCCTTGAGTCACCAGAGCTGTGATCTTTCAGCTAGTACTTGTCCAGTTACAAGCAGCATTTTTGTTTTTAAGAATGATAGAGAAAGGACAAGAAGAGATAGGAAAAGAAAATACTAGAATGCATGGCAAATCTTCAGGATGAGTGTTGTCTTGTGACACTCTTGTTTCAGGTATTTGATACGCACGTGTGTGTACTGAACTGCAGGTAAAGATATATTCGCTACTGTGAGTCGTGCAGAAAAAAACTTAAAAGAGCTGTCTCAAGCAAAGACAAATACGATGTCATCACTTGGGCAGCTTTGAGTCCAAAATCCAGCTAAGGAAGTGAATGCTGAGAGAGTCATCCAGGCGAGTTCAGGAATGCCTTTTGATTAGAGTCACAGGACAGAGTCAGGGCATCAACACAGGGCCCTCAGGCAGGTCTTCACTTAGTAGCTTTCAGCCTCTCCAAGCTCCATTTCCTAACCCTCAGAAAGCAGGCTGGGTTTGCTCAGTGCTAACCTCCAGGCCTCTTTACCTCCTTGACTTCGGCTCCCTCAGTGTGGGGAGGGGCTGAGCCCAGTGCTGAGCCTGTCTCCCCTTCCCTCCTCAGGACCCCTGCTCTGACTGATCTGTGGTCCCTTCTCCTGGGGCTCCCACACAAAGAGTGTTTCCAACATCCTTGGCATGTGTGGAGATAGGAGTGTTTTCCAAATGTTTCTTTCTGCTCCTCTGAGAAATGGTTTCCCCTCCACGTTTTTACCCATCAGGCTGCTGTGGGCACATCTTGGACACCTCTGGCTGGGACTTTGGCAGTAGCAGGATTGGCAAACCCATACACCTTCCTGGACCCATACGTCTCTCTGCTTCATCCTCCAAAAGGGATCTCTAGCCACAGAACGAATGATCGTTCCCTTTCCCAAACGCATGTCCCTTGAATTTGCCAACTCACAGATGGGTGGACACTCTTCCCTCATTCTTCCCTTTTGTGTTTCTTCCCTGGCTCTTCCCTTTATTTCATCGTTCCCCCTTTCCCTCTAAATTGTGCTACTTCTGATGTAGCTTCCTCGTTTGCAAACAGACATGCCTATACATATATTTTTATTTCGGAGTAAGCATTTGCAGAAGTTAAGTAAAGCCAATGAGAAACTGTATGGCTTTGACCACTGCATATTGTAAATATGTATGATGTGACTCCTGTTGAGATAGCGGGGAAATCCATCTAATGATCTTCCACTGTGCTTTTCGACTTTATCCCTAACTCTGGGGCTTATTCATCTGAAATAGTTTGTCACTTTTTGGGGGGTGGGATGGAGGATCGCGTTTGTTTCTTTATAAATTGCCTTCAGTGATTGTTCAATGAAACATTTAAAGACGTAGCCATTAAGCAGTACAAAAGTGGGAGGGGTAACAAGATGGTGACGGAGAAGGTGGAGCTCCATAAGCTGAAGCTTGCTGAGCTAAAGCAAGAACGTCTTGCTCGTGGTTCGGAGACCAAGGGAATAAAGCAAGATCTTATCCACAGACTCCGGGCATATCTTGAGAAACATGCTGAAGAGGAGGCAAGTGTAGAAGATGTACTGGGGGATGAAACGGAGGAAGAAGAAACAAAGCCCACGGAGCTCCCTGTCAAACAGGAAGAACCCCCGAAAAACCTGTTGATGTGGTGAAAATGACATCTGAAATACCACAGACTGAGAGAATGCAGAGAGGGCCGAGCGAGTCAATGGACCTGTGAGCTTGGAGAGGAAGAAAGCTGCTCGGGCAGCCGGTTTGGGATTTCTCCAGTTCCGACAGAATGTCTGTCATCTGATAACAAACCTATGGTTAACTTGGATAAGCCGAAGGAAAGAGCTCAAAGATTTGGTTTGAACGTCTCTTCAATCTCCAGAACGTCTGAAGATGATGAGAAACTGAAAAAGAGGAAGGAACGATTTGGGATCATCACAAGTTCAGCTGGAAGTGGAACCACAGAGGATACAGAGGCAAAGAAGAGGAAGAGAGCAGAGCACTTTGGGATTGCCTGATGGAGAGTTGTTGTTACTTTCTGTTCACCAGTGTTTTCCATTTCTCTGATTCTTCCTGGTCACATATATACCCGAATGCAGCCGTGCGCCTCCGTCCTGCCTCGCGAGGAGGGAGCACGTGCCCCAGCTCCATCCCAGAACCGCAGCAGCACTTCGACTTACTGCTGTTTCAGCTTCAAGGTTGTTGTGTTTCTGTTTTTGATTATGTTGCTTGTTAATAATAAAAAAATAGGAAAGAAAAAAAACAACAAAAAACAAAAGTGATGTCACCGCAACTGGTAGCAAGTTGTCTAAGCAGAAATCCACAGTTCGATGGCTTCTTTCCCCAGAGTGTATACTTTACCGCCTCTTCTCGTAATCATTATAAAGGTTGTATTGCTGGAATTTCACTATTTACAAAGCACTACGAAAGTATCTTCCTCCCAAATCCTTGCTGCATCTCGGAGGGTGACTTCTGAGGAGGGAGGCGTGTCGGGAATAGCACACATGAGGCAGAGCAGCCTCTTCAAAACCACCTGGGTCAGTCTTGATCCTCCCAGAAACAGATGCTAAGATGAGTTTAAACACGCAAAGATTTTATCAGGGGAAATGCATGTGCGAGAGAAAACGAGGAAGGAGCAAGCTGGGAGAACTGTCAGTCTGCAAAGCCAGTTTAAATCGGGAGAAGGAGAAAGGGAGAGAAAGTTGGGTGGAAATTTCTCCACCAATATGCCACACAGTCAAGTCTGGCAAAGCAGTGAAGGAGTCCTTGCCCTCACGCTGGCCACTGGAGGAGCCTGCCGGGTCTCCCTGCTGTACTCCGTTGGGGCTGGGAGCAGCCTGTGCATGGTGGGAAGGGAGGCCTTTCTAGAAACGCTGCCCTGGGTTTCAGAGCAGCGCTGTGGCCTGGTCAGTTATGTCCTCTGTAGCGGGCAGTTGGGGTGGGAGGGTGTCTGTGAGGCACACTCTTAAGGCCACAAGGCCTAATCTGGCCATTTTCCTACCTGCCTGTTAGGGAGCTTCTAACCTGTTTACATCCACGCTGGCTTAAAGACACTTTTGCAGTGTGCAAGCCTTCTCTGCTTTGTTATTAGTTACTGTTCACAGGGAATCCACAGATTGATCTTGCTGCTTATAGCACAGCAAATGTGCCTCCTCCAGCGTTTGGTAAGCAGGTTCTATAGCTGGAGAAATCAAACAGCTCAGGGAGTGGATTGAGTTCTGATGGAGTGACTGCTGGGGCCAATATGGGCCTTAATTCCCATATTGGTCTGGGCTGTGTGTTCTCAAGGGAACAGATGGGGTAGGCTTCCTTGTGAGAAATAATGCATGTTTTGTGTTCTGTAGTACATGAGAGGTTCGCCCTGCACTTGGACCCTCTCTGCCCCTTGGCAATTCAGGTGCACCTGGCTCTGATCCTGTGGCATAGCCTGGGCAAGCCCCGAGACCTCCTGGGACTCCTGTGAAGGGCCAGCCTCCCTTCCTTCATGGCCCTTGCCTTGGCCTCTACATCCAAATCCGTCAGCTGCAGTCAGCCTCCTGCCACCTGGCACAATGTTGGACTGTTCACCTTTTCAACCAGAAATCTCGCCACACTTGTATTTCATCGGGTTAGTGAATTCACTGCAGCTTCAAGGATCACTTCAGGCACATCCTCTGCTACCTTGCCTCACTTCCCTCCTCACTCACGTCCTTTTGAAAAGCCCATGTTCCCTGGAGCCCTGGGTTCCCCCCCACCCCATGCCCCTCGATGCTGCAGCTCTCTGGGGAGTAACTGCACCTGCTCCCAGTGCTTCTTTCCCAGACCCCTCCCACCAAACACACCTTTCCCAGGCTCCAAGAATTCTAGGGAGTAAGAGTCGCCTCTCCTTACGATCATTTTTTAAAGATTTTTTTCTGAAATAATTTCAAACTTACAAAAAAGTTGCAAAAACAGTACAAAGAATCACCACATCCCCAGATTTTCAGCTCTCAGAACCACAGTGAAACGAGTGAAATCAAGAAACTGACCTTGAGACACTAATGTCCAATCTGCAGGTCTCCTTCAAATGTTGCCAGTTTTTCCTCGAACGTCCTTTTTCTGGTCTCGGATCCAGTTCAAGACAGGCTCACACATTGTATCTCAGTGTCCATCACTTTACTCTCTTTTTCCAGATGCTGCCGGCTCGGGGCGGGGGCAGGTTAGCCACATTTTTCTGTAAAAGACCAGATATGAAATGTTTTAGGCTTTGCAGACCATGTAGTCTCCCTTATGATTATGTTTATTGTTTCTAAATGAATGTCTGGCAAATCTAGCCCAATAGATTCTATAGATTAAACAAGAACCGCCTCTGAAGTAATATTTCCTCATTAAAAGTGTCTGACAGCCATCCACATGTATCCGGTGTGTTTTCAGTGATGCTTATGAGAGTGCCCATGAGCACGGGCTCAAGGCTCCCTGTCCTCGTCTGGACCAGGAGTCAGCGTGCCTGAGGTTGAGCATGTGTGAGAGAAAGCATGTGTGGCAGATGAACTTGCAGAGCAGCTGTGTCTGGGTTGCCAGCTCTCCATCATTTAGAATGGAGGCTGCTCAGTTTCAGGAGGCTGGGACCCACCCAGCCACCCCACCCCAGTGCCCTCCTTCCCTCCCCCAGTCAGAATGCCTGGGGAACAGCCTTCACTTCAGATTCCTTCCCACCCCAGACTCTTCTTCCCCAGCGTGAGATGCTTGGAATCCCAGATAGGCAGAGTCAGCTGAGGACGGTGGGAGGAGAGAGAAGGGAGGGCAAGGTGGGGCGGGGGGAGGTGAGCGGTGCAGTGGGGACTAAGCCCCCTTAGCAATCAAAGCTTGCATTGTTCTCAAAGAGTTAACCTGCATACCAGGCTTGCAATTAGCAGGGAATAATGGGGTGTGATGGGTGCAGAACAGCGCCTGGAACTGATTTTTAGCCTCACGGTGAGAAACTGCCCTGCTGACTTCCCTGCTGTATTTCCTGGTAACTTGCTGCGGGCAAGTTCAATAGAGCAGAAATCCTTGGGGCGGGGGGAGGGAGCAATCTGTCTTCAAATAATTTAAACAATGCAGCTCAGCCAAGCTAAATGGAGCTTATCAAATGCTACACCTCTTAAAGCTGCAATCGGGGCGGCAGGATATTAACTGTAAAGCTCTGTGTTCTGCTCAGAGAGAAGTGAGGACCAGACCTGCCACTTAACCGAGAAGAAGGAGTTTGAGCGGTGGCCAAGGGAGAATGGGATTAGCTTTGAAGCCCAGATCAAGAAGCAGATATTTGAGGACAGGACAAGGAGAGCCTTTACTGAGCACCTACTGAGTACGGGCCTCTGGGCTGTTTTCCATAGATTGCTTTCTCTAACGTTTGCTCAGCTCTGTAGACGCACACTGTTACACGCATTTTAAAATTTCTCTAACCTTTGCCCCAGCTCGGTACACACATGCCCTCATTCATATGCATTTTAAAATAGTAGAGTGAATCACTGGAGACGCGTTCGCTCGCAAAAATGGTAGAAAACCCTGAGCCAAGGGATTTTATTTTTCCTCTCTGCCTCTTGTAATTAAGAATCTAGTGAATGAGCTCGCTTCAGGGCTGTGAGGATGGCACCAGCAGCGGATCTCTCTCCACCTCTTGGGTCTGCCTTTTGCTATGTTGGCTTTAGATTCAGCCTCCTTGAACTTGAGGTAAAATGGCAACAGCCACTCCGATCCCTGGCATTCTCTGAGGTCCAGGCCCAGGGAAGAAGAGCTCTTGGCTCTAAAAGCCTAAGCCAAGCCGGGCGCGGTGGCTCATGCCTGTAATCCCAGTACTTTGGGAGGCCAAGGCAGGCGGATCGCAAGGTCAGGAGATCGAGATCATCCTGGCCAACATGGTGAAACCCCGTCTCTACTAAACATACAAAAAAATTAGCTGGTTGTGGTGGCGTGTGCCTGTAACCCCAGCTACTCTGGAGGCTGAGGCAGGAGAATCACTTGAACCCAGGAAGCAGAGGTTACAGTGAGCCGAGATCCCGCCACTGGACTCCAGCCTGGCAACAGAGTGAGACTCTCTCCCAAAACAAAAAAACAAAGAAGTCTAAGCTGGACTGACTTCCAGCTCCAGCAAAGAAGGGGTGAAAGGCCATATTCACTCTCACCTTAAATATGCAAAACCAGTATAGGAAGCAATAGTTTTTAGACAAGAAATAGCAGTTATTGGGGGACAGGGATCATCGAGAGAAGCAAAGGGATGAGTTGAGACCCCCGCTGACCCTGCTCACTGCCTGGGGAGTTTCTAGGCTGCAGCACTGGGACGGGAGGGTCAGGTGGAGACTGGTGGTCTCCCTGAGCGGGGGAGGACAGGCAGCTGCAGGTCCCAGGAGGCAGCTGCACAAAGAGGACTCTGGAGACCCACAGAGGGTCCCCGCTGAGAATTCAGCAGAGAATGGATTGGACCAGACCGTGGCATTCACACAAGGAACCCACCGGAGTCTGGTGAAAGAGCCCCTTGAGGGAACGGGCGTGCCAATTCCCAGAGCTCACACACATCAGGAACAGCTCCTGCCAGCCGGAGTGGAGAAAGCTTGTAAGACATGGGGCATGGGGCGGAGCAAGCAGAAAGCCGCTGCCTCAGTAGTGGCAATTAGTCTAATTAGCCCTTGACTTAAGGCTGTTCTGGTCCTAACAGAGCTCACGCAAGTCGTGAAAGGTCTACACTGTTTCCAAGTGATTGAACGAGATCCCAGAATCAAAACTCAAGAACATTTGAAGAACATGTAAAAATATCCATCACCCAAGAAGGTAAAATCCACAATGTCTGTCAGCCAAGTGGAAATTACCAAGAACACAGAGGAGCAGGAAAATACGACCCTTAATGAGGAGAGTTAGCAACCAACAGAACTAGAGCTAGGAGCAATACCGAGGATAGGGTCAGTAAACAAGGACACGAAAACGGTTATTACGAGGATTTTCCATATGTTCAAGAGGGGAGAGAAAAACGCAAACATTTGAAATAGAGATATGAAAGATAGAAAAGGACTCAAATATACCTTCTAGAGATGGAAGAACAAACCTAGCTGTTATCTCAATGTCTGAGGTAACAACTGGACAGGATGGGATGAGTAGTTTTGACATTGTAGAAAAAAGCACCACTGAACTTGAAGAAATAGTAGGTTGGTGCAAAACCACAATTACTTTTGCAGCAACCTAATAGCAATAGAAAGTATTCAAAATGAGAGTCCAGACAGGCTGGGCATGGTGGCTCATGCCTGTAATCCCAGCACTTTGGGAGGCCAAGGTGAACAGATCACCTGAGGTCAGGAGTTCGACACTAGCCTGACCAACATGGTGAAACCTCGTCTCTACTAAAAATACAAAAATTAGCTGGGCGTGGTGGAGCACATCTGTAATCCCAGCTACTCAGGAGGCTGAGGCAGGAGAATCGCTTGAATCTGGGAGGCAGAGGTTGCAGTGAGCTGAGATGGCACCACTGCACTCTGGCCTGGGCAGCAGAGTGAGACTCCATCTCAAAAAAAAAAAAAAAAAAAAAAAAGAACAAAATAAGATGAGAGTCCAGGTAGGGTGGATCAAGCCTGTCATCCCAGCCCTTTGGGCAGCTGAGGCAGGTGGATTGCTTGATCCCAGGAGTTTGAGACCAGCCTGAGCAACATGGTAAAACCTTGTCTCTATAAAAAGATGAAAAATTAGGTGGGTGTGGTGGCATGTGCCTGTAGTTTCAGCTACCTGGGAGGCTGGAGGTGGGAGGATTATTTTAGCCCAGGAGATTAAGGCTAGAGTCAACCATGATTGTCCAGCCTGGGCAATAGAGTGAGACCCTGAAAGAAAGAAAGAAAGAAAGAAAGAAAGAAAGAAAGAAAGAAAGAAAGAAAGAAAGAAAGAAAGAAAGAAAAGGAAGGAAGGAAAGAAAAGAAAGGAAGAAAGGAAAGGAAAGAGAGAGAGAGACAGAGAGAGAGGAAGGAAGGAAGGAAAAGGAAAGGAAAGAAAGAGAGAGAGACAAAGAGAGAGGAAGGAAAGGAAGGAAGGAAGGAAGGAAGGATTCAAAATGAAACACAGAGAAAAGGACCAGAAAATGAAAGTTCCACATGGAACATCACAGAGCTGTGAGAACGTATGCTGGAATCCCTGAAGGAGAATAGGTGGGCAGGATCTCTGATTTGCACCCCGCCACCCTCGGGGACTTTGAATGAATGAATGGTGCTGTTGCCTTGTGACCCTGCACTCTTCCACTCTATGGAGTTGGTCAAATATGAGAGCGATAGTACAGACGGTGATGATGACAGCCATTCATTCACTGATCACAACACAGATGAGAACACAGAATCCTTTCTTTACACTTGGAACAGGCCTGTGAAAGCAGGGTCATTATCCCCACATTGCAGATGAGGAAATAAGCAGATGAGACTTGTTTGTCCCATGACAGTGTAGCCAGGACCAGTACCTTGAGGAATCCAATTTGACCGTATAAATTCACATAGTTTTGTCAGAAGTCGAGCCCATGGATGTGATTTGAGCTAGAGGAGAGGGAATCGGGGAACATCCCTGGTTTAATCTTACATTTAACTTGTGTACATGGCAAATCTTTTTCCATCTCTGCTTCTCGTGTTTCCTTCCTATCATAGTAGAATGTTTGAAAAAAATCGGTCTCTAAGAGCCCTCGCACTGCGAGTACTGGTTTCCAACATGTGTGTGTTAGGAATAAATCTGTCCATCATTAATTTCAGTTACGTGGCATTTGTACATGAGACGTTTGTAGCATCAATAGTCTCACAAATGATACTGAAAACAAAACTTCAAAGAATGTTAATGTTTGATGACTCAAAAACAGGCACGTAGTTCCCTGGTTCCCTAAATAAGGGCTATTATGACATTTTTTTTTTTTTTGAGATGGAGTCTCACTTTGTCATTCAGGCTGGGGTACCGTAGCACAGTCTCAGCTCACTGCACCTTCTGCCTCCTGGATTCAAGTGATTCTTCTACCTCAGCCTCCCGAGTAGCTGGGATCACAGGTGCATGCCGCCATGTCTGGCTGATTTTTGTAGTTTTAGTAGAGATGGGGGGGTCTCATCATGTTGGCCATGTTGGTCTCGAACTCCTGATCTCCCATATTCTACCTGCCTCGGCCTCCCAAAATGCTGAGATTACAGGCATGAGCCATGGTGCCTGGCCTATTATAACCTATTTTCTTGATGACAAAGAGTAACACAGTGATGCCTCCATGACCACTGAGATGTAAAACGCTATCTGCCGCTAAACTATACGTGCACACTTGTTTGCTTCACGTAGGGTACGTTTGGTATCTCATCTTTAGGTTGTCAGCTCTTGTTTTTCACTAATATGAGTGTCCCTTTCTCTCCACAGTCTCCCTCCAGTGTGCCGAGGGCCAGAGCCTGTGACAAGCACACACACCCACACACACACTCACACACACACTCTCACTCACACACACACACTCACTGCTTCACTGCAGTGTGGCCACGCTTAAGCTGCCGAGTCAGTTTTTATAACTGTGATCCTAACTGGAAGGGTGTCATGCAGGCCACGAGAAGGGAGGACCACAGCATGCATGCAGCATGGTTCTGTGTGGAGCCTGTCCTAGAGACCTCCCTCTGGGGCCTCATCTTGGCAGGGTCCTCCCTCTGGGCTTGCCTTGCCCGCTTTCCCTTGGTTCTGGCGTCTACATTTCTAGCATAGCTTGAACCCTGGTTCTGGTCTTTGAGTTGCTCTTCGTGGAAGCGGGCTGTGTAAGCACGTGGTCTCGGTCTTTGCCGAGTCCTGTTTGCATTTCTTCTCACAGTCACTTCTCAGGCATTTGAATCCTCTGCTCCTCGGATAACTCTCAAACTCCCCAATAATTGCACCTGCATGGCCTCAGACATCCAAGGGGCTCCCCTTGTCATGAACACTGTTTTGACTGGGTACACTGACTTCGCTCACACCTCTACAGCCCTTTGTATGACAAAGCTATGAACAATTTGACCTGTTACATATAACACAGATAACATGGAACAAAGCTATTATCGGCATGAACTCAATGGTTGTAATTACAAGACAATTGCTTAAACTCATAGTGTCCCTAACTCCCAGTTTCTCACAATTGCATTTCCCTTGTAAACTGACTATATATTTTAAGCTGAAATATTTTAAAGTGAATTGCAGGTAACCCGCCCCCCCCAAGTATTTCCAAATGTTTCTCTAAAAATTAGGCCATTTTCTTACACAGTCTGATAGAGTTTGGGTACGTGTCCCTGCCCAAGTCTCTTGTTGACTTGTCATCCCCAAGGCTGGAGGTGGAGCCTAGTGGGAGTTATTTAAATCCCTCCTGATTTGGTGCTGTCTTCGTGACAGTGAGTTCTTGTGAGATCTGGTTATGTATGTATGTATGTATGTATGTATGTATGTATGTATGTATTTTTTTGAGACAGAGTCTCACTCTGTGGCCCAAGCTGGAGTGCAATGGTATAATCTCAGCTCACTGCAACCTCCACCTCCTGGGTTCAAGAGATTCTCCTGCCTCAGCCTCCTGAGTAGCTGGGACTACAGGCACACGTCACTGTGCCCAGTTAATTTTTGTAATTTTAGTAGAGATGGGGTTTCACCATATCCATCAGGCTGGTCTCGAACTCCTGACCACATGTGATCCACCCGCCTCAGCCTCTCAAAGTGGTGGGATTATACATGTGAGCCACTGTGCCTGGCAAGATCCGGTTATTTAAAACTGTGTGTACCTCCTCCCTCTTCCTCTCTCCCTCTCTCTCTCTCTCTCTCTCTCTCTCTCTCTCTCTCTCTCTCCCCCTCCCTCTCGAACACCTGAGGTCAGGAGTTCGAGACCAGCCTGGCCAACATGGTGAAACCCTGTCTCTACTAAAAATACAAAAATTAGCTGGGTGTGGTGGAGCACCTGTAATCCCAGCGACTCAGGAGGCTGAGGCAGGAGAATGTGATGTGCCATGTGATGTGCCTGCTCCCCCTTCGTTTTCCACGATGATCAGAAGCTTCCTGAGCCCTCCCTTAGAAGCTGAGCAGATGCCAGCATCATGCTTCCTGTAAAGCCTGTAGAACTGTGTGCCAATTTGATCTCTTTTCTTTATAAATTACCTAGTCTCGTCCAGGCTAGAGTGCAATGGTGCAATATCTGCTCAATGCAACATCCGCCTTCTGGGTTCGAGTGATTCTCCTGCCTCAGCCTCCTGCGTAGCTGGGATTACTGGGGTCTGCCACCATGCCTGGCTAATTTTTTTGTATTTTTAGTAGAGACAGGGTTTCACCATGTTGGCCAGGCTGGTCTCGAATTCCTGACCTCAGGTTATCCACCTACCTCGGCCTCCCAAAGTGTTGGGATTACAGTGGTGAGCCACAGTGCCAGGCCAGGTATTTCTTAATAGTGATACAAGAATGACCTAACACATAGTCAGAATAACTGTATAATATCAAAAAACTAATAATAATGTATTCGTATTTCCTAACCCCTATTTTGTGTTCCGTTCTCCTGACGTCCCCACTGGAACCCGATCTGTGACCGTGCATTGCACCTGGCTGTCACTTTTAATCAGTGGAGCTCTATGCGCTGTTCCCCCCTGGGTTTTTCTGGTGGCTTCCCTGACAGTGTCTCCTAGCTTGTCACTGTGTCCCCTGTTTCTTCCATAGCTGGGAGGTCCTGCAGCCCAACCCTCCAGATGCCTCCACTCTTCCCCATGGCCCAGGCTGTGCTGACATACGGCTCAACACCTCCTTGAAGGGCAAGTGGATGCTGGTGAGGAGCCCCCCAGGGAGCAGAGGGAAAACTCTCTGTCCCCCAACCTGCTGAGTGGCCTACAGCAGGAATTCTTCCTGATTTCAGAAGAAAAAAGGAAAGTGCTCACGATCGAACTTCCTCACCTACACCTTCTGTACCAGGCTCCACTCTGTCCTCCCTGCTCCCTGGCTGGTCACCTTCCAAAGCATCCTGCAATTTGTTTAGCTCCATTGGACAAACTGTATTGAGTGCCCCAGTGTGCCAGGCATGGAGCTAGGAGACAGGCTTGTGAAGTTGTATAGGAATGAGTTCCAGGTCCCAGCCCAGCGGCCCACAGGCTAGTGGGAAGGCCTGGCTGTCATCAGGTAACGCCATCGCAGTGCAGTGTACGGGTCTCCATATGGGGTGCATTGAGAACACCTAGGATGGACGCTTACTCCAGTCTGCAGCCAAAACCTTTCCCAGAGGAGACGCGGCCTGAGATTGCCTTGAGGGACAGATGAGACTCATGCAGCCAGCCATAATGGAGGGAGGAAAGGGCATTTCAGGAGGAGGGAACAGCCCAGGTGCAGGTGTGGGGGAAGGGAGCAGCATGGGTTCCCCTAGCCCAGAGTGTGGCTCGGGAAGGGGCTGTGCCATGGAGGAGCAGATATGTTCCATTAAGGAACTGGGACTTGACTTTGTGGGTGACAGGGGCTCACTGAGAGGTGTGGAGAAGGGACCCGGCACAGTCAGGTCTGCATGTCAGGAGCTCATGTAAGTGGGGTACCCCAGGGCAAGGGTGGTGAATGGAGGTAGGCACCCAGGTTGGGGCTAGTGCAGGGTTGGGGAGCGGGCAGGCCTTGGCCCAGGTGGGGGCAGTGGGAGAGGAGGGGCAGAGATGGAAAGGTAGGTCTGAGGGCACCTGTGATTGACAGGTGTGGGGTGGGGGAGGGAGAAAAGGCCCCTGCCAGGTTTCTGGCCTGGTTGTTACTGCCCAGTAACAAAGGGAGGGGAAGCAGTTTAAAGAGGAAACACGGCAGGTGCTGGAGGATTCTGGGAAGTGTTGAGCTAAGGTGTCTGGAGTGCCCGGATCATGGTCCACTCATTAGGAGTTGGTCCGCCCCAGGTGGCGATTCTAAGCAGCTGCTCTGGAGTGCTCGTCGGAGCCCTGGGGAGACACGTGGGCGGTGGATGTGGGGTCAGTAGATCCACAGCAGCTTGCATGGTGAGAATGGATGGCACCACCCAGGTCATAGACAGAAAAGTGCAGTGAGGTGGCTGAATGGTCAGAGAAGGGGGAGGAGAAACGAGGAGCATGTGGACCATGCCACAGGAGGGTTCGAAGAACAAAAGAGAAACGTGTAGTGTTCCACACTCCCGGTCTGGAAGACAAGGCCGGGAAGGAGTGCCGCACACTGGGAGGCAGGCCAGATGTGGTGTCCCTTACCGGTGCAGCCTTGGTGGAGTAGGAGGAGGAGAGGAACAACAGGGGGGGTCGTCTTCCACACGTGGGTGTGGGACATTTGGACCCCAGGAGGCTGGAGGGGGACAGGACAAAAATGACAGAGTCAAAACAATGGAGTCAAATAGGTGAGGTCGGCATCGCCTCTGCTCAAACCCAGCCACATGAGCCTCAGACCCAGCTCAAACTCCTCAGGCCAGGCCTCGGTGGTCCCAGGAACTGGTCCAAGCCTGCAGTTGGAAATTTCTGGAGAGAGATGGCACTCTACTTCCCCATAAGCCTCCATCCCGGCAGATTGGCCTCAGCACTGACCACTCCCCTGCCTCCATACTTCTGCTGATCGTCATCCTGGAACCCCCTCCCCAGCCTTCTTTATGCCTTCAAATCCTGTGAACCCTTCAAGGCTGAGCCCCTGCTTGGCTTCCTTTGGGAGGTCTTCTCCATCAACTCCAGCAAAAACCATCTCACCCCTCGCACCCTCAGTGCTGGTGAGCACAGCCCGCTTTTTCCTTCCCCACACAGTTGAGATGTCTCCCCAGTCAGAACAGCTTCTTCACTGCTGGATACCCAATCTTCTATTTTCCTTTGTTTTTGTAGTCTTTAAACTGCCTAGCCTCTGTCCCAGGGTGGGACTTGGTTGGCCACAGAGGGAAATCTCAAAGTTAGGCAGTGAGGCCCTGGGGCTGCTTTCCAAGGCCTCACACACAAAGTTCAGTCTCCTGAGCTCAGCACATCTCTGTGCTCCTCCCCAGCACCAAGTTCAGAGGGCAGGAGAGATGGGGCAGGCCTAGGCCTTGGCCTCAGCTGCTGGAGAGTCGGACACACACAGCCTGGGCTTTGCTGCCACAGCAGAAAAGGCAAACTCAGAACGTCTGCAGATTTGCCAGCGAAGGAAGCTAAAGCTCAGAGAAGCTAACTTACAGCTGGTTATGGGCAGCTGGGATCCAGGACTGCGGTATGAAGGTGGCACTCTTTCCATGCGGCTTTAAGGATTAGGCTCTCAGAGCAAAAAAGTGACCGTGGCTTTGAGAGAAACAGGAAAGGGGGCGGCTACTGTGGGGATGGACATGGCTCATGTTTAAAGATATCAAAGGCGCTGTTGGGGGTCAGGTGGCCACATCAGACGCGCAGTTAGAGCTTGAGATTTGGAGCCATTTAGCCTGTCTTCCTGGCCTTGGAGAGAAGTTCTGATGAAAACACCTCTATAAATATAGTCTCCAGGTCTCTACCTGTTTCTCAACACACATACACACACAGACACACACATTAGCACAAGATGTACACAGACACATGGTGACACATGCATACACAGGGACCCACACAGACACATGCACATATGTGCACATACATTGACAGGCTCTGACATACACACTTACACACACACACACACACACACGGTAACATCGACAGCCTGTGGCTGTAGAAGGGCCTCTGAGGGCCTTCCTTTCTTGTCCTTGCCTGGAGTTTACACACTTGGAAAATGTCAGGCGTGGGAGGCCTTTGGTCTTAGGTTAGGGTAAAACTCCCGCCGCATATTTGGAGAGCGTCCAGGCCCTGCTAGCCACTTGCAAAGCAGATAGCAGTGACCTTGCTGTTGAGGGAGGATGGCCCGCTGAGGCCAGGGAGCTGCCCGGGTGGAGCTGAGGCTGCCTCTCCTCCCTGCTGCACCTGGGTTGGCTCTGATGTCAAAGACCCCCCTGTCCCAGCTGGGGTTCCCAGCCTTCTTTGTGTGGGAAACACAAGGCCCAGCTCTCATGGAGGAGGTGGGGGCAGCACTGCTCTGCAGGGCCAGAGGGAGGACAGCCCAGTTCTGCCCTAGGGGCTGCAGGCAGAGGGGCCGACTCCAACCTCCTTGCCTTTTCAGAGGCCCAAAGGAGCTTCTCCAGGATGGTGACAGATTTTCCAAGACCCATCCCAGGCTGGAGGGGCCCCAGCTGCAACTTGATTGGTGTGTGTGTGTGTGTGTGTGTGTGTGTCCACAAGTTGAGCTGACCCTGAGAGTCCCGGCACTAGAGGGCTGTAGAGGTCATGTCATCCAACACAATCCCCTCTGTTACCATTGCCTTCAAGAGGTCATCCTGACCCATTCGGGGAGCTCACTCTTCGAGGGTAGCCTACAGATGGGGTCGCCTCTCCAGGTTTCTGCCTCGCTGTCGCTTCCACTTGCGAGCCATAATTGCACCTCTCGAGCCACTCAGATGAAGACTAATCTTTCTTCCACGTGCCAGCCTTTCAGATACGGGAAAGGCTTTCAGATACGTGCATTCATACATCCAGCCACACCTAGCTTCAAAGCCCTCCCCGGTCAGCCAGCTCCCTCTCTTTGGCCCCTATTTGCAAGTTAGGGAAAGTTTAAGGCTGTTCTGGTGCCAGGCCTGCTGCTGGGAGCTGGGGACAGACACATGGCTTGCCACAAGTAGTTGCTGGCCTAGTGGAGGAGGTAGACAGCAGACCCTGGTCAGTGTGCTGAGCCTGGGGGAGGGGACAGCAAGCCAGCAGGAGGACAAGCGGGGGCTACTCAGCGGGGGAGCTGGGGCCTTAAGGTGCTCTAGACAGAGGGACAGGATGCACAAAAGCTGGGCTGAGCACCGTGTCCTGACCTGCAGGGGCTGCAGAATGTGTGGGTATCAAGCGAGCTTACCAGGTATACGCCCAAAGGAAAATACACCATCCTACCAAAAAGACACCCGCACTGTTTCCAGCCCCGCTCCCTCTGCCCCACGTGGAAGCGGGTGGTTGCTGTCTAGTGCTTGCTAACAGGAACTCACATTTACGATTATGACTTACATTATCCCATGAGATTCAGTTTTCTTAGACTCAAGGCCTCCCATCTGCACCACTCTCCCCTTGAAAGCATGAGCCCTGGCTTAGGAGCCTTAAGGCTTGGCCTCTGGATTGATCTGTGACTTCCAACCTGAGTTCCAACTGCGTATAAAAAATAATGTCCTTTCCCCCTCCAAAAAGTATGAAAAAAGGATTTTACGTTTTGCAAAAGTTTTCCCTAGAAGTTGCTGCCTGGGATATTTTTCATTCCATCTTGAGTGGATAATGCTGCCAGCTGTGTGGAGCAGTGAGGCAGCTGGGGCCACCTCTGTCCACCTTCTGGAAGCCCCTGGGGGACCTCGGGCTGCCTCTTGGGGCCCACTCGGCAAACTCAGGGAAAGACGCTGCCTGGCCCGCTCTCCTGAAGCACCTCCACCTGGGCCCGCTCAGCTGCCAGCTGGCTTGACGCATGGTGGACCTGCTCTTTTCTGGGACCTCCAAAAGGCCACGTGATTGTGATAGGAGTGTGTGTGTGAAGTGGGGGTCAGGTTATTAGGGGTGGAGGGAAGGGAGCTGTTTGATTAATGGGTGTCCTGTGAACCTGCACATTTGCCCAAGGCTGCATTCCTCGGCTTTCAAACCCAGGCAGTTTGATAAGCTGGGACCAAAGTCCTCTTTCCTCCCGGCAAGAAGAGCAAACAGGGCCACTCACTAATCCCAGCCCTGGCCTCTGGGGCCGTCTCTCGGCAACCAGCTAGCCAAGTGGCCTTTCACAGGCTAATCAATGAGCATCCCTGGGACCTCTGGGAGGCCTGGCCAGCTTGCCTCAGTGGGGCAGAGGGAGGCCACACTCACCCGCCCTCCAGCATACAGTCTGAAGGCCTGAGCTTAGCCAGCTCGGCCCTCCATGACTGCAGCACCTGCAGTCTCTCCCGCTCCTTCCGGCAATCATTCCCACCGGGCAGCTTATCGGGCCTTCTCTATTCCTCCAGTGCCCGCCCAGAATGCGCTTCCCAACTTCCCAACTTCGCAGCGGTCAGGCTCCTTACCTAGTCTCCCTCCCCCAGGAAGCTTTCCCTAAATGGCCTCCACGGGACCGGACGCTCCCTCCCCTGCACCCCTACTGCCCCGGAGTCCTGGAGTTATGGTTTGGCACCAGACATTTCTTCAGTCTGTTCCTGTGTGTTGGTTCGGTATTGTTAACTACATTGTAAGCACCTTGAGGGTAGGGCTGCAACTTTGGGATGGTCCCCAGTGGGGGGGTCACACTCGTAACTTTGGGAGGATAATATTGGCAAGAGGTGGGTTTTGAAAAATAGGGGACAAATTCGGGGTAGAGGCAGAACAGCTCTGAGCCTGGGGACCTCAATCCCAGTAAGCTGTGGAGGGGAGGCTCTGGGAGATGAAACACAGCCGTGGAGTCAGGACCGGGGAAATGCTTATTTCTGGGGAGTTGCAGGAGGTCCCTGTGGGGCATGGGAGTGTCAGCCCTGCCTGCCTCCATGCTCTACTCTAGTCTCTGAGAACTGCTTCTCTCCCTGGCGGGGCCCAAGAGATGGAACTGTATCTGTGTCTGCACCACTGGCTCCTTATTCTTGACTACAGATGGTTTGGATTGGGAAGGACCCTGGATGGCCCTCCAGATTCTCTTCTCTGGAGACGGGCTTAGGACTGAGAGAGATGCATCTCCATCTCTGGGTGTTTGCTTCTGACAAGATGCAACTAGCTGTGGGCCGACTGTCTGCACCAGGAGCAGTGGGAGCCAGACCATGAGACAGAAGGAAGAGGCAGAGGTGCGCAGAAGAGCTGAGACCAGGAGCTCACAGACCAGCTCGCAGATGCTTTTGCTTCATATATCATCTGAGTCAACCCTCACTGCCCTCCTGAGAGGTAGGAACTGTTAAGATCCTTTTTTATAGATGGGGAGAATAAGGCTTAGAGAAGTTAAGTAATTCACTGAAACACAGTTAGTAAGAAGCAGACTTGAACCCTGTCCTGCTGAGTTACAGAGTCCACGTGTAACCTTTCTCCTACCTTTGCTCCCAGCAGCTGCTTTGTAGATCCAGGCTTTCGTCTCTCATCAGAACTTTCTCCATGTCTCACACTTCAGTTCCATCAGACACCAGAAGATCTGTGACAAGGTTTTACTTGCCTGTCTGTCCATCTATTCACCCACCCATCTATCTATTCATCTAATCTATTTATCCATCCATCCATCCATTCATCCATCCCTCTATCTATCCATCCATTCATCATCTATCTATCCACCTATCCATTTATCCATCATCCATCCATCGATCCATCCATCCATCCATCCATCCATCCATCCATCTATCCATCCATCCATCATCTATTAATCTATCCATCCATCCATCCATCCATCCATCCATCCATCCATCCATATCTATATCTATAGCTAGCTAGCGAGCAGCAATCACTTACTGAGCCCTGCTGTGCACAATACACTGCAACAGGTGCTGCGATGTTCTCAATCCTGCCTACTGGCTCAGATGATGAGGGATGGCAGATGACTATTTGTCACACTATGACAAGCCAGTGTATCTATGAAAGTTCCCATCTAGAAATTATTACAATTGCAGATTCCTTGACCCCTTCCCAGGGATTCTAATTCAGAACAGGAGAGCAGCTCAGGAATCCACTTTTCCAACAAGTTCTTCAAGGGAGCCTGATGTAGGTGATCCACAGAGCACACCTTGTAAAATGCTTGTCTGGAGGGTGTTGTCAAAGGGACAGAGGGTCAGTGAGACCCGAGACAGTCAGGGAGGCCACCTAGGGTCGAGGGCAGGCACTCTCACGTCCCTAGCACGGCCTGGAAAACCCTGGGAAAGAGTGGTGGGATGAGGAGAGAGAGACCCAGGTCAGGAGGGGTCTGGCAAAGGCCCCAGGGTCTTCCCGTGGTGGTGAGGGCCGACCACCGGGGTGGAGGGCATCCTGTAGGAAGCTAGGTGAGCAGACAAAGGCCATGGTCAGCTTTTGCTCAGTAACCATGATGTCACAAATGCAACAGCCAAAAAGTGCCCTGCCCACCTAGCCTCTGTGGAATTGAGTGCCCTTCCACATGCATTTCTAGGGACTAAATGGACTTTCTATGGTAAAGAGGAAGGAACTTTTGTCTAATGCCTTGTTCAAGATTAAACATTTTTTAAAAACCCAATGCAATTAGGATTTCAGTGGGGATGAGAATAGTTGGAAATCCTGGAGATCTTGGGCTGAACGAGGACTGATGGACCATCGCCTCATCATCATCATCATTATCATTAATGATCGATGTCATCATTTTCTGTGGCTCACATGCCACATGCTGTCCAGGCACGCTCTGTTGCTTGCTCACAGTGGTGCCATTCTGCAGGTGTGAGGCCAGAAGCTCGAGGCATCCCGCAGCTGTCCAGACAGTAAGGAATGAGTCATCTGCTCTCAGGCTGCCTCTTGGCACAACCTCCAAACCACCCCAAGGGATAGAGATTTATTTGCTTATTACCAAGGAGATCCCCCAGCTTCCTCACAGCACACTGGTCTGCTCAGCTCACCCCAGGACTCTCTAGGCCTGGATGGGATGGCCGGGGGTGCACAGTCCGAGGTCACCTATGTTTGGTTGGTTCTGGGGTCACTTTTCCTGCAGAGCAGCCTCCACCCAGCGATGTCTCTGAATGAACTCCCACCTCACCCCGGCCAGCCCCACCTCATCTGCCTCCCCCAGCCTCCCTAGCCATCTTCAGCAAAACCCTACCCCCTGCCTCGCCTCCCCAGCCTGCCCTGGGGGGCCACTCTCTCCTACTCCTTCCTTATTAGCAGGCATGAAAAGAAAAGGAATTTCTTTTGCAGTTTATCCTCTGAACAGCCTCTGAAAGGAGTTGAAGGACACGCCGTAAAGTGTGAAAAAACAGGGCCTGAGCTTGCCAAGAGGGCCCAAGTGGTTACTTTAATCATGTGGAACAGTCCCCTTTTCATGGAAAATTTTCTACTCCAACACCTGTGGCTGTTAAAGGAGCCTTCGGCTCTTTTCTACCCTGGGTCCCAGGGGTCATTCTCCAGCTGAGGCTGGCTGCCAGCTCTGGTCATTACTCCTGTGCCCCTCCCCTCTGCCTTCCTCAGCTCTGCCTTGCCCCAGGCCTGCTGGGTGCAGACATGCAGTCCTGCCTGGCTTCCCTCGCCTCTCTGCAGTTTCTGGAACGAACAATTCAGCAAGACCAGGTTCCCTTTCTGCCGCACTGGTTGCTCTCTGAGTCTTCTTGGGACAAGTCTGTCTGTCCCTCTGCAACCTCTGACTCTCTGCTTCCTCCAGAGTCTTCCTTAGGGACGCCCACATCCCTGGCCCCTGCAGATGCTCCAGTACCTTCTGTACCCCTGGCTGAAGTACCCTGTGCCTCCTCTCAACTCAGAGACGGGGAAGTGCTGGAGAAACAGCCCCACCAGCCCTCTTGATTCACTGTTCCTCTGCATGCCCAGTTTTCTTTTGCAGATTGCGAATGCTGATTTGGGTTTGCAATTGATCATCAATGTGCTTGGAATAAAATACAGCCCCCTCCCTGCCATTTATTGGTGAATAACTGGGATGCAGAGGGGTAAAGAGAATTTGCTAAAGTTCCACAGTGTCTGCCAAGATGCGGAAGGGCTGCGAATAGACTGTGGAAGCCAGACCGCCCGAAGGACTTGCCCCAGCTTTCCCTCCCCATCTCCTCACTTGCCCCGTCGTCACCAAACCTTGCCTCCTCTACCACACTGCAGACGCAGCTCTTACTCAGGCCACTGGGGACCTCCATGTCTCTAAATCCTGTGACATTTTCTCTCCTTGTCTTGCCTACTTGGCAGCATTGGACAAGGTTCACCCAACCTTGCCTCCCCCACCAAGCTGCAGACACAGCTCTTACTCAGGCCGCTGGTGACCGTAGTGTCCCTAAATCCCGGAGGCATTCTCTCCCCTCATCTTGCCTTCTTGGCAGCATCAGACATTGGACATCGATGCTCGGGACACACTCTCCCTCTGCTTCTGTGTGTCCTCTTCCTTATTTTCCTGACCATGCAGGCCAGTTCTCCTTTGCCGAAAGTCCTTTCTCCAGCAATTGAAAGCTGGCGCTCCTCCAGGTTTATCTGGGTTCTCTCCCCATTCTCAGCTTTCTTCCTTTGCAAGCTTGTCCTGACCCACTGCTTCTACCACCACCATCCACGTATCTCCAGCCCTGAGCTCTCCTGTGTGCTCCGTCCGCCTCCTTTCTGATGTCGTTTGGATGCCACAAAGATGCCTCAAACATAATTGCCTAGATCTGAGTCTGTGATCTTCCTGAAGACTCCAGTGTTATGGAACTGCACGGGGCATCACGGAGCAAAGTGGGGCCTGTTCTTCACCCCAAACCTGGTCCCCTTGGTACTTCTGAACCCACTGAATAGGACCAACCAAACAGGGCTGCAGGCTGGAAATCTCAGAGTCATTCTCAATGCCTCCTTCTGCCTCTGTCCCCCTGCCAGATGCAGTCCGTCCTCTGGTCCCCCGTCCTGTGTAAGCTGCTATCACTTCCACGCTCCAGTGTTACCACATGATATAGCAGGTAGTGAAAGTGGAAATGGAACCAGGAACAGATGGAGGCTAACGACTGAGATGGTGACTTTCTAACTCCCAATCTAGAATGTGGACTATATCCCTGCAGGAAAGTGCCTATGAAATCGCATCAAGTTAAGAAAATAAACGTGGTAGCGAGTGCGTCCTTACCCCAGCCATGTGACACAGACTGTACCACATTGCTTGGTACAGAAGGTGGCAACCAGCCACGGAAGGAGTGGACCTTTTGTCTCCAGAGCTTTGTTTTTCTGTAAGGCCATTCACATATGCAGGAGCAATTCAAAATATTGAAAGCCATACCTAAGTCAAGGGGAAAATAGCAGGCCCTTCCAAAATAATGTGATTCCCCCTGATATGATTCAAGCGTGAGGCTGATAATAACCAGTGGAGGGGCCACACAGCTCATCTATTTGTAAAATGCCTACAGTGCCCAGCATAATGCATAGCACACAGAAGCTTCCTCTAAGTATTTTTAATAGGATGAATGTGTGCCTTCTAAAATATATGAGACTCATGGGTCAAGTGCTGGACTTATCAAGCATAATTCAAAGACAATCAAAGAGGCACTAAAAGTGACCCGATCTCTAAGTGTCTCTTTGGCCCAGATTTCTCTCTGCTAATTTAGTTCTTGCTAAAAACAATACTTTTGCTAATGACTTAGGAAGGAGTGGGCAGAGCTGGGCAGCTGCAGAGATGAGGACAGTGGGAGTGGAGCTGTCTACAGCCATGCCACTGGTACCTTTGCCCTCCATCTGGGCATCCCAAGTTTCACGGTGAGCTTACTAAAAAGCTTCAGGTCCCACTCCAAGCAGGAAATGGAACTGGAGCCCTCTTGGCTCCATTTTGCAGAAGAGTAAAGCAAGACTTACAGAGAAGAGGTGGCCAGGTGTGGTGGCCCAAGCCTGTAATCCCAGCACTTTAGGAGGCCAAGGCGGGTGGATCACCTGAGGTCAGGAGTTGAAGACCAGTCTGGCCAACATGGTGAAACCCCATCTCTACTAAAAATATGACAATCAGCCAGGTGTGGTGGCACACACCTGTAATCCCAGCTACTCACAAGGCTGAGGCATGAGAATCACTTGAACCTGGGAGGTGGAAGTTGCAGTGAGTCAAGATCATGCCACTGCACTCCAGCCTGGGCGAGAGTGAAACTTCATCTCAAAAAAGAAAAGAAAAGGAAAAGGTGGTTTGCAAAAGATACCTAGGGAGTTAGCAGTGAAGCCAGCACTGGAACCCTGGTGTATAGATTCCTCCCGCAAGGATCCTTGTTCTGTAACAAGTTGTCTCCTGGGATGGCAAGGGTGAATCTCCTCAATAACAGAGCTGCTCATGCAATAAAAACTGCATTAACTCATCAAAACAATATTTAAACAGCCAAACAGAGTTGGAGGATTCACACTTCCCAGTTTTAAAACCGAGTCCAAACCTGCTGTCCTAACAACACTGCAGCACTGGTGTAAGGATAAGCATATAGAGCAGTGGAACAGAACGAAACGAGGATCAGCCAGACACACACCCATTCACCCACAGCCAATTGATTCTCAACAAAGCAGAGTCGTAAAACACGTGCTGCGTAAATAGAAGTTACGAACCGGCTGAACCTCAGAGGCTGGTCTAGCTGGTTGAGAATTTCCTCCTAACCAGATACATCCATCTCCAAGCAGCATTGCTCTTCTCCACCCAGCTGTGCCACATTCCTGCTGGGGTCACAGGGTGGGGTGTGGTGGGACGAGAAGGAGGCTGTCCCAGGACACTGACCTCTGGGATTGCAGACAAAGTGCCTGTTGGCTGGCAGAGGACAATTAGGAGGACAGGGCTGAAAGGCTGCAGCATTTGGTTAGGAGGCCCTGAGAACAAAGCCTGGGGCCAAATTAGAAGTGAGGAGCATCACCACTCATGTCCCTCGTGGGGCTCAGGCACTGGTGGAATTGATAGGAATGTCTGTGATGATGGAGGAATGAAGTAGCTGGCACTGGATGGACCAGACAGGGAAGAATCAGGGCTCTGATGTGGGCCGGGTGTGCATGGAAGGATGGACTTGAGAGCAGACAGCATCACGGATGCCCGGAAGAACCTTGGAAAGTCAGTCCATGCATCCAGCTAGCTTGAGTAGACGGGGCTGGTGCCTCACTCTAAACCTCCAGCCATGTAACCACCAAGTTCACCCGATTATTCTTCTGCACTGGGTCCCAAGGTTGACTGACCCTTCTGATCCCTCCCTCCTTTGAAACTGTGTTTTTAGGGCCCACTGCAGCCTACTACAGACATCTGAGTTTGTATCTAAATCTCCTGCTGACTCTAAGCCCCTTTTGGCCGGGATGAGTCTGACTCATCGTTTTCCGCCACTAAGCCTGGGACAGTGCCTTATTCCGAGAAGGTGCTCATGAGTTGTCCGTTGCATGCATGACCCTAGGGGGCATGTTTTGTCTGTCAATAAGCTTTCACTGGGGGAAACACATTCCAACCTCACGCAGTTCCAATGGGGCACTGATCTCGGAGGCCTCAGGGATAGCCTCCGACCTGGACTGGTTGAGTTTCAGTTGTTTATCCCGCCCCCTTGCTTACAATTTATAGTGATTGGTTCAGATGTGGGCAGGTGACCCGAGCAGAGCCAATCAGAATCCTCCCACAAGATTTGGCTCACGGACTCCAGAAAAGCCAGCCTTCCTTTTGGATCTTGAGCGGTGAAGACGTAGCCCAGAGGCTGCCATGGTCCTATTTCTTATGTTCCTGAGCCTTTTATGAGAATCAAGATAGTCACATAAGGTAAGCAAGGGCTGGGCGTGGAGAAGGAAGCAGACACTCAATGCTGTTGGACATTTCTGCCTTGCCCAGAGTCCTCATAGCCCAGACTGCCGAGTTTCAGGACCAGGGATGTTTCCCTTTTCCCACTTAGGTTGGCTTGAATTAGGTTTTTGATCCTCATACCCAAGAGTCTTGGGTCATCAGTGAGAGCACCCTACTTTGAACCCCACCTGGCAGTACAGGAAATCTCTGGCAAATTTTGGGGAGAACAGGAAGATCTTGGTGCGATGCAGTTCCTGTGGTCTGCCATAATCTCAGGTTAATTAAAAACAGAGCACCTGGGGGAAGCCAAGAAATGCTTAGGAGCTCGTAGTCAGCCATAAGCAGAATGGTTGGAGAACAGTGGTGAAAATAGCCTCAGCCGTTGGCTGTGAGGGGGTGGCAGGGCAGAGATCGGGGAGCAGGGGAGGGCTGAAAGGGGTTGGAGATAGCCTTGACAGGCATGGGAAGTCTGGCAGGATGCCAGGACCTTCTCCATCTCTCACCCCACCTCTATCCATCCATTTTGTTTGCCAGGCTCTATGCCATCTGCCAAGGTTATCATAGTGAAGACAAAAGCATTGCCCCAGCCCTCCTACCATTCATGTCTAGGAGAGAAGTTAGATATTGAAGAAGCGATTACAGAGCAGAAAGTTTGTGGCAGTGTGGAACAGACAACAGGGGCACCTCACCCAGTCAGGGCATTGAGTGAGGCTTCGCTGAAGAAGTGATATTTAAAGTCATGTACATATGAATGTTTGAAAGTAGGAACTATGTTTTAATCTGTCTCCTGTAAGAAGTGAGGAGGCCGGACGCGGTGGCTCACACGTGTAATTTTAGCACTTTGGGAGGCCAAAGAGGGTGGATTGCTTGAGGTCAAGAGTTTGAGACAGCCTGTCCAACATGGTGAAACCTCATCTCTACTAAAAATACAAAAATTAGTTGGGGGTGGTGATGCACACCTGTAGTCCCAGCTACTCGGGAGGCTGAGGCAGAATTGCTTGAACCCAGGAGGCGGAGGTTGCAGTGAGCTGAGATGGCACCACTGCACTCCAGTCAGGGTGACAGAGTGAGACTCTGTCTCAAAGGAAAAAGGTCAGGAGAGGCTGCTATAGCCACAGTATGTGGCCATTAGATATTGGATTAGATATGAATTATTAGATGTGTCTGACATGCAGAAGATACTTGGGGAACCATAGCTATTGCTACTACCCATAATTTTTGAATTACACAGAGAAAGGACGCTAATTCCCACTCCTTCCCATGCCAATCATTTTGTCTCCTGTTCTGATTGAGAAGGTTGAGGTGTCTGGAACGTGGACTAGCAGATGGTCCCATAAAAAGAGGGCATCCTCTGTTTAGGGGAGAGTCCCTCCAGTTCTGCGTATGTTTGGTGAACATGCACTGATCAAGTGGCACCCAGCTTTGCTGCTGATACATTGTTTTAAAAGCAAACTCTGTCTTGGTATTTAGAAGCATATCTTTGGTTCTCTATAAACAGTTCTGTAACCATTTTTTTTTTCTTTGATATGGAGTCTGGCTCTGTTGCTCAGGCTGGAGTGCAATGGCATGATCTCGGCTCACTGCAACCTCTGCCTCCTGGATTCAAGCCATTCTCCTGCCTCAGCCTCCCCAGTAGCTGGGATTACAGGTGTGCGCCACCAGGCCCAGCTAATTTTTGTATATGTAGTAGAGACAGGCTTTCACCATGATGGCCAGGCTGATCTCAAACTCCTGACCTTGTGATCTGCCTGCCTCGGCCTCCCAAAGTGCTGGGATTACAAGTGTGACACCTTTCTGATAGTAAATCATACATAGTCAGGGGCTATATATTTTCAGTCTAATTAGACAGATTCAGTAGATATTTACTAAGTGCCAACTCTGTGCCAAGGCTAGACCGGGCCTTGCAGCTGGAGATGGAAAACTGTTTTCTTGAGAAGATGACCATGAAGAGGACAGAGATCAGATCACTACAGCACAGGGTGCGCTAACAGGAGAATGGGTATTTTCTGAGTGTTGCGGAGGCACAGGAAGGAAGAATTAACTCCTCTTGGGGACAGGGATGAGGAATAGCAGCAAGGCAGATCTGACATGTAAGGGAGTGAGCACCCCTAAGAGGTAGGGTGTTCCAGATACTGCGGGTAAACTTGCAGAGGCTCCAGTGGCCCCCTGTGGCTTCTGCTTGGGTTTGGTGACGAGGAGAGGAGAAAGTAAGGCTGGAGAGGCAGGTCGGCTGTGAATGCTGAGGCTGGACCTTGACAGTAAGAAGCTCTGAAGTGTTTTCATCAGGATTTGAGGTGATGGAGCGGCATTCTGGAAAGATCCCTTAGGCAGCAGTGGGAAGAATGAAGCAGAGAGAGACAAGTTGAGGCTGAGAGACAGCAGGAGGCTGTTGAAATAGCTGGGAGGAGCTGCAGTGATGGCCTGAGCTGGGGCACAGCTGTGAGGATTTATTGGGAGGCTTGGATGGAAAATGGACAGGAGGTGGCTAGAGGTCAGACCTGAGGATCCGGGGCAGTGAGGATGGCTCCCAGGCTTTCGGCTCCAGTGACTTGGGGAACACAGTTGGAATATTGTGAGCATTTCATTGACTTCCCTGGAGGCATGTGAGCCCTCTGTCTTCTCCCGAGCCTCAGGAAGTCCTGGAGAGGAGAAAGTAGGGGAGGGAGGGCACGGGAACCGGGCAGAGTAGGAAAAGCCAGCCTGCCTATCCTGGTCGGACCTCACTACTCCCCGATTTCCTGGCACACATGGGGAACAGGGACATGGGACTGGGCACAGGAGCATGGGCGCCCTCGCGGGACAGTGGTTTCAGCAAGAGAAGCCCCCTCCTGAAGCAGCCCCGGGAGCCATCCTCTGGAAAGCAGATGATCCAGGAAGTAAGAGGAGGGAACAGAGCCTTGCACACAGGCGTCGGAGGATCCTAAGAACGTTCCAGAATCGCATCGGCTTTCTCTGTGGATTTTTGATGGGCTCAGCCACTGCCTGGGCAGGACGCTGATCCTGGCTCGCTTTTAAGCATCAAGGAGACCGACAATCTCATCTTATCCACATATCCCTCCAAATTCATTAAGTTAAAAAAAAAAACCACTCACACTAAGTTTCAAATGAGCTAAGCCAGGCAATAGATTAATGTTTTATAAAGGGATTCTATTCTCTAAGAACTAAAATCAATCTTATAAATGCTCCAGTGACAACTGACTTTTACACTTAATGTTCAATGATATCCTTGTGTACTTGTTCTCTCGTCGTGCTGGTCTCTGATTTTCCTTCACAGTTGAACATGATGGAGCAGCCAAGCTGATTCACACACTTCAGCTTGAAGCTGATCAGCCACTCATGGCTTCTTGTCTCTATTGAATTAAGCTTCTGAGACCTAATCCTTCCCATCATTAGTATCAGCACTTTTATTTTTGTTTTCTGCTTAATTGGATAACATAGTGAAAGAAAATGTGCTAATATAATGGAAATAATTCTGCCAATAAGCCTGATAGACAGGCAGAGACAGCGGGAGCCGGGGCCAGAGGGGAGCTGCTGGCAGCCAGGCAGCACCACTGCGCAAAAGCTCAAAAATTTATTTCAAGAAATGCCACACGACTGGGCACGGCAGCTCACACCTGTCATCCCAATACTTAGGGAGGCCGAGGTGGGTAGATCACTTGAGGTCAGGAGTTCAAGACCAGCCTTGCTAACATGGTGAAACCCCATTTCTACGAAAAATACAAAAATTAGCTGGATGTGGTGGTGCATGCCTGTAGTTCCAGCTGCTTGGGAGGCTGAGGCAAAAGAATCGCTTGAACCCGGGAAGCGGAGGTTGCAGTGAGCTGAAATCCTGCCACGGCGCTCCAGCCTGGGTGACAGAGTGAGATTCCATCTCGAAAAAAAAAAAAAAAAAAAGAGAGAGCGAGTTTATAATGTCTAGGTATGAAGGTGTAGGCTATATGACAGTGAAACATATAAAAGTGAGGTGCCTCTGGCTTTAATTTACAGGTTTATTTATGTAAAAACTCTCCTCTATTTCTTCACTTTAAAGAAACATGAATAAAATATCCAAGTCTCTCATTGATGCAATTCCTGAGGTTCCTTTGCCCTATTGGGATCTGTCAATGGGTGAAGAAGGAGAAACAGAGGCAGGGATAGAAGTGACACTCAGAGAGACAGAAGGTAAAAACAATGGGAGGAGTGGAAAAACTTTTTAAAAGCTGTGATTAATACACCTTGAATGCTAAAATATTGCCTTAATAAAACGAGACTAGGAAATTATGAAAAAATGATGAGCAGAGAACAAAAAAGAGCTCTTGGAAATAAAAATAAAGCAGAAAAAAAGGATTTTACAGAACAGTGTGAAGATCAAGAAATCTCTTCAAAAGTAGAACAAGAAGACAAATTATAGAAAATAAAGGATGAAACATTTAGAGTATCCGTTTAGGGTATCTAATATCCAATTAATAGAATTTCTAGAAATGGGATGAAGAGATGGGGAAAGGCAGAAATTAGCTAAGAAATAATAAATGGATTTTTTTTTCTAAAATGGAGGGAGATAAGCTTCCAGATTGACAGAACCTACTGATTGTCCAGGACACCTAGTAAATAGTATGGGAAAGACACATAGTAAATAATATTGACGTGAAATTTTTCAACAACAGGGATAAAGAGAAGTTCCTTAGAGCTCCCCATGAAAAAATAAGACAGGTCCCATACAAAGCTTCAGGATCAGATGGTGTCAGACTTCCCAATAATAGAAGGTAAGCTAGAAGACAAGGGAACAGTCCTTTAAAAACACTGAGAAAAAATAATTTCCAAGCCAGAATTCAGTACCTTACCAAACAAAAAATGTACCCTTTCTCAGGAAGGCACTAAGGGAGGTGTTCCAGTGAGACAAAGGAGTAAATTTAAAAAGTAGAGGACACAAGCTATCGGAAACAGGCTTTCAGAAAGTGTTAGCCTCAGAATAATCACCAGTTACTATTTCACTCAAATATCATCATGATCACGGAAGGATGGGGGAGAAACTGAAGAGTGCAGTGTAACATTGCTAAGTTCTCTTTTGCCATTCAAAGAAGCCACAAGATGATGTCTAAAATTGGTAAGTGATGACGTAGCCACATATGCAAATTATTCAGAAATATACAGGCAAATAGCAGGAGCAGCAGCAGGGAACTATGCTGGTTTTGTTGCCTCTGGTGAACAGAGCTGGGCAGAGATGGGGCTGGGAGGAGAACTGGGAGGTGGTAGGCAGGAAACCAGTTTCTGGTTGTTGCTATTACATATTCTTTTAATATGAATTGATTTAAAATACAAAAACTATGTGCACATATTACTTTGATAAAAATTTAAAAAAAAATTCTGTGAAAATCCATGTTCTATTCCATGTGACTGTTATAGTCACACAAGCATCATCATCATCCAAGTGGCATGGACAGAGGGGTGGGCCACATTGAATTCCCCCCAGGCCCCACACCACTCTCCCCCCACACTCTCCTCCCCATCCCCCACCTCCCACCTCTGCGCCCTGCCCATCCCACTCACTGCATCTGGAGGCTCAGCCCCTGTCCCCACCCTCCCCAGGACTCAGCCAGTGTGGGACCTGGCAGGACCACCCCTCCCCCACCCTGTTCTGGCTGCTGGAATCCCTGTCGCCCTGGGACTCAGCTGACAGCGGACGGACAATGGTATTTCCCATCAGCCTAGGTATCAGGAGCCGGCCTTATCCAGTGGTGTTTTTCTATTAGTCTAACACCCCATTGTCCACTCCTTATCACTGAAACGTTGATGTCATGCCTGGCTTGGAAGTGGTTTCTGTTGCTGGGCTCTGGGACAGCTTCACTTTAATTGGGGGTGGGGGAGGAGGAGGGGTGGAGAAGTCCATTTATCAGAATTCTCATGAGAGTTCACCCCATTCCTCCTTTCAGTTGGGGCCATGGAGGGTGCCAAGTGGGTGGGTGGGTTCCTAGCTGCAATTCCTGGCCTTTTGCTCTTCCCTGAGTAGGTGCCCTGGGTCTCAGCCCTACTGGCCGCCCTCAGGGCTGAAATATCAAGGTGGGTTTGAGGACTGGGGGACACTTTTATCTCACCATGCTTTGGGCTGGGGGTTTTGGGGACCTGCTTTATCCTTTTGGTGGATGGGCAGCTCTGGGTGGGTGGAGCATGACTTTTTCTTTTTTTTTTTTTTTTTTTTTTTTTTTTTTAAGAAATGTAATTTCTATTCCATTTATTGTAATTACAACAGAACTTTTATGGGGGAGCTATTAAAATAGACATTTTTAAAAACTTTTATTATAAGTTTAGGGGTATATGTACAAGTACGCTTAACTTTCAATAGGAAAATACTTCCTTTGAAAGAAACACAGAATTTTGCCCACTTCAAATATGAATAAAAGTGGGATTGCAGTTGGATGGTGGTGAAGGAAGATTTCACTATTTTATTTTATTTTTTTTTTATTTTTTTATTTTTTTTATTTTTTATTTTTTATTTTTTATTTTTATTGCATTATAGGTTTGGGGGTACATGTGCAGAACGAGCAAGATAGTTGCATAGGTACACACATGGCAGTGTGCTTTGCTGCTTTCCTCCCCTTCACCCACACTTGGTATTCATCCCCAGGCTATCCCCCCCAGCCCCCCCCGCTGTCCCTCCCCCATTCCCCCCAACAGTCCCCAGTGTATAGACTTTTTCTTCTCTGAATCTTCTGCAGCCCTGACGGCTCCACCAGAGACTGCTCTTAGTAGGAGCTCCATAGATATGCGAGGGGCTAAAGCGCACGGCAGCTGGCCAGATGGTCCAATCCGAGAACAGAGAGAACATGTGACATAGGCTTGTCTTCATCTCCATTCCCCTAACCCCACCCTATCGCGTCAGCTCCTGAGGGAAGTCTTAGAAATGCGCTCTGTTCCTTCCCCTCCTGCCCTGTCCTTCTGTTCTCCTCTGAGTCCGTCTGTTCACAGTGGAGGTCTGCACACAGGGAGACAGCATGCATGCATGATGCACGCGCACGTGCGGATGTGTGTGTTAGGGGTGCAGTTGGTGCACAGGCCCCCCAGGGAATCGGATTAAGAGAGAATGCAGTGCACTCTGGAGTGGGGTAGGCTCAGCTGTGGTTTGCTCATGTAAATTGCTTCACTTTTCCAAGACCCAGCCTCCCTATCTGTTAAACAGGTACCCCAGGGCAGCTTCCTAGGAGCTCACAGTGAGGGCTGAAATGAAAAGATTGAGGGGCTCAGCATGGTGCCTGGCACGTAGTAGGTGTGCAGGAAATGGCAGCTATTATTGTTATAGCTTTCTGTGGGCTTTGACTAAAAGTCTAGTTTGGGAACTGGCAGGCAGGGCAGAGTAAAAATTCGTTTTGAGGCCATTCTCCTGGTACTCTTCCTCGGAGAGCTGGGGCAAGGAGGCTGAGGTCCCCCACTGGCTGGGCCAGCCGGTGTGGAAACAGCAAGCTTGCTGGGCCTCAAGTTCTTGCCTCGACTTTAAAAAGCAGGTAAGTGCGTACCGTAAGCATGTGGAGGCTGAGGCTGCTGTTCGCTGTGGAGTCAACATATAGAGACCATGAGTATATTCTGGAGTGCTCTTGATGGAATGCAATTTGGGACACAGATGGCAAGCTTGATTTGAAGGTGCATTTGGCCTGTACAAGGTGGCCACACCACATTCATCGAATTTAACATACACACAAACTCTGCGAGCAGGTTCTGTTCTCTGCAAGAGCGCAAGAGTCTCAAAACCAGTCTGATGACTCACAGAATGTGGCCGTGCTCGCAAGCCACCAAGCCTCCAGCCCCCGTGGCTTACAGAGAAAATGCTTACCCTGCTGTAGAAGCCACCCTAGAGGAAGGACCAGCACAGCCCCTGAGGGGCCGGGGCCACGTGGGAATTCCACTCCTCTGGTTCTCACCAGTCCCTGCAAAACACACAGGGAGGAATCATCACATCTGTGCTATGGCTGGGAAGCCATAGGGACTCAGAGAGCTAGAATGCAAGCCTAGGTCTTCAGAGTCCAAATTCAGGCCTTTCCCATGGCTTCAAGTGACAGAAGATAAAGCACTTGACTTTGTCTCTGAAACACACATTCCTGGGAAGAAAAGAGGCCTCAATGCAAGAGCAGGGTCTGTGTGATCTTCATTCCTCAGGGTCTCGCCAGGTTCTCGTGAGCACTGTAGTCATTGGGGATCTTCGCCCAGAGCCCAGGACTAAGGTAGCCTGAAATCCAGGATAGGGGTGCACTACTTTGTCCCCAGATCCAGGCAGCATGAGATCCACCTTCTCCTTCCTGACAGGACTGCTGGAAATTCCAAAGGTTAAAATCAGGAAAGGGAGGAAGGCAGGAATACTGTGTGTGGCCTGGATAGAAAGAGACAGTGCTTTTCGGGGGACAGCGTTAAGCAAAGTCAATTCTCTTACCCTAAGGGACTTGAAGGGTTTCCAAAGGTCTCAACTCTCTCCTCCGTGGTCAGGGTAAAATCCCACCAACTAGCCTTCCACCTGTCCTAATTTAACGTACAAATATGTCTGGCAGCCCAACGCACAAATTTATGAACACATTAGCATGAATGAGCAACTCACATGCACTCTTCTGAGAGCGCCAGGCACAGACCAGAGGCAGAGGGCAGAACGCACGAGGCCCACGAGGAAGAGGGTTTGGAAACAGAGAACACTCTTGAAGGTTTTCCAGATCTGCCACCATTTTTTTTTTAAGGTCGGGATTTTCTCTCCTGTCAAGTTTATGTCTAGAACACACGTTCCATCAGTTGGATCTTTGGGTTTAAGGTGGCATTTCCAGGGTGCCCCTTTGCTTAACTAAGCACTTATACTCTTTAAGCTTCAATGATCTCAGTGTCTGATTTCCAGAGTGTTAGAGGGCCTGGCTGGGTTTCCTGGAAAATTCTTCCATACATGAAGTGCCCTCTCCCTTCCCAGAACAAACAACTTTGTTTAGCATTATCAGAGCCCTTGGCTTTACAAATCCCACGTTAGCACACAATGCCCAGCTCATGTTTTTAATTGGCCCCTTTCTCCTTCCTCCCTCCCTTCTTTCCTGTCTTTTACCTTTCTCTCCTTTCTCCTTTGGGATTTGCTATTTTGTTTGTGAAATAATGACTCACTCCAGTAATCAGTGACCTAGACCTAGAGATCATTGATGTATTCTTCCGTGGCTATTCACCTCAGTCAGCACCTCCTTCCCAGTTTCAACCTTTCACCAAACCCTTACTAGCATTTGCTATGCTTTGTGATAATTATTTGTTCATTTCTTGCCTCTACCAGCCCCAAGGGCAGGGACCGTCACTCTTGTTCCCACTGTATTCTGAGTCTTGGCATGGTGGCCCGCACACAGAGGTGTTTAGTAAATACGGGGTGAGTGAACAAATACGTGGATAAAGACCAGTGTGTCCTGCAAAGACCAGTGATTCTGGGGAGGATGGACTGTGCCCTGAGTTTTCCAGGCAGACATCAAGGAGGAGAAATGATAGGGTTTGAATCCAAGTGGAGAGGCTGCCCTGGACTCAGAAAACAGGGTTTGCCTTTCTCACGTTTCAGCCTCTGAGATCAGGAGCTAGAGAGACGTTGGAGGCTTTTAGAGAAGAGCAGGAGCTGAGGCTCAGGAAGATAAACCACCTGCCAGGGTTGGGTGGGACACGAAGAGGGGAGTCGCCCACAGGTTCTGCCTGCCTCCACTGCTGTCTGTCTCTGGAGCCCTGCTCAGCGCCTGCCAGGGTCTGTAGGGAGCGGTGTGTGAGCGCACCATCCTCCTGCGTGACCAGGGCAGAACCCAGGCGTGCCGCGTCTGGCTCCTGGGCAGGCAGGCAACAGCAGGCAGCATCTCCGGCGGAAGGTAGCCAGGGGAACCCAGCTGAGAACCTCAGGACAAACCGCTCTTCATGCTGGAGCCCTGGGCTTCGCAACTGCCCTCCCAGAGTCAGAGGAGCCCCTGGTCCCCGGGGGGCATCTGTCCAAGCCTGAGGCTGCTGCCTCAGTCACCGGGGCTGGAGCTGAGACCCCCAGGCTACCCTGGGTGGCAAGGAGGAGCCCAGCCTCTGCCTCAAGTCGCTCAGGGAAGGGAGGGAATTGGCATTCACCATGCAGCAGCACCTCCGTTCACACCACAAACACACTCGGAGGAAACCGAGTGTCTGACAACCCGCCCTCCACAGCCCTGTCTTTCCGTGGAGGAAGGGACACTCCAGCTGGTTAGGAGCTTGCTGGAGAAAGTGGGACGTGCCAGGCTGCTCTCAGGCCCCAGCCTCGCATCCTGGTTCCAGACCGGAGGCCCTGGCCGGGCCCTGGGCGGTTCTCCCCTCGCCTAGCACTTCCTCTGCGCTTCCTCAGCGTCTTCCTTGTCCTCCGGCTCCCCTCCCTGGCTCCGGGGGTCTGCCGCTGGCCTCCCCTTTATCTTGTCTCCCCGTTTCCACGGCTATCAGTCATTATCTGTGCGATCCACCCTGGCCGGGGCACAGGAAGCCGGCCTGCGAGGCCCCTCTCTCTATTCTCCATTCTTTTCCTTCTCCAGGGACAGAGCAAAAACAGGCTGTTAACAGATCCCGCTTCCCTTGGCTCCCTGACTCCCATTTCCCACTCTCATTTTTTTCACAGGCTCCAGTGCAGTCCGGCCATCCTCCGGAGCCCGAGGGCCCAGGCCATCACTTCCTCCTGGCCTGTCTGTCTGTGCAGGAGCCGAGCTGGCACCCACAGGCCCGGGGCTGTCTCCTTGGCCAAGCCGAAGCCGCCTGCTCCCTCTTATCCTCTACGAGATCAGCCCCACCGGTTGGAAGCAGGGGGCAGCCGTCTGGCTGTCTGAGCTGACAGGTTGGCGGGTGCTCTGGCCTTCCTCATTAGCGAGGTCTCCACAGCCCT
This sequence comes from Saguinus oedipus, assembly GCA_031835075.1. NCBI lineage: Eukaryota > Metazoa > Chordata > Mammalia > Primates > Cebidae > Saguinus > Saguinus oedipus. Next base: position 35,797,493 of record CM063182.1, on the reverse strand, counting down.
TCCTCTGGCAGGCCAGGCTGTGGCTCCCATGATAGCTACTGGAGGGTTTTGTGGTCAGAGAGTATCGCGCATCCATTTATGATTTCACCATTCACTCAGGCGTTCCCTCGCACTTTCTATGCTGCTGCTGGAGCCCAGGGTGGAGCAAAGGACGACCTCTGGCCCCAAACCGCAGATCCTCTGTGGGGAGTGGGGAGGTTGCCAGGCAAGACCAAAATGCTCTTATTCACAGTGGAAGTTGCTACATGCAAAGAGACGGGGAAGCAAGTGCTGTGAGGTGCAGAAGAGGCAGAGACCATGCCCACAAGCAGAGCTTGTGGTTCTCAGGCCTTCTCCCACCAGCCTCTGGGTGGGCTGGGCACACACATTGCTGTCTCCTTGAATCCTAGACGTAAGCATGCAGTAGGTTCATAGATACCACCGATCGTTAGCCCCCGTTTACAGATGAAGACACTGAAGCTTAGAGAAGTTCAGTGACGGATAGTGAGTGCAGTGCCTGGATTCAGAGCCACAGCCTCAAGTGCCTTGAAGCCCCAGTCCAAATGTTGCCCTCCTACCTTCACCCACTCCCCCAGCCCCTGGGGCTGCAGAGCACGCTGGACAGAGCTGGGAAGGGGGGTGGTGGGCGGGGCTCTGGCTCAAGATCCTTCCATATTGCATCTCAGTTTTCCTCATCTGTGAAGCGGTGAGGGCAGTACCTGTCTCCTAGGTTCGTAGTGGATTTTAAAGGAACACGGCCTCTAGTGGGCTCAGCACAGTGACAGGCACAGAATACATGCTCCTAGTTAGCCACGGTGATTTCTACAGTGATTGTCACTACTACAGGAAGGTTAGCGGGGAGGTGCTTGGCAGGAGAGTGGCATGGGAAGCTGATGGGCAGGGCTGATGCACCTCTTGCCTCAATTTTTGCTTTCCTCGTGCATATATCTTCTCTGGCTGGGAGGCTCCGAGCTGTGCACAGCCCCGATGTGCTCTGCCTTTTCTGTTTCAGCGTCAGCCTGAGTCCTCCCCAGTGCTCACGACCTGTTAATTTCAAAATCATCTGGACCCTTAAGAAGTCTTAGAGTCCCTTCTTTTGTGATCATCCAGCTTTATTTTTTAAAATTAAACTTGCAACAAAATATACTGAACATAGTTACAAGTGTAACTTTTTTTTTCTTTTTTGAGACAGGGTCTCACTCTGTCTCCAGAGCTGGAGTGTGGTGGTGTGATCTCAGCTCACTGCAACCTCTGCTTCCCAGGCTCAAGCAATTCTCCTGCCTCAGTCTCCTGAGCAGCTGGGATTACAGGTGCCCACCACTACGCTCAGGTAATTTTTTGTATTTTTAATAGAGGTGGGGTTTCACCACACTGGCCGGGCTGGTCTCGAAATCCTGACCTCGTGATTCGCCTGCCTTGGCCTCCCAAAGTGCTGGGATTGTAGGCGTCAGCCACCATGCCTAGCTCATTGTAATTATTTTTAAGTGTACAGTTCAGTGGCATTAAGAATATCCATACCTTGTGCAACCATCACCACCAACTGTTTCTAGAATTTTTTTCAATATCCTTGACTAAGACTCTGGGCCCATTAAACGTAAGTACCATTTCTCCTCCCTTGTAGCCCCTTGCAACCCCCACTCTGCTTTCTGTCTCTATGTATTTGACTCCTCTGGGTGCCCCATATAAGCAAAATCATACAGTGTTTGTTTTTTTTGTGACTGGCTTATTTCACTTAGCATGATGTCCTCAAGGTTCACCTGCGTTGTCACGTGTCAGAATGTCCTTTTTGAAGCTGAGTAATAATCCACTTGATGGATGAACCACATTTTGTTTATCCATTCATCTGTCGATGGCCACCTGGGTTCCTTCCACGTTTTGGCTATTGAGAATAATGCCATATATATATATATATATATATATATATATATATATATATATACACACACACACATACACACACATAGAGAACATACATATACTATGTATATGTACATATACACATATATCTATACTGTGTGTGTGTGTATATATATATATATATATATATATATCCTCGAATGTACCCAATATATGTACTTCAGTATCCACAACTGTAATTGCTGGATCAAATGGCAATCTATCTTTAATTTTCAAAATTTTCTTTTTTCATTGTTACATAATATTTGTACATATTTATGTGATACATGTGATATTTTGTTACATGCATAGAAGGTGAAACTAGTCAGGGTATTTAGGACATCCATTGCCTTTAGTATTTATCATTTCCATGTGTTAGGAACCTTTCAAGTCCTTTCTTTTAGCTATTTTGGAATATACAATACACTGTGTTAACTGTAGTTATCCTACTCTGCTATCAGACATTAGATCTTATTCCTTGTATCTAACTAAACATGTGTATCCATTACCCAGCCTCTCTGTATCACTCTCCTCCCACGCACCCTTCCCAGCCTCTCTCCCTCCAAGAAACCAACATTTTTATCTCCCACATTTGAGTGAGATCATGCCATATTTCTCTTTCTCTGCCTGGCTTATGTCACTTAATATAATGACCCCTAGTTCCATTTATGTTGCTGCAAATGACATGATTTAATTATTTTTAATGACCATGTAATATTCCATTATATATACATATATAAATCAATGACATTTATGTGTGTATATATATCTATAAAGAACATTTTCTTTATCCATTCATCTGTTGGTGGACACAGATTGACTTCATATCTTTGCTCTTGTGACTTGTGCTACGATAAACACGGGAGTGCAGGTCTTTTATGCTAATACTAATTTCCTTTTATTGAATAAAAACTCAGTAGAGGGACTGCTGGATCATATAGTAGTTCTATTTCACTTTTTTTAAAACTCTCCATACTCTTTTCCACAGGGGCTGTACTAGTTTACATCCCTAACAACAGTGTATGAGAGTTCCTTTTCTCCATATCTTCTCCAGCATCTGTTATTTTTGTCTTTTTAGTAAGAGCCATTCTGGCTGAGTTAAGATATTTCACTGTGGTGTTGATGGGCATTTCCTGATGATTAGTGATGCTGAGCATTTTTTCATGTATCTGTTGGCCATTTGTTTGTCTTCTTTTGGGAAACAGCTATTCAAGTCGTTTGTTCACTTTTAATGGGGTTTTTTTGAGTTTTTTTTCTTTTTACTGTCGAGTTGTTTGAGTTCCTTATATATTTTGGGTATTAGTCCCTTATTGAATGAAGACTTTGCAAATATTTTCTCCTATTCAACAGGGTTTCTCTTTACTCTGTTTATTGTTTCCTTTGCTGCACAGAAGCTTTTTAGTTTAACATAGTCTCTATTTTGGTCTTTGTTGCCTATGCTTTTGAGGTCTTAGCCAGAAAATTTTTGCTTAGACCAATATCCTGGAGTGTTTCCCCTAACTGCTACTTTTACAGTTTTGGGTCTTGCTTTTAAATCTTTAATCCATCTTCAGTTGCTTTAAGAGATAGGACTCCAGTTTCATTCTTCTGCATATGGATGTCCAGTTTTCCCAAGAACGTTTATTGGAGAGAGTGTTCTTTCCCTACTGTATGTTCTTGGTGCTTTTGTCAAAAATCAGTCGGGTATAAATAAGTGGATTTATTTCTGGATTCTTTATTATGTTCCATTGGTTTATGTGCTTGTTTTTACATCAATACCATAGTGTTTTGATCACTATATGCTTGTAATATATTTTAAAGTCAGATAGTGTGATGCCTCTAGCTTTGTTCTTTTTGCTCAGGATTGCCTTGCACTCTCTTTTGGTGCCATATGAATTTTAGGATTTCTTTCTATTACTGCGAAAAGTGACATTGGTATCTTGACAGGGATTGCACTGAATCTATAGATTGCTTTGGGTAGTATGGTAATTTTAACAATATTAATTCGCCTGACTCATGAGCATGGGATGTCTTTCCATTTGCTGTGCCCCCTTTGATTTCTTTCACCAGTGTTTCGTAGTTTTCCTGGTAGAGGCCTTTCACTTCTTCGGTTAAGTTTATTCCTAGGCTTTTCCTTTTTGGTAGCTATTGTAAATGGAGTTGCCTTCTTGATTTCTTTTTCAGATTGTTTGCTGTTGGCTTATTAAAATGCTACTGATTTTCGTGTGTTGATTTTAAATTCAGTAAAATTGCAGGATATATTTATCAGATCTAACAGGTTTTTGGTAGAGTCTTTACTTTTTTTAAATATAAGATCTGTGTTTAATTTGTTGATTAACTATTTCATAGCAGTTTCTGCTTCACTGCAGTTGCATTACTTCACATTCCTACCAACAGTGCACAAGGTTCCAGCTTCTCCACATCCTTGCCAGCCCTTGTTATTTTCGATTTTTCTTGAGAACAATCATCCAAATGTATGTGAAGTGGGATCCAGCTGCACTTTAATATTTCTACTGACGAAGGTCTCAGTGCCTCAAAAAGCCATTTATTCTTTATGCAGCACAAATCTGATTGTTAGAAAGTTCTTATCCTGAGTTGAAATCCTTGTGTATCTTATTTACAGTCCTGGCCTGGCCCTGGGAATCAGCCCATCTAAGTCTGTTTCCTCTTCCTCGGGCTGTCCCTTCAGCAGCTTGGAGCATCCACTGCCCGCTCAGCGTACACACCCCATGTGCTGCATCCCACTGAATGCCTGCTGGCCCCACCCCCACCCTGCGGGACGCTGGCCATGAGGTCTGGCACATCCATGCTGACCGCCTGCAAGGCAGTTTCTGCCTGTGAGTGGGCACCAGACGCCAGCGAGACAGGCAGGTACCACTCCTTTTCTCAGAGAGGGTGAGTTATTGGAGGGAAACTCTGGCTCTCTGAGGAGTTAAATCATCCCTTGACTCAGACAAGAGCCCTTTGCTCCATGGGAGTGCATTACTCATCCCGGCACCCCCGGGACCAGGCTCTGTGTCAGGGGGAAGCACGGCTCCCATTCTCCCCGCTCAGAAACTCATAAATCATCCTTATTAGAATTTCAGCTCTTCAAATAGACACAAAACAGCTGGCCAAAGCTGGGTCTCCTGAGTGCTTCTGGGGAGTGGGAGGGGATGCTTCAGGGGATCAGGGGAGCTGTCCAGGCCCTTGATCCCCAGAGGCCAGGACAACCCTCCCACTGCTGGTCCAAATGAGGCAGAAGGACTGAAGGTCCAGTGTCCCCAGGACTCCAATGGCCATGGAAGGAGAACTGGGAGAGCCCAAGTGTGACTGTGGCTGCCATGCTCTGTTTCTGCTGGCTGCCTTGCCTCTGGACTAGCACTTGGCCACAGCCCGAGCTCAATATTTCACAGGCAAATGTTGCAAACTTCTGCCCTGAAGTCATGTGGTTCTCTCTCTGCTCCTCACCTTCTTCTTCTGTAAAAGGAAAGAATTAGACTGGACAGTCACTAGGGCTGCTTCCAGCTCTACTCTTCCATGACTTCTGCTGTTGCAGAAGTGCAAGAGCTCCGTGTGGATTGGCCACAGTTGAAATTCCAGCTGGTGCGAGGTTCACTTGGCCATGTTAATTGGAGCAGTAGGGACCAATATTGACCACACTGGAATTTCTATAAGCAGTAAAGATAGCACCAGATTTATAAACAATTTAAGGAATTAACCTTCTATATTTTATTACAGAGGCACAGCCAGATTCACAAACAGGTAAGAACCTTTCTCTGACAGTGTGAGGGTACAGGCTTAGTGTCTGGGTAGGAGGATGCTGAATTTCTGACGGGAGATGGAGCTAGCCGTCATGCTGACACCATTGCAAAGAGATTGAAAACAATGCTGCCCCCAGCACATCTTACCCACATGGGGTGCGGTTTAACTGGTTTGGTTATGGTTGAGTATTTAGGACCCCCAGATTACAGTCTTATGGCTGCAGATTGACCTCACCACAAATTCTGGTTGGCTGGTCCCTAAATGGAAGCTGTAGGCCCCTAATTTCTTAAGGGATGATAATAGCACAAATCCATTTTAACCCATCAATAGTGTCTACCAACAGGCCTGGGAATGTGAGATGATAGAAGGTGTAAGTAGAAAATTCGGAGCCAGAACGCTTGCATACTCACCCTAGCAGTATCCCTCACCAGCTGGGTGACCTGGCAAACTCAGTGATAGACATGTTGTCCTTCTCTGCCCAGCATCTGCCATGAGGTCCTGGATCACTCACCACATCCCAAGCTTGGCCAATCATTGGTATACCAGCCACTGTCTCAGGGGTGGAGTCAATGATTAGCCAACAGGACCCTTAGTGCCCTTCCCTGGGATTGGTGATATAGGCTGTTGGCAGTGGAAAGGTCCTATTGGGATTGCTAAACTACAGTAGGAGTCTGGAGCTGTCATTCATTTCTTTCTCCTCTGTATGAAGAAAGCTTGCTGCCCATAGGAAATGATGAGGTCACCGGCCGAAGGGAGTAAGGGCTAGGGGATGAGGAGACAGAACATGCTCTGGAAACCTCCTTTGAGTCTCAGTGTCACCCAAGGTCCCAAGTGTTTCACTATTACTTATCCTGGTCTAAGTTGGGGTTTGTCCCTTGAAACTAAAGCAGATGTGATGAAAAGCTCACTTCTCTGCTAAGGCCTCGTAAACATATAGGCAATCGTATAGGTGACTGCTGAGCTCCTCCAGCTCTGGGATTCTATTTAACCTGTGAGAAGTGAGAAGCCATTGTTTAGCTCACTTAAAACATTTCCAGTAAAACCCAAAAGCCAGGCTTTTATTCCTCTTAAAATCTTGATATTTAGTTCAATGGGAGGAAGGGTTGGGAGCTCACAATCATTGAGTGCTTGCTATGTGCCAGGAGCTGTAGATATGCCTTCTCATTTACTATTCACCAAGTCTCTTTGAAGTAGGTGTCAGCTCTCCATTTTGCAGATAAGAAAACTGAGGCTTGGCGAAGTTATGCAACTTGCCCAAGGCTGTAGAGTTAGTGAGCACCAGAGATGGGTTTTGAATCCAGATTTGTCTGATTCCAGCACGCTGGCCTCTCTTCCTTACAGGGGATCAGGTTTTTAGCCGCAAACAATCCCTCAGCATTGTTATGTTGGTAAGAGATTAGCTTGCTGGAGAGTGCTCTGGGTTGATTCTTTTACGTAGCTTATGTTGTTGGACTAATTCTTACAATCACTGTGCAAGATGTTATTATCCATGCTTTACAGGTGGCAAGAGCAGAGGGTTAAAGAGAATTAGCATAGCATAGCACTTGTTCTGCTATGAAATGGTTTCAAAGTCTGTGTGCACTCTGACACCCCATGGTGTGCCGTCAGGGCCTGAAGATGCCTGGGATTCTTGATCAGCAGCAGATTCCCCCACCCAAGGCAGAGCCTTGTCCAACCTCTTGAGGTGAGCCCAGAAAGCCTGGCCCGGGGTGGCGTCTGCACTGCTGAGTTGGAAGACCTGGAATACAGCTACAGCCCCGCCTTTGGCTACTGCTCTCCCACGCCTCGTGACATTGACAATGGTCAGTCATGTAAGCATAACACCTTAAGCATGCCAAGAAAGGCAGTACTTTGGGAAATATGTCCCGAGACTAGTAGCCTTTCTGTCCCTCACAGCCAAAGGGTTAGAACTACCATGACTGCACAAAGTCCTTGAAATCTCAGAGTGGCCTATGAGAGGTGGATCGGGGATCTGTGGGCTAAAAGCTCAGTCACCCAACACCCCTCAGCAGAGCTTCCTGTGGAGCTATCCAAGGTCCTGCAACTGCTTTGACCTGTGCTTGTAATCATCAGCCGATGCCATCATTCTACCTTTGCCCTTTGCCTGAAGCCCGTCCTGACTTTAGTCCTCATCACACCTGACCTGTCATATCACACTGTCCTTTCCATTTACTTTCTAGGTCCTGGTGACCTGAGCTCACTTGACACAGTCCATGATGACCTTGGGTCTCACTCTTCAAGCTGGTGAAGGCTGACTCTTAGCTACCACTGTCCCTGCTGATAATCAGCTGACCCAATCCCCCAGCACTGTGTGCTCTACCCCTACCTCCTCCCACAGCCACCTGGCTGAGTGGGTGGTTGTTCCCTGGAAAATGGTTGACTTTCAAGAGCCAACCAATTTATTGATTTTGTCCATTCTTCTCTCTTGCTTCCATGACTAGTCATTTATGAAATGTTTCTAAATGAGCTCAGAGCAGCAATCTTCCTCCCCATGACCTGAGCTGGCCTGACCTCCATCCCATCATGTTACATCTAAAACATGTATCTTGACACAGCAGCAAGCTCCTTAAGGAGAACCAGCTAGAAAATGAGCTTTTGAAATGTGCCACCTTGCTTGTTTTTTTTTTCTTTTAAGACAGGGCCTCACTCTGTTGCCCAGGGTGGAGTGCAGTGGCACAATCACAGCTTACTGCAGCCTGGAGCTCCCAAGTTCAAGTGATCCTCCCACCTCAGCCTCCTAAGTAGCCACTATATGTGGCTATTTTTTAAATTTTTCTGGTAGAGACAGAATCTTGCTATGTTGCCCATGCTGGTTTTGAACTCTTGGACTCAAGCAATTCTCATGCCTTGGCCTCCTAAAATGCTGGCATAAGCCACTGCACCCAGCCTGAAATGCACCACCTTGCTTTCTGTTAAGAGCCAGGATTATGGTGTTCCAGTCTCAGCCTTAACCCTGTCCACCATGTGACTCCAAGCAAGTCATCTAAGCTACGGACCCTTTTATACCACAGTCATTTATTTGCTCTCTCATAAATATTTACGGACCGTGTTTCATGCATCAACCTCTCTGCTACTGAAGATGCTGCAAGAAGACGTGGTCTCTATTTCCAAATAACTCAGTTTAATCCAGGAGTGCAATATGTATATGGTAAAAATAAAAGCAACATGAAGTTATTACAACAAGAACGAACTGTCAAGAATGCACAGAAAAGAGAAGAATCAGTTCCCTCTGCTTGGAAGGCTTTCTCCCTTGGCCCTTGTGTGACTTGTCCTCTCACTGCTGCAGTTCTTTGGTCAAATGTCATGTCACCAGAGAGACGTTCCCTGACCACCCTATTTGAAATCCAACCTCACCTCCATCCCAGCTCCCCAAGTTGTTCTCTTCTTGCTTTATTTTTCTCCAAAGCATTTACCACCTCCTGGCAAGGAGGAGTGTTCTCATCTGTGAGTCAGAGGACTGTGCTAATGATTTCTGCAGTGGGTTGGATGGTGGCCCCCAAGAAGATATGTCCATGTCCCAACCCCCAGAACCTATCAATGTGACCTCATTTGGAAAAAGGGCCTTTGCAGCTGTCATGAAGTGAGGGACCTTGGCAAAAGATCATCCTGGTCTTCCCAGGTGGACCTTAACTCTAATGCCAAGTATCCTAGTAAGAGACAGAAGAGGAGCAGACAGGGACACAGAGTTCTCAAGAAGCCACGTGGCGACGGAGGCAGAGGTTGGAGGGAGGCAGCCACAAGCCAAGAAGCACCTGGAATCACCAGGAGCTGAAGAGGCAGGGAAGGAGTCTTTGGCCAGTCTTTTCCCAAAGTGTCAGAAGGGCCTCGAGGCCCTTGTTTTGGCACTCAGGCTCCAGAACACGAGAAAGCAAATATCTGTTGTGTTGAGACACCAGGTTTGTGATCATTTGTTATGATGGCCACAGGAAACAAATACAATCTCTGTCATCTCTGCAGTCATCTTCCAGCCAAACAGGCTAAAATCTTAGTAACAAGTTCGGACTGGGAATAATCTTCAGCAACACTAACCTTTTCAGTGGCTCACTAGCTGGATTTGTGGACATAGACACACCTTGGGAAGGAGAGCAGGACTGGGTGCAGCTGGTCACAGCAGGTCGGCTGCACTAGAGGAGGACTAGCACAGCTGCCTCACTGTTCCCGGGAGGAAGGGGAAGACCTGGGATCATCTGGTCCCTGTGGAGACACTGACACCCACCAGCCTTGCCCACAAAATAAAAAACAGAAAAAAAATTAGCCTTCCAGCATGGTTTGTAATAGGGAAAACTGGAGGGAAAAAAACCCCAAAGATATGTATGCAAATAGTTACATATTTGAGTATTTTACTTTATTTGAGACAGGGTCTCAAATACAAATAAAATACTCTGTTACCAAGGCTGGAGCGCAGTGGTGCAGTCATGACACTGCAGCCTCAGCCACCCAGGCTCAGGTGATCTTCCCACCTCAGCTTCCAGAGTAGCTGGGACTACATGCCTGTGTCACCACACCTGGCAAATTTTTTTTTTTTTTTTTTAACAGAGAGAGGGTTTTACCATGTTGCCCAGGCCGGTCTCAAACTCCTGGTCTCAAGCCATCCTCCTGTCTCAGCCTTCCAAAGTGCTGGGATTACAGGTGTGAGCCACGGTGCCCGGCCAGTATCCCTACTTCAGAAACTCTATGTAAAACTATATTCTCTATTTCTAAATGCACCAATACATGCATATAAATACACTGAAAAAACCTCTAAGGAAGCTTCTTCAGATCAAAAGAAACTATCAACAGAGTAAACATACAGCGTGCAGGAGAAAATATTTGCAGATTATGCTTTCAACAAATATCCATTTCCAGCATCTATAAGGAACTTCAACAATTCAACAAGCAAAAGAAAACAACATAAAAAGTGGGCGAGAGAAATGAACACTTCTCCAAAGAAGACATACGGGCAGCCAAAAAATGTTCAACATAACGCATCAGAGAAATGCAAACCAAAACCACACTGAGACACCGTCTACACCAGTCAGAACAGTTATCATTAAAAAGTCAGAAAGCAACAAGTGCTGCCGAGGCTTCGGAGAAAAGGGCACGCTTCGACACTCTTGGTGGGAATGGAAATTAGTTCAGCCACTGTGGAAGGCAGTTCGGGAGATTTCTCCAAGAACTTAAAGCGGACCTACCATTCAACCCAGCAATCCCATTACTGGGTATATACCCAGAGGAATAGAAATCATTCTACCAAAAATTCACATGCGCTCATGTGTTCAGCATGATACTATTAATGAGAGCAAAGCTATGGAATCAACCTAGAAAATGTGGCACATTTACAACATGGAATACTATGCAGCCAGAAAAAGAATGCATTCATGTCCTTTGCAGCAAAATGGATGCAGCTGGAGGCCATTATCTTAAGTGAATTAACGCAGGAACGAAAAACAAATACCACCTTTTCTCGCTTATAAGTAGGAGCTAAACCTTAAGTACTCATGGACATAAAGATGAGAGCAATAGACACGGGGGACTGCAAGAAGTGGGAGAGACGGAGGGGAGCAAGGGTTAAAAAATTAACCAGTGGGTACTATGCTCAGCACCTGGGTGACAGGCTCAATCATATCCTAAACCCCAGCACCTGTAATACACCCTTGTAACAAATCTGCACACATACTCCTTGAATCTAAAATAAAAGTTGAAATTATGTTAAAAAAATTGAGGTTTTTCCACAAGCCATCTAAAGTGAACTTAAGCTACACAAAAGAAGGAGAAAAAGGCCTGTAAGTATATGCCCAATTGAGGCATAGGTTATTTCCAGGGAGGGGATGAGAACTGTGCAGTGGTCAAAGTGAGTTTTAACTTCATCTGCTAGTTTTAAATTTTATTATTATTTTTTACAATAACATGAGCCATTATTTTTTATTTAAATGAAAAAAGATTAGAAGAGGTGGGGTGTGGCAGCTCACACCTATAATCCCAGCACTTCGGGAGGCTGAGGCAGAAGGATTACTTGGGCCAGGAGTTCAAGACCAGCCTGGGCAACATAGCAAGACCCGCCCCCATCTCAACAAAAAAAATGTTTTAAAAATTAACTGGGCGTGATGGTACATGCCTGTATCTCAGCTGCTCAGGAGCCTGAGGCTCACTTGAGTTCGGGAAGTTGAGATTGCAGTGAGCTTTGATCATGCCATTGCCCTCTAGCTTGGGCAACAGAGCAAGACCCTGTCTAAAAAAAAAGAAGAAATAAATTCAGGTGAGAGTGTGAGGCCATGATGGCCGTGGGGTGGCGTGGAGGAAGACAGGAGCCACTTTTTGCTGATGCTCCAGGCTCGTAGATGTGGCTCATGCTGCTTTGTTTCCTTGTCATTTTCACACAAAACCTGCAGATGGACAGACTCTGGAAACCTAGTGTTCCAAACAGAAAGTGCTGTCCTGGCCAAGCAGAGCAAGGAGACTGTCCCTTTATCACCACTCTTGCAGGCAACCTGAGAGCTGACCCCTTTGCAGCCTCGAGGCGGAAGCTGCTGTGACATCCTCCAGCCTATGAGAAACAGCCCCCACTTACCCTCCTGTCCAAGGTTCAGAGTGGAAGAGTTGAGTCCCTCCTGGATGGGGCACGGTGCTGCCCACAGCAGAGGCCCTAAGAGAGCGTGACTGCAGCTGAGTGTGTACTGACCCCGGGCCTCTGGGCTCAAGAGAGGCAGCCTCTCACCCTCCAAGGAACAGGTGCTCCTACAGTCTGAGAACACATGACACCTGGGATCAGAGATGGGCTATCGGGAAGGACTGGGGCTATCACCTGGGGTGAATTCTAAAATTGTGTGTGTGTGTGTGTGTGTGTGTGTGTGTGTGTGTGTGTGTCTGTCTATGCACACATGTAAATCAGTATATTTTACTGCAAATGATAAAACGAACTGAAAATATCACAAACATAGGCTCTTTAGCCTCCTTCAGTGAACAGATAGTCTCATTTGTAACTAACGTGTATTGTTGATTCATGAAATGATCCAATGCTGAAAAATAATGGGCTTTTCTTTGAAAAATCCTGGCTGTTGCCTCATTCCTACTTCCATACATAGGCACATTTCTTAGCACACGTCATGTGCTGAATTCAAAAATCAGGCCAGAACGGTTACAGCCAGGAGGGGCCTAAGGAGGCATGATGGCTACGCTTGCTGTAGGACCCTGGAAGAGGAAAGGGGAATTAGGTGAAAACTAAGAATCGGAATGAAATATGGACTTTAGTTTGTAGTACTGTGGCAATAATAGTATTGGTGCATTGACAAGTGTAACATACCAGGTAAGATGTTAACAATGATGGAAACTACGTGGAGGCATATGGGATCTCTCTGTACTATCTTTGCAACTTTTCAGTAAATCTAAGTCTATGCTAAAATATAAAGTTTATTTAATACAATCCAGCAGCTGAGTTAGCTCCCGATGTAATTCCAGCATTTTGGGAGGCTGAGGTGGGTGGATCGCTTGAGCCCAGGAATTTGAGATTAGCTGGGTAACGTAGTGAAACCTTGTCTCTACAAAAAATACAGAAATCAGCTGGGTTTGGTGGTGCAGGCCTGTAGTCCCAGGCACTCAGGAGGCTAGGTGGGAGGATCGCATGAGCCCAGGAGGCTGAGGCTGTGGTGAGCCATGATCACACCACTGGGCTTTGGCCTGGATGACAGAGATCCTGTCTCAAAACAAATAAACAAAACAGTCGTGCCTGGACTGCTTTGATGGATGCCTGTGCCAATAAGGGTTACAGGTGGTAGGTGAGTGAGTTGAGTTACAAATCAGAAGGCTTGTGATGGCTTTGTCTGAAGTCACCTCCAGGAGTGCTTTGCCGTACACATTCTTCTTTCCTTGTTGTCTCAGCTGAGCCCATGCCAAATGCCTGAGATATTTTACAGATTACCCCGATGGAGAAACCAAGTTCAGAGCCTGCTGTCCCCTCCGAAATTCATGCTGAAAGTTAATCCCCATGGTGGCAGTACAAAGGGGTGAGGCCCTTGGGAGGTTATGAGCTGGTGCGGACTCCTCCCTCATGAATGGATTCGCGCCTCATCAAGGGGCTGGCAGGGACCACCTGAGGCCGTTCCCCCTCCCTGTCAGGTGAGCAGGTGCCAGGTGAGCAGGTGCCAGGTGAACATGTGCCAGGTGAGCAAGCATCACGTGAACACTCCAGGTGAGCAGGCATCAGGTGAACACTCCAGGTAAGCAGGCGTCAGGTAGGCTCACAGCGGGAAGGTGCCATCTTGGAAACAGAGAGCAGCCCTCTCCAGACGCCAGTGTCGGCCCCTTCATCTCAGACTTCCAGCCTCCAGAACTGTGAGGAATCCATTTCTCTCTCTCTTTTTTTTTTTTGAGATGGAGTTTTGTTCTTGTTACCCAGGCTAGAGTGCAATGGCATGATCTCAGCTCACCGAAACCTCCCCTTCTTGGGTTCAAGCGATTCTCCTACCTCAGCCTCCCAAGTAGCCGGGATTACAGGCATATGCCACCATGCCCAGCTATTTTTTCTATTTTTAGTAGAGATGGGGTTTCACCGTGTTGGCCAGGCTGGTCTTGAACTCTTGACCTCATGTGATCCGTCCCCCTTGGCCTCCCAAAGTGCTGGGATTACTGGCGTGAGCCACTGCATCCAGCTTCTCTTCTTTATAAATTACCCAATCTGTGGTATTTTGTTACTGCAGCAAAAGCAGAGGAACCAGTCCGACCCTTCCACCACCCACTCCAGCCATGCAGCCACGCCTCTTCAGGGGCGGTCTCTGCACCCACAGCTCACTTTGCCTGGCACTCCTTCCCCCTTCTCTGCCTGGTTGGTGGGCCCAGCCTTTCCATCCCTTTACGATTTGCTCCTATTTCACCTCCTCTGAGGAGAATTCCTTGACAGTCCCTGCTCATTCACCAGGCCATGCTCTGTGTGTCTTCTGAGCCCTGTGCAAATGAAGTATCCCCTCCAGCTTTTCGAATCCTGTATTCAAGCCTGTCCTCAGCCAGGGGTTCCTCTTTGAGTCCACACTCTCCAGCCTAATTCCTGGAGGACAGTGGCTGGAAGAGTTTCATTTCTTGAACTGAACTGAAGCTGGCATGAAACCTGCATGAATCAACTCAGGCTGCTCGGACAAAGTACCGCAGACCAGGCGCCTTCAACACCAGCAGTTCATCCTCTCACTGTCCGGAGACTGGAAGTCAGAGATCAAGGCGCTGGCAGGGCTGGTTTTTCCTGCGGCCTCTCTCCTGGGTTTGTGGATGGCCACCTTGCTGTGTCCTCACATGGTCATCGCTCTGTGTGTCTGTGGCCTAATCTCCTTTTCTTTTTATTATTATTTTTGAGACAGAGTCTTGATGTGTCACCCAGGCTGGAGTGAGATCTCAGCTCACTGCAACCTCCAAACCCTGGGTTCAAGTGATTCTCCTACTTCAGCCTCCTGAGTAGCTGGGACCACAGGCATGCATCACCACACGCAGCTAATTTTTGTATTTTTAGTAGACATGGGGTTTTACCACATTACCAGGCTTGTCTCGAACTCTTGACCTCAAGTGATCTACCCGCCTCAGCCTCCCAAAGTGCTGGGATTACAGGCATGAGCCACCGCGCCCAGCCAAGCTCCTTTCCTTATGAGGGCACCAGCCTGATTGAATTTGGGCCCACCCACAGGACCTCATTTCACTTTACCCGCAAAGACCAAGTACAGTCACATTCTGAGGTCAGGGGCTTAGGGCTTCAGTATGCGCATTTCAAGGGACACAATTCACTCCTTAACAGAGCCCAGGCGGGTCATGCTGACTGTGGAGCTCAGGCCAGGCTATGCTGAGGGGCTGGAGGTGGAGAATGTCCCCCAAGCCTCCGCCATTTAAAAGGCTCAGGTGAAATGCAGACAGCGTCCTGGGCACGTCCAGGCTGGAGTCGCAAGGGTGTTGCTGTCCTCCAGGACAAGGGATGTGAGAGTGACTTATGTTTGGAGACTGATCTGAGGTCGTGAGATGAAAGCGCCATGGAAGAGGATTTTATTTATCACCACTAACAATGCTGCCGCCAGAAGAGGATGCCGAGGCTTCTAGTCTGTGCTGTGTTTTCTGGCCCTGACCCCTGACTGTGGTGGGCTCAGGGTCTGGGAGCCCTGCTCCCCCGGCTCCCGCCCTGGGGCTTCCGCCGGGTCCAGCCCACACAGCGTGCAACATCTTCAAGGCCTTGGGATCCAGGGCAGGGGGAGGCCCCGGGATGGAATTTCAGACTAAACTTGCACCACAAGCTACCTTCTCAAGGGCACGGAGATGTCTCAAGCAGCAGCTGCAGCTGCCAGGGAGTGTCAGAAAGTTCTAGTTTGTTGTGCATTGAAGGAGATGGTCCTGAGAAACAGCCCACTCTGGGAAGGTGCCCTGTTCTCAAGAGCCCAACTGTCTAAAACCCTGGAAAGGCACAAGGACATTTGCAGGACTGAGGCAGCTGGCAACATTTCGCAACTGCTGGTTCTGTGTCATTAATGTTGCTACTTTGGGAACAGGGTTTGTTTTTTCAGGCGGGGGCCCTTTATCAAGCATGTGGCAAATAGCATCTGCAGAGTGCTGAGAAGCCTGCAGGCTTGCCCCTCAGACACCACTGCGTCTGATTGGCATGGTGGGAAAGAACGGGGAAGACGCTGTTGTTCACACGCCCATCTTGCAGATGAAGGAACTGAGCTTAGCAAGGTGGGATGACTTACTCAGCCCAAGGTGGCAGGACAAGCCCTCTGGCATCTGAGAACCAGCTGGTCCCCTGACAGCCTTGAGAGGAGGATCTGGGGCTCTTCATTTCTCGGGTGAAGCTGGTGGTCCCATGTTACAGGAGTGCCCAACATCGCACAGCTGTTTCGAGGCAGAGTTGACTTCAACTCTCCTGACATGAGATCTGAGGTACTTCTTCCTCTGTCATGCCACCATACGTGAGAGGGGTGGAGGGGGGCGGGTAGCCCTGGGACCAAGCCCTGCCCTCAGTGCACTTGCAATCCAGCTGTTAGAGGGACTGGTGGGCAGGCAGGGTGGGAAGTACAGGTGGGGACCTACACACCAGTTTGAGGATGGGGTCTCCCACCCTCTGCCCTGGGTGCCACGGCTCCTTGATGATCCAGGAACCATGCCAGCAGCAGCATTTGGGCCCACAAATATGGGAAGACCTGGGCTTTCACCAACGACTTCCATGGGTGTTGACCAGTCCAGAGGAGACGTGCAGTGTCACAGAAAAATGGCATGGGTTTGGGAATCGGAAACATATGAGTGCGAACGCTGATGCTGCTTCGATGCGCTGCATGACCTTATGCGAGCCAGTTAATTTCTCTGAGCCTCAGTTTCTCTACCTGTAAAGTGAAGTAATAAATGCTGCTTGGTGGGACTGCTTTGAAGATTAAATGAGATAATGGATGTCCAGTTTCTAGCACTGTACCTGTAGCATAGAAGAGACTAAATAAATATCAGCAACTCCTGTTATGATCAGCCTGGCAGGGCAGTGTCCCTGGTACAGGCAGAGGCCGGAAAGAATTGAGAAGATGTGGAGGTGCCTGCAGCTCTGCAGAAGCCTCAGGCTACCCAGTATGCCCCATGTCTTCCCCGTGTGCCAGAGGCTGGGCAGGCTTTTCAATCACTAGCTGTGGGGCTTTCAGCCAGTTACTTTCCCTCTCAAAGTCTTTTATTCCTCATCTGCAAAATGGGGATAAGAGACATACCTTCCTCACAGAGCAGTGAGGATCACATGAGGCCATGCAGGCAAAAACTCAACATGGAGAAAACTTTCAGCACATAAGAGAGGTTAACACCATCTTCATCATCACCGCCATCATCATCATCATCAGTGTCTCAAGTGTCGACCAGTGGTCAGTGCCTGAGATCCGTGTCAAATGGACTGAGGGCCTTGTCTGGGTTCAGGACAGCGAGAGCCAGCCTTGAGTAGTGGTATGTGTACCATTATTGATTGATGAGTGGATTAGGAGCATAAGACGCATGAATTTTCCCTCCCCAAGTAGATGGCTGCCAAGATCCCATTAGTCTAAAATTGGACTCGTCTCTGCTTGAGGTCTTGGTTGCTTTCTCTGTGCTAACTGATTCCTGAATTCCTCTGTAGCGCCTTCATTCTAGGACTCCAAGACTCCGTGTCTTGGCTGAGCTGAACATTACCCGAAATGCTCCTCTCCAGTGAGTTGGCTCCAGCCTGGAACAGAAAGACAGCCAGCTCCTGCCCTTGGAGTCCTCTGAGAAGCAGCTCCCAGCTCAGCAGGCAGCTCCTGATTGCAGTCAGGGCTCGCCTGAGCCTGCACACACAAGCCTTCCCAGGGAGAGCCCTCGGTGTGCACCCGGGGGCCCAGCCTCTTTGCTGTGCTTTCCACTTGGAAGCAGTGAGCTTCTGGGGAAAGTTATTTATACCAGGGTCAGCTGCCGAGCCCACCAGCGTGTCCATAAAATGGGCTTCAGAGCTGTTCAGACCTAAGGGGCAATGGACCTTGATCACTGAAAGGGTCAGTGAAAGGCCCTTGGTCATGTTCCCAGAGGAGAGAAGCGTCCAGAATGAAGCGTGGTCTGGAGGCTGAACATCGGCCTTGCCCCGCTCTGCTGCTGCGCAGATTCTCATAATGTAAAGAGAAGGAAGGCATGGGGTTTGCTGTCTAGGATGCACAAGTTGCTTTTAGTTTCATTTCTAGAATTTTGAAAAATGTCTCTTTTCTTTAACTTGAATATATACTAAAGGAGAGGGGATTTCCTTCATCCTGTTTACCAGGATATTGCTGAGACCTGACACTTAAATACTCATTAACCTAATGGGACAATCACAATGCCACAGGGTGAGGATGGAAGGGACATGGTGCCGGGAGGACCTTGGAGAAGCTAAAACCAGAGGCCACGATCAAACTGGGTTTTGAAGGAGGAACAGGATTTTATCAGGGAGTGACGAGGACAAAGGTTTTTTTTTCTTCTCTGGTTAGATTGCAGGATAAACATTCTGTTGATGAAACCCCGAAGACCCTCAGATAAGTTATGGTAGGAGGTGAAGCTGTGAGCCAAAGAGAAATTGGAATCACTGTCTCGAGGTTGCCACGGGGAAGGGAACTCACCGACGTTAGCGTCTCGCCTGTCTGTGGCGGGTGCTGTGCCAGGCACTCACCGTCTCATATTCCCACTCGTCAACCATCCCACCACGGGCATGGAAAACTCGGGCGCAGGCTCCCAGTACCCCACGACCTTGCTCTGGGTCCCACAGTTCCTCCAGCTGCACCTGGCCCTCCTCCAACACGTGGGATCGGCTGTGCTAACCACAGGGACACTTTCAGCAAATGCCCCTCCGAATCCGAGCCTTCTGCTGAAGCTCCAGGCCCAAGGCCAGAGCCGAGAAACAAGCCCCAAGGCTTTTGAGATTTTCTACAAAAATTCTTTGAGCTGGTGGCCTTTATGCTTCACTTCTCCCCAACCAACCCTGTCCTTCCCATCATCCTCCCTTCCAGCCCGAGGTCTCAGAACACTCAGAAGCTCAGAGAGGAGGCTGGGGAAGCCTCATCCATCAGCAGCCTTGAAAGGCCCAGGCAGGGTGGAGCAGCCTGGCTGTTCCAGAGAAGTGCAGCCTCAGCCCAAAGCCCTGGGGTCCCCAGCCCATTTCCCTGTGGGGTGGGGGTGGAAAGGGAGAGAGGGGCCGAGGGGAGGGAAGATAAGCCGGTGGTCATTTGTCTTTTTAATTGGCTCAAATGCTGGGAGGAGGGCTGCCTCATTATCCTGGCTCCGGGCTGGCCGGGGTCCAAGGACCAGGCTGTGAGCTGTGCAGTGTGGAGCTTCGAGGCGGCAGCTGCCCTTGCCCCAGAGGGGCCGCCACGGGAGGAAGGGTCCGGGAGACAGGCGGGAGGCTAGCACGTGGTCGGGGCGGCTCTCGCTTCTCTGGCATCTCAGAAATTTAAAACAGTAATTCTGGGACTGAAATAGATGTGTTGGAAAGCATCTGTGGCATCTGGAGGCCGGAGCTGGTCCAGCAGCTAGGCTGGAGGGTTGTGAGGGAGAGACTTTCAGATCTTTCCTTAGAAGCCACCGTGCCGGTGCTGTTGAAGCACCCAGGGTGACGATAACCCCTCCGACTTCCCAGCTCTTTGTAATCAAGGGTGCCCTGCAGCGTCTCTTGTCCCATTTGGGTCTCTGAAACCATCGGGGAGGAAGGACAGCTCCTTCTCTGTGTTACTAACCCAAGGGCCGGGCGGCCCCGAGAGCTCACGGACGGCGCATGGCGGCTGTGACTCAGAACCAGGTCTCCTAATCTACGGTGTGGGCTGACTCAACAAGGAGGTCTGCCCCACAGTGAGACTCAGGTGGGTGCCTGCTGTGGCGGTCGCCAGCGAGGGTTGTTGGCACAGCTTCTAGGGGACAGCCAGCCTAGTTCAAGGCCCC
Source organism: Saguinus oedipus (assembly GCA_031835075.1). Taxonomy (NCBI): domain Eukaryota; kingdom Metazoa; phylum Chordata; class Mammalia; order Primates; family Cebidae; genus Saguinus; species Saguinus oedipus. The sequence goes on along the minus strand of CM063182.1, from coordinate 35,777,522 downwards.
ACTCAGAGCACATCTCAGCCTGCGAACCATTGCAGGGGAGGAAGGATGCTTGGGATGCAGGGTAGAGGCTCCTGGGTGCAAGATCGGCCCAGGGAAGGGGCGACGAGGGAGGAGGAGGAGATGGGTGGGCCCAGTCACTGTTGGAGTTCAGGCAGCAAGAAAGTGGGTTCAGCTGGGCCTAATAGGTGCTGGTGGGGAAAGGTCCTCGGTAAGTGGAAGGCTGCCTATAATCCCCGGTCCTGCAAGTTCCTCCAGGGAGATTCTATTCCATCTATCACGAAACATCTATCACGAAAACAGATCCACTGCTCAAGACTTTCGGGGTCAAAGTGCCCAGTTTAAATCTCTGAACCTGAAGCCTAGAAAGATCCCTTGACTTTGTTTCCGGAAGCTCCCAGGCCTGGTGAGGAGGCTGTTAGCTCGGCATCCTCACATGGAAGACCTGTGACTTCTTGCTGGCCAGGAGGTGCTGGCCTGGGCTCCCTGGCCCTTCAGCTCAGCCTCCGGTCACTGGAGGCTGGACACGCCTGCTACGCCCTGCCCGACTTCCTCACCCCAGCTGCTTGGAATTTCCCCACGGTGTCCCCACAAGGTTCAGTTCAAATACCCCATCCTGCTGTGGGAGCCAATGCTTCAAAATGCCTCCTCCTTCCCCCTCCTGATCTCACCCTCCAGGGGAGGGAGGCAGGTATCAGGCAGGATGGAGGGGATGTGGCTCTCAGGAGCGGTGGGTGAGGTGGCATCCTGGAGGGTGGCATGGTGGGCAGGTAGAGGGAATCAGGAGGCCACAGGGCCACAGTCCTGCCTCCCTCATGGGGCCATTGGAGGGACCCCCTCTCATCTCCCCTGGCCCCAGGCTGGCCTCCTTCCCCCGCTGCTCATCTCCAAGGGCCTGCCTGCCCTTTGCTTGGCTTCTCAGCTCTTCCATCCCTGGGTAACTGATTCCTCCATTCACAGTCCCACCGCTTTAACCTCAGAATAGATATCTCTTTCCTGGTTGGACCCTGACTGGTGTGCTTCCTGAGGACAGTCACGTTCATACCCATTTCACAGCCAAGAGGAACCGAAACTCCCAGGAGTAAAGTGACCCGTCCAAGGCCACCCAGCCAGTGTGTGGAGACGCAGGGATTTGAACCTGAGTCTGCTGGAGTCTGCATCCCAAATGCTGTTTTCCCCATAGCTGCCGGCAAGGCTGCTCCACACTTGTGTGGTTCACAAAGTGCTCTGACATCCCTGTCTCTTTGCTCCTTGTTGACCCTTTAGAGAGGGAGTGGGCTGGGATTCACATTCCACATTTTACCCATAAGGCCTAGAGCTATTGGGTGACTTTCCCCAGGTCAGTGAGCATACTAAGGAGACCAAACTCTGCTTCGTACTGAAGGGGGTACTCCATGCCTTTGTACTGGCTGTTCCCACCTCCCGGAATGCTGTTCCTGCCAATCCCTAATCTCTACATCTACCTATGTTTTTTAAAAAATTATTATTATGGTAAAATAAAAATAACATGGAATTTATCATTTTGACCTTGTTTTCAGTTCCACGGCATTAAGGAATAGAGTTCAGGGACATGAATTCACACGGTTGTACAACCATCACCACCATCCATTTGTAGAACTTTTCCATCCTCCCTAACTGAAATCCTGCACCCGGGAGACGGTAACTGCCCATTCCCTTTCTCCCAGCCCTGCCCTCCCTGCTTCTGCCTCTGTCTCTGAATTTGACTCCTCTAGGGACCTCCTGTAAGTGGAGTCATGCAGCAATTGTCATTTTGTGGCTGGCTTATTTCACTTAGCATGATGTCCTCAAGGCTCAGCCACCTCAAGGTTCAGGAATCAGAACGTGATTCCTCTCTAAAGCTGAGGACTATTTCATCGCATGGATAGACACATTTTGCTTACCCATGTACGGGTCTATGACCGCTTGGGCTGTCTCCACTTTTCTAAATCTCCCGGTCTTTTAAGGCCCAGTGCAAACGTCACCTCCCCTAGGAAGCCGCTGCACAGATATGCTGAGCACGTCCAGGAGTGGAGGGACAGTGTCACCAGGGGCTTGCATTGGGGAAACAGCCTTTCTCCCACCCCAGTGTTCCCAGGCAGCTTGAACACAAGAGAGCAAAAGTCACATGTTGCTCAAAGTCTTTGCTGACTCAGAGCCTGCCATCAAATTCCTGGCACTGAAATTCACCTGTTGGAAATAACTGAAAGAATCAGACCGATAGAATGGCCTTTTCTTTCAAGAAGGAAATGTGTGCGTCAAGTTTAAGTTGGAATCTTAACCCGGCTGGAGGTACTGGAAGGCGAGGACTGGGGCTCTTGCCCCCAGCGTGGCCCCAGCTGAACCTCTATGTCTTCGGACACAGAGGACGACTGAGCTTGATGCTCCTGGGTGCTCTCCTGGGTGGCTCAGGGTGGGAGAACTGTAACCTGGTTTCTCCTGTAGCGGGTGTCTCCATGGCCCATGGCCTCAGAGCCTCTCCATCTACTCCAGGATGGGGCAGTGGGGGTCAGGTCCTGGAAATGAGGAACCAACACAGCAAAGAAATGAAAGGAGGCAGGGAAGGAGGCCACAAGCATCCGGTAGTGTGAAGCACTTTCTGAAAATTTGGAGGATTGCTCTAGAGGCTTAGTCATTTTTTGTTTGCTTTAAAAAAGATAATGGAAAAAATTCACTTTGGCTTTTGCCTGCAAACTACCGACCCCGTTCCAGTGTTGAGGGTCTTGAGCAACCCTCCTTCTCCCACCCCATGGTGAAGTGAAGGGCACAGAAGCAGTGCTGGGCGCTGGGAGGAGCCAGGGCCCCCCGGGGCTGCTGTGCAGGCCGTGGGCTATGCAAGTTCATTATGGCGATCCTCCAGCAGGTGGCGGTAATGAGTCTTGGGGAAAGGCACCTTTTTCTTTTTTTTTTTTTTTTTAAATTTTTATTGCATTATAGGTTTTGGGGTACATGTGCAGAACGTGCAAGATAGTTGCATAGGTACACACATGGCAGTGTGTTTTGCTGCCTTCCTCCCCTTCACCCACACTTGGCATTCATCCCCAGGCTATCCCCCCCAGCCCCCCCCCCGCTGTCCCTCCATTTCCCCCAACAGTCCCCAGTGTATAGTAGACCGCCTCTCTGTGTCCATGTGTTCTCATTTTTCTCACCCACCTATGAGTGAGTATATGCGGTATTTCTTTTTCTGTTCTTGTGTCAGTTTGCTGAGAATGATGTTCTCCAGATTCATCCATGTCCTTACAAAGGACACAAACTCATCATTTTTGATTGCTGCATAATATTCCATGGTGTATATGTGCCACATTTTCCCAGTCCAGTCTATCATCGATGGGCATTTGGGTTGGTTCCAGGTTTTTTGCTATTGTAAACAGTGCTGCAATGAACATTCGTGTGCATGTGTCCTTATAGTAGAATGATTTATAGTCTTTTGGATAGATACCCAGTAATGGGATTGCTGGGTCAAATGGAATTTCTATTTCTAGGTCCCTGAGGAATCGCCACACTGTCTTCCACAATGGTTGAACTAATTTACATTCCCACCAACAGTGTAAGAGTGTTCCTATTTCTCCACATCCTCTCCAGCATCTGCTGTCTCCAGATTTTTTAATGATCGCCATTCTAACTGGTGTGAGATGATATTTGATTTGCATCTCCCTAATGACCAATGATGATGAGCACTTTTTCATATGTTTGTTGGTCTCATGTATGTCTTCTTTTGTAAAGTTTCTGTTCATATCCTTTGCCCATTTTTGAATGGGCTTGTTTGTTTTGTTTCTGTAAATCTGTTTGAGTTCTTTGTAAATTCTGGATATCAGCCCTTTGTCAGATGTGTAAACTGCAAAGATTTTTTCCCATTCTGATGGTTGCCGATTCACTCTAGTGACTGTTTCTTTTGCCGTGCAGAAGCTGTGGAGTTTGATTAGGTCCCATTTGTCTATTTTGGCTTTTGTTGCCAATGCTTTTGGTGTTTTGTTCATGAAGTCCAAGGCACCTTTTTCTAATTGAGCCATGCGCCGCAGGAGTTCCCTGTGGCTTAAGGGTAAAGTGAGGGGTGTGGCTTAGACATTACCTAACTTTACTTCAGCATTTGACAGCTGTGGAGTATGACCTGCCCCTGGGTTTGCGGCTACTCCACACGAGATCTTTAGAGGTGGGTCATACTTGCTCTGCTCTGAGCCAATGACAGAGGCAGACAAGTGTGAGTTTGACACAGAAGGCTCTACAGGAACTGCAGTGCCAGAGATTTATGGTAGTGAGGTGCCCATCACAGGAAGTATTCAAGCTGAGGCAGATGATTATTTGTTAGTGATATTGTAGAAAGTCCTAAAATGTTAGATGGGACAGACTTCCAGGTTCCCTTCTAGCCCAGAGAGCCTACACTGTTATTTTACCAAGAGGAAAGTAATGCCAAGCTCTTGAGCTCACTAAGGGAAGGAATGTGCTTGTCATCACATTTCTCGTCCCTAGTAGCACATAGGAGTTCGTACATATGACGGGCTTTATTGAATAAGTGGGGACGGAGAACTGGGGTCAGAGCTGCAATCTGCTCAGCTGAGAGACTCATGGGGCCCATCTCACCTCACAGATGGTTCCCCAATCTGGGCTGCCATCTTGAAACTCTGGGTGTTCATCAAAGAACCCCCATCTCCAACACCAGCTTTCCAGAGGACTGGTCACGGCAGCAGCCCCCAGTCTCTCTTTTGTCCTTTCTGTCTCCCTCTGGGGACGGAGCAAGGCAGGAATGACATTGCCACTCTGCAATGGTCTGGACAGCCGGCCTAAATCCAGTAGAGGACTCCGAGTGTCCTAAAAATACCAGTCCCCGCCCCAATGCCCTACCCCAGCCCCCACCCCCAGAAATCCGTGACAGTAACCATGTGCTGCCTCCACGTCACTCAAGGAAACCTTGGCAAATGTCAGCCGCAGTCGCCTGTAATCTTCGGGGAGGTGAGACGGTGCCAGAAGTGGCCAGTTTCTTTATCCACATCGCTCAGATATAAACAATATCGGGAAATAATGACAGGGAGATCCTCCTAGGCCAGTCTCCCGAAACATTTCTCAGTGAGTGAAGTCTCCCCCAAAGCGCAGGCTGTAATGGCCCTGGGGGTGGCAGCTTCTTACCTTATCTCCTGGAGGCAAAAGTGCCTCCGTGAAAGACATTTTTGGTGCCGTGTTCTGGATGTCTCGGTAATCCTCTCATTTATGTACGTAGACAAGGAGATCAAAGCCCTTGGGGAAGCATAAAGCATGTCAGGGCCGGGAGTTTTACATCCATTAGAGCCGACAAATGCTTTGTCCAGCTGATGGGATGGCCAGATAGCCACCCTGAGGACCGGAGGGCTGTGAGGAGGTGGGCTGGCTGGGAGAGCCCAGCTGCCCTGGGGCAGGCACAGAGAAGGCCAGGGAGCAGCGGATATGGGAGGGGAGCCGGAGCCAGGCCCCTGCCTCCATCAGCATCCCCAGGGCTTTGATAGAGACAATTGGTGTTTTCTCAATTTTATGAAAAGCGCTGTGAGAAACGCAGGCCCAAGACACTCTTCTAAGAGCCCCAAGGCCCTCCTGTGTGGACATCCTGGAATCACCTCTGGTGGGGAGAAGGCAGGCATGGAACACCCTGCCTGAGAGAAGGAGGGTAGAGAAAAGGAGTGAGAAAAAAGCCAGGAAGAGAAGAAACTGAATATCATCAGTTCTTCTTTAAAAGTCGCAGGATTGTAGAATTCACCTGCAGCCCAGCCTGTCACCATGGTGGTTGCCATCGAGTGCCCCAATTCTTCAGGGACAGGCAGGAGAGTGCTTCCTGGATCCGTGGAGGGGAGAGCCCTACACAGAGGAGCAAAGGGTCCCTGAGGTGGCTGGGAGCTCTCCATGTCCTGGGAGGGTAGAGGCCACTGTTCACCCCCAAATAAGGGGAGGGCTGAAGTGAGAATGTTCGTGTGTGTGTGTGTGTGTGTGTGTGTGTGTGTGTGTGTGTGTGTATGCATGCACGTGCCTGTGTAAGCATGCACATGGAGGGGGCAGCACCCAGGAGCCATGCCTGCTTCTTCTCCTGGGAACAGGAGCACAGACAGCATCTCTCATAGGTCCAAGAGTCTGCAAAGTGAGTCAGTGATATTACTGTGGTTTCCTAACTTGAGCGCATTCCTGTGGAGCCTCACGGGGACTGCTGGGTCTCGTTGGATAGTCGTATCTGGCTACATGTTGCAAGTATCACTTGGAATGGCAAGTGCCTGGAAGTCTCCTGTCGAACTGCCAGGGAAACCTTGCCTTCAGTTCTGTACGCTGTCCTGCCCAGGGCTGTGAGCACAGCCGGTTGCCGTGGGGGTCACTGGCCCTCACAGTGGCTTGGGCTCTCAGCTCCTCTGCTCCTGTGTCCCTCTGTGTCCCAGTGCAGGGTCCATGGTAGTATTGCTAGAACCATGGTGAGTCCTCTGTATTTGCCTGTATTGCTAGTTGGTGAGTCCTCTGTATTTGCCACGTGAAAGAGACGTGTTGGCCAAATCCATCAGTCTGCGGTTACCCATCCACTCTCCTGGCGGACCTGTCTCAACCTTAAAGTGAAGGAAGTGATGATTCGGGGAGTGCCTTCTGTGGACAGGTTCCTTTGGAGCTAGTCACACGCTTCCCTGTGGAAACAATGTGATGCTTTCAAGTCCAAAAGTCGCCCAAACCCATTTCCTAAAACGCCATGTATTCCCAGCAAAAGATGCCATTCTGTTGCAAACTTGCATGTGATTTAAATCAGCAGCCCCCTAACCTTGTTGGCACCGGGACCAGTTTTGTGGAAGACAATTTTTCCACAAACCAGGGAGAAGGGATGGTTCCGGGATGATTCAGGCACATTACCTTATTGTGCACTTTATTTCTATTATTATTATTACATTGCAACATATAATGAAATAATTATGCAACTCGCCATGATGTATGAACACTGGGAGCCCTGAGCTTGTTTACCTGTAACTAGACGGTCCCATGTGGGGGTGATGGGAGACAGTGACCGATTATCAGGCATTAGATCTCATAAGGAGTGCGCAGCCTAGACAGGAGATGGAGCGCAGGCGGTAATTCAAGCAATGGGAAGCGGCTGTAAACACAGATGAAGCTTCCTCGCTCACCTGCCGCTCACCTGCCGCTCACCTCCTGCTGTGCCACCCAACAGGCCACAGACTGGTACCAGGGGGTGGGAACCTCTAATTGAAATGAAAAAACAATTTGATGAAGCTATCATTTCCTTTCCCCAAATACTGGTTCTTGAGGGAAAAATTGATTTAATCAAAAGAATGCAGAGAGACATACAGAGACTTTGGCATTCACCCAAGGCCTGCAGGTGCTGTACCGTGAAGATGGATGGCATTGCTTGTTTCTGTTTTGTTTAGATGGAGTCTTGCTCTGTCACCCAGGCTGGAGTGCAGTGGCACCATCTTGGCTCACTGCAACCTCTGCCTCCCAGGTTTAAGTAATTCTACTCCTTCAGCCTCTGAATAGCTGGGACTATAGGCATGCACCACCACACCTGGCTAATTTTTGTATTTTTAGTAGAGATGGGGTTTTACCATGTTGGCCAGGCTAGTCTCGAACTCCTGACCTCAAGTGATCCGCTCACCTCAGCCGCCCTAAGTGCTGGGGTTACAGGTGTGAGCCACTGTGTCTGGCCATGAAGTTCACTATGTTTTGGACAGAGGACTGCAGATTGCTGGGAAGAGGTGAGGGCAGGGAAATGGCAGAAGACATTTGTGCAGCCAACAAACATATGAAAAATGCTCATCATCACTGGTCATTAGAGAGATGCAAATCAAAACCACAGTGAGATACCATCTCACACCAGTTAGAATGGTGATCATTAAAAAATCAGGAGACAACAGATGCTGGAGAGGATGTGGAGAAATAGGAACACTTTTACACTGTTGGTGGGAGTGTAAACTAGTTCAACCATTGTGGAAGACAGTGTGGTAATTCCTCAAGGATCTAGAAATAGAAATTACCATTTGACCCAGTAATCCATTACTGAGTATATATCCAAAGAATTCTATTATAAAGATGCATGCACACATATGTTTACTGAGGTACTGTTCACAATAGCAAAGACTTGGAACCAACCCAAATATCCATCAATGATAGACTAGATAAAGAAAATGTGACACATATACACTGTGGAATATTATGCAGCCATAAAAAAGGATGCATTCTTGTCCTTTGCAGGGACATAGATAAAGCAAACTGACACAAGAAAGAAAACCAAACACCAGATGTTCTCATTCATAAGTGGGTATTGAAGAATGAGAACACATGGACACAGGGAGGGGAACATCACACACTGGGGCCTGTTGCGGGGCAGGGGACTAGGGGAGGGATAGCAGGGGGGTTAGGGGAGAAATAGCAGGGAGTGGGGGGAATAGCGGAGGGTTAGCATTAGGAGAAATACCTAATGTAGGTGATGGATGCATCAAACCATCATGGCACATGTATACCTATGTAACAAACCTGCACGTTCTGCACATATACCCCAGAACTTAAAGTATAATTCAAAAATAAATAAATAAATAATTCCAGGCAGAATCTAAATATGATTTAGACTAAATATGATTTTTGACAAAACCTTCCACAGTGTGTAGGTTTAGCAGAAAAAGAAAAACAGGCAAAGACCAGATTGTGAACAGACCTTCGGGAGCCTGGCCTTTGTTTTTTGCATAATGTGGTATAACTAAGTAATTTTGAGCAGGAAAGTTAAGTGATCGGCTCCGTAGTTAAAGAAAATAACTGGCAGCAGTGTGGAGGTGAGACAAGTCGGCAGATGTGGGTAGGGAGCAAACCGGAAGTCGACTGCAAAGCCTTAGGTAAGACACCGTCAGCGGCTGAACTAAGACAAAGGCATTAATGATTTGAAGACGGGGATGGGAATTAACTCACGGAACTGACAGGAAGTGTTAACATGTAAGAGGGGAGTCTAAGATGGCTTCCGGTTTCCACTTAGATGGGTGAGGGGACCATTAACTTAAGATAATTAACACAGGAAAACTAATTAGATTTGGAGTTTATCGAAGTTTGCTTTTGGTTGTAACAATAATATATGATGAAATTAAATGAATGAATAAACAAGTGCACTGATGAATAAAAAACATTTTACTATGCTAATATGTACTAATATCCAAGGAGCGGACATAAATTGAAGCGTTTCCCAAACTCATTTGATCACTGCCATCTTTTCTCTTTGGAAAGAAGTCCATCTTTACATGGCGTTCTAGCGTGCCCACTTTGGGAAACGGATACATTTCTTTATCAGTTCTATGAAGCACGCTTGCTGGAACACAGCGGTGGAATTGCCTTTGGGAGACTCGCCGTGGCCACGGTGATGTATGCTCTGCTTGCATATATAATTAACCATGCATCTGCTGCGCTTACACTGCCTTCTTGTACTAACCACACTAGTTATTCATCTCTAAGATGTGTAGGACACTCACTGAACCTTAAGCGAGGCCCTTCTCTTAGAGATTCGCTTTTCTGGTTAGCAGATTGGATTCATTTTCCTAATTGGGAGTTTTGCATTATTTGTTAATATTTTCCCTCTGTGCCCTTTCGCTGCACGATTATTTCTCTGGGTTCTCCATGAGACTCGACAGTCACTAAGTGGCCTCCTTTGCTGTTTAGGAACGCACTTGCCAGGGAAAGTTCCTAGTGACCGCTCATGCAGCCTGGCCCGGGAGCATCTGCAGGTGGTCTCACAGACTCCACGAATCCCGTGACTTGGGATGGGGGACTTTCCAGGGTCACATAACCCATCTCCTGCCTCCAGGAGTGGCCCCCTTACTTCCCATAGCATAGTGCCTGGGATGACAGTCTTTGAGAGGTGGCTGACTCTCAATCTCATCACTGACCTCAGCCCTGGTGGCAGCCCCACCTGCTCGCAGAGCTCCCTCTGACCTTTCTCAAGGGGAAAGACTTGCACAGTGGATGTGGGAGGTTTCAATCACAGTGAAAGAAACTGGGATTACTCACGGAGGAATGTCCCATCAATCACAGAGTGTTAAAAATGCGACCCAGAGGGATTTAAGAGCATAGACACGGACTGTCTGCCACATTTATTCCTGAGGGAGGAGATGAACACCAGGACTCCTGAAGGTCCCTGCCACTTGGGGCACCATGGCGACAGGGAAGGGAAGATGGTGGGTGGAATCAGAGGTAGAAATAAGGTCAAGCAGGGGTCTCCACTTGACGGTCTCAATTCGCTTACTCCTCAAACATCTGCTGAGCGCCTGCTGTGTGCCAGGCACCGCCTCTGACCCAGGACACTCAGCTGCAAGTGACCTGCCAGCTCTCTCCAGGCATCCACAGGGTCCTAAACAAAACTAACTTGTTTGGTGAACACTTTTTGAGGGCTACTATTTGCCAAGTTAGGCACCAACTTTAATTTTTTTAAAGTTTTGTTTTAGGCCGGTGTGGTGGCTCATGCCTGTAATCCCAGCTTTGGGAGTCTGAGGCAGGTGGATCACTAGATCAGGAGTTCAAGATCAGCCTGACCAACATGGTGAAACCCCATCTCTTCTAAAAATACAAAAATTAGCTGGATGTGGTGGCACACACCTGTAATCCCAGTTACTCAGAAGCCTGAGGCAGGAGAATCAGCTAAAACCCAGGAGGCAAAAGTTGCAGTGAGCCGAGATCACACTACTGCACTCCAGCCTGGGCGACAGAGCAAGACTCCATCTCAAAAAAAAAAAAGTTTCATTTCACTGTGGTAAAATACACATAAAATTTACCACCTTAGCAATTTTTAAATGTACAGTTCTGCGGCATTAAGAACCTTCACAGTGTTAGACCATCGCCACCGTCCATCTCCAGAACTTCTTCATCTTTCCAAACTGAAGCTCTGCACCCATTCAACACTCACTTCCCATTCACCTTCCCCCAGCCCCTGGCAACGTCAACACTGTCTTTGGATTTGACTCCTCTGGGGACCTCCTATAAGTGGAACCATGCAGCATCTGCCCTTTTGTGGCTTATTTCACTTAGCATAATGTCTTCAAGTTTCGTCCATGTTATAGCATGGGTCAGAATCTCCTTCCTTTTTTTTTTTTTTTTTTTTTTTTTTGAGACAGAGTTTCTCTCTTTTTGCCCAGACTGGCTTGATCTCAGCTCACTGCAATCTCCACCTCCAGGATTCAAGTGATTCTCCTGCCTCAGCCCCTTGAGGAGGTGGGATTACAGGTGCCCTCCACCATGCCCGGCTTTTTTTGTATTTTTAGTAGAGACGAGGTTTCCACATTGGCCAGGCTAGTTTCAAACTCCTGACCTTAAGTGATCCACCCATCTCAGCTTCCCAAAGTGCTGGGATTACAAGCACGAGCCACTGCACCCAGCCCAAATTTCCTTCCTTTTTAAGGTTAAATAACATTTCACCACATGGGTAGACCGTTTTGCTTATTCATTCATCTGCCGACACACACTTGGGTTGTGATATGGCTTCCCTGTGTCGCCACCCAAATCTTATCTTGAACCGTAGCTCCCATAATCCCCTGATGTCATGGGAGGGACCTGGTGGGAGGTCACTGAATCATGGAGGTGGGTCTTTCCCATACTGTTCTCCTGACAGTGAGTAAGTCTCTTGAGACCTGACGGTTTTATGCAGGGCAGTTCCCCTGCACACTCTCTTGCCTGCTGCCATGTAAGACGTGCCTTTGCTCCTCCTTCACCTTCTACCATAATTGTGAGGCCTCCTCAGCCATGTGGAACTGTGAGTCCATTAAACCTCTTTTTTTTTTTTTTTTAAATGAATTACCCAGTCTCAGGTATGTCTTTATCAGCAGCTTGAGAACGGACTAGTACAGGCTGCTTCTACATTTGGCTATTGTGAGTCCTGCTACTATGAACATGGGTACACAGTCAACATTAGTTTTACTTTAACATTTACAACAGCTACAGGCACTCATCCTTCCTGGGAGGAGGAGGAGGCATCCCTGAATCGCACCAGGCATGTTAGCATGTCGCATGTCAGTGAAGGCGCCCGGCTGTATGAGTGCTTGGTGGCTGTAGTGTTGCTCCAATAGCTCTGAGAGACAGGAAGTGGAGAGGGAGAGACTCCAGGGGAGACCTTGAACTCAGTCCACGTGAGCCATGCAAGTTCAGGGAGCAGAGAGGTGACTTAACAAGGACGTGTGAAGCAGAAAGTGAACCAACCTCGCTCTCCACCCACCTCACTTGGTGAGGCCAGGTGAGCATGTTTTATAAGTGAGCTGATGGGGCAGGTGGGAGACTTCCCTGTTTCCTTCCTTCCTGCAGAGGCCACCCCATCAGTGGACAGCCAGGCCAATGAAAGGCAAACCTCAGGATCTCACCCCGTTCTGGAATTTTGCAAACCCACTAGACTAGCTGTGGTGAGTATACGAAACCCAGCTTCTGATCTCTCAGTAGGGGACTTTGCAGGCCCCTCATTTTCCCATCCTAGCATCTCTGGTCACCTCTGTTTGCTGCTTATTCTAGAACATGTACAGAGGAAAAGAAATGGCAGCAAATACCCATCCTGCAGTGGAGATTCTTATGAGCAGCCCTGACCAAGAAGAGGAGATCAAAACCTCCTCCAGATGTGCAGAAGGGTTGCCTCCTCCTTCTATGCACCTGGAGACAGGAGCATGGGCATTAGCCCATGGTGAGATAAAGTAGGAAAAACACCTACCTACGCCTTTAAAACAATGCAGAGAACGAGTGAGAACTTTTTAAATTCATGAAGCATTTTCTTGTATCTCATCTCATTTGTGTGAGGTTGGCGGAGCAGGTGTTATTACTCCAATGCTCACATGAAGACCAGGACCCTGAGGCTCAGGGCGTGTGAGCACCTGCTCCACAGCCACACGGCTGGGGAGTGAAACCCAACCTGGGCCTTTGACCGAGGCCTGTTTCACTGAAACTGAATGTCTGTGTCCCCCTACAGTTTACATGTTGAATTATGAATTCATATAGGGCCTTTGGGAGGTGAGGAGGACATAAGGGTGGAGCCCTCACAGATGGGATTGGTGCCCTTATAAAAGGGACCCCAACATGCTCTTGCCCTCTTTTTTCCAGTTGAGGGCACAGCCAGAGGTCAACAGTGCACAGCCACCCAACCACGCCAGCAGCTGACCTCAGACTTGTAGCTCCAGAGCTCCAAGAAGTAAATCTCCATGACCCATAAGCTGCCCAGCCTCCAGCACTTCATTACAGCAGCCCACACTCATGGACCCACCCAGAGTCCTTCATAAAGCAGAGAAATGGGACTGGACCAGCCCAGCTCTGCAGCAGTCTTTCAGCTTCAAAGATCTGCGACTCCATTGTGACATTCTCCTCACTGGCAGATGCCACAGACTGGCCTGTCTGTGTGGCTGATCCCAGGCTTAGCACCTTGGAAAAGGACTTCTGGAGAGGGCAAAGCTCTGGGTGCTCGCTGATGCTGAGTGCTTCTCTGGGCCTGGGTACTGCGTTGTGCACTGTGCAATTAACTGAATGCTCACAACCATTCCAGGCCATGGTAGGGAGGTAGGAGGTATTATTCTCTGTAGAAGAGAAGACTAAGGTTCATAGAGGTCCCATGGAATTCAGAGAAGAATATGGGAGCATGATGGGAATAAGTAAAAAGCCAGAGGGGTAGCATCCCTTCACACACCACACACATAAGGTGTGTTAAACACATCTGTGAGGCCCTGGGTCCTTGGATCGGGTCCTCTTAGGCTGGGATACTGCTATTCTCAGTCAGGCCTGAGGCTCCCGGCCCAGGGAGAGGTGCCTGGCTCATCGGATTGGCTGCAGATGCCGGGTGTTTACACGGTCTTCATTGAGGTGACAGCTCCAGCTTCCAACACAGCCCCTCCCAGCAGTGGGGAGAGTGGCCGGGCCGGACCAGCTGCTGGCCCCGGGCTGACCCCCTGACCCCAAAGCTGTCCCAGGAGACAGTTCTGCGGTGGGCCCAGACCACCAACAATGCAGACAGACCAGGCGGAGGCGAATCGAAGGGGGAGCCAGAGGGAAGGACCCCTCAGACTTGGCCTAGACTTGGCTCCACACAGGTTTGCACTGAGTGCCCACTGGTCGCATATATGGCGGCCAATACGCCAGCCAGCCTCCACTGAGCACCGCAGAAACACCACTGCAGGGCCCTCACCACAGCCATGTGGGGCGGGCCTGCCACTACCCAGATTGTGCAGCAGTGGAAACTGAGGCACAGCAGAGAGGGTCAGCCACGTGCCTGAGGTTACTACCCCCTGGGGACGGGCAGAGCCAGGACCTGCATCCCGGCGTGGTAGCATCCAGAGACCCCCCAGAGCCCTGCCTCACTCCACTGCCCGGGATGGGAGCCCACGGAAATTCCCACCGGAGCATTTTCAGCTGCATATGCGGTGGGAATGCCAGGGTGACAAAGGGACTCAGAACACTGCGGGGGAAGAGGATGAAGCATTTCACGGTCAGTGGGTAGAGGGTCCACCACCCATCCCACCCCAACCCCACCCCCCTAGCATGGCTTCCTTGAGGGAATGCAGCTGTCGCCTGAGGGCTCATCCTGCCAAAAGGGAGGGAACTTGTCCAAAATCAAGCGTGGCTTTCCCAGGGTGGGGTGGTGGTGGTTGTAGCAACTTCCAGCCCTTGTCCCAGGAAGGCTGGGCACAACTGCAATTCAGTACAAGGAACAAGGCATAGCATCCTCAGTGGCACAGAGGTCATTTCCACCAGCCCCCTGCTTCCATCCCCAAACCTGGCCTTTCTGATGAAGCTGTCTCATACTGCATGAAGACGGCATGTCATGCATTTCACAGGCTTCTGCCCCCAGATACTGTTAGGATGAGCCACACGAAATCGCTAATATTCAATGAGTTTTCACCTATGAAATGCACTTTCATATTGTCCAACCTAATACTTGAGTGGGTCACACTGGCCCACCAGAATTTGCTGGAAAGCCCCGATTGGAACCCTTAAATCCTACTGTATGCCAAGTCTTTTCACACGTGGCTGACTCTGTCCCTGAAAAGTGCTCTCCAGACCCAGCTGTGCCGGGAGCAGCTGGGCCCACCCTGTCGGCAAACCTTACCAATAGAGGAACGCAGGAAGGATGCTGGACTGGAGGGCAAAAGCCTATGACTTGGGCAATTCACCCAACTTCCCTGAGCCGTGGTTTCGTCACCCGTACCTTCCCACAGGGTTATCCTACCATCCAGGGAAAGGATCTGAGTGAAGCCTCTCCCTCCAGGTCCTCAGTCAGTGCTGGGTAAGGGAGTGGGGAATTAGTGGGAATCACCAAGAACCATGTTCAGCTCAGAAAGTCTCCATGAAGATGCATGGGCGGAACAGAACGCTTCGACATCAGCCACCCCATCCCAGCTCCACTGCTGGGCCCTAGAGGTGCCTAAGCCACTGCCAGCCACTGTGGTGGCCACGATTCCCTCTCTGCATCCAGTGCTCAGCCTGCCCAGCTCTTCTGCCCATCTGCCTGGCTGTGGTTCTCTCAGAAACTCCACACACTTGTTCGGGCTTGCTGGGTGGGGTGCTCTGGACTTGGAAGGTTGCTGCCCTCTGCTCTAGTCCCATCCCTCTCACACGTACCCCATAGCCCACCCAGCCCTCTGAACCCCACTTCTTATAACACACCCACACTTCCACAGCCCTGCCCATAGCCCACACCCTCACTGTACAACCACCCCCATAGCCACCAGCCTCCATGACACCCCACTCCCCATGACACACCCACTCCTAGGGACACACCCATCCATCTTTACATCTTTCCTGGCCTCCTGGGGAGGAATCCCACCACTTTTACCTGCCCTGAGAATTTTTTATTTTTTTGAGATGGAGTCTTGCTATTGCCTTGTCTGGAGTGCAGTGGTATGATCTTGGCTCACTACAACCTCCATCTCCCAGGTTCAAGCAATTCTCCTGCCTCAGCTTCCTGGGTAGGTGAGACTACAGGTGTGCCCCATCATGCCTGGATCATTTTTGTATTTTTAGTAGAGACAGGGTTTCACCATATTGGCCAGGGTGGTCTCGAACTCTTGACCTCATGATCCACCTGCCTTGGCCTAACAGAGTGCTGAGATTATAGGCGTGAGCCATCGCGCCCAGCTAAAACTTTTAATTTTCATAAGAGAAAGCTGAGGAATCACAGACTTTGAGCTCAGGCAGAGACCACTCTGTGCTCCTCTCAGCTCTGAGCATCTAACGGTCCTTTCTGTGTTGAGGCCTGGAACAGCTTCCTGCACTCATCAATGGCATCAGAGCCCGGGAGGAAACTATGAACAGATGCCCAGTCTCTGAAAACTGAGGCGACCTCTCCAAAGACTGGAGATTCCTGCTCTCTAAGTTCATGAAGCGATTTTATCCAGAATTCTCCAAAGCTCCCAAAGTCTCCGACTCAGGTGAGCCTGGGCTCAGACTAGACTCTTGCAAAGGTGAAGACTTGGAAAGTTAGGCCGTCCTATTACTTTCAGGAACATGAAGGAACCCAAGAGAGATGGACAGAGTATCAGCAGGGAGTCGCTTTAAAAGGGAAGATTCGTGGTAAGCACATCCAGTAGGTTTTTGGAGGTTCTTGGAAGCCTTGGCAAGGCTTTTCTTCCCCACTCAGGTGATATACATTTCTCCATTTGCATTGTTTTGGCAAATCCTATTTCCTCAAAGAGTGTGCCAGAGAAACTCCACCCTGCCTCTTCAGAGTTCTGGACAAAGTCGAAAGAGACCTAACAGGCCTTCTAGTGTTTCCTCTTAAATATGAGGAAGCCAACGTCCCGAGGTTGACCCTGATGCTGATGGTGGCGGTACCCAGCTCCTGACACCGGGCTGGCCCGGTTCTAGGTGCTTGTCTCCGTGTACTTGACATCTCTGCTCTTGGCACAGGTTTAACACCTGCTTTACTCGTGTTGGTACTTTTGCTGTTCCTGCTTTACAGATGAGAAAAGTGAGGCTGGGAAACCACGCAGCTGAGGTCCAGAGGTCGTGGGCCCCGCCAGGACTCTGACTCCATAAAGGGATCTCTCCACCCAAAACCACTGCCGGGAAAGCCGGGAAGTCTCCCATTCTCTATTACTGGGCTCAAGTGAGTGATGTTTTTTCAAGCTCCTCTTCTTCCCAATGGAGAGGGTCCCTCGCTCACTGCCAAGGATAAGAGGGCGGAATGTGTTACCACTTCTCACAAGGGACACTGTGGGAGAGCCAGTGTGGTGCTAACTGTGTTCATCAGGACCCCTGCTTTCCAGGCAGAAGACTCTGCAGTGACCTGTTGCTGTGTTTGCAGTCACAGCACAAACCTGGGATCTGGTGACCTGGTCCTGGTTCTCCTGTGTATTTTCTGGTGACCTGGGTCATTTACTATCTCTGAGTGTTTCCTCATCTCTGAAGTTAGTTAGGATTGTGTAAAGATGAAAAAGGACCTGGTGCAGTGACTCACAGCTGTAATCCCAGCACTTTGGGAGGCTGAGGTGGGCAGATCACCTGAGGTCAGGAGTTCAAGACCAGCCTGGCCAACATGGTGAAACTCTGTCTCTACTAAAAATACAAAAATTAGCCTGGCACGGTGGTGGGTGACTGTAATCTCAGCTACTTGGGAGGCTGAGGCAGGAGAATCGCTTGAACTTGGGAGGCAGAGGCTGCATTGAGCTGAGATTATGCCACTGCACTCCAGCCTGGGCAACAAGAACAAAACCTAGTCTCAGAAAAAAAAAAAAAAAAAAAAGATGAAAAGGAATAAAAAGCACATCCCTTGCCTGGCGCAGTGGCTGGTCCTAGTTGGCAGCCATTGACATCGATGCCAGGCAACACGACTGCTATTGTAGAAAGTGAGGGCGTCTGAGTAACACTCTCCTTGGGATGGCACAGCCAGGGAGCTGTCACTAATGGCCAGAAGTCTCCTCCCCACAACTTAGGATGCTGGCCTGGGTGGAGGGGAGGGGTCACCTTCTCGGCTGGTGGGTGCACAGCCCAGACCCCCCAGCAGTCTCTCTGGTGCAGGGACAGGGATGATAAGCACTGACGGACTGTTCTGAGGGCTCCCTGGCAGGCACAGGGAGAGCGGTGCATTGCGGGGTGGCCTCCCCACTGATAACCTGGGGGAGGGCGCTATCAGGAGAGGAAGTGGGCAGGGACGGGCCAGAGGGGGCTGCTGGAGCCCCAGGGCGGGACCCAACCCCAGGGGTCGCGTCATCCATTCTCTGCCACCAGGCACAATTGCACCAGACCATCCATCACTGCCTGCCGGCCTGGCTTTTTTCTCCTCCAAATGCATTAATGCATTCTTACTACAGAAGACTCAGGCAATGTGGGTAAAATGCCAGCGCCCTTCCTTATCCCTCTGCGCTGACAGCCCCAGCTGCTCCCTCCTCAGAGGTCACAGGGCTCATCTTGGTTGGTATCACTGGGATCCCTTGCTGCACATTTACACAAATACACATGTGTGATGGACATAAAATGGTGTGTGTGTGTGTGTGTGTGTTCTCCATCTTGTCCCCTCGCTGGATAGTCCTGGCCATGTGTCAAAATCAGAACCTATGAAGTGCCCATTCATTTTTTTCAATTCTCTTTTAAAAAAAGTATTTTCTGTAGAGACAGGGTCTTGCTATGTTTTCCAGGGACTGACCTCAAACTCCTGGCTTCAAGAGACCCTCCTGCCTCGGCCTCTCAAAGTGTTGGGATTCTAGGCATCAGCCACCATGCTTGCCCTGCCCATTCATTTGAATGGCAGAATAGTTTATAAAATAATTATGCCCTTCTGGCTGGCCCTTTGACAATTAAAACAATTGTGCCCTAATTTCCTTCAGCTACCCTGTTGTACCACTAAGTTGTTTGCATGGTGATTACAAATACGCTGCAGTGAAGAACGTCGTGAGTTCGTCTCTGGGAATAAGAGCACTCTCACCGTAGGATACTTTTCTAGAAATGCAGCAGCTTTTCAGAGTCTGTGCGCATCAACATTTTGGAAGCCGAAACTGCTTCCCCAAAAGGCTTTATGGAATTACACTGCCATTAACCTTTATGAGAGTCACACCTTTACCAACAGCATCGGATATTAGCAGCATTGTCATTTTGCCACCTGATGGCCAAAGTATCAGGCGCTACTGTTTCCCTCCCATTTTTCCGTGGACTGGGGGCTGGGCCCTGTTTGCTTTGTTAGCAGCGCCTCGTTCTCCTGCGCAGCGCCCATTCTTACGTTCGTTCATGCGTCTTCGGCTTGTTTAGGAACAGGAAGAACTTCTGCAGTCTTCTTTGCAGCAATCCTTTGTGATACAGGCACTGCAAATACTGTCCTCCTGCCTGACACTGGCTTTACCTTGGTTCACAGTGTCCTCCGTTCCCCTCTGAAGGATTAGCAACCATGCTATCCTCTGCTTTTGAGTGTGTAATTCACACTTTCGTTTTTCGCTGACATCCAGTAACAATTTTAACAGCGTCCTTCTGTTGAATACCTGACTGTGCCAGGCATTCTGCTGAGCACCAGAGAGGCACTGTCTCGTCCGCTCTGGGTGAGGCTGCTGCTTAGCAAATGTGCTTGACAAGTGAGGAAACAGCTCAGGGAGGTGGCTGCTTGCAGGAGGCCCTGTGATCGGGCAGGATTTGCGCCCACATCTGTCTGGGCCCAGAGCCTTGACCACTCTGCTTCTCTTCCTTTCAACCCCAGCTGGCTTTTCTTCCAGCTTGAACCATCCTTGCCTGAGCCTTGACTGAGCATCTAGTTTTGGATTAAGATGTTACCAGGTATGGGATATGGACGAAGAGGAAGATAACGACTTGTCCCCATTCCTTTGTGTATCTGACAAATATCCTTTGAGAGCACGTTCTGTATACCAGATCCTGGGATGCAGGGGCGATGTGTGGGTGGAGCTAGGCCAAGTGTTTAACGCTAGGGGCTAGAAATGAGCAAGGCGAGGCCATCAGCCGTTAGTTACATGGGCGTCTTAGAGAAACAGCAAGAAACAGCGCAATCTGGGAGTGATGCTAGTGATGAAATGCCTGCAGTTCCACGACCGTTTCCTTCTAGAAACCCTGGTTTGGCTAGTTACACGTGTAGGCACACCTACCACAGGCACATGCACACACCCCTCCCTGCTCCAGCCTCCAAGGCGCCGGACATGGACTGTATCTGCTCTTCCGAGAGCCAAGGGCATGTAGCCCAGCGTGCCTGTGGAAGACCAGGTCCTGTCGGTTCGTGGGAAAAGGCTACCCGGTCCAGAGCAGTGAGCAGGAGGCTAATTTTAACCAAGAGCAGTGGAGTGACCTTGGGCATGGAAAGGGAGGCACCAACACAGATGCCCCTAGATGGACCCCTGGCCCTTCCGGAGATGTCAGGCTGAGACTAGAGAGCTCTCCTTGCCCTCCTGCCTGTCCTTCCTCCCAGGCAAGGCTGTCAACTCTGGGCAGCAGTCCCTCTTCACCTCATCAGTCCTCCGTAATCAGCCTTCAGACCCCTTGGGGCTGGCTCCCATCAGCCCTGTCAGCCTCTGCAGCCCACAGGGGCCTGGGGGCCCAGGGACCAAGCTGCTGATTGGAAAGGGAGGAGGATGAGACCAGGGTGGGAAGGGAGACCAGGGGTGTCTGGCAGGCCGGGCTCCCAGGTGCCCCCAGGGAAGGTGCTGTCTGGCCTGGGGCTCTGCTGTCGTGGCTGTGTGGGGAAAGGGAGTGTGCATATATTGACAACCTACTGTGTGCACTACATCGTGGCCAAAGCCTTGTGTACATTATCTTAGTTCACCCCCACGTTCCCTTTGAGACAGGTATGCTTGTGTCCATTTTAAAGGTAATGAAACTGAGGCTCAGAGAGGTTAATTTGCCAAGAATCCCACAACCGACAGGCAGCAGAGCCAAGAGGTGAAGTGAGCCCTACCTGACTCCTCCAAAGCCTGCTCTTCTACAACACAACCTGCAGTGGCAAGGGAGCCGGGCCAGAGGGGTGTGGGCAGGGCACAAGCCTGGCGGTGTCTGGATCCAGCTCCCGCTCTGGCTCTTGTTCGCTGTGTGACCTGCAGCCTCAGAGCCGTGTTCCCCTCCTCTCCCAGGAAGCTCTGGCTGGAGCGGCTCTGCTGAGTCCTGGGAGGAGGCCAGGCTGACCCGGGCTTGTGTCCCAGCTGCGTGGGCTTGGCAGGTGACCTCAGTTCTTGGAACCTCCATTTTTTCATCTACAAAATGGGACCAGTAACAATGTACTCCTGAGGGCGGTGGTGCTGGCACCTGGAGCGTGAGCATAGTGTCCAGTGCACACACGGCTCAGCAGCGTGACTGGCAGGGACTGCCATCAGCATCTGTGTCTGTGAGCATGGGGAGGCCCGTGGTGTATGGGGAGAGACCCCCACTCCCAGGGAGCTCTGCCATACACCATGGCACCTCCCCATGGTGTATGGCAGAGCTCCCTGGGAGTGGGGGTCTCTTCAGGGTCAAATGAAAGCCTGAGAGGCCACCAAGTCCCCATGGTGCCAAGTGGAAATTTTCTGTGTGCACCCACAAATTTTAATGTCTCCCCATGATCTCTTGAACACACCCAGGGCTATTTTTCGGTCTCTGGCTGCGGTCAAGTGGAGGCGTCTCTCTCTGGATCATCAGCAGGGCCTCCTGCACGGGGACCCCGGCCACTTCACCCCTCCAGGAACTGCCTCGCTGAGATGAGAATGTGGATCCATTAGCCTGGTGGCCCTGTCCACAGCAGATGTTTCTCTTCCTCCCATCTTTCCACCGGGCTTTCACGGACCTTCCTGTCATCCTCTCGGCAGTTTGCTTAACCTTATTAAAAGGATTGGCCCCCGAGGGCCACCACACAGGCCCTGTGGGTTACATCTGCCTGTTCTTCAAGTGCTCAGGGGCACGTTTAATCTCGGTGCCCTTCAGGGCCCCTCGAGTGCTGGCCATGGAGCTGAGCCCAGGATTCCAGGTCTGGCCCCACCATTTCTAGGGATGTAATGGGGATGACAGGCTCAGCGTCTCTGCCCTTCTTCCATCCAGAGTGAACAGAATGAAGAAACCACACATCCAAGAGGCTGCTGTGAGGAGCCTTTGAGGCAAGGCACAGGAAGCCCCTTTGTAAACTGTGGAGCACAGTGGCCATACCATTTTGGAAGAAAGGCTGGGAGCTGTGGGTCTCTGCTCTACTATTTATCAGCTGTGTGGCCTTGGGCCAGTTACTGACCCTCTCTGGGCCCTAGCTTCCTCATCTGTAAAATGAGGATCAGAAGACTACCCTGGGATTGCTCCAGTCATCAGCACTTTATACTCAACACATGGTGACTGAGTATGAGGGTCTCTTTAGCTGTCTAAAGATTCTAAGCATGGTATCAAGTTTCAGCCTTTAACTTGGGAGACTCTGCAAGCCCAGTGGTGCCATGGAGAGTGCCCACAGCCCAGGTCAGGGGCCTGGTGCCTCTGCTGCCCTGATCTGCCTGTGGATCATGGTGTCACTGCCTTCTGCTATCTGTCCTTGTCACCTGAGACTGAGCACCCAGAGCCAGGCACGGTTCTTGCCTGTGATGCTTGAGATGCCGTGCATGCAGCCAGTCTCTGTGAATACTCTGGGGTGGGGTCCGGGCATGTGCCCACCGGGACGCAGACCCGCCTGGAGATGTCTGGGTTTGGGGTGGGGGTCCGGGCATGTGCCCACCGGGATGCAGACCCACCTGGAGATGTCTGGGTTTGGGGTGGGGGTCCGGGCATGTGCCCACCGGGACGCAGACCCGCCTGGAGATATCTGGGTTTGGGGTGGGGGTCCAGGCATGTGCCCATAGGGATGTAGACCCACCTGGAGAGGTCTGGTTTTGGGGAGGGGGTCTGTGCATATGCCCACTGGGACACAGACCTGCCTGGAGATGTCTGGTGAGAGTCTCAGCCAAGTTCCCCGAGACCCTGAGGCAGCGCAGGGCAGACCCGCCCAGGGGTAAAAAGAAAATATCTCTTTCCCAAGAACAGAACCATGGGCTCTTCCAGGAGAGGACTCCTGCCCCCAGCACAGGCAGGCTTCTCCCAGCCAGGCCCCGAAGCCCCTTCACCTCCAGTGAAGAACAGCGGAGCCTGAGGCATTGGGTCTGAAGGAGCTTGTCAGGAGCACATATGAAACACCTGTGAACCCCCAAAACACGTGAGAGCATTTCAAAGAGGGCTGCGGTCCCATCGGGGCCAAACTTAAAAAGATGGGGTCATTGCTTTTAACACCATGCGACTCGCACCCACTAGGACGGCAACTGTTTCAAATGACAGAGAATGACAGGAGCTGGTGAGGATGGGGAGAGAGCGGAGCCTGCACAGCTGACGGGAGTGTGGAACGGCCACTGGTGGGAAAAGCCGTGTGTGATTCCGCGAAGCATTCAACCCGGGGTCACCATCTGATACAGCCGTTTTGAGGAGACATTTGTACAGCAGACTCACAGCAGCATTATTTTCAACAGCCAACAGGTGAAATCCACCCAGTGTCCATCAGCTGAGGAATGGATACGCAAAACGTGATGCATCCATAAAGGGAAGTGTTATTCAGCCTCGGAAGGAAGGAAACTCTGACACGTGTACAACGTAGTTGAACCTTGAAGACACTAATGCTGAATGCAATGAGTCAGTCACAAAAGGACAGATACTGTATGATTCTTGAGGTCCCAAGCATCAAAGTCATAGAGATAGAAGGTAGAGCAGGGGGTCCAGGCTGGTGGTGGGAAGGAATGGGGAATTAGCATTGAGTGGGGACAGAGTTGGGTTTGGGAAGAAAAAACAGGCCGGGAGATGATGGTGGTGGCGGCCCCACAGGAGGTGAATGTGTGCAATACACCGAATGGCACCCTCAGCAAATGCCAACAATGGTAAATTTCATGTCATGTGTATGTATTTTACTACCTTAGAAAAAATCAAGGCTGGGCACAGTGGCTCACGCCTGTAATCTCAACACTTTGGGAGGCCGAGATGGGTGGATCACCTGAGGTCAGGAGTTCAAATCCAGCCTGGCCAACATGGCAAAACCCCATCTTTACTAAAAATACAAAAATTAGCCATGCGTGGTGTCAGGCGCCTGTAATCCCAGCTACTTGGGAGGCTGAGGCAGGAGAATCGCTTGAACCCGGGAGGTGGAGGTTGCGGTGAGCAGAGATTGTGCCCTTCCACTTCAGCCTGGGCGACAAAGCAAGATAGCATGTCAAAAAAATAAATAAATAAAAAACAACATCATGAGGCCTGGGGAAGCTCGAGTCCTAGGTTTTAGTCTCTAATGGAATATGGTGGAAACTTTCATAAAATATTTCATTAAAGGCAGTTCTATCTTCGGAGGAACTCTGGATTTTCATATGCGAATTTGCTTAAGGCTGGTCCATTGGTGTTCCAGCTTAGCTTCGGGTCTTCCTTATTTGCGGATGGGACGTTTATTCAGACCAAATATTCTTGCTTTTGAAACGAATCCATTAGTCACAAGAATACATTGATACCCACCACAGGCAGGTAGAGTGAAAGAGACGAAAGCAGAAAGAAGCCGTATGCTTGTGTGTCACGGTTCAAGAGCTGAACTGTGCCTCCCGTTCTCCACATTCCCATGTTGAATTCCTAACCCCACGGCCTCAGAATGTGACAGTATTTGGAGACAGGGCCTTTAAAAATCGATAGTCAAATGAAGCCGTATGGGTGGGCCCTAGTCCCACAGAACTAGTGTTCTTATCAGAAGAGGCGATGTCAGGACACAGACACAGAGGGACGACCACGTGAGGACACAGGGCGAAGGTGGCCCCCATGAGCCCAGGAGAGAGTCCTCAGGAGAAGCCACCCCTGCAGGCCCTTCGATCTCAGACTTCAGCCCCCAGAACTGAGCGATCCACTTCTGTTGCGTAAGCTTGACGCCCCCTCGCCTGTGGTATTTGTTCCAGCAGCCTTAGCAAAGGATCACACTCTTCCATTTCCAACATACTCCTTCAGTCTTTAAAGCAACCCTCCAGCCTCACCTTGCCCAGGAAAGCCAAGCCGGAGGAAGGCCGGGTGTCCGCCTTGCCTGAGAGCGTGCCTCTGAGAACGACGCAGACCTCCCTGTCCTGTTTTTGACAAGGAAACCAGGGTTCAGAAGGATGGAGTCACTCACTCAAAGTCACACAGCCTGCCGAGATCCTTGGCTGCTGACCCTGTGTGCTCTTTTGGAAGCTCTGCCCTGAGGGTGGGAAGAATATGAAAGTACAGGGGTCCCCCCTTAACCGCAGGGAATACGTTCCAGCACCCCCAAACTACGAGACGCTCCAAACTGCAGACGGTGCCAGACCCCGCATGCACCGTGTTTGTTCCTATATGTACTTATCTAGGATACAGTTTAACTTACGAATTAGGCACAGTAAGAGATTAACACTAGTAAATAACAAAATTATAACAATATACTATATAATATTTCTGTGAATGTGGCCTCCCTCTCTCCCTCTTTCTGAAAATATCTTATTGCTTGTAGCATTTTGGGACCGCAGTTGACCACTGGTAACTGAAACCTTAGATAAGGGACAACTGCTGTAGACAAAGCAGATCACAGCAGCAAAAAGAGAACAAAGCTCTGAGCGGCGGAGCTGGAAGCCTGAGGCAGGGAGGTATGGCAGAGGCCAGGGAAGCCCGGCTGGGGGGCTGGGGTCAGGGTCTCTGAAGGCCCTTCTCTGGGGTTATGACAGTGCTAATGAAAGCTAACATTTCTGAGCATTTGGCATAAGACAGGCATGTTGGTAAACGCCTCCTGTGTGCTGCTTTCTCTAAACCTTACAGCAAGCCTGCGATGCAGGGGCATCACTGTACCCATTGCACAGATGAGGAAACTGAGGCTCAGAGAAGTAAAGCAGAGTCTCTAAGACCAAACATCCCAGGAGAGCAAGTGCCTGATGTTGAAAGGTCTGACTCAGAGACCCTGCTGTTGCTCACTTCACAGCAACGCCATGGTGTGTGCTGGCTCTGGAATGGACAGAGGGAAAGACACCAACCTCTTCACAGGCAAGGAGAGGTCTGGGGTTCCCAGGCTGTCCCTCTCATCAGAGCTCTGGGTGTCGGGACAGCGGTCATATGCCCCCATGGCTTAGGCATGGTCCCCCAGCAATGTCGTCATGTGTGCAGACTTATGGTTGGGAGAAGGCGGACTCCACGCCATGAAATACCCTCCCTCCCACTAGGAAGGCAAAGTCCCAGAGCAGGAAATGATGCTTTAGTCCATACATGTGCTCTCTGCCTCCTCTCTCCATCTCTCTTCCCCCGCACACTCTCACATTTCACTTTCTGGCTGGGAACTGGCTGGGCTACCCATCCTGTATAGACGTATGTACCCGGGAACAAGAATATACTAGGACACAGGTTCGGCTCGCAGCACTACACGGGCAAGTCCGCCCCCTAGTGGAGAAACTCTCCCTTGCCCTTCAAGACCCTCTCCAGCCTCACCTCTCCCAGGAATACCAAGCTGGAGGAGAGCCAGGTGTCCGCCTTGCCTGAGGACGTACCTCTGAGGATGTACTGGTCTTGTGGGTTTCTTTTCTGATTTCCGCAGGTTGTCACTTGCATGACAGAGCTGGAAAACGCCATAGGCATCTGCTGCTCCTGCAGTTTCAGGACCTGAACGTGGCTCCCAGAGCTCGGAGCTGGCCCTGCTGGGATGGAGTGCTTCCAGCCTCACACAGCCCTGCCCAGTGGTTCTCAATCCCAGGTCGATATTAGCACCAGCTGGGGCCGATTAAAGACTGCTGCGGCTCTGGATAAAGCATGCTCACCTGGAACCCTGCAGGGGCACTCTTTACTATGCCTCCCCCACCCCATTCCACACAAGGCAGTTCTAGTCAGTAGCAAGACTGAGAGCTGCGCTGGAAGAAATGCCTGCACTGGAGTCAGGGCGCTTATAAAAGGACGTTTCCAGGTCCAGACTTCAACCCACTGAATCAGAATCTCTGGGAGGGGAGAGGCTGAAAGACCTGAATTTTATTTTATTATTTATTTTTATTTTTTGAGACTGAGTTTCACTCTTGTTGCCCAGGCTGGAGTGCAGCGGTGCGATCTTGGCTCACTGCAACCTCCACCTCCTGGGTTCAAGTGATTCTCGTGCCCTCCCGAGTAGCTGGGATTACAGGCACCCGCCACCACACCCAGCTAATTATT
Organism: Saguinus oedipus; assembly: GCA_031835075.1. NCBI lineage: Eukaryota > Metazoa > Chordata > Mammalia > Primates > Cebidae > Saguinus > Saguinus oedipus. The sequence goes on along the minus strand of CM063182.1, from coordinate 35,750,486 downwards.
GTATTTTTAGTAGAGACAGGGTTTCACCATGTTGGCCAGCCTGGTCTCGAACTTCTGACCTCAGGTGTTCCACCTGCCTCTGCCTCCCAAACTTCTGGGATTACAGGCACAAGCCACCATGCCCAGCCTGCATTTTAAAATGAAAATCTGAGGTGAGGTTGGCAAAGCACTGGGTGACTCTTTCAGCTTTAGGAGATGACAGTGGGGTCCAGGGAGGTGAGGAGACAGTCCCAAACCTAGCAGCTTGAGGACAGCTCCCGAGTCATGGGAGCCACTTCACAGGGGCTGTGGGGGCGCTGAGAGGTGGTGCTCCGGCCTATGGTCCCCGCTCATGAGAGGAAGGAAGGGCTCATTCCTCATCCTGTGATCTTAGCTCCCTCCTCAGCCCCACCCCACAGGAGCCCCAGCATGTGAGCTTGGCCCTCCCATTCTCAAACCCCAACAGCCCCCACTGGCAGGAGCAGTAACCCTGCTGCCCCACGCTCCTGTTTACCCCCCACCAGCCACATCCCCTGGGACCAGGTTCTTGGCCAGGCAGTTTCCTCCTTCCAGCAACCTGGTGTGACCAGGTCCTGGGGGAGGTCAGAGGCCCCACAATTTCTGGAGCCTCCACTGTCTGGGACTACAGAGTTCCCCCTCTAGGTTCCTCCACCTCCGCATTCTGGCACAGCTGCGGAACACCTGTCCCCCTGGGTTCCTGAGCTCCAGGCCTGCGCCTGCCTGCCCTTGCAGACCCCCTTCCTAGAGTGCTGTGTTATCCTGTCCAGCGCTTGCCCACGGCCAGTGGGGGCTGTGAGGGCCAAGAACTGACTGAGAGGAGCCTGGTGTCATGGAGTCTGTGGCTCTCCTCATCTGCAGAAACGGCTTCACGGTGACGCTCCCACCTCGGGCTGCTGGGGAATCCAGAGACTGTAGGTGAACAGCTATGTGGACTGCGTCCTTCCTGGCTGATGGCCGTCACCGGCACCCCTGCAGGGACTGCTCCCTCTCCGGGGTTCTCCCACCAAGGCCCCACTCTCATTCTGTGCTGCCTGATCCTGCAGCTTGCCCCCACCTCCACCCCCGTCCTGCTGCATGTGAGCTGTGTGTGAGCGCTTTGGGCCTCAGTTTCCACCTTGGTACTCGGGGTGGTAAGAGTCCTGCCTCGGGGCGTTCTCACAGTCAGAGGAGTCAACACTGACAAGTCATTTGCCAAGGGTTCAAGGGGAAGGAAGGGGGTGCACAGGTGGGGCCAGGGGCTTTTGACCAGAGGGCTCAGCACGGTGGGTACAAGTCTCTGCTTTCGTCTACACCCATGGCATGTACAACACTGCAGCGAGAACCTGGATGACGAGGTGGGCTTCAGTTAATGACACTGTGCCAGTATTGGCTCATCAGTGGTAACAAATGCACCACCGCTGCCAGATGTTAGTAACGGGAAATGGGCGGGATATGGAGGCTGTCTACTTACTTCCTACCGTTTTTTTCCTGTAAACCTAAACTGCTCAAATAAAAACTGGATCCATTAAAATCAAAACGAAAACATGCAAAGTGAAGAGACTCCATGCAGTGGGAGCGGCGCTTCGACGCCCCATCGTCACCCGATCCTCGTTCATGCACCTGGCCTTCAGGGCTGGGCTCTCATCCTGGCCGCCCCCAAAGCGCCGGCCCCCAGCTCCAGGCTTTGCCCCACAAAGCGCTCCAGGCGCGGGCCCGGGCCACCGATTTATGAGGCCACAGCGCCCCCTGCTGGCCCCGCTCGAGCTCCCGGAGCCTAGACCACTCGGGACCCCCGGCTGCGCCACGCGTGCGCCCGGTGCTCGTCCTGCACGCGATGTCCAGCTTGTCACGGTAACAACACGGAAATCTCGCACGCTCGTGACTTTATTATGGAAAAGCTCTGCAGTGCCAGAGCGAAGCCTAGGCTGGGGCTACCCCTGCTGGCGGCGGGCGGCGGGGTGGGGACCCACTCCAGCTTCTGCAGCAGCGCAGGGCTGCGGTCCCCCCAGGACCTGGACGCGGCCACCGGCGGCGACTCCTCAGTCAAGGCCCAGCACTGGGGCCTTATCAGTCGCTTACTAGTCCCGAACACCTTAGGGGGCTGATTTAGTCCTCCGGGTGCCTGTGCCCGGTCACTGATGCGGCCCTCTTTACTAATTGGGCGGCATAGAGAGGCCGCGTTAACTCGCCCGAGGACGCACAGCCGGGGAAGGAGTCCGTCCGGGCACCCCCCTGCGAAGCTGCCTCTGCCCTCCGGTTTCCCGGTGCCTTCGTGGCCCGTCGGTGCTGGCACGGGAGCTGGGAGGTCGTCCGCGCAGCGGTGGGCACGGGGCGCCGGCGGGCGCGGGCTGCCTAGGGCTGAAGCTCGTACTGCCGCTCGGTGGCCGTGTAGAAGTCTTCCAGCACCGAATGCAGGAACTCGAAGGTGGGCCGCTCCTCGGGCCGGCTGCGCCAGCACTGGGCGATGACGCCGCGGTACAGCTCCGGCGGGCAGGTGTCGGGACGCGGCATTCGGTAACCGCGCTCCAGGTTGCGGATGACCTCGGGGTTGCTCATCCCTGTGGCAGAGGCAGAGGGGAACGCGATCGGGGATGAGGGACAGGGGTCCTCGGTGGGCGGGGGGCACTGAGCGGCCCGCGGGGCACAGTGGGCCCAGACGGGGGACAGCAAGTGCCCACAGGCCCAGCCTCTAAACAATCCTCTTTATTGCTTGGGGAACGCCTAGGAAAGAGGCTGTAGATTTTCTCCTGCGTGCTGGGCAGGTCCTTTGCGGATGGCACCCTCCCTGTCTTGATTACTGTGACTGCCAGGGGCACAGCTAAGCCCATCACTCACCGGCAGCTGGCAGGTGCACGCATCAGCTCGATGTACACTGCAGCAGGTGACCCAGAGCCTGCCCAGCTGCCCGGGCCAAGCCGTCCAAGCCCTTCTGACAGGGGCTGGGGGCTGGCGTCCACGATTCTGCCCACTCAGGATGGGGCTTTTGGAATCCACTATGGGTGTGATGCCAAGGTAGGCGCAACCTGCCCTCAGCTGAGAACAGACCACTGGGAGTAACTTTGAATTTGGGTGTGCACCTTTGTCTTGATTCCAGTTTGTGGGGCTCATGACCTTTGCTGGAGGAAGGAGACACAGCCCTGTGGCCTGGAGCAATAGTGATGTAGGGGCCAGAGCTCCACCCCTGATGCCACACCTGGGTCTCCGTCCCCACCTTGGGACTCACTCTGAAAAGAAAGGGGCAGCCACAGACACGAGGACAGGACCTGCCATCAGAGCCGGCAGGGAAAGCAGGAAGCCTGCGAGAGCTGTGGAGCGAGCCGCCTACCTGGGTATGGCACCCGCCCGTAAGTGACGACTTCCATGAGGAGGACTCCAAATGACCACACGTCTGCTTTGATGGTGAAGACCCCAAAATGGATGGCTTCTGGGGCAGTCCACTTGATGGGGAACTTGGCCCCTGCAGGAAAAGCCATGCACAGCTTTGGGAGGCCACCCCGGGTGGCCTCTACTCTCTACCCTACCCTCACCCTACCCCTGCTCCTGCTGTCCTTCCCTCAGTCCCCCACTGTGAGGCCTCATAGGACAGGGCAGCCAGACACAGTGGGGGAGCCACTGCCACACACCAGGATGCATGCCAGGTGAGTGCAGAGGCATCTGCAGCACAGAAGGACAATATGGACACCAGTACCACACAGTCACCCACTTTGGTTCTTTAAGAAGAGAATGAGTGGCCTCAATGGGCAGCCGCCACATTTCCACCTGGGATGGAAGGGGCGTGTTCCGCCTCACAGGGACCTTGTTTAATAAAGAAAACACAGCCTGGGCGAGCCATTCAAAGCTGGCGGACCCTCCGTGAGTCCCTTCCTGCCAAATGGAAACTGTGACACCGGTACCTGGGAGGCCGCTGCGAGGAAGGACTCACATCCAGCCACACTGTGAAGCCCGAGGTGGCTGGGCCTGGCCAGCATTTGGAGCAGGCCTCAGGGTTTGGCAATTCATGGCCTCCCCTGGCCTCCATTTCTCAGTCTCCCCAGTCAGCCTGAGTTCCGGAGAGAGCAAGCCACATCCCGTCTGCTTGTCACTCGTATGATAAGCGAATACAGCTTGCTTGCTTGATGAATGTGTGTGATCACTTCAGATTCTCTTGTGAAGGAGATTTCCACCCCAGTTATATTCAGAGTAAGACACAGTGCTCCGTGGATCCCCTAATTCAGAAGGTTTGCTGCTCACGCATGACAGCCCTGTTTCCCAGTGTGCTCTGGGGAAGCCTACTTCTGTGGAAGGTTAATAGGTGCTACATAAAAATAGTATCTGGGGCTGGGCACAGTGGCTCACGCCTGTAATCTCAGCACTTTGGGAGGCCGAGGCAGGCGGACCACCTGAAGTCAAGAGTTCGAGACCAGCCTGGCCAACATGGTGAAACCCCGTCTCTACTAAAAATACAAAAATTAGCCAGGTGTGGTGGCACTTGCCTGTAATCCCAACTACTTGGGAGGCTGAGGCAGGAGAACTGCTTGAACCCAGGAGGCGGAGGCTGTAGTGAGCCAAGATTGTGCCCCTGCACCCCAGCCTGCGTGACAGAGACTCCAACTCAAAAAACAAAATAGTATTTGGAGCTCAAATTAGTTTGGGAGGCAGGAGGTGAGGCGAACGTAAATGGTTCCTTTGCTGCGGGACTTATCAGTGCCTTTGATATGTTGATATACGCTGGGAATCTCCAAGACAGGGAGGGGGTGGACTACTGCGTCTCCAAACCGACCTTATCCTAAAGCTGTTCCTCCACCGGAGGTCTCGGGGCACTACAATGCTGCTGAACACATCGGGGAAGTGAAAGAAATGCTGCTGTAGTTGTGGAAACCGTCTAGCCCTCGGGTGTCTTCCCTCAGGGCTGTGCTGGGAGGAATTAAGGGGGCTTTGAGGGGCTGGGGAAGGTAAGGGCTCAGGTTTCCCTCATGGTTGGGGGCCGTACTCACCCTCCTGGGCCATGTATTCACTGTCGATGATCCGAGCCAAGCCAAAATCAGCAATCTTGCAGCACAAGGTCTCAGACACCAGGATGTTAGCCGCCCGCAGGTCACGGTGGATGGAATTCATGCGCTCGATGTACGCCATCCCTTCAGCAATCTGAGGGAACAGGCACACGGTGAAGTACATCATGGGGGCCTCCACACCAGGACCGAGCCCACCCTGTGGCCCCTGCACAGCCCCTGTGGGCTGCTGGGGAAGAAGCTGCTTCTTGGGCAGAGTAGAAAGTTGGCTGTGCTGCTCCTCAGCTGAATAAACCCCTCTCCTAGAAGCCCAGAATGGCAGTGACGTGGGCACACAGTGAAGGACATTGTGGGGGCCTCCACACCAGGGCCAAGCCCACTCTGTGGCCCCTGCACAGCCCCTGTGGGCTGCTGGGGAAGGAGCTGCTTCTTGGGCAGAGTAGAAAGTCGGCTGTGCTGCTCCTCAGCTGAATAAACCCCTCTCCTAGAAGCCCAGAATGGCAGCGACGTAGGCATCAGAGACACTGGGGTTACCTGTGCCCCTCCCCCTCCTCATTTTCCCTCAACACAGCTGTGTCCAAGGTCTGCAGAGATGGAAGGTAGAAGAACACAGACAGGAGAAAAGGAGAGGGAGGGAGAAAAGAAGAAAGGGAAGGAAGGAGACGGGGAGCAGGAGACAGGGACAGGCAACTCTCCCCGGCTGGCTGGAAGCACAGCTCCTGGAGCTGGGAGCCCTCAGTTGGAGTCTCTGACCTCCAAGAAGCTGCTTAACCTCCCCAAGGGGCCACAGTCCTGACCTGAAATGTGACGGATGTGGTTTTCAGGGTGCGGGGTTGAGGCAAGCATTAGATGAGGTGACTTGTGACCGAGGACCTCGCCCAACACCTGCCTCATGGGGGCACCCAGAGAGCACAGGCAGATCCAGGTGGAGAGACCATGAGGAAGACAAGCCTCGTCTCTCCTCCCCAGCTCACCAGCTGGGCCAGGGATAGTAGCTTGTGCTGCTTGGTGCCTTGTAGCTGAGGAAACTAAGGCTTTATTCACTCAATCAATGGATGAAGAAACTAAGGCAGACAGAAAACAGAAAGCACATTTACCTCATCAGACTTGTGACTGAAAGAAGCCAGCACTAGAATTGATCCCACTTCTCCTTATGCTTGCATTTCATTGGTTTATCCATGAATCCATCCATCTATCCATGTATCCAACTCATCCTTCCATCCACCCATCCATCCATCCATCCATGCAACCATCCATCCATCCATGCATCCCTCCATCCCTCCATGCATTCATCCTTCCATCCACCCATCCATCCATCCATCCATGCAACCATCCATCCATCCATGCATCCCTCCATCCCTCCATGCATTCATCCATCCATCCATCCACCCATCCATCCATGCATCCATGCATTCATCCATCCATCCATCCACCCATCCATCCATGCATTCAATCCATCCATCCACCCATCCATCCATGCATCCCTTCATCCCTCCATGCATTCATCCATCCATCCATCCATCCACCCATCCATCCATGCATCCCTCCATCCCTCCATGCATCCATGCATTCATCCATTCATCCATCCATCCACCCATCCATCCATGCATCCATCCATCCATCCATGCATCCATGCATTCATCCATCCATCCATCCACCCATCCATCCATGCATCCAATCCATCCATCCATGCATTCATCCATTCATTCATCCATCCATGCATGCATGCATGCATGCATCCATCCATTTATTCAGCCATCCCTCCATCCATGCATCCATCCATGCATCCAGGCATTCATCCATTCATCCATCCATCCATCCCTCCATCCATCCATGCATCCATGCATTCATCCATCCATCCATCCATCCATCCATCCATCCATCCATCCATGCATCCATGCATTCATCCATCCATCCATCCACCCATCCATCCATGCATCCAATCCATCCATCCACCCATCCATCCATGCATCCAATCCATCCATCCATGCATTCATCCATTCATTCATCCATCCATGCATGCATGCATGCATGCATCCATCCATTTATCCAACCATCCCTCCATCCATGCATCCATGCATTCATCCATTCATCCATCCATCCCTCCATCCATCCATGCATCCATCTCATCCATCGATTCATCAATCCATGCATGCATCCATCCATTTATCCAACCATCCATCCATTCATCCATCCATGCATGCATTCATCCCCTTGCTACACCATTCAGTCAATGCACATTTATTAGTATGGGACTGTGGGGAATATAAAACTGAGTACTAAATATATGAGGGCAGCATCTAACAGCACTCACTCTGATAACTAATATTTATTGAGCAGTACCAGCAATATGTATTTTTAAAGTGTTCAGTATGGCTCAGATCAGCTTTCATGAAGAAGCTGCCCAGATCTGCTTAGCAAGAACAATGCTTCTGGGAACACCTGAGCCAAGGGCTCTCTAGCAGTTTCTTGTCCAGGAAAACCTTCTCCAAATGACATTTCACTTGGGCTATGCATGACGATAAGGATTCTGCCGAGTGGGAAGAGTTCAAGGCTTCCTGGGCAAAGGAGACAGAGGGGTGGCAAGGCATGGGGCACGGGGACCAGGGCCATCTGGCTGCAAAGTGGGGCCTGTGGGACTGTGGTTGCAAGGGTCTTGTGGGGTTGGCCAGATAGGGCCTTGAGACTTTGCATTTCATCCTATGGAGTAAGAAAAGAAAAGCCCAGAAGGGCAGGCCATGTGTCTGCTCATGTGTGAGTTTGCATGTTTGTGTGTGTGTGACTCTGTGTGCTGTGTGAGTTTGTGTGTGTGTCTGTGTGTGAGCCTGTGTGCATGTGTGTGCATGCGTGTGTGTGAGCCTGTGTGCATGTGTGTGTGTGGGAGCCTGTGTGCGTGTGTGTGTGCGTGGGAGCCTGTGTGTGTGTGTGTGTGCGTGTGTGTGAGCCTGTGTACATGTGTATGTGTGAGCCTGTGTGTGCATGTGTGTATGTGAGCCTATGTGTGCGTGTGTGAGCCTGTGTGCGTGTGAGCCTGTGTGAGCCTGTGCATGTGTGTGTGAGCCTGTGTGCATGTGTGTGAGCCTGTGTGCGTGCATGTGCATGCACGCATGTGCACACCTGTGTCTGTGCACTTGTGTGTGCATGTGTGCGTGTGTGCGCTTGTGTGTGTGCGTGTGTGTCCTTGTGTGTGCACACATGCCTGTGCGAGTGTGTGCCCACACGCACCTGGAGAGCCATTGGCATGGTCAGCTTGTGGTTAGAGGCTTCCTATCTGGGAGGTCCTGATTTTCTGACTCCTCACCGCCAGCTCTGTGACCACATCCAGGTATTACACTCAGATCGCCTTTTCACACCCTTTGCCTCTGGTTCACCCAGGATTTCCCAAGCAGGTGTAGTGGGGACTAAGAGACAGTGGAGGGTGAGGGAAGGAGAAAGGAAAAAGAATCCGCGGTCAGGCTTATCGCTGGCCTGGGGTTTGAAGCCCATCACCAGCACTCATTTTCCAAAACCATCTCGCCAGCCCGCCCAGACGGCTCTCTGCCCACCTCAGTGGAAAAAGGCGTTGTGGCATCAGTTCCTGCAGTGGGGCTCCTGGGTGAGTCTGGGTGAGAGTGGAGGGCTGATGTGGGCGGTAGGTGGGAGGGTTTCCTCTCGGTGGCTGGTGGGTGTGTGTGCCTCACAGGCTGACCACAGACCGAAACGTTTCTGCTGAGAGTTCCAGTTTTAACAGGGCCACCAGATGTGCTTCCTGCCAGCTAGAGCTCTCCCCTACACACCCTCCCCTCGACTCTGCTTTTCATCTCATGGAGTCTGGAAGGTTCTGCATGTGAATGTGAGGGCCAGTCCAGGGTAGCCAAGGAGGCCCAGCACTCATAATTCCCTGGTGGCAGAAGCTGGGGGTGGTCCTCCAGGGCTCATAGAAGTCACATCCCTGGCACTTGTGTGTAACCCAGGCCTGCCCATCAGCCTGGGGTAGATGCCAGGGCTGGGCAAGGGCTGAGGGCCCCTGGGGTGGGGGCACATTTTCAGTGACCTCCTACCAAAGATATCTGTGGGTATCATCTAAGGAAGGGGTGAGGTCACCACAGAACACCGTGGCTGCGGGTCCAGTGGAACTCTCGCTGACCCTGTGTGTTCCCATGATACCCATTCACCCCAGCCTCGTTCCATCACAGCTGCCCAGGATGAAGGCTCCGTGGCCCAGGCTCGCTTGCTGCTGCATGGGGCAGGAGGCACAGTGGCCCAGGCGTGCAGGTGCAAGTGTAGTGGATGACCTTGGGGACGTGTGCTTAGAGGAAGGTGGCTTGACTTCTGCTGGCTGAGGAGAGGATGGGGTGGTAAGACGTAAGCGGCCATTGTCAGCAGAAGGTGGCACCCTGAGATCCCAGCAGGTGGGAGAACATGGAGGGGCGAAGCTGCCGCCTACCCGGACTGCCCACCTCCTGACGTTTACACATCTAAGCTCTTAGGACTTCAGGCTTTCTCTTCCTCGCAGTCCAGCCTAACTCTAACTGCTACAACCTCTGAATCATTGACGTTGTTAAGCCGCAGGGCCTGGAGGAGGAGAGGGCCCAGGGAAGTCAGAGGACACTACGCCGCCCCTTCTCTGCACTTGGTCCTTCACCAACCTGGGCCGACATGTCGATCAGCCTTGGGAGTGACAATCTGTTCCCTTCATCCGTCTTCAAGAAATCCAGCAGGCATCCTAAGTAAAGAGAAGCTGCAAGTGGCTTCTGCAAAGTGACCATCCCCAGCGGTGCTGGCCTCTCCCGGCGTGCGCACTTCCCCACGGGGGTGGGAAGAGGGAGTTTGCACCCTCAGATCTCCGTGCATCAGGAAGGACCTACCTGCTGCTGTTGAGTGCCTTCCCCTTCACAAAATGCCAGGCTCCGCACCCCAGGAGGCAGCGCATATACCAGCAGCTGCCCAGCAGTTAGGTTTCAGCCAGGTGCAGAGAGCTGTCTGAGGTCACCTGGCCAGGAGCTGGGAGGAGAGCCCCAGTGCTGACTCTACGGTTGATGCCCCTTCTTGTCTTTTCCCCCATGTCAGCCTTGCTCCCTTGATTCCTGCGGGCAGACACGCTCTGCCTCTGAGGACCAGGCATCAGGAAAAAAGCACCAGAGGAGAGAACTGCCCCCCCTGTTTGGCACAGGGGGCAAATGCAGCTCCCCTGGAATCGGAGCGCTGGGAGGAATGAGTGCTTGCCCTAGCGGCAGGCTGGAGGCGCCCCCAGCACAGTCTGAGACTGGGGCCCCCTTGGGGACAGTTGTTAGGGAGCTTTATTAGATGGGCACGTTAGGATCGCAGAGGAGCCGTGTGCAGTCAGGGTCACAGGAGGAGTGACAAGGTCAAAGGCTCAGTCCGATCCCAGGCCTCCTGCCCCGTGAGAATTTGGCCATGCTGGGGACCTCAGAGGCCATCGAGCCCAACCTCTCTGGCCATCCTTGTAAAATATTCACACAGTTGTAAAAGCTTCCCCGACCAGGAATCGGTAGACCTGGATGTAGCACAGTCCCTGCAAGGCCGGCCTGGGGCTCCTTTGACTTTGCAAAGCTCTGTCCCTCCCAGCAGGCACCAAAGAGTGCTGGGCACAGAGGACGCACTCCAGAGATGCTGGCTGGACTGCTCCTGAGCGGAGAATGTGGCTCTGTCAGAACCACTTCGCCCTCCTGTTTCTCACCCTCCCCCTGTCCCTCCGGGACCCCACGCCACGCCATGCCCTAGATCTGCAGGATGCTGGCTAACGGCTCCCTGTGGAGCCCCCTGGCCTGGGGAACCCACTGCCCCAATGCCCCTCCTCCTGCTAAGACCGCCCTCCTGCCTCGCTCTGAGGAGGCAGCTCTTCGGGGCCCACCTCTGGCCATGTACTCGGTGACAATGTAGATGGGCTCCTTGGTGACCACGGCGTAGAGCCGGACCAGCCGCTCGTGCTGCAGGGTCTTCATCATGTTGGCCTCGCCCAGGAAGGCTTCCGGACTCATGGCTCCCTCCTTCAGCGTCTTGATGGCCACCTTCATGTTCTTTTTGTAGTAACCTGAGCCCAGGGGAGAGAAGAAACCACTCAGAAGACAGAAACCTTGCTTGGAGGCGATCGCTTAACCAAAATCAGGGTAAGCGCCCAGGAGCCATCCCATTCCAGGTGCCAGAGCTGGAACGCGCAGCTCTGGAGGCCGTGGTTGCATGGGGCCTACCTTGTGTCCCAGGCCCCTTCTGTACAGTGCCTCAGGCAATGGAGAACTCCCTGCCTGGGGTCTGTTTCGCCTCTCTGCCCCATACCCAAGATCTGCGTTCTTCTGTCCTGCATGTAACCTGCCCCTTTCCCACCCCTCCCCTATGTAATGAGTCTCTCCTATCACATGGTGGTTCCTTGATGAAAATAAGCACACAGCGGGGGGGAAACCTGGGCAGGAGGAAGGGGAGTGGGGGGTCTCCTTCCTTCTGTAGCCCTGTGGCGGACCTGTCCCAGTCCTTAAACTACCTGTGTCTCCACACTCTCCCTGCACTCCAGGAAGTCCCGGTGCACCCTGAAGGGCCGAAGACAACTCTACTCGCCTTTCTAGAGGATATGGGACTTGCCAGGGACCTCGGTGCAGCTCCTGCCAAAGGCACCTTGCGTATCAGCCCCAGGCAACGGAGGACTCGTGGACCAGTCCAGGGATAAAACGGAACATGAGTTTCATATCCTGGTAGGCAGGGGATGGGGCAGGTGTCAGCAGCAATGGAAACGTGAGGACACTGGGCCTGGAGGTTCCGTGACCTGGCCGAAGTCCCACAGCTGCTCCAGCGTGCACTCAGACCCTGGAACCTCATGGCTCAGCACCTTGAACCTCCTGTTTCCATCTGCGTGATGGAAAGCTAAGGGGAGTTAGCGCCGTTGCAGCTCAATGGAAAAGCCAGTCGCAGGCAGAGAATGAGGGAGGGAGCGACCTGGGGGCTGGGAGAGCTGGATTCTCTTCCTGCTCTGCTACCACAGTAAGTGGCCCAGCTGTTACCACACAGCTCTGTACCTCCTCCGGCTCCTTTGTAAAATGGGTGTCCTTGCCTCTGTCCTCGGTCCCTCCCAAGTCTTCCAGGGGAGGGATGACACTCTATAAAAATACTGAAACGTCAGCCTTCCACAGTCACTTCTGGACTCAGATGCAGCATGGGTGGAATGTGGGGGAGAAAGACTCCCGCATGTGCACACACTTACCCATCCAGACGTCGCCAAATTGTCCAGACCCGAGTTTCCTGACCAGCTTGAGAGACTGCCGGGGGATTTCCCATTCATCCTGGGCCCAGGGATTCTGCTGGGCCAGGCCCACACAGGGCAGGGTCAGCCTCTGGCAAAGACCATCCCCCTTCTCTGCATTAGGAAAGAAAAGATAGGGCTGGGGGTCACCAGAGCAGCCAGGCTCTCTCTTGGGAGCCGTGTCACTCCTAGCTGGGCCCCTCACTCCCCAGCCACCCCAGCCCCCCTGCATGGGCGTGTGCACCATGTCACTCCTAGCTGGGCCCATCACTCCCCAGCCACCCCAGCCCTACTGCATGGGCACGTGCACACACCCTCAACTCTCTCTCTCTTTGCACAAAGCAGTGCATGCTGTCTCTAAAACTGACCTGCTCACTCTAAGACTGAAAATACTTGCTACTTTCTAAGGGGTTCGCTGCTGAGCCAGGAGAGGGTATCACCAATTCGTAGTGCTGAGACCTGCTACCTCCTTAGGTCTAGCTTTGGGATGATCTTCCCTTCCCCCAAGGTGGCACCAATGACCCACACAACTGGGGATCTTAGCGAGAGACACAGGGGCTCTTGGCACAAGTGCCCACCCGCATTGCACACCCTTCTTACTAGAATAGTGCTGCACCAGGGCCTGCAGCGAGGGGAAGGTGATCCGGGGGGAGATGTAGTAGCCGCCCTCACCCAGGGATCGGATCTTATAGTGCTTGATCAGCTCCCCCTGGGCGGTGACATCCTTCACAGACAGGGAGAAGGCACCTGGAAGGTTCACAGAGACAAGGAGAAGGCATGGAACACGGGACTGGGATTCGGGCCTCATCTTAAAGCTTGAGAAAAGTTCTCCTGTGCTGTCCTCCACTGTCTCCCACCACCAGTTCCCTCACCCTGCATCTCAACCTCCGTGCTTTCGGAAGCCTTCCCCGTAAGCTCCGCCTGACTCTGACCTTGACATCCCCCCAGTGTCCCCCAGGGAATCAGCCAGGGGCTCACAGAACTCTGTGGCAGGCAGGACATTTTCTCAGTAATGGTGGGTCCCCACTTGGGCACCTGGTCACTCAGGGACCCTTTGCCAGGGACTATTGAGAAATCTAGTCTCTTTGGAGGGACTAGGAGCTTTGTTTTCTGGCTAAGGAGGATGTCTCTGACTCGTACAGGCAGACAGCCAATCACAGCTGCAAGTACCCATGTCCATGGTGGAGAGCGTAATGAGCTATTCCCAGGGGCTCTGTTCAAATTCTTTTGCTGCCTATTACACGAACGTATCATTTTGTCTTCTGGCTTAATGTTTTCCTGCAGGTAAGTGGCAGCAGGTGTCAAGGGTTAAGGACAATTTAAGAGGTAAGAGTTTCCCGATGAGAACCGTTTTTCCATGAGCTTGATGTTTTTATAAAATGCGTCTGTTCAGCTACCTGGGTACCATGACCCCACCCTCCCCCCACCCATCATTTGGGAGATGGGGTCGCTGGGGCCCGGCAGAGGTCTTAGCAGGCCATGGGGGCTCTCAATTCCCCGAGTCCGCGCCTACCAGGAGCAGTACCACGCCTCTCCGCCAGGGGTCAGGCGCGGAGCCTGGTTCTTGGCGTGGACGTTGGTTTTCCGCAGTCCCATTTGACTTAAGGCTCTTTCCTTTCCTGTCCATTCCTCCACCTCAACCCCCTCCCCCTCCTCAGCCAGAGTGCCACTCTCTCATCACTTACTTGCAGAAGAACGCCCAGAGGCGTGCGCCAGCCCAGCCCATGCCCCCAACCCCAGCCTCAGCCAGGATGCTGCAGACTCTCTTCCCGACCCTGCCCGGATGCAGCTGTGCCCCCAGTCTCTAAGGAACTGGAGCCTGGCCTTAGGGAGTTCATTAATAAAGGGCTTTCTCCCCATTTTGTGGGCTGCACCTGTGTCAGATGCCTCGGGTGATGAGCCCAGGAGTCTGCTCTCCACGTGGTGATGTTGGCCAAGCTCACTGACCTAAAGGCCACTCTAACCTGGGCTGCACTGAAGCCCCATCCCTGATGGCTTCTGATAATTTTGTATCCTTCTTAAAGAGGACCTCAGATCCTATCAGCTTCAGGTTCACAAAACCTGGACCCCCTGCCCCTGTAGCATGTCTGATTGCCCTGGGCAAGCAGGGGCTGGCTCTGAGATGACAATTTCTCAGCACTGAAGGACTGCCTGACGCTGAGCTGGGAAGCGAGTCTGTCCTCACACAGACACCAATAAACTGAGGCTTGACAGGCTCAGGGACACCGTGGAGGCCACAAGGGGTAGGACTCACTCCCCTGCTTCCATCCCTGTCTCGAATCACTGCTATTGCTCCCAGATACAGACGGGGCTTGCTTTGGAGTTCTGTATGTGTGCATATGTGTGTGTAAGGTGTGTACATATCCTGCCCCTTTCCCACCCCTCCCCTATGTAATGAGTCTCTTCTATCATACAATAGCTCCTTGATGAAAATAAGCACACAGCTGGGGGTAATCTGGGCAAGAGGAAGGGGCGTGGGTGCATATGTGCAATGTGTGCATGTGTGTGTATGCATGTGTATGTGTGCAAGTGCATGTGTTCATGTGTGTGTACATGTGCACGTGTGTGCACACAGGTGCCTGTGTATGCACGTATGAGTGTGTGCATGTATACATATGTGCATGTGCATGCATGGTGCACGCATTCCTGTGTATGCATGTGTATGATTGTGTGCATGTATGCATGTGCATGCACATGTGTGTATGTGTGTACATGTATGCGTATGTGCATGTGTATGCATGGTGTGCACATATGCCTATGTGTAGGCACGTATGTGCGTGCATATGTGTGCATGTGTGTATGCATGGTGTGAACACATGCCTGTATATGCACATGTGTGCATGCATTTGTGTATGTGCATGTGTGCATGTATGTGTATGTGTATGCATGGTGTGCACACACCTGTGTATATGAGTGTGTGCATGTATGCATATGTGCGTGTGTGTGTGCATGTGTATGTGCATGTGGTGAGGTGATGATGGTTGAACAATCCTGCAGCCTTGGTCCCATCTGGCCAATTCCCGGTTTGGACTGGCTTCCTGGGGTGGACATGGACAGGAAAAGATGTGAGACTCATAGAGAACCCCTTCTTCCTCCACACCAGATTGGGCAGGGGGCGGGGCTTTCACATCAGAGGGCACCTTAGCAATAGGCAGTGGTTGGAATATCATTTCTAGGGTGACATGACACGATGTTTAGGATTTGCTTTGAAAGAACAGGGGTGGAGTGGGGGATACAGATGGAACACGACTGGCCCCGGTGATGACTGTTGGAACTCGGTGATGGGTACCGGGGGTTCCACTGAGCTATTTCCTCTTCTGTGTATGTTTGAAAGGCTCTGCAACCACAGTCAAATGTTTATGTCATCTCCAGTGACTCCCAAACTGTTTCTTGGACAGAGGTGCTCTGCCACAAAAACGGAATAGTGACAATATCCAATATGCATCTAAATATAAAATGTATATGTCTATGTGTATGTATAGGTATGTATATGTATATATAAAATGTTATACAGGCATTGGTGCATTCCAAGAAATCCTGCACAGAGCACCCCAGTTTTCCAGTGTACCCTTCCTGCTCCCCAACCTGGTCCTGGCCATTGCCCTGTGGGGCAGCGGGGCCTCATGATCTCCCCGAAGAGTCACAGGGCGCTGTGACAGCTTTCCATGCTCTGGCTTTCTATTCTCTGGCTGCTGTCCTTGAGCCACAGATGAAGTCAGGGACAGCCCAAGGGTGTTCCCACCAGGCAACACCCCATCCATTCTCATCGCCCCAACCACAGGGAACCAAACTCATATTCCAGTCACTCTCTCTTCCTTCCCTCCTCTGATGTCACTGTCACCAGCTCCTCTCCTGTTAAAATTGGCCGCGAGGCAGTAGCTGGTCCCTGTGGAAAGCTTCCTGATGAGCAAAGCGTTCTTTACGTTGTGTGGGAAGTCCCTGGATCACCCTAGCTTGCCACATTGTAGAGCCCAGGAAGCCTCTCAGCCTCTTAGATGATGTGGCCACTGGTGCTTAGGGCTCTGATGCTTACTGCTGGCCTCTGGCAAGTCATTTCCTGTTTCAGGGGCTCACTTTGCCCATCTGTCAAATGGATTAGTATCTTGCAGATGAAAAGCTAGTGGCCAGCGAGTACCAGGGACCATAACAGGGTTCAGTGCAACACGTGCATTAACGGCCCCAGACTGGAAACACCCAATGCCCACAGCATGAGGATGGCTAACTCGGCTCTGGAACGGTCACTCCCGAGATTCTGTAGCAGTGAATGTGAACAGGCTTACCATCCCAACCAGGTGCATGAATCTGTTAGGCTGAATCATGTGTGCTCCCAATTCCTATGTGAAAGTCCTAACCCTCAGTCCTGAGAATGTGGCCATATGTGGAGACAGGGCTTTAAAGGGGTGATTAAGGTAAAATGGGTTGGTATCGGTGGGCCCTAATCCAATGTGACGTGTCCCTCATAAGAAGAGATTAGGACACAGACACGCACGGAGGGACGGCCACATGAGGACCTGGAGAAGTCGGTCATCTGCAAGCCGAGGAGAGAGGCCTCGGGAGCAGCCAGTGCTGCCGACGCCTCGGTCTTGGGCTTCAAGCCTCCGGAGCTGTGGCGTAACACACTTCCGTCGTGGGAGCCGCCCAGTCTGTGCTACTTTGCTACGGCAGCCCAGAAAACTAACACAGAATCTCACAAACACTGTTGAGCGACAGGAGCAAGTCACACAGAAACAAACAGTCATTCTATCTGCATAAAGCTAAGAAACAGACAAGACCTCGTTGCAAAACCACAGAAAACCGAGGAAGGGTTTCCACCTGAGTCAGGACATCGGGCAGCTCCTGGGGGTGGGGGCTGAATCAGGAGGAGCCCGAGTCGGGAAGTGAGGGGGGCTCCTGGTGGTCTGGGATGCTCTATCTCTTGGCCGTGGTTACACAGGGATTTGTGTATTATTACCCTATGTAACTTAGAATTACGCATTCATACTTCATGTGAGCTTTATATATGTTTTTGGTTTTACGCCAAAAAACATTAGGAAGGAAAGAAAGCAAATGACAGAGAAAGTGAGAAAACCCCTGAGGGTAGTGGCAGCCAAGTTTTGCTCAGTCATCAGTCGATTTGAACTCGTGTCTAGACTGGCATGGGCGCCCCACAATCACTACCCCTTCCCTTACGTCAGGCGCAGGCCACTTCCTAACCTATGCTACCTGCAGCCTCTGGCTGAGATAATCTCCAAGGATTCTTTGAGCCTCCCCCAATCCTTGATTCCAAAGAAGCTGGTGGTTGAGGGCTCAGAGTTCCCCCTGTCCAGGCCCCACTGGCCTTGGTGTTCCTGCTGACCAGGCAACATGGCCAGTCTGGCATGGGGCCACCCCTGTCCACCCGGCTTCCCATGCCCGGGTGGTTTCCAGCCTGGACAGGGGGGACTGCTTTTGTGGACAGCCCCCACATCAACTCCTGGGCAGGGCCTGAACTGGGAGGGACACAGTCCCGGAAGCTGCTGGTTCTCCTGGCAGTCACCCCTTCCCCTCTCACTCCAGGGCCAGGCCTCTGGAGAGGGCCTCTAGGGATGCGCAGGGCAGGGAGGGCGGGCAAGGCCACCATGCCTACCTTTGTTGGTTTCACTCTCTCTGATGAGAAAGGAGCCAGCCTTGTTGACTGGAGCCAGAAGCTGCCTCTCGGCCTCCTTCCGGCTCAGCGATCTAAAGAACCACCTGGAAAACAGCAGGAACTGGTGAACCTCAGGGTGGACCTGCTCCTCGGAGTATCCCCACTGAGCCTCCCTCCTGAGCTGCCCACCCCCAAGAAATAAAGTCTAGCATTTCTGCTCCCCACACTGGGATGGAGCCAGCGCCCTCTGTCCCCCTGCCCTTCCCGTCCTTCCTGTCAGCCCTGGACTCACTGTTTCCTGCAATGAAACAAGGACATTATTTGGGTGACCTTTGTTAATTTTGCTTTGGAAAAATGCACCTGCTCACTCTCTCCAAAGCACAGCTGCGTATCACAGGCACACGCCTGCCTCCTTGCCGTCCGAGCTCTGAAAGAGGCGAAGTGCCGAGACTCTCTGAGCAGGGACCCCAGCATGTCCCCTTCGGTATGGGGTTGTTCTGTGTGGGAGAGCCCCATGGTTCCCCACACCATTCTGGGGAAAGATGCAGGGCCCACAGTGCCCAGAGAAGATTCATTGTTGCTGGGCCCCAGTCCTCAGGCATAGCTGGGCCCTGTGAATGGATCTGTGGGGGCCCTGGCTGGCTGAGTCCAACATTCCTAGTGCCATAGGGACATGGGGGAGGAGGGGCTTCAGGATTAGAAGGTTGGGATCCTGCTCTCCTGTTGGTCGCTTCTGAACAAGCTACCCTCCTGGGAGCCTCCGAGGCTGAGCCCTGAGTCCTGCCTGTGGAGGATACAGGGGAGGGTTTGTGGTCACAGTGCCTCCCTGTTAGCCTGCGAGGCCATCAGACACGGGGCACAGTTCTATTCAGGGAAGCCAGGAGAAGGACTGCTCTTGTTTAGCGTGGAAGAGCAGCTTGCTCGGTGTCACACAGTGGTCTGCTCAGTGTCACACAGCGGTCTGCTCAGTGTCACACAGCGGCCTCCTCAGTGTCAAACAGCCGCCTGCTCAGTGTCACACAGCCGCCTGCTCAGTGTCAAACAGCGGTCTGCTCAGTGTCACACAGCCGCCTGCTCAGTGTCACACAGCGGTCTGCTCAGTGTCACACAGCGGTCTGCTCAGTGTCACACAGCCGCCTGCTCAGTGTCACACAGCGGTCTGCTCAGTGTCACACAGCCGCCTGCTCAGTGTCACACAGCCGCCTGCTCAGTGTCACACAGCGGTCGGCTCAGTGTCACACAGCGGTCGGCTCAGTGTCACACAGCCGCCTCCTCAGTGTCACACAGCGGCCTGCTCAGTGTCACACAGCGGTCTGCTCAGTGTCACACAGCCGCCTCCTCAGTGTCACACAGCGGCCTGCTCAGTGTCACACAGCAGTCTGCTCAGTGTCACACAGCTGCCTGCTCAGTGTCACACAGCGGTCTGCTCAGTGTCACACAGCCGCCTGCTCAGTGTCACACAGCCGCCTGCTCAGTGTCACACAGCGGTCTGCTCAGTGTCACACAGCGGTCTGCACAGTGTCACACAGCCGCCTGCTCAGTGTCACACAGCCGCCTCCTCAGTGTCACACAGCGGCCTGCTCAGTGTCACACAGCGGTCTGCTCAGTGTCACACAGCCGCCTGCTCAGTGTCACACAGCGGTCTGCTCAGTGTCACACAGCCGCCTGCTCAGTGTCACACAGCCGCCTGCTCAGTGTCACACAGCCGCCTGCTCAGTGTCACACAGCGGTCTGCTCAGTGTCACACAGCCGCCTGCTCAGTGTCACACAGCTGCCTGCTCAGTGTCACAAAGCGGTCTGCTCAGTGTCACACAGCCGCCTGCTCAGTGTCACACAGCGGTCTGCTCAGTGTCACACAGCCGCCTGCTCAGTGTCACACAGCGGTCTGCTCAGTGTCACACAGCCGCCTGCTCAGTGTCACACAGCCGCCTGCTCAGTGTCACACAGCGGCCTGCTCAGTGTCACACAGCCGCCTGCTCAGTGTCACACAGCGGTCTGCTCAGTGTCACACAGCCGCCTGCTCAGTGTCACACAGCGGCCTGCTCAGTGTCACACAGCCGCCTGCTCAGTGTCACACAGCGGTCTGCTCAGTGTCTCAATGTCACACAGCGGCCTGCTCAGTGTCACACAGCGGCCTGCTCAGTGTCACACAGCGGTCTGCTCAGTGTCTCAATGTCACACAGCGGCCTGCTCAGTGTCACACAGCCGCCTCCTCAGTGTCAAACAGCCGCCTGCTCAGTGTCACACAGCCGCCTCCTCAGTGTCACACAGCCGCCTCCTCAGTGTCACACAGCGGCCTGCTCAGTGTCACACAGCCGCCTGCTCAGTGTCACACAGCCGCCTCCTCAGTGTCACACAGCCGCCTGCTCAGTGTCACACAGCTGCCTGCTCAGTGTCACACAGCGGTCTGCTCAGTGTCACACAGCCGCCTGCTCAGTGTCACACAGCCGCCTGCTCAGTGTCACACAGCGGTCTGCTCAGTGTCACACAGCCGCCTGCTCAGTGTCACACAGCCGCCTGCTCAGTGTCACACAGCGGTCTGCTCAGTGTCACACAGCCGCCTGCTCAGTGTCACACAGCCGCCTGCTCAGTGTCACACAGCGGTCTGCTCAGTGTCACACAGCCGCCTGCTCAGTGTCACACAGCCGCCTGCTCAGTGTCACACAGCGGTCGGCTCAGTGTCACACAGCGGTCGGCTCAGTGTCACACAGCCGCCTCCTCAGTGTCACACAGCGGCCTGCTCAGTGTCACACAGCGGTCTGCTCAGTGTCTCAGTGTCACACAGTGGCCTGCTCAGTGTCTCAGTGTCACACAGCGGCCTGCTCAGTGTCACACAGCGGCCTGCTCAGTGTCACACAGCGGTCTGCTCAGTGTCACACAGCGGCCTGCTCAGTGTCACACAGCGGTCTGCTCAGTGTCACACAGCCGCCTGCTCAGTGTCACACAGCGGTCTGCTCAGTGTCACACAGCCGCCTGCTCAGTGTCACACAGCGGCCTGCTCAGTGTCACACAGCGGTCTGCTCAGTGTCACACAGCCGCCTGCTCAGTGTCACACAGCGGCCTGCTCAGTGTCACACAGCCGCCTGCTCAGTGTCACACAGCGGCCTGCTCAGTGTCACACAGCCGCCTGCTCAGTGTCACACAGCGGTCTGCTCAGTGTCTCAATGTCACACAGCGGCCTGCTCAGTGTCACACAGCGGCCTGCTCAGTGTCACACAGCGGTCTGCTCAGTGTCTCAATGTCACACAGCGGCCTGCTCAGTGTCACACAGCCGCCTCCTCAGTGTCAAACAGCCGCCTGCTCAGTGTCACACAGCCGCCTCCTCAGTGTCACACAGCCGCCTCCTCAGTGTCACACAGCGGCCTGCTCAGTGTCACACAGCCGCCTGCTCAGTGTCACACAGCCGCCTCCTCAGTGTCACACAGCCGCCTGCTCAGTGTCACACAGCTGCCTGCTCAGTGTCACACAGCGGTCTGCTCAGTGTCACACAGCCGCCTGCTCAGTGTCACACAGCCGCCTGCTCAGTGTCACACAGCGGTCTGCTCAGTGTCACACAGCCGCCTGCTCAGTGTCACACAGCCGCCTGCTCAGTGTCACACAGCGGTCTGCTCAGTGTCACACAGCCGCCTGCTCAGTGTCACACAGCCGCCTGCTCAGTGTCACACAGCGGTCTGCTCAGTGTCACACAGCCGCCTGCTCAGTGTCACACAGCCGCCTGCTCAGTGTCACACAGCGGTCGGCTCAGTGTCACACAGCGGTCGGCTCAGTGTCACACAGCCGCCTCCTCAGTGTCACACAGCGGCCTGCTCAGTGTCACACAGCGGTCTGCTCAGTGTCTCAGTGTCACACAGTGGCCTGCTCAGTGTCTCAGTGTCACACAGCGGCCTGCTCAGTGTCACACAGCGGCCTGCTCAGTGTCACACAGCGGTCTGCTCAGTGTCACACAGCGGCCTGCTCAGTGTCACACAGCGGTCTGCTCAGTGTCACACAGCGGTCTGCTCAGTGTCACACAGCCGCCTGCTCAGTGTCACACAGCGGTCTGCTCAGTGTCACACAACCGCCTCCTCAGTGTCACACAGCGGCCTGCTCAGTGTCACACAGCGGTCTGCTCAGTGTCACACAGCCGCCTGCTCAGTGTCACACAGCGGTCTGCTCAGTGTCACACAGCGGTCTGCTCAGTGTCACACAGCCGCCTGCTCAGTGTCACACAGCGGTCTGCTCAGTGTCACACAGCCGCCTGCTCAGTGTCACACAGTGGTCTGCTCAGTGTCACACAGCCGCCTGCTCAGTGTCACACAGCCGCCTGCTCAGTGTCACACAGCGGTCTGCTCAGTGTCACACAGCCGCCTGCTCAGTGTCACACCGCGGCCTGCTCAGTGTCTCAGTGTCACACAACGGCCTGCTCAGTGTCACACAGCCGCCTGCTCAGTGTCACACAGCCGCCTGCTCAGTGTCACACAGCGGCCTCCTCAGTGTCACACAGCCGCCTGCTCAGTGTCACACAGCGGTCTGCTCAGTGTCACACAGCCTCCTGCTCAGTGTCACACAGCGGTCTGCTCAGTGTCACACAGCGGTCTGCTCAGTGTCACACAGCCGCCTGCTCAGTGTCTCAGTGTCACACAGCGGCCTGCTCAGTGTCACACAGCGGCCTGCTCAGTGTCTCAGTGTCACACAACGGCCTGCTCAGTGTCACAGCGGCCTGCTCAGTGTCACACAGCGGCCTGCTCAGTGTCACACAGCCGCCTGCTCAGTGTCACACAGCGGTCTGCTCAGTGTCACACAGCCGCCTGCTCAGTGTCACACAGCCGCCTGCTCAGTGTCACACAGCGGTCTGCTCAGTGTCACACAGCCGCCTGCTCAGTGTCACACAGCCGCCTGCTCAGTGTCACACAGCGGTCTGCTCAGTGTCACACAGCCGCCTGCTCAGTGTCACACAGCGGCCTGCTCAGTGTCACACAGCGGTCTGCTCAGTGTCACACAGCCGCCTGCTCAGTGTCACACAGCGGCCTGCTCAGTGTCACACAGCGGTCTGCTCAGTGTCTCAGTGTCACACAGCGGTCTGCTCAGTGTCACACAGCGGTCTGCTCAGTGTCACACAGCCGCCTGCTCAGTGTCACACAGCCGCCTGCTCAGTGTCACACAGCCGCCTGCTCAGTGTCACACAGCGGTCTGCTCAGTGTCACACAGCCGCCTGCTCAGTGTCACACAGCGGTCTGCTCAGTGTCTCAGTGTCACACAACGGCCTGCTCAGTGTCACAGCGGCCGGCTCAGTGTCACACAGCTGCCGGCTCAGTGTCACACAGCGGTCTGCTCAGTGTCAGTGGTCTGCTCAGTGTCACACAGCGGTCTGAACTTGTCATCTGGAGCCAGCAGAGGGGCCTTTCCAGCAGAGCTAATTTCCTGTCCCCTCTTTGCTGGGGCCTGCGGTTCCCAGGTCAGTCCCATTCTGGTCCTGCCCTACCTAGCAGCCCAGGGAGCAGAGACAGTGAGTGCATCTTGGCTCCAGGGGACTTCCCATGCCACCTACCTCTCCACTTCCAGGCTCTCCACTCGGGCCACGAAGTTGCTGGGCACATAGCCTTCTCTTCCTGTGATAAGCGACTTGGCCAGCCACCAGTCTCCAGTTCTAGCGGGAGCAGGGGAAACAGAGCTGTGATCATGGCCTCTGCAGGCCCATCTCTGGGCAGCTCCCAGGCCTCCTCAATGCCATCTCTCCCTGGAAGGCAGAGAATCCTCAGAGGTAGAGTACGGCATGTGGGAAGGGGCTGTGCCCGCTGCTGCGTGGTATGGTGGGTATCTGGGTAAGCTCTAGGGGGAAGAGTTATCTATACAGCCTGACCAGCCCCAGAGGACCCAGGGCTCCGGCCACCAGCCTTCCCCTTGATGAGTGGGACATGTTCGGAGCTTGGTGAGGGACTTGGGACAGTCGGGAGGCCTGTATAGGGTCAACAGTCAGGACTTTCATGAGCTTGGCTCAAGGTCACTGCAGAACTTCAAGAACAAAATCAGACCCTCAGAACTCCAAGGGACAAGTCTGGTCACCCAGAGAGCGGGCCTAGACAGAGTTTCTGAGAAGGACACAAAATGAGCTAAAGCGGGATGGGTGTGTGTAATCCATGTGGGTGTCTGTCTTGAGAAGGAGACAAATATGGACACAACTGACTTAAATGCAAGGCTCTCAAGGAACAGCCAGACCAGCCTGCATAAAGGACAAGGTCCACATGCCCGAAGGAGTCAGGAGGGCTGCATGGAGGTGGTGGCATGAAACATGGACTTTGAAGGATGAGCAGGAAGTTGTGAATGGAAATCACTTCACCAGAAAGACTCTGGAGAGGAGGACAAAAGGGCCAAGTTCAAGAAAATGCTGGGGGCAGGGCAGTGGGGAAGGTTTCTGGGGTCAGCCATGGTGGATGTGGCAGGCAGAGGAGTCCTGCAGGGACAGGGGACGGTGTCCTGGAACCTCACCCCTTCAGGACCTGTAGCTTCTCCCCCTTCAGCATCTGCAGGTCCTGGTCATTCACGGCGGCATAGTCATAGAGGGCTACCGCGAAATGCTCGTCTGAAAGGAACGAGGGAGAGATGACACCACCCAGGCCCCCGAGAGGGAGGGCAGGGCTGGGGCGAGCCTGTGATGGGAGCGACCTCTGGCTACTAGGAGGGACGGGCTTCTGCTTGCCCATGCTGGAGGTGATGCTCCCATCCAGAATAGGCCCCCACCCCCGCCTATGACCTCACCAGGACGGGCTGCCCCGAGAGCCCATCCTGTCCTCCTTTCTGGACCCACTGAGAAGCCCTATGGCCTGGGCAGGCCGTGTGTGAGGGCGCTGGTGGCCAGAGGTCAGCACAGGGAGGCAGCCACTACCGGGCTGGTAGCCTCAGGCCCACTCTGGGAGCCAGTGCTGGCAGTCCCTCATCTCATCCCTCACCTGGTTCAGAGGCCTGTGAGCTCCTCTTGTCCTTTTCCTCCTCTACCTCCTCCCACCTCTGTGCCCAAGAGGGGTGGTCTTGCCACGTGGCAGCTGGAGCCCTGGCCTCCCCACTGTCTGTGCCCAAGCCCTGCCACACTGCCTGTGGCTGCCAGTGCCCCATGGACCCCCGACTTGCTGGCGGGCCCTGGATAGAAGGGGCAAGAGGGCTCGGGAGCTTGGAGCACCATCTTCAAAATGAGTACTTCTGTGACGAGGGCTCTCTGAACAGTCCTGGGAGCCACAGGACCCCTGGTGCAGGTCACCTGGAGAGCACTTAGCTTCCCCGGGTGAGGTGGCTGAGCTCTGTCACTGAGCTGAGGGGTGTGACCTTGGGCTTGTCACTTCTCAGCAGGAAAGAGGGGGTTGGAGTAGGCAACAGCGGTTCCCTGCAGTTTTAAGATCCAAGTTCTGCTCACGAGTGTGACAGATTCTGAGATTTCCCAGGGAAGGAGTCGCGTCTACCCGTTGTCACCCCTTCGCCATTCCTGGGACAGAGTCGCACCCTGTGTGCTGAATGCCCAGTGTACCTGGCGTGAGCAGGTTAATGGGTGTGACCCAGGCTGGCTGAGGCAGCCTTTTCCCATGCTGTGTGGACGTGGATGATGAGGAGGTTGCGGAAGGTCACTGTGAAAAAGGCATTCTGCTGGGAGCCCCTTCCTACCCCCCAGGAAGGCCAAGCTCATTCCCTACGGCATCCAGCAGGCCGGCCCACCAGAGCAGAAGTGGAGTCTGGGGACTGGGCACAGTGGCTCATGCCTGTAATCCCAGCACTTTGGGAGGCTGAGATGGTCAGATCACCTGAGAGCAGGAGTTTGAGATCAGTCTGACCAACGTGGTGAAACCTTGTCTCTACTAAAAACATAACAATTAGCCAGGTGTGGTTGTGTGTACCTGTAATCCCAGCTACTCAGGAGGCTGAGGAAGGAGAATCACTTGATCCCGGGAGGTGGAGGCTGCAGTGAGCTGAGATCACATCACTGCACTCCAGCCTGGGCGACAAGAGCAAGACTTTGTCTCAAAAAAGAAAAAAAGAGGTGATGTCTGGGGACCAGGGAAGGGGCATGGGTGGTTAGGTGGTCAGCAGGGGACTGTCGAAGTGGCTGGGAGGGGGAAACAAGAAGGCGCCCTCCACAGGGCTCAGACCAGGGCTGGAGGCAAGGGCCTGGAGCCACTGCGCAGCCTCTGAGTTAGGGAGTTAGACTGTTTGCAAGCTTGGGTTTGATGATGGTGTGTGTCTTCTCTGGGACCCTTATTTTTGTTCTTGTTTACAGTTTGTAAAGTCTTTCATTTTTAAAAAGTTCCACCAGGCTCAGGCAAACTAAGGAAATTCATGCTTGGTTCCTGAAGACACCCCCAAGAGGCATGGAGCCTGGGCCCCGCTCAGCTTCCCCTCTCTCTTCTCCAGCCCTCAAGCTGCTCCTGTTTCCTGTTCCAACTGAACAAGGCTGGAGCCTGAGGTGGGGGGCCGTGGAGACTCAGCTTCCCACACCACCCTTCTTACCTTCGTCCAGGTGTTCCTCGGGCGGTGGAGGAGTAAGGTGGTTAAAGACAACCTTGGGTAGAAACCATGCATGAGTTATTCCAGTCCCTGCCGCAGGTGCGGGGCCTGGTGGGATGGATGAGGCTGCTGAGCAGGCAGCCGGGTTATCTCTGGGGACCCACTGTGGGAGGAGAGGCAGCCGCCGGTGGGGGCTGCACAGGGAAATTCTGAACCCAGGGACCAGCACCACCCTCAGATAGACCCCCACCCTCTGCTGCCTTCGCCCTGACTGCGTGGGGGACACCCCAGGGTGGATAAGGGTTAGCTGGGGAGAATGAAGGGAAGCCCAATCACTTGGGCTTAACATTCTGGCTCTGCCTCTAAAAGAGCAAACTGAAAATGGGTATTCGTGGACAAGAAAAAATATTTAAGAAGCATATTTCCCCAAAACTCAGCAAACATATTCGTAGATATATATAATGTAAAGAAACATTTGCATATGTGAACCAGGAATCATGTACAAGAGTGCTCCTAGCGAAAATAATAATACAGAAACAATTTTCTTTCTGTTTCTTTTTTTTTGAAATGGAGTCTCGCTCTGTTGGCCAGGCTGGAGTACAGTGGCGCGATGTTGGCTCACTACAATCTCTGCCTCCTGGTGCACATGGCGTGAGCAGGTTAATGGGTGCGACCCAGGCTGGCTGAGCCAGCCTTTCCCCATGCTGTGTGGGCATGGAGGATGAGGAGGCTGCAGGAGGTCAAAAAAAAATTCAAGCAATTCTCCTGCCTCAGCTTCCTGAGTAGCTGGGATTACAGGTGCTGCCACCATGCCCAGCTAATTTTTGTATTTTTAGTAGAGATGGGGTTTCACCATGTTGGCCAGGCTGATCTTGAACTCCTGGCCTCAAGTGATCTGCCCTCTTCGGCCTCCCAAAGTGCTGGGATTACAGGCGTTAGCCATCATGCCTGGCCAATAGATAAACAATTTTAAAATGTGGAACTAACCCTCATGACAAAGAACAAATTACAGTATCCTCATTTAATAAAATTAATGAGCTGTAGCCACGTGCATCAATGTTGGTATATCTTACATGCATAACACGGAGCCAAAAATCCAGTCTCAGAAGCATATGTGATTTTGGATGTAGCTGATTTAAAGCTTACAACATGAAAAATGAAACTAATTATTGTTTAGGGTATATACATATGTGATAATATTAAAGAGCAAAGCCTGGCTAATTTTTATATTTTTTGGTAGAGATGGGGGTTTCACCATGTGGGCCAGGCTGGTCTTGAACTCCTGACCTCAGGTGATCCACCAGCCTCAGCCTCCCAAAGTGCTGGGATTACAGATGTGAGCTACCGCGCCCAGCCCAATATTCTTTTTTTAATTCCATATTTATTGAACACAGTTTTTGAAGTAACATTTTGCAAAATGCTATGTATGTATGTTTCTATTAAAAATATGAACCCATGAATTAAAGAACACACCGAAGAAGGGTCTTGAGGCAGGAGCTCTGAAGAGCTAACCCTGGTGATTCTACATAGTGGAATAAAGAGTAATTATAGTTTCTTCCATAATTAATATGTATCATGTGACTTTTTAAGTTTAAAAAACTCCAGGTGCTATTACTTATTATCATAAAACTTTGGGGGAATTAATCAATCTAAGTTCAAGTTTCCCCATTTGATCAATTATTTATTCAACAAATATCTTAATGGTTGTGTGCTGAGCCCGGCATGAAACTGGGACACAGACAGATAAGAGACCTGGGTTCATCTAGGAAGTGGAATTAGTAATCCCTGTCTCCCCATCAGGCCCCTGCTAGGATAAAGAGATGACCATGTGGGCATGAGGACAGCGCAGGGGAGAGGGTCCAGGCCTGGCTCCCAACTGCCCCAAACCAAAAGGAGGTCACTGGTCAGGTAGTGGGAGGCACACAGAGTCATCTAAAATGTGCCTTCAGGTCAGGCGCAGTTGCTCACACCTGTAATCCCAGCACTTTGGGAGACCGAGGAGTGCGGACCACCTGAGGTCAGGAGTTCAAGACCAGCCTGGCTAAGGTGGTGAAAGTCCATTTCTACTAAAAATACAAAAATTAGCTGGGCATGGTGGCATGTGCCTGTAATTCTAGCTTCTCAGGAGGCTGAGCCATGAGAGAGAATCGCTTGAACCTGGGAGGCAGAGGTTGCAGTGAGCCACGGTTGCACCACTGCACTCCAGCCTGGGCAACAGAGCAAGACTGTCCCAAAAAAACAAATGCATCTTCAGACATTCAGTAGCCATCAAAGGGCACTAACTGCTTTATAAGGAAATCAGACTGCATGACTAGGAAGATGCATTCCCCAGCAGTAAGACTTTTCACTTGAAATTTCACTTGTTTTTCTTTGGAAAGTTTTTCTCATTTAAAATGCCCATGGCATTCCAGTTAAACCTGAGAGCCTGCTCGGGAGGTGAGGACAGGCACCCTCCTGCTTCATGATGCTTATCTCAGGAGAGCGGGCACTTTGCAATGCCAACAGCAATGCCATGTAGGAGCCAAGGGTCTCCAGGAGCTGCTGGGGAGAAGAGGGAGTGGCTGCAGCTAGATGCCCACATCCTCCCTTACGACACCCTCTCCCCAAGCTGACCTTTTTAATTTCTTATTCTTTTCCACGCTGCCCTTGAGAAATGAGCTCTGGCTAAGAATTATGGGGCGCTAACCAGGCCGGGTCCTGTGTGTGTTGTATTGCATGGCACACCTGCTTACACAGTGCAGATCATTACATCCCTATCAGGAAGTCACTTTTGCTATACCCATTTTACAGATGTGGACATTAAGGCATAGGAGAAGTAACCTGCTCTTGGCCGGGGGTGGGGGAGCACTCACCAGGGGCGGCAGTGGTGGGGGGGCCTTGTCCTGGGCGCTGGCCTTCAGGGGGCTCCATTGGCCCTTGTCCTTCTCGTTGACCTGCCTTTTGCTGCTCACCATCCCCATCCTGTTCAAGGCACACAGCAGACAGAGGATATGCGAGGTCAGGGCCTCAGATCCTCTGCACAGAGGGGCTCCCCAGCCCCTTCCGGGAGGCTGGCTAGAAAGGTGGGGTGGAAGTGGGAAAGCAAAGACCTCACAGTCAGAATGAGGGTACAAGTGGGTGGGTGAGGTAAGTGTGTGCCCATCTTTTTTCAGGGGTCCATAGAGCAGAAAGTACAGCATTCAGCACACAGAAATCATCTGGCTGGAGATAACCGTCAGAGACCACTGGGGTGGATCCCGGTCCTCAGGGGACGGGAGCCTGAGCAGGAGGCCATGTGGTGTTCTAGAAAGAGCCTACCGACGTGTCTGGGGCTCCCTGGGTTTAGTCTTCACATTGTCACAGGCTGTGTCATTTGGGAAAGTGACATTTTCTCTCCGGGCCCATCCGCTCTTTGGTCCACAGCGGGGGCTTTGTTAGAACACAACTAAGGCTCTCTCGCACTCAGATTTGTGGGGGACACACTGTATACATTTATGACAGACTGACAGCACAGGCGTCGGGGCCCAGCTGCCACTTCACAGTAACATCGGGGGGTCTCTTTAAAGGGGGAAGTTGTGGTCAGGTTTTTTCCTTCGGTAAAGAATCTTAGGATGGCAGATGCAGGAACGCCACCAACACCACCATGTTGTCACCATCCTCATTCCAGGGGTGCTACTTATACATTAAGGAGCTTGCTCAGAGTCAAACAACTGGCCGGTGCAGAGCCAGCTGGAGTCCAGTCTGACCCGAGACCCCTGCTCTCCCACGCTGACATCAGCCTCTTCCCAGAGAGGCAGACATCACAGAGAGGAAGCGCCCAAGTCCCCACACTTGGCGGAAGGCCGTGCTGTTAGTGGTGACTTCCTTTGGATGTAAGCACCGTATTTCATCAATTCTAAGACGGACCATTTTCACATTTCAATGTCTCTGAACTGGGAGGCCTCTTACAATGGAGGATGCTTTGCAATATAATTAGTAGCAGCATATTTTTTTCTATTTTAATGATAAATTAAACACTAGCCTTCCTATCATGGGTGTCTTAGATTAAATGAAACAGTCATGTATTTCTCCCAGAGCGTTGAGAGCACCTTCCTCATATCATTTCTCTTCAAACCCACTTTGAAAAAGAAAATACTGTAATAATTTTTGATATAGGACGGCAAACCACAGAAGTAAAAAATTCACAAATGTGTTTTGGAAAGTATGTCTTGCATACAGAACACACAATACTTTACAGTTTTAAGGAATGACACTTTACGTAAGCTCAGATCATCACCAAGTGAATTATAGTACCAGGGTTACAAGTATCACTTCGGTTTTCAGAGATTCAGGGTTTCAGAAGTTTGAATAAGAAATTATGGCTGGGCACAGTGGCTCAGGCCTGTAATCCCAGAACTCTGGGAGGCTGAGGTGGGAAGATCCTTGAGGTCAGGAGTTCGAGACCAGCCTGGCCAACATGGTAAAATCTCGTCTCTAGTAAAAATACAAAAGTGGTGGTGGAGGCCAGTAATCTCAGCTACTTGGGATTAGAGATTATGGGTTTGGCTGGGCACAGTGACTCATGCCTGTAATTCCAGCACTTTGGGAAGCTGAGATGGGCAGATCACTTGAGGTCAGGAGTTGAGACCAGCCTCGCTAACACAGTGAAATCCTGTCTCTAGTAAAAATACAAAAAATGGTGGCACAGGCTTGTAGTCCCAGCTAATCGGGAGGCAGAGGCAAGAGAATCACTTGAACTCAGGAAGTGGAGGTTGTAGTGTGCCGAGATTATGCCATTGCATTCCAGCCTGGGCAACACAGTGAGACTCCATCTCAAAAAAAAAAAAAGGGACAGAGAGAGATTCTGGGTTCGTAGTTTGTATTGGGAATGGCTACTGAATTTTACCAGGTGCCCATTTAGTATCTCTCAATATGATACATCTTCACCTTATTTATCAATGTAATAATTTATGTTGGTAAATTTTCTGTTATTGAAACATCCTTGCATTCCTGGAATAAAAGCTATTTGATTACAGCATATTAGTCTATTCAGCACATGGATGGATTCTTATTTGCTAATTATTTTGTTTTATTTTATTTGTTTTGAGACAGTGTCTCACTCTGTTACCTGGGCTAGAGTGCAGTGGCCTAATCTTGTCTCACTACAACCTCTGCCTCCCAGTCTAAGGTGATTCTCCCACCTCAGCCTCCCAAGTAGCCAGGATGATGGGCATGTGCTACCATGCCCTACTAATTTTTTGTTGTTGTTATTATTATTTTTTGGTAGAGACAGGGTTTTGCCATGTCACACAGGCTGGTCTCAAACTCCAGAGCTCAAGCTACCCGCCCACCTCAGACTCCCAGAGTTCTGAAATTACAGGTGTGAGCCATCATGCTTGGCCCTCTTTGCTAATATTTTCTTTAGAATCAGAATCTGTATTCCCAAGGGAGATTTGTCTCTGCGGCATTAGCATTAAGCAGCACTGGCTTTGTAAGGAGTATTGAGGAGCTCTCTGTTGTCTCATGGTCTTGAGTGGTTTCACAACATTGGGGTTATCTGTTCTTTACAGGCTAAATAGAACTCAGCTGTGAAGCCATCTGTGTCTGGGGCCCTTTCAAATAGTAAATCTTTAAAGACATTTCCAATTTCTTCTATAGGAATGATCTATTCTTATTTTTCTCCTCCTTGTGCCATTTTGATGATTTATAGGATATTTTTAATTTCTTCTACATTTTCTAATTTGTTGCCATAAACTTTTATGTAGTATTGTCTGTAATTATTATACTCGGTTCTCTTTTTTGATTGTGATTTTTTCTTCTTAATATGTTTGATGTTATTTTAATTAAAATTATAATTCATAATTGGATAAAATCATCTGAAGCTCTACATGACTAAATTAAGTTTTAACCTAGCTTTATAATTATGAAATAGAAGATTGTGATCAAAACAGCATGAAATTGAAATAATAAAAGTAGACAACAATCATCAGAGCAGAATAAAAAACATACAGATTTTGGTGAATACAGGAAGCACATATGTGAAAAAGATCGCATTTTAATTCAGTAGAAAATTGATAGTTTATTTTAATAAGTGGTATTGGAAAAATGGCTATTTACCTTAAGGAAAATACAATTGATCCCCAACCTCACACCATATTAAAAATAAATTCCAGATGAAAAAAAAAATGTAATTAAAAAAAATGTAAGAAACTGTGTATATAACCCAGAGATTGGAGACAACTATTAGCAAAGATAGAACAGCCAGAAGCTGAGAGAACAGCCTCTCTCAGCCGTCCAAATGTACAAATTCATAAACATTAAAAGTATTAGATGGTATCAGAAACTGTTCATGAAGTCTTTAGATAAGCAATAGATTGGGTAAGAGATTGCAAAGCATCAGATAAACGTCTATTCAGAAGAAATACTAAGCTCATAAAATATTGACAGGAAGTATATTGTAGCATATAATCCATTCAATAGAAAAATTTGTAAAGATAAGAAATAAGAAGTTAGTGCAACACGTATCCAAATAGTGAAGTGTTTATTACAAATACTGTTTCATTTGTTCCTTTCCACTCCATTTCTAGGATTGATCTTCTGTGAGGGCTGGAATCTTTGCTTTATTCATTGTTGAATCCAAGTTGCTAAACCCACGTCTGACACAGAGTGTGGGCTTAAAAAATGTTTATCAGACAAAACATGAAATATTATTGAAGACACAGTCTTTAAGATTCTTTTAGCAGTCAATCTTTTAAATACTGTTAAAATAAGAAGGCACACATATCTTTAGATTTTCAGTCCACTCTGGACTATCTCAGATTAATAAAACATCATTATATAGACATATATGTGGGATGAAAATGTTTGTTGTAGCAATAGCTGGAGCAACAATCCCCTCCCCTACAAAAAACCCCAAATTAAAAAAACGACAATGTAACTGCTCAGCAATTAAAGAATTGTTGAATAAATTCACACTCTGTTACAAATCTCTCAAATATCATACAACTACCAAAAAAATGTGCTGGAGCTTCACCAGTGATGTCAAGAGTAATTTCTATACCATGTTGTGACATGAGAAAAGCAAGACCCAAAGAGCTACAGAGGGAATCCCACATTTGCAAACACCAAATAGAAAAGAAACCCCTATTCAGGTGTGTGCATGTGTCTGCACATTACACAGAGAGAGGCTGGGGAGGATGAGCATCAAGTGGTTTACTGTGGTTATTGCTAGAGGGAGGGAGAGATACAAAACAGAGGTGGAAGAAAAAAAAAGCAGATGTAAAAAACTGTGTGTTTGCTAATGGAAAGCAGTGCCCTTAAAACATATTTTCTTAACGGTGAACACTGTTTTGTTTTGGATGATAGGAATTCAAGTGACCTTGACTTTCTTTCTTGTAGTCGTATATATTTCTTGAATTATTTAATACTAAGCATATATTCCTGATACAAGCAGAAAAATAAAAGGAGGATGTGAGTGATTTGCCTGGCAACAGAGGGGCCTAAGGCCTGGCTGCAGCCGGCAGTTCTTAACAATGACCACCAAGCGGCCAGCCGGGGCTGCCTGAACCGCAGGCCTTTCCTGGCCTCTCAGCCTCCCTGGCTCAACCAAGGGCCAGTGGTCAGCAGCTCCTAGTGCATTCCCCAGACTTGGACTCATACTTCCACGTCTCCCCGGGTAACCAGCCCTCTTGTCTTCCTTAGTCCTGCCAGCCGTATTGCCACTGACTTTAAGCTTCCTGGAAAAACCTGTGTCCACTGAAACAACATAATTGAACACTGATTGTTCAATTTATTGAACAAAGAACTGGACAGAAAGTAAACTTCCTAAAATTAAATGACCCCTGCTTACACTCCTATGTCCTGCGACTCCTTAGCAGTGTGTGTGCAAGTGATTTTTCATGGCTCTCATGAGTACCTGGGGTCTCTATGGGTCCCCCTACTCCACTGGCTCTGACTGGAGTCCTGGGTTACTCAGGAGCCCATGTGACAACCAGGGCTGTCACTGGTGCTCTGGCTGCACCCAGCAGTTTCAGGTTGGGTGGAGCCAGGAAGTGCAGAAATCCAGACAGAGGCAAAAGGCAGCACACACCAGCAGGGGCCCCAGGTGGCTTTGCTGCACTGGAGGGAGGGTGTGAATCTGTGTATGTTTGTGAGAGAGTGGGAGAGGAAGCACGCACACTTATGTGCACCTGTGTGTGTGTGAGAGAGAGAGCATGCGTGTGAATACACCCATGTGTATGTGCTTGAGGATGTATGTTTGTATATATGTGTGTGTGCTTGTGTATTTGTGCACGTGTATATGCATGTGCGAGAGAGCATGCCTGTGCACGGTGTGCGTGTGTGGGGATGGTGAGGGGAGTTTGCAGGAGGAGGGGAAGGGCAGTTGTTTATTTCTTTGAAACCAATTCGGCCCTCGGTGCACTTTCACCGATCAGTGTTTGTCTGGGGAGGTGCTCAAAGCCTGATGCACAGCTTCAGTCAAACAAGGGGTGTCGTAGAGCCAACAACTAAAAACAGAAAAACTAGAACCCCCTTATTTGCACTTGGCCAGCATGTAATGGCTGAAAAGCACTTGACAGATAACAGGGTTTTTTTTAATATTAATGACAGCCTCCATAAATTGGTTATAATTATCCTCATCTTACCACTGAAGAAGGAGAGGCCAGGTGGCTTGCCAAGGTCATGCTGAAGGTGGCAGAGCTGGCAGCTGGAGGGTGTTGCTGTCTCCAGGGCTGCTGGAGCCCTCTGCACAAAACGCGTACACGTGTAGCCCTGCCTGAGGCTCTGTGTCCCTTGTGTGGGGGACAGTTGAGATTCCCTGTCCCCCCACTGTGGCAAAATAGTTTTGCTATTTCGTGCCTGGAAACCTTGCCACACTGTGCTGGAAGCTTGGCCTTTCTGACTTAACTTGCCAGACATAGATGGGCAGTATCCAGGTAGAACAGGGAAACCTACTGGCAAAGCTGGGGCTCAGCCTGGGTGTTGCAAACACAGTGCCACGCCAGCTGCCCACGTGAGATCCCACGTGGAGCATCTCGCCAACGTCCAGGATTCCAAGTCTTTTCAGTACAAACTGCCAGTGCTACACGCAACTTGTAAATGAAGAAAGTACGGTGATTGGTTTGTGGCTCTGAATTAAAGAAGCAGCTAAAGAATTTGAGTTAAAATTCATGTTTCGTGTCTCAACTCAGGATAAACTACTGAAATGAGGCTTCCTCACCTTTTCCCCAGTACTGACCCCTCCACATGTGGACCTGAAACTGCCCAGTGACGTCTCTCAGCACCCAGGTTGTTCTGTTTATTCAGCCACAAACATTCAGTTGTTGTCAACCAGGAACCATGTTAGGCACAGCGGAAGGTTCGGGCATGAAACAAGGATGGAGCCTATTCTCATGGGAAAATAAGGAGGTAAGGCATGCACCTGATTCCAGCAGCTCAGAGTGGACACAATTATGCAGCAAAAAGAAGCCTGAGTAAAGTGTTTTGTGAGCTCAGCAAAAAGAAATTACTTCCACCTGGGAGAAAACCCTGGTCAGACCTGAGAAGAATGGCTACCATATATATAAATATAAATATATATTTTATATTAAAACTATTTTTTATGAAACATTTCAAAATACACTTAAGTCAACAATATTGGCCAGGTGCAATGGCTCATGCCTGTAATCCCAGAACTTCGGGAGGCTAAGGTGGGCAGATCATATGAGGTCAGGGGTTCGAGACCAGCCTGGCCAACATGGTGAAACGTCATCTCTACTTAAAATACAAAAATTTAGTAGTGCCGCGACCCGGGTACCCCTGCGAGCATGGCACTGCGAGCATCGCGGAGCGTGCGGGCCGTGCTCTGCAACCTGCGCGCGGTCCCTTCACCCGCCGCATCCTGCCCGCTGAGGCCCTGGCAGCTGGGGGGCAGGCGCTGTCCGGAAGCTGCGCACGGGATCCGCTCTGTTTTCGGTGCATAAATTCACAGAGAAACATGAATGGATAACGACAGAAAATGGTATTGGAACAGTGGGAATCAGCAATTTTGCACAGGAAGCATTGGGAGATGTTGTTTACCGTAGTCTGCCTGAAGGTGGGACAAAATTGAATAAACAAGACGAATTTGGTGCTTTGGAAAGTGTGAAAGCTGCTAGTGAACTTTATTCTCCTTTTTCAGGAGAAGTCACTGAAATTAACGAAGCTCTTGCAGAAAATGCAGGACTTGTAAACAAATCTTGTTATGAAGATGGTTGGCTGATCAAGACGACACTGAGTAACCCTTCAGAACTAGATGAACTTATGAGTGAAGAAGCGTATGAGAAATACATTAAGTCTATTGAGGAGTGAAGATGCAACCGCTAAATAAACCAGAATGATTGAACGCAACCCAGCAGAGTGGTCCTAAATTAGTGATGGGTGGAAGACTTAGAGCAGCAACTTTTAGCATTACCTATGGGGAAAAAAACTACAGTTCACCCTGCTAATGAAAGACAATGCCCTTTAACTTTCTAATGATTATACATAAACATAATACGTGTCTTTTTCACAATATCCTATGATTTTTAGACTAGGCTTTAGTACTCAGAATTCATGAAATTATCCATGTTAAAAACTAGTTATAAAAATTACATAATTCAGAGATAACGTTGTTATTCTTAAGCCTTATATGATATTGTAACTTGTGTACATCCATACCTGGATTTGGGGCGAAATACTTAATGATCTGTCCACTGGAAATAACTGGCAGTGAAGGAGTTTTTGTTGCTTGTACAGTATCAGATGAAGAACAACACTATCTTAATTTTGCAATACACCGCATTTGCTGGTGCTATTTTTATACAGTGAAACAACAGCTTTGCAGCAAAATAAAATATTTCTTCGTTAATCCAAAAACAAAAAAAAAACAAAAATTACCCAGGCATGGTGGCATGTGCCTGTAATCCCAGCTACTCGGGAAGTTGAGGTGGGAGAATTGCTTGAACCCAGGAGGTGGAGGTTGCAGTGAGCCAAGATCACGCCACTGCCCTCCAGCCTGGGTGATAGAGTGACACTCTGTCTCAAAACAAACAAAAATGAAA
Source organism: Saguinus oedipus (assembly GCA_031835075.1). Classification (NCBI taxonomy): domain Eukaryota; kingdom Metazoa; phylum Chordata; class Mammalia; order Primates; family Cebidae; genus Saguinus; species Saguinus oedipus. The sequence continues at coordinate 35,713,199 of CM063182.1, read as the reverse complement.
CAAAACAAAAAAACCGTCTTCTACACTTATCACCAGATTCAATAATTAAATTTAAAATTGTTTTCGGGGTTGAAGTATTTTGTATTGTATCATCTTGTTTTCTCTAAACGAATGAAACTTTGAAATGACAAGAAACCGATGTAGCGGAGCAAGCCATTTCACCACCCTGTATTTTGCATTTGTTTCTAAAGCAGAGAGCCATTCGCTCACATAATCCCAAGGTCATTTTATCACATCTGATAAAACCAGCAATATTTCCACAGTATCCTCTAACCACCTAACCATTGAACCCAATTCAAAACCAAATTTTAACAACTGTCTCAAAAATAGCTTCTTGCTTAGTTTGTCCTACTCAGGATTCAAACAAGGTTCATACATAACTCAATCTCTTAGGTTTCCTCTAAACAGGAGGCCCTTCTGCTCTGACTTTGGTTAGTTTCAAGCCAGTGATTTGTAAAAGCCAGTCCTATAGAATGTTCTGCACTTTGGATTTTGCTTCCTTGTGATGGTTCATCCCTTGCTCTTCCCTCTCGTATTTCTTATACACAGAGTTACCTCTGTAGGCTCTGTTAGATTCAAACTCATCCCCTCTGGGTAGAGATGCTGTTGAAGGGTGATCTGTGCTCCACCTGGTATCCTACCAGGAGGCTCGTGTGTCTACCTGCACCATTGTTGTGCTGTGATGCTAACACGGGTCCAGGCTCAGGCACTCCCACTCCTCCACTGACAAGTTCCTCACCAACATTGAAAAGTTCCGTTAGGGGTTACAAAATGGGCGTGCTCTAATTCCATCACTCCTTCCACATTTGTTAGTTGGGATTTGAAAGAGCAAAGGATGAGAAACTGCGAACATCAAAAAAAAAAAAAAATTTAAAAACCCAGGCATACTCCCACCAGGGCTGGGTAGTACTTGAGAAATAGGTGCTTTCCCAAAGCACCTATGAAGATGGAAGACACATTCAGAAACAAAGCTTTTCCATCGCTGGATTGTAGCCTGTGTGCTAGAATCATTCACAGTTAGTGCCATGTACGATGCTTTTTTTCCCCCTCCCTCCCTCCCTTCCTTCCTTCTTTCTTTCTCTCTTTCTCTTCCTTTTTTTTGGAGACAGAGTCTTGCTCTGTTGGCCAGACTGAAGTGCAATGGCACAATCTTGGGTCACTGCAGCCTTCAACTCCCAGTTTCAAACGATTCCCCTGCCTCAGCCTCCCAAGTAGCTCACTACAGGCATGCACCATCATGCCCAGTATTTCTCTCTCTCCCCCCCTTTTTCTCTCTCTCTCCCCCCCTTTTTCTCTCTCTCCTTCCTTCATTCCCTTCCTTCCTTCCTTTCCTCTTTCCTTACTTCCTTTCCTCTTTCTTTCCTTCCTTTCTTCCTTCCTTCCCTTTCTTTCCTTCCTTCTTTCTTCTCTCTCCTTTCTTTCTTTCTTTTTTCTTTTCCTTTCTTCCTTTCTTTCCTTTCTTTCTTTCTCTGTCTTTGTCACCCAGGCTGGATTGCAGTGGCATGATCATGGCTCACTGCAGCCTTGAACTCCTGGGCTCAAGTGTCCCTCCCATCTCAACCTCCCGAGTAGTTAGGACCACAGGTATATGCTGCCATGCCTGGCTAGTTTTTTAAACAATTTTGTGTAGAGATGGGGTTTCCTCCCATTGCCCAGGCTGGTCTTGAAAGCCTGGGCTCAAGCAATCCTCCCGCTCAGCCTCCCAAAGTGCTGAGATGGATACAGGTGTGAGCCACCCCATCTGGCCTCCTTGTACAATACTTTTAAATGCCCACAGAATGTTTTCCCAGCACAGCACAGAGCCTGATGGTGAGATGCTGCTCTGTAACACCTGGCTGGCTATGGAAGGGCCTTGGGCATGTGTGGCCCCTGCAAAGGGGTGACCTAGCAATGCCAACATGTGACTTGTATGCATTTCAGCACAGTTAGGAGAAGAAATCTTTGGGGCCATTTAAGTTTTTTAAAGTAAAAAGATGTGCTGTGGAAATTCACCTCCCCCCGCTGTTGTGGTAAAGCTGACAGAAAAGATTTTCAGGTGGTAAAAAGTTTGAGGGTGCTGAGCAGACCTTCAGGAAGGAAGGAAGCATGCATTTTTAGAAAGCTGTGTTAGGTCACAGACAGGCACTTGTTTATTGAATGACCTACATTTGATTCTGCTAACAGGGAACCTTGGAATTCATTAAGTAATTCTGGGGACAGATAAAATTCCTTTATGTGAGCAAAATTCCTTTTATGGGAACACTGTGAAAATTTGTATTTTAAAAAACCCTCACAGTAGTGATTATTAAAATATGTTAGCGATATGCCAGAATGTCCATACAACTACAGTTACGTCTTGCACTGATGAGATTATGGGCCTGAACCTATTTTTCAATTTTTAATTTTTTGCATTGTTTGCATTTTTAAAAATTAAATGAGAAATCAAACAATGGGTTCATTACTTTCTAATGGAGTCAGTTGTGATTCTTTGGCACAATAGTTCTGAAACCCAAGTTTGTATTTTAACCAGCGGGGCAGTTCGCAGACTCCTGGCCCTGGCCCCAGCTGGTATCTGCATTTTTAAGAAATGCCCCAGATGATGCTGATGCAGGCAGATCACGAACCCCACTTCATAGAGACCCTTTCTCCAATTGGCCGAGCTTCTGGAGCACGGCCTGTGACAAGGATTGAAAGGCAGGCCCGCCAACATGGGGCGTCACCTCCTCTGAGTCTCCCAAAAGTCCACCTGCAGTTTTCCTGCCAGTGATCCTCTTGTCTCTCCATGAAATCAATTATTTCTGTCCTCCATACAAACATTTGTTACATATCAGTGTATTTTTGCATAGTTTTTTGACAAAGGGAAGTAACTTCCCTTTTTTATAATAACTCACACCTCTGTGGTACTTTCTGTAAGCTAGACAGATCCTCCTCCTCCTCCTCCTCCTCCTCCTCCTCCTCCTCCTCCTCCTCTGCCTCTTCCTCTTCCTCTTCCTCCTTGTCTTCCTCCTCCTCATCTGACAGACAGGGAAGAAACTGAAGCATGGAACAGAGATTTGAGCCATGTCTCTGACTTCAAAGCCGTGATCTTTCCCATGGAAGGTCACAGGTATCTTCCCTAGATGCACATCTGGTCACGACTTGAACTTCTCTTAAAAGGCTCTAGCATCTTTCAGTCCTTTAGAGTTGCTTCTCCAATGTTTACTCAGCAGAACCAGAGATGGAGCATGTAAAAAGGGAGCACACACAGAGAAGCACCTCCATCAGGTTTGAGGGTGCAGGAGAACATTTGGACTGAAAATGCTGGTTCTCTTTTATGCTTTCAAACATAAGACTGGAAAATGTTAAAGAAAGAAAAAGAAAATAAAAAGGTCTGAGGCCTTTAACATGCTCAGGTTGATTGTAATTACTGAATTGATCTAGAGACACGGATGTCCTGCCAGAGAGGCAGAGATTTAAAATTAACTTATTAACACTGTTGCAGGATTTGCTCATCACATGAAAACATGAATAGTGATGTGCTGGCACAGTGCTTAGAACACCTTCTGACTCAAGGTTGGGTGTTATACCATGTGCTTTTCATGTATTATATGTAGCCCTGACAACAGACATATGCCTTCCCATTTTACAGATGAAGAAACTCAGGCTCCTTGAGGCTTGAGGACTTGATCAAGGTAGAGTAAGTCACAGAACTGTTACTCGAAAACCAATTTTATCCACAGGTAACTTAACAATGTGCCACAACCAAGTCTGACACTCTTTAAAGAAACACAATAATATTCAGTACCCACTGCTCATATTCAGCATTCACAGTGCCTGTCATCCAGTAAAAATTGCCAGGCATGCAAAGAAACAGAAAAACATGACTCCCAACCAGGAGAAAAGTTAATTGATAGGAACATAAGCAGAAATTGCATACATTTTTAAGTTAGTGGACTACAGCCTTAAAACAGAAATGACGAATTATATAAACTGGTTCAAATGAAGAAAAGCAATAAGATGATGAAAAGAGAAAACGAAGACATAAAAAAATTAAGTGGGTCTGCTAGAGATGGAAAATACAACATCTGAAATTAAGAAAAAAGAGACACCAAAAGTGGCAGCTCATGCCTGTAATCCAAGCCCTTTGGGATGCTGAGGCAGGAGGATCACTTGACCTCAGGAGTTCAAGACCAGCCCGGCTAACATGGTGAAAGCCTGTCTCTACTCAAAATACAAAAAAAATACCTGGGCATGGTGGTGAGCACCTGTAATCCCAGCTACTAGGCAGCCTGAAGCAGGAGAATTGCTTGAACCCAGGAGGCAGAGGTTGCATTGAGCCAAGACCACACCACTGCACTCTAGCCTGGACAACAGAGCGAGATTCTGTCTCACATAAATAAATAAATATTTAAAATTTTTATAAAAGGAAAAAGAACATGGCCAGGTGCAGTGGCTCATGCCTATAATCCCAGCACTTTGGAAGGCCAAAGTAGATGGATTACTTGAGGTCAAGAGTTTGAGACTAGCCTGGCCAACATGGTGAAACCCCATCTCTACTAAAAATGCAAAAATTAGCTTAGTGTGGTGGCAGGCACCTTAATCTCAGCTACTCAGGAGGCTCAGGCAGGAGAATCACTTGAACTCAAGAGGCAGAGGTTGCAGTGAGCCAAGATCATGCCACTGCACTCCAGCCTGGGCAACAGGGCGAGACACTGTCTCAAAAAAAAACAAAAAACAAAAAACAAAAAAGCAACTTTAGATGGGATAAATAGTACATTAAGCACTGCACAAGGAAGGTCAGAGCAATTGGAACCACCCATAGTGAAGAAAAAGGTGAACAGCAACAACAGAGCATCAGTGAGTGGGGAGAAATTCGCATGTGGTCAAAAACATGTAATTGGGCTACCAGAAAGACTATGAAAATAAAACTTAAAGAAACCAAATGGAAATTGCAAATTTGATGAAAACTATAGACCTGAAGATTCAAGAATATCAACCACAAGTATGAAGAAAACCACACCAAGGTACATTATGATCATATCGCTGAAAACCAATGACAAATAAAAACAATCGTAAAAGCTGCTTTAAAGAGGTACATTATAGTTTTAGAAGAAAACATAGAAGGAAATCTTTGTGACCCTGGTGTCACAAAGGATATAAAGAATATGAGTAACAAGAATACAAATATGACCTTCTATTCCCTTAGAAGAGATCATTCCCTTAGAACAGATTATAAACTACAAAAGAAAAATTGATAAATTAGACTTTTCAAAGTTAAGAACTTCTGCACTTTAAAAAAAAACCATTAAGAAAAGAAATAGCTAAATCAGAGACTGGCAGAACATTTTTGAAAAACAGGTATCTGATATGAGAATATATAATTAACTTCTCAACTCTATAAATGAAGCCAAAAATTCAAGCTAACAAACAGTTAAACAAAGAAGACGGCTGAGTGGGAAACAAACACATGAACAGGTGTTTGGTATCATCAGTCATTAGGGAAATGGCAACTAAAACCACAGTGAAATGCCACCACACAACCACCCAGATGCTAAAGTTAGATGAATGATCATACCAAGTGTTGGCAAGGATATGGAGAAACTGGAATGCACACGACACTGATGGTAAGGTGAAATGAAACAACAACTTTAGGAAATAGTTTGGGAGCTTCTTATCCTATGACCAAGAGATTTCACTTCTTGTTGCTTATCAAAGAGAAATGAAAACATATGACCACAGAAAGACTTGACATATATGTTCTTAGCATTGTTACTCATATAAACAAGCTCCCAGGTGGAAACAACCAAAATATTCAGTAACTGAAATAATCTTTTTATGACTTTTTGCTTAAAATATTGCTGATTCTTTTTGTTTTTCAGAGTCAAGAAAACTTCTATTGAGCTATTTACAACTTTTAACAATTAAGTAAAATATACTCCTGTAAACAAAATTTAGAGCATATTTCTTTCTCTCTACCTGACTTCTCCAGAATTTGGAAACTATTTGTGAGTATTTTTAACATATGGGAATATAGTTATTTGAGTAAGTTCAATAGGAATTGATTTTCTTTTGTAGCAAGACACAATTGAAGATGCTGGTTATTTTACCAAAGCTTTGACTAGGACAACATGTTTTCAGACTGCTTTATAAATGGAGGTTGACCTTTGAACTGAAGAAAGCCCCTTGGAGAAACTGGCCTCATACCTTGTCCTGTTCAGAATTCCTGACCTGTGGCAAATAAAGAATATCACTTTCTGACAGTCTCAGGAACTCCAACATACACTTCTTGGGACCTCAAGAAGAAAGGAATTCACGCAATTCATACAACTATCTGCAGGCATAAATAAACCCTTGGCTGGGCTCAAGAGGCTTTTAAAAGTTCTGATCTGAGATTCCTTATGAAAAAAATTCCAGCAAAGACAGAAAAAAAAAAAAGCCTATATGGCCAATAATTATTCTTGCTGCACTTTATGTAAATAATTAGGCAAAGTATAATAAGGCAAATTTATTTTGCAAATGAATGGGTCTTGTCTTTAATAAAAATCAACTGTAGAGAGAAAATTATGTTTCAAAACAGCTACAGCACACCTGTTATTAGATTCCAGCCTCATCCACTGTGTTTGAGTCTCTGCTGATGACCCCACATTTGATTGGTTTTCAGGGTCATTCACCTAGATTCCTTAAGGGTTCAGGTCAGTTCTACTGACTTCAGGAGTTCAGGGACTCCTGAAACTAGGACTTTGGAAACTGCTCCTGCAAAACTGTAACTGAGACAGTGAAAGAGATCTAACCTAACCAACTCCATCTTGCTTCTAACGTCCCAGCTGTACTTGTTCATTCCCGGGCATAGGCTGAACCAACTTCAAGAGGAACTTAGTTTATAATTTGTAGTTTAAAACAAAGACAATAACAATCCATTCCCAAAATAAGCCTCCTTCTTACCTGGGAACTAGACTGCCTTTGTAGGACTAACAAATTAGCCACAGGATTAGAAATTATGATTTAGGAGACATGCAGCTGGAGGCTACAGGATTCTGATCCCCTCACCAAACTGCTCCTCAGAGCAGTGCTTGAGATAGTTTGCAGACCCTGCACTTGATGGATCAGCTGGCACCACCCAGATGGATAAACTGGCTCATCTGATCTGTGGCCCCTACCCAGGAACTGACTCAATGCAGGAAGACAGCTTTGGACTCCCTAGGATTTTATCTCTGACCCAAACAGTCAGCACTCTAGACTCACTGGCTTCCTCCACCCACCAAATTATCCTTAAAAACTCTGATCCCCAAATGCTTTGGAGGTTGATTTGAGTAAGAATAAAACTCCAGTCTCCCACACAGTAATTCTCTGTGTGAATTACTCTTTCTTTACTGCAATTCCCCTGTCTTGATAAATTGGCTCTGCCTAGGCAGTGGGCAAGGTGAACCCACTGGGTGATTTACACTTTAACTCTTTACATTAGGGCTAATTATTATTATTATTTCAAATTTTAAGTTCTGGGGCACATGTACAGAATGTGCAGCATTGTTAAATAGGCAAATATGTGCCATGGTGGCTTCTGTACCTATCAGCCCATCACTTATGTATTAAGCCCAGCATGCATCAGCTGTTTTTCCTGTTGCTCTTCTTCCGCCTCCCCAACAGGCCCCAGTGTGTGTTATTCCCCTCCCTGTGTCCATGTCTTCTCATCATTCAGCTCCTACTTATAAGTAAGAACATACAGTGTATGGTTCTCTGTTCCTGTGTTGGTTTGCTGAGGATAATGGCTTCTACCTCCATCCACATCCCTGCAAAGGACATACTCTCATTCCTTTCAATGCTCATTATTTTTCTTCATTTAAGTGCTGCATTAAAGCTGTGGATAAGAGCACTAATGTTTCTGCTCTACACATCTTGGACCCCCCCCCAACCAGTTACCTGTAAATACATACAGACACTTGCAAGTTGCTTCCACTCTTTTTACCCTGAGGGCAACCCCTCCTCCAATTATACCCCTGTCAGCAGAAAGAAGTGAGAGCAGCCATTAGCCTTTTCCTATCTCCATAGCTCACCCATACCTCAGGATTGAGGTATGCTGAAGCCCAAGTGTATATGAGGGAGATGAAACCACCTTTGCAGAATTATGACAGCAAGAGAATCTGACATGGCTGACTATCTTGCTTCTGACCTCCAAGCTCTCCTTGGTCATTTCTGGGCATAGGTCAAAGTAACTTTGGACAAAGTTTAGTTTATAGTTCAACTTAGAAGCAAGGATGCTCATCAGGTGCTGTGGCTCACACCCGTAATCCCAGCACTTCTGGAGGACAAAGTGGGCAGATCACTTGAGCTCAGGAGTTTGAGACCAACCTGGACAACATAGCAAGACCCCATCTCTACACAAAGTACAGAAATTAGCTGGGCATGGTGGCATGTGCTTGGGGGCCTGAGGTGGGAGGATCACCTGAGCCTGGGAGGCAGAGATTGCAGTGAGCTGAGATTATGCCACTGCCCTCCAGCCTGGGTAACAGAGTAAGACTCTGTCTCAAAGAAAAAGCAAGGGTAATAATAGTCTCTACCTAAAACTAATCCCGCTCTTGCTCAGGGACCAAAAATCACTCTTGTAAGACTAATGAAAGGCCACAAGAATGGGATTATGAAGGGATCTGAATTCTGCTAAAATGTAGACATAGTTTCTAAAATGTAGGCATAGTTTCTGTAATCCCTTACTGCTCAGGAGTCATGTGGCCAGGGGGTCACAAGATTTTTGACTTCCCCAGTTGCTCCTGCAGATAACATCACTATTGTAGAACCTAAGACTGGTCTTTTGAAAATTTTTTTTACCCCCAGACTTGTGCATTCTGGTAACAGATGGACCCAACCCAAACTCATGACTCATGACTCAACTGGTCCTGTGGCCCCACCCAAAGCAGGACTCGCTCATGAGGGCCATTTTCCACACCCCTATGATTTCATTTATAAGCAATCAACAGCATCCCTTCTCTATTCCCCTGCCCACCAAATTGTCCATTAAAGTCTTGACCTTCACGACTTTGGGGAGACTGATTTGAGTGACAGCTCCAGTTCTCCCATGTGGGCTAGGCTTGTGTCAATTAAACTCTTTCTCTACTGAAAAATGAAAAATTCTAGATAAGGCAAAGCTATGGTTCTAGAAAGCAGATCAGTGGTTGGAGGTAGCATAAGGGGTATGAACGAAAGGGGCTGAAGGAAACTTATTGGGGTGGTGGAAATGTTTTCCATTTTGATTGTGGTAGATTTTATATGAGTGTTTATATTACCAAAAATGCATACTTGTGCCCCAAATGGGTGAATTTTATGGAATGTTATTTACACATCCTTAGAGGTGACTTTTTAAAAAGAACATTTGCAAGTCATTGAAGGGTGTTGAGTTTTGTATAGCCTTTGGTGTATTGAGTTTTGTCAGCTGGTAGAAAAAGCTTATTCCTGTCTAGACATCCACATTAAGCCTTAAAACCAATGAATGGCCCCTTTGCAAACATGCATATGCAGGGAAAAATACAGGACATTAGGCTGTCCTCTAGCAAACTAAAAATAAAGCATTTAAGAAAGAGAATAACGTGAGTTATAACAAATAAGGATAGCTGATTTTGACCCCCAAGCACATAAAAGAAAACAAAAGAGCCTTCATAAAACCTTGTTATTGGGGAAATTCTCCCTAAATGGCAAATTTTAATGACATAGTATCAGATGGCCTTCTCTATGTATCCAATTATCCTACTTGATTCTACAGAACAAAATTTACATAGTTATATTATTGTAATGCCTGATTTTCAATTGAAAAAGTTTTTAATATTAATCTATTGATGAAACACAGTAAAATTATATAAGAACTGAACAGGACAGAATATATATAAATATATATATTCACAAATACACACACACACACACACACACACACACACACGTGTATATATATTTGAGACAGAGTCTCACTCTGTCACCCAGGCTGGAGTGCAGTGGCACAATCTCAGCTGCAACCTCTGCCTTCTGGGTTCATGTAATCCTCCTGCCTCAGCCTCCCTCCATAGTACATTTTGCTACTACGGGCGTGCACCACGACACCCAGCTAATTTTGTGTTTTTATTAGAGATGGGGCTTCACCATGCTGCCCAGGCTGGTCTTGAACTTCTGATTTCAGGTGATCCACCCGCCTTGGCCTCCCAAAGTGCTGAGATTACAGGTGTGAGCCACCTCGCTGGCCAGAATATAAATATGATAAGCCTTAATATGTAAAAATAATAGTATAACAAAAAATAAGATGTGAAATTGAAAGCAGTGGTGGCAAGCAGGTGTCAAATTTTAGATACTGTCTATAGCTAATGAGTTGAGACATAAACATTTAAATATATTATTTAAAGTCATAAAGCCAGTCACTGGAAGGATAAGGAATAACTAATAAAAATCCAGGAAGTGGAGAGGGGAGTGTGCAGGTGAAAGCCAGGTAGGAAAGAGATAGCACGATGAGGTGTGTTCTGCTTCTGTTGGTATATTTAGCCAGAGATATTGACATTAGTATTTCTTGAAGTTGTACCTGTAATGAAAAGGATGTTTAAAACAAAAGCTGCAGCCGGGTGTGGTGGCTCATGCCTGTAATCCCAGCACTTCAGGAGGCCAAGGCAGGTGGATCACCTGAGGACAGGAGTTTGAGACCAACCTGGTCAATATGGTGAAACCCCATCTCTACTAAAAATATAAAACTCAGCTGGGCGTGGTGGTGAGTGCCTGTAATCCCAGCTACTCAGGAGGCTGAGGCAGGAGAATCTCTTGAACCAGGGATGCAGAGGTTACAGTGAGCCAAGATCCTGCCACTATACTCCAGCCTGGGTGACAGTCCAAGACTCTGCCTCAGAAAAAAAACACAGAAAACAAAAGTTGCTCCATCGCCTGCCTCCGAGAAAGGCACATCAGTGGTGGCAGGGGAGGCGAACTTTGAATTTTCAATTTGAAGCTTTTCTGACTGCTCACATTTTTGAAAATAATATTCATGGATAACTTGTATAATAATAAAATCTAGTTAAGCAAATGGATAGATAGGTAAGTAAATTAGTAAAAGGATAAAAAAGATCTGAACTGGCAAAGAAAAATGCCCGGGACGTGTTACTGTCACGTGAAAGAGTACATTACAGAATGTTCTGTATGATCCCATCCTGGTTGTGTGAAAATTTTTTTTTTTTTTTGAGACGGAGTTCTCTCTTGTTACCCAGGCTGGAGTGCAATGGCGCGATCTTGGCTCACCGCAACCTCCGCCTCCTGGGTTCAGGCAATTCTCCTGCCTCAGCCTCCTGAGCAGCTGGGATTACAGGCACGCGCCACCATGCCCGGCTAATTTTTTGTATTTTTAGTAGAGACGGGGTTTCACCGTATTGACCAGGATGGTCTCGATCTCTTGACCTCATGATCCACCCGTCTCGGCCTCCCAAAGTGCTGGGATTACAGGCGTGAGCCACCGCGCCCGGCATGTGAAATTTTAAAAAAGGAGTCTATTAACACATTTGCAGATGAAAAGAAAATGCCTGGAAATTTTTGGTAAAACAAACTGCTAACTGTGGGACTTCTGGGGACTGAAATTCACAAAGGGATGAGAGGACTTTACATTTTGTGTTAAGTACCTCTGAAGGATTTGGGTTAAACACAAAGTAACAAACTCATGTTGTCTAAATACCTTTTAAAGACGTGATATTAAAAACAGACAAGCAATTACTTAAAGCAAATAATGTCTGTGTGCTGCTGAGCAATGTTAGAAAAGGTGAGGGTCAGGATGAAAGAGGTGACAGAATCTTCTTTCAGTGCTAAATCCATGCAGGGAGGGTTGAGCCTTTTAGGAATCACATTAAATATGCTTTCCTCTTCACACAATCAATTTGCTTTTGACACGGGAAATTCAGAAAATAGATAAAAATTAACTACAACACCATCATCCACAGAGAGCCACTCTGAACATTCATGATATGTAATTTTCCATGGCCATTTTTGTTTAAAAAGTGAAACGGGATCATTATCTACATCCTGTTTTATGACCTGCTTTTAGCAGTAAGTATCACCGTCATCTTTTCCTGTCGTTCCTGTTTTGTCTGCAGCAACCTGTGAGGGGCTGTTGGCATCTGATCGTGAGGTTTAATGAACTGCTGTCATTTTCCCCAATGCCACACGCCCCAGTTGTTTCCATTTTTTCAAGATAATAAACATGCTGCAAAAAATGTCCTTTGCTCATGTCCTTTATCTTTGCTCGTATCTTCCCTTAATTTTTATTGAGGTTAAAAATCCCAGCTGGGCACGGTGGCTCATGCCTGTAATCCCAGCACTCTGGGAAGCCGAGGCAGGTGGATCGCCTGAGGTCAGGAGTTCAAGACCAGCCTAGTCAACATGGTAAAACTCTTTCTCTACTAAATATACAAAAATTAGCCAGGCGTGGTGGTGGGTGCCTGTAATCTCAGCTACTTGGGAGGCTGAGGCAGAAGAATTGCTTGACCCCAGGAAGTGAAGGTTGCAGTGAGCCAAGATCGCGCCATTGCACTCCAGCTTGGGCAACAAGAACGAAACTTCATCTTAAAAAAATTACAAACTAACAAACCACAAGTGGAATTACTAGGCTAAAGAAGATACATAACGTTTCTTAGCCTTCTGATATATCTTGGCAAATTGTCATTTAGACTTTGTGCAGCGGTATGGAAGTGTGTATTTCCCTGCACTTTCTCTAATAAGGATTACTATTCATCTTTTCTGAGCTGACTTACAAAAAAGTGGTCTTTTACTTTTCAATCCCATTTTTTATTAAGCAAGTACTGCACACATAGAAAATCAGAAAATTCTCGTCTATGTGAAGGAAAAAAATCAGTCACAACCCTACCACCCATGAAAAATCATTGTGAATATTTAGTGTATGCATTTTCAAAGGTGTTACATATACATGTACTCTTGGAAAATGGGCCGAACTGTTTATAGTGTGTCATAACTTGGTTATTTCTGTCAACAGTACAGTATAAATTATATATAAGTAAATATATTTTTGAACCATATTAATAACTACATGCTATTTTACAAACTTACCATTAATTTATTGAACCTCTATTGATCAAATAAGTTATTTTCAACCTTTGGCTGTTACAAATAAACCCACAGTAAACATCATTGTAAGGCATGTATTTAGTTGTCCAATATTTTTAAACTATGTTTCCGTAACTGGAATTATGATGTTCAAGAATAACACATTTTTAAGGATCTTGATCTATGAAGCTAAATTAATGTCTGTAAAGGTAAGACTGGTTTACATTCTCATAGTGGTGAAGGAAACCATTTCTCCAATCCCGGGGCAATGGCTTATATCAAATCAAAAAAACAACTTCGTCAGTCTGCTGTGTGAAAAGTGATGAAAAACATAGAATTAATTTACTTTTCTATTTTTTTTTTTTTTTTTTTTGAGATGCAGTCTCATTCTGCTGCACGGGCTGGAGTGCAGTGGCATGATCTCAGCTCACTGAAACCTCTGCCTTCTGGGTTCAAACGATTCTCTTACCTCAGCCTCCCAATTATCTAAGATTACAGACGCACACCATCATGCCCGGCTAATTTTTTTATTTTTAGTAGAGACGGGGTTTCACCGTGCTGGCCAGGCTGGTCTCAAACTCCTGACCCCATTATCCACCCGCCTTGGTGTCCCAAAGTGCTGGGATTACAGGCGTGAGCCACCACACCCAGCTGATTTTATCATGTACTTACTAGCAACTTGTTCATATTGTCTTTCTCATATTATGATTTGATCATCCATGATCTCTACCACTTTTTACATTAAGGTATTTGTCATTTTCTCAATGATATGGAAGACCTCTTTTTATGATAAATATATTAAATTCATACATTAATGTCATTAATATAAATATTTTTCTTAATTTAGCTTTTGCTTTTTAACTTTGTAACATTTCTTGTTTTCAGACAGAGTCTTGCTCTGCCATTCAGGCTGGAGTGCAGCGGCATGATCTCAGCTCACTGCAAACTCCATCTCTGGGGTTCAAATGATTCTCCTGCCTTGGCCTCCCAAGTAGCTGGGACTACAGGCACCCCCTACCACACTTGCTAATTTTTGTCTTTTTAGTAGAGACGGGGTTTGATCAACTTGGCCAGGCTAGACTTAAACACCTGACCTCAAGTGATCCTCCTGACTTGGCCTCCCAAAGTCCTGGGATTACAGGTGGGAGCCACCACACCCAGATGAATTTTGTTTCTATTATGTATTACAACATGGTATGTATCATGCATAAAAAGCTATTATTTCTTAGTCAATTTATTCATCTTTTCTTTGTTGTTCACACTTGCAAATGTCTTCTTCAATTCCACGTTAGAAATATACAACTATTTTAATTTTTTTTACCATTAGCTATGAGTATTTTAAATGTATAAAAAAAGCAGAAAGTAACGTGACACTGGTAAGATCAAACAGATATAAATATTTTGGTTCACTTCCTTCCTTCTCTTTCATTCCTCTCCCTTTTTTGTTCCAGATACAAATATACAACTACAGATTGGTCATTATTTTCTCCTTTCTCCTCAAAAGTAAGAATTATCATGGAGTTAGTAGGTCTTAACCATGTATGATTTTGAACATTTGTGACATGTATAAGCAATCATAAGCAATATATATTGCTGCTTTGTATGTTCTAAATTTTTAAAAAGTGGCTTCATAATATATGTAACCTTTTTGCAACTTTTTTTTTCAAAAATATGTGTTTCTGAGATTTGTTTGTTGTAATATTCCCAATTCTTTTTTTTTCTGTATCCTTTTCTATTAAATGAATAATCTTCCTTTTTTATTCATTCATTTTCTAAGGAATACTGTTTCATAATGATAAACAGCATCGGGATGGACATTCTCATACAATCCCCCTTGTGCGTGTATGTGAGAGTTTCTCTGAACAACATAGGGAATTTAGGGATTTGATATTTAGGGATTTAATTTACTTGTGAACTTACAAGGGAGTGGGCTGTGTTCCTTCAGTGGCACTGTGGATTCCCAAAACGCCCCCCAAAGTGATCAAACCCATTTATCATCCACCAGCAATACTTGAGACTTCTCATTTTCCTCCTATTCTCACAAAACCTCATATCATCAGATATCAGTTTTATTAGTGGAATAGATAATAAATGGAATCTTTTTGTTTTATTTGTTTTAACTTGATTATTTTTGAGATGCTCATGGGTTACATGGGTTTTTTTTTCCTCTGTATATGGCCTAATCATATATTTCAACCACTTAGGAAAATGCAGTTTTTTTAAAACTCATTTCCAACACCAACTAAATACATAATTTACCTAGAAATGTACCTAATAAAATATGTACAAACTTGTATGGAGATGTAAACTTTACTGAAAGACACTAAAGAACAAAAGGAAAGATGGGTTTACCATGATTAGGAGGACTCACCATTAAGAGGCATATTCTCTCTGAATTATTTAAAAATCAAATGCATTTCCAATCTCTATTCCAAAGGGTGTTTTTGAGGAACTTTACAAGCTGGTTCTCAAAATTTTATGGATAAGATAAGGCTCAAACTTGGAAAAGATGTCCATGAAGGAAAGAGAGGAGTCCCTCCCAGATGTCCACCCTTACTAAAAGTTGCGGTTATGAAGATGAAGTGGACCAGAGAGTGCAAAAATAGAACAGGGAACAAACACAGGGGCCCAGACAGACCCTCACGCACAAGCTGGGGAGGCAATGTGGGCAGCCAGGGCAGTGTGAGCCACTCAATAAATGATGCCCAGAAAATTGTTTTTCTTTTTATACAGAAAAAACATAAAACTGTGACCTTACTGCACAACCATCCTCAACTATTAAATTCAACTTGATTAAAGACATAAATATGGTCCAGGAGCAGTGGCTCACACCTGTAATCCCAGCACTTTGGGAGGCTAAGGTGGGCGGATCACTTAAGCTCAGGAATTCAAGATTAGCCTGGACAACAGAGTGGGACCCCATCTCTACAAAAAATAGAAAAATTAGCTGGATATGATGCTGTATGCTTGTAGTCCCAGCTACTTGGGAGGGTTATATGGAAGGATGGCCTGAGCCTGGGAGGTCGAGGCTGCAGTGAGCCATGATCGTGCCATTGCACTCCAGCCTGGATGACAGAGTGAGGCTCTGTCTCAAAAAAAATCTTAAAAATTGCAAATCAAAGGCAAAAATTAAAGCTTTCAGAAAAAATACAGATATCTTTAGGATACAGATAATTATTTAATGACCTGACAAATCAAATATTAGACAATAAAATGTTTAAAAATCCATCTTTCTTACTGATTTGAATTCACTTCCTCAATTCCCACATAATCATGGGCCTATTTCTGGACTCTGTCTTTTCCTGCATAGAAACATGTAAGTTAATTACCCCAATGATACAGTTTCAGTTCCTTTGTTAAAGATTTTCTTCATTATTCTTTCTGATTCATTTTACTTATCTCACTTAAGGCTATAATTTTGACGACTTAAAAAATTCCTGTATTCATTACTACTGGCATTACATTTAAATTCACATATAATTTTTGGAGAACTGGCATTGCTAATGTGACTGTTGAAAAAGAATGCTATTGATTTTTGTGTATTTCGGTTCTCTTATTAGTTCTAATAACTTTCCAGTTACTTGTCTTAGATTTCCCTGGAAGACAAATATATCATCTGCTATGCTTTTTTCCTAAATGTGTAGATGTTGTATTACCTTTTCTTGCTGTTTTACACAGGCAAGAATTCCCAAAACAAAGGTAAATAATCTCAGTGTTAGCAGCTGTCTCTCTTCTGAATTTGGCTATGGGCTTGCAGAAGATATCTAGGAAGTTTCCCTTTTCTTTAGGTTACAACAGGCTTTTACAGGGATACCTTTGATTATGTTTCTCTTTCTTTCCTTTTTTTTTTTTTTTTTTTTTTTTTTTGACAGGGTCTTGCTCCATTGCCCGAGCTGGGAGCATGTGGCATAATCATGGCTCACTGCAGCCTCAACCTCCTGGGCTCAAGTGATCCTCCCACCCACCTTAGCCTCCCAAGCAGCTGGGACTACAGGCATGCACCACCACACCCAGCTAATTTTTGTACATTTTTATAGAGACAGGTTTTTGCCATGTTACCAGGCTGGTCTTGAAATCCTGGGCTGAAGCAACCTGCCTACCTTACTTAGCCTCCCAAAGTGCTGGGATTACACATGTGAGCCACTGCGCTCGGCTATATGGTTCTGAATGCTAACTTGTCTTTTCATAGTGGAATGAGCCCTCCTTAGACATATTAAACACCATGTTTGATTCAAATTGCTTGTTTTTTTTGTTTTTGTTTTTTGAGATGGAGTCTTGCTCCGTCACCCAGGCTGGAGTGCAACGGAGCGATCTCTGCTCACCACAACCTCCACCTCCCGGGTTTAAGTGATTCTCCTGCCTCAGCCTCCCAAGTAGCTGGGACTACAGGCACATACCACCAGGCCTGGATAACTTTTTGTATTTTTAGTAGAGATAGAGTTTCACCGTGTTAGCTAGGATGGTCTTGATCTCCTGACCCAGTGATCTGCCTGCCTTGGCCTCCCAAAGCGTTGGGATTACAGGCGTGAGCCACCATGCCTGGCCAAATTGCTTGTTTTGTTTTTTACAACCATTTTGATTCTATATTAATAAGCCAAAGTTATCTGTGGCTTATGTGTGACTACTTATTTTTTCATAAAATTCAAAACTTTACATGAAAATAATATGTGCTCATTACAGAAAAATATTTAAACATAGGACATTATAAAAAAAAAATTCCTCCCAGCTACTTGAGAGGCTGAGGCAGGAGAATTGCTTGAACCCAGAAGGCGGAGGTTGCAGTGAGCCGAGATCGTGCCATTGCACTCCAGTCTGGGTAACAACAGCGAAACTCCAACTAAAAAAAAAAAAAAAAATTCCCATGTCCTGAATACACAGAATATTTTGGTGTATTTCCTCTTAGTCTTTCTGGCAGTGGGGACAGTGAGAGATGTGCACATTTTCAAGTTGCTTATGAAACACAAATCAGGATACAGTAGAGCTTAAACGGAATGCTTGGAGTGAGACAGCTAGGATCAAATCCTCACGTTATACTTCACAAACTACACCACATTTGTCAGCTTCCTTGATCTGTTTATGTCTCATTTTCTCGGCCAATAAAATTGAGATAATGATAACTACCTCACAGAGTTTTTCCAAGAATTAGGAAATAAAGGGAAAGTTTTTGGTACAATGCCCGACACAGAGGCCTCTAACTAAGCTCTGAGAGGCTATTACCTCTCACATCACGTAAACGAACTGTGATGATGCTGACCATAAACACGTTTGTATGTTTCTTATTAATTAATACTATACCATAAACCTTTTTGTATCACTCAAGCTTCTAATAAATACCACTTTTGACATTTCACTACTACATGTGTGAACATATGAATGCATGTATGTATATAGCTTCATCTATTATTTGTGTATGAATTATCGCCTACATTTAAGAATTCTTCCCTCAGTTTAGCCTCTCAGAAGAATCGCTTTGGTCTGATACCGGGGGAGTGTTTGGGAGTTCCTGGTCTACACTGCCCAAGTTGCTGTCCAGAAAGGCTGTGACAGTGTTGGCTCCTAGCGGCCCCACATGAAGGCAATGAGGTCCTCTAGCACCCAGGGGGGTCCCAGAGAGGGTCTGATTCCTTCCCATGAGGATTCATTATCCCCTGAACAAAAACTTTTGAGATCGATCTTGCACCAGGCTGGAGGTTACAGCCCACATTCTAGTTGACGCAGGGTGGAGAGTGGAAGGGAAGGCAGACAGCAGACCAGCGAAGCAAACAGCCACTGATTTCCAGGGGAGGCAAGTGCCACGAAGAGATTCAAATAGGATGACGAGACAGAATCATAGCACAGGCCCAGGGCTATTCGGATAAGAGAAAGACCTCTCCCAGAAGGCGCAATGTGTGCTGGGGTCTTCAGTGGCAAGGAGAGGTTTTGCAAAGCACAGAGGGCAGAGCAGAGAGACGGCTCTAAATGGGCACAGGCTTGGCGGGTTCCCGGAGGAGGAAGAAGCTCCTTGCACTTGGAGTGGAGCAGCCAGGGATGGCGAGAGGACAGCAGGGCTTGGAGACCAGCTGGGGAAGCATTGGAATTTGTTTCCAGTGCCATGTTGAGCCATTGCATGGTTTTAAGCAGGGGCAGACTCACCTAAAGGGATCACTGCAGCTGCTGTGTGGAGGAGACTGTGGGGTGCCAGGGAAGCAGGATGCCAGTGGGAGGTCACACTGCAGGAGACTGGTGAGAGGTGGCCGTGGCAGGTCGAGGGCGTTTTTAGTGGAAATGGTGAAGTGGATAGAAATGCTGAGATGTCAGTGACAGTGTGGCAGTGACTTTCAGAGATGCCGGGAGGAGAGACACCCCTCAATCCTACCAAAGATTAAAATCTTCTGCCCTCCCCCATCCACCCACAGTGGGCATCTGTATTCAGAATTGGAACCCAGTCTCTAGCAGGCATTTACGAGGAAGTTTTCTAAAGAACTGAATGCACTGAAAAACTCACACGAAAGTAGATGTTCACTCTGGGAAGCCTAAGCTCTAACAGGATGCACCGTCTAAAAAGCAATCGAGCTGGTGTCTCATCTCAGCTGGGGTCTGAATCTGAGAGTCCATGCCTTGTGGGGAAAGACCCCCAAGCCAAGGCCACTCTGTGCAGGCTGCCGGCACACCTGGGACCTAGGAGAACTGGGCTCTCTGCCTGACTCACCCATGTACCCACTCTGTACCCTGCACAATCTCTTGCCCCTCCAGCCTTGGTTTCCTCTTCTGCAGAGTGAACTCTGAGTGCCGGTATCAGTGGCAGGCCCTGACAGTGAAGTCGAAGCAAAGGCAGCTCACATCTTGCTCTGATGATGCCTCTAGAAGCCCCCTTCCCTCCCTCGGTGGGCACAGGGCTGGGCTGCTCTCAATACTATGGAGAAATGCAATTCTCCGGCTTTCCAGAAGTCAATGTCAGCTCTGCAAGGTGACCCTTGACTCAGATTCAAACTGTTGGGGCCTTGGGCATACACTCTTGCTCCCTGCGACAGGACCAAGAGCTTTGCCTGCAGCACCGGGCTGCAGCAGGGGCACTGCCTTGGTTGTGTGCAGCAGCCTGCAAGCCTCTGGCTTGGCTGGGAAGGCAAGAGGGTCTTCAGGAGCTGAAGCTGTCCCTGCCTTGTCAAGGGCCTGGCAGCTGTCTCCTGGCCCCACAATGTGCTATTCTCTCCCACACACCTGAGAAAAGCTCAAATATCACACCGAAAGCAGATGAGGCCAGAGAGGAAGCCTTGAGCTGCCACCACAGGAAGATCTGGGAACCTGGAAGCATCTGGAGCATCCGCGCGTGCTTGGCAGCTTGAAGGCTCATGCCAAAAAAGAGCCAGGGAAAGTGACTGGTAGAGGTCAGAGAACCAGCTGACAATGTCACCAAGTGATGTGGCCACCTGGACTTCTAGTAAATGTCTCAGACTTAAAGTAGGCAGAGCTGAGTTCCTGGTCATTTTCCATTCTTGTGAATGGCAGCTCCATCTCCCGCAGACTCTTTCTCTCCTATTCTTCACATACAAATCCACACGCAACCCTGATTTCTGTTAGCTGTCCTGTCCGCAGGCAGCCAGAAATATACATCTCTCTGCCTTGGCCGACAGCCGGGTCCAAGCCATCTTCACTCCCTCCAGGATACACACAGCGACTCCTGACTGCTGCCCTCTTCCCTGCCCTCCCACCTGCCTATTCCCAAAGGCAGCCCACTGTGACTCTAGAAAAACATTAGGTCCCATCACATCACTTCCCTATCAGAACTCTCCAGTATCCCCATCTCATTCAGAGTAAACTTCGAAGTCCTGTATGGAGTTTCCTTGACAAATTAAACATAGAATTACCCCCAGATGATCCAGCAATGCCACCTCTGGGTGTGTACCCAAAATGGCTCAAAGCAGCGACTTGAGCAGATATTTGTACACTCATGTTCACAGCAGCATTGCGCAGTGGCTAAAATGTGGCAGCAGCCAGTGTCCATGGACAGATAATGTATAAACCCAGTGTGGTCTATATGTACAATGGAATTCAGCTTTACAAAGGAAGGAAATGCTGGCCCATGCTACCACATGGGTGAGCCTTGAAGGCACTGTGCTAAGTGAAACAAGCCACGTACAAAAGGACAAACACTGTGTGATTCCACTTAAATGAAGTCCCTAAAGTAGTCAGATTCATAGATACAGATGGTAGAGTAACAGGTGTCAGGGGCTGGGGGCTGGGTCAGGGAGGTAGTTTAACAGGGCTGCTATCACAGATATAGTTCTTGGAAAAAATGGGGGAAGATAGAAAATGCACAGGACCTACTAGATTATCTGTCTCTCAATGGATCATTAATAAACGCTCCTTGAGTAGATAAGAAAGATCTTCCAGGAGAGACAGTGATAGGACAGCCGCCACCATTCCAAACTTTCTCTGCACCACGAAGGGGAAGGGCGGTTGTCAGAACCACCTGCCCCGTGCAGGACTCAGGGGCTGTGAAGTCCCCACTGTGTTGTATGGTCTGAGAGTGTCCACCACAGCACCCGTCGGGCCATCTGTTCTTTCTTACTGTGGCCATCAGTGAGAAATACATCAGCCCCTGGCACCCCCATTCTGCTTTCTGTTCTCTGAATGGGACTAGTCTAGGTACTCACTTAAATGGAGTTGCAGTGTTTCTCCTTTGTGTCTGATTCTTTCCTCTTAGCGTAATGTCTTTGTGGGGCAGCGTGTGATGGAATTTCCTTTCTTTCTAAGGCTGAATGGTATTCCACAGAGTGTACAGGCCACCATCTGCTTACCTGATCATCTGTGCATGAACATTCGGTCCGTCTGCAACGCCCGCCATCCCAGGCACGCAAGTGCTCATGCATCCCCACACCAGGAGACAAAGGCCTGCAAAGCCTTTCCTATGGGAAATGCCCTGTGTATTTTCTACTCTTTATTATTTCGCTTCTAAAATGCCAGCAGCAGCTCACTCGATTTCATGAACAACTAAGGCGATTCCATGTTTGATTTCCTGTGTGAAGCTGCTTTTCTGAAGAACACAGACTGCGGGAAGATGCTCCGGGCCATCCCCTCATGCAGCGCACTGCTTATGACACAAGGCTCTATGGCGCGGGAAACATGGCATTTTTAGCACTGAGATGATATTAGAAAAGACAAATGTCTGAAAATGAAGGAGGTAAGTGACGGGCCTAAAAACACAGAAAAATAATGCAGTTAAAGAAAATGGAAGGAAGGGGGAAATAGAGGCAGGCACCCAGTGAGGGCAGCAGGAAGCAAAGAAGTCAGACAGTAAAAGAATGCAGGAGAAGGATGCAAGCAAAAAGGGGAGCAGGGAGGACCCCCGTGTGTCAGCTGCTTACTTCATCCCAGACACTCCCCCAGGCCCTGAGGATGCAGGTGGAGCCGCCGACAGGCCTGACGCCCTGGCACTGCCTCTCAGCTCCCGTTCATCCCCAAAGCCTTCCAGGAGGCCAGCCTCCACTCTGCAGGTAAAGAAATGAAGACAGACAGAGGTCAGGCTTTCTCGAGGTCCCTCAGCCAAGAGCAGGGCAGGCAGGTTGCAAGCCCAGGCTGCCTAGACTTCCAGGCAGCTGCATCTTCCTTCTCTGCCGTGGCCGCCTCCACCCAGCCCAGGGGACACCACTCCCCACTCTAGAGCTTCCATCTCATGGCACTGACCAGCAAAACAATGCAAAACCCCAAAGGTCCTTGGTGCATGGTGACTGGGCGTTTGCAGTGACTGTGGGCCTGTGTGGAGGGAGGGGAAGGACTCCCAGAGGAGCACCTTGTTGGAGGACAGGGTGAGGAGGACTCCAGAAGAGGTGGAGGTCATGTATGCATCGACCCTGGAGTGGGAGCTCCCTGGGAAGGGGAGGGGATAGAGGTCAGCGACTTCCAGATCTGAGCAGGTGGAGCCGGCTGGTGAGTTGCATCAGAAATGATCTAGGACTGTAACAGATTCCTGGGCTCCTGCATATGATATAGAAAGTCAGAAACAGGGCCAGGAGTCTGTATTTTTTACTCCTCACCCCCATTCTGATGCTTAGCCAGGCTGGAATGGAGCCCACTGAAGCCTGCAGTGGCCCTGCCACACAGGCATATACACCAGCCACTTGCCAGGATGGGTTCAGAGGGCAGGCTCACAGGCTACTCAAGCCCAGAGGTGGGGACAGTGCAGTCACAAGGGCTGGGTGGATGGAGAAGACTCACAGTGGCAGCTGTGGCCGGGGGCAGCATCTCTACACAGTGTCACTTGCACCCCAGCCTCTCTCCCAGCTGTCCCTCTCACTGCTCAGAGCTCAGCGTGCAAGAAGGGTCCTCAACTCTGCCCTTACAAGGCTTCTGAGACCTGGGCGGCCTGCTTGGCCTCAGACTCCCTGGGGGAGGCCATTGTGGGGTGCTTGCCTTTAGACCCCAGACACCCTTGTCCCCGTGTTTAGTGTCCTACCTTTAGGAGAGGACTAAAACACCAATGCCCTTCTCACAAAGGACAAGCAGGTTTTCTCACATTTGCCAGGGCAGCGGACAGGAGCACTCCGGGGACAGACTGAGGCTCTGTTTGCTCAGTCCTGTCTTTCAGCTGAGTTGGAGCAACCATGAGGCTCAGCGACAGGCTGTGCGTGGTCAAGGAGCCCAGGGCTAGAGACCTTGCCCAGACCCTATTCACTTGAAATCGTGAGGATTTTCCCTCACTCATTTCCTGAGATCCAGAAACAATACGGTTCCTTGTGCCAAAAGGGAAGGTCTGGATCCCCTTGGCACATCCCGTGTCATGGAGGGGTTTATTGGGTTCCATGTCATAAAACACCAGACCCACGGAGACCTATAAAACATCCCAAACATTTCCCTCGCAAAAGTCAGGCCAAGGTATTGAATTCTTTCCAAGGCACAGGCTTCTCCGAGTGATGGGAGACTCTGAATCCACCTGGTCTGGGCCCAGCCGCTCTGTTAGCCCAACCTGACTTCACACAGGGTTCCCATGCAGCACAGCAGTGTGGGCTGCCCACCAGCCACACTTAAGTCACGTGGAATTCAATGAATGCCTGCAACCTGTCCTGAGCACCGCTCTGTAACTCTGGATAATTATTTAGAAGGCACTTTGGGAGTGCAATGCCTCAAAGGCCTCCCCGGATCACTTGGTATGAATTTTGCAGCCCAAGGTGCAATCTTGTGTGAGTCACTTCATCTCATTGCTTCTGTCTCCTCTGAGCAATGAGGGCTGTGGGTGGATGATCTCAGAGTTGCCTCCAGCCCTAACATTCAGGGGCTATGATTCCATCACAGATTTAGGAGGCGCTGAGGGACAGACAGCGTGGGCTCTGCTCACAGCTGTAGGGAAAGAGCGTGGAGCCTGGAGATGGTCCAGCCCCGGCACTTTCATGCCCTAAAGGAGCCTTGGGGTAACACGGGGCTCCATCAGGAATGGTGCTCTGGTTTCTCTTCGCCTCTCCACTCCCTCTCAGCCTCCACCATGGTCCACAAATCACCAAAGTCTTCATTGCTGCCAGCATCAGCCTCGTTACCCTGCTTTTCCACCTTCCCCTCTGTACCATCCACGTTCACTTCAAGACGCAGAGGTCCCAGTTCCTGAGCCAACTGTGTGTGGTGTATGGAGGGCAAGCCCTGGGACCCAGCATGCTATGCTGAGGCTCAAGGCAAAAACCAATCTCAGCAATGGGCATGGACAGGAGGGGACTCACAGGATCTCAGCAGTGGGCATGGACAGGAGGGGTCTCACAGGATCTCAGCAGTAGGCATGGACAGGAGGGGTCTCACAGGATCTCAGCAGTGGGCATGGGCAGGAGGGGTCTCACAGGATCTCAGCAGTGGGCATGGACAGGAGGGGTCTCACAGGATCTCAGCAGTGGGCATGGACAGGAGGGGTCTCACAGGATCTCAGCAGTGGGCATGGACAGGAGGGGTCTCACAGGATCTCAGCAGTGGGCATGGGCAGGAGGGGTCTCACAGGATCTCAGCAGTGGGCATGGACAGGAGGGATCTCTTAGGAGGATAAAACAAGAAAAGAAAATATTTTATCAAGGACAAAAAAGAACTTTGAGAGAATCTTGCTTCAGCCTTCAATGAATGAGTAATTCCTTTAGAAAGGCAATTATGTTATGTGGCCCATAAGACCTTAAAATTGAATAATCTAGCCAGCTGCGGTAGCTCATGCCTATAATCCCAGCAGTTTGGGAGGCCAAGGCAGGTGGATCACTTGAGGACAGGAGCTTGAGACCAGCCTGGCCAACATGGGGAAACCTTGTCTCTACAAAAGAACAAAAATTAGCCAAGCATGGTGGTGGGTGGCACCTCTATTCTAAGCTACTCAAGAGGCAGAGGCAGGAGAATTGCTTGAACCTGGGAAGAAGAGGTTGCAGTGAGCCAGGATTGCACCACTGTACTCCAGCCTGGGCGACAGAGTGAGACTCTGTATAAAAATAATAATAATAAATAAAAATTGAATAATTGTACCCATCATTATAAGACAAAGTAAAGCCGAAAAAGCCAAAGTGCTCTCATGAAAGCTAGTTTTTAAATGATTTCATGTCACAGGATTCAGAACAAATAAAGTACTTGGAAGAGTGCCTTGAACTAAGCACTCTATAAATATTAGCTATTACTATATCATGGCACAATAATATTGTAGCAGTCACCCCAAACCACGAAGAAATCACTATTTATTAAGTTAGAAGACTGTGTATGGCTGGGTTCAGCAGCTCATGCCTGTAATCCCAGCACTTTGGGAGGCTGAGGCAGGAGGATCACTTGAGGTCAGGAGTTCGAGACCAGCCTGGTCAGAAAAAGATGGTGAAACCCTGTCTCTACTAAAACTACAAAAATGAATGCGGTGGTGGGCGGTGCCTGTAGTCCCAGCTACGTGGGAGGCTGAGACTACAGCCTTGAGCCTGGTAGGTGGAGTTTGCAGTGATCCGAGATTGTACCACCGCACTCCAACCTGGGTGACAGAGCAAGACTCTCTCAGAAAAAAACAAAAACAAAAAAAACAGAAGTCAATGGAATTTACAGCAAAATTTTAAAATCTCTCTGAGCCTCAGTGGCTTTATCTATAAAGTGGGGGGTGGAAATACGTTTTCTGCCTGCCTTAAAGGATCTTATTGATAATACAAAAATAGTTTGTAAAACATAAAGTCCCATATAAAATCTCTGTTGAGACTAAATTATAAAAGCTAAATGATTATAACTGCTGTTTTTCAGACTATCCACATCTATGTCAGATGGCTAACATGTCAGAGAGATTTCAGGGCAGGGTGTAGGATGAGGAATTTCAGGTGCTTATGATGATATTGACTAGACCTTGTTTTGAGATCACAACAAGCTCTGGAATAGAGCTAAACAAACAACACAGTTTTCTTTGGTGTCCTCCGTGGATCCGCTTGAAGAACTAGTCTTCCTTCAAGATGTCGTCCACACGTCACCAACTCAGTACTCATGAAGTCATCCCTTCTGAGCCCACAGCGCCTCTTACAGGCCGGTAGCACAGAACGCAAGCCCCCATGTCTGCCATCTAAACTAGACTCCCAAGCCCTTTAAAGAAATGCCTTTTTGTTCGTTTGGTTGTTGATCTTTGCATTTTCAGGCCCCATCTTACCACTTGAAACATTGTAGACATGCAGTAAATCTTTCTCTTCTTTGAATGAATAAATAACCAAACAATGACAGAAACCCCAAACATTAGAAAATGCTTACTTTCCACCTCTCGAGAGCACCCCAGTGCCAGAAGGAGCAAATGGTTCAATTTGCCAAGACAATGGTAGAAAGATGTCGTTCCCACCCCCAACCAGTGATATCCTGAATATTGATCATGGATCATTAGCTAATACTTTGGGGTCAAGAAGGCACCCTGATTTCATGTTGAAGGTTGCACTAAATCTAAGATGCCCGAAATGAAAATATAATTTTCTCCTTTTCGTTGCATGACTGTTTGCCATATTTCATGAAGTCTATCCCCTTTAATGACTGCCAGTTTTCATCAACAATCAGTGGGAAACCTAGCAGAGATGCCCAGAGGAAGAAAGGAGAAGGGAAATTGAATTGCACACCGTGTTCTTTGCTCCAGGTATGCACACTTGAGTTTAAGGAAACTTGAGACAGAATTACTAAGAGGGAAAGGAAATCAAATGCATTTAGGAAGTCACAGTCCCTTACTGGTGCCAGAGAGGTTGTTGTTAATAGAAATGACTGAGAAGAGAAAAGGCCTAACTGTATTCAGGAAGTCAATGGGCCGAAGTCTCTGACTCGGTTGGGTGGAACTTTCGGGTTTGGTCTCTTGAATTTCCAGGATTCCTTGGCTCCTTCGGCCTTAAGTGACAACACTTCAGTTTGGTAAATACCGCTCACCTCCTACGGTGAATGCTTGTAGCAGAAAAGAGCAATTAACCAACCACAAACATTTCTGTGTCAGTCTGACTCCCTGGTGAGAAATGCAGAGCCTGTGGGATCCATCTGTTTTTAAAATGCCAAAACATGTCCATTAGTTAAGAACCACGGACGGATGGCCATAATCAAGGCTGACTCTCATACTTTAACACATTAGCAATTAGCTTTGGTTAAAGTAGAAATAGAAGCAACTGCCTTAACCAAGAGGCTATTTTTTTATTTAATTGTATTTTTTTGAGATGGAAACTCCAGGCTGGAGTGCGGTGGTGTGATCTCGGTTCACTGGAACCTCCACCTTCCAGGCTCAAGCAATTCTCTAGCCTCAACTTTCTGAGTACCTAGGGCTACAGGCACTCGCCACCAGGCCTGGCTAATTTTTGTATTTTTAGTAGAGATGGGGTTTCACCATGTTGACCAGGCTGGTCTCGAACTCCTGACCTCAAGTGATCCGCCCGCCTCTGCCTCTCAAAGTGCTGGGATTACAGGCATGAGCCACCATGCCCAGCTCATGAAGAAGCACATTAGCACAGTGGGTGCATGCATACAGACTTGACAGCAAGACAGATTGGGTTCAAATCCAAGGTTCCCCACGTGCTTACCATGTGCTCTTTGGCCAGTACTTCTGAGCCTCAGTTTTTTTCATCCTTAAAAAGGGTTTAATATATTCCTTATCCCATTACTGGACCTGTATCTAAGCAAAGATCTTTCTATTTCTTTCATTTCAATCTCAGATTCCCAGAAAGGGGGAAAGAGACACAGAGAGAGAGTTGGGATTTTAAAAATACATTTTTGGGGCCACAGCCCCCATTGAGAACCTGGTGGAATTACAGACACTATCCCTAGAAAATACACTTATTACATACATGCCGAATATCGCGCCCAGCTTCCAGACCTCTCCTCTGACAAAGCCCCACAGTTATTCATGGACCTCTGATTGGAAACCCTGGTTTGGATGATGGGACAAATGCAGCCAAAGCCTTGGGTTTTGTTTCCTTATGAGTCATTTCATTTCACAGAGAGGAAAGTCTGCTCTCCAGCCAAAGATGACATCAGTGACCCTGGCCAGCAAGCATGACTGTCAAGGAGCTGGAGAAGAGAGATGAAAAACTCAGGTCACTATCACACTCACTTTAAACGCAATTCAAAGCTCACCCCACTCCTGCCCCGAAAAGAGTGTTTCATCTCCCCATAGCCTCATAATTCTTTGACGGGATGAGGAAAGAAGTCTCCGGCTCCGCGATGTGATTCAGAATGACTTTGCAAGCCTCATGTTAATTTTTCAATCATCACCCTCTATAATGATGAAAAACATGGAAGCAAATGAAACACTCGATTGAAATGGTGATATTGAGTTCATACAACGAAACATTATGCAGGCTCAAAAATGATCATTTTGAGTCCTCAAAAGTGACCAAAAGTAGCAGTGGGAAAGATGCTTATGTTATGATGAAAGGAAAAGAGAATCCAATGTGTTATGCTCTTTATGATTCCAGCAATGAAAACCGTGCATCCGATAAATCAAGATGAGCAGCTCTTAGGTAAGAGTGTTCGGTTGGCAGCATTATTGATGGTTTGTATCTGTTTTCAACATTTTCTAGGGTATTATATAATTTTTATAGTTTAAAAGTCAGGAGAAAATTATACATCTGTGCAAAATCAGCCTGTTCTTCCAAGCGGCTGTGGCCAGCCTGCCCCTCTGAGCGACCCAGCTTTCTGTGGCTTCTCTGGTGATTAGGCTGAAGAGGCAGCTGGGTAGCTGCAGACTCACAGAACCCCCCCATCCCAGGCTTAGACAACCACAGAATCCAAGCTGGGTGAGTGGAAACAGTGGCAAGGGCACAGTCGCATCCCAGCGCCCACCCTGCTTCCTATCAGGCCCCATGCAGTCTGAGTGTGCTGCATGAAGACTGGCTCATGGAAGTAGGTGAGGCATTTCCATCTCTAAATCCATGAGAGCCTCTGATTTTTGGATTCATGTTACCCATGAATTGGCTGTAAGTCAGCCGTGAATGACCTGACCAGGGCAACAGCCCTATGGGTGGTAGGCAGCAAAGTCCCAGGGCTGCCATACCCCAGGCCTGGCTGGCTTCCTGCCGGCATTGGCTAATGCTGGAAACAGACATGGGGTCCCCATGACATCCCTATGGTTGCTGTGAGATTAGCTATTCCCATGGCCACCACTGAGAAAGCATTGCCAAGTTTCCTGCTGTGTAACTTGAGGAAGGGGTAGCAGCTTCAACAATCAGGTGGCTGCTGTGACCTGGTAAAGGGTCAGGGTCGGCATCTGAGTCATTGTTGTGATGCCTGCTAAGTTATGGCAGTGCCAGCTACACCAGCTCAAGGCCTGCTTGCTCCCCATGGGCTGGGCTGCTACCAACCTCCCTTGCCTGCAGCTGGGGGAAGTGATGAGTGGGAGGCACAGAGGGCCCCCAGCATTTCCTTTTCAAAGCTCTCAGTGAATGGGTGGGTGCTTCCTTCCAGCCCTCCACAGCTCCTCTGGCCTCTGCACAAGTGAGCTGCTCTCTAGTCTGATGGCCCCAAAGGGCAGGACCGGCCCCCATCTCAGTTGTATTTGGGTCGGAAGGACAGATGGGTGCACACAGCCAAAACTAGGGGCTGTCTGGTTTCTGCCCCGAGGCCCAGCATGGTGTCTGGCTTTCTGCATGTCTCCACAAGTAACGACTGACCAATGACAGTTCCAATGCTGGGTGACTCGAAGGCAGAGGGAATGCGGGAGAGGACTGACATGAAGGACCTTCTGGCCTAGGGTGGACAGAAGCAGAAAGCAAGGAAGATGTGAAAAGCCACGGGTTGGGGCTGGAGCTACTGCATGGACAGGAATGCGGCTCACCAGGAGGGGCCAAGAAGGTCCCACGGCTCCTCCACAGGGCCACGTCTTAGACAAACTTGCATCAGAACCTCCTAGTGGGGGAAAGCCATTCTGGGTCCCAGGTTTCCCGAGGCCTGCAGTCACCCAGTACATGCCCCGTGTGAGCACAGCTCGAGCTCACCATTCTTGGCTCTCGATCTCCCCTGAGTAGTTGTGTGTGTGTCTGCCAGCCACAGATGATTTCACAGCGTGTGCTTAGCCCTCGTGCCATGACTCTCTTCTCTTGCCCTAGCGGTGGCAGAGGCGGTGGTTAATGACGATGGGTGGAGGGTTTAGGGCACTGGCTCTGGAGTCAAACCGGCCCGAGCCTGTGCTTTCACTCTGGTGCTTCCAGCCCTGGGCATCGGGCATGTTCCTGACGACATCACGGGGCTGTTGTGCGGACGATGTGAATTTAGGGGTGAGAAGCACCCAAAGCCTGGTGGCAATCTACTTGACCAGCGTGCCTGATGAGCCACACAGAGCCACGGAAGGGCACACTGGAAGGCTGTCAACTCCACCCCTGATTAGCAGTGCTGGGCCCTGAAGCCCAGAGAGAGGAAGTCATCCAGCCAGATGGCCAGGCCAGTGCCCAGCTGTAGAAATGCTGGCTTGGGGAGAAAACTAGCTTGTCATGGGCTGGCCATCTTAGCAATCTCTTCGCTGCTCTCCTGGCCTCAGGTTCCCCCTCCGGTCCTAATCCAGGTTGCCATCCTGCCTAGCTGTCATCTGCACCCTCAGCCTGACCGATATTTGACACCCACTGAGCTTGATGTTGACATGGGCCCAGTAACCCCTGAACCCCCAAACCAGTCCACTGTGACTCTCTGATAGGTTTCTCCTAAATTCCAAGCACTTGGCCCCTCCATACCTGGACCTTTTATCTCCACTGGGTCGACGAAGCTCCTGTCTCTTCAAAGTTCTTTTAGAGCACTGACTTGCTTCTTCTAAAAGCTCCCCAAAGCCCTGCAGGGTGGGTGGTGTCTTCCTCTGCAGTTGGGATGGCCACCCCTGTCTTTCTTGGGGACCATGACAGGCCCTTCCCTTGGTAGGATCCATTAGTGACAGCTGCATGGTGGTCCAGGCCAGGCCCACTGCAAATCCAGGACCATTCCCAGGGGCAGGGTTTGCCATGGGAGGAAGGTAGGGCATTCTGTCTTATTCTTTTACAATCCCAGTCCATCGTCCTTCCAATTCTAACTAGTTGTCAAGCTGTCCATCCTCCCTAGCCTGCCTCAGTTTCCTTCCCCACTTCACTATTCTGGTGCCAAGGGTGTTGTTACTCTGCTCCTGGCTTTATAAAATCGCAATGTACATTTATACTCCATGCTGGAAAAAACATCAGCGTCACAAGCTCAGTGATGCTTACATGCTGCTCTGTCAGCAAATGGGACAGACCTGCTTTTCTGAGACTGTTCTTCCTTCTGTTTACTATTTTCTCTACCCAAACCTGAACCCATTTATGTTGGTTCTGGACCCACTGGCATGGGGAAGCAGAAAGAAAAACAAAAGAACTTTCCTGATTTAAGCCTGTGATGCAGATATGACTGACTGAGAGATCTTGTTGAGACAGTTTGGGCAGATGGGTTTCAAGTGGCCTCCCTGAGAGTCCCACCTTGGGGGGACCCAGAGTGGGCGGATGCATCCCTTGCCCTGGGATGTGGCCCAGATCTCTGAGAAGGGGCTCGGCCAGGGCCAGAGGCTGACATGACACATCCTAGCACCCCCTGCACGAAATGATGACAAGAGCAGAGAGGCCATCCCTGAATTCCTGAGACTCATGGGGCTCCCAGAACTTGGACCCAACCATGGAGAAAGGGGTGAACACCCTGAGCGGAGAAGTCAGTTTCCTCTCCCCAACAGGGATGTAGGTGTTACCAAACAGATGTTCTATTTTTGCACACCAAGCTGTGGACTGTGATTCACACTCAACATACGTAAATTCTCTCTGTCAATCATTCACCTAAGCCCACCCACACCCCTCCAGAGGCCAGAAATGCCTTCAAAAGAAGCCTAACCCAGCCTTCCAGCTTCCATGAAGCTAGTGTCATTGCCAACAATTGCAAAGGTTCAGCACATTCTGTCGTTTTGTTTTTTTTTTTTTCTAAAAAAATGATAAATGAGCCAAAAACATCTTCCTAAGTGTCTTCAGGCTGTGTGGCCTTGAGAAGGTGAAAGAGAATAAAGACATGAGACAAATTCTGCCCTGGCATTATCCTCCCCCAGTTCTGTAACCAGGACACAGAAGAGCTTCAAGCACATTCAAGGTCACCTTAAAGACACCCCATGATGTGGCAAAGAGACAGCTCCAGAGCCAGGCTGGTCACCATCTGTGTGACCTCAGGAAAGGCACTCAGATCTCCAGGTGTGCGTTGGATGAAGAGCCACGTGTACCTGGCAACTGGTCTGAAGCCTGTTCTACCATCTGCCTCCCTGTTGGGCCCAGTGCAGAAAGCGATTTGTCATGCCTGGCAGGGCCAGGGCCAGGGCAAGAGGTAGATGGGGAGAGGGCTCATTGGAGGCAGGGACATTAGGACTGGACTTCCAAGGATACATAGGCACTCTCTGAGGGAGATGGACATTTCAGGCAGGGAGTGGGGTTGTCAAAAGTTCTGAAGTGTCATGTGTGCCAGCGAGTCCTCAGCGACAGGACAGATGGGCCCAGCATTCCTGGAGAAGAAAGGAGACCCAGACTGTCCACTCCTTGGAGGCCTCGATGGGAGACTTGGCCCTTGTTCTCAAACGCAGAGGAGTTTATGGTGGTTTTGCCCTGGGGGATGATGTAGCCACATTTGAGTTTTAGAAAGACCTTGCCAGCCACACATGGAATGGACTGGAGTGGCTGCAGAGCGAGAGACGAGCTCCAAAGAGGCAGGACTATGCAGTCTAGAGGTGAGAGGTCCTGAACAAAAGCAGTGGAGCTTGGGAGCAAATTTGAGAAAGGAGAGAACAGGTGTTACTGCAATTTTGCCCTTACTTAGGGACACTGGCCAGAGGCTCCGGTTGGCTCTGCATTGAGATGTGAGTGTCCAGGCCACCCTCTGGCTTGGCAGGTCACCATGCTGGGCTCGGGGACAAGGGGTGGAGGGAATGGGTGCTATCTCCCTCCTCCAGGCCCATTCCAAGTAGAAAACACAGATCTCTTGCCACTGGACAACAGGAAACTGTATGGTAGAAGGAATAAAAGAACTCTGTGAAGGATGGTACCCCCAGCGACTCGATTTCTACAAAATAGATGAGGCTTGGGAATCTTTATGGCATACAAGTTATTTGTTTGCTTTTGTTGCAATGGTATTTGTCATGGTAGATGATTTTGCTGTTGTTTTTGGTAAGTGTGTAGGTGTACCTGTATAGGTACCTGTGTTCCTCTGTGTCTATGTATTTCTATGTGTCTATGTGTGTGTTCTTTGCATGTGTCTACATCTGTGTCTGTATTCATGTTTGTGTCTGCATGTGTCTGTGCATGTGTGTTTGTGTGTGCACATGCTCTATAGCAGTTACCCCCTTGCCTGATATATGGCCCCAGAGATGTCCTCTTTTTAGTCTTTCTTGTTGTGAAATCCTTGAAACAGAGTCCACATGGACCACTTAACCCAAACACCACATGCTAGAGAGCTCCAGGGTACCCAGCACTGAATATGCAAGCACCCTTCTGACATCTCATCTCAGGGATGGAGATGGGGGCACGCTTCTCAGTCACTTAGACTGTCCTCCAACAGCAAGTCACCATATTGGAGACATTTTTGAGCCCATGCTCTGTGGAGCCTGAGCTAGCAGTCCCTCCCACCTGCAATGAAGTAAAAGTATTTAGCCATGAAGATTCATAAAAGATCTTAAATGCACACCCCTGTGATGGCATCACACACACGGATAACCGGCTCCCGAAGGCCCCTGCTTCTCCCCGTTCGGATTTACGCCTTCAGTCAACGAAAGGAAGACGAAACATGAGTGGCCAATTTTCTCACACATAGGCAGTCCAAATGGCCTGACAGTCCGAAAATAAATCGGAGGAGGAGGGAGGGAGGAGGGTGGAGCCTCATCATGAGAGGGTGGCTTTATGGGCAGGCAGCAATTAGGGGAACCTGATTCGAAAACAGAAGGTTCCGTGCCGCCGAGATGGATGGTGTGGAGCCATTCCAAGCAACTGCAATGCATGCACGGCACGTGGCCCCCACTGCAATGAATGCACGGCACGTGGCCCCCACTGCAATGCATGCACGGCATGTGGCCCCCACTGCAATGAATGCACGGCATGTGGCCCCCACTGCAATGCATGCACGGCATGTGGCCCCCACTGCAATGAATGCACGGCATGTGGCCCCCACTGCAATGCATGCTTTCCCTCCTCCAGGGGCCTTGTAGAGAAAGGTTTGAAACCCTTCTCTTGGCCACAGAGGAGTGTGACTGTTGTGCAGGTGAATGGGATCTTTCTTTTGTCTTTTTTTTTTTTTTTGGAGATGGAATGTCACTCTGTTGCCAAGGCTGGAGTGCAATGGTGCAATCTCGGCCCACAGCAACCTCTGCCTCCCGGGTTCAAGTGGTTCTCCTACCTTAGCCTCCTGAGTAGCTGGGATTACAGCCAAGCCAGGACCCAAGCTCCAAAAAAGGCTGGGGAGATGCCAGTCCCAGGGTAGATCCCTTCATCTCCTGGCCAGGAGCCTCTCTTGGGGTAGTGTTGATGCCCACTTTCTAGTTCTCACAGGGCATTTGTCTTGGTGGCAACGTGGGGTGCAGGAGGCTGGGAAGATGCCCTTGACCAGCAGGGGAGGGAGCTGGCCAGGGGAGGGAGCTGGCCGCTTTCACTGTGAGCCTAGCGTGGCCAGCAGCCTCAGCAGAGGCGAGGGCCTGGCAGGAAAATGGGTAGTGTGACCGCTTCCATCCTTCACACCTGCACATAGGAAACCCCCAGCCTGGTGATCAAGAGAGCAAGTGTCTTCTGGCCAGTCTCAGCCCTCAGACCTTGCCAAGGAAGAGAACGTCTTCCTTGCACAGAGCCCTGGTCCACTGCAGGAAACTGCCTGGCCACGTGCTCACACCAATCCTGTGGCAAACGCCTCTCTGAAAGGGTCACCCTGCATGAAGCTTGGATGCCGGAAGAAGCAGAAAATAAAAAGCATCCTCCATCGACACAGGGGCAGGTGACAAAGCTGCATCCTCTCCCTTTGAGAGTTACCAGAATTCAATCCTTCCTGTACCGGCAGCCCCAGATCTTTCTCATCTGATGAAACTGGATAAAATCTATCAACGCTCTTTGTAGAAGAGTGCCCACCTACACACAAGCTCGTATCCAAAACCAGGAGCTGCCAGGCTGCCAGGAGACTCATCAGGAGCCCAGGGGCTGGAAGGTCAGAAGCAACTTAATCCATGAAGTGCAGAACATCAAATGTCCTTTTAGATGCTACGTGTGGCTGTGTGCTTCACACATACACAAACATTCTCTGCACCTGGACAACCTCCAGCATCAGGGCCTTCTACAGTTTTGCTCCCCAGCTGTGCCTTTACCTCCCCCTGGTCCTCTCTCGGCATCCCTGGTATCAAGGTGTGCAAAGAGGCCAGCAGAGAGTGGGGACGAGAAGGCACCCAAGAGGACACCCCTGTAGCACACGGTTGTGGAAAGCACCAGCCCTTTGGCGAGGGGGGGCTTCAGTTGGCAGCAGCTGAAGTATGCACATGACAGCCACGGGGAGAGGTTCTCTATCCAGGCCCCTAGGCCACTCCCCTTCCCCGCCACCAACCACAAAGCAGGGCCACCCACCTGGGCCCCCGCTGTCAGCCTCAGGACTCAGGAGAGCCTAGGAGGCAAGTTATTCTCCACTTGTTCCCGCTCAGCGAAGCCAGCTGCAGGCAGGACCCTGACCTGCAGTTTGCCCTCCAGACACTCTACCTCTCCACAAGTGACGCACGGGGGTCCAGCTCGTGTCCATGTGCAAGAGCCAATTGTTAAGTTCTCAGGAATTCTGTGAGCTGAATTATTCAAACCATTATGCAAGATTAAGGTATAAAAAATGATATGGGCCGGGCGTGGTGGTTCACGTCTGTAATCCCAGCACTTTGGGAGGCCGAGGTGGGTGGATCACTTGAGGTCGGGAGTTCAAGACCAGCCTGGCTGATTCTACTAAAGGTATAAAAATTAGTCAGGGGTAGTAGCAGGTGCCTGTAGTCCCAGCTACTTGGGAGGCTGAGGCAGGAGAATGGCTTGAACCCAGGAGGCAGAGGTTGCAGTGAGCCAAGATTGTGCCAGTGCACTCCAGCGTGGGCAACGGAGTAAGACTCCGTCTCAAAGGAAAGAAAGAAAAAGAAAAAAAAAACCTATATAAATTAAAATGATAAAAAAATCAATGTTAAATTATAAAAGATATAATTAAATGAATTCTATTAAAACAAAGGTTATAAAGACCTAAACCTCATCACTTCCTAATTATTTTTACCACATCTCAATAGTAACTGTGCTTTGAAGTCTTTAACTGACTGTGTCTGTAAGGCGGAAGCATTCCGTAGAGCTGTGCTACTGCATGTCTCTTCCCAAACCCAGGTCCACGCACATCATGTTGGCAACCTGAAATTGGCCCTGATGGGAGTATTTACACCACAGGAATAGGCAAATGTACAGATGGGCATTGATTTGTTTTGTGGATTTTCTATACTGAAAAGAGCATCTTGTCTGTAGCTAGAACACTGCAAGTAGCACAAACTTGAGGGAACTTTTATGAATATTAAAAACTCTGATCCAATTCGGCAAAGGAGCCGACCATGGCGCGAAGGCTTCAGGCCGCCCCACGTCGTCGTTGCTTCACTTTGATTTACTCCATAGCAGAAATGAACATCTCAGTGTTAGTGCCAACACTACACCTGATCATCCGCTGCAACCGCTGCTTGGCTGTGGCCACGCCAGCGGCGAAGTCACAAAAGCTTCCCGTGTTGCCTATGTGGTATTTATAAAAGGGATTATTGCATATTTTGTTATTGGTAAATTAAATGCTATACACGCTCCATATCAGTACATGTTATCATGAACTTAGGTATGTACATTGTTTCCCAGAAAGCTGGTTGTTAAATGCTTACTAGCACACCGTGCTCTTCATCAGCAAGATGCCTATCTTGACCTCACACTTCCCCACGGCACTGCCAGGTGCCAGGGAGCCCACCAGATAGACAGGCAGACACCACAAGTAGAAATGATTCCTTTCCATGCTAATGTGCAAAAATAAAGGAAAGGTTAGCCTTTCCTATAAAGCATCAAATAAAACCAAGAAAACGGGCTATTAGTTTTGAACCTATTTTCATGTGTAATACATTAAAAAGTATCATTTGATTTATTAAAATAAAATAATGAAATTTAAAGTATTATTTCGTTTCTTTTTTTTTTTTTTGACTCTGTCGCCCAAGCTGGAGTGCAGTGGTGTGATCTTGACTCACTGCAACCTCCACCTCCTGGGTTCAGGCAATTCTTCTGCCTTAGCCTTCTGAGTAGCTGGGACTAAAGGCATGTGCCACCATGCCCAGCTAACTTTTGTATTTTTAGTAGAGACAGGGTTTCACCATGTTGGCCAGGCTAGTCTCAAAGTCTTGACCTTAAGCAGTCCTCCTGCCTTGACCTCCCAAAGTGTTGGGATTGTAGGTGTGAACCACCTCAGCTGGCCAAAATGAAAATTATTATTTAATTTTATATAAAAAACCAACTACACCACAGAAATGGCAGGAATAAAAGAATCTTAAAGTGACTCCTGAGTAGCTGGGATTACAGGCACACATATACTCATGGTAGCTCATGCCTGTAATCCCAGCACTTCGGGAGGCCGAGGCAGGCCAATTGTTTGAGCTCAGGAATTCGAGACCAGCCTGGGCAAAATGGTGAAAACTCATCTCTGCAAAAAAAATATAGAAATTAGCCAGGCATGGTGGTGTATACCTATAGTCCCAACTGCTGAGGAGACTGAGGTGGGGGGGTTTCCTGAGCTGGGGAAGGGGAAGCTCCAGTGAGCCATGATTACACCACTGCACTCCAGCCTGGGAGACAGAGGAGACCCTATCTCAAACAAACAAACAGGCCAGGTACTGTGGCTCACACCTGTAACCCCAGCACTTTGGGAGGCCGAGGCGAGCAGATCACGTGAGGTCTGGAGTTTGAGACCAGCCTGGTCAGCATGATGAAATCCTGTCTCTATCAAAAAAATACAAAAATTACCTGGGCATGGTGACGCACGCCTATAGTCCTAATGACTCAGGAGGCGGATATGGGAGAATCGCTTGAACCCAGGAGGCAGACTGCAGAACCCCGGAGCCGAGATGAAACCACTGCACTCCAGCCTGGGCAACAGAGTGACACTGTGTCTCAAATAACAAACAACAAAACCCCCCAAAATCAATAGAAGGCGGAATGTCTGTAAAAATAGGCTATTTCTGTAACTATAATAGACTCACAGCTGCACATTTCAGTGTAGGTTGGCTCCCTCAGTGAACTCTCTGTTTTGTGCACAGATAGGGAACTAACCCTTAGTGAGCACGCACACTATATATCAGGCTCTTTCAAAATACTGTCCTGCTTGTATTTGTTTATTTATTCCTTTCCTAGTATTTCCAGAAAAGATTTGAGACCACTTATAAAAATATATACAACACACCAGAATAGAAAAAGAGACAAAGAAATTGGACCAAAGGGTAAGTTAGGGCAGAAAAAAAATTTGTGTACAAAGCTGGTGCACAGAAACACAGACCGTGACATGCTGGTACCCAGCTGCTGGTGGTTAGATGCAAATTGGGCTCTACGTGTCCTGGAGTCCAAAGTACAGAGAAGGAAATGATCAGTCTGAAGAGTCAGTGTCTGTAAGACATCCATTGCTCCAGAGGGGCATGCATTTCCCGGCTCTGGAGTCTGAGAGTCATCCTCCCAAGACACCTTCTACGGAAGTCCTGGGTAGAATGGTGAGCAGCTCAGTGTCCTCTCAGCAATAAATGCCACCATGAGTTTCCAACCTCTGTTTCTTATGCAGCCTTCAGCATAAGCCAAGGACAAACTACCGATGCCAAGAAAGGATGCCCAAGTCTGACTCAGGAAACGAGATTCTCTCAGCATCTCAAGCACTGCGAGATCCAGACACACAGCTCTTGGCCTGACTATCTTGAGACAGGGAAATCTCCCAAAATACAGTTATGCATTGCTTAACTACAGGATCTTTTCTGGAAAACGTCTCATTAGGTGATTTTGTTGTTGTGCGAACATCATATACAAAACTGAGATGGCAGAGCCTACCCCAGGCCTAGGCTGTGAGGCATAGCCCGTTGCTTCTAGCTACACACCTATACGGCATGTGACTGTGCTAAATACCACAGGCAACTGTAACACAATGGCAAATATTGCTGTCTGTAAATATAGGACAGGTGCAGTGAAAACGTAGTGTTGTAATCTTATGAGACCACCATCACATCTGCGGTCCGTAGCTGACCGAAATCTCGTTATGTGGCCCGCGACAGTCTAGGTTCATGTCTCTCAATCTTATTAAATTTACTTTCTCTTTTAGAAACAACAACACGCTCTCCTTTTCGAGACTTCAAAATGATTATTGTGCATAAAAGGAAATCAAAGAATTTATCACGTAAGATGTGTCTTTTTGAAAAACAAGGACCCCCTGGTGGTTCTGACGTTGAGAATTGAGTGCAGCCGATAAGAAACATGCGTGCTCCTCAGCTTCAACTCGCCTAAGAGTTAGGGCTTTGCAATTTAATTCTGACAGTACTGTGATATTACCGATGAACAAAGCAATAAGATGGAGAGGGTATAATTAACCCACCTAGATAGGTAAGGCTGCTAGTATACAGTGGGGTCAAACTATTGTCATCTCAGGAAGGTACACAGTGACTTGGTCACATTGCCAGGGCAGAACCTTGCGCTGGGGCCCTCTGGTTGACAAGGCCAGCCGTCTAACCACTACCCTGCAGGACAGGACTGCTCAGATGTGGCTGCTTTGTCTAACTTCTATGTCCAAGTCCTTTCTAACTCCTCATGTCCACAACATACTGAGGGAGAAAAGTAAAGTATACTTCCTAAATATTTGACTGGATGATTCCAAGTATTTTGGGGTTCACAGACCCCTTTGGGAATCTCATTAAAAATGTAAGTACCCACCTACATAAAAACTTGCTTAGAAGTTCAGGGAGCTCAGAGCACCAGGGAACTCCTCAGGAGTCCATGGACTCAATGCTCAGAATTCCATCTGTTAAGCACAGAACCTCAGATGCCCTTATAGACACCACATGGCACAGTGTGTTTCACACATACACAAACCTTCCCTGCACTTGAACGGCCTGAGTGTGGGAGACTTCTTATGTTTTGTATCCCAGGCATCTTGTTTGCCCCCGACTGGTCCAGGCTCAACATCCTAGGTACCAAAGTGTGCAAAGAGGCCAGTAGAGAGTGGTGATGAGAAGGCAGGCGAGACAACTTCCTTGAATGCAATGTGGGAAGCACCAGTGCTTTGATGAAGGGGTACCCACAAGCCCCACAGTGGACGAGGAGGAGCCTCCTCTATGTCTTAGGCTTGGGACCCCCATCCCGTAGTTCTGTTCAGTTCTCACATCTGTGCTTGGGGGTGGGTGCCACTGCTCCCATTTCACATTCCCAGCTGGTGGGTGCACAGCCAGGCAGACCTGGCTGAAAGGAAGCCCTAATGCTTTCCTCTATACCACACTGCCTTGCTGGAAGTGGAATGTGCCACAGGGCTCAGATGCCTCTTCTCTTTCTTCCAAGGGCCCCGTCAAAACCCCAGCATGCTGACGACACTGGAGGGCACCATGGTTAGGGATGGTTATTTAATTACCTTTGCTTTTCCTCTTTCAAGCTTTCATCCTCATGTCTTAACCTGAATTTTCATTCAAGGTTTTGCCCTTGTGTCTTTCACTCAAGAACCACTTTACCAGATACCCCCGGTGGGCCAGGCACTGTGCTGCTGGGTGCTGGGACCTAAAGGCACACATATAGGGCCTGTCCCTGACCTCAAGGAGCTCTGGTCCAGAGAGCCTGGCAGGCCTCAAACAAGAGCCCCGGGCATGTGCTGGTGGTTGCTGGGGACACACAAATGGGCTTGGGCACCGTGACTGGGAGGAGACATCCGCACTTGCCCAGGACGTCAGAGCAATTGAGAGTTGCCTACATGGGAAGGTGGGAAGGGGATTCAGACAAGCAGGAGCATGTCATGGAACATTCCAGAAATGTGAGGGCTGCTGTCACTGCTGCATACAGGCTGGCAGTGAGGTAGCAGATGTGACAGGAAAGGCACTTCAGGCCCATGGGTAATCACCACCTTTTAGCTGTGATTTTCCTGTAAGAGTTGTGTGATTTATTTCCATCTAAGTGTCTTGAGATTTCCATCTACATGCTCTCTTCCTGCAGCTTTATCATTCTTTCTTCCTTCTCACTTGCTTCAGAAGCTTTTCTCTAGTCAGGTGCAGC
Organism: Saguinus oedipus; assembly: GCA_031835075.1. Lineage (NCBI taxonomy): Eukaryota > Metazoa > Chordata > Mammalia > Primates > Cebidae > Saguinus > Saguinus oedipus. Next base: position 35,671,482 of record CM063182.1, on the reverse strand, counting down.
ATCACCTTTGAGCAGGGCTCACCTGTTCTGCTGGGCCTGCAAGCGGGGCCAGGTTTCTCTGTCTGGCTGTTACCGCTCCACACACGTGACCCCTGCAAGCAAGGGTGCTGGCCGCTGGTGGGCGCACAAGATCAGAGTCCTCAAACAGGAGCTGGCCCTTTGAGTCCCTGCTCTACGTCCTGGAGGCCAGTTTACTCTCGAGGAAGGGCTGCCCAGCCCAGCTCACAGCTGCTTGGCCGGCCAGATTCTGAGGGGCTGGTTGAGCCCAGAGGACAGCAGATTCCATCTGGCTGGAAAGCCGTACTCCCCCAGAGGCCCAGGTCCTCACTCCCTCCATTCTTGGCCTTCTGCTTCCTTCCTGGAGAGGAGTCAGGTCTGGGTAGCTGGGCCTGTGCTTGGGGTACCAGGAGCCTACACCACTGCAGTGAGCTTGGCTGGGCAGACAGTCCTGCAGTTCCTGATACAGAACAAAGGCTCAAAAATGCATGCTGGCCCAGCCGCAGTGGCTCATGCCTGCAATTCCAGCACTGTGGAGGCCAAGGTGGGAGGATGGCTTGAAGCCAGGGATTGGAGACCAGCCTGGGTAACAAGCAAGACCCATCTCTTCAAAAAATAAGATTTAAAAATGAGCCAGGCACAGCGGCATACGTGTGATCCCAGCTACTCAGGAGGCTGAGGTCGGAGGATCGCTTGAGCCCAGGAGGTCAGTGCTGCAGTAAGCTATGATCTCTTGCCACTGTACTCCAGCCTGGGCAACAGAGCAAAACCCCATCCCTGAAAAACAAACAAACAAAAAATACAAAAAACAACTCCCACAAAACCCATTGAACAACAACAACAACAACAAAAATCATCCACGAGAAATACCATGAAGAGAGGCAAATACAGAGCTATTCTAGAATAAGGTCGGGGCTGGGAAGGAGAATGATGGAAGATCAAACATGCAGAAGGCCCGCTATATTCCAGAATGTTCAAAGAGAGGGTGCGACTACCAGGCCACAAATGCCAGTTTTCCCAAGGATGCCCAGGATTTGGAACTTCTGCTCTGAGGAAGAATGAGTCTACTTTTTTAAAAAAATATTTTGCAATAATTTTAGATTTGGAGAAAAATTACAAAGACAGTCTGGAGAATTTCCACATGTCCTTCCACAGGTTCTTCTAATGTTAACACCTTACCTAACCATGGTACCTTTGCCAGAACTAAGGAGTAACTGTTACCCTAATATCAGCGAGACTCCAGGCCTTGTTTAGAGTTCATCTATTTTTCCACTCATGACCTTTGCAGTGTTGTTCTAGGATTCAATACAGGATGCAAATTCTGGGTTTGGGTGTCCTGACTGTCATGTCTCCTCTGATCTGTGGCACTTACCCTGTCTTTCTTTGTTTTCCATGACCTTGACTGTTTTTTGGTGTTTTTTTTTTTTTTTTTTTTGAGTCAGAGTTTCACTCTTGGTGCTGAGGCTGGAGTGCAGTGGTGCGATCTCAGCTCACTGCAACCTCTGCCTCCCGGGTAAAAACAATTCTCCTGCCTCAGCCTCCCGAGTAGCTGGGATTACAGGCATGCACCACCACACCCGGCTAATTTTTATATTTTTAGTAGAGACAGGGTTTCTCCATGTTGGTCAGGCTGGTCTCAAACTCCTGACCTCAGGTGATCCACCGGCCTCAGCCTCCCAAAGTGCTGGGATTACAGGCATGAACTACAGTACCCGCCCTGACCTTGACATTTTTGAAGGTGAAATCTGTTGTGGAACCTTGCCCAGTTTGGATGTGTCTGATACGTTCTCATGATTAGACTGGGGTTATGAGTTGATGGGGAGAACTGCACTGTTGTGGCAGGTCACAATAGCAGCCCAGCTGTCCCTGGGGATGCTAAGCTTGATCGCTTGGCAAAGCTGGCATCTGCAGGTTTCTCCACAACAGAGCAACCACTTCTCCCTTTCCATATCCTTAGTCCAGGCCTCACTCAAGGTGAGGGGAATTAAGTCTCCCTCTCCTGAGGGAGGAGGATCTGCGCATATCACGGCGAACTCTTCTCTGCTACTGCAAACACACGGTTCCTCAGTTCCTTGGTAACGTGGGTAGATGAGGGTGAACTTAATCTACCCACATTACAAGATAAGTGGAAAAGTTGGCAGAGCCTTACAATTTAAACAAATCCTTTCAAAATATGTGATCAGCTCTGCTTTCCTTTTCACAGTTGGTGTTTCCTGGCGAAACAGATCTCTTAACCAAGATCATTGTTAAATCAATTCAGTTGCCCCATCCCCGAATGCCTGAAAAATGGAACAACTTCATTCAGAAACAAACAAAATGAAAGCAACCACCAGTCATTTGCCTTGAGCCAGATGCTCCCTGCGTCTCCCGCTAACCATACACTCTACACAGACGATATCACCTCCTATCAAGAGGCCGAATGACTTGCACACAGTGCAGCGGTGGCCTGCATGTGTCCACCCAGTCCCCTTTCCACAGCCCACATCCCTTCTTTCCTCTGTGGCACATTCACTGCTTTTTCCAACTTCCAGAGCCCAAAAAGCAGAATCTACCCTGGATGGATAAATTTTTATAAATTAAAAATTCCCAAAACTGGAAACGCACAAACCACGGGACAATTGATTCATAGCAGAGGCAGAGATCCTATTCATGCCTCTTCCTCCGTCTGTAGCACCCACAGCAACGTCCCTGCATGCTGTCCCCACGACAGGCCTTAGAGCACCGTTTGCACAATTTAAAGGCAGACGATCAAGAACCCGGAAGATGAAGCCTCACCTTGGCAATACTTCAGTGGTGTTGCACCATAGCTCTTCAAATCCTGGCACCCTTACAGTGGAGCAGACTTCTGGCGACAACCAGCAGCTTCCAACACCATCCTAAAGCAAACGCCAGTCCCAGATGAGGTCTTCTCATCTCAATCAGTTTTCATGGCTGTGGCTTTCTGGCAGCAGACAGAGGTGGCAGCACCCCCCTGCAATCAGAGCCTCCCCAGCCCCCAGTGAGCAAGTGCAGCAGGGGCCCCGCCCTCCAGCCAAGCCCTGCTGAAGCTCCTGTGGGCTTCCTGGGCTTGGTTGGGGGGGCGGTCCCTCTGCTCCATGAAAACGCCTGAGGAACGACCATGAGCAGCTGCCCTTTCCCTGGCCCTGGGCCACATGGGTCACAATGCCCCTCTGTCACCAGAAAGTTTTCTCATGGGGTTTTGGTTTAGCAGCATGGCTGGTGTTTTTCCTGCACTGAGTCCGGCAGGGTTAGCAAACCTCCACACTGACTCTATAAGGTAATTTCCCTGCCGTGCGGACAGATGCTGCGGAGCTCAGGGAGAGGTCCTGGGCTCTGCCGTGTGCCATCTCTGCGCACCAGGGAAGCCCTTCTCTCAGCCTCACTGGTTTTGTGTTGTCTTTAAATGATGTTAATAATAGCTAGCACACAGGACATAATCAGCATTAAGTTGTAGAATGGGCATGAATGGTGGGCACAGAATTGGTGCTCGGTAAAAGCTAAGTCCTCATGTGTTTTATAGTTCCGTAGCCAGTAGTTGACCTAGATCTCTTCAGTGTTGGCAATTCACTTGGCTATGAAAACTCAGAGGAGGAGAGAACAAGAATAATGGAGGTGATGAGAGAAGGATCCCAACTTCTAGAGTGGGGAGTGGTGTCTGGAGAGGTGGGTGGCATCCTGGACACAGCAGTCAAGGGACCAACAGGGCCAAGAAGGCTTCTGAGATGATGTCAGTCTTGCTGGTCAGACCAGGCGTGGTGAGCCACTCACCAGTCAGCTGGTTCCTTTCCACCGGTGTCTTGATACTGGCTTCTCAGTGGGCTCTCTCTTCTTCCTTCGTGGTCTTGGATCCTTGAGAGTGGGTATGGGAGGCAGACAGGCCAGCTTCTACCGCACGGTCCAGAGTCTCAGTTTCCTCATGGAGTTCATTTCCTTGCAGCGGACTAAGACAATACTGAGTGTGAGTTACAGCTTTGACAGGTGCTCATGTCAACAGAAGCAGCAACACAGAGTTCTGGGGTTTTAAGACACTGTGGAAATAATCTGTTTCACTTCCCCGGGGTTTTTGTGAGAATAAATGGATTCATGCATCAAAAGCACCTATTACCATATTTAGCACATACTAGACTCCACATACCTGGAAGCTGATGTGAATGTGGCTAACTGCTTTAAGTCCCAGATCTGATCTTCTCTGCGAGGTAGCAAAGGGCTCAGACCAGTGTCCAGAACCCTGGGCCTGCTCGGTCCGTGGCAGCTCCCGTTAATTTACTCTTACATTCACCTCCTGATACCTACTACGCAGACCCGACCATGGAACACAAGTCGAAAGAGTTCCAAACTCTGTGAGCTTCTGATTTAACAAGTGACTGATTTGAGATGAGATGACTCAGTCTTCCTACTTCAATTAAATTAACGCAGCACAGTTTTCTGAACACCTGCTCTGTGGTAAGCACCCGCCGGAGGCTGGAGATACCAATGTAGCTACGCTCCATCCTCCTCTGAGGGTCTCAGCCCAAGGAGCTTGGGGAAGGGGCCTGGTAAGCAGATCACTACAGTGGAGAATGGTAGGTGCAGCCACTGAGTCCTCAATGGGGCACAGTGCTAGACCAGAGGCAGGGGCAAAATTCTATCAGGGGTCACTGGGGGAAGCTGCCAAGGAGATGGTTTTGAACATGATTCATGACTAAGACTCCTACAGACTCTCAGAGACAGATCCCTGGGCTGAGTCTTTTGCTGAACCAGGATGTTGTGATGTTGCTTGAACCAATTCTAACATTTTGTAAGTGGGGCCTAAATAGATGCTTTTGGACAACTATAATATACTTGACTTCAGGGAATAGAGAATATAGTGGGGAGCAAGAAATCCAGCTTCCTACAAAGAAAATCCATTTTCCGTCTACCCAAGGTTAGAGTGAGAGGGGATGTGAGAATCTGCAGGGAGGTATGCTGGCCCTTAAGTGATCCAGGATAAAACATTACCTTTCTGTCCACCCCAGCAGACAGAGGTTGTAAAATAATAACACACACACACACACACACACACACACACACACACACACACACACACACACACGCTCACTCACTATCTCTCTCTCTCTCAAAGGATTCCAGCAGCCACTCAGAAAGAAAACAAGGAAATGACTTTGCTCATGGGTTCCAGATGTCTGAGCAGAAGTGAAAGTTAATTTCAGCCATTTTCACCCTCACAGTCACAGGCCCATGAGAAAGGCAGAGGAGAAGTCGGGAAAGGACCCTGGGGAGAAGATGGGAACAGTGAGACGTGTTAGGGTAGGCTTGGGGAATCCTTTGTTAGATACTTTTTTAGAAAACCTCAAAGAGGTTTTCCCAAGGCTGGACTAAGACTAGACCCCAGCTCTGAAACGCCCAGTTCAGCGTTCAGCATCACTGGTTCTCCCATTTATTTTTGTACATTTGAGGTGACTTATGCAAAATTCAGCTCTCCTTCCATGTGCCTACGCCGGCCTCCTAATGTCAGCACATCTCTGATCCAAGTCAAAAGCTGTGGGCAATAAAGTATTGAAGTGGAAGAAACATGAAACCAATCCAGTCCAAGATTCACCTTGGAAGGGTCTAAAAAGTTGGCCAATTTTCTTTTGAAAAAAAGCAGCTATAAAACTAGACAAAATTGTCAAAAACAACAATTTCTGGGTACTGGAAAATGACCCAAAACAGACAACAAACTGATAAGTGTTTAATCTTAAAAAGCTGCTCCTTTTTCTGTTCTTGTGTCAGTTTGCTGAGAATGATAGGTTGGTGAGAAAAATGAGAACACATGGACACAGAGAGGCGGTCTACTATACACTGGGGTCTATTGGGGAGAATGGGGGAGGGACAGCAGGGGGGTTGGGGAGGGATAGCCTGGGGATGAATGCCAAGTGTGGGTGAGGGGGAGGAAGGCAGCAAAACACACTGTCATGTGTGTACCTATGCAACTATCTTGCACGTTCTGCACATGTACCCCAAAACCTATAATGCAATAAAAATTAAAAAAAAAAAAAAAAAGCTGCTCCTGCTTCAGAATGGCCACAAGGCTGCGGACATCTTTCCTGAAGCTCCCCAGCCCCTGGCCTGAGTGAGGAAAAGCACAGGTTACCTAATGGGAAGGGTGGGCTTGGTTCAAGGCCTGTCATTGAAAACCAGTAGCTAGGACAGGCATGGTAGCTGACGCCTGTAATCCCAACACTCTGGGAGGCTGAGGTGGGTAGATCACTTGGGGTCAGGAGTTTGAGACCAGCCTGGACAACATGGTGAAACTCCATCTCTACTAAAAATACAAAAATCAGCTGGGCGTGGTGGTGGGCCCCTGTAGTCCTAGGTACGCAGGAGGCTGAGGCACAAAAATCACTTAAACCCAGGAGGCAGAGGTTGCAGTGAGCCAAGATTGCACCACTGCACTCCAGCTTGGGTGACAGAGCAAGACTCCATCTCAAAAATAAATTAAAAAATAAAGAAAAAGAAAACCAGTAGCTACACCAGCAGAAGGTGGTAGATTTGGTCTGAAATGGGGCGATGAGAACCTGTAGTTTTGTGAGTTAAAGTTCATGGAATCAGTCCTGCAGAATCAGAAAGTAAAACTCTGCGGCTTTACTGACTTGAGATGATAGCGTTTGTTCATGGTAGACAGAAGATCAGCCAGGACTGTGATGAGGAGAACCTGGAAGTAAGCAAGCCATGAGGGGGCTGAGACAATAGACTCCCTGCACATCTCTGACTGGGAAGAAACCACAAAAAAAGGGGCAGCAAAAAGTGAGAGCCAAGGGAGACCTGAGGATGTGCAAAAAATTTTTTGTTTGGTTTAAAATTTGTTTTTATGTATTTAGGGGTTACAAGCGCATGTTTCTTACATGGATATACTGCATTGTGGTGAAGTCTGGGCTTTTAGTGTACCCATCACCTAAATTGTAGGCATTGTACCCAATAGGTAGTTTGTCTGTTTTTTTTTCTTTGAAACAGGGTCTCACTCTCTTCCCCCAAGGTGGAGTGCAGTAGTGTGATCATATCTTGTTACAGCCTTGACCTCCGGGGCTCCAGTGATCCTCTTACCTCAGCCTCCCAAGTAGCTGGGACCACAGACACGTGCCACCACACCCAGCTAGTGTTTTATATTTTTTGAAGAGACAAGGTTTTGCCATGTTGCTCCAACAGGTAGTTTTTCAACTCTGACCCCCATCTCACCCTCCCACCTTGTACAAGGACTTATACATGTGAATGTGTTTCTCCAGCTACATGCAGCTCTGGCAGCAGAGGGTGGGAGGCTTAGTTATTCAAGGTATCTGATCATAACTTCCATCCAAATAATTGTCTCATCATTATATAATATAGGAATAGAGGACACCCTTAGAGAGCCAGACTGAAAAACAAAACAAAAAAAATGCTATAATAAAATCTACACCATAGTTTCAGTGGCTGCACACCATGGAGGAGATTAATTCTGCAATTTAAGTCCAGAAAAGTTACTAAAATAAAGAACCAACAACTTTTAGGAAAGTGAATGGAATCTAGAATCACTCAATGTCCAGTTTTCAACCAGAAATTACTAGACATGCAATGAAACAGGAAAGTATAACCAGAAAAAACAAAACAGTCAGTAGATTCAGATAGGGCTTCAAAGCACTTGTTATAGCTGTGCTCAAGGAATTAAAAAAAAATGTTCAAAGAATTAAAGAAACTTATGTTAACAACGAACCAATGATAGTTTCAATAGATAATGGAAATTACAAAAAAATAGAATCAAATGGGATTTCTACAACTGAAAATTACAAATATTTACTACATGGATTCAAGAGCAGATCTGAGATGGCAGAAGAAAGAAGCTTTACATTTGAAGATAGAGCAGAAGTTATGTAATCCAAAGAACAGAGAGTGAAAATTTAAGAAAAATGAACAGACCCTTAAAGACCTGTCAGATAATACAAAGTGTTCAAACACAAATGTAATAGGAGTCTCAAAAAAATATGAAAGAGAAAGAGGCACAGAACAATTATTTTTTTAAAAAAAAGCTGAAAATTCTCCATGTGAGTGAATACCATTAACTTAGAGAGTCAAGAAACTGAATAAACCCAAAGTTAAAAAAAAAACAAAACAAACAAACAAACAAAAAACATAAAGAGACATCATAGTCAAAATGCCAACCCAAAGAAAGGAGATAACATTGTAAGCAGTAGGAGAAAGAGAAGGAAACAGAGATACATCACATTCAAGACCACACGATTGATGGTTGATTTCTCAACAGAAACAATGGTAACTTGAAGGTGGTGGAATGATATTTTTAAACTGCTGAAAGAATAATAAAAACAAGAACAAGGACTTTTACCTACAGCTTTACTATTTGATAAAACTATCCTTCAAAAATAGAGGTAAAATAAATATTTTTCCAGATAAACAAAACAGAGAATTTGGTTCCGTTGGACTTATACTATAAGAAAAATTAAAGGCAGTCCTTCAAAATGAAAGAAAATAATATCAGATAGTAATCCAGTTCACACAAAAAAAGAAGAGCTCTGGAATAGTGAGCATGTAGGTAAAGTGAAAATACAGAATATAGTAATTAAAATACAAAATATATATGTATACATTACTTTTTCTTCTCTTAACTTTAAAACACACACACAATTGTTTAAATCAGAAATTGTAATGCCACACTGTGGGTTTATGACACCGTATGGTATTATGCATATAAATTCAATATACAGGACAATAACAGCACAGAGGATGGAGGGTGAGAAATGATGCTGTAATTGTGCAAAGTTTTTATTTTTCACCAAAAAAGTAAATCAGTATGAATTTAAAGTAGATTATGATAAACTGAAGATGCATATTATAGTCCCTGGAGCAACCACTAAAGAAAAAAGATGCAAAGAAACAGAGTTAAAAAAAATAAGCAGAAGAATTTAAATGGTATACTAAAAATATTTTAATATAAAAGTAATTGGCCAAGCACAGTGGCTCATACCTGTAATCCCAGCACTTTGGGAGGCCAGCATGGGAGGATTGCTTGAGCCAGGAGTTCAAGACCAGCCTGGGCAACACAGCAAAACCCTGTCTCTACAAAAAATACAAAAATTAGTCAGGTGTGGTGGCATGCACCTATGGTTCTAGCTACTTAGGTGGTTGAGATGGAAAGATAGCTTAAGCCCGGGAGGTAGAAGTAGCAGTGAGCCATGATTGTGCCACCATACTCCAGCCTGAGTGACACAGTGAGACTGTATCTCAAAAGTAAATTAAAAAATAAAATAATAAAAGTAGTAAATTAAAGAATAGCAGAGGAGGTCAAGTGTGGTGGCTCATGTCTGTAATACCAGCACTTTGAGAGGCCAAGGCGGGCCAATCACAAGATCAGGAGTTCGAGACCAGCCTGGCCAACACAGTGAAACCCTGTCTCTACTAAAAATATAAAAATTAGCCGGGCATGGTTGCAGGCTTCTGTAATCCCAGCTACTTGGGAGGCGGAGGCAGGAGAATTCTAATTCCAAATCCAAACATGAAAAACTTTATTAAATTTAAAAGAATTAAACACTCCAATCAAAATGCAAAGACTGTTAGACTGAAAAGAAAGCAAGACCCAACTCTATGCTGGCTAGAAAATAAACTTTAAATTCAAAGACACAAACAGACTAAAAGTAAAAGGATGCAAAAAAAATACATACCATGTGAACAACACATAGATTCAACTGGAGTGCCTATATTAATATCAGATAAAATAGACTTTAAGAGAGGACACATTACTGGGAAAAAAAGGTGACTTCATAATAAGGAAAGAGCAAGCAATAGCCAGAGATGTCAAAATTATGTGCATGTACCTTTTTAAAAAGCCCTAGAAATACCATTTGACCTAGCAATCCCATTACTGGGTATAAACCCAAAGAACTATAAAGTATTCTATTCTAAAGACACATGCACATGTATATTTATTGCAGCACTGTTCACAATAGCAAAGACTTGGAACCAACCCAAATGTCCATCACTGATAGACTGGACAAAGAAAATATAGCATATATACACCATGGAATACTATGCAGCCATAAAAAAGGATGAATTCATGTCCTTTGCAGGGACATGGATGAAGCTAGAAACACCACCATTCTCAGCAAACTAATACAAGAACAGAAAACCAAACACCGCAAGTTCTCACTCATAAGTGGGAGTTGAACAATGAGAACACATGGACACAGGGAGGGGATTATCACACACCAAGGCCTGTTGGGGGGTAGGAGCTAGGGGAGGGATAGCATTAGGAGAAATACCTAATATAGATGATGGGGTGACGGATGCAACCAACCACCGCGGCACATGTATACCTATGTAACAAACCTTCACGTTCTGCACATGTACCCCAGAACTTAAAGTACAATTTAAAAAAGACAAAAAAGCCCTAAAACATGTAAAGCAAAACCTGACTGATTTAAAAGCTCAATACACAATATACCAATTATAGTTGAAGATTTTGATATTTTCTTTCAGTAATTGATACAAGTGGAGAGAAAGTCAGAAAGGATAAAACAGAATGGAAGAACATTATCAAACAACTTGATTAAACTGACATAAACAAGCGATCCACCCAGAATATCCATTATTTTCAAGCTTACATAAAACATCACCAGGATAGACCCTACGTAATCCATAGGGTATTAAAGCAAGTCTCAATGACTGTAAAAGGAATAAAATTATACAAAGTATATTCTCTAACAGTAATGGAATTAAATTAGACATCAGTAACAGAAATAATTGTGGTAAATTTATTTGGTGTAAATTAAACAACACACTTCTAAATAACCCCAGTCAAAGAAGAAATTCAGTGAAAAATTAAGAAATATATTGACCTGAATCAAAATGAAAGTGTGACACATAAAATTTAATGGCAGCACCTAAAAAAAATACTTAGAGGGAAATTTATAGCTATAAATATTAATATTAGAAAAAATGCAAGGTTGGCCTACAATCACTGAAAAGGAACAAATGAAACACAATATAAGAAAGTAAGTTAATAAATTATAGCGGAAATCAGTGAAATAAAAGACAAAGAAAAGAGAAATTGGTGAAACCAAAGATGGGTTTGATAAATCTACCTGTCAACAAAGTAAAGATTTTATTTTCGTCACAGAATCTCCAGAGGCTTCAGGAATTAGAAGTGAGGGTAAGTTTTCACTTCTCTTTCTCTTCTTATGGAATTCACAGAATGTGTTTTCTGGCTCACTTGATGCTATGCCATAAATCTCACCGGATTTCTTTAATTTTTAAAATCCTTTTTCACACCTCTGACTGTAATTTCAAATGGACTTGTCTTTGAGTTAAATGAGTCTTCTGCTCAGTTCTGCTGTTGAAGCTCTCTACAGCATTTTTCATTTCATTGATTGTATCCTGCAACTCCAGAATTTCTACTTGGTTCTTTTTTTTTTTTTTTTTTTCATGCTTTCTAGTTCCTGAATATCTCCTTTTGTTCATGTACTATTTCCCTGTGTTCAGGAACTCTGTTTTCTTGTAACTAACTGAGTTTCTTTAAAATTATATTTTGAATGCTTTGTCAGGAAATTCATAGATCTCAATTTTGGGGGGTTATTTACTAGAAATTTATTATATTCATTTGTTGCTGTCATGTTTCCTTGATTTTTTGTGTATCTTGAAGCCTTGCCTTGGTGCCTTCACATAAAGGAGCAGCCACCTCTTCCAGACTTTAAAATCAGCTTTGGTAGGGAAAGGCCTTTACCTAGGGGTGGGCACAATGACACTGGTTGGAAAGGGTGTGAGCAGTGCTGGGTTCAGCACAAGGTCCTGGGATGCTGCCATTTCTGGGTACATGTGGTGATGCCAGGTCTGGCCAGTGGGCACATGGCCACCATTAGTGATGGGTCTGATTGGTAGGTACACATACAATGGGATGTGGTGTAAGAATGCACATGGTGGTGACTCCAGCCCTGGGGGAGGCATAGTGGTGACTCAGGTCCCAGGAAAGGAGCAATGGCGGCTCTGGCTCTGGAGGGGCACAGTGCTATGGACTTTGGGCAGCTCTGTGAGCTAGGATCGGCATTGGTGAAGACTGTGTGGTACTCACTGCCTGTGGCAGCAGTAAGGTCTGTTAGTGTCCTCAATTGTAAAGGCTTCCAGGATACTTCTGCTATCCTTTTTTCCCATTGGAGGAAGCCGTGACCAAGGGCGTACCTCTTGGCATTGAGCTGTGCCAGCCTGGGATTGGGGTGATGCAAATGAAATGCTTTCAGCAGTTTTCTACATGGCTGTCTTCTGTCATTGCAATCCACTGGGGTGTTGCAGCTTTCTAATTACACTTTGGAGTTCTCTCAGAGCCATTTTCATACATGAGTAGTTTGTTAAACCATCGTTTTCATGGATGAACAGGGGTGGGACTGCCTAGTCTGCCATTTTGCTGATACCACTTCGCCTCTATTTCATTTTCTAAAGTTGGTTTTGACCAACTAAGCTGGTTTTCACTACCACTCAGGGATCAAGCCTCACAGAGAAAAACACAAAAACAAATCCCCCAAAACCACTGGTGTGGAGTGTTCAGAAGGAACTTTTCTCTAGCCTAAGAAGCAACTGACTCCAGCAGGATGAGCACTTTACCATCCTGTATCTCAAAGTTGAAATTTTAGTTGCATAAACTTACCAGCTGTGAGATTTTAGCTGTGCCACTTCACCACTGAGCCTCAGTTTTCTCATCTCCAAAACTAAGATTACAAGAGTTCTTAGAATTCTTGTGAGAGCAGGCTGTAAAGTGCCTGGCCCTCAGAAGGCACTCAGAAAATGTTCATTACCTTTTCTTTTAAATCAGGAGTATGATGCCCGAACAGTGTGGATCTTTACATGTGGTCCTCATGTGTCTCTGAAAAAGTTTTGTGGTTAACACCTTGGAGTCTAGAGCAAGACTCTGTGGGCTTGAACCTTGCCACAGACATTTGACAGCTCCAAGAACTGGAAAAGTTGCCCAATTTATCTGCGGTTAGTTTCCTTGCCTTAAAATGGAGATAGTAATGATACCAATTTCTTTATGAGGATTCAACAAGCTGAAGTATACAAAGCATTTCCAATAGTTCCTAACATACCAGGCATTTACTATCATCACTGTAGCCATGTTGACTAGACACTTGAAATGAATGACAGTCCGGAGGGAACCAAGGCTCCCTGACCCTTAACTGAGGCAAGGGAGGGACTCAGTGATTTTTCTTTCTTTGTCTTTTATCTTTCCTTCCCTTCCTCCCTCCTTTCTTTCTTTCTTTCTCTCTCTCTTTCTTTTCTTTTCTTTCTTTCCTTCTCTCTCTCTCTCTTTCTTTATTTCTCTGTCTGTATGTCCATCTGTCTTGTCTCTTTTTTCCCCCAAGTCTCACTCTGTTGCCCAGGCTCATCGCAGCCTTGACTTCCAGGCTCAAGTGACCTTCTCACCTCAGCCTCCCAAGTAGTTGGGGCTACAGGTGCATATTACTTTTCCCCAGCTGCTTTTTAAAAACTTTTTGTAGAGACAGGGTCTCATCATGTTGCCCAGGCTAGAAACTCAGTTATTTCAGAAGTCCTCCTAAAGTCTCTATTCTGCACACTTGAAATTCTGTGGATAGAGTTTGTTATGAAGGGCATTGCGTTTCCCTAAAATTCGTATGTCAAAGGTCTGACCCTCAGTACCTCAGAATGACTAGACATCGGGCTAGAGCCCTAACAGGGTGATTACATTAAACTGAGTTCATTCAGGAGGGCCTGTGTCCAATCCGGTGTCCTTACAAGACGAGGAAGCACACAGAGACACCAGGGATGTGTGTGCACAGAGGAGACATGGTGTGAGAACACAAGGAGAAGACAGCTGTCTGCAAGTCAAGGAGAGAGGCCTCGGAAGGAACCAAACCAGCAGGCACATTGATCGTGGACTTCCACCCTCTGGAACTGTGAGACAATAACCTTCTTTTGTTTAAGCCACCCCGTCTGGTGGCATTTTGTTATGACAGCCCGAGCAGACTGATTCTGAGTTTCACAGACAGCCACAGGCTGGCTATTTACGCTGACCACCTACCCTCTGAGACCGTGGACATAATAGTTTGGGGCAATCTGTAGAAGACCGTGGGTGCTGTTTTTAGTTTTGCCTCAGTGTTTTGTTTTGCTGTTGTGTTTAATCTACCTTTCAAAATTCCCTGACTCCCTTCCTCTGGTAAGAAAGTGCTCCCTGCAACGACCTGGTGCCTGCTGATTACAATGTCCCACTTCTCTGATGACAGGCATTGCTTCATGGAGTGGTTTCGTGGCCCCTACAGCCATTCGGGGGATTGCCATGAAGAAAAGAGTCATAACAGCTAACACTGATTGCACCCCGACTATGACCACCTCCTGTTTGAATTTCCTTTCAGGTGTGAACTCCTCTAGTTCTCACACAACTCTGCGAGATACTGTAGTTTCTTTTACTGTTCCCTGAGAGGTTAAGCAAGTGGTCCAAAATCACAAGGTTAGTGAAAGGCTGAGCCAGGGCAGCAACCCAGAGAGCCCTGCCTCACGGCCCACACCCTCTGTGGAGTCAGTAAGCTCCAGCTGCTGGGTGTTTTCCCAACAACATGGAGAAGGCCTTTGTGTAGTCATGGACAAAGAGACTGGGTGGTCTGGGGTGACAGCACTGGGAGAGCGAGGCAGCAGATCCGTCCTGTTTGATCACGCCCTCCATGGAGTGATGCTGACGTCCTTTACTCTGCTTTCTAGAGGAAGCCACTGGCCTCATTTGGCAGCACTGAGATGGGGCTGGGCTATGAGAACCCATCAAAGTCCCTGAAGATGAGCTGTGCCCTCCAAGGGCCCTTGGACAGGTCAGGACTCACCCGCTCACCTGCAGAGATCCCAGGCCCTGTCCTGAGATAAAGATCCTGATAGGGTTTGGTTCTGTGTTGCCACCCAAATTTCACATCTAATTGTCATCCCCAGGGTTGGAGGTGGGGCCTGGTGGGAGGTGATTGGATCCTGGGGCAGATACCCCGTCATGATAGTAAGTGGGTTTCCTGAGATCTAGTTTAAAAGCGTGTAGCACCTTCCCGGCTCTTTATTCCTCCTGTTTCCACCATGTAAGACGTGCCTACTTCCCCTTTTGCTTTCCGCCATGATTCTAAGTTTCCTGAGGCTTCCCCAGCCAGGCTTCCTGTACAACCTGTGGAATCTTGTGCCAATTAAATCTCTTTTCTTTATAAGTTACCTGGTCTCAGGTATTTCTTTATAGAAGCATGAGAAAGGATTAATACAGAACCCAACTCAGCCAATAACCTGGAGGCTTCTCTACTGAAATCCTGCCCTGTTAAATTGCAGTTGGAGACAGCAGTCATCACCAGACAGAGTGACTGTGTGTGTGAACAGTGAGCTGGTCTAATATAGAGCAAGGCACAGGTGCTCACTAGGGGTCCTGATTGTTTGGATCCCATTGTCACTTGGGGACAATGGAGTTCATCTCTGTGTATCTGGGGGTGGCTATGATGTTTCTTTATGCCAGAGTTCGTTAACCCTGGCTGTATCACCAGAACCCACACCTCTCATTTTCAAGCCCTGATGTAAGTGTGAGATCTACCATGTGGAATCTTGGGGGCACCCATCCCAGGAGCCGACACCCTATGTTGTCTTCCAAAGCTCCCTCAGGGAAAGAAGCCCTCCCTGCCCGAGGAGCTCCCATATCAAGCTATTCAGAGGCCTCCAGAGGTTTCTGAACTATTCCAAGCTGGGCCCCACTCTAGAACCCCGGGAATGTCGTCAATAGTGCCTGTGCATTGGAACATTGCTCTCTTGCTGCTACATAGCAGTGTCCCCTCAAAAAAAAAAAAAAAAGGAAGGCAGAAATGCCCTATCAGAAAATAAGATGCCCAGTGTGGCTGAGCTCTTGGAAAAAGTGCACTGGCTAATTTCCTACCTGTCAGCTAACTGGAGCCAGCCCCTGGGCCTAGGACTTAGGTGCAGATTTTGTGCAGAGAGCTAGGAATGGCCCCAGAGCCACCTGCAGGGGAAGCTCAGGGCCAGCACAGGCTCAGGTTTGAGGTGCTGGGGCAGAGAGGAGTGTGAGAGGATTTGAGAGGGAATAGAGAAGCGGGAAGATAGTAAAGAGCACTAGAGCCCTGCAGCCACGCCTTTGGTAGCCCCTCACCACGTGTGAGTCCCTGTGTTGGCTGTAGCTCTGCATCAGGCCTCCCAAACAGGTGCCTACCTGTCTACATCACATCTCCACTTGGTGTCACCTGGGTGTCAACTTAGGGCTTCAGACTTAACGTGTCCAAGACCAAGCCCTCGATTTTTCCTCTTAGTCCCACTTCTTCCCCAGTTCAATGACTCCACAGCATCAGTGACTATGTTGCTCAATCCTGAAAGCCTGGTGGTCATCATCCTCATGGCTCGGTTTCCCCAGTCTGCTAATCCTAAGGGTTCTACCTCCTCCATTATCTGCAGTCTGTCCACTTTCCCCATCTCTGCTGCTATCAGCCAGGATGAGGCATCAGTTACCTGTACAATCGCCTTCTCTGATCACCTTTAACTCTCGTGCCCCCAGTACTCTCCCCAGTCACCCTATTTTGTTTTCTTAATGATATTTATCAAGACCTAAAGGTGCCTGGTACATTGGTGATCTGATTGCTATTGCCTTGCTGTTCTTTACTGCCACTGTACCTCCAGCAACCTCCAACACTCCTTAGCTCATTAAAGGTGCTTGGTCATAATTACTGAGTGATTGAAGGGATTCTCACACATGGCCTTATTCTCCCCATTTTACAGGGTTAGAAGGAAAGAGATTTGCTCAGGGCTGCAGTCCAGTGAGGAGTGACACCCAGACCAGATCCCAGGTCTCCTGACCCGCAGTCCAGTCCTCACTTCTCTCCAACACTTGGCCTTTTAGAAAACATTCCCCAGACTTCCAGACCACAATCTCACTAATGACTGGTTTGAGCTGACAGCAGATGTTCTGGGAACATCAACCCCTGAAGGCTGAGCTGCCACATATCAAACTTTCTCAGTGACTTCAATAATATAAATGCCAACATTTATAGCTCAGAAACTCCAGGCCATTCCAAGACCCCTCAAGGGGCCACCCCACCCTGGCCAGGCCCACCCTGGTGAGTCACGGCTGAGTTCAGAGAAGCTCTTTTAGGCCCGAATGTCCAGGAGAGTCCTTGCCTCACCCAGGGCAGCAGCAGAAGCTGAGGCCAAGCCAGCATCAGTCGATGGACACAAACCAAGCCCCAGGAGCAGGAGGGTGTGGCTGGAGCTGGGGTGGCTGTGGAGGTGAGGTAGCTGCAGATGTTGGCAAGGGTTGGGGGGTTCTCTCTGGGGAGGTGGAAGAGGTTCTGGATGGGACAAAGAAGCTTGGAGGCCCCCAGAAGACCTTGAAACCTCATAACTCACTGGGGTGAGGCCCCAAATAGCTCCCACAACTACCTGAAATGCTTCACTTTAACTTTCCATTCACAGAGTACCTTGCTACGTTGTTCTGAAAAAACACTGCACAACTATGATACACCAAATAAAACATTTTTAAAGAAGCTGGTGAGGAGAGGGGTAGAATAAGTCAAAGGGGAAGATAACAGCAGAGGAGTAAGACAGCTGGGAGGGGGGACTGCAGGCATGAAGCCTGCCATGAGCGCCTCTCCACGTGATAGGGCAGTGGGGAAGGCGGGAATCCAGGTCCCAGGGTGAAGAGCACAGCTCCAGTGCTCACGGATCCGTGTCTAAGAGAAAACAAGCAGCTGCTGTTCAAAGAAGCCCTGGTCTCCTGAGACTGAGATCACACAAAGTTCACCCAAAGTTCCAGAGCGTCTGGTAGGTCCCCTTGGGGGGATGCTGGGTAATGTGGGACATGATCCCCCCAACACTCCTTACAGAAGCCCAGGACGAGGCTCATGGGCTGTTTGCTGTCCCACACCACATGCCAAGGGGCGGGAAGGCACAGGGAAAACAGAGTGGGCAGGAGAATCCATGGACCCCATTTGAAGCCCCTTTGGGTCCTTGGTGAAAGAGGCTATGGACAAATCATTTTAACTCTGTGGCTCAATGTCCTCATAAATCAGAAGAAAATAATACATTTACAGAATTACTATGAGGAAGAGTAAAATTACAAATACTAATGCATTATAAAGCTATAATAATTAAAACAGTGTGATATCAATTAACTCAGGAATACACAGCTAGATCAATAGAATTGAACAGAATGACTCATGCACATATTGAAATAAAGCATATTACAATGTTGCCATTTTCAACCATCAGAGAAAGGATAAATGACTCAATAAACAGCTCACTAAATGGTGCTGGAGTACTTGGGTACCCACACAAAAACTATTACATGCTCACCTCCGTGGTAACCAGAGAAATGAAAAGTAACAGTGAGACACCGTTCTCTCATATCACACACAAAAAGTCAGTCACTCTCAGGAGTCGGCTTGGTTCACAGGTAAACAGGTCCCTAGTGGTTGGAATATACATGGTTACATGGATATAGGGAGTGAATTCTGTCGGTTCCTAGTAAAACACATGTGCTGGATGTCACCCAATGTCACCTCCAGGAGCCTGTGCTCGAGAAGCATGGGTGAGCAAAATGCTATCTCAGTGCAGTGACAGAGAACAACAGAAATGCCCATCAGGAAGGGAGTGGGTTGTTGAAGTGGCTTAGATCTGTGTGTATCGACAGCAAATGCCAGGCTGGGCACAGTGGCTCAAGCCTGTAATCCCAGCAATGGGAGGCCAAGGCGGGTGGATTGCCTGAGAACAGGAGTTCAAGACCACCCTGGCCAACATAGTGAAACCCTATCTCTACTAAAAATACGAAAATTAGCCGGGTGTGGTGGTGGCTGCCCGTAGTCCCAGCTACTCAGGAGGCTGAGACAGGAGAATAATTGAACCCGGGAGGCGGAGGTTTTAGTGAGCCAAGATTGCGCCACTGCACTCTAGCCTGGGTGACAAAGCAAGACTCCATTTCAAAAAAAAGCAAATTGCAGAGCAATGCATATAACATTATACCATTAAAAAAATGCAAAGAAACAAAATAAAACTGTGTGTGCTTTATATACACCTGCACGTAGAAGTAAAACAATGGGTTAGGGAAATAAACCCTGAACTTGTAGCAGTGATTATGGGGAGGAGAAGCCAGAAGCAGTATTGAGGGGTGGGGGTTGATTAAAAAGGGCTTAGCCTTACCTATAATATTAGAGTTTTCTAGAAGAAGAATCAATTTACTTACATCTAGCACACTTTTAAAACAATATGGACTATGAAAAACATAGAGGAAATTCTGCTGAAATAGCAATAACGGTTCATGACGGTTCATCGGAATATGGATGACTGCTATTTTCTTTGGGGAGAAATTGGGACCAAAACAAAATCTAAAGCCTCTATTTTATTTAAAAAAAAAAAAAAAGAATGAAAAAAATCTAAATGTATGATTGAAAAACGATAAGGGAACACATGTGCCGAGTGCTTGGTGTAACTGGTGTATGATGCCAGCCACTGCTGCTTCATGTGGGGACTCTGGAGAAAGCAGAGGGCTTAGCTGTGTCCTGGAACCTGAAATTCCCCACTTAGATGCCTCAGGGTAAAGGATCACTCTCTTTAAGAAAGCAAACATTCTAGAAGGATCTATCCAGGAAACCAGTGCTTGGTCTCCCCTTACTGGGCTTCTTTGCTTTGTGGTAGCCAGAGTTGGTCTCCCCGAGGGAAGGACGCCTCACAAGATGCCCTGTGGGGTGGGGTGCAGCCTCCACGGGGTGGGGGCAGGTGCGGACCACAGGCTCCCAGAGACCACCGACAAGGGCTAATTGAGCAAGGCTATGGGAATTCGTGGGAACTGGAAAGGGAAGGGGAGGGGGCTTCAAGTGCTTCCCCAAGAAAGAAGGGGATGGGGAAGGACAGATGCCCCTCCAGAGAAGGGGCTGAGAGGAGGGAGGGGTGGGCCTTGCCCCAGGGCCTGCCTGCCTAAGGCCTGCTCTTCTCCTCAGCCACGGACTTCAGCCACTTACCCTACCCTAATGGGAAAAGCAGACCCTCAGCTCCCCTCAGGGTCCAGAGGAGCTGCCTTCCATTGCCTGACTGCCTTGGGGACCGGCTCTGTGTGAGCAAACGGGCCAGGCTGGGCCAGGTCAGGCCCAGAATAAGTCTGGGAGCAGAGGCCTCTTGGACTTTGCACAGCCAGGCTGCCTTTGCCCTTGGCCTCCATTCCTCTCCTCGTGGCCCCCCCAGGGGTGGGTGGCCCCAGCTTTGCTCTGACACACTCTCCCTTCCCACCACCCTGATTTCTCTCCCACAGACTCAGGCTTTGCCTCTGCCCTGGCACCCTCACTGCAGTCCAAAACACTGTCTCCCAAACAAGGCGCATAGGAGAGCATGTTAGGTCCACACAGGGCTCTAAGCTGGAGCCTGCCTACGTTCCCACCCTCTTGCTCAAGCCAAGGCACCCATCCGCCCAGCAAAGGTTTCAAGGCCAGGGACTGCGCTGGGGCCCTGTGTTCCCTTCCTTGGCTCTATCCGCCCCCACCCCCGCTCACACCTGGGCTCCCAGAGGCTCTGGACGGGGGTGGGGCAAGTCACGGGATTTTCCCTATGACTGAGCAGAAAACACTTGCACATACCTTGCTCCTGGCTCCGGGTGGAGGGCTGCGGGAGGGAAAATGCCGCCATCAAGCCTGGGCGGGGACTGATGTTTGCTACCAGCATACTGGCTGGAGGGGATGGCGAGTCCAGCCCAGCTTCCCCTGCAGGCTGGGGGCACCTCAGGAAGGGGTCTGAGCCTCTGGGTCTACAGAAAGGATGCGTCAAAGTTTGTCAAAGTTTGCCCTTTGCTGATTTCCAGAGAAAGGAGATGGAATCTTCTACAACCCCATTTTAGCTCCTTAGGAAAGAGGTGAGATCACACAAGCCCATTAAAAGCAGTGCGGAGATCCGTGCCTGTCTTTCTGTCCTTGATTGGGGGCGGATGGCGGTGGGCACTGGTGGCCACATCACATCAGCGGTGAACTAAGGGTGCTGCTTCCTCTGGCCTCTCCTTCCTCTCCACCTGCTTCATTCCTAGGGTTGGCGAGGACACACAGCCTGGCTCACACACCATTCACCCTGGCACCAAGTACGCATCTGGAACATTCCTGGCTTCTCCGGTTGTCTCATCTCCCACCATTCCTTCTTCAGAGGGAACTTAGCAGAAGCATGAATGAGAATGCAGGCTCATTCATTCATTCATCCATTTGTTCACTTGTAGAAGTATCACTGATTAGGTACCCACTGCATTTCAGCTCTGCGCTAGGCCCTGGGAACATTTCTTACTCAAAGATGAGTCGGAAACCACCCCTAAGCTCATAGGACTTGTAGTCTACTGGGAGGATAGACAAGAGGTCTGCGGCCATGGGGGTGAGTGTGGGAGCCGCAGGTGTCCCGGGTGATAGGGAAACACAGGTGAGGGGCAGAAACTCGAGTCAGGGGAGGGGAAAGGAGCTAGAATCAACTCATTTAGGGAAAGATTAGAGAATCTGTGTTTTCTAGGACCTGTAAATAGGCATGTCTGACCTGACTGAGCCAGATCATTCAGTTAGTCCTGGATATATTTGTATGGGTGTGCTTGCGTGGGGGTGTGTTTTTAAAACATAATGGCTCTTCCAATGGCAAGAAGGCTTTTGCGGGAGGTTCAGAAGGAGGATGATGTGTAACAGATTGGACCTCAACGGCATTTTAATATTGGCCTCTGATTTCATTTTGGCCTCCTCTGAGTGACTTGCATGGCTGAACATCAGGCTGAGAAGGCCCAGCTGGGGATGGGGCAGGGTTGAGAGGCTTTTGTGCAGACCCTGGAAGGTACTTCCACCTGCCAACAGGTTGTTTTTCCCTCTTGGAAAACTTCAAAGACAATCCAAGACCTTTGACTCTGTGAGCTGGCACAAGGGTACTGAGAGGCCCACAGGGAAACTGACTAGGAAAACTGAGGCCAGGCTGGAGGGGCACAGGGAGGGGTGAGAGGAGGGGGCCCCCAGGGACAGCAGGCAAACTCTGTCTGCAGAGGAAATGCTGGGGAACCTGTCTAAGGTAGGGGCAGCATGGTGGGCCTTGGCTGCAGCACTGTCAGCCCCAGGCTGCCTTGGCCCTTCCTGCAGCCGCCGGACTGCACAGTCTGCTTGGACCAAAGCCTTTATGAGAGTCAGAGGGGACCAGTCCTGCTTATTTGTTCATTCTGACAGTGTCCTGGGGACTCCCACGGGCTCCTCACTCCAGGACACCTGGCTTCGGGGCAGAGTACACCCCCCCCCCCCGCCCCGAGCATTTCTCTCTTCCCTTCCTCTCCTCTGGTCCCTCTCTCCCCTCCCCTCTCCTTCATGGCACCTTAGTTATTGATGTTATTGTGATTCTTTTTCTTCCTCCCCCTCCTCCTCTACCTCCTCTTCCTCTTCCTCACCCCTCCTATTCCTCTTCCTCTTTCCTTCCTCTTCCTGTCTCCTCCCCATAACCCTACGGCATCATCCCATACAGCCATTTTTCCAGGAGGGCTGATTGTGAAACATTTTGATCAGACCACGAAACATCAGTGGGTTCTTGCAGAAGTGATTTCTCTGTGTGTTTATCAGTCTGTCCTCTGCACCGTGGCCTCTCCCATCTTCCAGGACCGTAGCTAAGCCCATCTCTGGGTGCCTGTCCCGATTTTTCTCTTCCTTTCTGCCTCTAGTTCTCTCTGTGAAGCAGAAAGCAAGTCTCGATTCTAAAATGTGAACCACAGCATGGCAGCTGACCAGGGTGGAGTGGCTTGCTGCGTTCCTCGACTGGGAAGTGCTCAAGTCTGTGCCCAGAAACTGCGGCTGAACCACAGGGCATGTTTGTCTGTTCCGTGCATTGCCCTGTTTTGCTGGTGTCACGTTCCAAACAGGGCTACCTCGTGCTGGGGGAAGACAAACAAGGCAGCTAAGATATGCAGGAGTGCTGCCAGCTTGCTTGTTGAATATTTGCTCATGCTGTGCGTGGTGCCAGAATGAGTGAAAGCCACGCCCCTCTTTAGGTGGTGCACAGTCGATAAAAAACAGTGTTGGTCGGACACCACGTCTCACATCTGTAATCCCAGCACTTTGGGAGGCCAAGGCAGGCAGATCACCTGAGATCAGGAGTTGGAGACCAGCCTGGTCAACATGGCAAAACCCTGTCTCTACTAAAAACACAAAAAATTAGACAGGTGTGGTGGTGGGTGCCTGTAATGCCAGCTACTTGGGAGGCTGAGGCAGGAGAATCGCTTGAACCCGGGCGGCAAAGATTGGCAGTGAGCCGAGATCGTGCCACTGCACTCGAGCTAAGGAGACGGAGGCAAGACTCTGTCTCAAAAAACAAAAACAAAACAAAACACCACCATTTCCTATGTGCTACGCCCTAAGTTTGTCAGGCATTTTCTAGCCGTTAATTCTGATCCTCACAATGACCTTCATGGTAGCTCTTGGTACCGCCGACGTGTGGAGGAGGAAGCTGAGGCTCGGGAGGCTAAGGGATTTGCCCAAAGCAGCCTGACAGCAAAGGGCAACCTGGGGACAGAACCTCACCCGCACGGCGTGCACTTCCTCCCACCTGCCGGCAAGGATGGGATGAGAAAGACGCTGTGGGTCCCTTTTGTTTGGACATCTACGGGGCAGTGCGTTAGAGCTGATTTTAGGAGAGAAGTCATGTATAATGGAGGCTCTGGTCCCAGTATCTCCTCGGGGTACAATTCTTGAAAAGGGGTTGAATATTAAGAGCCAAAGGCCCGTTTACCCCAGAATCCCTCCCAGCACTGGTGAGTTGTAGGGTCCAGCCCTACAGGGTTCTGTGAGCCTCTCCCTGCTGGTGTGGAGACGAGAAATTGTAGAAATAAAAGACACAAGACACAGAGATAGAGAAAAGAGAGTTTGGGCCTGGGGGTCCACTGCCAATCAAAGCTCAGAGTCTGGCAGTGGCCCCAAGTGCCCGCACACTCTGACTTTGAGTGCAAAAGCTCGGGGCAGGGAAGGTAGGGCATAGGTAGGGTGTGGTCTTGGTGTTGGTGACTAGGGGCAGGGTAAAAGAGGGTGTGGCAGTGATCGGGTCAAGTACATCACGTGTCAAACAGGTAGGGGCTCAGGAATTTTCCGTAGCCGACATGAGGTAAGGGGTATAATGCGTCAGCACTTTTTCTGTACTTGTCACAAAGACGTTAAGATTTACGTTACTTTTACTAATTCTTACAAGAAAAAAGAAACCAGGTGCAGAAGCAGGTCATGAGATTGCCATGGAACGTGACACAGAAGCACAGCATCACACAGAGACGGTTAAGCCCCCGATGTCTGCGGGCCTACCCGACAGCATCAGGCCTGCCGCCAGAGCTTGGAGAAGCGGAGTTTTCTCCTAACTCCTCCGAGGAAGGAGACGTCTCAGCTATTTTGGACGTCTCCTTCCCTAGCTGGCTAAACAGCAGGCACTTTCCCAGGGCTGGCACTGCCTGCCACTCAGCCAAGGCGCCCTCCCACAGCCCTTAAGTGGGCGTGACAGAGGGCTTAAAGTGTCTTGCCTTAGAGTCATTCATTTCACAATGTCACCCCAGGTTCACGTTACAACCTGAGAGGCATTAGTAAAAGACATAGGATCACCTATGAATAGCTAAGAATAGCTAATAACTACTACAGTTTTATTTCTAGTTACTTTCTTCTTCATTATTTATATGGAAATAGGCTGAGGCTTTTGGCTCCTGCCTCAGCACTTATGGGATCTCCCCTCTACAGTGAGCGGCAAGCGGTCCTTCTCTTTCACCAGCTCCTCTCACTCCTGCTTCTAAAGCCTGTGCTCATGTCTCGGCCTTCCTGGTGACAGAACGATCATCCCTGTATGCAACAAGTTTTCCTGACATCAGTGTTCATCAGTCTGTCCTGCGCACCTTGGTTTCTCAAGGTGTCTCTGGCCTCCTGTATCATCAGGGATTGACGGATGGAGATGAAATGAGCTCCTATGTCCTCTCTCCTGCAGCACTGACATTGCCACGGGCTATTGAGTTGGAGAAGCCACTGGGCTTCCCTGACCTGGCTTCCATAAGGGGCAGCGTTCTACTGCAGGGCTTCCCTGACCTGGCTTCCATAAGGGGCAGCATTCTACTGCAGGCCCTAGATGTTCTGGTCTTGCCTGCAGGTTACCCTGAGCTCAAGCTGGCTCTTCCCCGGGATGGGGTGCTGCATTGCGCCTGAGCATCCCAGGCTAGCTCTCATTGTAGTCTCAGCACCAGCCTGTCTCTTCTTTCTTGCTGGCCTTGATTTCTAGTAACTGCCAGAGGCCCTTAATTGGCAGTTCCTGGTCCTGCCTCCTGCCTCTGCCCAGCTGGATAGAGTCCATTCAGCAGATGCACAGTGTCATGGAATCAGGGTTCAGAGGATAGCAGAGCTGGAACCCTTGTTCTAGTGAAAAGAAAACCATCCAACTGGAGGAAGAGATGTAACAAAGCTGTTAGTAACAGCCCACACTGGAGCCTGCATCCCCAGCTCCTACTCAGGGCTCTTTCCATTCCTCAAAGCATCCAGGCTCACCGGGTGACATAACTGCTTAGAATCGCGTCTAGACGGCTCTCCCCTGCCCATCAGGGTCACCACTATGCTGTTGTTAAGTGGTGACATTTCTGGTGCCCTTCAAATGCTGTGCATGCAAGAATCGCTTGAACTTGGGAGGCGGAGGTTGCAGTGAGCTGAGATCACACCACTTTACTCCAGCCTGGGTGATAGAGAGAGATCTTGTCTCAAACAAAACTTAACAAACACAAAAAGCAAGTGCTGTGTGTGTTCAGGAGGCTCCTTCCAGGCGTCACCGAGGATGCGCTGGTGCTGGGCCTGGAAACACGTCCCACAGCATCTTCCAGACCATCTTACAGGTGTTCACAAGATGAAGCCTCAAACTCCGCACAGCGTGACGGAGAGGAGCGGGATTCAGAAGGCGATCACTCGTGTCTGTGTGCAGTGTGCTGCGTCATTTGCTCCTTAAATAAACCAGCAAGAAAGGCCCAAAGCAGTCCCATCTGAGAACCCCAAAGCGAATGCACAAAGGGAGGTCCACACGCCAGGTCTCTAAATATTTGAACGTTATAAATCAAGTTAGTAAACTGGAAAATAGGTTTCATTCTTTCCTCCCGCCTTGACAAATATACCTTTACAACAATGTCAAAAGCGAGGCTCTGATTTGCATCCTTGGACCCTTGAACATAGAAGGGAAGTGGGAGTGAGGCCTCAGCCGTCACCTGTGGCTCCTTCTTACTTTTCCCACCCAGTGCTTGGGCAGGGGAACAGCCTAGCCTGAGAGCCCAGGCTTCATCCAAACCCCATAGACCAGGAAGAGGCCACACAAGCTTGAATGTGGCACATCTGGGCAGGAGATCCCTGGGTCCTGGGTCCTCAGGGTCCTGGGTGGGAGGGAGGGAGTGGACTCTGAGTGGGCACCCCCTGGGTCCCAGCCATTTTTGCTTGGAGAAAGCACAGGACAGGGCTCTCTCAAATCCAGCGCAGGCAGCCCTCTTGCTCGTGGACCAAGACAGTACTGTAAATAGTAAAATAGTTTCCATTTTACCGATGAAATAACTGTAGCTCAGAAAACTTCAGTGACTGCATTGCACATACTAATCACCAGAGGAGCTAGGATGTGACCGGGGTCTGCCTGACTCCGGGTCCCTGCTGTCGCCATCTCCATTGCTGTCCCAGTGTCATCATCCATCCCCTGGGACATGCAGAGGGCCCTATAGCCCTGAGCTGTCAGTAACACGGAAACAACCTCTGCCTGGGCATCCTGTCCCGACCTCTCACTTGTTCAGCTCCTCTGAGCTAGGAGAGCAGCAACACACTCCTTCCTCAGCCCCTGCCTTTGGAGCTACGCTGAACCCTGCAGCTGTGCCCCCTGTGCCTGCTGCTCCTCACCTCAGCTGCTCATCTGCCTCCCGCTCTGCACAAAGCCTCCGCACATGCCCTTCCAGATGCTCTTCCCTCTGCTGCCTCAGGATGGGCGCCTCTCGCAGCTACAGTCCACTCCTCCTCCTCACCCAGGCTCAGGTGGCATCTGTCACCTCCCTCCTCTAGCACTAAGGTGGATGCTCTGTGTGGTGACTGCTCTGTTCATTATCTTCCTACCAAGAAGCTGCATGTGCCACACCCCTATGTCAACCCCCGGGTGGCACAGAGCCAGCCGCCCCTCAACTGGAACTAACAGCTTCCCTAGAGGACAGAAAGCCGGCCCTCACTGCCCTTCTGAGCTTCAGCCCAAAGCAGCCTCTCCTGAGACATGAGGGCAGCAAGAGCCATCGCTTTTCAACATGCCTAAGACAGTCACTTTGTGCTCCTCTTGAAACCCTGGGCCCACAGATGGAAAAGTCCCTTCCACAAGCAAACAGCAGAGGCTGGTGGTCTCCTGTCCCAGACTGGGAGTCTTCATTGCTCTATGGAGCAGGGCAGGAATGTCACCGCCCTAGGGTCCTCTGCCCTATGGAGCCCAACAGAAATTTCAGCCTTTCTTCTCTCATATCCCCAGAATCCAGGAATCACCTTCAAGCAGCTCACAAACTCGAAAGGGAACAGGAGGGACTGATTCAGAGAGGGCTTTGTGCCCCGAGAGAGCAGAGCCCTGTTCAGCTGTGCATTCGGAGCGCCCGCTCGGGACAAGGCCAGTCCTCACAGGGTCTGCCAGGCCCACAGGCTCTGCCCCAGCACCCGCCCTGCCTGCCTCTGACGTCACCTCCCACACCTGCTCCACTCCCCGCCTGCTGCGTTCTGGCCTCGAGGCACCCATGCTGGTCCCTGCTTGTGGCAGGCACGCTTGCTGGCCCAGGGCCTCTGCACTGACTGTTCCTTTGCCTAGAACACCCTTCCCCGAGACACCACAAGCCCCTCCCTCATCTCCCTCAAATCTTTGCTAGGAGACCACCTTATTAGCGAGGCCAGCCCCTGCCCACCTTGCCTGAAAACATGCCCACCCTTGCCCCTCCTCTGCCATTACTTCCAATCCAAGTCTACAGTTCTACCTTTCTGTAACTCACGGTATTGCTCCCTCACTTAGCGTGTTTGTTGGCCAGCGCCTGCCTGCTTTCCTCTGCTAGACTGTCAGCTCTCAAGGGCGAGGTCCTTCATCTAACTTGTTCACTAACATTTCCCAAGAGCCGAGAACAGGGTCTGGTATTTAGCAGTGCTGATACGCATTTACTGAATAGATGAATACATAAATTGAGAGGAATTCTGAAAGATAATACTTTAAGTTTAAATCTTTTTTTATTTTGAGACAGGGTCTCTTGCTTTGTTGCCCAGGATGGAGTACAGTGGTGCAATCATGGCTGACTGCAACCTTCACCTCCTGGGCTCAAGCAGTCCTCCCACCTCAGCCTCCCAAGTAGCTGGGACTTCAGGCATGTACCATCGTGCCCAGCTGAGTTTGCGTTTTTCTTTTTTTTTTTTTTTCTTGTAGAGACAGGATCTCACCATGTTACCCAGGCTGGTCTCAAATTCCTGGGCTCAAGCAATCCTCCTGCCTCTGCCTTCCAAAGTGCTGGGATTACAGGTGTGAGCAACCATGCCTAGCTGGGCATATTTCTTGACTCATCTATTTCACAGCTTCCTGTAGGATTACAAGAGGCAATGTCTCATGTATTGTGCACCACTTTGAAAGGAAACTGCTCTGTAAGGAATTGAGGGGAAGGAAGAGCCCCCAGGTGTCCCTGCTCTCTCTGGCCCACCCAGACCCTCCCAGCACCAATGGCTCACAGAGTGCTTCACACAAAAGGCAGCACCATCAGGAAGACCAACACAGTGCCATCTTTCCATTTTAGCAGTGTTTCTTGATGTTCCTCATTACTAAACGATTCATTGTAGACAACCAACGCAGGCTTACAGAAGACATTTGAAATCCTCTATTATCCCGCAGCCCGGAGATAACCACAGCTAATATTTGCATATACTCTTCCAGTCTTTTTTCCACGCATACATATGAATTAGATATTCGAATGAGAAGTTTCATAATGTACACAGGATTTGGTGTCCCAGTCTTATTTACTTAGTATTAAATCATTAGTATTTTTCTTTATGATCACACATTTTTTGAAAATACTATTTCTATGGCTACATACCATTCTGTGCTAACTCATTTATGTGACCACTTCATATGGTTTGATGTTACAGTTGAGGCTATTCCAACCAAGACTGCTCTTCCTCCTCCCCTTCCTCCTTCCTCTGGCCCACTTCCCTCTGGGTCCCATCACTGATCACTCTCCTGCCCACAGGCACATGCCAGACAGAATGGTAGCCACAGGGCAAGACACCATCCTTGCCCTGGACAGGCTGCCTGTCCATTTGAGACATGCGACAGTTCCCCCATGAGAAAGCATCTGCACTCCCAGAAATAGAAGCCACAAGCCAAACAGAGAGCCAGGAGGTGGAGGTAGAACAAAACATTTCCAGATGGGGCTGAATGGCCAGTCCAAAAAGACCTTAGAGCATTCACCACGTGCCAGGGCCTCGGGCACAGCAGTGAGCAACACGGCGCTGTGGTCAGGGACAGCCAGCACCCAGAAGGATGCTATATCCCCAAGTCTGGATCGAGGCTCCTGCCTGCCCTCCTGGAGCCCATTGCCTCAGAGGGAGAGACAGTAATTAAATAACCTCACAAATAAACTTGGAATTATAACTAGTCCATGAAGGAGAGGCGGGGGGCTGTGAGCACCTGTAAGCTGGGGTTCCCTTGGGAGGCGAAGCTGCAGCAGCCCATGGGGTGGAGCAGGTGCACAGAGGGACTGGAAGAGCACCTGTCTGGGGAGCAGAGGCCATGCAAAAGGCCCTAGAGACAGACAGAGGCCAATCAGTCCCCTGCAGCCAAGCTAGCTCTTAATCCTCAGAGGACTGGGGGCATTGAAGGCCTTTAAGCAGCAGCAACAGCAGCTGAGATTGGATTTCCATTCTTAAGAGTTTCCACTGGTTGTGGAGTAACTGGCTTGGGAGCTGCTGAGAGTGGGTAAAGGGAGATGGGTGAGGAGACTGCGTGCACGCTCAGACCCAGGTGGCAGGTCCCAGAACAGGATAGGGCGAGCTGCTGGTGGCTTGCATAGGAACAGTGGCAGGGGGCAGGAAGACGGAAGGAGTGGACAGATGTTAAGGAGCTGGAATCAGAAGGTCTGCATCAACGCTGTGACTCTCCAAAGGACGCCTGTTAATACACCTGTTAGATTAGGACCATTGCCCCATTAGCATGATTAGGTTTGCGCTGGCAAGATGTCTCCTTAGACCATGTCCCTCGGAGGACCTTCCAGTGAAGGTCAGAAAGAAAGGGAGTAGGTCAGGGCTGGATGCGGAGTTGCAGTGAAGGACACGGGCACCAGAGGGCAGCCCGAGGGTCTCGGGCACCTGCAGGAGCTAAGTCCCCAAAGAAGGCCGGGCCAGCCGCACACCTGCCTGGAGCCCTCGCCAGCCACTTTGCAGCCCCACCACTCAGCTTCGCGTCTGCTCCTGTAGACGGCGCCTGCACGCACGCCCAGGGCTGTCGTAAGAATGGCAGGTGGGAGCGCTTTGAAAGACGCTTCCAGCACCGGGCATCTAGGAAAGGTGCTTGATGAGGTCTGGGGTAAGAGGCACCCATCCAGTAACCAGCCTTGGAGCCTCCGGTGTCTGGCCTGGGCCCGTCGTCTGCATGTGGGACTGGTCCTGAAGACCTGCGGGTCGGCGGTTCGGGCTGCTGTCCTGCGTGTGCCTTCGGGTTTGCAGCTCTGGTCCTGATGGAGCAGGGACTGGGTCTTAGAACCCAGTAACAGCTGGAGGTGGCTTATGCCGTGCCCCCGGCGGGACACCCTCTGGTTAGTGGGGCAAACGCTCGGGTCTCGGTTTCCTCATCTG
Source organism: Saguinus oedipus (assembly GCA_031835075.1). Lineage (NCBI taxonomy): Eukaryota > Metazoa > Chordata > Mammalia > Primates > Cebidae > Saguinus > Saguinus oedipus. Next base: position 35,640,673 of record CM063182.1, on the reverse strand, counting down.
GCAGCCAGAGATGCCCACACCTACCTGCCTTGCTGGGTCGTCGGGGGGGTGTGGCCCACGGTGGGCGCTCGGGAGCAGTCGTGGCCGCGGGTCCTGTCAACTCCAGCCGTGTGCGGGTGGGCAAGGCTGTGGGCGTGGGGTTCCCCTGTCTCCTCCACGTGGACAAACTGCTGACAGTGGCTCAGCCACGTTGCCACGACTGGGGGAAACTGCCTTGGTTTCGGGTTTAATGAGAAAATGGATGTTTGGGTTTGGTTTCCTCTGGGGTTTGGCGAAGGCGTGTGCAGTTCGTCTCCACTCTCGGGGGCCGCTCGGGCAGGGGAACCGGCAGGGCGCTAGGACCCGGGGCGCGCTCGGACCCGGGGCGAGAAGCGAGGCCGGAGCGCGGTGGAAGGCTCGGGGCTGAGAGCTCGGCCGTCGCCAGGCAACGGCCCTGACGCAACGCGGGGAAAAAACGTCCCCTCCGAAAGGAGCGAAAGGAGCGGCGCCGAGAATTCACCGGAGCCGGGGAGACGAGGCGGGAGCGCCGAGCTGGGGCCGGGCCGGAGCCGGGCAGCGGGGACCAGCGCAGGAGGAGGCGGCGGGGACCCCGGAGAGTCCCCAGCAGAGCCCCTGGGCGCCCCGAAGGTGGGTTCGCGCCGGCGGCGGGGACTTTCCCAGAAGCTGGGAGGTGTGGCTGCAGCGGGTGGCGCGGGCTGGGTAGGGGCTGGGGCGTCGCGGGTCCCCAGCGCGAGCAGTGGCGCGGTGCAGCCCGATTCCCAGGCGCCCCGGAGGGGACGCGCGCCCACAACCCCCAGGAGAGGCCGGTCAGGCCCTCCCGCTCCTGCGGGCTCGCTGTCCTCCCCGGGGAGCCGGGCAGCCAGGGCTGGACTCATCTCCCAGCTCCCTGCTGGCCCTGTCCGGGCTCGGATTCTGGGTGGAGGGTTGGGGTCTGCCATCTGAGAGGGAGGGCCCCACGCAGCCTCTCCGGGTCTACTCCCAGGCGGCTGGTGACCTCCAAGCCCAGCCTGGCTCCTGTCTTCAGCCTTGGTGAGATAGAAGTTTCTGTCCTCACGAATTCAGTCCCTAACTCAGGAGAAGTGGCCCAGGGCACCTGGGCCCAAGGGTGCTCTAAGGACCCAAGCCAATGTGACCCGAGGGAAGGGCACAGCCCAGTGGGCCCGCAGGAATGAGCACATCAGCCTTGAAGCTGGGCACCCAGAGTCGCTGAGACACAGGACCACAGACCACAAGGGGTGGGGTGTCTTCTTCAGCTAAGTCAGGTTGGATGTACTGTTGTTTTGCAAACCCCTTACTACCTGGTTTTTATTCCCGGTGGGGCTTGGAGGGAATTCTGAGGACTGGGACCTCCTGGGAAGATCTGGAAGGAAGATTGGCTCTTGGTTGAGGGCTAGCTACTGCCTTATGCCTGCAAGCGCAGGTTCTCCCGTCAAGCTTTCACAAACTCCTCGTCATTGCTGGAGAATCCCAGAAGAGGAGACCAGGTCCCCATCCACAGGGTTTTCCCCAAGGGACACGTGCTCCAAAGCTGCTTCCCATTGACAGGGAGACACAGTCCTGCCCGCTACTAAGCTCAGGATGGAGAGTGGAGAGTGTGTTCAAAGTCGGGAAAGCAGAGGTGCGGTGGCGCCTGTCGCCTGAGCTCATCGGCAGAGTAGGAACTTCTGCTGCCTGTTTTTAAGGAGCTTGGAAAGCAGCCATGGGCTGTGCTTGGAGTGGATAAAGAGGACAGCTCTTCTGTCTTGAGTGTATATATGGATAGTGCGCGACTTGGGAACCCCTAGCATCCCTTGGTCACTCCATCCTCCCCATTGCCCTTCAAGGGGGCCCCATTATGCTTGTTTTGCCAGTGGGACTCAGAAGTGGCTCCCACACCTGGTGAGAGAGCAGATATAGTCAGCCCATGTGCCTGACTCCTGGGACAGTGCTCTCAAAGGAAGGCAGCTTTAGGAAATCCGAGGCCCCTGAGGCCCAGAGAGGGGCAGAAACCACCCACACCCAGAAGAAATGAGAACTGTGCAGTGGGGCTCATCTCGTGACCTCAGAAGGTCCCCTGCCAGCTTGAGGAACCCTGTGGAGCCAGGAAAGCCATTTCTTCTATCAGGAGCTTGCGAGGCTGTGCCACCGGGTCTGGCCAGCCTCAATTCTTCTCATCTGAAGCAGAAGAAAGGGTTGCTCCCCCACACCCTGTTCTCCTCCTTGCCTGCCCAGAGTCCCCAGACTCCCTGCGCACTTGCTCATGTTCTTTTGGTCCTCCCAATTACATGCTTGGATTTCCACTTAATTGCCAGTCCCCGCCTTCCTGTCTACTAGCTTGGCCCCCCTCCAAGAGGGACTCCGGCAGGGAAATAAATTAAGGCCTTGCCTAACTATTCGCTGAGAGAGAGCCACGGAGCCCCAGGCCTATGAGGAAGAAACTACTTGCTAGGCTTCTCACAGCCTGGCTACCTGCGTTCTCTAGGCAAATCTTGCTCGCAGAAAACCCCCTTGGCCCTACAGGAGCTCCTGGAATTCCCAGAACCCTTTGGGAGCTGTGCTATTCCAAGGGACTTGAGCTGCTTGCAAAGGCAGAAGATGAATGATAACTGAGCACTTTGCCCCTGGTTTCCAGACCAGGGTTCGGGGAGCACTCATGTGCCGCTAACTAGAAATCCCTTAGGATTAGCCTGGTTGGCTCTTACTATACAAATGCACCCCGAGACTTGGATTGTCATGTGGAGACAGAAAGGAAAGGCACAGACTGAAACAGACCTTGAAGGGCTGAGGATGGGCTACAAGGCAGGCAGGGGGAGGTGGGGAGCAGGAAGGATGGGACAGTGGGAACAGAGGTTAGAAGGGGCGGCAGGTGAGCCTCACTGGCTCTGCATTCGCCTGTAGAGTCTCAGCTGCCCCTGAGGGCCCTGTTGCCAGGATGAGTCAGGAAGGCTGCAGGTCTCAGCTTTTCCCTGGTTAGGTTCCTTGCCCTGTCCATTAAAGGCCAGCTCTCCCCCACCCTGACCCCCTACCACTTCCCTCTTGAGAAGTGTTGGAGCGGAAGGAAAAGCATGGAGAGAGAAGGCGAGCAGCGCAGTGAGAGGAGGTTGCTCCCACATCACCGACTTTCCTCCTGGGCACTGCCTGCCTGCTCAGCTCTACAAGACAGCATCAAATCTCATCCATCAGCCACTCTTGAGAGAAGGACCATGCTGAGCCGTGGCCCCATCTCCCTGTGGGCACAGCCATCAAGGGGGCCTCTCTTCTCTAGCGTCAGGCTCCTCCCCACATCAGGGCCCTACCACGTGGCCTCAGCACACAGTAGCTCCCCCTGAGTTGTCATCTCTAGTAAGGGGTGGCCTTGCTCCCCCTCCCTTCACTGAGGAATTTCCAAAGGGTCCCTAGGGGGCCTGTCAGTGTGATCCTCCTCCCCACTGACCTTTGCAGAGACTTGCAGGGAGTGGGGGTTCACCTTTTCCCACTGGGGCAGAGACCAAGCCCCCATTTCTTCAGTGTGGCCGGAAGTTCCTTCCAGGCCCTCCCAATTGAAAGGTGGAAGCTGGCAGTGCACACCCAAGTGCTCCCTTGCAGGGCTTGTCCCTTGGGACCTAGAGGGACAGGCCCAGGGCAGAGCCCATTTCCCAGGTCGAGTGGCAGGTCTGGAAAGAGCCTAGACAGTGGCCTGCACACTGGCTGCAGCTCCAGGGCTTCCCAAAGGCCGGGCAGCATTTCCTCATTCCAGGAAGCCAGCCGAGCCTCTGCGAGCCGGGCGGGCACAGCAGCCCCAAGCAGCTAAGGACCCTAAGCGTGCGCTGGATAGTGGCCACCCAGGAAGGTTCTGGATGAGGGTTCTTGCCTTAGGGACCCAGTCCCCACTGTCCACCATCAAGTTGAAAGTGTCACTACCTCCCTCATCCTTTGATCCTCCCCACACACTTCGCCCTGGAAGCCCCATGCCAGGCGTGAACTGACTAAGTCCCTTGGGTCACACAGGCACCTCCCAGGTTTAGCTAAAAACCTGCAGTGGCTGCTGTGTTTATTTGTTTGATAGCAGCCACAGAAAACTCGGAGGAAGGTGAAGACAGCCTCATTATCAACTTTGAATGAAAGCAGCCTCAGAGCAAATTCTGCCACACAGGTACACATTTTTGGACAAATATTTACTGCACATAGGCCTAGCGGAGTCTGTACAGGCTGTCCCGTGGCCTCAGGGAAGCCCAGCAATCTTCTCTCTGCTGCCCTGACCACACCTCCCTGGAGCTCTCATGGATTCTTTCACCTGCTCTTTCCTGAGTCAAGAGTGTCTCTGAATCCATTTAGCCAACCCACATATCTTGAATACCTCTGTCTTCACCAACGAGAACGCATTTCTAATGTCTACTTTGCTAATCATCAAATGCCCACTGCTGAACATAGATAAAGACGCTGAAGTGCCTGCCCCTGCGGTCTCTGGAGCAGACACTTTCTGCTGCGAGGTGTGGGAGCGAGTGGGGTAGGGTTGGGTGTTACTGATTTGAATGCACCCAGGTTGCAGCTGACATAATGAGACCACACAGAACACCCCACCATCTCTGCAAAGGAGTTTAGGATCTAAATGCACCACCCTACCAAGGAAGCAGGAGGCAAAGGCCGTGTCCTCAGGGAGCATGCAGTCTGGCGGGGTTGCTAATGAGTCAGTACGGCATGTGCAGTAGAGTCCTGAGTCCCGAGCCGACAGTCAAGTGCTGTTCTGCATGCTTCAGTTAACTTCTGCCGTGCAACAGCCATTTCTCAACCTGATGGACCAAAGAGAGTGACAGCCAAACACGGTCAAGGGCAGGAGGTGACAATCCTATTAGAGGTATAACTAAAAATTCATGTAAACTTGATCTCATTTGGTCCTTCCAAGACTGTGAGGTAGGATCCATTATAATCCTGTTTCATCGATGAGGAACCTAGGCCTAGGAGGGCTGAACCTATTGATCAAGGTCATAGAACTAGCAAGCGGCACGGCTGGCTGTCAGCCCACCCGCGTCCTCCGGCATCCGGCTCTGCCCTGTTGCTAACTTGCTCCATCTCTTTCTCCTGCTCCCGATTCCTTTCCTCTGCAAGGTGTGAACCCAGGAGGCTTCAGCAGCCCAGTGCCTCCAGCACACGTTGACATGGCAGGGAAGCAAGGTCACACATCCCATTTTCTGTCCTGCCTGTGGGCACTCAGGCCACGTGTCCCCACCAAGCCCCAGTGCAGGCACAGCGCTGCTCCTGCAGCCAGTTACAGGCCTCACTGGGCACTCCTAGCCAGGCTGAGGTCACACTGGGACCCCACTGCGTCCAAACTCCAGGAAACCCCAAGGACCCTTCTAGCCCCTGGGAGGTCAGCACCCCCAGCCCAAAGGTGAGGTGCCCAGTTTGCATGAGCTCGGGGAACACCATGAAAGGCCCTAGGATGTCTTTTTGAAACCATGGGCTCTGGAACTTGTGCTGTAGAGTAAAATAGAAAGCAGATCATCTGGACAAATCCCCACTTGAGCTGGAGTTTGTTGATTCTGCCTATTTTCAAGTTGGAGCCAATTATCCTGTGGATTCAAATAGTCCTAGATTTGCCTTGTGTGGAGGCTGAGGTCAATGCCAACTGGTTAGGAGCCACTCTGGTGAACTGGAGCCATGGGGGAGGGACCACATCCCAGTGTCCTTAGCTGTGCCTTGGTCTCAGAGTTTCAGCTGGCTGGGAAGCATTTGCTGTTTGTACAGTCGGGACCCCAGCCTGTGCTGCGTTCTACTTTTATCTCTGCCGATTGCTTTAAAGGCCACTCTGTGTCTACTTTCTGATCTGTAATCCCCACTGCCACCATGGCCTTTGGCCAGAAAAGCCCTGGGTCTCATGTGGCAGTTGTGGGGGCGGTAGTGGGCTGCCTTCGCCCTTCTGGGCATCCCTGCCTTGTCGAGCATTTCCCCGGAGAACCACTTCCTTCTGTTTTTCCCATGGCAATTTCCCCTCTCCCCATCTCCTCCAAAATCAAACTCTCAGATTCTCAGGCACCTCTCCCCACCTGCCAAGACTGCCTTTTCCCAGAGCCCTGCAGCCTTAGAAGGAACACACAGCGACCGGGTGTCCCAAGAGCCCCTCTCCCTACAGTGGCCCTGGGCTTTCTCCTCTCCTTTCAGGGAGGCCATAAATTAGATCTTTAGCTCCTAGGGCCTCTTTCTGACCAACAGGGAAGGAGTCTTTCTTGGGGATTTTCTCGGCAGCCTCTTTCACTGGGCTAAATGGGAAGGAAGGTTTCCACGCTCCCAGCCTGCAGGCAGGAGGACTGCGCATCAGCTCCAAGCAGCCTGAGCCCATCAATTATTCAGCTCAGACCCAGCACTTCGAATTTCTAAAGGTCTTAAGTTTTATTTTGTTTTTTTTATTTTGAGACGGAATCTTGCTCTTGTTGCCCAGGCTGGAGTGCGGTGGTACTATCTCGGCTGACTGCAATGTCTGCCTCCTGGGTTCAAGCAATTCTCCTGCCTCAGCCTCCTGAGTAGCTGGGATTTCAGGCACCTGCCACTACACTTGACTAATTTTTGTATTTTCAGTAGAGCCACGTTTCACCATCTTGGCCAGGCTGGTCTCCAGCTCCTGACTTCAGGTGACCCGCCTGCCTCAGCCTCCCAAAGTGCTGGGATTATAGGCATGAGCCACCACACCCAGCTGGGTCTTAAGTATTTTTATAGATTCTTTCCTCATAATGTCCCAGCAAGACAAGCAAGTTTCTCTGTTTCCTAGATTGTATATGCAAAGCTCAACTTGGAGTGAGAAGACTTGGGTGCAAACCCGGCCGGCCCCACTCATGGAGCTGTGGGACCCGAGGCAGGCCTTTCGACGGCTCTGCTGTGCAGTTCTCTGTGGTTCTCTCTCTATATAACTCCCTAGCCCAGGCTACTGTGTGTGGAGAGGAGCGGGAATTAGTAAATGCAGGGGGATTTAAAAGTGTGTGCGATTGCTCTTCCTGCACCAGGGGTGGAACGGAAGTTTCAATCCTGAGCTGAAGTGCAACCATTAACACAGGACACTGCAAACTGGGCTTTGCTGGGAGGCAGTCCCTGGGAAAATGTGGGCGAGTGGGCTCCTCTCCTCCCTGGCCCATGGGGGTGGCTCCATGACATGGTGGTCCCCTGCCGGCTGCTGTGGGCTGAGGCTCTGCATGTTTCAGGATGGAAGGGGGTGCAGAGGTCACCCAAACCGATGGCTCAGGGTGGGACGGGACCCCAGGAGTTAACTCCCAGGCCGGGAACTCTTTTCTCTTTCACAGCAGGCTGGGTCTGTCCCATTCGTACTCCCATCAGTAATGCTGGGACCCCAAGTGGGTGGCAGCCAGGGCTGCCCAAAGCTAGAGCATTAAGGCAATCTAGGGGTACAGCTCACTAGGGAACCTGCCTCTCCCAGAGTCCTGTACTGCGTCTCATGCCATGTACCCATCCTCTCACACTGGTGTCCCCAGGAACAGCATCACAGCTGTCCCTAGGACTGGCCCAGGAGCCACCCCCATCAACCAAAACAAACAGACAAATAGAGTCCCTGGTCGGATGCAGTGGCTCATGCCTGTAATCCCAGCACTTTGGGAAGCTGAGGTGGGCAAATGACCTGAGGTCAGGAGTTTGAGACCAGCCTAGAGAACATGACGAAACACTGTCTCTACTAAAAATACAAAAATTAGCCTGGTATGGTGGCAGGCCCCTGTAGTCCTAGCTACTCAGGAGGCTGAGGCAGGAGAATTGCTTGAACCTGGGAGGCAGAGGTTGCAGTGAGCCGAGATCACGCCACTGCACTCCAGCCTGGGTGATGAGCAAAACTCTGCCTCAAAAAAAAAAAAAAAAAAAGGAAAGGAAAATAAACGAGTCCCTGTTCCAGTTGAATTTCAAGAAGTCCTGTGACTTGTCCAGGGTCACAGGTTGTTAATGGCACAACTTCCCCTAGGCTGAGGTCCCCTCGCTGCCCATTCCTTCAGAGGACTAGGATCCCAGACCCAGAAGAGACCATGCCGCCACAGCAGCCGCTCACACAGCACCTGCACACGCAGCACCCACGTGCCGCGCACTGCAGACTGAGGCGCTTGGTCTCTTCTTCCTTTCCTGCCCAGATCCACTCATTTCCTTAACCCAAACCCACCCGCTTCTGTAACCCAGCCCCACCCACACCCAGAGCACACACCCAAGAGAGCCACCAGCCCACACCAACCACCCCCTTCACTCACACTCACATTCACACACTCAGCAGGGCAGCCACCCCCCACACTCACAGTCACACACAGCAAGGCAACAACCCCACCACACTCTTTCTCTCACACACACATACACACACGCACACATCCCAGCAACCCATCCCCACCATGCAAGGCACTGGGCCAGGGTCAGGTCTCAGCAGATGTCATCTCCACGTCAGGGCTCTGGACACCAGCTCTGACCAAGACCTGGAATGCAGATGAGGCTGGAAAGGCAAAAGATGAGCGCCAGAGCCAGACAGCAGGGTCCCTCCTGCTCGGTTGCCATGGCAACCCCGGAGGAAGAGGAGACCGCTAGGGCAGCCTGGCTCCTGGCAGCAGCTCTGTGGGGCCCAGGGATGTGTCCCCGTCCCCTCAGCCTGGTCCTGCCTGGCTTTCTGGGTGAGATAAGTGTTGAGTTTCTGGTTAAACCCAGGCAGAAAAGCCTGCACACCCTAGGCCTACCTCCCTAGGCCAACTGTGGACCCAGGTCCGAGACCTCCTGACCTCTCAACAACCCAGAAAAAAGGGATTTGCCTCTTTAGAAAACAAAAGGAAAAGATGCAGGCGTGAGCTTTGCCCCGCTCCTGCCTGCATTTGCCTTGCATGAAACCCCTTAGAGCCTCTGCACTCAGCCGTGGGGTTGGCCCCACTGTTCTCTGGCCTCTGAAGCCACCCCAGGTCCCAGCCCATGGCCCCTGCCTTTCTCTCCGGTAGAAATCAGGGCGGTGCCCTCTGTCGATGGGCCTGGCCTGGCTAAAACCACAGCATCAGGGCAACGTAGAGTGGGGATGTCCCTTCCTGCCACCCTGTACCCAGCAGGTGTTAACTGAGGGGTCAGGAGATGCTGTCCTTGAGTGAAGCTATGACTCTCTCTGATGTGGAGTTTAGGGCTTGGCGGCACAAACAGCAGGCTCAGCAGAGGAAACAGAGTGCTTTGCACACATGCGTGGGCCTCTGTCCAACAGCCAGGCCCACCTGACTTTGGCAGTAGAGCCATAAACAAAGCAGGTGGTGTTGGGGCAAGACGGCAAGACCAGCACTAAAGACATACCTTCGCCCACGACCGGCCTGCTGAGGGTCCTGCAGGCCCCTAAGTCACGGGGTAGCTCATTCTTCCTTCCAGAAATGTCTGGGAGAACCCAGTTATGCCTGCAGATGGAAAGCTTTCCACATGGGTGAGAGCCAGTCCTGCCCACATAGTAGGTCCTAGAAGACGGTACAGCAACCCCAAGGAGTATGAGCAATAGGCTCCGGCCTGTCACTGGGGAGTTCCGGTCCTTACGCTGGTCACGTAGGCTGCCACCTCTGCTTGCTGAACAATGGGATGAGAAGACTCAGCCTTCCTTGCAGTGTAGATGTGCTCCCGTGTAGACGTGCTCCCCTGTAGATGTGCTCCCATGTAGATATGCTCCAGTGTAGATGTGCTCCAGTGTAGTCGTGCTCCCCTGTAGATGTTCTCCCATGTAGATGTTCTCCAGTGTAGACGTGCTCCCATGTAGATGTTCTCCAGTGTAGACGTGCTCCCATGTAGACGTTCTCCAGTGTAGATGTGCTCCCGTGTAGATGTGCTCCAGTGTAGACGTGCTCCCACAGAGACATGCTCCAGTGTAGATGTGCTCCCGTGTAGATGTTCTCCAGTGTAGATGTGCTCCCGTGTAGACATGCCCCAGTGTAGACGTGCTCCATTGTAGACATGCTGCAGTGTAGACGTGCTCCCATGGAGATGTGCTCCCACGTAGATGTGCCCCAGTGTAGACGTGCCCCAGTGTAGACATGCTCCAGTGTAGACCTGCTCCAGTGTAGACCTGCTCCTGTGTAGACGTGCCCCAGTGTAGACGTGCTACAGTGTAGACCTGCTCCAGTGTAGACATGCTCCCATGGAGATGTGCCCCAGTGTAGATGTGCCCCAGTGTAGACGTGCTCCAGTGTAGACCTGCTCCAGCGTAGACATGCTCCCATGGAGATGTGCCCCAGTGTAGATGTGCTCCAGTGTAGACGTGCTCCTGTGGAGACGTGCTCCAGTGTAGACATGCTCCCATGGAGATGTGCCCCAGTGTAGACATGCCCCAGTGTAGACCTGCTCCAGTGTAGACATGCTCCCGTGTAGATGTGCCCCAGTGTAGACGTGCTCCTGTGTAGATGTGCTGCAGTGTAGACATGCTCCTGTGGAGACATGCTCCTGTGTAGATATGCCCCTGTGTAGATGTGCTTCCATGTAGATGTGCCCCAGTGTAGACATGCCCCAGTGTAGACGTGCCCCAGTGTAGACGTGCTCCTGTGTAGATGTACCCCTGTGGAGATGTGCTCCAGTGTAGATGTGCTCCTGTGGAGACGTGCTCCTGTGTAGATATGCCCCTGTGTAGATGTGCTTCCGTGTAGATGTGCCCCTGTGTAGATATGCCCCTGTGTAGATGTGCTTCCGTGTAGATGTGCCCCAGTGTAGACATGCTCCAGTGTAGATGTGCCCCTGTGTAGGTGTGCTCCAGAAACTCAGTGAAGGTGGTTCTGGTGAGGAGGGCCAGCGTCACAGGACAGCACAGAACCAACACAGAGCTGGCTGTCTTCTAGACAACTTGATTCCCAGAGGACTCTTGCTTAGTTCTATTTGAGTAGACTGTGAAGAGGGTCATGGAGCCTGCGACCTGGTCCTGGTCCCCAGCTCAGCCTTCCTGGCTCCTGCCACCATCTCCACAGGGAGCTGTGCACCTGCTGGTTTCAGTCCTTGCCCTGCCAGGTACGGTCTGAGGCTTATCATTTCTGTGCCTCAGTTTCATCTGTATAATGGGGCAATCATAGTGCATACTTCACAACATTCTCATGCAAATAAGTGAGGTGTTATCTTCTTATAGTGCCTGGCATATTGAGTGTTTGATATATATTAGCAGCTTGGCACATGCCTGCAGTCCCAGCTACTCAGGAGGCTGAGTCAGGAGATCACTTGACCCCAGGAGTCTGAGGCTGCACTGAGCTATGATTGTACCACTTGCACTCCAGCCTGGGTGACAGTGAGACCTCATCTCAACAACAGTTATTTGGTAGGAAAGTTATTAAGAAGGGGTGGGATCTGAGTTGCATTTTAGAAGGATAACTGGCAGCAGGGCAGAGAAGAAGCCTGGAGGAGGGAGCTCTGTGGAGAAGGGAACAGAGAGAAGGGAACAGTGTCCACATCCCCAGGCTCAGGCTGAGGGGTCAGGAGCACACAGCTGTGATGAAGGGGACAGAGGGTGGAGATCTCCGCAGCTCTCCCGTGGTCTGTGTTCCCAGAACCCACCAGCCTCCGAGGCCTCCGATTTCTCCTGTGTGAAGTCGAAGGACACGAAGGCTGGTTGCGTGTGCAGCTCAGTGAACTCTAAGTTGACTCACCGTTGCTCTGCCCGTGCTGACGCTGGGGAACACGTCTGCAAATTCCCCCGGCATTTGTAGGTGCTAAATAAAGCACCCCTTTTCCTGGGCCAGGATCTCAGGCCATCATGTCTGTTCATGGGAGCTTGGGCTTTGGTTTCATAGGAAAAGTTCTCCGTTTCCTCACCTGTAAAATGGGGATTTCAATAGGGTTAGCGCAGAAACAGACCTGAGGCTTGAGGGGTGGAGGCTGGTGATGAGAAGGGAAGCAGCTGCAGGTGGAGGAAGCAGCAGCCTGCAGGAGGCAGACGCAGCAGCGGGCTCACCCCTGGGCACCCGGCTCTGCTCTGCCCACCTCTGCTCATCCCCTTCTCACAGTCCTGAGACAGCCCAGCCACTCCCAAAAGAGCACAGCTCGCCAGGCTCAGCGGCACTTCAGTCGTTTGCCCCGATGTCCTGCTGTGGCCCAGCTGGGCTGGTCCCATGACCTCGCATGTATCCATTTAGCACAGGGAACCATGGGTGCTGTTTCTGCCAGAGGAGCAGAGCAAGGGTTAATTCACTCCTATGGGAAATTGTCATTCTGTCCTCATCAAGCATAGCCTGTCAGGGATTGCAGGTTAGGAGACAAATCAACTCTGAATGTGGACAGACTCAGCAGGATTTCATTGGCAGGACAGTGACCATTCACCCTGTGGTTCTCAATGGGAGCTCGCACCCTCCCCCGCCAGCTCCCCACCAAGGGACAAGTGGAATGGTGGGGGAGGGGCCTTTTGGGTTGTCATGACATTTGATGACACTGCTTTGTTCTCCGTTATATATTTTCCTCCCCGAATGAGTTGTGCTTCCTGCCTCCTTTCATTTAGGGCTCTCGGTTGTGAACAAAAGAAGTGATACTATTGTAAGGCTGTCAGGCGCCCACAGAATCAGCAGGAGGTGAAGACCAGAAGACAGGCAGAACCAGGGCAGATCCAGAAGGCAGAGCCGGGAGGTCCCAGGCCAGCCCTTCAGCAGAGACAGTTTGGCTAAGAGGACGCCAGTGCCCCTGCACTCACATCGGCCTCCGGGGCTGGTTCACAGATGCACCCTAACCCTCCCTTCCTCTGCACCTCACATGCACCACATTCAGAGTCCTGGTCGCCAGGGCATGAACCAGGGGAGAGGACGATGTGGTCCTCTGGTTGCCGAGAAGGCTGCACGACCTCTCTGCTATTCTGCACAAAAGAGGGAGCTCCCTCCACACAGGAAAAAAGGAGGGTTGCACGTGGCAGTCAGTCCCACAAAAGACAAGCATCAGCAAGCACCCACTGTGCTCTTTCATATTTCTCCTCCACTGCTTGCTTGTGAGGGTCAGGTACGAAGGTCCGAAACCCCACTCAAAGTAGGGGAAGTCTGCTGTGTAATCCAGGCAGGGTGGGTGACTTCCCACAGGCTCCACCTGCGGACCCCTAGCTCCCCACCGCTGGGCTCTGATGGTCAGGCTGCCACACTCATGCTTAGCTTTGCTTGCCAGGTGTACCCTTTTCCCATGGCCCCAGCCAGCTCAGAGCAAGGCTGGCCTCTGGGTGGTTCTGGCACCAAAACCTTACCCTGTGTCTCCGCGCACCCCAGGAGAAAGGGAACCCCAGGGATGGGCTCCCATGGGACGAGGGATGAATTTCCAGAAGAGGGGAAAAGACTGCTGGATGAAAATGGCCTCGCCCTGCACTGGACCCCAAGGAGGACCTCATGTTTGGTCACACCAGGCCGTCCTCCCCAACTCCAGCACACAGTCTTGGGATTCGGCCTGAGTTGTGGCTGTGCCTGCCTTTGTCCCACTGCAGGCCCAGAGCCTGCACACCTATGTCTGGGCACTTGTGGCTGGTCAGGCAGAGTGGGTGGCAACCCATGGGGACAGGAGGGGAGGTACCATCCCAGGAGGCCTGGGTCTCTTTTTCTGCCTCCTTCAGCCCATCCTGGCTGGCTCAGATTTGGGCAAGGATGGGTCGTTGTGAGTGGGAGGAAATCTGTTTTATTGGCTCATTCATTGCACCACATTTAAAGAGAGCAGCACTGTGCTCAGTGCTGGGGGTTCCAGCATCAAAGGCTTGGTTCTTGTCCTCAAGTTGAAAGTCTGGTAGAGACGACCATCGACAAAGACCCTTGGTGTAAGTGCTGTGACTTAAGAGGGGCAGTAAGCCCATTGGTTAGGGCCAGCTCAGAGCCAGACTGCAGAGGTTCAAATCCCAGCTTCACCACTTACAATCTCTGTGGCCTCAGGCAAGGTACCGAACCTGTCTGTGCCTCAGTCTCATCATCTGTAAAATGGGGATGATGATACCCCAGATTCATAGGGTAGCTGTGAGGATTAAATGTGTGAATACATGTAAAGCTTTCAGCATGACCCCTCATGTGATGTGGTGTGAGTAAGCGTTAGCTAATGTTGCAATGACACAATTGTTTCTCTGATGTGCTCCAGTTGTCCTGGGTACACACAGCCCAGCCTGGGCAAATCAGGCAAAACTTCCCCCATGAGAAAATCCCTGAGAACTAAGTCATGGAAGGGAGGGAAGGGCTTTCCAGACTGGAAGAAAGCTTTTGCCGAGTCAGGGGTGTGACAGCGCATGGTGTTGGGTGGGACAGGACTGCCGGGACGGGAGTTAGGAAGACTGTCTTATGGGGAAGAAATGAAAGGGTTCTAGGGGAGGATGCGAGGCTGGAACAGGCAGGATCACATGGGGAGAAAGGAAGGGGGAGGGGAGGGGTCAGTGCCTGCATCTTCCCTTGCCCCTGGGAGCCCATTGAGGAAGTGGATTTAATGCTTTTCCAGGTGAACAGATTAGGTCATACTGAGACAAGGTGTTGGCTGCATTGCCCGCACCTGGCTCCTCCAGCAACCGGAGGAATTAGCTCATGGTTGGCGAAGGCTCCTTCAGGGGGCCGCTGTGGGCCAGAGAGCCAGGGAGCGTGTTGGAACAGCAGTCCCTGTGTGTGGCATGGGACCTCAGCGCTGGCACACTGAGCTACAGAAAGGCTGACGTGGCCCCGAGGGCTTGTCCCCGCTGCTTGCCGGGTGGCCTGCCTGGTGGGGCGTGCCTGGGCCTGGTGGGATTCCGGGGTCTGTTCTCGTATTTCTGGACACCTCGGGTCCCAGGTCTGGCAGCACCCTTCGGCTTCCTTCTCCAGCTCATCCACCCCCGGGAAAGACCCAGGTTATGTGTAAAGAAAGCTCCTTTCCTTAGTGTTGGGGGCCTCTTCCTCCTGGGGCCTGGGCCCCAGGAGTCCCTGGTTTGTCCAGTAGGAGGGGAGGCCTCCACTGCTTTTCCAGCCCAGGAAGCTGCCCAGTGCTGGGGTCTGTTCCCTGGCACCCGGCTAGCACCGCTCCACCGGCTCAGTCCGGGTCCAGCTCAGTGCCCAATAAGCAGGGACAAGCCTTTCTGCTGTCACATCCCTGGGCCTGTGTGAGTGACATTCTAGCTCAGCTCCTGTACCTAGTGGGAGGGAAGAAACCCCTCTGAGCTTCTTCAGGCACCAGACCCCCCCCCCCCCCCCCGGGGGCAGTGCTCCCCTGACACTGACATCCAGGAAAACACATGCGGATTCAGCAACTCCTCACAGTCTGGTGTGCAGAGGGCAACTCCATTCCTGCCAGCTGGCTATAGGTGACCATGATCTCTAAAATGGTGACTCCCTAACTTAGGCCTCTCCATGCCACACACACGGCTGTTCAGGTGGATACAGCTCTTTACGGTTCGAAGAGACCTTTCACATACCAGGTTCCATAGATCCTCAGCCATTGCACAGATTAGGAAACTGAGGCCAAGAGGAGAGGATTGAGCCTGAGTGCTTGGCTCCCCAGCAGTGCTGGTACCAGGAACCAGGCTTTGGGGCCTGGCCTTGGTCTCCCGTGCAGAGACTACACAGTGGAGTCTCCCCCACTGCCCCGAGCTGTGGGTGGGGCATTAACAATGTGAGCAAGGAGGGAAGGGACAGGCATGGAGCTGTTCACATACTAAAACCACTCCACGCCCAGTCCCTTTTTTGGAGATTTTTGAGACCTGAAAATCTAGGGGAGGTGGGATCAACTGACTTGGTGTCATTTGGTGTCCAGGGAAGGATGTGAGGGCGCAGAGATTGACTTGGGCCACCCAGCAGGTCAGAGACCACCAGAGTGACTGTGCGGAGCCGTTGAAGGGGCCTGATCTGTGAGGCAACCATGACATAACTCTGATAGTCACATTGTCTTAATGACTGTTTAAAATAGTCTTGCTCTGTTGCCAACCTGGAGTGCAGTGGTGCAATCTCGGCTCACTGCAACCTCCGCCTCCCAAGTTCAAGCAATTCCCCTGGCCCAGCCTCCCGAGTAGCTGGGATTACAGGTGCACACCACCATGCCCAGCTAATTTTTTGTATTTTAGTAGAGACTGGGTTTCACCATGTTGGCCAGGATGGTCTTGAACTCCTGACCTGACGATCCACTGGGATTACAGGAGTGAGCCACCACCCCCAGCCTAATAATGACATTTAAAAAGGGTGGCTAGGGCTAGAGGACTATGTCTAGGGCTTCCTGTAGATCAGGCACTGGGCTGAGCTCACATTCATAACCTTATTAAATCCCCTGGGTGACTTCGAGGTGGATGTAACCATCCCCAGGGCTGGGCTCATGGCTGTGGGGCCCAGGCAGTGGCACGGGGGGCCCCTCGTGTGGGCTCATGCTCTGCCGTCACTGTCTGGACATTGTTAGACCTTTTTAAACAAGAAGCCCTGCATCTTCATTTCACGCTGAGCCTTGCAGATTACATAGCCTGGTTGTTTGCATTTCTCAGAAGAGGACACGGGTCCAGAGTGGTCATGAAGCAATTCGCCGATGTTACAGAGCTGATGGCTGCTCTGGGACTCTAGCCCTAGAGCCTGCGCTCTCCAAAATAGAAAGAGGCTGACACAGAGTCAAATGGCTGTGCCAGGTCTGGCTGCTGGCACCTGCCTGTAGCCATGGGTGAGGCGCTTCACCTGCCCTAGCCTCGATTTCTCCTTCGTGAAATGGGGTGGTCCCGCCTGCCTCTGGGGGCTACTTTGAGGCTCACATGGGCAGATGTGCACACCGTGTTTTCTGCACTTCACCAATCTTAGCAGATCTGAGGACCATTGCTAGCTGGTCACAGTTCACAGGGGCTGTCTCCCGTGCCACCAGGTGGTCCTGACATGGTCCATGCAGGCCTTCCCCTGAAGTCAGGAGTTCAAGACTAGCCTGGCCAACGTGGTGAAATCCCATCTCTTCTAAATATACAAAAAAATTAGCTTGGGCGTGGTGGCAGCCACCTGTAATCCCAGCTACTCAGGAGGCTGAGGCAGAAAAACCACTTGAACCTGGGAGGTGGAGGTTGCAGTAAGCCAAGATTACACCATTGCATTCCAACCTGAATGACAAGAGTGAAACTCCATCTCAAAAAAAAAAAAAGAAACAGTAATTGAAATAATTCCCTGCAATACAGTTACAGACGTGTAGTGTTTCCTACCCCAAGAGGAGCCCCTTACCCAGCAGCGGTGGGATGCCCTCCCCTCTGCAGTGGGTGCCTGCTGCCGGGGGAGGGGTGGGCCACCGTGGCTCCTGGTCCGTGGTATCTGCCCACAGAACCCAGGGAGGGAGGGCGCTGCTCATCCGTCTGCAGTTGAATCCTCTCCAGAAGGCTTTGATGGATCTAATCAGAGTTCCCCTGCCAGTCAGAAGGAAGCTCTGTAAGTGCAGCTGCCCCAGACACGCTCAAAACAGATCCTGGCACCTCAGCAAAGAGGCAGACGGCGCCTGGGAGGGGCTCCAGAAAGTAGCTTATGAGTCTTTAGATTTGGACAGATTCTGACCGTGAAACTGCACGGAAGACTCCCATGAGTACATTTTACTTTTGCGGACTTAGTGCATCAAGTCTTCAGAATGCCTGTGAGTTTTAGTTCTGCCACTCTGCTAGAGCATGGGAGGTTGGTCTGTATCACCCCCATTTTCAGATGAAGAAATGAGGCTTAGTAAGCCTGACCAGACCTGGAGCCAGGCCATCTGCCCCCAAGCCTAGTGTCTGTGTCTGGAGATGGTGGTTCTCCGCTCTGGCTGCACACTCAGATTGGTGGGCCGAAGGCTGCTGTGAGTCCCATCTCAGACCAATTGAACCAGAATCCAGTTCCTCAGGGGGATTCTCACTTGCTCCAAGCAGGGCTGGAGGTGAGAGGTTTCTCTGCTTACCAGTTGGGGTGAACTGTTCCTTCTCATTCTCCATGGATGCCCCTCAGCAGGGACAGGTTCATAGCATAGGGCAGCCGAGGTTGGGGCAGCAGGACGTCCTCTGGTCGCAGGCCCCCCACAGGCTGGAGGTAAGGAAAAGGTCTGGACCGGAGAGTTCTGTCCATCCTTCTTGAGCATCTTTGAGCCATGTCGGAGAGGAACCCCAGGACAACCCGCGTGGCCTGTGCACCACTCAGCTTTTGCCACGCACATCTTAATTCCTTCCCTCCTCTCCTCACCTCCCTTCTGCCCGGTTCCCCTCAGTCCAAACAGGTAACCATGGCTATCGCTATTCCATTCCTTTTTGTTTTTTGTTTTTGCCGGGATGCTTTTAGGCATTTACAAGTCAATAACAATCCCTTTTCCTTTCTCCTTTTTCACCCCAAGGGCGGCCTACTCTCCAGGCTGCTGAGCATCTCACTTTTCTTCATTTCAGCTTTATCTTAGGCATCATTCCACATCAGTTCATTCTTATTTATAGCTGCATGTCCCCCAGCACAGATTTTTTTTTTTTAACTCACCCTGAAAGCCCAGGGCTTCCCACCTGGGTCCAAATCATGTATCTCCTACTCTGATTCACCCAACTCCGCTGCCCACCGCGTGGACCTTGGGCTCAGAGTCTGGAGGCTGGGGTCTCTCCTCACTGGGAGTTAGGTTTGGACCCCACGTCTGATGTTACAGGGTAGAAGCCTGGGTTTATGCCTTCTGTCTGGAGATGGGGAGGCCAAATCAGATCCCGTAGCTGGAGTCCTTATTGAAGACAGGCTCCCGTGCAGGCACTTAGGTGAACGCAAGAAGCCTCATTCTAGAACAGTGAGTCACAGCCTGCTCCTTTAGCCGTCCAGCTCAGGTGCCACCACCTTCTTCCCTCCACAGCTGCAGGTTTTTTTGCTTTTGTCTCTGAAGAGGTGAGGTAAAGTGTTGTTCTTGGAGGAAGAAGCTGGGAGTGTGGAGTAAGACCACTGCTGGACGACAGGGCCTGCGGTGGGTGGAGGTGGCGGGGGGCAGTGGCACCTGGATGGAGCAGACACACCTGAGCCTGTGTGGGATGCTGCTGCTCAGCTGGCTGGCTCTCCTCTGCTGTTGCCACACAGAGGAGAGACGTGCGCCTTCAGATTCAGACAGCCGGAGCTTGTTCCCCCAACTTCTTGCTGGGAGATCTCAGTGAGTCATTTAAACTCTAGGAGATATGGGTTCCTTGTGTGCAAAATGGGAATAAAAACAAATCCCTGCAGACTTGCTGGGAGCATTAAATGAGATAGTAGAGGCGGAGTTAATTTATAAATGGTAAAACACTGCACAGTGTATCAATTGGTCGTTAACTTTTCTGCACTGAATTAAGGCATTGAAATGATGTCACTTCCATTCCGGACTAGCCATAAGAAGCCGGGTCACAGTCCACTCTGAGCCTCAGTTTCCCTTCCTGTGGAGTGGACGTGCCCACCTCTGAGTGGCAAGGCAGGGATCAGGACTGATGCAATTCTCACCCCTCCTGCAGGATCTCCAGCCGCCTGCCCTTCCTGAGAGGAGGGAGCTCTGGACCTTCGTCCCGCCAGTCTGGTCTTCGAGCGCCTTCAGGACGGATAGACCTTGGCACGGGCTGCCTGAGATTCCTGCGACACCTGTCTGTTCCTGCCTTCTGCCGAGCATGGCACCCACAGGATTCTAGGACGGATCATAGACCAGAGCCTCCGGGAGGGCACCCTGCATAGCACACTGTGCGGTTCCTCTCCGCTCACCAGCCTCCAAGGCCGCTCCCATTCCGGAAATGCCCTCGGGCACCTGGATGAGGCCATCCCAGAGCCGGACCCAACTGTGCCACCTACCAAGCCTCCCCCTCAGCCCCCCACCCCCTCCCATGTCTGGCTCCCAGGACAGACTGTAGAATGTCTGTGCCCCAGATCCACGTGGAAAAAGTGGGTGCAGAGGAGGAGGCAGGAGCCGCACCACCAGATGACCACCTCCGGAGCCTGAAGGCCCTCACTGAGAAACTGAGGCTGGAGACCCGGAGGCCTTCCTACCTGGAATGGCAGGCCAGGCTGGAGGAGCAGACATGGCCCTTCCCGAGGGCGGCTGCAGCTACAGAGCCACAGGCGAGCATGGAGGAGGGGGAGCGTGGGGGGCAGGAGCCCTTGCTCCCCCTGAGAGAGCCCGAGCAGCACCCCCCTCCTGCCAGGAGTGCCAGCCAGGGCACCAGACCCCTGTCCACTGGCAAGCTGGAAGGCTTTCAGAGCATAGATGAAGCTATAGCCTGGCTCAGGAAGGAACTGGTGAGTGGCTGCCCCCAAGAATCCCCAGAAAAGAAGCAATGCCACCATCTGTCTGTGTCTCTGTCTCTTTCTGTCTGTCTTCCCACACCTACCCTCTATTCTGTCCCTCGTCTCCACCTCCCAAGTGCACATCTGTAATCTTCCCATGAGTTGAAGGCAGGCCTCATTTGTGGCTGGGGGGACCCAAGCGTCAGTCAGCCCCTAATTACAGACACTAATGGAGGAAGCAGGTGTTTTCTGGGCGAACCTGAACCCATGTCAAGTTGTCCCCACCCTCACCCCGACACCACTCCTGGTGCTGGAGTCTCGAACGCTTCTCCCTGGACTGCGAAGGGGGTCCCTGGGGTGAGACTGCTCCTCCCTCTGTGCTGGAACCCCCCCCCACAACCCTGCTGTCCACCCCAGCTGCCCACCACTCCGGGGACCACTCATTCTGCAAGTGAGTGGCCTCTCCCTATGCTGGGTGCCAGCTGGGTGGCTCCATGGGGCACGGTGGCCGGGGTGTGGCTGTGCGGAGTGCTGCTGTGAGGAGCTGGCTCAGCGTGGAATGAGCTGGAGTGGTGGAGCCGCCCAGAGCCGCCGTGGGATGGGCCTGCCTGGGGAGAAGCTCTGTGAAGAGGCTCAGAGTGGGAGTTGGCTCAGAAGTCAGGGCAAGGCCAGGTGTGAGCAAAGGGCACATTGTGTTGAAGCTGGGACAGCAGCACCACCACTTTGCTGCCCACGGGCAAAGCAGATTCCCAATAGGAGCATCTTTTGTTGAGCAGTGACTCAGCCTGAGAACAGGGTGGGGGTGCAGAGCTGGGTGCCCTGTCCCCGCCCACCCACCAGGAGAGAATCACTGGTGTCTGGCAGCAGCACCGGACAGGAAGCTAACCCTCCCCAGCTCTCAATCCCTGCTCCAGCGTCCCCTGAGGACAGGTAACACCTGCATGTCAGGCCACTCTGGCCACAGGTGTGTGAGCCATCAGAGGCAGCTGCTTTCCGGAGCCTGCGGGGCTCTTGGGTCAGCAGGGTGGGCTAAGACCTGTCTGGTTTGTTTTGTAGAATCCTGAAAACTAAGAAAATCCAAGGGGTTTGGAGTGGAGCGGGGCTCAGGGACGAAGGGATCTGATTGATGAGTTGGAAGCCTGTTTGGGTTTTAACCCTTTGTGCCGAGAATGCTTCTGAGAATGCACCATTCTGCAGCGTCTGTCTCCAGTAACCAGAGCGTCCACATGTTGTTGGCCCAGGGGAAGATGAGGCCCTGGATTTGCGCCACATCTCTGGGCTGCTCTGCCACTGCTGGTGCTCTTGGTGGGGGATGTAAGAGGTGAGGGGACATGGACAGTGTGCACCAGGACGGACCCCATGCAGTCCCGAGCTGCTCTTTGAATGGCTGAGGCTAAACTGCTTTGCTTTGCTTTCATAAGGAGGAACAAAAAACATTCCTGTTCACCAAGGACAGAATGTGTTGGTTTCGAGTTCACTTGAGATTTCACTGCTTGTGGGAGCTGAGGCTTCCGCTTTTTCGGGAGGTTAGCATTCTGCTTAGCCCCCACTTTGGAGTGGGAATCAGACAAGGAATCCTCCTCTGGGTGCAAACCGGGATGGAGTGCCCTCGAGCTTGTCCTGCTCATCCTCCTTTAGACTCCTCACTCTGGCTGAGTAGCGGAACCACTTGGGGAGCTTCTAGACCACACTGAAGACCAAGCTGATGAATGTCTGGGGGTGATAATGGGGTGTGTGGTTTTCAAAGCTCCCGCGTGCTTCTAATACACAGCCTGGGTCTCCGGTCTACAAGTCAGACTCAGTCTCCTGCCAGGCAACTGTGCTCCGAGCAGCATGAGATACCCTGCCCAGTGTGCTGGCCAAGACAGGAAGGAGGCCGAGGGTGAGGCGCAACCATGGTGATGTGTAGAGCCAGGCTCCATAGCCCAGCAGCAGAGCAGAAGCTGTCAGGACCAGTCTGACTGCCACAGGCTGTCATACATAGGTTAAAGGGCATAGTAGTATGATTAAGAACGCCGTATGTTTGCACTGTTTCCACTCTGCTGGCCACTTCCCTGTGCCACCAGGGGTGTGTCCTGTGTGCCAGGCACTTCGCAGGCATTACTCATCTCTTCTAATCATCAGATGACCTTCCTGCCACCCCTACTTTTCCAGAAGAGGAAACAGGTTCAGAGAAGAATGCAGCTATACGTGAGAAAGTTGAAATTTAAAACCTGGCCCATTCGGTTGCATTGCTAATGCTCTGCTCAGCCACCGTATGACATGGCACCCTCCGCAGGCAATCGATTTTACTATTTGGCTCCTAAAAATGTACATCACAAAAATGTTAGCAACAGAATGCCTGGGGGTGGGGCAGAGAGAGAAGCAGGACTGAATGAGTTCCAGCCTCACCCCGTGATCTCTGATTCTTACAACAAAACTGCAGGATTGCCCT
This sequence comes from Saguinus oedipus, assembly GCA_031835075.1. NCBI lineage: Eukaryota > Metazoa > Chordata > Mammalia > Primates > Cebidae > Saguinus > Saguinus oedipus. The sequence goes on along the minus strand of CM063182.1, from coordinate 35,618,191 downwards.
CATTGTGTCCGGTTTACAGATGAATACACTGATGTCCACAGAAGTCAGGTGACCTGCCGAGGATGACATGACGAGTGGCAGAGCCGGGGCTGGAACTCATACAGAGAAGAGAGCTATGGGGAGAGAGGTAGCAAGTAAGGCTCGTGAGTGGCCCACCACAGAGGGTCCCATTGGGCATGCTCAGCGATCACTGACCCAGCAGATGCATGCTCCAGACATCATGCTGGTTGCAGGATAGAGAATCTCTCATGACACTGACTCCCAAACTCTAACACGCAGGCAGGTCACTGGGGCTCTTTGCAGATGAAGATTCTGGTCCCTTTGGGGGCCTGTGCTTTTAAATTTCCAATAAACTCTAAGGTGACACTGTTCTACTAGCCCTGGGCCACACTTAGAGTAACAAGGAATGAAAGGAGGGCAAGACCAGGACCAGGCGACCAAGAAGCGACCTCAGAGGACAGACCCAAGGATCCCCAAGCGGGAGGTCTGAGCCCTGTCTCTGTCGTAACTGCCCACGTGGCTTGTGGCTCCGTTGGTGAACGGGCCTCAGTGAACGAACTCACAGCATCCCACCCTGAGTGGTCCAAGAACCACACTTGTTCAGATAATCCCAACTCTGAGGCCCAAAGCAGCCCAGACAAAGACCGGCAGGCGGGTAGGCAGGCTGGACGTGCAGTTCCACCTGCTGCCAGGATTAGACAGCAACTTGCAAAACCCTTTGATGGGATTGAAAACTGAGAGTTCAGCCTTTGAGAACAAACACATTCTGCTCTATTTAAGTCTCAGCCAGAACTTTAAACTTAATGCCGTGGTTTCCCTCATTCATCAGCGGTTAACTCATTGAGGGCACCTTTAAAAATTAACCTATTTTTTTAACTCAGTGAACGTAACTCGCATGACCTTTTTTGCTCTATTTGAAGCCTAGAAGCAGGTTTTCTCTACACCTGGGCAAGCCCTTCCTTGCAGATTTGTTAGGCTCAAGGGCAGATGTGTTGTTTGTTCTCACATGGCCAAGGTAATTGGTTAGAAATCTGTAATTCCCTTACTCATGGGGATATTTTCCATAACTCAGTGGGAGTTTTGACCGCAGGAGAGGGCAGACCCTAACCTGTCCTCTCACCATCTAGCAGCTCTCCCTGGAGGCAGTGATCAATGTCACCCCATCCAGAGGCTGGCAGTGCTAGGTCTGGAAGCAGAAGCTAGTCTGCTCCTGCCTCCAGCAAGACCAGCTAAAAGGCAGAGTGACTACCTGACCGTGGCTGATTTCTAAGGTGAGGAAGGATCCTAAGAGCTCTTAGGGGTCAGCTCTCCCTCTCAGCTTTCAGTGAAATGACTGTCACTCCTGATGCCCCCCAGGGACCAGCAAGTAGATGAGATTTTCCTTCAGGCCAATGTGTTAGGGATATAAGGCTGGCGGAGATCCTCCAAGCCTCTTAGCTCACCTCCCAGCTAAGAAGGCCTTACCTTGGGCTCCCTGGGCAGAGTTGGAGATGTGTCACTCTCTGGCTGTGGCAGGCAGGGCTGCAGCCACCTGACTTCTCCAGTCTCGCCGGTCCCAGGACACCAGCTCAGGGAATGGCCATTGTGCAGCTGTGGTTCGTTGCTGCTCACGTCACCAGAAAGTCACAGTCCCCAGCTTTCACCTTCCAGGTGGCTGAGTAGCCCGAATGGGAGTGGCGGGCCGGCCTTGCTTTGGGAAGTAGGGGAGCTAGAAAGAGCAGGACCTGGAGCTGTGGGATTCTCTCCTCTCCAGCTGAGTCTGGAATTCAGAGCATTCGCACACGCCTCTGCCCAGGTGTGGGTCCATCAGCCAACTCCCCTGGGTGAGGCCCTCGGCACTCAGCACAGGGCAGTGGGGACCCTCACTTCTGTCTTCTCTCTTCAGTCAGGTTCCCCTTGCCAACCTGGAACCCACAGGTTCCCCTTGCCAACCTGGAAGACAGAGAAAAGGGGCAATAAAGTCTTCCTCGTGGTTTATGCCGTGCCAAAACAAAAACCAAAATATTCTGGCTTCCTAATGGGCAGTTGTAGTGAGAAGCCCCGGGTGCCCACCAATATTTTTCTCTTAGTTTTACGCAGGTGTGTGGTCTCCGCAGGCACACCCCCAGGAAGGTGTTTATGGCTGTTAGAAAAAGGAAAGAGAACTTGACGAGTTTTCATCACTTAGGGCTTGTCGAGGCAGGAGGACTGTGACCTCAACTCAGCTGGCCCCACTGTGGGTACAACTTGGCTTTGAGGGGGCTGCCCTCTCCCCATTAACCCTCTGTTTCCCAAACTGCCTGCATGGCATGCATAGGACTCTGGTATGTCCGGGTACAGCCCTCTGAGACTGGTGACAACCATGTGTGCTGAGCGGCGTGGCCAAATGGCAGGTCACACTAACCAAGCATCTTCTGATGGAAATGGGCGATACAGCCAAGTTGATGCCCCCCATCTAGGGAGCCTTTCACATACACTATCCTGCGAGAAGGCTTGGAAGTATTTGCTATTCCCATTTTACAGAGGAGAAGACTGAGGCCTAGAAAGATTATAGAACTGAGGGACAGAGAGGTTAAAGTGACTTGGCCAAGGTCACATGCAAGGATGTGGCCAAACCGCAACAGACACACATCACTTGGCCCCGGATCCAGATCTGTTTCCTTTGTTCTCGGTACACCACATGTCCAAGTCACCAGGCCCTGAGCTGTCAGGAAGCCTGTGCTTCAATCCCTCAGTGCGGGATACTTGTAAAAGGTCACACAGGGGGTTGCTAGCAATGCCTCCTAACAACCATTTAGCAGGGACTGGGCAACCGCACTGTTTCAGGATGAAGAGAGCAAGTTACTCAGAGCCATTGGGGAGGTACTGGCTGAGCTGGGATTTGGTTCACAAGAGAATTTCTAGTCCCAGCATCTGTTCGCCCAAGGCTAAGTCTTCTCTGCATAGCCTGGGGCTTCCAGCCTGCCTGGCACCAGCCCTGCAGGGGAAGATTCCTGTTCCATTCATCTGGGCAGAGACGGCCTCTTTGCGGTTACTAAAGAACTTATAAGCAAAAGAACCAGCAAAGGAAATAACCCAGAACTTAATGATCTTTGTTTCTGAGTGGTAATATTATTCTTTTGACTTTTCTATAGTTTTCAGAGTTTCTAAAATAGGAATATGTTGTGTATAATCAAGGGGAAAAGAGATTATTAAAAGACCAAAGAAACATTTCCGCGCCAGGCTCTTCTCTGCCTGGCCAATGTAATCGGTATACAGTCTTCACCTTGTACTCTACAGATTATTTTTAAGGCACAGGATCTCCAAGAATAAAAAAAAATAAGGCCTTCAATCTCCCAACATCCCTGCTTGATGTGAGAGCTGAGGAGGCTGGATTGCTGGCCAGGGAGCTGCAGCTGACCCCAGTTGGGAGGTCCTGCCTGCTCTCCCTTTCCTGGCTGTCTTGCTGGGTCAAGGAGAAGGAAGGGAATTAGAGGATCCCCACAGCAGTGTCTCAGCGGAATAGCAGCTCATGGCCTTCCCAGGGACTATGAGAGGCAGGCGGGAGTCTTTCCATCCAGCCCCGTGTCAGTTCAGCACCACCAGCATCCACTGGCCACCTGGCTTCCGTGCTGGGGTGGCGCCACAGTGGACAGGTCAGGGCTCCTGTCTTTGAGGAGTTTCCCTTCCAAGGAGAACACAGGCACATAAACGCGGCAGCACAGTGTGACAAAAGTTATACTGGAGATGCAGTAAGTTGAGTTCTGAAATGTTCTGGTGAGCTGAGGGCTGTCCTGAGTGGATGATGAAATTCACCCAAGGGAAATCTGCAAATTCCTCACCTTCCAGGCAGCCAGATCCACGCCTGTCCACATGATTGCGTTAAACTTCTCCTTGTTTCCCATTCACATTTCTTCTATATTAATAAACGCAATTCCTCTGATGGGCACCCTCCCCATGATTACAGCATACCATGATATGGGGTAGTGAGTGTTGGGTGAGGCACCCAGAGCCTTTGCTAAAAGTGCATTTTCCTCCCAGCCCTCCATGGAAATTCAGATTCTGTAAACCTGGATTGGTGTTGGGGTTTTACAAGTACCTGCAAGTGATTCAAATGCAACTGGCCCATTAACTGGTCAAGAGTGCAGTGGAAAAAGCATACTATTTATACTTACATTAAACTTCAAGTCAGATTCCACCATATCCTACTTGTGTGACTTTAGGCAAACCAATTAACCAAGGCTTCTTGATTTTGTGATTGTAAAAGGAGGATAAAAAATCCCTACCTAGCAGGGTGTCGAGCCGGGAGGTGGGGGATAAGCAGCACTAGGGTGCTGAGCACTTGCTGGACCCCTGTGATGGTTGGGTGCTGTGTCATGCATGTTTACACACACACCTCACATCATTCAATAGCCACAGCAATCTTTCCAGGTGGGCGTGATTACTATTCCCATTTCACAGATGAGAAAACTGAGGTTAAGAAACTTGCCCAAGATCAATCAGCAGAGCAGGAATTTAAACTCAGATTTGCCCGACCTCAGGGGCATATGGCAGGTCTGGATTCATCCCCAATGCTGTAGGAAACTGTGAGGCCCCTGGCAGCTGAAGCCCAAAGCCTTTTCTTCCCGAGAAGACAGGACCCAAGTCATGGAGTATGAAGTGACTTTGGAGAACAAAACAGCTCAAAGGAGGCTGGAGGGCGGGGCAGCAAATAGATTTGCTTCACTTCTCTTTGAAAGTGCAGGCGGGAAGCCACTATAGCAACTGCAGGTGCCCGGGAGCCCTCATTACAGCCACGGTCCCCACTCCGGCAGCGCATGTCCTTCCCTGAGCTCTCCGTCCCTCTCAGTCAGCAGCCTGCTGACACTTTCCTCGCTGGTTCTCGCTCAGCATCAGATGTGAAGCTCCTGCTGCTACATCCATTTCCAGGCCAGGGGATAGAGAACCCAAGAAAAGCCTAGAAATCCCAACAGTGCCCAGGGGTCTTCCAAGGGCTCTCAGGTGACCCCAGTGCACCTCAGCACTCTGTTTCCATAGGACAATTGCCACCTTGGCTAAAGCTTCCAGTTTCTTTCCAGCGATGAAGCCCCAGTTCCTGCCTGCAGGTGGGGGAGGCCTTCCTGCACGTGGGGTTGAGAAGGCTGTGCAGGGGAGCTCCTGTCAGTGCAGGCAGGTGGTCCCTGCTAGGGGTGTCTTCTCTCGCTCCCCCTACTGGCCCAGAGCCTCCCAGCAGAGTGGCGCAGCTCACAGAGGCAAGGGAGCCAGCCCTTCCTGCAGGTCTTGCCGGGAGCCCAGGAGGAACAGCCATGCCCAGGCCATGCTCCCAGGCTGGCAGGAGCCGCCGTCCTGTGACTGGCTACTTGGCCTCACGACAGCCCCCACTTGCTCTCCAGGGGAGTGGCAGGGAAGTTGAGGAAGCCCCTGGCCCCACAGTGGCAGGCCTGGCCCTCCTCATGTGCAGGCTAAGGACACCCCAGAGCGGGAGGGTCCCCTCCACTTCTGGAGTCTGAAGTACAGTAGTGTGACCAGCCTTCTGACGTTGGCAACACTTGGTAATAGAGACGATAACAGCCCTACCCAACCCGGGCTGTGCTAGGTGACGTGTGATGGGCAGTACAGTCGCCAGGACCAAGGGAGCATCCAGTAAGGGCAGGTGAAGCTTGAGCCGGGGGACCTGCTCTGAGCCAGGCTGTGAGGAGCAAAGAAGGCCCCCACAGGGACCCCACACCCAGGAGGTGGGGCGAGCGCCACATGGGAAGTAAAATGTGACCGAAGGTTTACTCTGTGGTTCTGCATATGAAGACGGAACTGGTAATTCCGATGTCCACGTCCTGTGTCGAATGTGCATATAGGGGCTTATTTACTCCTCATAAGTGATCAGTAGTTTGCCCATTTAATTACTGTTTAATTGTTGTCGATTATTATTAAGAAGTAGGGGCCCAAAGTGGCTCCGGCCGGATGTCGTGGCACTTGTGAAGGCGAGGCCAAGAGTTCAAGGCCAACCAACCTCAGCAACCTTACAAGCTCTCAATGATTGGCAAAAAAAAAAAAAAAAAAAAAAAAAAAAAGTAGGTACTATTATGCTCATTTAACAGATGAGGAAATTGCGGCTCAGATGTGGGGTGGCTTGCCCTGGGTGGCATCACCAGCGAGTTGTGGAGAGGACTTTAAACCATGGGCTGCTTCTCCTCAGGCCTGGGGGCAGCCCGGGTAGCAGAGGGAGGAGCAATTTCTCCAGGGCTGTCCCAGCTGTGGAGACAGGTACCAGGTAATGGAGTGTGGGAAACCAAGACATGGCTCTGGGGAAATGTAATTAATGGAGTTATTCATTGATTCATTCATCTAACAAATGGCTTTTGAGCACCAGAGCATGCACCAGGCACTGTGGTGGGCCCATGGAAAGCACAGTCTTGGCCTCTCCTCTGGTATTTTACCATCTAGTGGGAGACACATGATTAATAAATGAAACCGATGCCCACACGTGGGTGCCATGGTGGAGGCTGCATGGAGGGGCAGTGTAGGAGGCACCTATGGGGCTGTCACCTTCTCTGCAGGAGAGGGGAAAAGGCTGAGCTCGTCCTGAAGGGTGACAGGTAGAGAAGGGGTCAGAGCCCCGGTATGGCTGCCCTGTGGGGCGAGGGCATCAGGGTGGGAGAGAGGAGGTTGGAGAGGTCAAGGGAGCAAGAGGGTCCCCTGATACCTTTGAAAGGTTTGAAGAAGTGGGGAGACCTGGCCATCAGCCTCTTGAGTAGAGACAGACTGAGCAAGGGGAGGCAGGCAGGAAGGAGGCCCAGATGCTGGGAGCTGAGGTACAGGGGACCCAGGTGCAGGGGTAGGTGCCAGTGACACTGATCTGGGCCTGTCCTCACCCGGCCAGCAGCAGTCACGTCTCTCCCACTCTCTTGGGCACAGAATGCCTTCCTTGGGCGTACAGCTTCCAGAATGCCCTCACTTCCAAGATGCAGTCTGATGGGAGGGAGGTGATCAGCATCCTCTCTCTGTGAAGGGCATGTGCACCTGTCCAAAGTCGCTTATCTCATCGGAGGCTGCACTAGGGCTGGAACCCAGAGCCCCTGGGGGCAGATCTAGGGGCTCCTCAGAATGTGTCACTCCGTCCTTCCCAAAGGCCTGCCTCACTCCTGAAGGTGTAGTTTGGCCCACACCGTCCAAGTTTGAAAAATCAAGTGGGTAGAGCTCTACCCATTACAGGGGTAGAGCTTGACTCTTGCTGTGGAGTCCTCGACAGGGCCGGAACAGCCTCCTGCTCTCTGCCCGGCTCTGGGGCTGTGATCTCTCCCTCCCAGCACACTCACGATTCCCCAGGGGTACAGGAGCCCCTCGCAGGGAGGAGCCCCGGAGGCCTGGCTCAGATGTCATCTTGCTGTCGTCTGGGTGTCTCCTTCCTGCACGATGAGTCAGCCCAGTGACAGGAGCCATTGCATCCTCCCCGCTCCCACCCACAGCCCCAGACCAGGGACCCAAAAGAGAACCCAGGACCAGCCGGCCCAGAGCCTCAGCCCCAGGCTACAGAGCATGAGTGTGGCCTCCCAGCTCCCTCCCACTGGTCTGTAGCCTCCCAGAATAGAGACTTCTGCAAAACAAGCTCTAGCCTTCCTCTGGAAATCAATTCACAGGAGCAGTCTGGTTCCTTGGGGTGTTTGCATTTCTTTTCTCACATTTCCCCGGAACCTCCAGTTGCCCTTCAGCGGCGCACTTGAAGGACACACCTGCTTTCTTTCCTGCCAGCGTTTATCTGGCTCCTTCTCAGGGGCTAAACCCGAGATGGAGTAATACCATTTTATCCAGGCTTCTAAATGGATTCTCCTGCACATCACTGACGACAATAAGGCAGCCCTTCAGGTGAAGTTAGATGGGTAAGGAGACAGATTCCACAAACTGTTTCCAGGGTTCAAGAACTGGAAGTCTCATTCCCAAATCATGGGGCAGTGGACCATGTTCTGGACCTGCACACGCAGCTGGCAAAACAGCCTGGATTTTACACGCAGTCTCTTTTCAGCAGGCACCAGAGACTAATTGTAGCGATTAGGCTGGGATAGGAGAGATAAGAGCACCAGACTAGGGGACTAGACAAAATGCCCTTCGCAACCTTGGGATTCTGTGTGCCTGCCCAGAACTGAGCTGATTACCATGCTCTCCAGGACATGCACATTCCGGCCTCCGGTTGGCCCCCGAACAATGGGATTTCTCCCAAGCCAGCTTTAAAGATGCATCCAGAAATCTCTGCTCCAAACAAATCTGCTTTCAGATTTGCCACCGTCCCCACCCTTATTTCTCTGAACTAAAAGAACAGAGGCTTCCATAAGCAAAAGTGCACACAGCCACATTCTTCAGAGAATGGAAGCATTCGATGACAGAAAAAAGACAAATTACTCATAGGGTGTCGGGTAGGACTTGTGTTGGAAAGAGGAGGATTTGCCTGGCTGTCTGTGCATGGCCTTTATTTTAGGAAGCAGAACCGTGATGGGTTAAAGGTAACCCCTTGATAGAGTCGCTCCTTGTGCTCCCAATGGCCTGGCAATTACATGTCCTTTATTAAAATTTTAATTCCTAATATCTTCAGGTGGTTTTAGAAACTCAGATATCAGTCCCTGGGACCAGAGAAAGTATTCGAGCAGATCTCATTGGCAACTAGGAATAATAGTATTTGTGTCCCTTGAATGTGAAGAAATCACTGTGTTTTAGACCAAGCAAGTGAACAGAGATCAGCCAGGGACTGTTGAGTAAGGACGCAAATTCCACAGAAATTCTGCCTTTCCCAAACGCACATCTTACAGTTGAGCCTCTGCCAGGGACAGCATGAAACCCACACTGAGAGCCGAGTCACCCCAGCCAGCTTCTCGGCCCTTTGGCAAATAACTCTTTTTTTGCCAATTGGTCCAGTACCCTCCTTCTGTGGCCCCATCTCCAGGAATCCCCCCCGAGAGACCCTTCCAGCCCCCAGACTACTCTTCAGAGTCTCATCAGCTTCCAGTGCCACTCGGGCTAGAGACAACCTCACGGAGACCACTCTCCACCCGTCCAGGCTGGGCCCCCACTCCCCAGCACCTGTGGCCACGCTGCTGCAGGTGGGCTGATCAGCCTTCTCTGTTTGCCCGGGACTGAAGAGGTTCCCTGGATGCACGATTCTCAGTGCTACCACCAGGTAGGTCCTGGGCAAACGGGGTTCAACTGATCACTCTAAATTTGTAGACTTTGCTGTTGTCTTCTAAATGGTGGTAAAATATGCATATTATAAAATTTAGCATTGTAGCCATTTTGTGTGGACAGTTCACTCAGTATATTCACATTGCTGTGCCCCCATCATCACCATCCATCCCCAGAACTTCATCTGCTAACATGGAAACTCTGTGCTCACTAAACGCTAACTCCCAAAGCCCCTCTCCCCAGCTCCTGGCACCACCATCCTGCTTTCTGTCACCATAAATCGGACTACTTTAGGAACCTCTTCTAAGTGGAATCCTATGGTATTTGGCCTTCAGTGTCTGGCTAATTCACTTAGCATAATGTCCTCAAGGTTCATCCATGTTCATGCATGTGCCAGAATTGTCTTCTTTTTCAAGGCTGAATAATATTCCACTTTGTGGATAGGCCACATTGTGTGGATCCATTTGTCTGTGGAGGGCACTGGGTTGGTTCTGCCTATTGGTGATTGTGAACGTGGACATACAAATACTGGTTTTAGTTTTTCCTTCGTTTGTTTTGGGTGTGCACCTGGAGTGGAATTGCTGGGACATGTGGCGATTCTATTTAACTTTCCAGGACCTGCCGTGCCATTTTCCACACCTTTCCTGTGGCTTTTGTTTTTATTCCACCCAGCTCTAAGGCAGGAGTCAGCTCTTATTCTGACTCCCCAGGAAAATCCCCAGGTCTAGAGGGGACCCCACCCCCCACCCCCAACCGGCATGGCACATTAGACTTTTCTGTTATCTGAATGTCCTCAGCTGACCATCACCTTGGGTTTTTCCCCTCTGGCCCCTTCTTCCAGGCCCTCCTTGCCCCGTCTCCTCCAGCCCCCTCACCACACCAAGTCAAGCTTGGAAGTAAGGAACTCTCTCTCCTCTTTCACAGCCATTTAATTACCATCTTTAGTGACTTAATCCCGCCCTCGGGAGTTGGCCTTTTACCTTGAGAAACAACCTGGCTCGCTCTTTTCTTTTAATTGGTCTTCAAATTTTTTTCAAAAAGACTTGAGATACACTTTATATACCACACCATTCACCCACTTGAGGTGTACAATTCAATGGTTTTTAGATGGTGGTACAACCATCATCACATAACATCACATAGGATTTTAGAACATCTCAACACTTCCGCCAGGTGCAGTGGCTCACATCTTAAGGTGCATTCTTGTCTACCTCGAAAAACCAAACATCTGTAGCGCAGATCACAAGCACAGCTGTTTCCAAGGGACCACATGTGGCTGCCGCCCTTCGCTTCTTCCAAGCCTGGTGGGGACACCCTCTCACCACGGGGCTCTGACAGCCCCCGACCAATGACATCCCTTTCCTTTCACCAAGTTCTGTGCCCTAATTATGGTGTTGCTGGGATAACAGGCTCCACTTCTGAGAATTCAGCAAGTGCTTTTGTTCTCAGAGAGACACCAGGCCACGCTGGGAGTGGGGATTAGAAATCGGCACGTCCTACGGTAGAGGCTTTGCCAGGGACAGCATGAAACCCACACTGAGAGTTGAGTCACCCTGGCCAGCTTCTCAGGCTCTTTAATGAGGGCTTAAAAGCGGGAGGTCCTCGCTGGGTTCCATGTCGTGTGTCGCGGCCTGGAGAGAAAGGACTCAAATGATGGTGAACCTCTGACTTTGACTTGGCCAGCACGCTTCCTATTTTCTGGCATGCTATTTGTTGTCGCATTTCATTCTCACTGTCCTTGGAAGAGGTGAGAAGAGCCCTTATCTCTTTTCTGTAGATGAAGACACAGAAGTTCCAGTTGGAAGTGACTTGCCACCCAGCGAGTGAGGAGTGGAGCTCACCTTGAACCTAGGTTCTAAGCCAGGGCTGTGGATTTTCCCTTTCTGCCGCCCCTGGGCCTAGCTCACCTCTCAGCAGACAGGAGCCTGGGAGAGTCCTCCAGCTCTGGGTGCTGACGGGCCCCACTGTGGTCCTGGTGTCACCGTTCGTAGGCTGGCTGGCCCTGAGCAGTCCCTTCACCTCTCTGAGACCATTTCCTTGTCTGTAAAACAGCCTAAAATCATGCCTGCCATCCAGAGTTGTGGGAAAATGGGATGAAACAATCTGTGTCAAGTGTGTGCTGCCGCAGCTGGGGCTGCGTTGTCATCCCTGCCTCCAAGGGGCCCCTTGGCAGAGCATGAAGGGAAAACAGGAAGAGGGACTCCAGCCCCAGCTCAGACCCACTCTCCTGAACCTGCACGGCCCTCTGTGCCTTCCCTGGCCATGCTCCTGACTTACTCCACATAAGACCCGCAAAGACATATGTTCATTGCAATCTATAAAAGGATGAATTTGTAAAAAGCCTTTTAGCCATCAGAAACCAGAGGACATTATGCTAAGTGAAATAAGCCAGTCATAAAAGGACAAATACTGTGTGATTCTACTTCCATGAGGTTCTTAGAGTATCAGATTTACAGAGACAGAAAGTAGAAGGGTGGGTGCCGGGGGCGGGGGGAGGGGGACGGGGCATTGGTGTTTAATGGTGCAGTTTCTGTTTGGAAAAATGAAGAGCGTCCTGGAGATATTGGTAACTGCTCAGTAACGTGAATGTACCGAGTCACCGCTGAGCTGTACGCTGAAAACGTTAGGATGATAACTTCTATGTGGTATGGGTGTTACCACAACTAGAAAAAAATTCTGGAAAACAATTAAGCCTCTCTCAGATTTCTTCAGAGAACTCATGTGGATTTGGCTTAATTACAGCAGAGTGACCTCTTAATCAGGGCTCGAGTTAGTGTTTAAGTTGCAAAGTCAGCCTTGCAAAATTGCTGTGTGGCCCAGAGAGGAGCTGAGCATGGGCCCAGTGCAGCCAGGGCTCCCACAGCACGGGGAAAAACCCTGTTCTTTGGAGCAGGAGATGAATTTGTTGATTTGAGTGCAGGGGTCCCAGCACGGCAGGTATCGTGAGCATCTAAACGTTAGAACCCACAATGCGTCCTAGCGAGATGCCCACGCTGTGAGATGCCCTCAGAACCAAGCCCACTGGGGAAGCAGCAATTCCCAGCCCCTCCTCCTGTTCTCTCAGACTCCAAGCAGGGAGAGCAGCTGGAATCGCCATCCCTATTGAGGCAGCAGCTCTTTCACCCTTACGCAGAATTGAATGCGTCTGCACAGAATGGGCGTGCAAGGCAACTCCACCCAGGCAGCCTTTGTCCAGTCCTTGGAAACTGATACCGGCCTTACTGTCAGCCCTTTTTCTAGCTGCCTCTGATGGGTCTAAAAGCCCAACTTGTTCTCTGATCTTTGACCAGATCTGTCAGCCACAGAAAAATAGCCGCTTCCTTCCCGCTGCCCCAAGGAGATGTGTCCACCCCACATAGTCTTAGACACCTGGCCACACCCCAAATGGTCCAACTTGAAAGGATCTTTTCAGACCAAAGATACAATTCCTGGGGCCAAAGCTCAAATCTAAACCATAGGGTTCCTAGTTTTTCAAAAAGATCTATTGTCAAATTATAGAACACTCCAAAGAGAAGTGGCAGATGACCGTATTACGGCAGAGGGTGTTAGCAGACAACGTCTTTCAGGCAGGTTTGACCCCCATCTTCTTCAGAAGGGTTTAGGCAGCACCAACTCAGTTCCAGGCTCAGTTAGGGACACCATAAAAAATAAACAAATTACCAGCCACCCCATCATCATGAGTGCTATTCTAGATCAATAGAATTTAATTGGCGATACATTTGAGTTTATTCCATCCTTGAGGACCAAGGGTTGAAAAGTAAGCTAACCCTTGTGGCTGTGAACTTTAACCTCAATTTTGCCGTTAGGCACCTTGCTGACTTACAAGCAAGACTTTCTCTCTTGACTTTCCTGATGTATGAAATCAGGAGAAAAGAGATCTGTAGAGGTGCGTGAAAAATGAGAGAGAGAAAAAACGCTGAGATGCTCACTGGCAAGGTCACTTAATTTTTCTACCCTGCAGCGGGCGCTACTCTAAACCTAATGGGGGAAAGTGGGAACATTGCCTTCATTTGCATAACTACAGGGCACCTCAGGGCTCATTTTTCTAAATCAGATTGGCTCCTGGCATTAGGTAAATGGCATAGCCGAGCATCTCAAAAATAATAAAACAATAACCACTTGCAAGTGGAGACAGAGGAAATGGTGAGAAGGATTCAGATCTCATGTCAAGTAGGAGCAGCTGGCGACCTGTCTCAGTGACAAAGCATTGCTTACAGAAGGCACTCTGCCCTCAGCCAGTCCCTTTGTGCCATGTCACAACTGAGAAACCAGCCATCTGAGCTCCAGCTACACCCAGACTGTCCTGCTGGTACCTCAGGAGTGGCTCTGAGGCCCATCAAAGTTAAACACGTGGATGGCGTGAGAGGAAAATACATCGCAGGACTCCAAAATCACTAAGCCAGAGGGAAAAGCCAAGCTGGGAACTGCATCAGGCAAAGCTGCCTCCCATTTTATTTCTAAATAAGATAGCTGCAAAGATAAAACCTACACAACTCTCACAGTGGGCCCACATGGAACTTCCCTGTTGGGTGGCCAGATCTGTACCCTAAAACAGTTCTGTTGAATTTCACTCTGGCAATGTAATTCATAGCTTATCTTCTCAGGAACCGGACAAAGGACAGAACTCAAAGTCATCCCTCTGCTCACCTGAGACAAATGTGTATCTGATTGCTTCATGTGCCCCGTGTTTACGTTCTTATATAAAAATGCCGATTCAGTGAGCCATACTAAGGCTAAGTGGCTTTTCCTCTACCCTAAACACACATGTAAATTGTGTATTTGGTGAAAGGCTAATCAAAGACCCAAAAGGATGCAATCGTTTGTCTCTTATCTACCTACACCTTTAAAAAATGTCTTCCTCTTCCCCCAATACACACTCCTTCCCCTTTAAATATTAAGGCCTTCAAAACCACCTTTGAGAAAAGGCATAGACCTGTCTCCCAGGTATGCATTCTTAACCTTGGCAAAACAAACTTTCTAAATTGACTGACACCCGTCTCAGATACTTTTGGTTCACAGTCGGTTAGAGAAACTGGGAGTGTGAAGCCAGGTGAGAAATTATCATCACGTTTTGTTAACAGAAAAACCAAACTCTGCAAAATACCTTAAGAGGTTTATTCTGAGCCAGTATAAGCGACCGTGGCCCAGGGAACAGTCTCGCCAGGGCCTGAGGAAGCTTGCCCGAGGTGGTCCAGCTACAGTTTGGTTTTACACATTTTAAGGGACACGAGTTACAAGCAAAGACACAAAGCAATACACAGAAGGTATACTCAGTTCAGCCTGAACATGTGGGATATCTTGAAGGGGTTTGGGGTGGGGGTGCTTATAGGTCATAGGTAGATTCAAAGATATATTTATTGGTAGTTGGTTGAAAGAAGCTTTGTCTAAAGACTTGAAGTCAGTAGAAAGAAATGCTTAGGACAAGGGGGGTTGCGGGGGCCAAAGTTCTTGTTATATAGATGAAGCCTCCAGGTAGACACCTTTAGAGAAAATAGATGGTAAATGTCTCTTTTCAGACCTCAAAACTGCCAGACTCACACTGAATCTCTCCTAGATCTTGGAAAGGTCTAGAAAGGAAAGGCTTGATTGAGTTAATAGAAATGCTCTCCAGATGTAAATTTCTTCCACAAGAGATGGCTTTGCAGGGCCACTTCAAAATATGTCAAATAAATATGTTTTGGGGAAAATATTTTTATATTCTTCAGGGTTTGCTCTCTGTTATGTGATACAATACCAGAGACAGGTAGGAATTTGGTACCTTGTTGCCACAAAGAGTCTGTTTTATCAGTCAAATGATCTCAGCATTAATGCTGATCTGCTGTGCCTAGCTTCCAAACATGAGGGAGTATAATGGAGCATGTCTGAACTCCCATCCTATCATGGCTAGAAATTCAGTTTTTAGCTTTCTCTGGGGTCCTCTTGATGAAGAGGGGCTTGTTCAGTCAGTTGGGGGGCTTAGAATTTTATTTTTTGTTTACATGTCAAAAGGAAACACCAAGCCTCTAAAAATAATAGAAACCTTCCACAAGGTCACTAAGCACTCAGACGCTCCATGCACCACACTGAAGCTCATCCTTGAGCAGAACTTAAGTGTCAGTCATTTGGGTTCTGGGGTCCAGTTGTCCAGGTTCCTCACTCCAGCTCAGCCGTGGATGAGCTCTGTGAGCCGACACAGCTAATTCCCTGAGTCCTCCTCTATAAGCTGTGGGCGATGGTGGTGACGTCACTTCACAGTTTGTAGTGACCGTTAACCATTGCATGTTAATAGACCCAAAGGCTTAGAACTGTTCCATAATAAAACATCTAGTACCTAGGAACCAATTTTTGCTTGGCTTTTCTGAAACTTACTAAGAAATATTTCAGACATTCTAAAACGTTTAAAAAGTAATAAAACAACATGACACTCTCCAGCCTAAGAAGGAAAACATGGCCATCACAGTCAAAGCCCCCACATACATTTCCCAGTCAGTCCCTCCTTCCCACCTAGAGGCAACCATCCTGCTGAATTTGACAGCTGTCACCCCATGCTTTTCTGTATTCTCTTATTCCATCTGAATGCAACTCTAAACAAGAGAAGGAACTGGAGTATCTTCAAGCCAGGACCAATATGCATGTCTTTCAGAGGGATTCAGGTACAGTAGCCAGCACAAAGTACAGTTTTGCAAGCACACCCTCATTTGTCACCTTGGTGTCTGTGTCTTTTCACCTCCCTGAGCAGGGAACATGCTAATCTTTCTAGATGGACCAACTGATGATCTAAGACATTAGTCAGGGACTCTGGAGCTACTCTCTGCTGACCCTGCCTGCTCCCCCTCCCTTCCAGACAGAGATGCGGCTGCAGGACCAGCAGCTGGCCAGACAGCTCATGCGCCTGCGCGGGGACATCAACAAGCTGAAGATTGAGCACACCTGCCGCCTCCACAGGAGGATGCTCAACGACGCCACCTATGAGCTGGAGGAGCGGGACGAGCTGGCCGACCTCTTCTGTGACTCCCCTCTTGCCTCCTCCTTCAGCCTGTCCATGCCACTCAAGCTCATTGGAGTGACCAAGATGAACATCAACTCTCGGAGGTTCTCTCTCTGCTGAGGAGCCCTCAGACTGGGCCGACGGGCTGGAGCGGAGGGCTTGGGCTGGAGGGATGCTGGAGGGAGCTGAGGCCAAGTTATTCCAGTGGGTCTCCCTGAGGCAGGGGTCCTGGGACTGGCAACTCAAGGGCCCCAGAACCTATTCAGTGGTGCTCTCCCAGTGTCTCTGTGACTGGCTCTTGCTTAATACCCAAAGAGCTCTGCAGAAGGGCCACTCCAACCAGATATTAAATGAGACCTGGACTCCCACCAGAATCCATCCCTCCATGATCATGTTCCTGTTTCCTGGAATGACTGGTGCTATGAACTGGGATTCCCAAGGGGAGCCCCCCCACCCAAAGCTGTCATTCTTGCAGAAGGCTCTCCTGCAAGGGCCTTGGGGAAATTAGATACATGACTCAGCAACAGGGCCAGGGACCTACCAGGAAAGGAAAATCCAAAGGCATGACAAATGGGCACTTTTGGGAGACGCAGACTCTATGGCTGGCTGCCAGCGTCCCTGGTGAGCCTGAAACCCAGGCTGCTGTCAGTCTTCCACCTTGGCACTGCGAGGCTGTATAAATTGTAAATTCTGGTGTGTGCTGGGACGTGTGATGGGTGCACTAGCGGCAGATGCCCCCATCATCTGTCCCAGCTACATGCACCTCCAAAGAGCCTTTACACCACCACCCCTCCCAGGGCGACAGCCTAGGAAACCACTGGTTACTGAACCAGGCAGGTCCTGAATGCATTTTCCATAACTGAATTCTCCTGGAGGGGCGTGGCCGGGGCCTCCTGGTGGATTCTGGTGGTGTCCCCCAGGTCACCCTACTGCCCTCCCCAGAATGACAATTAAGGGAGCCCAGAGGCCCATCCTGAGCCTCCTCTGAGATTTCGTGCCTGACCTAAACACCGAGTTTTAATCGAATAAGTCTGTGAGTGATGTGTTGTTCACTTGTTAATAACTGATTTTTGTCCCAATGGGGAAGCCACTTGTGTAGGTCAAGTACAGTGTGTAGGATTTGATTTTAAGAGTTTCTCCCTCACAACAAGCTTGAGGATCGGCAAATTAAGACCCCAGCAGGTTAGGGAGGTCAGTCTGGGATCACACCGCATGGCAGGGGTTCCTCCGCCAGCCGGGTAGAATCCCAAGATCAGAAGTGTTTTTGACCTTCAATGTCATCTAGTCCAGTCCTCTCGTTAGTAAAGGCGCAAAGTGAAACCGGAGGGAGAGAAGGATTTCCCTCGGGTGGCACAGCTAGGCTGCAGAATACTGATGTGTGAGACCATTGCTGATTATGCCCTGGTAGATAACAGGTCGATGAACTTGAACCCCAAAGATAGTCTTGATGCTTTGCCAAACCCACACACTGCCAACCCCTCTACTCTCCACCTCCACCCCCATCTTCCCGCGTATTGCAATTCAGAACATTTGAGTCAATGCAGAGCAAGGCATGGACGTGGCCCCACAGGGCATGCGTCACTAATCACTGTCCCATGGCCTACACATGGTGTGTGTCTGCTGTGTCTGCTGTGGCTTCTTCCTGTGTGATCTCACTAGGGCCCGTGTCCACCCACACATCCTGACCCGCATAGGGGAGAGGTTGCTTTTCTTCTGTGGGCTGCGTAGGACAATGCATATGAAGGACCTCTAGTAGATGGAAAGGAGCTTGGTCTCTTGATTTTAATTTCAAAGATCCAGAAGGTCTATGCTTCCTTGAAAGTAGGTAGAACAATGCAGCCAAGATCTCCTGTCTGCCTGCTGTGTGCAGTGAAGTCTGCAGCCCTGCGGACCATGCACCGCTCTCTTTCCTTGGAGCTCTGCACAAACACTGCCAAGTCCCGAATCAGCATTCCTCTCCTGCCAGCCTCCTTCCAGATGAGCCCTTCAGGTCTCAGGCTGACCTACACACACTCACCTACTCACACGACAGAGAACATGCCGTAAACATCCTTGATCCCACGCAGGAAAGCCCATCCCATACTCTGAAAAAAATGCCAAACTAGTTTCGCTTTCTTTTTAGAAATCAGTCATCACAGTAACTGAAACCACTGGGTTCAACTAAAATGGAAAGATTTAGTTGAATGTAGTCAATCCAATTAAGAATTAAGTTGGATGCAGCTGAGTGGTTTAGTTGCTTGGGTAACCCAGTGCTTGCTTGCCTTCTTCGTTCTCTGGGAGAAAACTAGATCAAGATGTATGTTTTGGGATAGGCTGCTCAGTTCCTAAGAGAACTTCATTATGGGATGAGGTGGTGACCCAAGGTAAGAGGTGGAGAGGGAACAGCAATGATTTCTGAGCATCGTCCAGCGTCGGCTGGCTTCCTTACTTTCCACAGTGAACACCACTAACCACAATAATTCAGCTTTGTGAAGTCCCTGCTCTGTGTGGGTCTCTGTGTCAGCAGCAACACTTGCCTAACCTCCGTCCCACCTTCCTGGCTCACCACGTGTGTACAGTGCTGTTTGCAGTGGTACTCACTGTCCATCCATCTCTCCGCCGTCCCCAAGCATCCCCGGGTGTAAAACAGGAAGTCTCTACCAATGCTGCCACACATGGTTGTGTTTGATGCCTTCAGGGGCTCAGTAGCCATCAAGAGGCCTGGAGGGCCTGGGCAGGCTTCACGATGCCTGACCGAGCCCAAGACCCACCCCCTGTAGCAATACCAAGTGCTATTACATAATCAATGGACAATTTATACTTTTATTTTTATGATTTGTTTCTATATTGCTGTTAGAAAAAGTGAAATAAAAATACTTGAAAAGAAGTTATCTGTACAAACAAAGAGAAACGCCTGTCCTCATAGCGTGTCCCTGTTATCCACACACAGGGCCAGGCACGTACTGAGAGAAAGGATGGATGAACAGATGGACAGTGGATGGATGGAAGGGAGGGAGGGACGGAGGGCAGGAAGATTTTTGCAACCTGATGGCGGCATGGGAGGGAGGAAAAGATTCACCCCAATCACTCCTCTTCCTTTCTTGTGCCTTCCCCTTGAGGAAGCTTCTCGGTGGTTACTTCGGGAGTTCCACGGGTGAGCTCATGTAGAACTTAAAAATGCATTGCTGAGCTTGACTGAAGCCAGAGCCAAAGTAAACTCACTCTTCTCCAGTGGCCTTTTCCAAAGGTGATCATGTTATTCTCTGAGCTCTGGTGCCTGAAATCTTTTCAGCCACTTAAAGCACCTCTTAAACAACAAAATCAAGCATGCGTGAAAATCACCTGGGCTGCTGTCACAAATGCATATTCCCAGGACAAGTACTGGGTTCAAGCCCCAGGGATTCTGGCTGTGTTGCTCCAGGCTTCGCAAATGCCCCAGGTGATGGACACAGGTGGTCCAAAGACACTTGGAGAAACTTCAGTCAGACAAGCAGGCAAGGGAAGGCACTGTTTATCATTGACCCTGTGTCTGTGTTCTCAGCAAAGGCCTATGTCAGAGGGTCAGAGCAGGATTCACTAATCCTGTTTTGTGGAAGGAACAACTGAACGATTCTGCCGATCCCTTGAGATGATGTCTCCTGCCTACACCAAGAGACGGAGTGCCTGTGATGTCTCTTTCCACAAACAGCCCACAGTATAAGCTGCTGGGGGAGTGTGGGGTGTGAGGTGGTAGGGAGCCAGTACTTGGGAATCTGCCATCTGCCTTGGCCATGTGGTTCAAAGAGCACTCCAAAAGCCAGGGTCTTTCCACCCTGTAAATGGGACCACATGTGCACTTTTTCAGCCTGGAGGGAAACGAATGTGACCTCCAAACAAATCCAGTCATTGTAAGTGCCACAGAGAAGATAAAATGTGAGACAGAGGCACGTGTGGAAGGGGCCGCTTTTCCCAGGTGATCAAAGCTTCCTGGAGAAGAGCTATTCCAGCCACAGGGGCAGTTGTGCAGAGGTCAGGAAAGAGTCCTCCAGGAAGAGAAAGATAGTCCCAGCCCCCACGGTCTGCAGAGGGAAGCCAGTTCAACAGGTAGCTGCAGAGGCTGGCTGGGGCTCTCCAGCCTGGTAGGGCAGAGTCAGGAGTTGGGGTTTGATTTGGGTGGTACAGGAAGTTTTCTGGGGTTTTTGAATGATA
Organism: Saguinus oedipus; assembly: GCA_031835075.1. Taxonomy (NCBI): domain Eukaryota; kingdom Metazoa; phylum Chordata; class Mammalia; order Primates; family Cebidae; genus Saguinus; species Saguinus oedipus. The sequence goes on along the minus strand of CM063182.1, from coordinate 35,597,934 downwards.
TGTGATCTGATTTAAACTTTCACAAGATCGAAGCAGAAAGTACTTACTGCTATGTAGAGAGTAAGTGGGGGAGGAGGGGGAGAAGTGGGGCCCAGAGGTCAAGTAGGAGCAGCGGCAGTGGACAGTGGACGGGAGCGTAATCTAGACTGGGCAGCAGCTGCAGAGGGAGTGAAAAGCAAGCCAGTGGATATTTGCTTGGGGACATACTTTGGGAACTATTTAGATGTGGGGTGTGACGGAAATGGAGGAACTAGGGGTGGCCCTCCGGTTAGCAGGTGGATTAAAAAGGGGTGCCATTCACTCAGAATGAATGGGTGTGGAGGGGCAGGAGTGGGGGTGCTGGTTCACGGTATATTTAAATGTCAATTCAGTACAAGTGAGGAGTGAGTTGGACACAGGGCCTGGAGTTCAGGCAAAGGCCAGTGTTAATAGATTTGGGAGTCTAGATTCAGATGTTTGGATAATATTGAAAGTACTACATCTGGTAAACTCAGAAAAAGACTGTAGGAGAGAAGAGAGCTGTACACAGCATCCTCTGGACTCCAGTGTGTTTATTCATTTAATTACTTTCACTGGATATTGACAAATGCTAATTTGTATATATTTATGGTGTACCAAGTGTTTCTATATGTACAATGTGGAATGACTGACTCAAGCTAACGCATCCATCACCTCAAATGCTCATTATTTATTCCTCCTAACTGGAACCCTACACATCCCCCCGCCCTGCTCCCAGAGCCTCGAGTTCCCCCATTCTGCTCTCTCCTCTGTGAGTTAGCTTGCTTTCAAGTCCACGTGGAAGTGTGCACGCGCAGCCTGGGTGTCCTGACATGTAAAGATCTGACAGAGAAAGAGGTGTGCTCAGAGAATACTTAGAAAAAAGGAGTTAGCTGAAGACCAAACGACTCAGGAGGCAAGGTGGGTGGATCACCTGAGCCTGGGAGGTCAAGGCTGCAGTGAGCTGAGATCACTCCACCAGACTCCAGCCTGGGTGACAGAACGAAAAGAAAAACCAAAACCCAAAGTCCAGCTAGTAAGGTAGAAGGAAAAGCAGGTGGACAGGGCATCCAAGAGCCTTCAAGAAGACAATGTTTCAAGGAGAGAGTCATCTAGACCAATGCTGCTGAGAAACCAGGGAACAGGCCCGGCGTGGTGGCTCACGTCTGTAATCCCAGCACTTTATGAGGCCGAGGCGGGTGGATCACGAGGTCAAGAGATCGAGACCATCCTGGTCAACATGGTGAAACCCCATCTCTACTAAAAACACAAAAAATTAGCTGGGCATGGTGGCACATGCCTGTAATCCCAGCTACTCAGGAGGCTGAGGTGGGAGAATTGCCTGAACCCAGGAGGCGGAGGTTGTGGTGAGCCGAGATCGCGCCATTGCACTCCAGTCTGGATAACAAGAGTGAAACTCCGTCTCAAAAAAAAAAAGAAAGAAACAAACCAGGGAACAAGAGGGCAGAGAGGTGGCCGCTGACTTCAGCAAGAGGGAGCTCCCCCAGTGATGGCATCACAGATGACAGAAATGGCCATCTCAGCGCAGTGGGAACGCCGGGGGTGAGGCGGCGGGAAGTGAGGACGGGGAGGCAGGCGGAAGGGCCACCCTGCTGCATCGATGGCCGTAAAGGGAGCAGAGAACTAGGAGCTGGACAAGGACATAGACACGGACCAGAGAGCAGTTTGGGGTTTTCTTGTAACGATGTGTTACATAACGAAGGTGCTGGCATCTGAGAGAGGCCAGTGCCTGCAGAAAGGGAGACGCTGACCTTGTGCTCAGGGAAGAGGGAGCCACAGCAGTGCAGCTATGGAGGAGGGAGACCTCCCAGCAGAGTGCGAGTAGAGACCAGGCTGGGACAGCAGGTCTGAGTGTTTCCTCCTTGAGGCGCGAAGGCAGGGTGCAGCTGATGGGGGGTGCCCGTTGGTGACACTGTCAGAGGTGTTGGAACCAGGGAGACTCCTGCTCAAACAGGGGCTGGGAAACTGAGGCTGAGACCTGCTGGGCTGCGTCCCCAGGAATTAGGCATTTTTAGTCATAGGATGACATTGGAGGCCAGCACAAGACACAGGTCACAAAGCCCCCGCTGGTAAAACAGGATGTGGTGAAGAAGCCGCCTGAACCCACTAAAACCAAGGTAACAGCGAAAGTGGCCTCTGGGTGTCCTCACTGCTCATTATATGCTAATTATAATGCATTCACTGCTAGAAGACACTCCCACCAGCCCCATGACAGTTTACAAATGCCATGGCAACAGCCAGAAGTTACCCTACTTGGTCCAAAAAGGGCAGGAACCCTCCAGTCCATTCCAGGATTTCCCCACCCCTTTCCCAGAAAACTCGTGAATAATCCACCAAGAAATAACCGTGAATATGCCCAGCCGGGCACCCCATGCCCGCAGAGCAGCCATTCTTCTTTTTCACTTCCTTAATAAATGTGCTTTCACTTTACTCTGGGGACTCACCCCAAATTCTTTCTTGTTCGAGATCCAAGAACCCTCCCTTGGGGTCTGGACCAGCACCCCTTTTCAGTAACAGCATCGGCGGCACAGACCAAGGGAGCCCATGGGGTCCCTCCTATCTGGGAAACGGGAGTCGAAGCGGTGGGATATAGGCGGTTGCCAGAGAAAGACATTTTTGAAGTAATTCCCTGAGCACAGGTGAGTTAATTAGGAAAAGGGAGGACCATCTGGTCTGGCAGCGTGGCTGCCCATTTGAGGCTGTGGTGGTCAGTGTGGGGTGTGTCCAGCAAGCCTAGTGGAGTGTTTTGTTTAGTTTTTTAAGCAGTATTTAGTAGTCCCAGTGCAGACATAGACCAGGCAGACAGTGGGAGTTAGGATTTAACAAGCAGCCAACAGAGGATGGGAACAGGAAAAGTGAAAGCTCAGCCTCGGACTGAGGAGGGAAGAGCCAATGGAGCTGGAGGTAGGTCCGTGGCCAGCAGTCTCCACACACCTGGGGGTTACTCGGTGAGTCCAGGAGAGACGAGACAGAACAGGTGCTGACCGAGTAAGCGGAGAGCGGGAGTGACAACTAAGATGTGGAGTGGCTTTGTCACTCAGAGTCCCGGCCTACTGCCGCATTAGCCACTGGCGCCCTGCCAAGGGTGGCAGGGTGGCCTGCCCCATGTGGTGACATCGGTCACTGTGGTTTCCTTGGCTCTGGGAGATCTCATCTCCTATGTTTGGAAAGGGGGTAAACTCTGTTTACACACACCCCTCTGGCTTCTAAGACCAGAAGCACCTCCCGCGGGCTGCTTCGTGTCAAAGCCTGAAGTCTGTGGCCTGCACGACTTGGGGGAGGAGCCAGGCCAGGCAGAGGAGGAGGAAGATGGCAGTGGACAGAACAGATAGGCCTGTCATAACTGGGCCTTATCTGATGGGAGCTGCTCAGCAGATGGAAGGCTTGAGGCAGGGCCGTTTCTAAGTACTCTGTCCACAGGCTCAAAGCTGACAGCAGTGGAGGCAGCTAGGCAGTCTCCAAAGGAAATTGATTCCGGAAGAGAAACCTCATGCACTGCAACATTGACCATTTCTTTGAGGATAAATGCTCGAAGTGATGGATATGCTAATTACCCTGATTTCATCACTAGACATGAAATGCACAAAATCACTATGTGCCCCATAAATATGTACAATTACTACACATCGATTTAAAAATTAAAATCGAACAAAAAGGTGTTTCAGCTGGGCATGGTGGCTCATGCCTGTGATCCCAGCAGTTTGGGAGGCCAATATGGGAGAATTGCTTTAGCCCAGGAGTTCAAGACCAGCCTGGGTAAAAAAGAGACCTGGTTTTTTTTTTTTTTTTTTTTTTTGAGACACAGTCTTGCTCCATTTTCCAGACTGGAGTGCAGTGGCAGGATCTCAGCTCACTGCAACCTCTGCCTCCTGGGTTCAAGTGATCCTCCCTCCTCAACCTCCCAAGTAGCTGGGACTACAGGTGTGCACCACCACACCTGGCTAATTTTTCTATTTTTGAGGGGATGGAGTTTCACCACATTGGCCAGTTTGGTCTCGAACTCTTGACCTCAAGTGATCTGCCCACCTTGGCTTCCGAAAGTGCTGGGGTTACAGGAATGAGCCACCACATCCCACCCTTGTCTATTTTTTTTTAAAAAATAATAAATTAAGGTGTTTGTGGGCTATAGGAAGCCATTATGCACCACTCACTGCAAGGAGGGAAATTGGTCCTGAACATTCCCACCTGTAGGATGGGTACCAGGAGAGAATCGGGCAAGGCTCGGTGCAGCTTGGCAGGACAGCAGAGTATTTCCTGAGCCATCTGTTAAATAGAGAGCCTTGCACTGCTCATTCTCTTACCCACTTCTCCATGCGAAGACTACTGAAGCTAAGAAAGGGGCATTTGCCAGAGAACAGCCAGAGTCCCAAGGGAAACCTGACTTAGAGATGACAAGCCACACTTGTCTCACTCCCAGAGACTCACCACCCAGGTGACCCAGCGTAGGCCTAGAGAGAGGGCTCTCAGGGACTCACTTCCTCGACCCCACCCGCTGCACTGTGGGCTTCGCCCGGGAGGGGTGCCTAGGCCTGGAGCAGGACAAATGCATCTCCACCCTGTCGCCTCTGTACCAGTCTGGGTTTGGTCAAGAAAGTGGAAGCCCCTCAGTCTTCCATGAAGGGAAGGACCTGATTCAGGAGCTAGAGGTTCACAGAGCCCTTAGGAGGGTGGGAACAGGCAGGGTCCGGGGAGAGGCTGCGGGAAGAGGTGAGTCAGAGCTCATCCCCACAGCAGCAAGGCTTTCAGCCAGCACAGCAGGGGGCCTTTGGTGCATCCCTGCAGCTGGAATGGCTTTGGAAAGTCGGTGGGTGATTCTCACGTCTGTTCACACCTCTGCCTGGTGCCACCGCCGGGAATAAAGCTTCACTTGCTATTGTGCACTGAATTACGACCCCCCACAAATTCACACGTTGAAATCCTGACCTCCAGCATCTCAGAATGGGATTGTATAAGAGGTAACTAGAGTAAAATGAGGTCATATGGGTGGGTCATAATCCAAGCTGACTAGAGTCAGCATAAGAGATTAAGACACAGACACACAGAGGGATAAGACGGCCCCTGCAAGCGGAGAGGCGGAGAGGCAGAGAGGTGCCTGAGAAGAAATCAACCCTGCCGATCTTTGCTGTTGGTTTTTTTTAGACGGAGTTTCACTCTTGTTGCCCAGGCTGGAGTGCAATGGCATGATCTTGGCTCACTGCAGCTTACACCTCCCGGGTTCAAGCGATCCTCCTGCCTCAGCCTCCCCAGTAGATGGGATTACAGGCATGTACCACCACTCCTGGCTAACTTTTTATTTTTAGTAGAGATGGGGTTTCTCCATGCTGGTCAGGCTGGTCCGGAACTCCTGTCCTCAGGTGATCTGCCCGCCTCAGCCTCCAAAACTGCCGATATTACAGCCATGAGCCACTGCGCCCGGCCGAGAACTTCTAATGTTTTAAACATCTTTTCTGCTTTCAATGTGCTCTAAATATGTGTAATATATTGGTACAGACACAAATCTGTTGGGGAATGCAGAGACCTTTTCACAGATGGAGGAAAGTCGGACAAGGGAGATGCCCTGCCTTTGCATGCGCCATATTGGATCACCCTGCATCCAAGCCTCAGGCTGTGCCAAACAGGATGAGGGAAGATGCCTCCTCCTGGGAGGTGGCATGGGCACATCCTCTGCCCAATGTCCTGCTGCCCCTGTGTGCCCCCAGAGGGCGTCTGCACACACCTTACTCACTAGGTAAAAGGTACCGCATTCCTGCCAATCCTCTCTGGCTCTGTTCCCCTCAACAGACCTGTCACATGGCGAACCCTCAAACTGGGGTTCAGCCTGGGAGGCCACAAGGGTTCTGGGCTATGCACAGTAAGAAACTCAAGAATGAGCCGACAGAGTAAAGGGAAAGCAAGTCTGTTAGCAAAGCTAAGGATTAAACGAGTGGCTGGTTCACAGGCAGAGCAGCCGGGGACTGCTAGTTGGGTATTTTTGTGGTTATTTCTTGATCATATGCTAAAGGAGTGGATTACTCACGAATTTTCTAGGAAAGGGGCAGGGAATTTCAGGAACAGAAGGTTCCTCCCCCTTTCAGGCCACTTGGGGTAGCTTCCAGCCTTGCCACAGCATTTATAAATTGCCATGGTGCTGGTGGGAATGTCTTTTAGCGGCTGATGCGTTGTAATTAGCGTATAATGAGCAGTGAGGATGACCAGAGGTTGCTTTCCTTCCCATCTTGGTTTTTTTTTGTTTTTTGTTTTTTGGTTTTTTTGAGACGGAGTTTCGCTCTTGTTACCCAGGCTGGAGTGCAATGGTGCGATCTCGGCTCACCACAACCTCCGCCTCCTGGGTTCAGGCAATTCTCCTGCCTCAGCCTCCTGAGTAGCTGGGATTACAGGCATGCGCCACCATGCCCAGCTAATTTTTTGTATTTTTAGTAGAGATGGGGTTTCACCATGTTCACCAGGGTGGTCTCGATCTCTTGACCACCCACCTCAGCCTCCCAAAGTGCTGGGATTACAGGCTTGAGCCACCGCGCCCAGCCCCCCATCAAAATCTTGGTTTTGCTGGATTTTGATCAGCTTCTTTACCACATCTCATTTTATCAGCAGAGCTCTTCATCTGTACCCCGCAAAACCAGTCCCACCAAACTCCTATCTCAAACGGACAGTGAAGCCCATGTCAGAAGTAGCAGGGGCAGAAAACAGAAGGTGAGGAGAGAGAGAGAGGGAGGAGGAAGAGAGGGAGGAAGAAAGTGAAATGGGGAAGAGGCCAAGAAGGAGAAGGTACAAGAAACAGTGAAAAGTGGGAGGTGATTTTTAAGCGCATGAATCAGGCTTCCTTTCCACCCCACTTTTCAGAATGTTCTGGTTAAGTCTAAGAAGAGGGCCTAGAAATCACAGCTTCTGAGTCTGAGGCTCAGGGACAGGAGCACATATAAGACCCAGCAGCCCTACAGGAGCCCCCAAGCCCTGACACCCTACTCCGCCAGCCAGGGCAACCTGCCACCAGCCATTGTCCATGTTAGCCCACACCTTGCTTGGGCCCGGCAGGTGACTTCAGGCCCCGCCCCTCTCATCTTTGGGCAGGGCCCTGGCAAGTCACCTCCACACAGCACAGGCCTTCAGGGGGCCCAAAGTAGAAAGGCAGGAGGCCCCACTGCCCACTTTCTGCAGGGGACAAAAGGATAGCAGGGTCACCTCCTGGATCCTGGCTCCCATCCAGCCACCCTGCTCTCCAAAGCTTCCTACGCTCTCACTGTTTCTCTCTCAGAAAAGACACAGCTGATGGAACCATCATGAAAATGCTGTAGGGCACCCTGAGAGGCAGAACTTGATTTCTTTTCAGAGAATTTTCTGTTCAAAAGACTCCAGCCACTCTTATTTCTAGCCGACGAGACAGTGAGTCTCCCTGCGACCACCACCCGCATGGCCCCTTTCAGTGAGTGAGATGAAAGTCAAGTAGAGACTATCCTTCTTCGGGAGCCAGACCCTACCCCCCACTGCAATTGCCAGGGAGGGGTGGACAACAGATTCTGTTGGCACCAAGAAGCCTTCCAAAAGAAAGGGCTCCTGGCTCCTTCCCAGATGAAGGCTGCTGAATCATCTCTAACTGCCAGAACGCTGTGATCCCAGATGGACCAGACTGCTGGACATGGGTGAGCTCCGTCACAGGGGCCATGACACTGGGGGCCCAGGCCATGGAGGGGTAACTGCCTCCATGTCAACAGGCAGAGCAGAGTTGTGAGGGGCAGCCCCAGGGACAAGCAAGTCTTGGTGAAAAAGGGAGAGGAGAAAGGCTTGTGATGAAATGGGGCTCAGAATTATACTGCATAAAATATTGAGAGGCATGACCTTGTATCACCCTGAGCTGGTGGGACACATGACTTACAGTAGTACCTGCTGTCCGAGCTGAAGGGTTGCAGCAACTGGGGGGGGTCTGTTCCTATGACAAGAAGCAGGTCCAGGCGCTGGAGTGGTTGGAACTCTTCATCCACTCTTCCCTGCCCCGCCTCCTCCACCTTCCCCTTGCCAGAGCCACAGCAGAGGAGGACTGAACACAAGCAGAGGGTCTTGCCCCTCTGCCTCTGAAACAAACGGTCTTTTCACTTTCGTCCTGCAGACCCAGCGTGTTAAGGAAATCCTAATGCGCCTCCTGCTGGGGAATCGGAGATCTCTTTAGAGGTGCATTCTGAGAAACAGGTTTGAAGAATGCCCCTATAGTTGCTTGTGTTCTTGGCATTTGCAGTTGCTGTTTCTTGCCATGTTTGCTGAAACGTTACAAGTTCAGATGCTGCTTTCCACTCCTCAAACCCAAATCCTATGGTTGGAATATGCTGCCGCAATTCATTTAAATTCTGCACATGCTTTTTAGCATCTGGTGCGCGCCAAGCCTGGTGCCTGCTCTGGGATACATGATGACCAGATGCCGAAAATGCAGAGAACGCTCTGGTTTTGCTCTTGACATCACAACTGGAATTCATGTTTCATCTCACTCTGGAACCCAATTCTTTTTTTTTTTTTAGACGGAGTTTTGCTCTTGTTACCCAAGCTAGAGTGCAATGGCGCGATCTCTGCTCACCACAACCTCCGCCTCCTGGGTTCAGGCAATTCTCCTGCCTCAGCCTCCTGAGTAGCTGGGATTACAGGCACACGCCACCGTGCCCAGCTAATTTTCTGTATTTTTAGTTGAGATGGTTTTTCACCATGTTGACCAGGATGGTCTCGATCTCTTGACCTCGTGATCCACCCGCCTCAGACTCCCAAAGTGCTGGGATTACAGGCTTGAGCCACCGTGCCCGGCCCTGGAACCCAATTCTTTATAAAGAAAGTAAATGGCCATTTTTAGCTTATTTAATGTCTTAATCTGTTACTTACTTTAGGGCTTTCCTTCGAATTTTGAAAAGCTACAGTTCCTGAATAACGTAGCCATTGTCCCCATTACAACAGAAAAGAAAGAAATCCTTACCTCTTACATTATGTTCAACCACACCCGCCTGCCCCTGGACTTCAGATTTCCACCTCTCGGCTTCACCCACTATCAAAGCTCCGGGTTTGCTCTTTATCAGCTTGTAGCTAAAAACTCGGCTGTGTCTTCAGGGTGGACAATGCCCGCATGGCCCCTTTCAGTGCCTATCTGGGACCATTACCACACATTCCAAGTTGCCTCTTCAGTCTTTCTGGTGCCCATCTATTGTTGCCTTTCTTCCCATGAGTCAGAAGCAAAAATATTACATTCACAAAAGGCCATCGGTTCCTTATAAATTTTCTTGTAACACATTTTCCCCAATTAGGTGCGTCTTGGTTCATCTTTTTATGGTCTTGCTTACTTCTTATTTTCAGTTTAGGAGAAGATGCCTTTCTGATTTGTCCCATCTCCAGATAGCTACCTTCCCTGCAGATAACCAGGATTTCTGCACCTTAATTATCCCGGGCAACATGCCAAGCCATAAATTACTTCCACAATCAAGATCTCTGTGACATATTCCTAACAGGGTTTGTATTCCTTTGACATAAAATACTTTTAACAAGGATGTCTTAGCTTAATATTAACTCAGATTCAAGAAATAATGCAACTTATGTTAGTATTTCTTATGTCAATATTTTTTTTCAAATGCTGAATGAACAAATGATTGAAACCAAAGAATATACCACAAAAGCCATCTAAGCAACATCCAGAACCACAGGAGTTGGATGTGTGATGAAACTCTTTCTGGACTAGTCCGAATGCCAATTGGAAATTTGTTACCAAACTTTAAATTGCTAAGTGCAAACGTATCATATGGGGAAGGTTTTAATTTTGTTTTGTTTTGAGATAAAATTTTGCTCTTGTTGCCCAGGCTAAAGTGCCATGGCAAGATCTCGGCTCACCGCAACCTCCACCTCCCAGGTTCAAGCTATTCTCCTGCTTCAGCCTCCTGAGTAGCTAGGATTACAGGCATGTGCCGCCATGCCTTGCTAATTTTGTGTTTTTAGTAGAGACAGGGTTTCTCCATGTTGGCCAGGCTCGTCTTGAACTCCTGACCTTAGTGATCCGCCAGCCTTGGCCTCCCAAAGGGCTGGGATTGCAGACGTGAGCCACCGCACCCAGCCTCATATGAGGAGTTTTAAACACCTATCTATGCCCAAGTCCCACTCCAAAGCAATTCAGTGAGAATCCCTGGGCAGGGAGTTCAGGCATCCATTGACCAATCTTCTCTCTTCCTCCCTCTCTCCCTATCTACCTATCTCTATTTTGTCTCCGCCCATTTGAGCGGGTGGTCCTTTTTTCCCGTGTATATCCTGACTCCAAAATTAGACTGCAAGTTTCCCCTTTAGAGTCTCAATACCCATTCCAGCATCCAGAATAGGCAGACCCCTCAATAAATGTGAGGAGGACGAGTAGTCTCAGAATTATTTTACAAGCCTTATCCACCTTAGGTGTATACGAAAAGCGGCCTTTCGGTCCTTGGGGTTGAATAGCACTGTCGCATGGCTACAACTGAGCTCTGCTGGAGGTGGACATTCGAAAGCTGGATGGTGACGCCCCACGACCTGCACCACTGGCCCCCTCTGCTGGAGGTGGACATTCGAAGCTGGATGGTGATGCCCCACGACCTGCACCACTGGCCCCCTCTGCTGGAGGTGGACATTCGAAAGCTGGATGGTGACGCCCCACAACCCGCACCACTGGCCCCCTCTGCTGGAGGTGGACATTCGAAAGCTGGATGGTGACATCCCACGACCCGCACCACTGGCCCCCTCTGCTGGAGGTGGACATTCGAAGCTGGATGGTGATGCCCCACGACCTGCACCACTGGCCCCCTCTGCTGGAGGTGGACATTCGAAAGCTGGATGGTGACGCCCCACAACCCGCACCACTGGCCCCCTCTGCTGGAGGTGGACATTCGAAAGCTGGATGGTGACATCCCACGACCCGCACCACTGGCCCCCTCTGCTGGAGGTGGACATTCGAAGCTGGATGGTGATGCCCCACGACCTGCACCACTGGCCCCCTCTGCTGGAGGTGGACATTCGAAAGCTGGATGGTGACGCCCCACAACCTGCACCACTGGCCCCCTCTGCTGGAGGTGGACATTCGAAAGCTGGATGGTGACATCCCACGACCTGCACCACTGGCCCCCTCTGCTGGCACTCTTCCCGATTGTCCATAGAAAAAGCAAGTCACACGCAAAGCAAGACATGGCCCTTCAAGGTGTGGCCAGCCTCAAAGTATCCTCAGCAGGAAGACATCACATCTAGGTCTTAGGGGAAAAAAATCAGGCTTTGAAACATGAGATGCCAGATGAAAAGGAAACCCATGGCCGTACGAGCTCCTGAGACGGGGCAGAGGCTTAAGAAGTAAACAGAGTGGGCCCTATGAAAGTCTTCCTTTCTCTACACCTCTCTATTTGAAAAATCTCCAAATAATTGAAAACAAAACAGTATACCACCAAATAGCAAACGGTTCAACAGAGAGATCCAGTTTTAAAAAGTTAGAAAATATTTTATACCAATTGAGAAATGGCTACATGATATGTTAAAATTTACACTGGGGCCAGGCACGGTGGCTCAAGCCTGTAATCCCAGCACTTTGGGAGGCCGAGGCGGGTGGATCACGAGGTCAGGAGATCGAGACCATCCTGGTCAATAAGGTGAAACCCCGTCTCTACTAAAAATATAAAAAATTAGCTGGGCACGGTGGCGCGTGCCTGTAATCCCAGCTACTCAGGATGCTGAGGCAGCAGAATTGCCTGAACCCAGGAGGCAGAGGTTGCGGTGAGCCGAGATCGCGCCATTGCACTCCAGTCTGGGTAACAAGAGCAAAACTCCATCTCAAAAAAATAAAATAAAATAAAATTTGTACTGCAGGTAATGCAACGTTTAAAGGAAAATTTGCTTTAAATATTTATATTAAAAAGAAAGGCCTAAAATAGACATTTTACCTTAAGAATTTATGTTAAGAATTTAGAAAAAAGAGCAAATTAAACCTGAAACAAGTAGAACTAAGAAAAGTATTTGTTTTTGAGATAGACTCTTGCTCTATTGCTCAGGGCCCAAGCAATCCTCCTGCCTTTACCTTTGAAGTAGCTGGGATTACAGGCACATGCCATTTCACCAGGCTAATTAAAAAAATTTTTTTGTAGTAATGGGAGTCTTACACTGTTGCCCAGGCTGGTCCTGAACTCCTGGCTTCAAGCCCACCTCCCACTTCAGCCTCTCAAAGTGCTGGCATTACAGGCATGAGCCACTGTGCCTAGCCAAAAATCATTATTAATATAAAAATCAATGAAATAAAACAGTTAATTGAAAAGGAAACAGTTAATCTTAAAAATTAGTAAAACTGATAAGCCTCTAGCTAGAGTGATCAGGAAAAGAGACAGAGGAAGAGTAGGCACACATTACCAATAGCAGGAGTGCACAGTGATATCACACAGATTCCTACACAAAGCGTGATAAGCCTTGTGAAAAACTTGATCCCTACATTTAAACAACTTGGATAAAATGGAAAAACTCCTTGAAAGACACGTATCTCTGTCCATTTGTGCTGCTATAACAAAATATCTGAGACTAGGTAATTTTTAAAAGACATAAATTTATTTCTCATGGTTCTGAAGGCTGGGAAGTCCAACATCAATGCACCAGCAACGGGCAAGAGCTCTTTCCACTTCCAAGACGGAGGCTCAGCCACTGTGTCCTCACACAGTAGAAGGCAGAAAGAGAAAAGGAGCCAAATGCTGCATGAGGCTTTTTAGAAGGGCCTTTATCCTATTTACAAGGGAGAGGCCCTTATGGCCTAATCACCTCTTGAAGGTCTCACCTCTTTATACTATCATATTAGCATCACCTGAATTCTGGAGGGAACACATCACATTCCAACCATAACAAATGCAAATCCTCAAACTTCAGTCAGGTAAAAACAGACAATCCAAATATTCCTATAGCTACTATATAAATTAAGTTTCTCATTAAAAGCCTCTCCATAGGCCAGGTGAGGTGGCTCATGCCTGTAATCCCAGCACTTTGGGAGGCCGAGGCAGGTGGATCACGAGGTCAAGAGATCGAGACCACCCTAGTCAACATGGTGAAACCCCATCTCTACTAAAAATACAAAAATTAGCTGGGCATGGTGGCGCGCGCCTGTAGTCCCAGCTACTCAGGAGGCTGAGGCAGGAGAATTGCTTGAACCCAGGAAGCGGAGGTTGCAGTGAGCCGAGATCACGCCATTGCACTCCAGCCTGGGTAACGAGTGAAACTCTGTCTCATGAATGAATGAATGAATGAATGAATGCCTCTCCACAAAGAAAACTGCAGGTCCAACTGGTCTCACTGGTGAATTCGAAGAATACCAATTCTTTTTTTTTTTTTTTTTTTTTTTTTGCTTTCACCAACCTTTCAACAGTATGACTTTAGGGAGATTTTATTTTAAAATATAAATTAAAAAAAATAATAAACAAACAAACAATGCATTTAAAACATCAGGTTTGGCCGGGCGCGGTGGCTCAAGCCTGTAATCCCAGCACTTTGGGAGGCCGAGGCGGGTGGATCACGAGGTCAAGAGATCGAGACCATCCTGGTCAAAATGGTGAAACCCCGTCTCTACTAAAGATACAAAAAATTAGCTGGGCATGGTGACGTGTGCCTGTAATCCCAGCTACTCAGGAGGCTGAGGCAGGAGAATTGCCTGAACCCAGGAGGCGGAGGTTGCGGTGAGCCGAGATCGTGCCATTGCACTCCAGCCTGGGTAACAAAAGCGAAACTCCGTCTCAAAAAAAAAAAAAAAAAAAAACATCAGGTTTTGGTGACCAGGGTAGGTAAAGTATTTTTATTATAAATTTCAGGATCTAAAAAATAATTAATTACATTTGCTAAGATAAATCTCAGATGACATTTTTAAACCAAGCATGTGTGCCCTGCACGGTGATGTCGTGCCCTCGGACATGGAAAGACCCAGGTCTCCCCCTCCTGTAGGGCTGGGAACAGACAGAGGAAAGAACAGTATGCTGATGCTCAACTAGCCTATACTCATTAGGACTATTTTGGTTTATCACCCTGGTATTTGGTCTGTGAAGAATTCAGGTGAAGACACTGCCATTCCTGAACTCTGAAAGCCAAACTAAAATCTGCAGGGCAGCCTCAGTCTTTGAATTCAAGCTTCTTTTTTCCTACTTCTTATTTCAGTGATATTTAGGACACTGTATATTTAATAAGAGTTATGCTCTAACTGGCTCTGTAAGCCCAAGAATGAAAATCCTTACCACCTGGCAAGAGACGCATAGAACTGGTCAGTTAAGAGTGCGCTCACATATTGGAAAACATATACTAGCCCAGGGTTACAGTGACCACCCAGCAAGAGAGATGCTGCTGCCAAGTACCCACAGTGAGTGGGTGACCAGCAGGAAAAGGGCTGAAGAGACTTCAGGTCATCCTCCTTCCTCGACACAAGACAAATGTGTCTCTCTAGCCAGTTACTTGCAATTTCATTCCCAAGTGAGGACCCCAGGTCGCTTTCGTATCATTTTCTCTGTATATATGTTTCAAAAGACAAATGTGTCTCTCTAGCCAGTTACTTGCAATTTCATTCCCAAGTGAGGGCCCCAGGTCTCTTTCATATCATTTTCTCTGTATGTATGTTTCAAAGACTCCTAAAGGCATCATTTTTACAAGGTGGAGTTGCAGGAAGCTTTGGGGACTTGACAGGTCTGAGCAAGCCCTCTCCTGTGGGATCTTAGCAGGAACCTGGGGGTGAAGAGGAACAGTGCAGTCCCCGAGAGGCAGCTGAGAGGACAGGCGAGCACCCTCATACTCCAGGATGAGGGGCAGGGGGACAAAAAAGGAGTGGCTGCAGAGCCCAGCCTGCTCATCAGGGAGGATGAACCTCTAAGGGGATTAAGAGCCGACAAGTCAGTAGCTGAGGAGCCCATGGCTAAGCTCTCGGCTGGGAACTTCTATCCCAGTTCTTGCTAAGTACATCCTCTCCCTCTAAAGCAGTGGCTCTCAATGGGGGTGAGGCCGTCACAGGGGACATTTGGCAATGTCTACAGACATTTTTGGTTGTCATCTGAGAGTGGCACGCCCCTGACATCTAGTGGGTGGAGGCCAGGGATGCTGCTGAACATCCCCGCACACAGAGAACGATCAGCATATCACTAGTGCCAAGGCTGAGAAACCCTGTCTGGGAGGGGATGCTTTACCCTTAAGATTCTCAATTTAGCATGAGCCGAGGCCCTTGGGATTTACAGTCAGATGAACGTGAACACCCCACCTTAAGCCCTAACATGTGGGTCAACCCACTGCCATGTTGAGAAGTCCCCAATTATCCCAGAGTGTCCCGCAAATGTTCACACAGTTGCTGGCAGTTCAAATTTTGAAATGGAGTTTTGCTGTTGTTACCCAGGCTGGAGAGCAATGGCGCGATCTCGGCTCACCGCAACCTCCGCCTCCCAGGTTCAAGCAATTCTCTTGCCTCAGCCTCCCGAATAGCTGGGACTACAGGCATGCATCACTGTGCCCAGCTAATTTTTGTATTTTTAGTAGAGACGGAGTTTCACTGTGTTGACCAGGATGGTCTCAATCTCTTAACCTCATGATCCACCCGCCTCGGCCTCCCAAAGTGCTGGGATTATAGGTGTGAGCCAGTGCGCCCATCCTAATTCTGTTCAAACTCTTAGAAAATAGAGGAAGAAGGTACCATTTCCAACTTATTTTGAGGCCTTCATTACCCCAATACCAAAACCAATCAGAAAAGTACAGACTAATATCTCTCATGAATAAAAATAACAGTAAGTTGACTCTAGCAATATATACAAAGTGGGGTTTATCTCAGGTATCGAAGGTTGGCTAATATGTGAAAATCAATTAATATAGCTCACCATAACAGAATAAAAAATTATTTCCACAGATGTAGAAAAATTAGAAAGATTCTGAAAACATCCCCATTGATGTTTAAAAAAAACTCTTAGCAAACTAAGTGTAGGAGACATCTTTAATAACTGTGTAAAAAAATCCAGAGCTAACATACCTAATGGCAAAAGACTGAAGGTTTTCATCTTCTGTTTAGGAAGAAAGCAAGGATGCCCAGTCTCATAACTTCTCTTCAGCGAGGAACTGGAAATCCTGACCTATATAATGGGGCAAGAAAAAGAAAAGGCAGGAAGATTAAAAAGTAAAACTCGCTTTGGTGCTAACTACATGATCCTACATGCAGGAAAGCCCTGAGGAATCTACAAAAAACTCTTGGAACTAACAAGGGTAATGCTGCCTCAGGCTGCAATGTCAATATAAGAAAATCTTATATTTCTACATATTCACAGTGTCAGTTTAAGAAGTTTTTTTTTTAAACAGAACCCCAAAACATGACAGAGATAAATCTAACCAAACATCTGTAAGACCTAAATATTGTCAAGAGAAACTAAAGAGGCAACGTAAATGGAGAGACATACCATTTCCATGGATTGGAAGACTTATTGTTCTAATCTATAGATATAATACAATTCCAGACAAAATCCCAGTAGTTTTTTCTAAGATGTCTCTGTGCTCCTTACTCTATGGGAACTTCTCAATTGAAACTTCTCAAACCCTGCCAGATACTCTGCCCCCCCTTCCTTTTTTTCTTCCTTTCTTTCCTTCTCTTCTCTTTCCTTCTTTCCTTTCACGACAAGGTCTCACTCTGTCACCAGGATAGAGTGCAGTGGTGCAATAATGGCTCACTGAAGCCTTAACTCCTGGGTTCAAGTGATCCTCCCACCTCAGCCCCCTGAGTAGCTGGGACCACAGGTATGTGCCACCGCACCCAGCTAATATTTTTTAAAAACATTTTTTAGAGATGGAGTTTCATTATGTTGCCCAGATTGGTCTCAAACTCCTGGACTAAAACCATCCACCCACCTTGGCCTCTAAAAGTGCTAGGATAAAAGGCCTGAGCCTCCATTTCCTTTCTTTTTGGCATGATTTTTGCACAGAATATTGTAGAACTTCATTGTCTTCTTTGTGAAGCTTAAGATCTCCCCAAACTGGCTCCTCTGAGGCCTGTCCTTTCCATTTACTTTTACTCCTCCTTCCTCCTTGTGCACCTTTGATCTTTCATCCAGTTACCTTGAATCCTTGCTCTCTCTCCTTCAAGCCTTGACTTCCTACCTTTGGTGGTCAGGGAATGAATGGAAAATGACTGAGATAAAATGTCAGGGGTGTGGTGGATTCTGGTTTCTACGGCCAGACTTTACTTGAGCTTCTGAACCTTCTCCAAGGCTCATTTGTATACTTTCTTTTAATAAAATTCTGTAGTTAATTACTATTTTATGTTAGAAAATCCTGTAATAAGTTGTATATTGCTTCATTATTCTTTTTTGGGTTTTTTGTTGGTTTTCTTTTTTTCGTGATGGGGTCTCTTGCTACGTTGCCTAGGCTGGCCCCAAAATTCCTGGGCTCAAGAATGCTCTCCCACCTCAGCCTCCCAAGTAGCTGGGAAGTCAAGCATGCTTCACTGTACCTGGCCTTACCATCTACTTCAAATCTTCTGTGTCTTCTCTGCCTGACACAACCAAACCTGACTCTCCTCCTGGTCAGGGCTCTCCTAGAAAGTGTTCATTTTGCTGTAGGCAAACAGGACATAGGTCAGCAGGGAGCCACAGGAATGTCTGCTAGTATAAACAAGCTTGCTGTGAAAGGGACCCCTGGCCACAGGTCGAATACTTAGGCATTAAGCCATCTGCCAGAATAAATAAGTATCCCATGAAAGGAAGACTGTAAACATCTACAACCCTCCTCCGGAGACCCAGCTGGGCAGGGATACAATTTATATTTTGAGAGACCTCAAGATGAAATAGGAGGAAAATGCAGCAAATGCAGTTTTAACAAGAACCTGCTGAGTGAGTTTAGCAAGAACTCTCACTCTTGATATCTAATCACATTCCTCACTCTCCACCCCTCTGTCTACCCCGCCAGACCTTTCCCTTCTCACTCCAGGCCCTTGATCGCTTGAACCTCAGGCCACTACCCTCCATAGAGGACTCTTGCAGGATTCCAGGTCTGCTACAAGAAACCTGAGACTGAAAAGAGGAGAAATGGCTACTTGGAAACAGAAATGGACGTTTTGTCCACTCAGTTGGACTTTGAAGACATTTAGACAACTGCTAAATGTCTCCCCAGTCACTAGTCTAAAAGTTAATCCACAGCCTCTATAAGAAAAACCTCTGCAAATAGGCAAATATGCTCCCAAATTCCTTTTTGGGAGGGTGGGAAACGTTTACATTCTTTTTCTGTGCCTTTGAGATGATTCCCTATCCTGTCTTCTCTGAAACCTGAAAACTATCATTTGGAAATGCAAACGTCAGGGAAATAACTGTCATTTTTTTTTTAAAGGAACCGTTTGGGGAATTAAGCAAATAAAAATCTCAACTCTTTTCCACAAACATTGGTAAAAAACCTTTAGCCACATAAGCAGGTAACCTTAACTTGTCCCATCTTTGGCAGAAACACAACTCAGATAACGATATAAATTGGAAATAAATCAGTAAGTTTGTATTACTGTGTTTTACTGACTTGTGACTGTTAGAATGAAAGCTCTATTTTTATGTATATTTGTGTGACATGGTAAAAAGCCCCATAAACCTGCAACCTCAAGCATACTTCAGCTTTCTGTTGAAACTGCTCTCTATAATCCAAATGTGAATAAGTAATTAAGGACTGTAATTGCCACCCTACCCAGACAATGTGTAAACGAATGCTAATCTTGACTTTCGTGAACCACTTAAGTAACAATCAGACTGTCAAAAGGCCCCTGGCCCTCGAATGTCCGGAGCCCCTCACCCTCATCTCTGCCCAGGAGATGATTTACAGAATCCACTAGCCCTCGGAATGTCTGGAGCCCCTCACCCCCACCCCCACCCCCACCCCTCACCCTCACTCCCAAGGTGATTTTTACGGGTATAAAAGGTCTTGATACCCTCCTTTCGGGGCCACAGGTTGGGGAGACGTGAGTCCTCCGTGGTCACAGGCAATAAAGACCCTGCAATTTGGCACACTTTTGTCTTGGTGTTGACTTTCTATGCTAGCTCCACTACAACATCTGTATATTATGTGTATGTTTCTACCTCCAGATGGTATTTCTAATTTATAAAACCATTAAAGGAGCTCTATTCAAATGGACCTAGAGATAAATGAATGCTCATATAAATTAGGCATTCCTAAAATTCTCAGACATGTAGACTCTAGCCCAAATTAAAAAAAAAAAAAAAAAAAAAAAAATCACATGACTTGGCTAAGTCCTTGGTAACTAAAGCTAGCTTTTTAAATTATTGGTAAAATAAAAACAGGCATGTCTTCAGAATTTTAAGCATGAAATACTTATTTTTTTTCCCGAGTTTGCTGGCCACACAGATTTGTGTTGTCTCTGCCTGATGTTTAAAAACATAAAATTAAAAGCCCACTAAGAGCGGATACACAGTAAAAATAAATTGCTTGACATATGTCATTCATGAAAGTAAGAAGACAGAGAGAGAGGGAATGAATTACATTTAACTTTTTTGCCTCTGATACTTTTTATACCTGATTTCTCAACAAAAATGAGGTAACTTAAGATGATGGCTAACTTTGTTTACGGTCTCATAAAAAATGCTCATGAGCCAACCACGAATAATTGTTAAAAACAAGTGAATTAAATAATGTGTAAATGACCTAAAAGTATATAAACTTTTCGATAATCGTTACATTTTATAAAACATGTCTACTTAAAAAATAGTTTTGAAAAAATTTTTTGGTAACTTGCAACCTTAAAGCTATGCTAAATTAATAAATACTCATTAAATATCTGAGTCATTTTTAAGTAACTAAAAACATTAAAACATTAATTATAAATTTAAGTTGTTATACACTGGCATTTTTTAATAAGGTATAGAAGGTATAGAGAAGCCAAAATTTCGATCTGTTAATGAATATGAAAAAGTGGAGAAGCACTTTTTTAAAGAAATTATGGCTTCAATCTATGGAATGTGATAAACTACAATTGCTTAAAAGTTAAAATCCTAATATATGTAATTAAAACTACTAGAAATCAGGGAAGCAATCTTGTATGCAAAATATACAAGGAAAGTAAGATATATTTTTAGTAAGGAAAACTATAGGGCATTAAGATGTACTCCCTGTTAATGGGGAAAGTAGTTAATTCTCTACTAAACTATAATGAGCAGTTATTCCAGAGTAAGAAAAAAATATATAGGAAGAAAGATAGATTTTTAAGACCATACCATTGAATGGGGTACGAATTTCTAGAACTCTAAAGAGACTGCTGGGTTTATGAAACTGTTAACCGAGGTCAAGGAGAATATTAATGACAGGACAGTAAATGAAGGGGATAATTGTTATGGCTTTTATTTGTAACATTGCTTCTTTAAATGTTTTGTTTTCCAGATTTAAACAAACTTTTCTTCTAAGCTACCTGTAGCTTACAGCAATTTAGTATATTTTGGTTAACAAAATTAAACGTTTTCTTCCTCCCTGACCCCTCTGGAATTTATAAACTATGAGTACTCTTATTTTTATGACAGTTATAGTTACTTGCATAAGCTTAGTAAGAATAAATTCTTCTTGAAACAGGACAAAATTGGAAACACTGATTATATGACCAAGACTTTGACTGGAATGTCATATTTCCAGACATGACCAGTTTTAAGAAACTAAGGTGGACTTTATGGAGTCAATAAAGCCCCAATTGGAAAAACCGGCTGGGCTTAAAAGAGTTTCTAACCTTACAAGTGAGTAAGTAATGTCAGTTTCAGGAACTGCAGAATATTTTGGGGATCCTGAGAAGAAAGGAATTCACCCAAATCTATAGGTACAGCATGCAAAGTATGATGGCAAGTTATTGGCTTGGCTTCTAGCCTCAAGAGGCTTTTAAAAAATAATCTGGGCTGGGTGTGGTGGCTCACGCCTGTAATCCCAGCACTTTGGGAGACCGAGGTGGGTGGATCACGAGGTCAAGAGATCGAGACCATCCTGATCAACATGGTGAAACCCCGTCTCTACTAAAGATACAAAAAATTATCTGGGCATGGTGGCACGTGCCTGTAATCCCAGCTACTCAGGAGGCTGAGGCAGGAGAATTGCCTGAACCCAGGAGGTGGAGGTTGATGTGAGCCGAGATTGCACCATTGCACTCCAGCCTGGGTAACAAGAGCGAAACTCCATCTCAAAAAAAAAAAAAAAAAAAAAAAAAAAATCTAATCTGAGGTTCCTTATCAAAGGTTCTAGCAAAGCAAATTTTAAAAGAGTCTATATAGCCAATCACTATCTTGTGGCACTAGCGTAAATAATCATTATTTCTGCAAATATTATTTTGCAAACAAATTAGTCTTACTTTATCTTTGGTAGAAATGGAAATGACCACAGAAAGAAAAATTACATTTCGGAAGAAAACTCTATACACTCATTATTAGATCCCAGCTCATTGTTTTTTGAGGCTTTTGTTATTTACCTACGAGCTAGACTGGATCCTGAATTCTTCTCGTTTCCAGCGACGCCTGGCTACAGCTCTCCAAACGAGTATTTTTCTCCCACCTTCTGGCTTGGAATTACTGAAATTAGAACTGCCCTGTCCCTGGAGCCCTGCAAACGAAAGCTAGATGGCCTGACACACTGTAGAGAAAGCACAGTAGCTTATGCCTGCATGGTCCTCACACTTGCTACATGGACGACTCAGAAACTTTCCTGGCACAGCTGATGCAAATTGTAAACCACAGAAACCTGTCAAACCGCTGCTGCCTGCTCCCACCCCAACTGAAGATGCTTTCAGCCCAGACTCTAGAAATCTCAACTGGCTGCCTTCTGAGCTCAAAAACCGAGTTTATAGTTTGTTCTCTTAACGTTTTTCTGGTTTTTGTTTTCTTTTCTTTTCTTTTCTTTTGAGACGGAGTTTTGCTCTTGTTACCCAGGCTGGAGTGCAATGGCGTGATCTCAGCTCACCACAACCTCCGCCTTCTGGGTTCAGGCAATTCTCCTGCCTCAGCCTCCTGAGTAGCTGGGATTATAGGCACACACCACCATGTCCAGCTAATTTCTTTTTTTTTTTTTTTTTTTTTTTTTGTATTTTTAGAGAGACGGGGTTTTACCATGTTGACCAGGATGGTCTCGATCTCTTGACCTTGTGATCCACCCACCTCGGTCTCCCAAAGTGCTGGGATTACAGGCATGAGCCACCGCGCCTGGCCCTCTTAACTTTTTTCTTTTGCTTTCATACAAGTGGATTATAAATCGTTCTACTATAAAGACACATGCACATGTATATTCACTGCAGCACTGTTCACAATAGCAAAGACCTGGAACCAACCCAAATGGCCATCAATGATAGACTGGACAAAGAAAATGTGGCACATATACACCATGGAATACTATGCAGCTATAAAAAACGATGAGTTTGTGTCCTTTGTAGGGACATGGATGAATCTGGAAAGCATCATTCTCAGCAAACTGACACAAGAATAGAAAACCAAACACCACATGTTCTCACTCATAGGTGGGTGAACAATGAGAACACGTGGGTACAGGGAGGGGACTATGACACACTGGGGCAGGTTGGGGGGTAGGGGCTAGGGGAGAGACAGTGGGGGACAGGGAGGCTGGGGAGGAAAAACTCTAGGAGAATTGCCTGGTGTCTGGGACAGGGGATGGAGACTGCAAAGCACTACGGCATGTGTGTACCTACGCAACAACCCTGAGGGCTGAGCACACGTGCCCAGAGCTTAAAGTCCAATTAGAAAAAGGAAAAAAAAAGAAATGCCTGTCATTAAATTCCTGATTACTCACACCAGACAGAGGTCTAACTTTGGTGGAAACCCCTCTGTGACACTGCTGCCTGAAATGAGACACGACTATTGACTGTCTAACTAGATTGATTCTTGGAACTCAAAGACAGGTTCAGTAGTGTAAGAGACACTCCACCAACCCAGCTTCTAGTTAAGCTGGTCATGGAGGGGAAATGCAAGTCTAGTATTTGATTTGCTCAGATACGCACTTTGAAAGCTCTGAGAAGATGCATGAGGAAATAACAATAAAGTTTACCTAGGGACGTGTGGGAACTGGGCAGATGGAGGGCAAGGATGAAAGTCACATTTGTCACATATCATTTATTAGAAGTTCTAATCCTCTGTAAACAGGTCTCAAATTCCCAGCTGCTTATGAAAAAGCTGAAACATCATTTCAAAGGTTGTATGACAGCCCCATGACCTGCTTGGAATGATAACCCTCCTGGCTGGGTTTCCTTGACCTGTCATTGACCAGTGACTTGTTTTCCATCTTATCGCACTTGGAACTCGGCATGAGTCCTCAGGCCACCCAGTAGAGCACTTTAAGAGCAGTGGATGGACTTGAGGGCTGTGAGCTAGCGTGGCTGAAAGCCTTCTCTCTGGGGGTAATGACATCTTCTCTACCAAGACCAGCTCAGCTGTAGAGACCCCCACCCCGGCGGCCCTGAAGGCATTAAGAAGCTGACACAGAGATAGAGTGCCAAGTGGGACTATCAGGGGACCATCATCCTTCTCAGCTGAGAGCCTCAGTGTGTCAAGAGCATTCCAGGCCAAGAGCCTCAAGCAAATTCTGACCCAAGTATTTATTCTGCCGGAACAGGGGATTAACAGGTGTTCTGTGTTTTCTCAAAAATAAATCAGGCAAGCACCTGGTGCCTGCTTACTACAGATCAAAGACAAACCAGAACTTATTCTCCACAAGAGCACCCCGGGGGCAGGGTCACGTATCCCGTGTTTAAAGAATTGTTTTAACTGGTGTATGATATACACATACTGTTCACTACTTTAGAACACCATGAGCAGTTTTCTGCTTGGGGGCACTGGCTCGGTTTTCCTTGTCATCGCTCTCAGCTCTCAACAATGTAGGCCATCATACACTCAGCTCTTCCCCTTGGCTCCCGTCATCTTAAAGAACACTCCTCAGTGACTCAGCACTAGCAAGTCCCCAGAGCTGCCTGCCAAGCTTCTCTATGTCTATAGGAAGAGTCAAGAGTGCCCTCTCCCAAGCCTTAGCTGAACGGCTGACTGTCCAGGCACTGTCAGGGAGAAGTGAGGGGAAGGCATGGTGGGGAGGGACCCTCTGTGTCTCTCCTTTCATGTTCCCTGCCCAGCAGAGTTAACCCAAACCCCCAGTCCATTCCCTCCCTACCCACCATCCAGGCTGGCCCTCCAGCCCTGTCACCAACCTGTGGCCAAGCCTCCTCCTAAGCACCTGTAGGGACAGCGCTGGTGCTGTCAGGCTGAACACGCCTGGGTCTGAATTCTCGCTGTGTTGCCTACTAGCTGTGTAACCCTGGGGGAGCCCGGTAATGCACCTGCATCCTCATACATGAAGCAGGAATGAGCACACCCACTTCACATGACAAGTGCAAAGCTTAAAGTCAATGGCGTACCTGTGCTGTCTCCTGCAAGGTTTATAGATGCTTCTGGGGGCTGGCAAGGTTCTGCTTCTTTAGCTATTTGAGGATTACACAGGACTTGGCTTTACAACTATTTGTGAAACTGTACTTTTTTTTTTTTTTTTGAGACGGAGTTTTGCTCTTGTTACCCAGGCTGGAGTGCAATGGCACGATCTCGGCTCACAGCAACCTCCGCCTCCTGGGTTCAGGCAATTCTCCTGCCTCAGCCTCATGAGTAGCTGGGATTACAGGCACGCACCACCATGTCTGGCTAATTTTTTTGTATTTTTAGTAGAGACAGGGTTTCACCATATTGACCAGGATGGTCTCGATCTCTTGACCTCGTGATCCACCCGCCTCGGCCTCCCAAAGTGCTGGGATTACAGGCTTGAGCCACCGCGCCTGGCCGAAACTTTACATTTTTAATTTATGCACTTTCTATATGTATGTTTCATCATACCATTTCTTAAAAATACACTTATGAAAAAGCAAACCTGTAGAAGAAAATGTTAGGTGCTGAGTAACATTTAGTTATTCAAGCCAGGTTCAGTGGCTCATGCCTGTAATCCCAATACTTTAGGAAGCCAAGACAGGTAGACGACCTGAGGTCAGGAGTCTGAGGCCAGCCTGGCCAACATAGTGAAACCCTGTCTCTACCAAAAACACAAAAATTAGCCAGGCACATTGGCACATGCCTATAGTCCCAGCTACTTGGGAGGCTGAGGCAGGATATTCGCTTGAACCCGGGAGGCGGAGGTTGTAGTGAGCTGAGATCGCGCCACTGCACTCCAGCCTGGAGGACAGAGCGAGACTCCATCTCAAAAACAGCAGCAAAACTACATTTAGTTTCAAAGGACATTCTTATTCAGGGTACCGTTCCCCACCTTAACACCATCTCTGTCCTCTTTCTGAAAAATCCCTCTGATTTTGTTATTTCAAATAACTGTCCTTTCCCAGCCAAGTTCCTAAGAGGGCTATTCTAAAACCCCCACCTCCCCTTTCACTCCCCTTTCCCTTCTGTGAGCTGTGGCTGTCAGCCTGTGCCTCATCTAAGAACGCACCAACAGTTCCCAGCAGCAAACCCATATCTCCCATGCTTCTGAGAGCCAGGTCATCTCTCCCTGCCATCCTTCACCCACTGCAGAGAGCTCTTCCTTCCAACCTGCATCATTCTCATCCCAGCACACGAGGGTGCCCTGGGTACAATTCCAGTGTCAGGTACTGTGAATGACAAGAGGTGGTGTCACCTGGCCTTGCATCGGAACTACCTGGAGTTTCTAAAAACACCCATTCCTCAGCCCCACTCCAGAGGACTTACCAGGAAGGAAGCTCCAGGAGGATTCTCACCCCCAGCGCCTCCCACATGCCAGGCACTGCCCATGCTTCAGCCATTTTAGTCCTCCCCACATTCTAACGAGTGTGTGCTGTGATCGTCCTCATTTTGCAGAGAAGGAAACTGAGGCTCAGAGAAGCCAAGAAACATGGAGTGGGTCCTGTGAGTGGCAGCGGTGGATCCGTACCGAGTTCAGCTCAGCCATAGAGACCCCCACCCAGATGGCACTGAAGGCATTGAGATACAATAGCAAAGGGAGGTCTATCTGGGGTGGGAGGCCAACAGCCTTCTGAACTAACAGCCTTCTGAACTGACAGCCTTCCGGGCTGAAAGCCTCAAGCAGCCACTGACCCATCTATTTAGTCTCTCTGAACAGGTGATTCTCATCAACAAACAGGTGTTTGGTATTTTCTCAGAACAAAAATAAAACTAGGCAGGCAGCTGGTGCCTGCTTACCACTGATCATAGACACACTAAAAAGTATTCTCCATGAGGGAGCCACGTGGGCAGGGTCACATAACCCGTGCTTACAGAATTGTTTTCACCAGTGTGTGATATACATCTACTGTCTTGCCACTTTAGCAGTTTTCCACTTGGGTGGGGGCCGGCCAGATTTTCCTTGCCATCATTCTTCTTAGCAAACAATCTATTTTATCATACACCCAGCAGTTCTCAGCAATCGTGCACTCAGCACGTATCAGGTCAGAATCTGAAACCAGGACTGTGCAGCCCCTCTGTCCACGCTCCTGCCCACTCTTTGCTAACCTAGAACCTAGAGCAGTAGCGTTTCTCAAACGTGGCTGCACACACGCATTGCCGGGGGATCTCATGCTTTCTGACCCAGCAGGTCTGGGCAGGGCCTGGGAGGCTGCTTTCCTAACAAGCTCCTGGGTGCTGCGCTGCAACGCTGATGCAGAAGAGGAGACAGAATGGGAATAAATGCAAGCCAACCCATCATGTGGCTTTCCCTGCTTTAGGGTAGGTCAGCGAAGGGTGAGGAAATGGGCCTCTCACCACCATCCTCACCAGAACCAGCCGCAGCCTGCAGGCCCCTCACCCAGAGGAGCTGCCTCCTTCCTGCCAGTATAGATCAGACACGAGGCTCAGCTTCTGCCCAGACTGCACAAGAGCGTAAGGCCTTGAAGATGTCACTAAAGGTGGGAGGAGATGGCAGGGAGCAGCTTCATCTCAGGGTCAGGGCGTCAGCATCTGACCGGCTTCTCCCAGCTTTGCAGCCTTCCCAGAAGTGCACGCTCTGGACGTGCGCTCCCCCTGGGAGGTGGAGTCAGGTCCCTGCTCCAGAAGTTTCCCTCCCAGGGAGCAGCCTCCAGGCCCCTCTGCTCTGCCCAGCCTCTGGCTTTCTGGGAATGAAATGTTCTTCCTCACATTGCATGTTCCTCAGAGGAAAAGTATTGGCAGCCCTTTGCAAAACTTTCCATGTTGTTCTTTTTCTTTTCAAATGTAAATTCTGTCCTTATTGGCCTGAGAAAGAGACCAAGCATAATATATACTGGTCACTCCCAGGCCTTTTCCAACCAAGCAAGAGTCCTACTCCTGAGGATGTGGAGGGGGCTGTTCTTTGAAGCTCCCTTTGGGGCGTGGCTTCCCAGCTCAGCCTGTGGTCAGCGTCTCCACCTGTTTCACCGTGTGGCACACACAGCACATGACACTCTGTGTGCCACATGCTGGGGTGCAGAAGGCCGCCGCACCTGAGGCCGTGAGCTCACCTGGGGTCCCCAGGGCTGAGGACTCTGCACATCTCACATTCAGGCCATGTTCACAGCACCGCAGTTGAGAAGTTCTGGACGGAGACACTCACTTCCCCTCCAGGATACTTGTTTCCCACACATTCTGCCCGCAGGTTAGAGTGCATCAGTAGCAGCCACCAGAATACCCTTGTGAGACCGGGAAGGCAAGTGTCCCTGAGAGGATCCCAGCAGTGTTAGGGCTTTGAGGAGACCTGGAGATGGGGCTTAATTCTGAGCCAAGTCCTCAAGGCATAAGCCCACCCTGTGTCTCCAAGAGGGTGACCTACCTTAATTTCTCTCCTCTCCATCCCCCACCAGCCATCCCTGCTTCTCTCTCCGCCAGAATCATTCATCACATTGACCACCCCCCTTGTTGCCTGAGTCCCAGGCATATGTTCTCTGTATGGGTACAGCCCGCCCGGAGCTGCAGCGGCTCATAGCAATGGACAGGAGTTCCTGCCCCTGAGGCCCTGGCAGCCCTTGCTTCGAAATCTGCCCCACTTGAACCAGGGCCTGTGAATGCCAGGGGATGAACACCCACTCTCTTGTTCTGCTCACAGGCAACTTATAGGCAGGGTTGTCAGGCAAAGCAGCAGACCACTTAGGGTCCAGGTTGCTTTCTGGCTAGAGCTGGGGACCTGCTTGTCCCTGCTCCCTGGGACAAGCCTGTCAGGAGCTGAGTCACATCCACCTCACCCGCCCTCATCTAGTCTGAACAGTTGCCACCCATGCTCATCTTTTCCAAGAATAATCAGGTGGCCTCCCTCTCTCTCTTTTCTGAAACTGGTTTCACATAGATTGAGAAGCGGGGCCGTCTTCAGGTCTCTGGGTTCCCTGGGTGTGATTTTGCTGTCAATCACTCCTAGGATAATGTGCCCGTCTGCCCTGCTGAGCTTTCCAGAATGCATTCACCGCTTCTAGCCCTGCGGCTCACCTTTCTGGCATGACCCAGATACAGAAGTGGTTTCTTTCTCCTGCTAGTGTGGCAGGAAACCTTGCAGCTCTCCCTAACATGACATTTCCCTTTAAGCTCTGTTCACACAGGACTGAAGACCTCCATGGTACTGGCACCACATGGAATTCCCAAACCTGTGATGCTCAGCTGGTCTCCTTCTCTTCCCCAGCAGTTCAGCCCACCCTGTCCCAATCCACAGATGTTTGCCAGATGCAAGTCCAAAGTCCAGTCCCCTAGTGCTGAGTCTGCATTCCTGCCCATCCTATGGTTCTAGAGGCACAGGGGCCCTGCAAGGCTCCCTACAAGCAATGATGAATAGGAAATTGTCTGCAGGACTAAGACATCTGACTGAAGAACAGTGAAGAACATTGAGGAGCAGTGGATGTTGGCTACAGATCTCAGGGAGCCCTAGGCAGGAGGGAGACTCTGAGAGGGGAGAAGATAAGGAGAACAAGCCAAAGGGCCCTGTCCTGGCGAAGGACACACACACCTGTCTGCCTGGCGATAATGTGGCATTCGATCCCATTCCTGAGAATGGCTGCCAGCTTCCCGGGCCTGTGGCCCTGTTGACTCTGGAAAGAGGGAGGATGCTATCAGCTCACAAGGTCTGAGCCTCAAGACCCAGCAGAGCTCCCGGCCGATAAGCTAAGTGGGGCCTGGAAATGCCCCAGCACAGGTGCATGACCCACCCTGTTTTCCTCTGGCACGAGCATTGTCAGCTTGTCAAGGACTGCCCGGCTCTCAGGCCTGTTGCCCTGGGCAGGGGTAGTGAGACAGCAAGCTTGTACCCTCACACTAGAGCTGTCCGCCTTTTCTTTTACATGTACAGGTGGACATCCTCTAACACCATGGTTCTTTATTTTTGGGGGTGGAAGGGGACCCTTTGAGAATCTGATAAAAAGCCAGCATCCTCTCTTCTAAAACAAAAATGTAACATATAGTGTGCAGTTGGGTGTTTCGGCTTTAAAAGTTGGCAAAAGGCCTTTGATTCCCTGGAGAAAGGGAAGTGGGAATGGGGAGAAGTGTTAACTGAGGTTCAACACTGAGAAGGAAGGAAAGACGGGGTACCTGATCCCTCCAAGAGTGCCCAAGGAATGAGGAAAGGACACCATGTCCCCGAACAATAGAGTCAGGCATTAGGAGAGCATTTTCAGGTGGGCCTTGCCTGATCACCCAGCTGGGGAAGATCACAGCCGGGGGTTCTAAGAAGATCGTTCACAAGAAGTTGTGGGAGTAACATGGAAGTATCTTCTTACCTCTTTTATCTGTGGGTTTTAGTAAATAATTGTAAAGCACCATGATGGAATCTGTGCATGGCCGTCGCGATGCTGGACAACTTTCAAAGTCAGCTGCCGTGACAGATGCTAAGGTGGCCCGTGACACCTGCCTGCTGCTGCTCCTTTCTGTGGGGAATCCCTTCCCCTTGGAACATGCCATCACCTTCCCCATATTCTGTTAGTTAGAAGTAGGGCCAACAGAAGGTGAGGGGATATTTGGTCCTGGACTAGGTTACGTATGGAAGACTCCTTGCTAGCAGACACCTCTCCTTGCTGGCTTGACAGAATGAAAGCCAAGTAGAGAAGAACCTTGTTGGGAGAAATTTCTGGAAGCCTCTAGGAACTGGGAGTGGCTTCCAAGAGGGCAACCACCAGTTAACAGCCCACAAGAAACCAGGTAGGTCCCTTAGTCGTAAAACTACAAGCAAATGAACTTGGCCAGCAACATGTGTGGGTTTAGAAGCAGATTCTGCTTTAGTCGAGCTTCCAGATGAGAACTCAGTCCTAGATAATGCCAGAATTACAGGCTTGTAAGCCCCTAACAAGGGGACCCAGCTAGGCTGTGCCTAGACCCCTGATCACAGAAACTACAAGATAATGTGTCTCGTTTCAAGCCACTAAGTTTGTTACACAGCAGTAGATACTTATTACAGCCGTAGACCAAGAAAGTAGCTAAATGGCTTTCCGTTCCCATCTTGTGGTGCTGACAAGTATCTATCCTGGCAGATAGTGATTTATCCAGGTTCTGGAATGTGGTTAAATATCCAAACAATGCACAATGTACAAACACAGAAATCACTGCGTTTGCTGAGTTTAGCATTTAGAAAGCCCCGGACAGTATGCTGGAAGAGGAATTCCCTTTATCCTGTGAATCCATTCCGTAACTAAACGTTGTCCCTGGAACTGCGACAGTGAGTCATCATCTCTTGAGTTCAGAGACCTCAAATTTGCTTCTTCTCAAACGAACCCAAGACAGAGACAAGGGAGGTGCAGTTACGACTGGTGGTTGCAAAAGCAGAGCTGGCAAAACCTGTCCAGGAGATTTAAAGCCCTCTGAGTTGTCACCACCCAGGCTGCCTAACACACTCATTTGGAGAGCCTTCATATAACCTCAGAGTAGTTATGTTAACCTGATTTCTAATGACCAAATTGCATGCTGATTTTGCAGGCTTCCACTTATTTGGGTGTTTCCTTTTTGTTTGCATGTTTGTTTGAGATAGAGTCTCACTCTGTCGCCCAGGCTGGAGTACAGTGGCATGATCTCACCTCACTGCAACCTCTGCCTCTTGGGTTCAAGTGATTCTCCTGCCTCAGCTTCCTGAGTAGCTGGGATCACAGGTGCACGCCACCACACCTGGATAATTTGTGTATTTTTGGTAGGGACAGGGTTTCCTCATGTTGGCCAGGCTGGTCTCAAACTCCTGACCTCAAGTGATCCACCTGCCTCAGCTTCCTGAGTAGCTGGGATCACAGGTGTGAACCACAGTGCTCAGCCGGGTGTGTTTCTTATTAATCATGGCACAATACTAACATTTCAGTAACATCTGATGATATATTTTTGCTCTTCTATTTAACTAACATTTGTTGGATGCTAATTGTGATGCCAGGGACCATGAGAGTTTAGATGATAAAAAGAATCTTGGGAAGGATAAAGGGCCTGCTTGGTCACTTAGATCACAAGCAATGGGTCCAAGGTTGGAATCCAGTCTTGTGGCCACAGATCTCTTTGGGCCATCATGTGATGGTCCAGGAATATCCCAACCCCTTTGCTTTAAGGCTACTCTTGATCTTTCAAAGAACTTTCCATCTTGCTCCTATTCAATACAATGTAACATACAATCATCGGACACCTACCATCACAATCTCAGAGACGAGTGCTGGGCTTGGATGGACCACTTAAAGAGCCTCTTAAATCTAAGTTTGAGGCTTTGAGGAGGCTCTGAAAATGGCAGATGGGGGCTCGTGTCCCTACATGTACCCTGTCTGGCTTATAGAGTTACATGTGGGGATGGGAGCCTCCATCCTTGAAAGCCCTTGAGCCCTGTTGATCTGCTGTCTTTTATGACGAGTTCCTGAAAGCAAGGACCACATCACTGACTTGGTTTGTATGAGGGCCATCCAAGGAGAACCAGGCCTTTGCGCATCATGGGACATAATTCCTGGGTTGAGATTAAGGAAAACATCCCTCCACCTTGCCTACCCAGCCCAGGCCCAGCCTGTCCCTCCTAGAACTCAGACCACCAGGGAACTTTGTCTACAACAGAGCATCAGGGAATCTGAAGGGCTGCTTGGCATTAGGCTCTCAAGGCCACTTTCTCCTTTGCTTCCCGAGCTTCCCTCCCTTCCTTCCCCATGCTCCTGAGATGCCTTTCCACCATCTTCTGAGGCTCGTGTCCTCCTGCTGGCTCCCAGATCCCTATAGTCATCCTTTTGCCTCCTGGTACTGACCTGGACAAAGTCACTAAACCCCACACAGCGGCTCACCCCTTTCTCTTTCCTCCAGGAGCACATTGCTGGCAAGGACAAATTCCTCTTTCGTTCTGCTCTCCTTGTGCCTGAATCCCTCTTCCCTCCTAGGTGGCTCCTTGAGAGCATGGTGCACAAGTCCTGGATTCTGGGGACAGACCTGCAGGACTCTAATTGGGGGCTCCCTATTTTTCCTGAATGTTCTCTTCCCTTTCCAGGGTTTCCTTCTCCCAGCCCTTCTTCGCCTGCTCCGCCTCCTGCCTCCATGCTGTCCCCAGTCCAGACACCCTAGACTGAGAAACTGGCACTCCCAGACCCATATTTACCTACATATCAGATCCCCCAGTAGCACCTACAGTCCAGGCTCTACACCGAGCTGACTGCTGTGGGAGGTGGGAGTGGGGTTCTCCAGCTTCTCTAGGTATCCTGATATCTTGATTCCTGCAAAGTTAAGTACAAGTCAGTTATTCCCAAGCAGTGGAGGTAGATAGGATAGCAGTACCTTGCCAAGAATAAAAGCCCCTGGTGAGCTAATGACTGGATTGACTCGTTTCCCCAGGTGGGTAGCTTCATGGATGAGAGCCCAGCAACCTGTCAGGAAGGTGGGTTGGGCAGGAAAAAATGTATCCGGTCTCTGCAGCATCTGGCCTGGGAAGGGCCATCCCTCTTGAGCTCTGAGTGTGTTTTTTTTATGTTGGCCATATCAGGTTCCTTGAGAGGCAAGAGTGAAAGGGAACTCTCGGGTCCTGACTTCCCCGGGGAGGCTGGGGAGCCAGGGCATCCACCCAGACTTCAAATGGACCCACACTGACTGATGTGCATCTGCTCTGTTTCACCAGCACTGTCTCATCTCTATCTCAGAACAATCCTTTAAAACAAATATAGCCCTGGTTCAGTCATGAATATGTGTTTCGAGTGGAGGTGAGTAACAGGGTGTCAGGAGAGCGAGTCCAATGGGAGGCAGGTGTGCAAATAATAACAGGTCTTCTCAGGAAGAAAGGCCCATGTGGATTTCAGCCTCTGAGCAGGGGAGGCAAGATGGGATTTGCTATATAAGAGATATGCTTGGACAAGTTCCCATAAGAAACATAGGGAGCTCCTCCTTTGTGAACTGAAGGCTCTCCCAAAAAGTTTGCGTTTTTTTAGCAAATGAAATGCTTTTTCCTTGGAAAACAAAAGCTCAGGTACAGTTGTATTTCTTTCTCACTATTGCTCCTTGTATAGCTCCAACCACCATGTTAATTTTTATTACTAGCCAAAATGTCTTTTACTTCACAGAGAAAACTGGTGGGTAGATAAGTGGAAACTATTTATCTTAGACAAAGACTTTAGCAGAATAGCAAAGGTCATAACCAACCTTCTGTAGCCACACACGTTCCCTTTACGCCTTCTGAAAGTGCAAAAATCAGCAGTCATGCATCTGATCCCAAGACACAGCCTCTCTAAAGCACATAAATAAGAAGCAATTGCAGTCAGGAGTAGTGGCTTATGCCTGTAATCCAAGCACTTTGGAGGCCAAGGCAGGCGGATCACCTGAGGTCGGGAGTTCAAGACCAGCCTGACCAACTTGGTGAAACCCCGTCTTAGAAAAAAGAAGCAGTTGCATATACACTTAAAATTATGTTAAGTAATCAATGTTTTTCATTTGATAGTATTTAGATGTCATCTAAGTATATAATAATTATCCATTAATTCAATTTAATATCAGCCCCACCCCAAATTTTAAGTAATCTAAACATCTAGAAAATTATCTTTCAGCTATAAAATATGATTGCTGTTGAAAAAAGAGGTTGTCACCATAATGACTGAATTTAGTTGAGCACAAATTTCCTTGTTTAATGATCCTTAACATTATGTAACATTAAGTAATCACTTACCTGATGAGTAGGCTTGTACGAGTTTAAGAAAGACGAACCAAATACAATGTATGCTTGTGTTATATACATCGATAAACAGGAGAAGTAACATGGCTATTTTTTTCAGTCAAAATTATTATTATTATCATTATTATTATTTTGAGACACAGTCTTGCTCTGTTACACAGGCTGGAGTGCAGTGGTGCCATCTCAGCTTGCTGCAATCTCCGCCTCCCAGGTTCAAGTGATTCTCCTGCCTCAGCCTCCTGAGTTGCTAGGATTACAGGTGCGCACCACCACACGCAGCTAATTTTTGTATTTTCAATAGATGTGGGTTTTGCCATGTTGGCCAGGCTGGTCTCAAACTCCTGACCTCAGGTGATCTGCCCGCCTCAGCCTCCCAAAGTGCTGGGATTACAGGCAGGAGCCACTGCACCCGGGCTGAATCAAAATTATTAAACTAGTCTTGTTTGCCAAAGATGAATCTTTATTATGTGAACTTGGTTTCTGAATTGGTATTTGAAATTCAATTTTCTTATTTTCTGGCAATTTTGGAAATATTCGGTTTCTATGAGCAGTTGCCGGTTGTGTGGCAGTTGCACGTTTAGTCTTTTAAGCAAGTGCCAAATTGTACCCCAAAGTGCCTATGGTATTAATAGTTGACCTTTTTGCCAGCACTGTATGAGTGATCCAGGTTCTGTGCATCTTCACCAGCATTTGGGGCTGCCATTTTTTTTTGTTTTAGTCATTCTGATAGGTGTATAGTGATATTAAATGTGGCTTTAATTTGCATTTTCCTAATGGGTAATGATGTTGAATATTCTTCCTGTTATTCACTTGTCATCGGCATATCTTCTTTGGTGAAGTCGCCTTTCACGTCTTTTACTTGCTTTTTTTTTTTTTTTTTTTTTGAGACAGTTTCGCTCTTGTTACCCAGGCTAGAGTACAATGGCGTGATCTCGGCTCACCGCAACCTCCGCCTCCTGGGATCAGGCAATTCTCTTGCCTCAGCGTCCCGAGTAGCTGGGATTACAGGCACACGCCACCATACCCAGCTAATTTTTTGTATTTTTAGTAGAGACAGGGTTTCACCATGTTGACCAGGATGGTCTCGATCTCTTGACCTCGTGATCTACCCGCCTCGGCCTCCCAATACTTGCTTTCTAATTGAATTTTTTGGTTTTTTTCTACTATTGAGTTTTAAGAGTTCCTTATTTTTCCTAGATGTTAGTTCTTTGGCAGGTATGTGATTTGCAAGTATTTTCTCCTTTTCTTTTTGTAACAGAGTCACTTGCAAAGTAAAAGTTTATTATTTTTATAAGTACAAAGTTTCATTTTAGAGATCATACTTTTAGTGTCAAATCTAAGAAACTTTTCATAGCCATAGGTCGTGAAGATTTCCTGCAATTTTTTCCTAAAAGTTTTATAGTTTCATGTTTCAAGTTCATAATCCATTATGAATTGTTTTTTGCATGAAGTATGAGACTTAAAGGTATGTATGTATGTATGTATGTATGTACGT
This sequence comes from Saguinus oedipus, assembly GCA_031835075.1. Classification (NCBI taxonomy): domain Eukaryota; kingdom Metazoa; phylum Chordata; class Mammalia; order Primates; family Cebidae; genus Saguinus; species Saguinus oedipus. The sequence goes on along the minus strand of CM063182.1, from coordinate 35,562,386 downwards.
ATGTATTGCCTGTGAATGTCCAATTGCTCCCAGAACTATTTATTGAAAAGGCTCTCTTTCCTCCATCGGATCGCTTTTGCAACTTTGTAAAAATGATTTGGGAACACACGTGGGAGTCTGTTTCTATGTTGTCTATTCTATTCCTTGGCGCTGTGTCTCTCTCTCTGCCAATAGCACACAATTTTGGTTACCGCAGCTACAGAGTAAGTCTTGAAATCAGATAGACTGCTTTGTCCTACTTCATTCTTCTTTTTCAAAACTGTCTCAGCTATTCCAGTTTCTTCCTGTGCCTTTCTGCATAATTTTAGAATAATCTTGTCTTTATCTTCAAATGCCTTGCTGAAATTTTATCAGGAATTGTGTTAAATCTGCTTATCAATTTGGAGAGAATTGACACTTACAGCAAACCAGAAACAGAAGGCACCTTCCTTAATCTAATCAATGATAACTATAAAAAGCCTATGGCAAACATTAGACTTAATAGTGATAGATTGAAAGCCTTTCTCGTGAGATAGAAACAGGTAAATATGCTTGTGAGTATCTTCCATTCCACCACATGTTCAAAGTTCTACCCAGCGTTAAAAGGCAAGATAGAGAAATAGAAGGTATGAGGACTGGAAAGTAAGAAATACAACTGTCAAGATTAACAGTAACGTGTTTTGTAAAAAATCCAAATGAATCTATAAATAAATGATAAAAGGGATTTGTTTTTATAAGGAATTTAGAAAGACAAATTACAAGTCAACTCTAGTTCCATTAAAAAAAGAGAGAGAAAAAGGAGGTAAAAATGTCTAGGAATACTTTTTAAATTGCTTTGGAAAAAAAAAACAAACCTGAATACTTAGGAAGGAATCTAACAAGAGATGTAGAAATACTCCCTGTATGGAAAGCAAGAAAATATTGAGAAAAATTCCAAAAAACCTAAACAAACTGGGAGACATGCTTTATTTGTGGATTTAAAGGTTCAGTTTTAAGGATGTCACTTCTCCCAAAACTGGTCTGTAGATCTAATGCAATCCCAATAAAACTTCCAGAAGATATTTTGAGGAAACTGATGAGATGGTTTTTAAAATCTTGTGTCAATTCAAAGGGCCAAGAATAGCCACTGCACTTTTAAAAAAGAAAGGCAAGGAGGGACGATTGGTCTACCAGATCTCGAGACTTTTTATAAAGCTGCAGTAACTAAGATAAGAAGACATTCATGCAAGAATAGACAGACTAATAAAACAGAATGCAGAGTCAAGGACCAGATCCACACTTACTTGATTTACCATCACAGTGACACTGCAGCAGAGTGCGGGGTATGTGTACTCTTTGGTCACTGCTGCCATGAATATGCTTCTATATCTACTGGGTCTAATGGGTATCCGTATAGAACCAAAAGTGAATCCGAAGTTCTTTTTTTTTTTTTTGAGACGGAGTTTTGCTCTTGTTACCCAGGCTGGAGTGCAATGGCGTGATCTCGGCTCACCACAACCTCCGCCTCCTGGGTTCAAGCAATTCTCCTGCCTCAGCCTCCCAAGTAGCTGGGACTACAGGTGCACGCCACCACACCCAGCTAATTTTTGCATTTCTAGTAGAGACGGGGTTTCACCATGTTGACCAGGATGGTCTCGATCTGTTGACCTCGTGATCCACCCACCTCGGCTTCCCAAAGTGCTGGGATTATAGATGTGAGCCACCGCGCCCGGCGTGAATCCGAAGTTCTATCTCACACCACATTCACATCAATTCCAGGGAGATTGTAGGTCTAAATCTCAAAAGTGGAACAACAAAGCATTTAATAGACAACAGAAATTGTCTTCATGATTGAGGTTAGATGAAGATTTCTCAAACAAGCCACAACAAGCCCTAACCATAAAGCGAAAGTGAGAAATTGGACTTCCTTAAACTTAAGAAGCTCTGCTAATCAAAAGACTTCACTGAGAGCAAAAAGCCAATCTGTAGAGTGAGAGGACATTTGTAATACATATATCTAACAATGATCTTACATTTAGAATATCTAAATGGTTCCTTAAAATGATAAGAAAAACACAGATAACTCAATAAAAAGTAGTCAATACCTGTAATCCTAGCACTTTGGGAGGCTGAGGTGGGCAGATCACTTGAGGTCAGGAGTTCCAGACCAGCCTGGCCAACATGGTGGAACCCCGTCTCTACCAAAAATACAAAAAAAAAAAAAAAAAAAAAATTAGTCAGGCATGGTGGCACATGCCTGTAATCCCAGCTACTCAGGAGGCTGAGGCAGGGGATCGCTTGAGCCCATGAGGCGGAGGTTGCAGTGAGCTAAGATCACACCACTGCACTCCAGCCTGAGTGACAGAGCAAGACTCCGGCCCCACCCCCACTGATAAAAAAGTAGGCAAACCCTTGAACAGACATTTTACTGAAAAAAAGCATATCCCCAAATCAAAACCATAATGAGATTCCATTTCACACCAGTTAGAATGCCAACTATTAAAAGTGAAAAAATAATAGGTGCTGACGAGGTTGTAGAGAAAAAGAAATGCTTATGCACTGTTGGTGGGAGTATAAATTAGATCAGCCATTGTGGAAGACAGTGTGGCGGTTCCTCAAAGGTCTAAAGACAGAACTACCATTCGACCCAGCAATCCCATTACTGGGTATACACCCCAAGGAACACAAATTGTTCTATCACAAAGACACTTGCCTGTGAATGTTCACTGCAGCACTATTCACAATAGCAAAGGCATGGAATCAACCTGAATTCCCATCAGAGATAGACTGGATAAGGAAAATGTGGTACATATAAACCATGGAATACTATGCAGCCATAAAAAATAACAAAGTCATGATTTTGCAGAAACATGGATGGAGCTGGAGGCCATTATCCTTAGCAAACTAACACAGGAACAAAAAACTAAATACCACATGTTCTCACTTATAAGTGGGAGCTAAAAGATGAGAACACATGGACACATAGAGGGGAGCACTGCACGATGGGGCCTATTGGAGAGGTGAGGGCAGGAGGAGAGAAAGGATCGGAGAAAACAACTAATAGGTACTAGGCTTAATACCTCGGTGATGAAGTCATCTGTACAACAAACCCCCATGACACAAGTTAACCTACATAACAAACTACACGTGAAACCCTGAACTTAGAAAGTTAAAAGAAAGAAAAAAATCTGTCCCAAAATGGTTCACAAACATGAGAAAGTGTTCCACTGTATCAGGCATATAAAAAATTAAAATCGGCCGGGCGTGGTGGCTCAGGCCTATAATCCCAGCACTTTGGGAGGCCGAGGCGGGTGGATCATGAGGTTAAGAGATCGAGACCATCCTGGTCAATATGGTGAAACCCCGTCTCTACTAAAAATATAAAAATTAGCTGGGCATGGTGGCACATGCCTGTAATCCCAGCTACTTGGGAAGCTGAGGCAGAAGAATCGCTTGAACCCAGAAGGCGGAGGTTGCGGTGAGCCAAGATAGTGCCATTGCACTCCAGCCTGGGTAAGAAGAGCAAAACTCCGCCTCAAAATAAATAAATAAAATTAATTAATTAATTAATTAAAATCACAATGCAATATCCATATATATCCCACCCCGAATGACTAAAATGAGAAAGAAAGGAAAGTATAAAGTGTTAGCAAGAATGTGAAACAACTGGAACTCTCAAACTCTGCTAATGGGAATGTAAATTCACACAACACGCTGGAAATCAGCTTGGCTGTGTCTACTAATGCTATATATATATATATACACACACACACACACACACACACACACACACACACACACACACACACATTCCCTAGGTCCCAGCAACTCTACACTTTGGTATATAACCATATAAATGCATGTGTGCATTAAAAGACATGTGCAAAGATGTTCACAGCACTATTGTTTATAATGGCCCCAAATTAGAAAACTCAAATGTCCATTTAAAGGCAAATGAGTTGTGATATATTCTCACAATACAGTATTATCCAACAATAAATATCAAGCAAGAGAAGCCATAAACAAACCAGTACCTACTGTATGATTCCATTTATGTGACACCCAAAAACAGGCTGTACATACAACCCATGATGTTAAATCCCAAAATGGTGGTTTACCTCTGGAGGCAGGGGCAGAGAGAATCTTTTGCAATGCCAGAAATATTCTATATTTGATCTGAATGGTCAAGATATATGTATGTAAAAATGTATTACGTGCTGATAAATAATTGATAAGCTGGACTTTATTAAAATTAAAAACTTCTGTGAAAGGCAACATCAAGAGAAGACAAGTCAACAGACTCAGAGAAAATACTGGCAAAAGGCATATTCGATAAAGGACTGTTATTCAAAATGTACAAAGAACTCTTAAAACTCATCAATCTGAAAACAATTCAACTAAAAAATAAGCAAAAAAACTGAATCGCATTACACCAAAGATACACAGATGGAAAACTGGCATACTAAAAGATGGTCAACATAACATATACTTAGGGAACTGAAAACTAATTTTTATTTTTTTAGATAGAGTCTCACTCTGTCACCCAGGCTGGAGTGCAGTGTCACAATCTGGGTTCACTGCAAACTTTGCCTCCAGGGTTCGAGATTCCCCTTCCTCAGCTTCCTGGGTAGCTGGAATTATAGGGGTGTGTAACTACACCTGTATTTGTAAAAACACACACAAACAAATTTTGTATTTTTAATACATACGAGGTTTTGCCATGTTGGCCAGGCTGGTCTGGAACTCCTGATCTCAGGTGATCCACCTGCCTCGGCCTCCCAAAGTGCTGGGAATACAGGTGTGAGCCACCACGCCTGGCTCAGGAACTGAAAATTAAAGCAACAATGAGGTACCAGTCCACCCCTATTAGCGTGGCCACAACCCAGCACAATGGCAAAACCAAATGCTGGCAAGGATGTGGAACAAGAGGAACTTTCGTTCATTGCTAGTAGGAAGGCAAAATGGTACAGCCACTTTGGAAAAGGGTTCGGCAATTTCTTAGAAAACTAAACATACTCTTATAGGACCCAGCAATCACCTCACAATCGTGTTCCTTGGTATTTAGCCAAATGATTTGAAAACACGTCCACACAAAAACCTGCACACCGACGTTTATAGTGGCTTTATTCATAATTACCCAAACTTGGAAACAACCAAGACGTCCTTCAGTAGGTGAATGAATAAACAGTGGTGCATCCAGACAAGGGAATAATATTCAACATTAAAAGAAAGTACGCTACCAAGCCATGAAAAGACATGGAGGAATCTTCCATGTGTATTACCAAGTGAAAGAATGCAATCTAAAAGGGGTAAACACCGTAGGATTCCAACTATATCACATGTGGAAAAGGCAAAAATGTGCAGAGGATGTTTAGGGCAGTGAAACTCCTCTGTGTGATATTACTTTGGTGGATACAGATCATGATACGTTTGTCAAAACCCTTTCATCAAGAGTGAGGCTAATGTGAACTGTGGACTTTGAGTGATAATGGTGAGTCGATGTAGGTTCATCAGTTTTAAAAAATGTACCACTCTGGTGCCAGGCATTGGTATTGGGGGAGATTTTGCATGTGGGAGGGTGAGGGGTATGTGGGAATTCTCTATACTTTCCACTTGATACAGTTGTGAACCTAAAATTGCTTTAAAAAAATAAGATCTATTGAAGTGACAAAAAAATTAAGCTCCAAAAAACATTTAACAAAACTGCTCAAAGATTGCGCATTCTTGTGTATATCACAGCGGAAGTTTAACAAAGAAATCAAAACCACAAGGAGATCCTTCCACCCACTCACCTGATTGGCTAAAACCGAAGACTCTGTGGAGCCCTCATGTCCCACTTACGAGGAACTGTTTTTTTTTTTTTTTTTTTTTTTTTTTTGAGACGGAGTTTCGCTCTTGTTACTCAGGCTGGAGTGCAATGGCGCGATCTTGGCTCACAGCAACCTCCGCCTCCTGGGTTCAGGCAATTCTCCTGCCTCAGCTTCCCGAGTAGCTGGGATTTCAGGCATGCGCCACCATGCCCAGCTCATTTTTGTATTTTTAGTAGAGACGGGGTTTCACCTTGTTGACCCGGATGGTCTCGATCTCTTGACCTCGTGATCCACCCGCCTCAGCCTCCCAAAGTGCTGGGATTACAGGCTTGAGCCACCGCGCCCGGCCGGTTTTTTGTGTTTTTTTTGTTGTTGTTGTTGTTAGTCTGTTTGTTTGCTGGAGATGGAGGTCTCACCTTGTTGCCCAGGTGGATCACAGTGGCTATTTACAGGTAAAATCCCACTATATTAGTTTGTTTTTACACTAATTTGAAAACAAACCAAAGACATACTCTAAACTGCATAAATTTATAAAGAAAGGAGGTTTCATTGACTCACAGTTATGCAGGGCAGGGGAGGCCTCAGGAAATTTACAATCATGGTGAAGGCAAAGGAGAAGCAAGTACCTTCTTCACTAGGCAGCAGGAGAGAGCAAGAGATTGAAGGAGAAACTGCCAAACACTTATGAAACCATCAGGTCTTGTGAGAACTCACTATCATGAGAACAACAGGGGGAAGTCACCCTCACGATCCAATCACCTCCCGCCACATCCCTCCCTTGACGCATGGGGATTACAATTCAAGATGAGATTTGGGTGCAGACATAGCCAGACCATATCACTCACTACTGACCAGCATGGGAGTTTCGATCTGCTCTGTTTTTAACTTGGGCTGGCTCACCCACTTTAGGCTACCTGTTGGTCCCCCGTTGCTGGAAGGTCACCATATTGGTGCCAAACTTAGTGTGGGCAGCCTGTTGGCATAGTGAACTGTAGCTCCCGAATTCCTAAGCTCAAGCGATCCTCATGCCTCAACCTCACGAGTAACTGGGACTACAGGCAGGCGCCGCCACACCTGGCTGAAGAACTGTTAAGCAGGATGTACTAAAGCTGAACTTACTACTGCCCAGCATATGCTGCAGACCCCAGGTCTATACGCAGTGGAAATGCTAACGTATTTACCGAAAGATATATAAAAGAAGGCTTATAGCACTCCTATTCATAACAGCCTCAAACTGGCAAGAACTCAAATGTCCATCAAAGTTAAAATGGACTTTCTATAATGTTGGTTTTGTCATACGCTGGAATACTATACAGCAGTAAAAATGAGCAAACTATGACTGAACACGATCACATGAATGGATCTCACAAATGTAATGTTGAGTAAAAGAAGCCACATACCAAAAAAGGACTATAATTTATCTAAAATTCCAAAATAACAAAACTTACCTATAGAGATAGAAGTGAGGATAGGGGTTACCTCTGAGGCAGGGTTGGTAATGATGAGGAGGGCATTCGAGTTCTGGAAGCCGACATATTCTATATCTTGATCCTGGGTAGCAGTTAGAGATGCCGGTATCTATAAAAATGCATTGATCTGTACACATAGTTTGGGCATGCTATATGAGGTTTTACTTTAATAAAATGCCTAAGAATATTGGAATCTAGTACAATTCCGTATGCATTTGCCCTGGCTAGAGTCAGTTAACAACATCTGGCACACAGATGAATGAATTGAAGAAAGGGAAACAAAGTTTTAAATATGCACGCATCTTTTTAAGTAAAAAGTGGAAAGATAAATCAGTGTTTTTAAATTTCTTTTGCAGATAAGAGAGGTACAGGTATTGTATTGTTTTAAATCATGAGGTCATTCTGAGTTCATTAATATTTACTGTGAAAAGTAATAGCAAAACAGAAGCATGTACTAAAGGAGAGAGTCTCAGATTTACTGTGGTTCAACTCACTATTTTGGAAGCTGTACTTCGGTAGCCATAAGCCATTACATTTTTCCCTTTTCATACTGTATTCAATACATTGCATGAGATTGTCAGCATTTTAGTATAAAATAGGCTTTGTGTTCAATGATTTTGTCCAACTTTACACTAACGCAAGTGTTCTGAGCATGTTTAAGGTGGGCTGAGCTAGGATATTTGGTCAATTAGGTATATTCAATGCATTTTAAACTAATGTCTACATAATATTTCCACCTTATGATAGGTTTATTGGGAGGTAACCTCACTGTAAGTCAAAGAACATCTGTGTTAAAATATAAAATAAAGAACAAAGGAGTCTTCCCAGGAAATTATAAACTGTCTGACCAGAACAGAAGCATTGGAAAGAAAAAAAAAGCATTGGAAAGAATTTCCATGTAATTATATGAATGACCACATGACCAAAATTTGATATTAACGGGGATAATTTTTGAGTCTTTTATTAAAAGATTCCTAAAATTCTTTCATTTCCTAAATACTTTCTATTCCTAAAAATCATTTCTACCCCTCACACAGACTCCCATCTGTTTCAAGACTGAATAAATATATCAGCACAGCAGTTCATTTTCTGAATTTGGTAAACATTGCAAAATTAGTTTCAAAGCATAAGACAGATATTTAGCAAATGTTTGGGTTTTTTTTTCCCTCCAAAAACAATTATATGCCAAAAAGGAAAGTAGAAATTTTCCAACCGCTTCAGTATAAGGTTCTTCTTATTTGACAGAAGGGAAATCCTGATTTTAGCCATTAGACAAGTATGTTCCTCAGCAAAACAACCAAATAATTTTGTTTTAATACGATGAGCTAAATAATTTTAAGGAACATCATTTTTATTTATTTTTTTGAGACAGTCTTGCTTTGTCACCCAGGCTAGAGTGCAGTGGCACAATCTTGGCTCACTGCAGCCTTGACTTCTCGAGCTCAAGCGATCCTCCTACTCAGCCTCATGAGTAGTTGGGACTACAGGCATGCACACCACCATGCTCAGCTGATTTCTGTATTTTAGTAGAGATGGGGTTTTGCCATGTTGCCCACGTCAGTCTTGTACTCTTGGACTCAAGCGATCCACAGACGATGGCCTCCCAAAGGGCTGGGATTACAATTGGAAAAGTCATTTTTAAATAAAGGTATTCTGACAATGGTTTATTTAAAGGAAAATGGAACTATTGAGCGATCTTCCATTAGAACCTTAGCATCCCACAGGTGAAGAGAGGAAATGCTGTGATTTCTGCCTCTAACAAGCAAAACTGTAGAAGCTAAAACAGTGGCAGGTAGAAGAGGTTTTGTGGAAATGATCAGTTGTGAGTTCATAGCAGTTCGTTTTACTATCATGTTTCATAAATTACATGTTTACAGATATTTCTTCAGATGTTCTCAATGTTCTATTTTTTTTAATCTAAAATAACTCAGTATGGGCAGAATTACCTGATTAAAATCAGTTTGCAAGGTGAGAAGGAAGTAGCCCTTTGAAGCTGGACTCACACTGTCTTTTGCAGATGAGGAAATGAGAAGTCAAGACAAGTGACTCTGTTAAGACAATTTGGAGCACAATGACAGCCAGAGTAATTTCTCTCACAGGTGCAAAGCTTTTCCCCCAAATCAAACCTCCCTCTACAAACAGATTTACACACTTTTATACTTGTTCAGGAGAAATACAGATTTTCAGTGCACCCAGTAGGCTCATGTTCAAAGATGCAAGTGTCATCAGAGAAACAAGGAAGAGAACATTCTGTGAACTTGGTATTTGCTGGGCTTCGAGTCTACTTGTGGGTTCCATGGCTCATGATTCATCGAAAACTGAACTTGGAGGTCCAGGAATAAGACAAATGCTGGCTGCAGGCTTTACAGGTACTGACAGCTGAGAGCTGCCTAGAAAAAGCCAACGGAATGGAGTTCTAGATGCATAAGTGACTGCTTATGGGCTTGGTTTGAGGTCTGTCACTGAAAACCAGTAGCTAGGACAGGCATGGTGGCCGACACCTGTAATCCCAGCACTTTGGAAGGCCAAGGTGGGCGTATCACCTGAGGTTGGGAGTTTGAGACCAGCCTGATCGACGTGGTGAAACCCTGTCTCCACTAAAAATACAAAATAGCCGGGTGTGGTGGCACACACCTGTAATTCCAGCTACAGAGGAGGCTGAGGCAGGAGAATCGCTTGAACCTGGAAGGCGGGGGTTGCAGTGAGCTGAGATCACACCATTGCACTCCAGCCTAGGCAACAAGAGCAAAACCCAATCTGGAAAAAAAAAAAATCCACAAGATTACTTTCTCACAGGTGATTTTTGATACCAATTCACTGATTTAGAAGCAGTTACCCTCTGATTATGTGAGATCTAGTATCCATTCAATCAAATCTCTTTTATTAGAATGTTAAGATTCCCCCACAAAAAATGAAGTTCATATTCCTCAAACCTTTTAGAAAAATAAAACTTTCAGGTGATCCTCTCACCTCAGCCTCCCAAAAAGCTGAGAGTACAAGTATGAGTTATTGCACCCAGCCACAAAAATAAAACTTTTAAACAAATGTAAACCATATTGAGGAACTTGAATATACACCAAGAGAGAAAGGTGTTGATGGTGGAAAATTTGATCACAAATTAATTCAGCTCTTTCTGAAGATGAATTTGACTGTGTAAAATGAAGAGGCAGGTAAGTGTTTATGCCCTATGACCCAGTAATTCTACTTCTAGGTTCCAGCAACTCAACAGTGGAGTAATTACATCACTGTTATACTCCATTCAATGAGTTATGCAGCTGTCTTTAAATGGCAAATATAAAACTACATTTAAGTTCTTTGTAATGCATATAAGACTGGAGAGTATTTTTAAATAGCTACTATATGACGTGTCAAAAATTGCAAGTGAGTCTTTTCCAAGACTTTTGACAATATTGCCTTGGCACTACTTTTATAGTACAAGAAGAAAGGTTTCACCTTCCAATCCTGGGTGTATAAGCATAGAAGAAAATATAAGATAAACATTACAGTTTTCTTTGTGTTATTGAGGCTCAGGCTACAGTACAGTGGCAAGCATAGCTCACTGCAGCCTCAAACTCCTGGGTACAAGTGATCCTCCAGCTCTGGCCACCTGAGTGGCGCCTATAGGCGTGCGTCACCACATCTGGCTTAAATTATTTTTGTAGAAATGGCAGTCTTGTTATGTTGTCCAGGATGGTCTTAAACTCCTGGCTTTAAGAAATCCTCCTGCCTCAGCCTCCTAAAGTACTGTGATTACAGGTGTAAGTCACTGCACAGGGCCCCATACTACAATGCTAACATGTTATTGATTGGATTTGGAGGGGAAGACAACTTTGTATCTTTTAAATTGTTTGAACTCTTAATAGAAACGTTTTTTTTTTTGTTTTGTTTTTTTGAGAGTTTCGCTCTTGTTACCCAGGCTGGAGTGCAATGGCACGATCTTGGCTCACCGCAACCTCCGCCTCCTGGGTTCAGGCAATTCTCCTGCCTCAGCTTCCCGAGTAGCTGGGACTACAGGCAGGCATCACCATGCCCAGCTAATTTTTTGTATTTTTAGTAGAGACGGGGTTTCACCATGTTGACCAGGATGGTCTCGATCTCTTGACCTCGTGATCCACCCACCTCAGCCTCCCAAAGTGCTGGGATTACAGGCTTGAGCCACCACGCCCGGCCAGAAACTTTTTTTTTTTAAATGACAGAATTTAAAGTATTTAAAGCACTCATGCCCTTACCATAAAATACCATCACAAATTGGTGATTTGGCCCACACAAGTTAAAAAATACTTAGTATTTCCCATCTACCATAGTGAGTGCCCAAAACACAGCAGTAGGTTTGGCTGAGTCTGTGCTGGACTCCAGGCGGTCTGTCTTGCTGGTAGACGTGGGTGTTGCTGTTTGTGTAGCAACATAGGGCACATCCCAGCAAGGCCACAAACGTGAGGAGAAACCTAATAACCACACTAGCAGTCTGTGTAAAACATCAAAACAAAGCCGATCTTTGTATTCTTTTTTATTTATTAAAAAAACTATTTTGGTGGTTAAATCCACTTTTCCTTCTGAGTAGCTTTTTGGGTCATTTCCAAAGTTATCCATAAAAAGCCCTTTCTCCCAACAGAAAGGAAAGCATTTTACAGGAAAACATTGGTGGGCTCTGGGGTCCCAAGACGTGCACCAGATATTGAGTGTTCAGATAGAAGGGGCGACTCTAACTCCAGTCTTGGGGTACAAAGAGGTAAGTGAGTAAGAATTATCCAAAGAAGCTGAAGCAGTCATTGTTTCTTCACACTTATTTGAGGTCTCCGAGAGGTACGTTTATAGATTTGAAAAGATTCAAGGAAGCTGTGTGGAACAAACCCCTCCAAAGGATCTCAAACACAAGGTCATCCTCGGATCCCCAGGAGGAAACGCGGGGAGACCGGGGTCTAGGGGTCAAAGGTCGCTCAAGTTGCTTCTTATCTCATGAAAGGGAAGAATTACTTGTTCCTTTAAGATAACTGAGAGTAAGTTAAGCAAACTTAAGAACTATTTTTAAAATTATAAACAGTAAGCAATTGTTTTAAAACTCAATTATCTACCCAAATATTCATAGCATTATTCATAATAGCTTAAAAAGTGCACAAAAAAACCTTAATGTCCCTCAATGGATGAATGGATAAAGAAAATACGGTATTATTCATACAATGCAATATTACTTATCAATAAAAAAGTACTGATATATGCTAAAAGATGGATGAACCCTGAAAATGGACTGCTAGTACAAGAAGCCAGTACAAGACCACATTCCAGTTATATAAAATGCCGGGAAGGGGGCAACCCAGGGACACACATACGTTAATGGTTGCCTAGGGTGGGGAGGGTTTATATAATTTGGTTTCTTTCTGGGATGTTGAAGTGGCCTAAGATTATAGTGATGGTTGCAAAACTCTCTAATATATTGAAAACCACAGAACTATAAATGAATCTTATGGTATGTCAACTGTATCTCCATAAACTCTCAGGAAAAGAATTCATTACTAGTTGTCTGGTTTTAAAAAATAAAATCTTCCTGCCTCTCAAGAGTAGCTGAAAAGAAAACCAAAATTTATAAACGTAAGACTAATTATATTTAGTGGAGGAAAAAGCTATGATAAAGTAACTATTAAACAATTCGCTTACCTGCAAGTTCTCCAGGTAAGAGTCAAATAGACGTCAAATCCAGTTATGCCTTCAAAAAATTTCACGCGTTGACCTCACAGTTCAAAACTCCAAATGCATAGCATTTTATTATTAAGCATGTAACATAAATGCCTTTTAATTCCTGAGAGCTGTTATTTCCATGATTAATCTGTGAAATTGGAAGTCTCACTTTCTAGTGATTTTACATGTAGTACATTCTGAGGTCACTGGAAAAAAGTTAATCTGTACGTATCCATACAGTCATTGCATCAGAAAATATTTTTTTTAAATGACAGGATTTAAAGTATTTTCGGAACATACTCATGTCCTTGCCATAAAATACAATCACGAATTGGTGATTTGGCCTAACTTTAAAAAGTTAACCTGGATGTATCTATATGGTAACTGCCTCAGAGGGTTTAGAGTAGCTCTTCTGAATGCTCAACCTAGGAATATCTAAAAGAAGAATGCGACAAGAAAGTGCTCTTTAGAAAACTACATTGGTCTAAATTAGTCTGACTAGTGGGCCTCAGCGGGATTCATAGAACCAGTGGCACCTGGCACGTAATGAGTAAAGCTAAAGGGGCATAGCCCAGTAACCTGTATGTGGGACAATCTCCCTAGGGGCTGACATTGCCAGGTCAGGGAATTGTGTTCCTAGGAATTACACTTAGCTCACTAGCAGGAGGGCAATCGAAATAAGGGAGGGGCTGCCCTTCACTGGTTACATCATCTTTAAATTCCTAATTTCTGACAGATCTAGCATCTTACGGAAAATCTAGACGTGGTAACTGTTGAAGCAGTGTCAAAATATCTTAACCATGATGAACACCAGATTAATACACCAAATGTGTTTTATGTTCTGCTGGGATAGTAAAGAAGACTTTTCAATCAGGAGTACACCTTTGAAAGTCCTTAAAATGTAATCTTTGGTCTCTAGTCAAGAGAATAATGAAGTCTTGGGAGGAATATTTAAATTGAATTTAATTAAATACAAATGTCACATACTTCCACCTTCCCAGAAATGGTCACTTCATCTTAATGAAGGAAATGGAAACTAACGATGACTTAAGTCTTATCCTGTGGAGTGTGTTTAGACAAGTTCAGGCAAATTCCCCACCACCATACCTACAACGTTCTGAAAATGCTTGAAATTAACTCCATTCTTTGTCTAGCGGTTCAATATGAACTGCCAAAATTTAGTCCAATTAGTCAGTTCCAAATAATGTAGGCTCTTCGGAATCTAGACCCATGGTGTGGTGACAGTTCTCCCTCGACAGTGGACCCGGACACGCAGGATCTCCTCTTTCAAATTCCTTCAGCTGGCTTGGGCAACTCTGGCTTCAGATCCATGGAAGTTCAACATGGTGGTCACCAACTCTGGAAGGTCAAAATCGTGTTTCCACCCCCAGTCCTTCCGAGCATTGCTGTCATCGAAGTTCATCGGCCAACTATCCGCTAGGGAAAGACACGGAAGAGTAGCTTCAGTTATTTGGGCTGTGGATTTGCAAAAAGGTCTTGACCGTTTTACATAAAGGTCTATCGTCCAAGGTACGAAACGGGAAATTCCTTCGAGTAAAGCAGAACCGCTATTGTGCACACTCACCCTCTTAGGGCAGAAGAATGTTAACCCATCTTTTGTCAGGCACTGTGAATTTTCACTCATTATTAAAATCTCACACAACTCCCTGAGGTTTTATACTCAAAGAGGTGCTTCCACCCACAAATTGGCAACGTTACAGTATTTGAAAACCCGGGCTGTCTTCCTACTACCTCTGTTGCTTCTGTTTTTCCTGGCTTTATGTTTAAACTGTAAAAAATGATTAAAGGCTAACAAGCTGTTTATTTGGAATGAAATTTTTTCACCCACTTTAGATATCATTCCGCCAAAATCAAAGCATCTGCTGGCTTGGGCTCAACAATTTCTTGAACTCAGCTTCTTCTCCAAAACATGCCTGGACCCTGGGGAAAGATCCAGACTCTCCTTACCCTTGCAAGGTTTATGTCTTCCAGGAACTCACAGTAAAGGCCGGGTACCAACCTATGGCCTGCCGGATGGCATCCACGTTGTATGTGATCTGGAACTCCGGCACGTGCTTGAGGACCTCCTGGGCCAGCTCCTTGGGTGTGAAACTCATGGCACTGACGTTGTAGGTCCTCATGGAGAGGGACTCGGCGGGGGCCTCCATGACCTCCAGGGTGGCCCTGAGACAGTCATCAATATACATCATCGGCAGCCTCGTGTGGGCTTCCAGGTTGCACTCGAATTTGCCATGCTTCATGGCGTCCTGAAAAATCTGGACTGCATAGTCTGAAAGGGAATCCCATGTGTGGGTTAGAACAAAACAATGAACGAGCCTCTTGGATCAAGGCAGCAGTTCTCAAATGTTCTAGTCTCAGAGCCTTTTTCACACCAGATTCTTAAAAATTGACAACTCTAGCCAAGTGCAATGACTCACGCCTGTAGTCCCAGCACTGTGGGAGGCTGAGGCAGGCAGATCACCTGAGATCAGGAGTTCAAGACCAGCCTGTCCAACATGGTAAAACCCTGTCTCTACTAAAAATATAAAAATTAGCCAGGTGTGATGGCATGTGCCTGTAATCCAGCTACTTGGGAGGCTGAGGCATGAGAATCACTCCAACCCAGGACATGGAGATTGCAGTGAGCTAAGATCACACCACTGCACTCACGCCCAAATAAGAGAGCAAGACTCCATCTCCAAAACTAAAACAAAATTGAGAACTCCAAAAGAGATCCAATGTGGGTTATATCAATACTTACTGTACCAAGTTAACTGAGAATTGTTTAGAATATTACCTTTTAAAATGACAACAAACCTATCATATATTAATATGTATAACATTTTATAGGACAAAGTATATTTTTTGAACAAACAAAATTTACTGAGAAGGACGGTCTGTTGTACATTCTAAAAATCTCTTTAGGGTCTGGCTTGATAGGGGTCTGCTGGGACAGGTCCCAACCTGTGTCCATATCCAGTCCGTTCCTACCTCACATGCCACGCCACCTCTGGAAAACTGCACAATGCCTTTGTGAAAGCAGAGTGAAAAAGGCCAGTAATGTCTCCTTACTGATAAGAGTTGTGACCGCCAAGACCCCTTGAAAGTGTCTTAAGGATGCCTGGGGCTCCCAGTGTTCTCTCTCAGGACTGCAGACGTAGGAAGGATACCGATGTGGGACTTATGAACGGAATGAGTGTTTGAGTGCAAAATAACAATCATACTTATGTTCCTTTCACATACACAAAGCGTAGAGTGGATTTTAATAGGGCTCTCTCTGTGTGTCAAGAAACGAGAGGCTGCTGCTTACTGGGGGGGGTCTTCCTACATCGTCGGTAATAGATTTGTTCCTGAATATTACGTTTTATTCTAGCACTGTGGGTGGCCGATCCTGAGCTGGACTGACAATGCCGGCAGGCGCTACCCTTAGCAAGGGTAAGCCAGTCAGGCTCACGGTGCTTTTCAAACGTACATCAGAAGACAATACAGAAACTGGTCAGCATACTTCTAAAAAAACAGCAAATTCGTGCCTGGGCATCACCTGTAATCCCAGCACTTTGGGAGGCCAAGGTGGGCGAATCATGATGTCAGGAGATTGAGACCATCTTGGCCAACACGGTGAAACCCTGTCTTTACTAAAATACAAAAAAATTAGCTGGATGTGGTGGCATGCACCTCTAGTCCCAGCTACTCGGGAGGCTGAGGCAGGGTAATCACTTGAACCCAGGAGGCAGGGGTTGCAGTGAGCCAAGATCACACCATTACGACAGAGCAAGACTCCATTTCAAAAAAAAAAAAAAAAAAAAAAATAGCAATTTCATTTATCACAAAGACAACTCCTTTTAGCAATAAGTCAATCTATTTTTGTTTGTTTGGTTGGTTTTTGAGACAAGGTCTCACTCTGTCACCCACACTGGAGTGCAGTGGCACGATCTTGGCCTTGGCCTTCTGTGTTCAAGAGATCCTCCTGCCTCGGCCTCCAAGTAGCTCGGACTACAAGTGTGGGCCATCATGCCTGGCTACTTTTTGTTTATTTTTTGTAAAGACAAGGTCTCACTTGTCTCGAACTCCTGCCTCAGCCTCCCAAAGTGCTGGGATTACAAGCATGAGCCGCCGCACCTGGCCCGAAAGCCTATCCAACATCTAGGGGACACAAGAAATAGAAAATAACACTTAACCAGTTGTTCCTCCTCCAGGCTGGGAGTCAGCTGAAATGATTCCAGGATATCTCAGGCACCGGAAATCTAACCCATACCGGTAATGGTAATACTATAAGACAGAGAAAATGTATTCAAACACAGGTATTTTAAATCAGATAGATGAAAAAACGAAACCAAACAAAATCCTGCCTTTCTCCAAAATGTCATTCCATGCAGTTATATTTAAATATTCCCAAAGAAAATAAAGACTCCTAAGTTTTTATCTTTAAAAAGCATCAACTTTTTGGTGATACATCAATGCTGTAAATAACACATTAGCCTACAGTAGGGATTTCCAGCCTCTCTTTGCAAAGGCGCCACTGATCATCGTCCTGAATGATTCTGCATGAGTGCATTCCCACACGCGGGCTGGGGAAGAGCAGAGCAGAGAAGAGCGGATGAGAGGGCGATGGCTATGGTGGAGCTGGAGGAGAGGCAGCAACTAAATCTACGAGAGCTAGAAAGATAAAGAGTATTTTACAGTAGTTCACACCTATAATCCCAGCACTTTGGGATGCTGAAGTGGGTGAATCACTTGAGGTCAGAAGTTTGAGACCAGCCTGGCCAACAAGGCAAACACTCACTACCTCTACTAAAAATACAAAATTTATCTGGGCATGGTAGTGTGTGCCTATAACCCCAGCTACTTGGGAGGCTAAGGCATGAGAATCCCTTGAAGCCAGGAGGTGGAGGTTGCTATAAGCTGAGATCAGGCCTCTGCACTCCAGCCTGGGTGACAGAGCAAGACTCCATCTCAAAAAACAAAAACCCAGTAAGATGTGGAAGTTTTCTGTAACTTTTAGAGTTACTAGCAATGGCTACCAATACTGGAAGCCAGAAAGGATGGTGGGGTGCAAGTAAAACAAGCAGCAACTGAAGAGATGGGGGCTGTGCTCAGGGCACCCCGGAAATGCTGAGTGTTTCCATACAGCTGTGGAAAAGTGGCCCTGCCAGGGCTGAGGAGGCTGCAGGAGCTGGAGACACCTGCCACATGGCAAACCCAGTGAGTTAAGTAAACGACTCTGGGGCTGGGATCCAGGGAGAGGTCAAGTTCCTCCAAGGATGAATCAGCAGGCATTGGAGGCAGAAAGAATGAGAAAGCAAACAACAAATCATGTATCTCAGGGCACGTTCAGCAATCTTTCTGAGTGATGCTTACTTCTCCCATGAGCTCCGCGTGGACCTTGGACACCCCGTAGATGGTCCTGGGTCTCTGAATACAGAGATCGGGGGTTGGGTTCCGGGGAGAGGTGGGTCCAAAAGCTCCGATCGTGCTAGGTACAAACAATCGCAGACTGTGTTCCGCAGCGACGTCCAGGATGTTATGCAGGCCTGAAATGAACAGACAGGATCAGAATCTGAAAACATCTCTTCTTAAAGAACTAGAAAAACTGGCAAACAAACCACATCCAGCCAGAGCCAGATGCTTACCAGTTATATTCACTGCTCTCGCCAGGGAAACGTTTGCTTCTCCAACGGCGCTGAGCAAAGCGCTGTAATGAAACAGCCAGGTGATGCGCTTGTTCACCACGATCTCCCGAAGACTCTTGTAATCCAAGATATCAGAATAAATGAACGGACCTGCAAGGAACATACATTGAAACCACGAATGTGAAGAGGGCGGTGGTTTGAAGAACTAAATGTACCTTTTCCCTTTCCCCCGTTGACTTGTGAATTTCACTGGTAGCCATGTGGTAACTAAGCCAGCTGGGCACTAGGCAGCGTTTTTCTTACACGAGAATCACAAGTCATAACCACACCCCAAGGTAATGACAGCAAATGATCCTATAGCACCTGCCTGGGCCAGGCCCTGTTCTAAGGACTTTGTGTACATTTCTCTCCCACACAGCCTTGGAGGTAAACACATTTTACTGATGAGGAAACAGGCCCAGAGAGGTTCAGCAACTTGCCAGGATCAGAGAACAAGAGGAGGAATTAGCAGCGCAGCTAGGCATCGGGCTCCAGAGTGGGTGCTGTTCCTCCCAGCCCTGTATGCACAGAGTGGCTTCACTCTGCCTCCAAGGTGCATGTTTGAAAAGGAACAGAGAAATGCACTTATTAAACACCACCACCACCGTCATGTAGAAGAGCCAAAATCATGAGTTCATCACACTTAATTACACAGAGGTAAAGCTGATCTTGTTCTGTGCCAATTTTCCCCACTTACAGCAAACTGTCACTTTTCCCCATGGTGAGCAGCAAAAGGCTGACGCTGAACCAGGAAAAACTAGGGGGCATCACAAAACCTTATTTTAGGGGCAGCGGGGACAGTCTCACTCTGTCACTCAAGTTGGAGTGCAGTGATCCAATCAGTCACTAGAGCCTCCATCTCCTGGACTCACACAGTCCTCCCAAGTGGGTAGGACTACAGGCACCTGCCACCATGCCCAGCTCATTTTGTATTTCTTGTGGACAGGATCTCGCTATATTGCCCAGGCTAGTCTTGAACTCCTGGGCCCAAGTGATCCTCCCAACGTCAGCCTCCCAAATTGCTGGGATTACAGGTGTGAGGCACCATGCCTGGTCACAAAAACATTTCTGAAGCAGTAAAAAAACCTGACTAAAAGAGCTTGAGTTCGTGTGTGTGTGTGTGTGTGTGTGTGTGTGTGTGTGTGTCATAGTTTAAAGCATTTCTACACTGTAACATCAGGATTAATTTCTCCAATTTTTTTTCTTTTTTGTCATATCCTGCTTACTTCTGCAAATTCCTCCAAATTTCTAAAGTTCCTTTTCTTCAATACAGAACTTAGTTTTTGTTTGTATTCTCTCTGAGTCAATAAGTTAACTTTAAACACAAAAAGACAGGAAACAAAGTTTTTATTTCAAATAACATCAAAAGATATTATTCCGAAAACTTTAAGGTCAAAAGAACTCTCCTGTTCTTTTATCACTTGAACAAGCAGCAGCACTAAAAAATATTTTTTTTTTCTTTTGAGACGGAGTTTCGCTCTTGTTACCCAGGCTGGAGTGCAATGGCACGATCTCGGCTCACCACAACCTCCGCCTCCTGGATTCAGGCAATTCTCCTGCCTCAGCCTCCTGAGTAGCTGGGATTACAGGCACACGCCACCATGCCCAGCTAATTTTTTGTTTCTTTAGTAGAGACGGGGTTTCACCATGTTGACCTGGATGGTCTCGATCTCTTGACCTCATGATCCACCCACCTCGGCCTCCCAAAGTGCTGGGATTACAGGCTTGAGCCACCGCGCCCGGCCTAAAAAATATTTATTTTTAAGTGAAATACCAGTGCCTCGATAACTTCTCTCTGAGTCATAAACCGGGCTATGAGCTCTTGCACCCACCCACTGCATGAGCCCCCTCTTTGTGCTGTGAACATTAAAGATAAAAATAAAAGCAAGGCCTACTGATCTCTTACCACTGTGAAAGACATGATCGGGTGGTTTCTTTATGTCAGACAAAATCACACTGTCCTTCCCGAATCGTTTCCTAAAGGGAAAATCAATACACACAAGTTGGCAATATTAAGATGCAATGAGTCCTGTGAAGAGTCTTTTAGAATAAGAACAGTAATTTTCCTCCAGCCTCCAAGTCTCTACTTCCTCTTCATCCTCAACTCCCCACCTTCAGCTCTTGCCTCTCTCACACTCGGGCTTCTATTTCCCTGCCCATGGCTCTGTCTTCTGTCTCCTCTCGCCTGACTGTTAATCCTATGTTTGTCTCCAATTTCTTCCCCTCAGGCTCTAGAGTTTTTTACATCTTCCTTCTCATTCTTCTCTCCCCTCTTCTTGTTCTCTTATCCCATTCTCTCCAAATCCCACACGGTTCCCTTCCAGTTTGTGATTCTTAGGGAGCTGTGCATCTCATTTTGCCTAAGTTAGGAAACAGAGAGAGAGGAGAGCAAAGGACCAGTCTGGAGATGTTGAGTCAAGGGCTTGCAATAAGTCTGTGATATTCAGAGGCAAAATAAAATGTATTTAAGGCTGGGCACAGTGGCTCATGTCTGCAATCCCAGGACTTTGGGAAGGTGAGGTGGGCAGACTGCCTGAGGTCCAGCCAGCCTGGGCAACACAGCGAGAACCCATCTCTACCAAAACTACAAAAAATTATCCAGATGTGGTGGCATGTGCCTGTAGTGCCAGCTATTCGGGAGGCTGAGGCATGAGAATCGCTTGAACCCAGGAGGTGGAGGTTACAGTTGAGATTGCACCACTGCACTCCAGCCTGGGTGACAGACAGAGTGAGGCTCCATCTCAAGAAAGTATATACATATTTTAAGCAGTTATTTAGATATATCTTAATGCTAAGGAGCAAGAAGAGAGAGAAAAGAAGTTTAAAAGGCATCACAGATGAGCTCCACCTACTTAAGAACTCAGATTTTAAATTTCAAATTTTTAGGGCTCTTACCTCAAAAGATTAGCAAGCCCCACTCCTAGCTGGCCAAGACCCCCTAGATGAAGAAGAAAAAAAAAGTGAAGCTTTAATGTACATCTAACCAGTTTGATTATTATTCCCAGAATGTAATAACTAGTTTTCAGTCTTAGCTAACTAGGCAAGTCCTAGGTTGAGCTGATATAACTCCTGCTTATTTCCAAACTTCCCAGGAACATGGTGCAGCACTTGGAAATGCAATGACCTTCCCAGGCTAGGACAGAGAACAATACAGGTAATATTGGTTTCAGAGACAACACGCTCGCCAGCATGGGGTGGTTCAGAGAAAGAGGAGAAGCGAAGGCATAAGAAGAAGAAAATCTCATGAGAGCCAGACACAAGTCTGGAATTTCTTGGAGCAGAAACTCACGCTTGGCGTTATTTTGATCAGCTCTGAAGCTTGTCTGCTATGGGTGACAAAATCATTCAAAACCAATATAAACAGATTAATAGCCACCTCTGGTGAGAATCCATTTTCCATTGGAACTGGACTGGGATATGAAAGGGCAAAGAGGGAGGGAGAAACCAAGAAGCCATTTGGAAAAAAAGAGTAGGCAACTGCAAGGTGGCACTGAGAATTTACAATGAATAGTACAGCTTCTAGTTTGAAGGCTTAAACATGCCATTGACAGAAATGGGAGGGAAGTGGGCTAAAAGCACCTTTGGAAAAGGACAACAGTCCATTTCATTTGGGAGAAATAGATGAGGCAGGAAGATATAAAAGTGGGATTTCCTGTAAGCATTTATTAACTTGGGAATAAAACCAGGACACCCTGAAAGATGTGTTATTAGTGGAAGTGAGATGGAATAAAACAAACACTTGGACAACATGATAGGTAAATCAGGAGAAAGGCATGGAGAGAAATTGAAGCTTGAAACTTATTTCAGCATCAGAAGCAGAGAAGGCAGTAAAAGCAGCAGAGGCGCGCACACACACAGACACACAGAAACACACACACACACACGGGGCGGCGGGGGGAGGGAGAGAGAGAGAGAGAAGGTTAATGCTGTAAAACCAAGGAAAGAAAGCCTGGCAAGAAAGAGAAAGAAATAAAACATGTCCATCATACTGGAGGTAGGCTTCGGCTGGCTGCAAGCGACAGAGTAAAGTGTGAAATGAGAAGGACATGGAATCAGGTGCTGAACATATTGAGGTGAGGATGTTCAGGGAGCAAGTCACTGGCAATGATGAGCTCAATGGCAACGATGAGCTCAAGGGCCGTGATGAGCTCGATGACAACGGTGAGCAAAATGGGAACAAGTCCCTTGGCCAGACGCTGAACTTAACTTCTCTATTTCCAACAGGCAAATGTGCAATAACAGTTTGGGATTAACGACTCTGAGTTTAGGTTGAGGAATCTGGCCAGGGAAAGGCGTGCCTAACACCAGAATCAATGTTCTAGCCCCAGCACCTTCCTGCAACTAGCCTTTGCTCCCCAGACTGATGCTAATATACAAGGGAACCAAGTTCCAGAGCAGCTCTCTGGGGTTCCTAGATGCCTTCGGACAACAAAAAAAATTATAACAGGGAAAGCCAAGTGCTGGCAACAGTGATGAAATAAGGATTTGGATTTGCAAAATTCTACAAAAAAAAAACAAAAAAGCCAATAGTGAAAAAGGCAGTGTCTGATCAATAAGATCAGCTGCCCTAATTTAAAACTTTGTATTATAAAATACCTAATTCTGAAATCCTTTTAATAGTGCAGACAATAAATCCAGATTCTGTCACCTGGCTAAGCCTGTTTTTGCTGCATTACTGGCTACAGGGACAAGCAGTGTAATTCGGAGACCATATTACACATTCCAAAAACAAAGGCACAGCCACATAGCACAGGAAAGAAAGAATCAAGCCATGGAAGTAAAAAGAAAAAAAGAAAAGAAAATCCAACCTGTAATTAAGACTCGTGGATGGTCTGTGTCAGAGAAAGAGGCAGAGTGGAAGTTAGCATCTGCTGGGATTTGCTGAGGGGAGATGCCCAGAAATCGGACCGGCAGGATGGATGTCCAACAGACACACGCTGGGTTCTGCCCCACTCGCCTCAGCATCCTCATGAACGGCATTTTCTTTTCAAATACCTTGTGGGAAGAAAATGAGCAGTTAATGATATGACCTTTTATCCCTCCAGCTCTTCAAAACAAACTCTTCAACTGAAATGAACACTAACATTGTCAGCAGATGGGCAAAGCTGTGGTTTTAGATTCAGGAATGGAATGAAAGAGACTGCTGAGTTCGCCGATGGGAAGCCAGTCAAGGGCCTCCCGTGAGCCAGGCCCTGTGATAAAGGGATAAAGTGTTGCTCACACAAAGTCTGGCCAAACGAAGGCTGAACTGAGATTCAGAATTGATACTGCACAGCGCTGACACCAGCTTGGATCTAATGAAAGGGAGGCAGTTACTGCAGAGAACCTGCACATCACAGAGACAAAGTCAGTGGACCCCAGTGAAGGCTTTAAGTCTTGATACAACAGTTACCAACTTGTCCACAACGTCTGGGGATACAAATAGGTCCCAGATTAAACATAAAGTGCCCTATAAATCTTAACACTCACATGTTATCTTTACAATGAACCACCCTAGAAAAGCAGAGGTTTCAGATAAAAAGGCTCGCAGCAATATTTAGGAAGCTGTGAAGAGGTTTTGTTTTACCATCATCTCTGGAGAGAGGGTCATGCAGAAAAGCCATTTTCTTATTGTTTCAAAGATCACATAATTTTTATTTTGTTTTTTATTTTATTACTATTATACTTTAAGTTCTGGGGCACATGTGCAGAAAGTGCAAGTTTTTCACATAGGTATACACATCAAAAAGTGGCCAAAGCAAAGGAACAGATACTTTTCAAAAGATGACATAACTTAATTTAGTCTACCTCCACCTCCTCATCGGCTTTAGCTCCAGCTGGCCATGAAATCCGTCTTGGCCTTGGAGGTCAAGATGGTCCAGTCACATACAGCTTGAGACTGCCATGTTCCTCAACCTGTCCCCAACACCCAGGCAGGCACACTGTAGGAGTAAACCAGAGCTGTCCAGCTTGCTTTGCTGGGTCTAACAGCATACCACCCACCCTCCCTACAGGCAGGCCTACTGCATACTGCACACCGACCTGCAGCCTCTACCCTCTCACCCACTGGAAGATCTTTTACAACAGAAAAGGCAGATGAGCTTCAAAGCCAACTCAGGTGTCCCATCCCCTCAAGCATCTTCTATTTTGCGTTGTAAATGGAGAAAAGGTTAAAAAACAAACAAAAAAACCACACACACACAGACGTTGTCTGTAAGATCCAAACATACAGGAAGGTACTCAGTGCCTCAAGTAGGTTTAAGAAAGTGATTCCAAGTTAAATGCGAGAGGTAGCAGAAGCTTTCTTGCAATCCCTAATCATACAGAAACCCAAATTACAGCAAACAAAAGGAAAATAAGGTCCTTTCAAAAATACACCCTTTCTTGGTCATGAGGGTTTACGGGAAAGGCCTGAGCTTTTCTTCAAGCAGCCCTTAAAGGGACACTAAGTGTAGCCACTGCTGGCACCTGAAACCAGTTAAGAACTTAAATTCTTACAGTCACTTATTTCAGCAAGTGCAAAGGGATACTGAAGAAGCCCAGAGACAGTATTTCCCAGAACATTTGAAACTGAAAGACAATTCCCAAAAGCAAAATAATGAATGGCCACAGTTAAAAAGGGTTTGTTCAAATTTACAAGAAAAAAACAACCCTATCAAAAAGTGGGCAAAGGATAGGAACAGACGCTTTTCAAAACAAGACATTTATGCGGCCAACAAACATGAAAAAATGCTCATCATCACTGGTCATTAGAGAAATACAGATCAAAACCACACTGAGACACCATCTCACACCAGTTACAATGGCAGTCATTAAAAAATCTGGAGACAACAGATGCTGGAGAGAAGGTGGAGAAATAGGAACACTTTTACACTGTTGGTGGGAATGTAAATTAGTTCAACCATTGTGGAAGACAGTATGGCGATTCCTCAAGAATCTAGAAATAGAAATACCATTTGACCCAGCAATCCCACTAATGGGTATACACCCAAAGGGATAAATCATTCTATTATAAAGACACATGCACACACGTTCATTGCAGCACTGTTTATAATAGCAAAGACTTGGACAACCCAAAGGCCCATCAGTGATAGACTGATAAAGAAAACGTGGCACATATACACCATGGAATACTATGCAGCCATAAAAAAGGATGAGCTCATGTCCTTTGCGGGGACATGAAGCTGGAAACCACCATTCTCAGCAAACTGACACGAGAACAGAAAACCAAACACTGCATGTTCTCACTTATAAGTGGGTGTTGAACAATGAGAACACATGGACCCAGGGAGGGGAACATCAGACACTGGGGCCTGCTGGGGGATTGGGAGACTGCGGGAGGGATAGCAGGAGGTGGGGAGATTGGGGAGGGATAACATTTGGAGAAATCCCTAAAGTAGGTGACTCGGGGGCAGGGGGTGGTGGATGCAGCAAACCACTATGTCATGCGTATACCTATGTAACAATACTTCATGATCTGCAGATGTACCCCAGAACTTGAAGTATAATAATTTTTAAAAAAAAGTACAAATGAACTCTAAAAAAAAGGGGGAGATTTGTTTCATTTTTTGTTTTAAAGATTGAAAAGACTAGAGCTGCAGGGGAAAGCAAATCCTAAAGATATGAAACAGGTACAACTATATTCATCTCTTATCTCCACAAAGGGAAAACATGAAGGAGGCACTCAACAAATTGTTAATTGAATGTGAAGTTTCAGTTCAACGACATGGACAGTTCGTAATGGAGTTGGTTCTTCTTATTCCTCTATTATTAGCGGGTAACATTTTTTGCTGTTTATATGCCACAAGCTGGTGAGTGCTTAACTGTACTATCCCAAGTACTACTGCCCTAGAAAACCTAGTTCTTAACCACCTCGTGGCAATACTGCCTGTTACAGAATCACTCTAACAATACATAGGTATTAAAAACAAAAATAAAACGTAAAAAACCTCCTACCATCTACAGCATGTAGCTTTCCTTCTTGCTCCTGCCAAGTTGAACTTAATACTCTTAAGACAGCAGTTCTCTAATTTTTGGGTCTTTAATTTTTTGGTCTTAAAACTTCTTTATACTCTTAAAAACGGAGAACTCCAAAGAGCTACTGTTTATGTGGGTTACAATTATTAATGCTTAGTGTGTTAGAAATCAAAACACATAAATATTTAACATCTTTATTAATTGACTTAAAAACAATAAACATGTTAACAAACATCACTATTAAAGTAACTATATTTTTGGGAGGCTGAGGCAGAACTGCTTGAACCTGGGAGGTGGAGGTTGCAGTGAGACAAGATGGCACCACCACACTCGACTCCAGCCTGGGACACATAGCAAGACTCCATCTCAAACCAACAAAAAAAGCATATTTTCCAAAACAAAAAATATTTAGTGCAAGGACTGCCATTATTTTAAACTCTCTGCTTCTCTTTGACAAAAAAAAAAAAAAAAAAAGCTGGATTTTCACATCTGCTTCTGCAATTTGTTGCTCTAATTGAAAGAAAAAAATCAAAACACAGCAAAGCAATGAAAAGGAAATGGTATTTTATTCATTTTTCAAATAATTCTGGATATTCATCTTTGATGCCACTCCAAAATTCAATGCATCAGTGTTCTTACAGGTTAGTTGCGATGAGGAATGTAAAAACTTATCAATAAACTTTTTGTACTTTGTTACAATAAAACTTACTTTAAAACTTGCTTTAGGGGCTGGGCACGGTGGCTCGAGCCTGTAATCCCAGCACTTTGGGAGGCCGAGGCGGGTGGATCACGAGGTCAACAGATCGAGACCATCCTGGTCAACATGGTGAAACCCCGTCTCTACTAAAAATACAAAAAATTAGCTGGGCATGGTGGTGCGTGCCTATAATCCCAGCTACTCAGGAGGCTGAGGCAGGAGAATTGCCTGAATCCAGGAGGCAGAGGTTGCGGTGAGCCAAGATCGCACCATTGCACTCCAGCCTGGGTAACTAGAGCAAAACTCTGTCTCCCAAAAAAAAAAAAAAAAAACTTGCTTTAAATCAGTGGTCTCCAACCTTTTTGGCACCAGGGACCAGTTCTGTGGAAGACAATTTTCCATGGACTGGGAGGAAGCAGGATGGTTTTGGAATGATTCGAGCACATTACGTTTATTGTGAACCTTATTTCTATTAGTATTGCATTGTAAGATATAGTAATTACACAACTCAACATAATCTAGAATCAGTGGGAGCCCTGAGTATGTTTTTCTGTAACTAGATAGTCCCATCTAGTAGCAGATCATCAAGCATTAGATTCTCATAAGAAGCATGCAACCTAGATCCCTCCCATGTGCAGTTCACAATAGGGTTCATGCTTCTGTGAGACTCTAATGCCACAGTTTATCTGACAGGAGGCAGAGCTCAGGCAAGCAATGAGGAGGGGCTGTAAATACAGACAAAGCTTTGTCCACTCAATCACTGCTGCTCACCTCCCGCTGGGCGGCCTGGTTCCCACAGGCCACGGGGCAAGCACTGCTTTAAATGGATCTTTTAGCCCTGCTTGACTCTGTACACATTAGTCCTTTGGAAAATATTGGTTAAGTAATGCACACTGTCTGAAGATTAACAGACTTCACTATATAATATTAAAAAGTCCTACTAGTTAACATCACCACTGATCTCATCAGAAAATTCCTTAATATGGGGCTGCTGTCAAACTCATGGCGGTAAATACAAATTAATTGGCAACAAACACTGTTAGTTGTTTCCTTGAGGTGACAGGCTCACTCTGTTCATGTTTTAGAATTTGTCTGACAGTTATCCATACCCATTGTTTGTCAGTCATTCTGTCAAGCAAAAATGGTTTTTCTATAAAGAAAAGTGGCCAGTTCAGCTCACAATTCAATCACACACTGCTTTACCTGAAGACAACCATTGTACTTTGAAACACGTAACAGAAGCTCTTTACGAGCACATCCCTGCATTATACAGCATATCAGAGAGATACACACTCATAAGTCAAGATTTAATCAGGGCAATTATTTTTACTGTTTCATCAGGGACATTCCTAAGTAAAGCTGGCAATTTTCTCTTATTTTTTATTAAAAGCATATGGCTGTGAAGAATACAGTGATGATTACAACAGCTTGGTACTGCTGCCTTGATTTGCACAAGGCCATCAGGAGTTTTACCCAGCATTGTTCTGGCACCATCAATGCAAATTCAATGCACTTGTTCCAGAACGAACCACGAAATTCAAAAAGTTGTTCAACACTTTGAATATCTTGGCACTACTCATGTTTGCTCCCAAACATTCACTAAAAAGATACTTTCTATTGTAAAGATAAAGGATTGTACATCGTGTTGCATATTACGATAAAAAGATTATCTAAAAAGGTATTGATTGGCTTGGTGCTGATACCAGAAGAATACAAGCAAAATGGCAACTCTAGGCTTTCTTCCATTTGTAAGGCAGAAACTCCTACGGTCAACATACCAGCTGGGTCTTCAGGTTTCAGCTGGATCTTTCATTTGACGGAAAGTTGAAGCACTATGAGCCCTTTCAATGCATTTTCATCTAAACAAGTCTTTACTGTGTCTTTCTGCAATCAATGCAACTTGATCATTTATCCTGCTTTATGCTTCAACTTTTTGTTATAGCTGTTTTGAAAAGCTATAACAAAAATTTCTGGCTTTTAAAAAGCTCATTATACCCACACTATGCCATTCAATTCATTTTCTTTAAAGGACTCTAAATGGTTCATCTCAAAATAATGCTACTGGCACCAAAATACTGTTGAAAATGGTTCTGTGGCATAAGATACATAAGACCAATTACTAGCAGCTCTAAAGCTCAGGAAAGCATTCACCTTGTCTTAGTTTTGCTCATTTCTCTGGAGTAAATCCCTCCCTTCCATGAGTCAGGGAACTCTGACATATTCATTTCATTTTTTTCAGCATTTTAGGCATAGGTGGTGCAGCTGTGAGCTGAAAAATCAAGTTCTCTAATATCCCCCTTTTAAGCCAATAATCTATCCTTAAATAAAAAAAAATCCTTTTAGGATAAATTATTAAATTCAAGAATAATTTTATGCCATTTGAAATTTTAGAAAGGTTTTCCAATCAAGACTACAGAGTATACTGTTTGTTTTTCCATGTAGGCACAGAAAACTCTGGGATTCCAAGTTAATAACTTACTAAAAGAAAATGAGGTCACAGATATAACAGGCATAAGTAAAGATAGCCAGTAAGTGCACAGTAGGAATACTAAGTGCAAATTGAGCTCATCTCTGAAAATGCAGGAATTTGTATCCTAACCCTAACACCTTAGAAGCCTTGAGAAACAGAAGAATACACAGGCACAAGTTCTATTAGCGATCACAGCAAAGCTCTTTGCAAGTCATGTAATCTCTGGGAAACTCACTGCACACTTGTGAGAGAAAGAATGGAAAAGGTAAGTAGCACCGTAGCATTCTTTTCAACAATAGTTTTGATCTTATGGACCCTATAAAGGGTCTCAGGGACCCTCCACAGTTCCCCAGATTACACTTTGAGACGAGTTATTCTAAGGTAAAACTTTCTCTGTCAAGTTGGATATTAAATTTATATAGAGAAAGACATCAAAGAAGATTTTCAGTCCCTCCCCTCTTACAGATCAAATGACAGCCCATAAACTTTCTCTCCCAAGCACCTTGTTTACTTTAATTGCAAGGGATAAAGAGGACCAGGTTCACAGACTCTCCGCCACAAATAATGAGGCACTTTCCCAACCCGAGGCCCCTTTGGGGTGGTCACAGAAGGTCACAACTTCTTCCATATCCCTGTGTATCCACTCATCTGCGTTAACAGCAGCAGTCACGCAGCAGTGGCAAGTGGAAGTGAGGGGCGATGCAGACAGACTCACAGCTCAGCTGGCTTGAGTGACTGCCTGCACATGGGTGGGTGGTGAAGCTGTCAAGGATATGAAGCTCTCTAATTTGGGCCGCTGCAAGAATGGGCTTTCTGGAGAACTAGGTCAGGTGAGAAGACAAGCAAGTTTGCTTGTGGACATGTTGGGTTTAGGTGTCAGGACGCGATATAGTTGCCTCTCCCAGCAAGTTGTGATGCATGTTCATACTCACTCAATGCTGCGTCTAAGAGACAGACGGAAGGGAGAAACCATGACCGGTTTACATCTCAAAAAATAAAATGATCCTGTTACTTCCATTTCTTGGGGTGTTGGGGGTGGGACTTAATCCAACTGTGATAGCTCTAAAGATAGATAATTTTTTTGATATTAAGGAAACTTCTACCCACAATACTGAAGGCAACTAGATATGCAGCATCAGTTTTCCTCAATGTTCTTGCTGTCCTGAGATGTCCTGAGATCTCCCGAGATCTCTGGCTGTAATCACTCTTAGGTACGGACACAGTAAAAGGAGTATTAAGTAATGTCTTTAGCAATTAAGCGTGAAACTAAGAAATCCAGCCTCCAACAGATGAATGGATCAAGAAAACAGGGTTTATACATACAATGGAGATTATTCAGCCTTAAAAATGAAGGAAATTGTGACACTTGCTACAACATGGATGAACCTCAAAGTCATCAGGCTAAGTGAAATAAGCCAGTCAAAAGGACACACATTGCATGATCCCACTGATGTGCATTATTGAATGTACTCGAAAAATCATAGAAAGATTAGCAGAAAGGTGGCTGGTTGTCAACGGCTGGGGTGGAGGCAGGAAAATCAGTGTTTAATGAGCAGAGGGTTTCAATTTTGCAAGATGAACAAGTGCTGGAGATTGACTGCACAATAGCGTGAATATACATAATGCTACTGACCTGTATGCTTACAAATCTTTAGGATGGTAAGTCTACTGTTACGTGATAGGAATCACAACTAAAAATACCATAGAAAAAAGTTTCACAGTGTTCAGCACCCAGAAATGACCTGCATATATGAGTATCTGAAAAACCAGAAAACTCCCCTAGCATAGATCAGTGTTGCCCCGAGAGACCCCGCAAACCCCAAACCCCCAAGTCCTTGTCTTCTCTCTCCCTCCACTTCCAAACCTGCTTAAACCTACTGCTCTCCCACTGTCCGCTCCTTTCTTCCAGCCTCAGGGGTCTGCAGGAGCATTTCTGCTGCTGGTGCCTTCATGCCCAGCCCCCCACATCCGGCCTTCCCTGCTCTGAACTCAGTGATAACTAACAGGTTGACAACTTCCTGGCGCCAATGCCCCTCCTCACTTCTAACCTAATACCTATGTCCATGGCCACCTTCATTCTCACTGGGTTCCCCCACCCCAATCATCTTCTGCTTTCAGGAGCAACGACGTTTGCCAGACGCATTTGCAAGGCAGCCTGGGCTTTAAAACCTCTGGCTCATTACATCACCATCTATGCATCCTCTTAATAGTAATAACGTAAGGAAAAATCAGGAGCCTCACAACACGGAGCATTGACGAAGCATCTGCTTTCCTGAACTCTCATTTAACCTTCACAGCAACCCTGAAGCTGGGAACTTCTCCCCATTTTTCAGGCTCAACTGACCGGCCCAAGGTCAGGCAGTTACTAACTACCAAGAGAGGGTAGGTGCACCGAGTCCCAAACCCTCTATTCCTACCATCCCGACTCTACCCCTCAAGAGAAGAGATGCGATCAGATGCCTAAGACAAGGCAAAGAAAAAGAAACACCCCCAGTGCCACGCAGGGGGCACCTTTCCTGGCAGCCTGCACCCCTCCCCATGGGGAGAGCACGGACCAACCAGGGGTTCTGGGCCGGCGGCCCGCCTCACAGAGTGCGCCTGGCTTCATCGCCTTGCCAAATTTCAAGTTTCCGCGTCCTCAGATTGGGTTCAATCACCATGCCACCCAGATTGCTAAGCGCATTTAATAAACGCAGTGAGTCTATGAAAAGCAGTGAGCAAACTGCGCGGTCCATGTAAAGGTTCCATCTGTATTCGCCTTTTTTTATTATTATTAAATCTTTGAGCCAGTAGTCTGGGTGTTACGCGGGAATGATCCGGAAGCCAGAAAGGGTCGAGAAAATCCCAACGCTCTAAGCGTGAGCAAGGGAGGGTCTCAGAGTGAGGTCTGACCCTGCAGAGCGGGCGTCCCCTCCTCCCGCGCGCAGCTGCTCGGGACGAGAAGCCGGTGGGGCATACAGGACGAGGACGCAAGGCCTCAGCGGGGCCCGGTGGACAGGGTGTGCAGTCCCACCCTCCGCGGGCGATGGCTTCCCAAAGTCTGGAGAAACCGGTTTCGCCGGGCCGACCATGCCCGCCCCTCTTCCCGGCGTGGGGAGCCCTTTCAAAAGTGGAGGGGAGCCGGTGTCGCGCCCTCCCAACCCTGGCAGCGCCTAGGCTCCCTCCCGACCCTGCAACCACCGCCCGGGGTCCCCGGCGCGCGCCCGGGAGCGCAGTCTGCAGCGCCGCGACCTCAGCCAGCCCGTGGTCATCCGCTCCGCGGCCATTCGCCACTCCGAGAAGGGGCTCGGCTCCCGCCTTCGCCGGTGGAAACGTCGGAAGACCTCAGCACTGACCTTCCTGCGCACCCCGCGGAGGCTGTGAACCCGGAGCCGGAGACTAAGACACCATCGCGCGCTAAGGTCGGACAATAACCCGCAGACCCAGCGTGGCCGGTCCCCGCGCCTTTATCCCCCGCCGCCCCGCCCGGCGCACCAATCCCCGGCCGAGGAGAGGTAGCGCGGGGGGCGGGCCGTGCACGCCCAGGGCTGGGAGAACTCAGGGACCGCCAGGGAAGGGGAGACCCAGCCAGAGCCGCACGCTACCGAAATCGGCACACCGGAGCAGCAGAGCGCGCTCTCTTGCTGTGTTTAGCGGCTCCCTAGCAAGTGACGTGGGGAAGGAACGCAGGGCGCAGGAGAGACAGATGGAAAGGTTTGCGGGGAAGCTGGCCCAGGACTGAGGGTCTGGAGGTCCAGTGTAGGGAGACTTTGAGCAAGGCCCTTCTTGGCCTCCCAGCTGGAAGGCATCGCTGAAAAATCAGGTGACCTCCAAGACCACGGACCAGCAAAGTTAGCGACACCTGGGCGCCAGTTGGAAATGCAAATTGGCAGCCCCACCCCAACCCTCCCGACCTGCTGAGTCAGCATCTCCCGGGGCTGGGCCCGGGTGGCTCCCGCGGGATGCTGGTGCGCGCAGTAGCTTGAGAAGCGGAGGTCCAGGTCGCTGGTTCTCAAACTCTGCTGCATATTACAGTCACCTGGGAGCTTTTTAACCTCCAAACGCCCAGGCTGCCAGGCTGCCCCCGGACCAAATGATAGAATCTCTGGGCTGGGGGAACCTCAGATGTATTTTTTTTTTAAGCTCTTAAAGTGATTCCAGTGTGCTGTGAAGGTTGGACTCAAGGTGTGGTCCTGGACAAAGCAGCCCACCCACACCTACTGAACCGGGGAATCTGCATTTTAACGAGATTCCCAAAGTGACTTGCAGACGCCTTAGGTTTGTGAGAAACAACTCTAAGGTGTCTTCTGACATTAAGAATCTGCGATTTTGTGAAATCTGTCTGATTTTGTTTAGCGGGCTAGCCAGGCCCGGTTCTTTCGGTTTCTCCTTTGACTTGATCCCTGATGATGGCTCTGCCTCTGGCGCGCTTGAAATAGGTCCACTCGCTCATGATCAGCGTGCATTCTGCTCAGCGCAGTCTCCTCGCCTGAAGAAGTGTTATTAATGCAATGTAAAATGACTACGGTTCTGTGGTCTACCGAACTGCCCACGGGGGTGGGGGTTTCAGACTTTTGGCATCTCAAAAGACTTGAGATTACCGAGACCAGGATACCCTCACTTCAAGAGGAAAAGGTGACTCCTCACCGAGAAACATGACAAGGTGGGATCAAGGCCACGGGGGACCAGAATGCTGACTCAGGCAACCTGTCCCTGCCGCGCTGCCCTTAGTGCCCTCCATATCATATGAGCTATTTTTCGTTTTCCATAAAGCTGGTGGTGTGTGGAAGAGGATATCAAGCTTGTGTTGAGTGGGATTGAGGTAGGAGGTGGGGCTCAGACACCAGACCAGGTTGAGTACCAGCTAAAGCAGGGCCAAAGTAGCTTTCCATCAGATAGGCCCACCAGGTGCCATGTCAGTTTACCATTGCCATGGCAATATCAGGGCGTTACTGATATTACTACCCTTTCCTAGAAATTTCTGCATGAACTGCCCCTTAATCTGCATGCAGTTAAAAGTGGGTGTAAATATGACTGCAAGACAGCCCTGAGCTGCTCCTCTCTGCCTGTGGGGTAGCCCTGTTCTGCAGTCATGGAGCGGTCACGGAGCTGTAACCCTGCCTCTTCAATAAAGCTGTTTTCTTCTACCTCTGACTTGCTCTTGACTTCTTCACTGGGCAAAGCCAAGAACCCTCCTGGGTGAAGCTCCACTTTGGGACTCACCTGTCCTGTATCAGGATTACAGGTGGGAACGTTGTGGAGTACAGCAATCCACTGATACTGCCTCTGGTCTGCTAAGGGAAGGGTGGGCGGGAGGAGGCACAGACCATAGCTTCAACCATTGTTCTTGGGGACAGGACAAGGGGAAGAGGTGATTTCCCAGGGACTGAAAGGTGGGTTTCTGGCTACCTAGCATCTACTTCCTCTCTTCCCCATGCAAAGAGGCTGACGTGGATGGCATCAATTCTTGCCCTCCTCAGTCAAGGGGCAGACACTATGTCGAGATTTAAATCCTGTCCCCACCAGCAGAGGCCCTCTGAGGCCATCCCGCGCAGGGACACTGACTGGGCTTCCTGGCTCTAGGAGCGCTTGGGACTTGGCCCCTTCCGGCTGTTTCTCTAGCCCTCGCAGTGAGGCTGCGTCCTCCTCAGATCCTTTGACTTCCATCTGCAAAGTAAGTTTCTGTAGTCCTAGCTTAGGTAGTGATAATATGCAGAATTTCTCTCCATTTTCAGGGTTGAGATTTTGACTCTAAAATCGCAAACCCAAATAATGAAAATAAATAAGCGTAAATAGTCTCTAGCCTGTATTCATATAAATAACTGAATGAGTGACTAAAATGGGGTGAAGGGACAATTTTTTTTTCCTTTGAGGCAAGATCTCACTCTGTCGCCCAGGCTGGAGGGCAGTGACATGATCTCAGCTTACTACAGCCTGGCTGACAAGTCTTTCTTCCAGAATTCCAATTAATACATGTGGAGGGAAGGAGAGACCTGGCAAATCACAACTGAAACACTACTGCAATCATTGCGGCAGGCAGGGTCCCCAGATGTGGCAAAGTTAGCTCGTGAAAGCTTAAGGAGAAGCAGGATATTTGCATAGTCTCAAAGTACCTCTCCCAAAATAGATGTTTATCAATAACAAAAGGAAAAATAGTAACTTTGCAGTGAAGAAAACTGGCATCACCACCTTAGCCACGTGACTCAGGTTTACCTCTCCAGAAACATGTTGACATAGGAGGCGCTGGGAAGATCACAGCACCGTGGAATTTCCCTGCCCAACAATGCACAACATCATGGTGGGAAAACATTACACAACCCAAGTGGA
This sequence comes from Saguinus oedipus, assembly GCA_031835075.1. Taxonomy (NCBI): domain Eukaryota; kingdom Metazoa; phylum Chordata; class Mammalia; order Primates; family Cebidae; genus Saguinus; species Saguinus oedipus. The sequence goes on along the minus strand of CM063182.1, from coordinate 35,526,378 downwards.
GGAGCATTTCTACAAAACAACTGACCAGGACCCTTCAGAAGTCTCAAGGTCACAAAAGACAGGAAGACTGACAACTGTCACAGATTAAGGAGACAATGACTCCTATCAAGTGAAATCCTGCATTAGATCTTGGTACAGAAAAAGAGCATCAGTGGAAAAACCAGTGAAATATGAATAAACTTTCTAGTTTAGTTCACAGTATGGTGCCCTTTTTACTTCCTTGCAGATTTCTTCTCCAGTAGAGCTGTACTATAGTTATGAAAGAGGTTAATATAAAGGGCGTCGGGTGAAAGGTACAAAGGAACTCTACTATTTTTGCAACACTGTCTGTCTAAAATGATCTTGGCTGGGCATGGTGGCTTATGCCTGTAATCCCAGCATTTTGGGAGGCCGAGGCAGGTGGATCACTTGAGGTCAGAAGTTCAAGACCAGCCTGGCCAACATGGTGAAATGCTATCTTTACTAAAAATAATAACCTGATAATAGTATAAAAATTAGCCAGGCATGGTGGCACATGCTTGCAATCCCAGCTACTTGGGAGGCTGAGGCACAAGAATCCAGGAGGCTTGAACCCAGGAGGTAGAGGTTGCAGTGAGCAGAGATTGTGCCACTGCACTCCAGCCTGGGGGACACAGCGAGATACCATCTCAAGAAAGAAAACAAACAAACAAAAAGATCTTAAAATAAAAACTTTTAAAAAGTATCTTGATAAGTTTAAAAATGCAGTAAAATTTGTTACTTAGTAACAAATGTGTTACTTAGATTAAAGATCTTCCTGACAAACGTTAATATGTAAAATTCCACTTGGGAAAAATATACTTTGTAGAAAACCACAAAAGGAGATTGACAATGGGAGAAATTGTTTAAATCTGAAATGAGCAAAATAACCAGATATTGAATCAAATCTTTGTTGCAAAATTTAATAGAAAGTAATGAATTACAAATAAAATTCAGTAAAGGAAAAAGGAAAATAAAATCATTCATAGAAAATCGATTACAGGCTTAAATTACTTAATGAAGAGATTTTTTCTTTGTATGCAATTAGAGAATGCAAATACATTTGTGACCATAAGTTCCTAAACAGGGCATATCAAAACGTTCTGTTTTTGTGTGTCTCTTGTTTGATTAAGATACCCAGATGTATGGTTAAGGAAGAATGGACAACATATGCAAATGCCATGCTTCAAAATCCCACCGTGGTTTAAAATATGGAGAGGCTTGTTTCCGTATAAAGTCTAATAGCATTGCCTGGACAGGGACTTATGCCCAAAATGACTAAAGAAATTAAATCCCTGGGAACATGCAAGTAAATTACATCACCAAGCCAACTTCTGTCCTTAGTTATTTAATGGGAAGAAAAATGCACCAGTTCCCCACTTCCAATTGCCTTGAACAGGGAGCATATAGTATCCTAGTACCTAGAAACTGTATGTCCCTACTCTAAAAGCAGTCATGGTGGCATCAGGGGTCCCATGGCATTATCAGTTCAGATGCTATATCTAACAGCCCTCAAAAGAGCTACAGAATCCCTTATAAGCAGAAATATTCCAAAGAACTTTAAGGATATATTTGCTCACTTTTCTGGCATTGGAGACTGTAGGGAACCAGCCCTGCATCACCTGTGGTAGCCTGAGTTCGGTGGGACAAAGGAATGAGAAAAAGACAGGTTAAGAGAGAAAGTGGGACCAGGGGGCCATCACTTTATTACTCTGGAGGAGACAGTAAAGGCACCAAATTCTGATTCACACTATTCACTGGTTACAATCGCTTTGATCAACAGGGTCTGGGTGGAGTGACGGTGGGGAGAGGGTAATGGTGGAGTGAATCCGTGAGCCAGAACTGGTGTGTCATCCTAAGGATTGATAACAGTGGCAGTTTGGCACTAAGAACATTTGGTTATGTTTAGCTTAATATCTATGTACAACTGGTGGAACACGGGCCTTACAAGGAGCCTACAAGTCTGGCTACGTCATAGTGCTATGAAAGGGTTTTATGTCCTTGAGCACAATGTTTATGGTAACAGAGCCTAGGTCACCCTGCACCAGAACGGGAGGCATGGAGAGGCCTTCCTCCCCAGAGGCCTCCTGCAGCCTTCCAGAGTTTATTGTTCCTGATTTCTTTTATACATATAACCAGTTTTTGTAGGCACTCTGAAAGTCCTTTCTCCTTTGCTGCTTTTCCCAACGGGAGATTATCAGAAGCACTTACCTACATCAATTCACAGACAGTCACTAATGATTTGGCTGGCTGGCCAGAAAATTGTAAAGAACGAGATTGGAAGGTTAATGTCAAGGAAGACTAGAGAAGTATTTTAATATACTTCTCAGACTGGCATAGAGTGTGAAGATTTTATAGTCCTGTGTGAATATTCACCAAAGGGAATCTAATACAAAGGAGGTTTTCAATAATCAGGTGGACACACTGACACATCCTACCGATCACAGAGCCAAACCATCAGTCAGCCTCTTTCCTCAGTCACCCCAGGTCCTAGTTAATGGAACCAAATACAAAGTAGCCATGTTGCAGGGATGGAGGCTATGCACAGACTCAGCAACATAGTCTTCCTCTTGGCAAGACCAATCTGGCTACTGCCACTGCTGACTACCCAACCTATCAACACCAGAATCTAATAATGCTGACATCTTGATATGGCACTCTTTTCTGATGGTGGGAAGCAGCCAGCCACCTGGTAGGTTGATTACACTGTACCTCTTTTTATCATGAAGAAGTGATTTGTCCTCAACAAAATGTATATATTCTGTATACAGATATGCATTCCTCGTCTGTAATACTTCTGCTATATGAGGATAGAATATCATTCACGACCATGGCATTTCTTACAAGTCTGTGTCCTCCCCCTAACTTCACATGTTGAAGTCCTAACTCCCAGAATGTAATCTTATTTGGAAATAGGGCTACTGCAGATGTAATTAGTTGAGATGAGGTCATTAGGGCGGGATTTAATCCAAGAAGACTAGGAAATAAAAGGGGAAATTTGGACAGAGAGACATGTACAGGTGGAGTCTGCCATGTGTAGATGAAGGCAGCAATCAGGGCAATGCTTCTACAGGTCAAGGAATGCCACAGACTGCCAGCAAAGTACCAGAAGCTAAGCAAGAAATACGGTCTTGTTTAATGTGACTTTATAATAAATCCTGAACTTGAGTATTGTTGGTCCTCAAGTTTGTTCTTCTCCTTCAAAATTTGTTGGCTAATATGGGTTTTGCTTCTCATAAACGTCAGAATCAGTTTGTCACTATCCACAAAAAACATTTTGAATGAGATTGCATGGAATCTAGATCAAGCTGGGAAGCACTGATATCTTGACAGTATTGATTTTTCCTATCCATGGACATAGACTATCTCTACATTGATTTAGTTCTCTGATTTCCTTAATCAGAGCTTTGTAGCTTTCTTCATTTCGATTTTGTGCATATTTTGTTAGATTTATATCTGAGTACTTAATTTCGGGGAGCTGCTAATGTAAATGACATTTTTACATGCCATATTTCACTTGTTCATTGCTGACAGATAGGAAAGCAATTGAATTTTGTAAATTAACCATGCATCCTGCAACCTTGCTGTAACTGCTTATTAGTTCTAGAGATTATGGTTGTTTCTTTCAGACTTTCTGCACAGAAAATCATTTCATCTGTGAACAAAGAACGTTTTGTTTCTTCCCTCCCAATTTGTATACCTTTTATTTTGTCTTATTGAATTAGTTAGAACTGCCCATAAAATGTTGAAAGGCGTGGTGAGAGTGGACATCCTTGTCTTGTTCCTGATATTAGCAGTCAAGCTTCTCAACATTATGTTAGCAGAATTTTTTTAGATGTTCTTTATAAAATCGAGGAAGTTACACTCTATTCCTAGTTTGCTAAGAGTTTTAGCATAAAGTGTTGGATTTTGTGAAATGCTTTTTCTGCATTTACTGATATGATCATGTGGTTTTTCTTCTTTAGTCTGTTGATATTATGGACTACATTAACTACTATTTAAAAGTTAAATCAGCCTTCCATACATGCGACATCATTGTTTTTTCCATTCCATCATTTGCTGCTTGGACTGAAAAGTGGTTACACTTAATGTATTCACTGATATGGACTTACTTCTGCTATTGTTACTTGTTTTCTGTATGCTTTGTAACTTTCTTACCCCTCATTTTCCCCATGTCTTTTGTGTTTAGTTTATTTATTTTTGATAGTGATATCTTTTGATTTCCTTCTCATTTCTTCTTGTGTTTTCTACATTTTCCTTGTGGTTACCATAAGCATTACATTTGACAACCTTAAGTTTAAACGATCTAAACTGATTCCAAGTTAACTTCAATAGCATAGAAAAACTTAAGCCTATACAGCTCTGTCCCACACCCTTCGTTATTGATGCCCCAAATCCTTATACATTGAGTGTTCAGTAACATAGATTTATTTTTATGTCTTTATCTTTTAATTCCTTAGAAAATAAAAAGTGGAGTTACAAGCCAAAGTTACAATATTGTTTTGTTGTTGTTGTTTTTTTTAATATTTGAAGTGGTTACACTTAATGCATTCACTGATATGGACTTACTTCTGCTATTGTTACTTGTTTTCTGTATGCTTTGTAACTTTCTTACCCCTCATTTTCCCCATGTCTTTTGTGTTTATTTATTTTTGATAGTGATATCTTTTGATTTCCTTCTCATTTCTTCTTGTGTTTTCCACATTTTCCTTGTGGTTACCATAAGCATTACATATGACAACCTAAAGTTTAAACGATCTAAACTGATTCCAAGTTAACTTCAATAGCATAGAAAAACTTAAGCCTATACAGCTCTGTCCCACACCCTTCGTTATTGATGCCCCAAATCCTTATACATTGAGTGTTCAGTAACATAGATTTATTTTTATGTCTTTATCTTTTAATTCCTTAGAAAATAAAAAGTGGAGTTACAAGCCAAAGTTACAATATTGTTTTTTTGTTGTTGTTGTTTTTATATTTGCCATTGTATTTACTTTACCAGTGTCTTAGTCTATTTTTCTTCTACTATAACAGAGTACCACAGACTGGATAATTTATAAAGAAACTTATCTGGCTCAAGGTTCTGGAAGCTCGGAAGTCCAAGAGCACGGGGTCAGCATCTGGTGAGGACCTTTGTTCTGCATCATCCCATGGCAAAAGGTGGAAAGACAAGAGAGTGTCTGAGACAGAAAAGGGATCAGGGGTGAACTTCAAATCTTTTTTATCAGGAACCCACTCCCATGATAACTAACTCACTCCCATGATAATGGCATTAATCCATACATGATGGCAGAGGCTTCATGACCTAATCATCTCTTAAAGATTCCACCTCTTAATGCCATCACAATGGCAATTAAATTTCAACATGTGTTTTAGAAGGGACATTCAAACCACAGCCACCAGAAATATATTTCTTCACTCAGGTTTGAGTTATTGTCTACCATCCTTTCATTTCACCTTGAAGGACTCCCTTTAGCATTTCTTATATGGCAAATCTAGTGGTAACAAACTCCCTAACATAGATTTATAATTGATTTATGGTTTTCTTTTAATTCCTATGGAAAATAAAAAGTTATGAACTAAAGTTACAATAATACTGGTTTTTATATTTGCCCTAGAATTTATCTGTCCTGGAGGTATTTATTTCTTCATATGGGTTCAAGTTACTATCTAGTGTTCTTTCATCTCACTGAAGGACTCCCTTTAGAATTTGTCAGGCACATCTCACAGTAACAAGCTCACTAAGCTTTTGGTTTTAATCTAGGCATGTCTTAATTTCTCCCTTATTTTTTGGAGGACAGTTTTTCTGAATCTGTAATTCTCAGTTGACAGGTTTTTTATTTTCTTTCAACATTTAAAATATATCATCCTATTGTCTTCTGGTCTCCACGTTTTCTGATTAAAAATTAGTTGATAATCTCAATTAGAATCGATTGTATGTGATGAGATGATTCTCTTGCTACTTTGAAAATTCTTTGTGATTTTTGGTAAGTTTTCATATAATGTGTCTTGGTGTGAATCTCTTTGAGTTTATGGTATTAGAGGTTGTGTAGAAGCTTCTTGGATTTGTAGACTAACATTTCATCAAGTCTGGGATGTTTTCAGCCCTTATTTTTTTTTAAATTTTTGAGACGGAGTTCTGCTCTTGTTACCCAGGCTGGAGTGCAATGGTGCAATCTTGGCTCACTGCAACCTCCACCTCCTGGGTTCAGGCAATTCTCCTGCCTCAACCTCCTGAGTAGCTGGGATTACAGGCACACGCCACCACGCCCAGCTAATTTTTTGTATTTTCAATAGAGACGGGGTTTCACCGTGTTGACCAGGATGGTCTCGATCTCTTGACCTCGTGATCCACCCGCCTCAGCCTCCCAAAGTCCTGGGATTACAGGCGTGAGCCAGCATGCCCAACCAGCCCTTATTTTTAAAATACTTTTTTGCTTTTTTCTCAGACTGACTCTCACAAATCATATGTTGGGCCACTTAATGGTAACCTACAAGTTTTTAGGTCTATTCACTTTTTTTTTATTCTTTATGTTCCTCAGACTGGATAATTCCAATAGTTCTATCTTCAAATTTGCTGATTCTTTCTTCTGCCTAATCAAAAACTCTATTGAAGGCTGGGAGCAGTGGCTCACACCTATAATCCTAACACTTTGGGAGGCTGAGGTGGGTGGATCACAAGGTCAGGAGTTTGAGACCAGCTTGGCCAACATGATGAAACCTTGTCTCTACTAAAAATATAAAAATTAGCTGGGTGTGAGAGCAAGACTATCTCGGGAGAAAAAAAAAAAAAAGCAAAAAAACCCCACCACCTCTACTAAACCCTTCCAGTGATTTTTTTCATCTCAGTGTTGTGCTTTTCAGCTCCAAAATTTCTACCTGGTTCTTTTTTATAATTTTTATATCTTTATTGATACTCTCATTTTGTTCAAACATCATTTCTCTGATTTCATTTTGTTCAAACATCATTTCTCTGATTTCATTTAGTTGTCTTTTAACTCTGAGCATATTTAAGACAATTGTTTAGTTTTTGTCTCGTAAGTCAGAAGTCTCAGATTCCTTAAGGATAGTTCCTTTCAATTAATTTTATTCCTGTGAATGAGCTACATTTCTTTTTCTTTGCATGCTTTGATATTTTTGTTAAAAATTGAACATCTGAATATTATAATGTGCAATGGAAATCAGACTTTCACCCTTCCCTAGGGTTTATTATAATTATTGAAAGATGTAGTAGTCTATACATTGTTACTTTTCAATAGTACTAATTATTACTACTATTATCAAAGGCTATAGTAGTTCATGTTTATTTTCTAAATTATTTTTGCAGATTGTATTCTTTGTCAAGTGTAGTCACTGAAGTCATTGTTCGTGTGCAGTTAGTTTTGACAAAAATTTCAAAACACACACACACACACACACACACACACACACACACACACACACACACACACACACACACATTCTTCCAGTCATTATAGATCAGTTTTGTACTAGGATCCTCCTTCAACACTTATTCAGGCTTGCACCAAACCTAGGAATCAACCATAAGTAAAAAGCTTATGGTCTGCTCAGGACTTGTCTGAGCACATGTTTTGCCCTGTGGCCTTCTAAGCTCCCCTGCACATTAGTTATTTTGAATGTCTCAATTTCCCAAAGAATCTCCCCCAGCTTTTCTTCCCAAGCTTTAGGTGGTCTATTATTTTGACTGTAAGTTTTGCCTCAATTGTCTGCAGGTTTTCAGTTCTCCTTAGAGCATTTTTGAGCAATGCCCCAAATGCATATTTCCAGCTTGGGTTCTGAAGTAGAAGGAACAGAGATGAGCACATTTTGTCAGTCCCTTGAGAAGTTCCCTAGACAGGTTAAAAGAGACATAAGCAATACTCTGTGAGTAAAGTCTGATCTGTGAATAAAGCTTGATCTGAACCAGACACTAGAGTTCCACACTGAGAAAACAGGCTGGAACTGCCTCAAGACTGCCTCTATGCTAGAGGTGTTGGGGGCAAGACCAGGTAAAAAACGCCACAAAGCTTCCTCAAGTTTTCGAGTCTTTCTTGATTCATTTTTCTTGATTTGCTTGGTTGCTGTAAACCTCTGACTGTTTTCCAGAGTTCTAACACAGTTTGACAATTTCTGCTTGTTTTTTTGTTTCTGTGTGGGAACAAGCAGTTGGATCTGCCTGTTCCACCATTTTGCTGATGTCACTCTATATACATTCCTGATTAAAAATACTTGAAAGTTGAAAAGTATACATATTAAAATTCACCTTAAAACATACATATACATATTATATTATATAATACACACACACACAAACTCCTGGGCTCGAGCAATCCTCCTGCCTCAGCCTCCCAAGTAGCTAGGACTACAGTCATGCAACCTCATGCCCAGCTAATTCTAATTTTGGAGAGATGGGGTCTTGCTGTGTTGTCCAGGCTGGTCTGGAACTCCTGGCCTCAAGTGATCCTTCTGCCTCAGTCTCCAAAGCACTGGGATTATAGGAATTAACCGACATGCCTTAAAATATTTAAAATATTTTTTAATTGTGGTAAAAAAAAAAACAAGTGTAATATAAAATTTACCATCTTAACCATTTTAAGTGTAAAGTTCAGTAGTGTTAAGTGCAGGAGGCTGGTGCAGGAGGATCACTTGAGCCCAGGAGTTCCAAGATACAGTGAGCTATGATCATGCCATTGCATGCCAGCCTGGACAGCAGACATCTGACTTAAAAAAAAAAAAAAGAAAGAAGAAAGAAAAGAACAAAGAAGAAGAGGAGGAAGAGGAAGAAGGGGAAGAAGGAGAGGAAGAGGAGGAGGAGGAAGAGGAAGAAGGAGGAGAAAAGCAGATCACTTATTTTGTTTTTAGGTTTGTCTGATGCTTCCTCACAATTAGATTCAGGTTGTGCTTTTTCACTCCAAAAGTGGTGCTGTTTCTGGATGGATCATCTCAGAAGGCACATGATGGTGGTATGTCCCATTACTAATGATAACTTTTTCTTAGATAGGGTAGTATCTACCAGTTCCTTTCACTATAAAGTTAGTATTTTCTCCTTTGTAACTAGTAAGTATTTTGTGGAAAGCTATTGGAGACTATATTCTGTTCTTCACAAACTTCCACCTTCTAGTTTTGCCATTCACTGATGGGCACTGCCTAAGTCAATGATTACTGTGATAATGTGCCAAATAGTGGCTTTCGAATTCCAGTTTCTTTCTACATTTAATAGCTGGCATTCTACTCTAAGAAAGAGCCTTCCTTTTACCCTCGTTGATTCATCTGTGTATGTTAATGCATACCAATTCAGTAATATATAGAATATATACTCCTAATTCCTACCGAAGTATTTGGAAGAGTCACAATGTCTGCAGCTAATTCAGATATTTCAGCAAAATAACAATAGCACACACACACACACACACACACACACACACACACACACACACACACGGTACAAAGGCAAATGTGGAAAATGTTACCAATCATTCAATCGAGGTGAACAGTACATGGGAAATCAGTGTACTATTTTGCAACCTTTTTGCAGATCTCAATTTTTTCACAATAGAAGGTAAAAAACGTATAGCAGTTTTAATTGAAATACCATCCAAACCTTCACCAATATTTGCAAAAAAGAAAAAAAAAAGCCCACAGATTTATCAGCACAAATATATTCCAATTTTATTACCATTGTCTATAGAAATTTAACAGTAGCCATCTGTGCAACTGTCCTGAGGCAATGGAACACCACACGTAAATAGCACAAACTAAGAACAGTACCACATTCGACAAGACTGGTTCTTGATTCAGTAAATTCAGTTGACAAAGCAGCCAACTCAAGGTGAATGATTACAGTTATAGGATATAGGTGAAATTATCACTTAGTGAATATTACAAACAATATTAAAATGTTACACAGACTTACAAAAGTTCAGCTTTTTTCCCTAAGACTATATATGTATGTGTGTGTAGACAGGTTCACAATATAGAAACCTGTACCTACAGCACTCTTGAACAAGTTTTAGCAAAGCATACATTATAGACACATTTGCCATACAGTGCAATTTTATTGTGTAAGCCATGAGTAATAGTGCACTTAAATCCAGGAGTCACATTCAAATATATCAAGAGTACAGTCCAAATGCCTGGCTATTGAAGAAATACACATCCTTTTTTTTTTTTTTTAAATAAACTAAGTTCTGCAAGTACAACATTTTTGTGTCGATGATATTAAAGCGATACGGTTTTTAAACAATGAGATTCAGGGTGTATTTTGTAGAATAATTCACCTCTCCAAAGAAACGTACATTTTAGAAGTGAAGCAAATGTCTTGGCCAGACAGACACAGGCAGTGTTGTACAGCTCAGTTTTGTTACAAATCACAAATACAGTTAATCCTTAGACCTGCAGACAGTTGAAGAGAATGGCTCTAGAACTCAGTAAACTCTCATCAGAATTACTCTGCAGGACAATGTAGTGTTTGCAGTGAGTCCCACCATCTTCCATTAAATTGGGTGCAAACTACTGTTCCACAGTGTAGTTCAAGAGCTAGGACATCAGGTTTCTTAAAAAGGACTTAGATAGTAAGTTCAGACATTTCAAAACCCAGTCCTAGAATTTCAGAGGGTCTCTTCTGGGACTATTGGTTTAAAGGAAGATGCTGTGGACAGTGGATTATAAAGACCAAGTGAAGGTGAAAGTAGTTTTATTCAAGAAAATAAAGAAAACTGATACTATAAGAAAATTACAGTATATATCTCATCATCTGAGAATACATATAAATGGAGAAATCAGTCTTATAATATTTTTTAAGATGATGGGTAACATAAAAATACTATCTGGTAATAACTTAGAATACCAGGTCTGGAGGAGAACAGGCCTGGCCCATGTGAGAGAATAAGCAGTAGCTTATCTACACGGTCTGGAGGTATAGCACAAACCTGGGAGCTCTCTGAACCTCTTCAGTTCTGAGGGTTGCCCAATTAAAAAAAAAAAAAAAACTGTATTAGATGTACTGAATGACTTCATTCTCTAATAAATTTCAAAGCTTCCAGAACAGAGGATCGACTACTGTTAACTATTGCCCATTTTGGGTCCAGGAAATACCCTTCTGATAAAGAGTGCCCATAAAACCCTTGTGTTGTTTTCATTCATTCTGTCTAGAAGTAGGCAAATACCAAAACCTTTCTCTGAGATTAAGGTCTGACAATAAGTGAACCTGATGACCTACTTCTGACTGATTATTACGACAGCTATTCCTGAAACCAGGTAACTATAAGAGTTATGCCTTTAAGCAGATTTTTCAAGGTGCAACTAAACATTATTCCTGTTTTTCACTTGAAGAAAGTAAATTATGGTCAAATCTTTTCCATGATACTAATTTTTTATTTAACATAAACCAAATACTGACTGAATCAAAGACTAAAATCTCATGAAATTTCATCCTTTAAAACAAAAAGCAATACAATCCCACCTCTAAAGGCCTCAAAGTTCAAAGAAATGTTTTAAAATTCCCCACACGGGACTTGACATGAATGTCCATTATTGTCCCCCTAAGTCTTCTCATAAATCACTTTAAAATCTTGCTTTGAGATCCTAAGTTTTCTTGGAAATAAAATACATTTATAGATTGTTTTAAACCTACCGAATGTTACTATTTCTGCCTGTTTCTTCCCATTTAATAAAATAAAAATAAAAAACTTCAGCCAAATAAATATTTATTGAAAAGTCCTGCCACCAAAAAAGTTTCAGGTTTTTAAAAATGTATAATTAGCCATCAACGTTCTTCTGATTTAAAAAAAAGAATTTATTTGAATCTAAGGATCCTTATATGTTTGATAGAGGATTGTAGTGATCCCTTGTATTTTAAAAATATCCTTTGTGGGGCCTACATTATGTGTCTCCAGATAAAAACCAGCTTTCACTCTAAATGAATAGAGAAAATGCTGAATGTACAGGAATCTGGTTCTCTCTCGTATGATTATTACCGGCTCCCCGGGTCAATCTGCCTGCTCACTCACTCTGCCACCATTCTCTTCATTAAAGTGTTTACTACCACATTTATCAAAGGCAACTCTCCAAATGCAATGTTTAACAAGTGTCTTCTCATGAGTGTATCCATGTTATTTACTCTTATCCAAGAAAGGACAAACTTAACAGTACTACTAAATACCCTCTTCCAATTGTATTGATAATGTACTTTTTTTTTTGAGACGGAGTTTCACTCTTGTTACCCAGGCTGGAGTGTAATGGCGCGATCTCGGCTCACCACAACTTCCGCCTCCTGGGTTCAAGCAATTCTCCTGCCTCAGCCTCCCGAGTAGCTGGGACTACAGGCGCGTGCCACCATGCCCAGCTCATTTTTGTATTCTTAGTAGAGACAGGGTTTCACCATGTTGACCAGGATGGTCTCAATCTCTTGACCTCGTGATCCAACCGCCTCGGCCTCCCAAAGTGCTGGAATTATAGGCGTGAATCACTGCGTCCGGCCTGATAGTGTACTTATTTTTGACAGAGTTTTTGGCTTTGCAAAAACTCCAGTATTTGCATTACCAAATGACACTTCTGAAGATGCACTGACACCAAAGTTTATTTTTACAACCTGCCAACAGACCTGAAGTTTGGACAACCTCTATTTATAAATTAATACTAAAATGCAAACTTGCCAAAACAGTATAGATTATTGTCTCAAGGCAGAGAATACAAAATGCGAATTCCGTGCTATGATTGTACTCTGGCTCGCACAGCAAATGTTCATCAGGAAGATGGGTCTAACTTGATGGCACAGAAATCGCTCCATGACCAAGCCTAATACAAACTCCCTTGCAAGTGTCCACCCATGGAAGCCCTATGGGCCTATCAATATAAGCAGCAGGAGTCACTTCTGGTTTTTTCTTTAAAGGCAGGGTCTCGCTCTGTTGCTGAGGCTGGAGTGCACTGATGTGATCATAGCTCACTGCAGCCTCAACCTCCTGGGCTCAAAGGATCCTTCTGCCTCAGCCTCCCTAGTGGCTAAGACTACAGGCACACAGAGCTAATGGGAGTCACTTCTAAAGAAAACTCTCTAGATGGTTTTCCTTACATGCCTGTTAGCTGAGAAGAAAAAGGCTCCTTCATATACAATCTTGAGACAAAAAGAGGAGAAAACAAACAGGTGAGCTGTATTTGTAGCAAGCAATTTTGAGGGACACAAAAAAGCGAGGCTGTTTCTTCTGTTTCTTTTTTTTTTTTTTTGCAAAACTAAGACGGACACTTCACACAATGCAGAGATATAAGAACACCTCTTATGCTCCTTGCCATGGGGTTTTAATGCCTCAAGGTTCATAACTAAAGCACAGAAAGTAAGTCAAGAATAAACTGAGCTTAAAGAAGGCAGCAGGCAAATTCTCCCAAAGAGACTGTGGACTATGGGCTGCTGTCCAGCCTTTGCTACGAGGCTGAGGAAGCATAAGAAAGATGAAACTTGGGCAACTGGTGATGAAAAAAGTATTTGCCATTTTCAAAGGCTCTCAATGTGGCCACAGATTTTACTAGTCAATTTTTTAAAAGTTACGTTTTTAGCTTAATACACAGCTCTAAAGCAGGGTTCAGTGTGGTGTGTTCGTTACCAAAATGGTTATATACAGATGGTACAGAAATGGTTTTAAAGATTACTCATAACTATCCTTTTAAAGAAAAACTAGAATTGGTCGTATTTATTAAAATGAGCAATGTCACCTAACAGAAATGTAGGTGCGAAATACCGAACCACAAATATTTAGAGTTGCAGGCATAAACTAGCAGAGCATGAATACGGCCATCACTGTTTCTGTAACACCAAAACACTCAAATCTGTCCTGAAGTTTAAAACACAGAGTTACTTCATATTTATAAACCTCCCCCTTCACTTAAGCTATATTTGCTTAACACATAATGGACAAGTCAATAGAGTCAAAATAAATCTGCAAAAGGCTCAGGTTAACATGAAAATTTTAACGTTAGTATTAGTAAACTCTTAGAATACTTACAAATTAAAAACACACACACACAATAAAACACACACACACATATAAACCAGTGCAATAAGAACTTTAGACAAGGGCAGTGCATCATCTCTGGTTTAAGAAAACTGTATTTGTAGCTTGACTATAACAAATCAACTCTATTCTAGATGATGGTTTAATTTTACAACCAGCATTTGATACACATTGTCTATGTATGGTCAAAACCTAAAATAAAAACAATTCAACAGTAACAATTCTCAACCAGTAACAAATTCCTACTTTACTTCCATATTGCACATACTTTTAGTGTCCACGTTAAAATAAATTCAACTCTTCTCAATGTAAATATCAGAGGACCATACCTATTGCGCTTGAAGAAATAATTTACCTTGAACAACAGATTTTCCTTTCTTGACAAACAAGAATGAGAAGAGATTCAGCTTCGTTAGTCCAAAACTATTTTAAAGAAAATAGATATTTTATGTGGCAAAGACACTGGAAATGGTATGTTAAACACAAAATTCTTGGTTTATCAGTCACTACTACTTTGAGAAACATTTCTATGCTCAGAGTGTTTAAAAGTCTGACCCTTTTTTTAACCACCAAATAGTCCCTAGAGAGGTTAACTGTCTCCTTAACTGCTCTAGAATGCTGTTTAGGGAGTGGACACCAAAAAAAAAGCTTTGGATAAAATGGTGTGAACACAAATGGCATTAAATAGGTCATCTATTTCACGTAAAAATAAAATGACTAGCACCTCCTTCCTGCTCCAAGTGACAGGACCTAACAGGCCACATGAAACATGAGTTATGATAGTTTCATTATTCATACAGTTATCGAGAAATCCATTACATTAGAGGGGACCCACGTCTAAAGCCTTCACTTCAAGGCTACCGTGTAAAAGTGAATTGAAGGGCACAAGGAGAGAGAGGTGGACACAGGCCCAGGAAGGTCCTTACGAAGGGTGTGAGGAGACCTTTCAGGGACTCTCTTGCATCCCATCCTCTGTTTCCAGTTCTGCCAACTGCCTTCTAAGGATATTGACTTTTGCTTGTAATTCCTTATTATATTCAATGATGTTAACCATTTCTTCATATGCTTCATCCAAATACTTAGAGGATCTATTCCAACGTAGGAAAATACCTATTGAATCCAGGAATGGAAAACAGAAGGAAGAAAGGCATATACAATGGATTAAAATTCTATTTGTGGATGATATAATTTATGTATTATACATCCTTTTTTTTTTTTTTTTTTTGAGATGGAGTCTTGCTCGTCGCCCAGGATGGAGTGCAATAGCACAATCTCGGCTCACTGAAACCGCTACCTCCTGGGTTCAAGCAATTCTCCTGCCTCAGTCTTCCGAATAGCTGGGATTACAGACACATACCACCACACATGACTAATTTTTTACATTTTTAGTAGAGACAGGGTTTCACCATATTGGTCAGGCTGGTCTCAAACTCCTGACCTTGTGATCTGCCCACCTCAGCCTCCCAAATACATGATATATATATATATATTTTTTTAGACGGAGTTTCGCTCTTGTTACCCAGGCTGGAGTGCAATGGCGCGATCTCGGCTCACCGCAACCTCCGCCTCCCGGGTTCAGGCAATTCTCCTGCCTCAGCCTCCTGAGTAGCTGGGATTACAGGCACGCGTCACTGTGCCCAGCTAATTTTTTGTCAAATACATGATTTTGTCTTGTTTCCACAACTCACATCTGTGTCTTATTATACTCTAAAATATACAGGAATCTTGAGGTACTGAAAATAATGCAATTGAACACAATATCTGAAAAGTCACTACTTGTATGTACATGCTCATTGATTCTTTGGAAATATCCCACAAAATTATCAAGTAGATCCAAATACCATTCTATGATATATTCAGGAAAACAAGTTGATAATTTTCAATGTCATAAACTTTCCGATTTCCCAATACAAATCATTTATTTTTATAATTATAGAATTTTACTCAGACATGTAAGATCTCTTAAATGTGTGAAACCATTTTCACCAGAGAAGTGACAGCTACAGCAAAGCAGAAGCACACAAGCTGTTATTTGAAAGCCTAAGCTGCAGCACATGTGCTCACAGGCTCTCTCTCTCGGTTACCTGAGAGGCCATCTTTCCATACTGCAGCCAACTGCTTCTTTCCCAAACAATAATAATTATCCTTTTATTGTGAACTAGAAGGAAATACTTTTTCCACTCCGCAGCCCTGTGTTAACTGTATCATACCAAAATAAGGCCCTACAGATACCCGAGTAAGGAGGCACGAAAACTTGCCAGGCCATACCGTGTCAGCAGATGGCAAGTGCACGAAGGTTTTCTGATTCCTTAAAACACTTTCTACAAACCAAACTGCCATGGGTCCTAATGAGCCCTTCTGTGCAGGTCCAAACGTCAGGCTCTATCAGAAAGGGGGAGCAGAAACACAGCCTAAAGCCTGACCCACCCATGCTGAGTTTTCTATTATATGAACCTATTATTCTCAATCCAGGAATTACTAAATATTAATGGTTAGCTGTGATGTAAATGTAAACAGCAGAGAGACATTTTAAGGCCAAAGAGTAGTCTCATTCAATACATATGCCTACCGTAGGATTCTACCTAATAGAGAGCTTCTCCCAACTCTAGGCTGAGGAGCATGGAACCCACACTGAAACTCTGGCGTGGCAGGAATTCTTCCACAGAACAACAAGGATTGCATCCCATCATCTGTCTCTAAGCTCCCAAGGAGACTTGGTACAAAGCAGTGAAATAATCCGTCAGGCCACCCAGCTGCTAACGTGGCTTTTCTCCCGAACAGCTACTCTCATCAGTTATTAAACATGACAGTCGCTTTTAGGTACATTGTCCCAGAAGTCTTGAACAGGAAGTCCACCTGTAACCTCTCATTTGAGAGCTCACGAGCCCTACACTGTGACTGTGACAACAATCATGAAAGCAAGCACAGAGAAGTTCTGAGCAGCCACTGTCGCTGCCCAAAATCAAAGCACCAAAGCTCACACTCAGAACCTCAAGAGCATCTAAGGCCATTTCCCCACAACGATAACTAGGGATGCCTCAACAGGAAAGATTAGAAGCATGAACTGAGGTGGAAGGAAGCCACTAATGGCAGATAAGCCAAGAGGAACTAGATGTGACAGCTGACATCCAGAGAAGAGACAGAAACTGTCTCAGACTGGGAAGGCAAAGCAACTTGAGACCTGTTTCCACAAAGGGCAAACAGTTTTCTACACATGAACTGCCTTTGACAGTATAACATATTAGAACACAGTATAACAAATGGCATTAATGGTAATTCAGCCTAATTTATCAAAAAGTTACCGTTCTTATATCTATACTTTATGCTATTTAATATAAACATGAATAAACATGTGCTTACTATCTTCAAAATAACTTTAAAAAGTTAAATGGTATTTTATAGTCTATGTTTAATGAACAACTATACAGTTTAGATAGACTTTGGTTTATTTTGTTTTGAGAAAGTCTTGCTGTGCCGCCCAGGCTGGAGTGCAGTGGCATAATCTCTGCTCACTGCAACTTCCACCTCCTGGATTCAAGTGTTCTCCTGCCTCAGCCTCCTGAGTAGCTGGAACTACAGGCCTGCACCACCACACTTGACCAATTTTTGTATTTTTAGTAGAGTTGGGGTTTCGCCATGTTGGCCAGGCTGGTCTTAAACTCCTGATCTCAAGTGATCCACCCACCTCAGCCTCCCAAAGTGCTGGGATTACAAGCATGAGCCACCACACGTGGCCAGATTCTGGTTATTTTTTTTATTAACAAGCTTCAATACTTAAAGGGATAAGCTTTAGTAGTTGGAAAAATCAGTGTATATAAAAAACCTACTTTAGAATAGATTTAAAAATTAAGCATAGATTATTGTCCCATAAGAACAATGAAATATCTGTGTTACTGCATTGATGGTATTTTGTGTCCATTTATAGAAACTTACTGGAGTCCCAGCCATGTAACTCTTTAATAGCATTGAATACAAGAACATATGCTAATGACTGCTTAATAAATGGATAGAAACCCTCCCTGAAGAGCTTACAATTTATTCATGTCCCAACTACTTACCAACTCTCTTAGGCAAAGAATAATATACCTTCTTACCTAGAAAAAGTATCCAACATAAACAGCAATGTAAAGAAACACTGTTAATTTCTCAGTGGGAACTGAAAAATAAAGTGTGGCTAGATAATTGATTTGAAAGAGAGAACCGTGCCCACATGAGAATGACAATTCACACGGGTCAGAGGACCACTCAGACATCTTCATATGGTTCAGCTCAACACCTTCATATGTCACCAACAGCACAAACTCACAGGCAGCTGGGTGCACACCTGACCATTAAGAAGTTTGCAAAGGATGCATGGTTTACCTTCCCACAGCAGAAGACTCTGTGGAGCAACTGAAGGCCAGATGACGAGGTTGTTAGCTTCAAAGAGGGGATTGGTGTATTTACTCAGCTTACTGGGCTGATTGACCCAGGACCACAAAGACATTGTCTTCTGCTGTAGCTTCAACTTACATCTGATCAAGAAAGAACACTGCTGTTAAAGTAATTAATTTACAACAACCATTAATGAATGCTCCCCTTAACAGGACAATTTCTTCTCAGTATGAAAGAAGACAGAAACACAAGACTTTCAGTAGAGAAACAAAATGTTGAAAAATAAACAGTTTGTCAAAAAGCTTAATCAGAACTTAACAGCAACAAACCACGGAGTATTTTACAGGCTTCCAAGGAGCTGGCAGGATGATAAAAACAGAATCTGTCACATCACATTTGGTGTTAAACCTTAACCCAGAGAACATTACTATACCAAAGCCCTTTGTTGGATTTGGGATTGTATTTTAATTTAAAATAGCTAAGTATGAAAATACTTTCTAATCCTTTTGTTTGCCTCTGAGAAGCCTATAATATAAATACAAAAATTATACATTTTTTTTTGACATTTATGTCCTATTTATGGTTTCTGTAAGAAAGGGCTTGTTGTAAGGAAACCACCAGGACAGCTTACAAATATGAATGCCTGGAAAGACCCGCAGGGTCTTCATTATTTACATTGTTTTATAACTACATTCTAATTGTTTGTCTTTGTTTTGAGACAGAGTCTTGATCTGTCACCAGGCTAGAGTGCAGTGACGCCATCTCAGCTCACTGCAACCTCCACCTCCCAGGTTCAAGCGATTCTTCCTTAGCCTCCCAAGTAGCTGGGTTTACAGGTGCACGCCACCACGTCCAGCTAATTTTTGTATTTTTAGTACAGATGGGGTTTTACCACGTTGGCCAGAACGGTCTCAATCTCTTGACTTCATGATCCATCCACCTTGGCTTCTCAAAGTGCTGGGATTACAGGCATGTGCCACCTCGCCCAGCCACATTCTAATTGTTTTTAACATTTTTTTTCATTTTCATTTCTCCCTAAGTTATTGGGGAACAGGTGGTGTTTGGTTACATGAGTAAGTTCTTTAGTGGTGATCTGTGAGGTTTCGCTGCACCCATCACCCGAGCAGTGTACACTGCATCCTAATTCGTAGTCTTTTATCCCTTGTCCCCCTCCCCACTTCCCCTCAAGTCCCCAAAGTCCACTGGATCCTTCTTACACCCATATTAATATTAAAAATGGAGGCTGAGTCAAATCTCAAACAAAACTTAAAATTTTTTAGAGACTTAGCTTTTAGGGAAAATAAATTACATGTACATAAAATACAGATTGTCACAGAAGAAAAATCGATGTGACTCTTGATATAAATACATATTTAATCTATATCCACATACAATGAACAGACTTCATAATAATTCTAAAACTCTGTAACACTCTTTATCAACTAATAAACTGTTAGAGAAAGACAGTCAACTGACATGTTTTAGAAAAAAATACATTTTAACAAAGATTGAAAGATAGTCACCTTACATCAACCTAAAAGATAGTACATTCAATTCTCATAAGAATCTGTTTAAGCTGAAATTTTATTATAAAATGAGTTTGGTCTCTGAAACCACTTGATTATTTATGAGCTACATGTGACTTAGTGCATTGTTTTTACTCTAGCAATAAAAATCATCCACATAATCACAGAGCCTATGTGGCACTGGGCTTTAACTGCTGGGATAGCATGTCCATGCCATGTTCCCAGGAGCCAGGGACGGCAAGGAGAGGATATTACCGCACCCACTGCCTCCGGCCCTGTGCCCCCCGCCCATGCAGCCAACCACTGAACTTGTTCTGGCCGAGCCTGACACCACTTCAGAATCCTTCTAAATCAGCATTACTGGCAGCCTCTACCAACTAGGAAGCAGAATGGGAATCTATTTGTGATCACTTTCTTGAAAGCTAGTCCTGAAGATATTAACACCAAAAAGAAATTCATAGTCACACACATTTCTTAAATGTTGAATTAAAGTTACAGACACTGCTTTACTGAAGGGTGTCTTAAAGCTTTTGATGACTATGTGTTTGTGACCCTCTAAGAGGGGAAGATATTATGCCACGTTCGCCAGACTTCCTTGGCTACAGAAATTGCCAATCCCTCCTCCTGTCCCTCCCTGCCAGAGTACAGTCCAGGGTAAACAGCAAATGCTCTAGAAAACAGTGGCTGCCAGCCATGAGACAAGGAAGCCTGATGATTGTACCCACAGAGACGACAGGGCAAGCTCCTTGAAAAATCATTCTGATGCAAATCTTCTAAGTGAACCTATATACTTGATGGTGCCTGGCTGTGAGGTGAGCTTGTCACTCTGGGCCCGAGGGCAGTTTCTAGGCACAACAAAGTCTAGAGCAGGAGGAGGGAGACCTGTAGTCTAAGCCAGGGATCCCCAAGCCCCAGGCCATGGACCAGCAAGAGTCTGTGCCTGTTAGGAACCAGCCACACAGCAGGAGGTGAGCAGCAAGTGAGCGAGCATTACCACCTCCTGTCAGATCAGCAGCCACGTTAGATTCTCACAGGAACACAAACCCTACTGTGAACTGCACATGCGAGGAATCTAGGGTGCACTTTTATGAGAATCTAAAGAGAGAATTAAGAGCATTCTCCTTATGAGAATCTAATGCCTGATAATCTGGGCTGGAACAGATCCCCAGACCATCACCAGTCCAGCACCAACCCAATCCATGGAAAAGTTGTCATCCATGAAACCGGTCCCTGGTGCCAAAATGGCTGGGGGCTGCTGCTCCAGGCCATACTTTTGATGACCAACTGGCTGTATGTCTTGGGAAAAGTCACTTAACTTCTCTGGAGCTTACTTTCTTAATAAAATTAGAGGGAAGAGCTGAATTACAAAGTAAGGCTTCTTCCTTGTGTAAGATCCTATGATCCTATGTAAAGAAATTAACATTTAAGATGGTTGCACCATTTAATTCATGTATGGACTAATTTTAATCTAACGGGAAAGTCTAGGACACACCCTCACCTAGCATGAGACTGTCTCATAATAAGAATATACTTCAGGTCATTTAACTTATAATTAACTGTAGCCTCCACCTTCTTATAAATAATTTTAATAGAGAGCCAAATCGTGGTCTCCTTTAGGAAGTAGCCAACACAGCAGAACCGGAAAGGTCCCCGTGTGAGCAGTGTACCCACCTTTCACTTTCGCTGTTGCCCAGAAATGTTCCAAATTGTGAGGCATAAGCATGCTCAAACAGCATGATGAGGAAATTCTCATTAAATTCAAAAGAACAGGGAAATTGACGAAGGATCTGCCACACACAGTCCAAGAAGAGAAGAAATACAGGAGCCTCCCACTTCTGCTTGGTGTTACAGTACGCTGACTGTGCACAGCGCTGCTGGAACGGGTGACCAGCCTAGGGGGAAGATGGAAGCGTGACAGTCAAATCCTGGTGAGCTCACTTGGCAGCGCATTCTACCGACGACACCACACACAATCACAGTGACAATCCTAGTATCTGGAACATCATATATTAGGGTAGCTGTTGTACAGATTAATTATTTCTTGGTATAAAACAGACAATTTCAGCAACTAAGGAAATAAGACACTTCCAAATCCTTAATGAGGCTCTGCAGCTAAAGCGTGACTATAGGAACTGCAATTGCCCTTAGAATATCCTATGGAAGAATAATGAACTTAAGTCATAATAAACTTACAAAATTAATCTTTCTAGGTCTGCAAAATTTGGAGCAAAGTCAAAGAACATAAGCTCTCAGTACAAACAAAGAAGAATCATCACCTTCTGTCGAACACTGTAGATTGTGTTATACACAAGCCTCCCCTAAGTAGAGACAGATATGAACTCTGATCAACCTTATAACATCAGCTCTGATAGTAAATCTCTAATTACATATGAAAAGTTATTGCGTTGAAAGATCTTTATGAATACTTTCCTACTGGAGATAGTTATCTTTACTCTCTTCTTCCAAAAAGAACGGCAAGAGTCTGCCATCTACTGACCAAAGTAAAGCTTCATTTGACTCCTGTTAAGAACCCAAGTACTGACGTTAACCCAAATCATACACTCTGCTAGGAATTTCACAGATCTGCTTTGTCTCTGGGTCCTTCTACTACTGTATGTGACAAAGGTAATGCCTTAGAAATGTTACAGGGGCTCACAGAATTTCGATATCCATTAAAATAACATGTAACTAAGTCAGTCATTTATTTGTCTATTACACAACATGAGGAATATAGCTCAACAGACTTTCACCAAACACAAAGCATAAACTTAGATGGTCTGATTTAAATAGAGGTAAGGTCAGTTGTCAGGCAAAGTGGACATGGTGTATGTAACAGCATGAGGACATAATAAATGTGAATTGTAACCAGAGGGGCCAGAAATTCCTTCTGCCAGAAACACATCTGCTTTCAAGATATCTAAGTGTTTGTTTTCAAATACAATTATTTACCAGGTTACACTGTAAAACTATATTCGTAAGTATCTCTGATTTGGAGGATATCAATCCCTGTTATGAGACCTTTATTTCAGGTAGTCATCCAATATTACATGATTCAGTTTTACCTGTGAAGGAAACCAAGGATTCAGACTTCGTGAAAACAGGGGCATGAAGCTCATCTTAAAAGCGGAGATGTTTCACCTGGTTGGGCATGAGGGCAGGGTGGAGTATGGGAAAAGGCAGAAAGGGCTAAAGCGCTTTCCCCGCAACTACAGCCCCACTCCTCCTTCCCCAACTGCTGATGTCTCTTCCATTTCATTCTTTGTATTTCTCCTGTGTGTGACAAAGCACAGCCAACCAGAGTTTGCCAAGGGAAGGAAGGGTCAAGTAAGTAATATAGGCAAAGAGAGATCCAGAAATGAGGAGAAGATACATTAAGTGGCCTGCAGAAAATTAAACACACAATTTAGAAATGTTAATCAAAATTTCACACATTATGTCAGCTACCAGACAAACCAGGATCACAGCATCAGTTAGCAGTTCCTCTGAGAATCAAACAGTTCTTCTCACCTGCAGCCACTCTCTCTCAATCAGGGCCTCAAAACCACGAATGGTCCTGCTTCTTGGCTCCAAGATGATCTGGGCCAGGGAGGTCACCTGGAGTGTGGAATCAGTTCCTTCTGTCCCATGAATCAGTACTGATGCTCCTTCCCTGAAAGGAAAGTCAGGGAAGACGACAAATGGAAAATGCCTGACATAGTCAATGAACTCTGTTAATAACGAACGTTTATTGAGTATAAGATTTTAGTCTATTCAGTTTATTGAGTGCAACATTCTGCTCTGACTGCTAGCGTTTAGAATCTAAATGAGGCATATGATAGATAAGAGTTTCTCTTGGGAAAAAAATACGACTATAATGAACCCCAAATTTCACATGGCAAGACCTCTTTAAATTGTAATGAATTTCACAGAACTTTTTAGCTGAATTTTTCTTTCCCTTTACAAAACCAAAAAGCAGCCCTTATCACAGAAGGCGTTTACCCTTTGTGTTTTAATTGCTGGTTAAAGCCTTTTCTCATCAAACCTATAAACATACATTCAAATGATTTTTCTGACTCTGATTCTACCTTTCCACCATCAGCTGACTGTAAGAACACATTCATAAACTGTAATAGATCGGGAAAACAAGACCTAGACCACACTTGCACACGACAACAGGAAGAAAGCAAAGACAAAACTGTCAATCCAGAAAGGCAGGGGTAAAGACAGCACTGCATCATGAGACTTGCGAGTGTCTGGGACCCCGTTATCCTAAAGAGAACGAAAGAAAACACCAAAACCCAATTTACTACATCTTCTCCCCTCTCCTTCTTCCACCCTTTCTGTTGAAACAATGAAGAAAATTTAAGGAAAAAAAAACACCTTCACACAACAGCTTCAGGTTAGGTTACTACTGCCAGTTTTTTTCCATGTACATATATACTACACAGAGCTTTCACAAGAGGCAGTTTCCTCTATTCTCACTCTTAGTCTACACGCGTGCCCTTCCAAGTTTGTACATCATCTTCAGAGCTAGGATATGAACAGTCTCAGGCACACGGAGCTTCCCTCCGCTGCTCTTCAGACACTGCATTTTCCGCACATGGAAGGTGTGCAGCCATCCTGTGTCGAGCAACTAGGCTGACACCCTTTTTCCAACAGCATGTTTTACTTTGTGTCTCTGCCTCATTTTGGTAATTCTCACAATATTTTAAAAGTTTTAATTACCACTGTTATCATGATGTGTGATCAGTAATCTTTGATGTTACTACCGCAATTTGGGGGGGCATCACAAACCACGTTCATATAAGATAGTGAACTGAATTGATAAATGCTGTGTGTGCACTCACTGCTCCACTAACCAGCTGTTCCTCTGACTCTCTTTTCAGGGAGACTCTATTTCCTGGGCCACAACAATATTGAAATTAGGCCGGCCAATTAATGACCCTACAATGGCCTCTAAGTGTCCAAATGAAAGGAAGAGCAGCATGGCTCATTTTAGATCTAGAAATGATTAAGCTTAGTGAGGAAGGCATGTTGAAAGCTCAGACAGGCCAAAACCTGGGCCTCCCGCACCAGTTAACCAAGTTCCGAATGCAAAGAAAAAGTTCTTGATGCAAATTAAAAGTACTTCTCCAGCAAACACATAAATGAAATGGTGACACAGCGTTACTGCTCACATGGAGAAAGTTTGAGTGGTCTGCGTAGAAGATCAAATCAGCTGCAATATTCTCTTAAGCCAAACCCTAATTGAGAGCAAGGCCTTCATTCTCTTCCATTCTATAAAGTTCTGTGAAGGCTGAGAGAAGTGAGGACGCTGTAGAAGAAAAGCTGGAAACTAGCAGAGGCTGATTCATGAGGTTTAAGGAAAGAAGCTATCTCTCTGTAACATCCAAGTGCAAGGAGAAGCAGCAAGTGCTGCACGCAGCAGCTGTAGTTACACAGAAGATCTAGCAAAGACCACTGACAAAGGCAGCTGCACTAAACAACGGACTTTCAATGTAGATGAAATGGCCTTATACTGAAAAAAGATGTCATCTAGAACTTTCATAGCTAGAGAGGAGCAATCAGTGCCTGGTTTCAAAGGACAGGCTAACTCTCTTCTTAGGGGGAAAATGCAACTGGTGACTTTAAGCTGAAGTCAGTGATCCTTTGGAATTTTGAAAATCCTAGAGCCCTTAAGAGTTATGCTAAATGTACTCTGTCTGTGTTGTATAAATGGAACAACGAAGCCTGGATTACAGTACCTCTGTTTACAGCATAGTTTACTGAATAGTTTAAGTCCACTGTTGAGACCTACTGCTCAGGAGAAAAGATTCCTTTCAAAATATTACTGCTCACTGACAATGCACCTGGTCACTTAAAGGCTCTGATGGAGAGGTACAATGAGATGAATGTTGTTTTTGTGCCTGCTAAAACAACACCTATTCTGCAGGCCCTGGATCAAAGAGTAATTTCAATTTTCAAGTTTTACTTAAAAAATATATTTCATAAGGCCATAGCTGCCTTAGCTAGCAATTCCTGTGATGGTTCTGGACAAAATAAATTGAAAACTTTATGTAAAGAATTCACCTTTCTAGATGCCATTAAAAAGATTTGTGATTCACAGGAGGAAGTAAAAACATCAACATTAACAGGATTTTGGAAGAAGTTGATTCTGGACCTCATGGATGCTTTGAGGGGTATAAGACTTTACTGGAGAAGTCACTGCAAATGTTATGGAAATAGCAAAAGAACTAGAATTAGAACCCCAGCACTTAGGGAGGCCAAGGCAGGAGGACTGCTTGAAACCAGGAGTTTGAAGTTACAATGAGCTGTGATTGTGCCACTACACTCCAGCTAGAGTGACAGAGGGCAAGACCCTGCCTCTTAAAAAAAAAAAAAAAAAAAAAAAAAAAAAAAAAGCCTGGGTGCAGTGAATCACAACCGTAATCTCAGCACTCTGGAAGGCTGAGGCAGGAGGACTTTGAGCTCAGGAGTTTGAGACCAGCCTGGGCAACAAAGAGAGACCTCATCTCTACTAAAAGTTGAAAAAATTTAGCTGAGCCTGGTGGTGTGCAGCTGTAGTCCTGGCTACTTGGAAGGCTGAGGTGAGGGAATCATTTGAGCCCAGGAGTTCTAGGCTGTAGTGAGCTGTGATCCCGCGACTACACTCTAGCCTGGGTAACAGAGCAAGACCCTGTCTCCTAAATAGAAGTCTGAAGATTTGACTGAATTGCTGCAACTTCATAATAAAACTTGCATGAATAAGGAGTTCTTCTTATGAAAGAGCAGGGAAAGTAGTATCCTGAGATGAAATCTACTCCTGGTGAAGATGCTATGAATATTGTTGAAATGACAAAAAAAAGACTTAGAACACTACATCAAGTTAGCTGATAAAGCAGTGGCAGAGTTTGAGAGGACTGACTCTAATTTTGCAAGTTCTACTGTGGGAGAAATGCTATCAAATAGTATCACATGCAACAGAGAAATCTTTCATGAAAGGAAGAATCAATTGATGTGCAATCATCTTCATTGCTGTCTTATTTAAGAAACTGTCACAGTGATCCAAACCTTCAGTAACCACCACCCTGATCAGTCAGCAGCCATCAATGGGGAGGCAAGACCCTCTACCAGGGTCAATAATCTCAAATACCAATAAAATTTTATTTATTTATTTATTCATTCATCCATT
This sequence comes from Saguinus oedipus, assembly GCA_031835075.1. NCBI lineage: Eukaryota > Metazoa > Chordata > Mammalia > Primates > Cebidae > Saguinus > Saguinus oedipus. Next base: position 35,499,328 of record CM063182.1, on the reverse strand, counting down.
CATTCATTTATTGAGACAGAGTCTTGCTCTGTTGCCCAGACTGGAGTGCAGTGGTACGATCTCAGCTCACTGCAACCTCCGCCTTCTGGGTTCAGGCAATTCTCCTAACTCAGCCTCCCAAGTAGCTGGGACTACAGGCACATGCCACCATGCCTGGCTAATTTTTGTATTTTTAACAGAGACGGGGTTTCACCATATCAGCCAGACTAGTCTTGAACACCTGACCTCAGGTGATCCACCCACCTCGGTCTCCCAAAGTGCTGGGATTACAGGTATGAGCCACTGTACCCAGCCTAAAGTATTTTTAAATTAAGGTATATGAATCACCTTTTTAGGCATGATACTATTGCACAATTAACAGACTGCATTATAGTGTAAATATAACTTCATATGCACTAGAAAACCAAATACTGATAATTAATGTGACTCACTTTACTGTGTTATTTGCTTTACTGTGGTTTTCTGGAACAAACTGGCAACATCTTCAAGGTATGCCCATGCATAACATTCTGTTCAGTGATGAGCTGCAATTTATTTCCTCCTACAGCTGGACATTTAGGTTATGCCAATTTTTGTTACACTGCAGATGATGTACTTAGCTTGTTGTCTTCTGAATTATTTGGGGGTTCTGAATTTAAAAGTAACGGATTCCTTGAAGTCACTTATGGTTAGGTCAACCCCATTCTCAGGATAAAATCTAATGACTAGGCTGAAAGGGATGAGCATGTACCCTAAGTCTTCTGTATATACTGCAGATATACCTTAATTATCTTGAGATATTCTAAATTTAATTCAATTCACTTAAAGTCTATTTTTAATGCTTTCAGTAATTAATTATAAGGGCAAATTTTTGTGGAGGTATAAATAATAGGCTAATATATATCAGAGAAAGGAACCCAAACATAGCAAAATAAACTAAAATCCTGAACCTTGCCAAGAGTCTGGAAGTCTCTGCCTTTGAGGGGACCAGCTCAAACTAAATGAAGGTGGAGATCATGCAAACTGTTCTGCACTCTGCACAGTGGGATGTCTGCGTCTGTATCATCGTGTCATTACAGCTGAAAACTGAGACAATGTGGTGATAACTGTTTATTGCAATTCCTGCTTCGTAAGAAAACAGAAGCCTCCGTACTTACAATTTAAGGAGAAATCTGGTAAACTTAGGTTAAAAAGAAACAAAACCCTCAGTATTAACAATATCATTATGCATTTTTTATTTCTCTGCCACAGAACCTTGGTCTTTAATTTCCACATTTTATTAGCGAAATGGGCTTACCTAATGCCTAAAACAAAAAGAACAAGGATAGCCTGGCAATCTTGACGCCAAGGGACTCCACCTGTTCACAGTTCTGTCACTAACTTACCACATGATTTTAGCAACCCATTCTATTACGAATTTCTCTCCATCCATAACAAATTACATATATATATCCCTCATACAGAAGCATCGATAAAACAAATTAAAACCTCAAAGAAAAGTGCCATCTAGCCATGTGGTGATAAGATTATACCTACCTACTGTTTCAGTGGAATCCCCTTCTTAAAAAGGGCATTCTAAGCTTCTGCAAGAATTTATGCCAATCCTTCTGCCTGTTCAAGTCTTCTGCCACAAGGCTCAAGGATTAGCAACCTTTAACTGAGTGAATACACTAGAATCACTTCATATACTCAACATCACTACCATTAAGTTTTCTCAACTGGAGATCCAGATGTAATGGCACGTATCAAGGAGTTTGAAATAAGACATCCCAGAGGTTAGAAAGGATCGTTTTACTGTGCAACAAAATTAAATTTTTTTTTCATTGCTATTTCAAAAGTAAGGAGGTAAGCTTGTTCCTTTAAGAAAAAAATAAAACTTCCTTTCATTCTTTTTCATAGTTTAAGAAAAAAATTGGCTAATTCATGATTTAAGGATGTTATAGAAAAAAAATAAGTCCATTAGTACTTAAAAATTTGTGTGACAGAAGACATGTAGATGTACATGGTTCACATCTATTAAACGAACACTATCTATTAAATGCCAGACGCTACGTACGCACCTCTTCAATAATGGGATGGTGCCGACTAGCCTACACGGTAATTTATTGCAGACTTTCACATAATTTACAAATGTGTCTGGATAAACACAAAGTCTCGTTATCAGCGCATGTCCGCTCAGGAACGCTGAAACACACTTTACCTGTCGATACACTGAGCCGCGAGGCAGGCAGTTGTCAGAATCTCTTTGATGTGAGTCAGCCAGTTAGAGGCCTCCAATTTACTAAGCCATCGGTCCATGTTATGTGTTTGGTCATTACAAGCTTCCACGAGTTTGATTAAGCTTTCCTGAAGAATGTGATACCTTTTAAAAATAAGAAAATAAAAAATAAAAAACCCAGAAAACAGAAAGATAAAGAAACCAAACCAAAGATTCAGCCTCCAACATATCCAAGAGCAAAAGTAGTTCAAAATACTATAAAAGCATTAACCCTGCTATACAGTAATTTGAGGATTAAAGGTTGAAAAACTAATATTCACACATTGTTGCAAAGCTTAAAATGCCTGCATTGGTAACGTATTCCTCATCTAAACAGATGAAACCCAGTTCACATTGGTGAATACCTGGCCAGAGGGGAGGCCAGGACCCTGCATTTCGTGATAGGTCAGGAGACACAGCACCACTGACATTTGCAATCCTGTTCCCACCAATCTAACTCTAGAGATCCTGTGCCACCAGCAGTCTTACCCAGCCCACCTCAGATACCACTGTTTCCTAGCTACAGCTCCCATTCACCCACCTAGAGACACTTACAAATGACTCTTTCACAGTGCAAACAAGAAACTACAGGTGGAGGAAACTGTGTGAAAATAGGTCAATATGGGGAGAAATTAAATCTCTAAAGTCTTTGACTACAAGCATATGTAGCAAATCTGTTCAGTGTGGCAACTGCTGATCCACACGCAGAGAAGCCGGCCTTGTGCTGATGAGACTACAGGGCTGGCTTAGAGAAAGAATGCTGGTGACAGGGACTCCTGCAGGCCTCCAAGAGCTCAGCTTTCACTTATCAAACACAAGAGCTGACTGTTCAAAAACAAAAATAAAACCGACAAACCTTTAGCTAAAGGTTCTTTCACTAAAAAAAGAGAGAAAAACAACACAAATACATACAATCAGAAATGAAAGATGAGATATTACAATTGATATCACAGAAATGCAGGGATCATAAAAGACTACTGTAAACAATTACACATCAACAAATTGACTGGATAATCTAGAAGAAATGGATACGTTCCTGGAAGCATACAACCTACCAAGACTGAGTCATGAAGAAAGAAAAGCTGAACAGACCAATAATGAGTAAGGAAACTGAAAAAAAACCTCTCATCAAAGTAAAGCTCAGGTCCTGATGGCCTCACAGGCTACCTGATTTTAAAATATGCTACAAAGCTACAGTAATAAAAACAGCTTGGTGCTGGCATAAAAACAGACACATCAACCAATGGAATAGAATATAGAGCCCAGAGATAAATCCACGCATCTATGGTCAATTGATGTTTGAAAAAGGCGCCAAGAACTTACAATGGCAAAAGGAGTCTCTTCCATGAGTGGTGGTGGGAAAACTGGGTATGCACATGCAGAACAAACTAGACCCTTACCTCACATCATACTCAAAAATCAACTCAAAGTAGATTAAAGACTTAAACATAAGACCTGAAACTAAAACCATTAGAGGAAAACACAAGGAAAAAGCTTTTTGACATTGGTGTGGGCACAGATGTTTTTGGATATGACCTCTAAAGCAAAGGCAACAAAAACAAAAACAGACAAACGAGAATGTATCACACTAAAAAGTTTTTGCATAGCAAAACGATCGACAGAGTAAAGAGACAAGCTATGGAATGGGAGAAAACGTCTGCAAACAGTACACTGGATAAGGGGTTAATATCTAAGACATGTAAAAAACTTAACTCAACAGCAAAAAAACCAAATAACCTGATTAAAGGATGGGCAAGGCCTGAATAGACATTTCTCAAAAGAAGACATACAAATGGCCAATAGGTATTTGAAAAAAAAAAAAATGCTCTGCATCACTTATCATCAGAGAAATGAAATTCAAAACCACAATGAAGTATCACCTCACACCTGTTAGAATGGCTATTACTAAAAAGACAAGATTAACAAGTGTTGTTGAGAATATGGACAAAGGGGAACCACTGTACAATGCTGGTGGGAATATGCAAATTAGTATGGCCACTGTGGAAAACAGTTGGAGGTTCCTCAAAAAATTAAAGATGAAACTGCGATAAGGTCCAGTAATCCCACTGCTGGGTAAATATTTTGAATATTCAAAATGAAATCAGGATCTCAAAGAGGTATTCCCCACTCCCATGTTCACTGCAGCAGTATTTATAATAGCCAAGATACAGATTCAACCTAAGTGCCCATCAATGGATGAATGGATTAAGAAAATGTGGTATGATACACAATGAAATACAATTCAGCCTTAAAAAAGAGGGGAGGCTGGGCGCAGTGGCTCATGCATGTAGTTCCAACACTTTGGGAGGCCAAGGCAGGTGGATCACTTGAGGTCAGGAGTTTGAGACCAGCCTGGCCAACATGGTGAAACCCTGTGTCTGCTAAAAATACTAAAATTAGCTAGGCATGGTGGTGTGTGCCTGTAGTCCCAGCTACTCAGGAGGCTGAGGCAGGAGAATCACTTGAACTCAGAAGGTGGAGGTTGCAGTGAGCCGGGACTGTGCTACTGCACCCCAGCCTGCGTGACAGAGCTAGACTCTATCTCAAAAAAATAAAATAAAAATAACAAAGAGGGGAAACCTTTCATTTGCATCAGATGGATGAACCTGGAAGACATCATGCCATATGAAATAAGCCAGGCGCCCATGCACAGAAAGATAAATACTGCAACAACTCACTTAATATGTGGAATCTAAACAAGTTAAACTCATAGAAACAGAGAGTAGAATGGTGGTTGCCAGAGGAAGAGAAAGTGGCAGGAGGGGCTGGGAGAGGGGAGACACAGATATGGGGAGATGCTGATCAAAGGTTACAAGGTTTCAGTTAGGAGGAATTAGTTCTGCAGGTCTATTGTACAGCATGGTAACTGTAGTTACAAATAATACACTGTATGCTTGAAAATTACTAAGAGAATAGATATTAAATGTTCTCACCATCCAAAAAAACGGTAATTATGTGAGGTGACAGTTAGGTTAATTCACTTAATTTAATCAGTTTACAATGTATCTGTACATATATCTAAACAGCACAGTGTACATCACAAATATGTAATTTTCACTTGTCAATTAAATCTTACAAAGCTGACCAAAAAAATGAGAAGATGACTAGCCACTTACTGACCCTAAATAAATGCACAGGTTAATTTGAACACTTGTAATTTTTGAACAGCTAACGCCTTGTCCACTGTAATTAGCTTCTAATAAGAGTCCTTACTATCTCCGGAATCTTTTACCTCTCAATGGACTTATGAATTCGCCTCCACTGGGGATAATGGGCTTCTTGTTCAAAGCCACCTCCTTTGGCTCTGGCTTGCTGAGCCACGTTCAGAGATCGGGTGTCAATGATGTAACCACGCTTCCCCACCCTGAGGGTAGCATTGATCAGCTTCTCATCTTCCTTGCACCTCCTCCCATTTGTGCCAGTGAGTGGCTGGCCACTCCGCATAATTACCTAGAAGCACAGTAAAGCTGAAAATTCAACAGCAGTTGCTTTTAAAGTTTCTGAAAACAGAAAGATATTAGCTAGATTAAGAGTATCTCAAAAATAATCCTGTGACACTTTGGAGATGGATCTGATCCATAAGCAAAGAAATACTTGCATGTATTGACAACAATTGGTAACTATAAAAGATAAGCCTTGAGCTTTTACACAATTTCTCTGTCTCAAAATACTTTCACATAATAAATCATACCACCTCGTTAAGATCAAATACTGCAATTCATTTAGTGTGTGGGTCAAATACCCGTAGACTTGGCCCTGTAATAAAGATAATAATGGCCCATGAGCCAGTAAACCTTGACTTCAACTAAACATACATAGAGCTGGCAGGTTTTAACAAGAATTACAGAAAGTGAAGGCACCAGCGGCAAAATTTAAAAGTTCAAACACTGTTCTCATTGCTTGGGAAATCATTTTCAATACCTCAAAAGCTGATTGTCTATTATGTGTTCTCCAGTGGCCTCTGCCATCCTTTTCAGTATTCCAGGATTTAATTACTTGTTTCCAAAAACTACCCTACCAACTATCTATCTGGAAATGTTTGCTTTCGAAACTTTTCTCAAGTAATCAGTGTCTGTTATACTAATCTCTTCCCTGGTGAAGGGTTTAGAGTTCTTTCAAGAGACCGCCATTATAAGGAAGTTATCTTAGCTCCTTGTTTAATCCAGTGTTTACTAGAGTTGTGACTAAACGACATGAGCATCGCTCTTCTACCTTTGAAAATAAATAGCTCTGCTCAACTCGCCTTTCACATGGAAAGTTGGTAAGAAAAATTAAGTTATTCTGAGCAGAGAAATTTCTCATTTTTCTACCAGAAGAATTTTGCCATAAGCATCAAATAGACACTAGTTTCCTTTGCACAGTGTCTCTCAGGGCTTCTGTGAGGTTGAGCAGGATCATGGAAAGAATTCAGAGTCGCATCCTCACCACAGAAAACCCTCTACTCCTGATTCCCTAAGGCTGATGTGAAGGAAGCCCTAGTGGTGGAGACCTGGACAATCATGTCAATGAGCAGACAGACAGAAAAAAGGAACATTTCTACAAAAATATCCCCCAGCCAAATCTTTCAGTACATCAAACAGTAGCGCTATGCACTTACCATCCCATTTTTTTGGTGATAATAGCTTAGTACTGGGAAGCGCCCTCCATGTCGAAATGTAGCTACCTTCCGAAGAGCTTCATCATCAATGGATTTGGGCACTATGACAATTGGTGGGTAAGAGGGACAGACAGCAAATTCCTTATTGATATAGCTTAGCCTCCATTCACTGGTCTGAAAAACACAGAATACTTCAAAGCTAAGCAACTATCTCAATGTCACAAAATAATCTGAGAAAATTTAAAAGACCTTAGAGATCAACTTTCACTGACGAAGAAGCCATTTCTCAGGAACTGAATAGGAGGCTATCTAGCTTATATGTAAATGGCTGCAGAGAAAAGGAGTTCTATGGTTCAGGGCCAGCTTCCTGCATTGTTAGGTATGAACAATTCCTAGAAAGTTCTCTCTCATACTGAGCAAAACTTGTTGCTCTGTAACTTTCTCTACTGGTTTTTACCGAACTTTCAGACCACACGGGACAAGTTCCCTATTGCACACGGTATCCTATCAAATGTTTGAAAGATGGTTGTTTCTCCTTAGTGTTCTATTCTCCAAGTTAAATATATTAAGCACACCCATAATTATCATGGCCAGCATCATCCCACTTCTTCCTTTTCTGGGTCCCATTTAGTTTGTTAATGATCCTCTTAAAGCACAAGTAAGACTGTAAGACTCCAGATAATGCATCCCCAGGACAGATGACAACAGAGCTACTACCTAGATCAAGTCCTTTGTTCTTTTCTGTTATTTAGAAAAGGAGAAAAAAGTACTAAGATTGGTAAAACCTTTCTTAAAACAGTAACAACTCACTACTAAGGAAGGTTAAGCTTAGGAGTTGATGAAATAATTTCAAACTTGATACACTAAGGACTAAAAGTATACAATACAAAACTATCAAATGACAACATATTTTAAAAATCGGAACTGAAAACTGCTTGAAGACTGTCAAAAGGTTTTACAGTGAAAAAAAACTCAAATTATATGTAAATTTCAGCATGTTCTGTATATCTGAGCTGGCCTAACCTAACTACTCGAACTATTATCACCTTTTAAAAATGCTTTTATAACAGAGTATCACATTTTTAATTTTTTTCACTTTTCAAATGTATTTATGTTACCAGTTTTAAAAACATAGTTTCTAGGCCAGGCACAGTGGCTCACACCTGTAATCCCAGCACTTTGGGAGGCCGAGGCAGGCAAATTGCTTGAGCCCAAGAGTTCAAGACCAGCCAGGGCAAAATGGCCAAACCACATCTCCACTAAAAATGCAAAAATTAGCCAGGTGTAGTAGCACACCCTTATAATTCCAGATACTTGGGATAGTGAGGTGAAGAATCATATGAGCCCAGAGAGAGCTGAGGTTGCAGTGAGCTGTGACAGCGCCACTGCACTCCAGCCTGGGCAATCAGAGTGAGATTCTGTTTCAAAAAATAAATAAATAAACGCACAGTTTCTAAAGATTTATTATTTTTAGAAAAATGGAGTTACCTGTTCCTTGCTAGCCCATCCAATTTGCTTTCCCCAAAGGCAATCATTTTCAGTATTTTTAGCTTTTTTGGTGTTTAACTTTAAATTTGTTTGCTTTTGTTTTGTTTGAGACGGAGTCTCACTCTGTCACCTAGGCTGGAACACAATGGCACAACCTTGACTCACTGCAACCTCCGCCTCTCAAGTTCAGGCAATTCTCCTGCCTCAGTCTCCTGAGTAGCTGGGATTACAGGCACCCACCACAACGCCCAACTAATTTTTTGCATTTTTAGTAGAGATGGAGTTTCCCAACGTTGGCTAGGCTGCTCTCTAACTCCTGACATCAGGTGATCCACCCACCTCAGCCTCCCAAAGTGCTGGGATTATAGGCATGAGCCACCATGCCAATTTACCTTTAAATTTCTAAACAAAACGATTACACTGTCATCTCTTGAATCTTCACCATGGTGCATTATTTATTGATTTCCTACTCTGGAGAATGACAGGACTCTCCACTGACCTGCAGTGCCACTTGTGTCAGTCCAAATGTGCTGTGTTCTCTATCCCATCCCACTGGTCCACTTTAGTAACTTCTATAACTTTTAAAATAAGTTTGATACCCAGTAGGCTAAGTCTCCTCCTCTTACTTTTTTATTATTCAAAGAGTAACTTGGCTCCTCTTGGTCTTCTGGTCTTCCATGTAACTTTTATCAAATTCAGTGTAAACCAACTGGGGTTTTTAATAAGACTGTACTGACTTTATAAATCAGAGAGAATGAGTTACATTGTTAGAATATTAAGTCTCTCTATCCATGAGCATATTGTCTCCCCACTTATTTAAGCTTTTAAAACTTTTTCCATAAATTTTTATAATGCTCTCAATAAAGATCTTACTATCTTTTCTTAGATATATTCCTAGAAACCTTATCATCTTTTTGCACTTTAATTGCGTCTCTTCAAATTGTGTTTGGTGTAGAGAAATCCTTATGATCTCAAGATTCTTTCCTTTTCCCATGTGGACAAGCATAGAATCAACAAATAACAATTTGTCTACCTTTATTTTAATCCTTATACCCTGTATTTTTCTTTCTTGTCTTACTGAGCTGACTAGGAACAGTAATAATGGACATTCTTGCCTCATTCTTGAACCTAGAGGGAATAATACAAGATTTGCTTCTGGTATGTTTTTGGTTTGGGTAGCCATCCTTTATCAGATTAGATGAATTCCCTCAAATCCAACTTTAAGAGCTTTTATCATGAATAGATATTGGTCAATTTTTTTTCCTCTATGAATCTAACACCATGCAGGTAATTTGTCTTTTCTCTAACTCTGTGACACTCTCTTTATTGTTCAGTAGCTGAACAACATGTATAAAGATTTTTTTATTATCTTGTATGGTATTTGCTGGGATACCTTGGCTTAAGGATTCAATAACTTTTACTGATTGTGGAGAATTATCAACCACTATTTATTTGAATATTGTCTTTCTTCTATCATCATCATCTTTTTCTCTTTTTTTTTTTGAGAGACAGAGTGCTCTCTAATCTATTCTGAAGTGCCGCAGTATGATCACTGCAATCTCAACCTCCTAGGCTCAAGCATTTCTCCCATCTCAGACCCCCAAGTAAGTGGGACCACAGGCATATGTCATCACACCCAGCTAAATTTTTTCATAGAGGTGGGGTTTTGCCATGTTCCCTAGGCTGGTCTCAAACTCCTCAGCTCAAGTGATCTGCCTGCCTCAGCCTCCCAAAGTGCTAGGATTACGGGTGTGAGCCACCATACCCAGTCTCTATCATCTTTTATCCTAAACTCCCATGTGATAAATATTGGATCTTCTTCCTTTTTTATGCATGCATGTATCTAACCTCTCTGTTTTTCCATCTTCTTTCTCTGTTCTGCATTCTGAGTAATTACTTCGGATCTATATTCCAAATCACTTATTCTCCCTTTAGCTGCTCTAATCAGCTACTTAACATTTTCCTTATGCCAGTACCATACTTTCTTGATTACTGCAGTTTTACAAGTTTTGTAATCAAATATGTAAATCCTTTTAAATACTGTTTTCTCAAAGATGTTTTGACTTTCCATATAAACTTAAATATTTAAATTTGCATTTCCATAAAACCTGTATCATCTTATCCATTTCCACAAAAATACCTATTAGAATTTTAACAGGGATTGCACTGACTCTATAGAACAATTTGGGGAAAACTGCCACTTCAATGAGCCAAATCCAGCCTGCTGCCTGTTTTTGCAAATAAAGTTTATTAGAACATAATATCACCCATTCATTGATGTCTTGTCTGATTGTTGTTTTCATGCAACAGCAGCAGAGTTCAGTAGTTGTAATAGAGACCACATGACCCACAAAGCTTAAAACATCTATTATCTAATGGTCCTTCACATGTGTCAGCTAACCGCTGATCTTAACCATATTGTCTTCCAATTGATGTATACAGTATATCTCTCCTTTTATTTAGATCTCCTGTAACTTCTTCCAACCATGTTTTATGTCTTTCAGTGCATAATCTTAAATTTCTTGTTAAATTTATTCCTGTTTTATTCACTGCCAGATTGCTTGTTGCCAATTCAATTAGTCTTTGTATACTGATCTTAGATCAACCAACTTGGCTAAACTTGCTTATTCTAGTCACTTTATTGCTTTCTGCTCTTATTTTTATTATTTTATCTTTCTAGTTACTTTGCTCCTTTTTTTTTTTTTTTTTTTTTTGAGACAGAATTTCACTCTTGTTACCCAGGCTGGAGTGCAATGGTGCAATCTCGGCTCACCACAACCTCCACCTCCTGGGTTCAGGCAATTCTCCTGCCTCAGCCTCCTGAGTAGCTGGGATTACAGGCATGCGCCACCGTGCCCAGCTAATTTTTTGTATTTTTAGTAGAGACGGAGTTTCACCATGTTGACCAGGATGGTCTCGATCTTTTGACCTTGTGATCCACCCACCTCAGCCTCCCAAAGTGCTGGGATTACAGGCTTGAGCCACCGCGCCTGGCCACTTTGCACTTTTTTTCCGGCTTAAGTTGGTGCTTAGATGAATGATTTTAGATTTTTCTTTCTTTTCTAGTAAAAAAATCCTAAAGCTATAAGTTTATCTCTAACCCCTGCCTTAGCTGTCTGTATTCCACAAATTTCAAAAGGTTACATTACCATTATCATTTAGTTCAAAATGTTTTTTAATTTCTTTGACACACAGATTATTTAGAAGTGTTTTGTTTAATTTAGAAATACTTGGGGGTATTCCTAGATATCTTAGTATTATTGATTATTAATTTAATTTCTTTTTGATCAGAGATTATACTCTGGCTTCAATCCTTTTAAATGTATTAAGATTAGCAATGGAGAAGTCAACTTCACCTTACTACTCTTCAAAAGAAGTAATCATTTCCGCAAGTCAAATAAGGTATTGGGTTACTTCTCATAACCCACAGTTCTGAAAAGTTAACTCACAGCTGAGGAATAGAGTTCAAACTCTTGCTCAGGAAGGAAGGAATGCCAGCCATCTTCTATCACTTCAAACATAGGACGGTAAAAGAAAGGGTACATCAGAGTGATGGAGTCCAGGGTAGACAATGCCTGGGGGCAAAAGAAAAGAAGACAAAAAAGGAACACCCACAATTGGAAACACATTCTCACTGAGAAATTAGTATTAAGCAAACGGGGTCTAATAATGATGGGCACCTAGTATGCTTCTCTAACATTATATTTATCACTAGATACAATTACAGTTTTATCGAAGCAATTTCCATGCTTCTAGTAACTAATAAGGCATCTGACACGTAACACTCAAAAGTGTTGATGGGAGGAAAAAACAAACAAAAGATGTGCATACCAATTCTAGAAGAAAAATCAAGTAACACCTCTTGACATCACTTAATAAAGTTTAATAAAAAGGTCTAAGTATTTCTGGGGATCAGTTTTTGGTTAGTAAGGTCTTGTCTCAAAATCCAGTTATAGCCTAAATAAACATATGTGAATTATTTGAAATCAGGGTTATTTGGTAACTATAAAAAAAGGACACACAGCTTTGAGATCTATAGTCAGATAGGAATCAGAATGCTGGACTGAAATTCCAAATGCTAGCTGTGCAGTAGGAAAGTAATGTAACCACTCAATGCCTCAGTTTCCTCAACTGTAAAATGGGGGAAATAACATACCTATTTCATAGGGTTGTTGGATATTTAGAGAGATAATGTATAACAGGCATAGAACAGTGTCTGGCACATGATAAAAATCTAACTAATTCCAGCTTTTTTTTTTTTAGACAGAGTTTTTTTCTTGCCACTCAGGCTGGAGTGTAATGGCACAATCTCAGCTCACTGCAACCTCCGACTACTGGGTTCAAGTGATCCTCCTTCCTCAGCCTCATGAGTAGCTGGGATTACAGGCACCCGCTATCACAACCAGCTAATTTTTTTGCATTTTTAGTAGAGATGTGATTTCACCACGTTGGCCAGGCTGGTCTCAAATTCCTGACCTCAGGTGATCTGCTCGCCTCAGCCGCCCAAAGTGCTGAGATTACAGGCATAAGCCACCACACCTGGCCAATTTCAGCTATTATATGTGCTCTACATACGTACAAATTCCATCAGTGTTCATTTCTTCCCTTCCTAGACTGGTATGCCATTTGGCCAGATATCAGATCTTTATGCTACAGGGATCCATTCTCGAATGGGGGCAATAACCCTATCAACCCCAAATGAACCTATATTTGAATCCTGGGTAATAGACACAGGAAAACCTGAGTAGATGGGAGGAACAGACAGAACATTCTCTATCACCAAGCAGATTCATCCTTCTGACAGGGGTATTATGGAAAAAAGTATTTCTACGACTGGAAAATAACAAAGGATACCATATCAATTAGCATAATTCTAACTGCAGGAATGATGGAGACATTCAGCTGGATGGGAGGAGAAGGCCCAACAGCATGCTCAGAACGCAGTTACCTCCAGGTCAGAGGAAGATCAGGTGTGCAAAAGGATAGGCCCATGACTACTTAATAATATATTGGACATGTAGCTCAGCAGTTTAGCAAAAACAGCTCCATCCAAAGTTATTTTTCTATCCATCTATAAATCATGAAACCATCTCCCCTACCTCACAAAACAAAATATGGAGAAGCAGGGCTGTATAATCCATCATCCATATATATATATACATACATACATATACACACATATTTTTTCCTACTTCTATATTGTCTTTGGCTGCCAATCATACCAAACAGAAGCAGAATGGCCAGTGTCCATGTCTGGCCTAACTCAGAGCTGCCATCAGTCAGCACCACCATTATTTTAAATGCAAGTCAGCAATCCCTTTGACAGGCAATAAGCACTCATATTTCATCTTGAGACCTTATGTCACTAGAGAGAGTTCTTTCCCTTTAAACACATTAATGCTGAGAGAACTGAAAACATTTCAACCCCAAAGGCAGGTGAAGCACAGAAAAAAAGCTTCACCAACTTATTGCAACAATTTAGAGAGCTGAGCACTTGCCGGCTATTCTTCCAACGGGATTCTATGTGTGGCAGCAGAATATATTTGGGTAGATGGACTCTTGATTACAAAGGACAGCTTAGCTATGCTATGTGAGAAATTCAATTATTACTCATAAATGATGTCTAGATGTAGTCAGGGGAAGATGAAGGGGTAGCAGGTGGGACTGTGTGCCAGGAAAAGGATAAAGGACAGGTTAACTATGTTATTCACTGTGCTATGGGAACATTCAGCAAAGCATTCACATTCTGAGGTCAAATGAGCTCATAATTTATGGCTTCTTTTCAGTCATAAGGGCTCCTATATAATGAGTGAGTTTCTAAAGAACTTTAGGTAATGTATACAGCTACTTAAACAACTGATCAGCATCACCAAGTGGGAACACACTTCCCCTTTTTCTCTTCACCACAAGGCCTCACTACAGGCAGCATCTCTGACACAGACCAGCCAGTCATCTTACAGATCACTTGTCACAAAGGAATAAGAAAAATGTAGACTGGTCAGTGAAAATCCAACCTCCTAACAGAAAAAAAAAAGCCCCACAAAACCCAGAAACACACACATGCTCAATGGAAGCGGGTAACCTTACTCTGGCAGATAGTGGGACATTATTTCAATTTAACAGTCTATAAACTACATGCATTCTCATTCAACTTAACAAATTATATCAAATCAACATCATGCATTACTTCCAGATGACAGATGTGCAAGACAAACAGCTCAGCTCATCTTCTCATTTCCTTAAAATTCAACAAAGGCAGAAAGAAATGTGTTATGTGCCATTTACTTGGTACTCTAACAGTTTTTCTTCTAAGTCTCTATTCCTGTTTTAAAAATCACTAAAATCCTACTGACAGATTTTTAAGATTTTCTGCCCATTTTAATAGCTAAGCTGATAGCATTTTTTGGACACAAAGTCCAGATTAGTTACACAAACATGGGGAAAAAATCAATGTCCCTATAGTAGTCTAGAAAGTACTATGAACCTAAGATTAATTGATATAATTTAATGGCAATAATTAAAAATGAGGCAATTTAAAATTTCAGTGTATATAAAAATAGTTGGTTACCATGGAAAGAAAATAGTGTGAGCTCTTCAATTTAAACTACCCAAGTAGTATTTCTATTATTTATAATCTGAACCAATATTCAATATTGTTTATATAAATATAAAGCAAAGGCACCCTGTCTTAAGCTCATTGATACCTGAAAATTCAGGTTACTAAAAACAAACAAAAAACTACAATCACTGGTGATAGTTACTTGCTTTAGAAAAGAAAGAACTTTTTGACAAGATGCAAGATGGCTGAATAGGATCAGCTCTGGAGCGCAGTTCCCAGCCAGAACACAGAGGGTGAGTGATCACTGCATTTCCAAACGAGTTTTTACTGCCCACAGACCAGGAGATTCCCAGGCAGAAAAGTGTCACGAGTTTCCAGCACAGCTGCACAGAAAAACTCACACAAATCTGGGTGGCCGTCTGAACTGGTACCTAGAACACCTGGAAGACAGAGTCATCCATTCAACTGAAAAAAAGGGAGCTGAACCAGGGAGCCAGGTGATCTAGCTCAGCAGGTCCCACCTCCAAAAAGACCAGCAATCTGAAATGCTCTGGATTGAGAGTTTCACAGTAAGCACAGCTGGACCCAGGACAGATCAGCTCTGTGGGGGGAAGGGTAGTCCACAATCACCAAGGCAGTCCACCATCACCTACGCAGTCTGCCATTACTGAGGAAGTCCGCCAATTATCAAGGCAGTTATAAACTATACCTCTATAAACAAAATCACAAGGAAGTTTACACAGCAGCTGGGCAGAGACCACATCAGCTCAGCAACGCCTCTGCTGGCAGACTGTAATTAGGCTACCTCCTCGCTGGGCAGAGCATCTCTGAAAAAAGACAGCAGCACATCAGGAACTTATATATAACCCCCCATCTTCCCACAACAGAGTACCTGGAGAAAAAATGGTGGTTATGAGTTCCACTGCAGCAGACTTAAACATACCTTCCCAGCAGCTCTGAACAGAACAATGGAGCTCACAGCTCAGCACCTGAGCACCTATTAGGGACAGACTGTCTCCTCAAGTAGCTCCCTGACTCCTGTACATCCAAAGAGACACCTCATAAAGGAGAGCTCAAGTTGATATCTGGCGGGTATCCTTCTGGGACAAAGGTAACAGAAGAAGAAACTGGAAGCAACCCTTACTGTTCTGCAGCCACCAGAGGTGATTCTCAGGCAAGGTCTGGAGTGGACCTCCAGCAGTCCTATAGCAGAGGGGCCTGACTGTTAGAAGGAAAACTAAAAAAAAAAAACAGAAATAAATAACTTCATCATCAACAAAAAGGACGTCCAATCACAGACCCCATCCTAAAGTCACCAACTACAAAGACCACAGGTAGACAAATCCACAAAGATGGGAAGAAACCAGCACAAAAAGGATGAAAACACCCAAAACCAGAACGCCTCTCCTCCTCCAAGGGATAACAACTCCTCAGCAGCAAGGGAAAAAAGCTGGATGGAGAATGAGTCTGAGGAATTGACAGAAACAGAATGTGGGTAATAACAAACTTCTCTAAGCTAAAAGAACATGTTCTAACCCAATGCAAAGAAACTAAGAACCTTGAGAAAAGGTTTGACAAAATGCTAGTGAGAATAAACAGCTTAGAGAAGAATATAAATGAATTGATGGAGCTGAAAAACACAACATGTGAACTTCACAAAGCACACACAAGTTTCAGTAGCCGATCTACCAAGCAGAAGAAAGGATATCAGAGACTGAAGATCAACTCAATGAAATAAAACGAGAGGGCAAGATTAGAGAAAGAAAAGTAAAAAGAAATGGAACAAAGCCTCCAAGAAATATGGGATTATGTGAAAAGATCTAATCTACGTTTGATAGGTGTACCTGAATGTGAGAGAGAATGAATCCAAGCTGGGCACTCTTCAGGATATTATCCAGGAGAACTTCCCCAACCTAGCAAGGGAGGCCAATATTCAAGTTCAAGAAATACAGAGAATACCACAAAGATATTCCTCAAGAAGAGCAATCCCAAGGCACATAATTATCAGATTCACCAGGGTTGAAACGAAGGTAAAAACGCTAAGGGCAGCCAGAGAGAAAGGTTGGGTTACCCACAAAGGGAAGCCCATCAGACTCACAGCGGATCTCTCAGCAGAAACCCTACAAGCCAGAAGAGAGTTGGGACAAATATTCAATATCCTTAAAGAAAAGAACTTTCAACCTAGAATTTCATATCCAGCCAAACTAAGCTTCATAAGTGAAGGAGAAATAAAATCCTTTACCAACAAGCAATTGCTGAGAGATTTCACCACCACCAGGCCTGCCTTACAAGAGCTCTTGAAAGAAGCACTAAACAAAGAAAGGAATAACCAGTACCAGCCACTCCAAAAACATACCAAATGGTAAAGACCATTGACACAATGAAGAAACTGCATCAACTAACAGGCAAAACAACCAGCTAGCATCAAAATGGCAGGATCAAATTCACACATAATATTAACCTTAAATGTAAATGGACTAAATGCCCCAATCAAAAGATACAGACTGGCAAACTGGATAAAAAGTCAACATCCATCGTTGTGCTGTACCCAGGAAATCCATCTCACGTGCAAGAATACACACAGGCTCAAAATAAAGGGATGGAGGCAGATTTTTCAAGCAAATGGAGAGCAAAAAAAAGCAGGAGTTGCAATCCTAATCTCTGATAAAACAGACTTTAAACCAACAAAGATCAAAAGAGTCAAAGGGCATTACATAATGGTAAAAGGATCAATGCAACAAGAAGAGCTAATGATCCTAAATATATACGCACCCAATACAGGAGCACCCAGATACATAAAGCAAGTTCTTAATGACCTACAAAGAGACAGACTCCCACACAATACTGGTGGGAGACCTTAACACTCCACTGTCAATATTAGATCAACCAGACAGAAAATTAACAAGGATATCCAGGACTGGAACTCAGATCTGGACCAAGCAAACCTAATAGACACATATAGAACTCTCCACCCCAAATCCGCAGAATATACATTCTTCTCAGCACCACATCACACCTACTATAAAACTGAACACATAATTGGAAGTAAATCACTTCTCAGCAAATGCAAAAGAACGGAAATCGTAACAGTCTCTCAGACCACAGTGCAATCAAATTAGAACTCAGGATTAAGAAACTAACTCAGAACTGCACAAATTCATGGAAACTGAACAACTGGCTCTTCATTGAAACTGAACAACTGGATAAACAATGAAATGAAGGCAGAAATAAAAATGTTCTTCAAAACAAATGAGAACAAAGACACAACGTATCAGAATCTCTGGGACACATTTAAAGCAGTGTCTAGAGGAAAGTTTATAACAATAAATGCCTACATGAAAAGCAAGGAAAGATCTAAAATCGACACCCTATTATCAAAATCGAAAGAGCTAGAGGCGCAAGATCAAAAAAACTCAAAAGCTAGCAGAAGACAAGAAATAACTAAGATCAGAGCAGAACTGAAGGAGATAGAGACACAAAAAAAGAAAAAACCTTCAAAAAAATAAATAAATCCAGGAGCTGGTTTTTTTAAAAAATCAACAGAATAGATAGACCACTAGCCAAAATTAATAAAAAAGAAAAGAGAGAATAATCAAATAGATGCAATAAAAAAATGATAAAGGGGTATCACCACAGATTCCACAGAAATAGAAACCACCATCAGAGATTATTACAAACAACACTATGCATATAAACCAATAAACCTGAAAGAAATGGATAAATTCCTGGACACTTGCACCCTCCCAAGTCTAAACCAGGAAAAAGTCAAAATGCTGAAGAGACCAATAACAAGGGCTGGAGTTGAGGCAGCAATTAATAGCCTACCAACCAAAAAAAGCCCAGGACCAGATGGGTTCCCAGTTGAATTCTACCAGACATACAAAGAAGAGCTGGTACCATTCCTTCTGAAACTATTCCAAACAATCCAAGAAGAGGGAACCCTTCCCAAATCATTTTATGAGACCAACATCATCCTGATACCAAAACCCAGCAGAGACTCAACAAAAAAAGAAAACTTCACGCCAATATCCATGATGAACATAGATGAAAAAAATCTTCAATAAAACACTGGCAAACCAACTGCAATAGCACATCAAAAAGCTTATCCATCATGATCAAGTAGGCTTCATCCTGGGAACACAAGGCTGGTTCAACATAGGCAACTCTATAAACATAATCCACCACATAAACAGAACCAAAGACAAAAACCACATGATATCTCAATAGATACAGAGAAGGCCTTCAACAAAATTCAACAGCCTTTTATGCTAAAAACTCTCAATAAACTAGGTATCGACAGAATGTATCTCAAAATATTAAAAGCTATTTATGACAAACCCACAGCCAATATCATACTGAATGGGTAAAAACTGGAAGCATTTCCTTTGAAATCTGGCACTAGACAAGGATGCCCTCTCTCACCACTCCTACTTAATATAGTAGTGGAAGTTTTAGCCAGAACAATCAGGCAAGAAAAAGAAAAAAAGAGTATTCAATTAGGAAAGGAGGAAGTCAATTTGCAGATGACATGACTGTATTTACAAGACCCCACCGTCTCAGCCCAAAATCTCCTGAAACTGATAAGCAACTTCAGCAAAGTCTCAGAATAGAAAATCAATGTGCAGAAATCACAAGCATTCCTACGCACCAATAACAGACTTAAATAGAGCCAAATCAAGAACAAACTGCCATCCACAACTGCGACAAAGAGAATGAAATACCTAGGAATACAACTAACAAAGCATGTAAAGGATCTCTTCAAGGAGAACTACAAACCATTGCTCAAGGAAATGAGAGGACACAAACAGATGGAATAACATTCCATGCTCATGGTTAGGAAGAATCAATATTGTGAAAATGGCCATACTGCCCAAAGTAATTTATAGATTCAACGCTATCCTCATCAAGCTACCTATGATCCTCTTCACAGAACAGGAAAAAACCACCTTAAACTTCATATGGAACCAAAAGAGAGCCCACATAGCCAAGTCAATTCTAATCAAAAAGAACAAAGCTGGAGGCATCACGTTACCTGACTTCAAACTATACTACAAGGCTACAGTAATCAAAGCAGCATGGGACTGGTAACAAAACAGAGTTATAGACCAATGGAACAGAATAGAGGCTCAGAGGCAATGCCACACATCTACAACCATCTGATCTTTGACAAACCTCACAAAAACAAGCAATGGGGAAAGGATTCCCTGTTTAATAAATGGTGTTGGGAAAACTGGCCAGCCATGTGCAGAAAGCAGAAACTGGACCCCTTTCTGACACCTTACACTAAAATTAACTCTAGATAGATTAAAGACTTAAACATAAGATCTAACACCATAAAAACTCTAGAAGAAAACCTAGGCAAAACCATCCAGGACATAAGCATAGGCAAGGACTTCATAACTAAAACACCAAAAGCACTGGCAACAAAAGCCAAAATAGACAAATGGGATCTAATTAAACTCCAGAGCTTCTGCACAGCAAAAGAAACAGTCATTAGAGTGAACCGGCAACCAACAGAATGGGAAAAAAATTTTTGCAATATACCCATCTGACAAAGGGCTAATATCTAGAATCTACAAAGAACTAAAACAGATTTACAAGAAAAGAACAAACAAACCCATTCAAAAGTGGGTGAAGGACATGAACAGACACTTTTCAAAAGAAGACATATATGAGGCCAACAAACACATGAAAAAATGCTCATCACTGGTCATTAGGGAAACACAAATCAAAACCGCATTGAGATACCATCTCACTCCAGTAAGAATGGCAATCATTTAAAAATCAGGAGACAACAGATGCTGGAGAGGATGTGGAGAAACAGGAACACTTTTATACTGTTGGTGGGAGTGTAAATTAGTTAAACCATTGTGGAAGACAGTGTGACGATTCCTCGAGGACCTAGAAATAGAAATTGCATTTGACCCAGCAATCCCATTACTGGGTATATATCCAAAGGATTATAAATCGTTCTATTATAAAGACACATTCACACGTATGTTCATGGTGGCACTGTTTACAATAGGAAAGACCTGGAACCAAACCAAATGTCCTTCGATGATAGACTGGACAAGGAAAATGTGGCACATACACACCATGGAATACTATGCAGCCATGAAAAACATTAAGTCCGTGTCCCTTGTATGGAAATGGATGAATCTGGAAACCATCATTCTCAGCAAACTGACAGAAGAACAGAAAATGAAACACCACATGTTCTCATTCACAAGCCGGTGTTGAACAATGAGAACACATGGACACAGGGAGGGGCGCATCACACACTGGGGTCTGTTAGGGGGGACTAGGGAGGGACAGCAGGGTGTAGGGAGTTGGGGAGGGATAACATGGGAAGAAATGCCAGATATAGGTGATGGGGATAGAGGCAGCAAACCACATTGCCATGTATATACCTACACAACAATCCTTCATGTTCTGCACATGTACCCCAGAACCTAAAGTGCAATTATATATATATATATGGAAAAAGAAAAGAAAGAACTTTTTAAAAGTCTCACCAGATAGATCCATAACAATGGATTACTCAGCCTTAAAAAGGCTGAAATCACAACACATATGAACTGTGAGGATATTGTGCTAAATGAAAAAAACAAGTCAGAAAAAGACAAATACTCTGATTCTATTTACATGAGATATCTAAAGTAATCAAATTCAGAGAAACAGAAAGTAGAATGGGGGTTATCAGGGGCTGAAGAGAGGGGTAAATGTGCTGTTTAACAGAGTTTCAGTTTTGCAAGATGAAAAAGTCCTGGAGATCTGTTGCACAACAATGTGAATAAAGTTATTATACCCTACTAAACTGTACACTTCAAAATGGTTAAGACTGTAAATCTTACGTTAGGTGTTTTCTAACCATGGTTTTTTAAAAAAAGTGTCACCATAAAATTATACTAAGTAATGACAGAGGACCCTCAAATGGTAGCTGCTATTTACCAAGTATTCTACTAAGCATTCTATACACATCAACTAATAAAATTCTTACAACAGCCCTAAAAGATAGGTACTATTATCCTTGTTTTATACAAAGTATAAAACAAATCAGAGAGATGTTAAGTACTTTACCAATGGTCACAAGCTACCAAGTGGTAAAATGAAGAGTCAAACTGTGCTATGATTCAATAACATATTAATACATGTAATAACATGTATATATATATATACATATATATATGTGATAATAATGTACAATAATCACATTGTAATTTATTAATATTTCTATTCAAATTTTTAGGATTGCATTAGTTACAAAAGATATACTAGTATATTCAAGAAGAAACAATTTCACTTCTAGCAGCTAAGCTAGCAGAGAAGTGAAGGGTGCACTGGTTAACTCACTAGTGCTTTGCAGTGTCTCTGAGGAAGTCCTCAGAGGGCAGGTGGGAATAGTCGAGTCAATAAGGGCTTCTAGGTCTCCAAATCCATACCTACTCAATGTAATGTCACCAAAAGCAATTCTTTTTTTTTTTTGAGACAGGGTTTTGCTCTTGCTGCCCAAGCTGGAATGCAATGGCGTGATCTCGGCTTACTGCAACCTCTGCTTCCTGGGTTCAAGCAATTCTCCTGCCTCAGCCTCCCAAGTAGCTGGGATTACCGGCATGTGCCACCATATCTGGCTAATTTTTTACATTTTTAGTAGAAACAGGGTTTCATCATGTTAGCCAGGATGGTCTTGAACTCCTGACCTCAGGTGATCTGCCTGCCTCAGCCTCTAAGTGCTGGGATTACAGGAGTCAGCCACCACACCCGGCTGACCAAAAGCAATTCTAACTGTATCTATTTTATTGGTGTAGAATTTCATATAAGATTTTACTCGAACAAACCTCCATTAAAAGAAAGAAAAAAAGTTTAGTCTTAGGCACAGAGAAAGTAACAAGATTTGTATAGTGAATGTGAAATATCAAGCAAAACTTTAAAATTTCTCCCAAGAATCTCTTCACTAAATCTCCTGATGGTTTCCCCAAATAAGAACTCATACACAAGTGAAACGGTATCTGTTATTTAACCAATATGAACTCACAGAAATTCCAAGAAGCCACTGGAAATGCAATTCCATGGAATTCCAAGCAATTCATGAAACCGGGGCTATTCATATAAAATGAGTAACATCAGACACTGCTGGAAGTCAAGAAAGCTCGATTATACTCATATAACAATGAACCAGGGTGAGGCTTTTCCTATCAGTCTTCGGTATTTGAGTCAGAGAACATGACTAAATTATCTAATGAAGAAATGTAAGAGCTACACTGAGTCATAGTATAAAACTTTGTTTCATTAGATTTTGCTTCCAAAATACTTACCTCAATGGAACTGGCTATATTCAAGCATTCCTCCATTCCAGGAATATCCAACTGAATAATTCGAAAATCTTTACATTTTATAATGATGGTACCCAGTGATCCCACAAACCTGTAAGAAATTGCAAATCACGTTTAGGAACACATATGTTACTAACTTTAAATATATTATTATTTATTTGGAAAGAGGATGCAGTTGTAGTTACCATCTATATTAACTTTCTTCTCAATTATTCTAATTAAGAAAGAAGCAAGGCTACATCATTAAAACATGAGCCATATGTTACTTACAATATATATATTATTTTTAATTTCAAATACATAAAGTAATTCACATTAGGCTAATTGTTTTGATAGAGATTATTTGGGACCTTATTTCAAAGAATAGGAAAAAGATCTGTAACTAATATATTAAGTGCTTGTAAAGAGATATTTCTGGAGCAAAGGAAAATAGTTCATTTCAGATTTCATTTACTTCCAAGTGATGCATACTATGTATCAATTTATAAAAAGTATATTTGACAAAATATAACATCCATTTCTGATTTAAAAACATGAAAAACCAAAAATTTCTCAGCAAACATGGAATAGAAGGGAACTTCCTCAACCTGATAAGGGCATTTACAGAAAAAAATAACAAAAAAACCCTAAATAGTGCACTTAATGGTGAAGAATTGAATTACTTCTCTCTAAAACCATGAATAACACAAAGATGTTCACTCTCACCACTTCTATTCACCATTGTACTGAAGGTCATAGCTAGTGCAGTAAGGTAAAAAGAATAAAAACAGATTGAAAAGGAAGAAGTAAAACTGTCTTTACCTGCAGATGATGACTGTGTAATGTACCCAGAATTTTCTTTTTATTGTCAATTCTTTCCCAAATTCATCCAGTGATACAACATAATTCCAAACAAAATCACAGCAGACTTTTATGTAGAAACTGAAAAAGTGTTTCTAAAATTCATACAGAAATGCAAATGTCTTCAAACAGCCAAAACAACTCTGAGTAAGAACAAAGTTGGATGGCTAACACTACATAATTTCAAGGCTTACTATAAAGTTACAGTAATTAAGACAGTGTGATAATGACATGATGAAAAAAAGATCAACTGAACAGGAAAAAAAGAGTCCAGAAACAGATCCACTTACACGTGAACAAAGACAAAGACAATTCACTGAAGACAAGTCAGTCTTTTTAACAAATGATGCTGGAACAATGGATAGCCTTTTTTTTTTTTTAAGAATCTGAATCTCTATCATGAACCATATACAAAAACTAACTCAAAATGGGATTGTTTACCTAAATGTAAAACCTAAAGTTATAAAACTGCTAGAAGAAAACATGAGAGAAAATATTGTGACCTTAGGTGAGACAATGGTTTCTTAGATAAGACACTAAAATGCCAATCTCTACAAGAACAAACTGACAAATTGGACACCTTCAAAATGTAAAACATCTGCTTGAAGAACAAGGTTAAAGCATACCATGAAAAGGTTAAGCCACCAGGCATTCCTGTAAGCTGTTGAGGACTTCAACAGGCTACACTACATTTATTGTTAAAATGTTTCTTCCTTCAACAATAAATTAACCTTACCTTAGGTAACTTTTTTACTTTATAAACTTTTTAATCTCTAACTTTTTGTCTCTTTTGTAATGAGCTAGGCTGAAAATACAAACACACTATACAGCTGTACAAAAATATTTTCCTTCTTTATATTTTCATTCTATAAGCTTTTTTCGATTAAAAAGTTTATTTGGTAATCTCTCTCATTAAAACCTTAGACACAAACACACACATTAGCCTAGGCCTACACAGGGTCAGGACCATCAATATCACTGTCTTCCACCTCCACATCTTGCCCCACTGGGAGGCCTTCAGGGGAAATATTAATAACACGCAAGGAGCCGTCATCTCTTATGATGACGATGCCTTCTGGATAACTCTTGATGGACTTGCCTGAGTCTGTTTTACAGTTAACATTCTTCAAGACTTAAAAGGAGTACAGTCTTAAATAACAATAACAAGTATAGTGTAGTAAATACATAAACCAGTAACAAAGTTGTTTATGGTCATTTATAAATATTATGTGATGTATGCAATTGTATGTGCTATACTGTACATACAACATAGCATACATAAACGACCGGCACCCCAGGATTGTTTATACCAACATCACCACAAGGTCACTGGGAAAGAGAAGCTTTTCAGGTCCATTACAATCTCATGGGACTACCATCATATATATAATAAATCACATGACTGTGTGTATATACAAGCACACACTCTCAAAACTCAATAAGAAAGCAAATTATTCATTACAAATGGGCAAAACATAGGAACGGC
Organism: Saguinus oedipus; assembly: GCA_031835075.1. Taxonomy (NCBI): domain Eukaryota; kingdom Metazoa; phylum Chordata; class Mammalia; order Primates; family Cebidae; genus Saguinus; species Saguinus oedipus. The sequence continues at coordinate 35,473,789 of CM063182.1, read as the reverse complement.
CACTTAGCAAAAAAAAAAAAACCACATATGGATGACAAATAAGCACATGAAAAGATGGCCTACACCATTAGTCATCAGGGAAATGCAAAGTTAAACCGCAATAAGGTATCACTTATCTATTGGAATGGCTAAAACGTCAAAGACAGACCACAGCAAGTGAGGACAAGAATGTGGAGGATCTAGAACTCTCACACACTGCTCACAGGAATGTAAAACTGTAAATACAAGCACTTTGGAAAACAGTTTGGGCAGCTTCTTAAAAAGTAAAACATACACCCACATCTGATCCAGCCATTCCACTGGCAAGTAAATGGCTTGCCACCCAAGTAAAAAGAAACCACATGTTCATACAAAGACTTGCATAAGAATGTGAAAAACAGCTGTATTTAACAGCCTCAAACTGGAAACAACCCACATTTCCATCACCAGGTGAATAAGAACTATGGAGTACTACACAGTGGACTAGTACTCAGCAACAAGAATAAACTATTAATATATACAACATGGACAAATCTCAAAAGACAGTACTGCATGATTTATGTTGTATTGACGTAAGTTTCTAGATAACGCAAACTCAACTGTGACTACCTGGAAAAGAAGGAAGGGATTACAAAAGGGCACCAGAAAACTTTTGGGGGTGATAAATTCATTATGTTGGACTTACGGCGAAAGTATCAGCATGTGCACATACATCAAAACACATCAAAGTTTACACTTCAAATATGTTTAGTGTTATGCGTTGACTGTACTTCAATAAAGCTGTTTCAAAAATCACTGTCACTCTGCCTGAGCTGGAAGTGAAAGACACATAACCAAATTATCAGTGAAAAAAAAAGTACAAGACATATGGTTATTCTTTTGAAAATTTTCACATCATCTACTCTTGTCATACTAACTCATTTTGTAAAGTGAATTTTGTTTTGTTAGTCTGGCAGGTTTTACTAGCTGTTATAAAGTATAGTGAATGACTAGAGGAGTTAAAAATAATTGTTACCTTATATCAGAACAAATATGCTATAAACTATCAAAGTATTCTCCATTTATTCAATGTTTCTAGTCAATTACTATTACTTATAGAACAGTAGGCCATGAAAAATATTTTTTAAAAGCGTAAGAGCTCCTTCCACAAAATTCCTATGATTCGCATCAACTGTCAGATTCAGTTCTATTTTGTCATTTTCTCCTTATTGTCCCATCCATGCCCTGTATATACTCCTATCAGAGCATTTAAAATACTTTATTAAATTTTCTAGCTTTTATGTTTATTTCTATAATGGCTCCTCGTTGTTTTCAGGTAGAAGCCATGTTTGATTAATTTCTACATCCCCAGCTCCTAGTACAGCACCTAGAATATACACAATCTTAAAGCTCCATTAAGGGACTTAAAGGAGGATCTAAATAATGTATCATGTCAATTTGACTCCAATTAATCTATAAATCCAAAATAATTCATTTTTTAAAAATCCTACGAAACCTGTATAAAGTCTGTGGTCTAGTGAGCAGCACAGCACCAATGTCAGTGTCCTAATTTTGATAACATTACAGTCACAAAACATGCGTGGAGGATTCCAAAACCTCCATGCACAATTTTTTGCAACAGGCTGTGAATCTTCAATTATTATTAAAGACTTTTAAAAATCCCATGAATATAGCAAGTTTTCCAAAACTGCATGGAAACATAACAGTCGAAACAGTGTTGTCAACTTTAAAAAAAAAAAAAGGAAAGTGGGGCAACTAGCACCATTCGATTTTTGGATATATCACAAAGCCATAGAAGAAAATATGATGACGACTAAAGAACAGATTAATGAACCAACAGATTATGACAGAGTGCTCAGAAATAGACCAGTACATGAGGATAACTTGATATAAATCAGGCAAGGCTGGGATGTCAGGTGATGGGATTAAGAAAACTGGCTTCCCTGCTCTATGGAGAAAAATAGATTCCTATCATACCTGAAACAAAGATAGAATCCAAATGAATTAAAGACCTAAAAATGAACAGTAAAACTAGGAAGCTACTATGGAAGAAAGTGTAGGAGAACATCCTGGTGATTTGGGGACGGGGAAGGAGTTCTTACGACAATCCATACACCATAAAGCAAAACATTGGCAAGTTTTGCATTAAAATTAAAGACTTCTGTTCAACAAAGGACATCACAGATAAAATAACAGATGAATGACAAACTAGGAGAAGACATTCATAACACCTAAATGAAGAATGAGTACCCACAGAGTACACAAGGAACCTGCAAATCAACATGAGAAGGACAATAAACCCAATGTTTATAAGAAGACCTCAGAAATTAGGCCATTCACAGAAAGGAAAAAAAAATTTAAGTATATTGCTCACAAGCATATATGATTAAACTCACTAATAATTGGTAAAATTCCAATGAAAATAAAGCAGTAACTACTTCACAATCTTCTGACTGGAAAAATTAGAAAGACAATACCAAATGTTGGTAAGAAAGTGGAGAAGAGGTACCTTTCCTGCACCATAATGGGAAGGCAATCTGCAATCATCACTCTGGAAAGCAGTCAGTTTGTGCAATGAGTTATGCACCTATTTTATGGCTGAATCCCATCCTAGGTGCAGTCTCAGAGGAATTATGGCACAAGAGTATATAAGGGGACATGAATGAATGTTTAACAGAGTTGTTTGTGATAGCAGGGAGTTGGAGGTTTCCTAAAAGATCTGTTAAGTAAGCTTTTCTAGATATTTTGGAATTCTGTGCTGTCAGAAGCAGTGAAATGGTTGTACACACAGCAGTATGAAGAGATCTTGAAACGGTATTGAATCAACATAGGGGCAGAACAAGATCTACAACATACTCCCTGTTAGGCAAATTAAACTCACACATGCAAGTGTGCACACACCCATACACAACAAACATGGTTGCCTACAGGGATTGTGGGTAAGGCAGGAAATGGGAGTGAAAATTATGGATGAATAAAATAAAAAACAGAGGAAACCTTTTAAGGAATCAATCATGAAAATGATGAATCATCAACTGGGAAGAATTAACTCAATTTTCTGAGGTCCATTAAAAAACCAGGGGCCGGGCACGGTGGCTCATGCCTGTAATCCCAGCACTTTGGGAGGCCGAGGCGGGTGGATCATGACGTCAAGAGATCGAGATCATCCTGGTCAACAAAGTGAAACCCCGTCTCTACTAAAAATACAAAAATTAGCTGGGCATAGTGGCGCGTGCCTGTAGTCCCAGCTACTCGGGAGGCTGAGGCAGGAGAACTGCTTGAACCCAGGAGGTGGAGTTTGCGGTGAGCAGAGATCACGCCATTGCACTCCAGCCTGGGTAACAACAGCGAAACTCCGTCTAAAAAAAAAAAAATAAACCAGGTATAACTGTAAAACTTGCGTACAACCTTATATGTTGAAAGGATCAAATAAAATGATGTTAGCAATGTATATGAAAGCATTCCACAGACTTGTAAAGCATTATTCAACACAACTTTCTATGAGGTTCAGAGAGGTAGAGCAGCTTGCCCAAAGGCACTTGTTTAGTAAGAGGCAGAACTGAAAGAGTCATCCTTAATGACTTTCTCTCTCACCTCATTTACAATTCACCAGCAAGGCAAGGCAACCTTCAAAAACATCCCAAATCAGATTCTTAGTGACTACACTACTGCTTTTTTTTTTTTTTTTTTTTTTTTTTAAAGACAGAGTCTGGCTCTGTCACCCAGGCTGGAGTGCAGTGGCATGATCTTGGCTCACTGTAACCTCTGCCTTCTGGGTTCAAGCAATTTTCCTGCTGCAGCCTCCCAAGTAACTGGAATTACAGGCGTGAGCCACCATGCCCAGCTATTTTTTGTATTTTTCATAGAGACAAGGTTTCACCATATTGGCCAGGCTGGTCTCGAACTCCTGACCTCAGGTGATCTGCCCGCCTCAGCCTCTCAAAGTGCTGGGATTACAGGCATGAGCCAGCACGCCCAGCCCACCATCACCTTTTAAGTGAATTACTCTACTCTAACTGGGCCTGCTGCTTCCACTCTTGCCCCTGTACAGTATATTTTCTGCCAGCAGCCAGAATCATCTTCTAAAACATCTATCAGCTGTTGCTTCCTACCTTTCACCTCTTCAAGGGCTCCCACTGAAACCGCTACAATAGCCTGCAGGCTCTCCAGGGTCCAGCCACTGCTTATCCCTCCAACCAACGTCTCTACCACCGACTTCCCCTACTCTCTATTTCCTGCCCTGCAGCCACACTGGCCTCTTTGTTCTTCTCTGCACATGCCAAGCACATTCCCCATCTCAAGTCCTTGCATTCGCTGTTCCCTCCCGCTGGAATGCTCTTCCTCCAGATACTCTCATTTCTAGCATACTCATTTCATTGCGGTCTCTTGTCAGAATCACCTGCCTTCTCTGAAATCCTTTCTAAAGACACTGCCTCCGGTGCTCTCTATCCTCTCATCTTCTATTATTTTCCTTCCTGGCACTCATTACCTGACATCATCATACTTATTTATGTCTGGACTTACTGGATTGTCCACCTCCCCGGCTAGTACCTAAGCACCTTGTCTTAGCTACCACTGCAGCCGCACAGCTCAGACAGTGCACACGGAAAACAGACGGATGTCAAGATTTCTTGAAAGCACAAATTTAACAAACTCTGATGTGATCCCTCCCCAATGCTCTTTCCGCTACACCACACTGCTTCCCCAAAAAAGGAAAAATGTGTGTACAGTTCATCATTCTCTCCTAACAAAGTCAAAGGTTCACGTCTCATCTGCCTTCTTCTTCACACACTACAAGGCCCAACACCTTGTAAATGCAAGGTAAGCAGGAGGAAATGAATGAACAGTAACCACCATAAAAGGTAAATCAGAAAGAAAAGACAGTTGATGGTCATGGAGAGACTAATTTGTATTCAATGGCATTGCTGGCCATTCGTTGGTCAATCCTTTTATTTCCTATGTAGCTGTATGCCCAAGTCACAGTTAGAAGTTTCAAAGCAGATAAAAATGAATTTCAGTTGTGGAATTAACAGAAGAATCTGTGAAGGAGGTGGAGGACGAAACAGTTAAACCGAATACTCATAGATGGGTAACAAGCTCATTGCCTGTGAACTCCTGAAAGATAAGAGCTGTAAAATATTTTATTCATCTCAGTGTCCTAAAGCCCTCACAAAATGTCCAGAACATAAAGGCATTTGGCGAATGTTTAACAAACTTGGGAGAAGCAAGGCATTCCCGCAGAGGGAAGAAGTCAATAAAATACACAGATGACAGAAAACAGGGCATACGCAAGCACCAGTAAATGGTGAGGACTGGCTGGTAAAAAAAGGGGTTCATGGAAAGAAGTGCAAGAAGAGCTTGTTAAAAGAAATGGCAAGAAAGAAAGAGAGAAAGTAGTTTAGGGCCAGGACACAGAATGCCAAGAATGACCAAGGGGTTTAGATTTTCAATGAGAGTCCACTCAAGACCTTTTGTTTTTTAGATGGAATTTCACTTTTGTTGCCCAGGTTGAAGTGCAGTGGCAGAATCTCAGCTCACTGCAGCCTCCACCTCCCAGGTTCAACCGATTTTTCTGCCTCAGCCTCCTGAGTAGCTGAGATTACAGGTGCCCCCACCATGCCTGACTGATTTTTGGTATTTTTAGTAGACGTGGGGTTTCATCATTTTGTCCAAGTTGGTCTCTAACTCCTGACCTCAGGTGATCTGCCAGCCTTGGTCTCCCAAAGTGCTGGGATTACAGGCGTGAGCCACCGTGCCTGGCCCACTTAAGACTTCATACAGCAAAAGGGGGCTTGAGACTAATAAGAGCCTCCTGCGCAAATCAATCATTCAGTCCACCACTGCTTCACCCAAACTGCTTGCAATTCTATCATTAGAAATTATTATTTTAGGCCCAGCACAGTGGCTCATGCCTGTAATCCTAGCACTTTGGGAGGCCGACGCAGGCGGATCACGAGGCCAAGAGTTCCAGACCAGCCTGGCTAATATGGTGAAACCCCGTCTCTACTAAAAAATACAAAAAATTAGCAGGGCATGGTGGCACGTGCCTGTAATCCCAGCTACTCAGGAGGCTGAGGCAGAAGAATTGCCTGAACCCAGGAGGCGGAGGTTGCGGTGAGCCGAGATCTCACCATTGCACTCCAGCCTGGGTAACAAGAACGAAACATAGTCTTAAAAAAAAAAAAAAAATTGAGCCAGGCGTGGTGGCGCGCACCTGTAATTGCAGCTACTCGGGAGGCTGAGGCAGAAGAATTGCTGGAAACCAGGAAGAGGAGGTTGCAGTGGGCCAAGATTATGCCACTGTACTCCAGCCCGGGCAACAGAGCTAGACCACGCCTCAGAAAAAGAAAAAGAAGAAAAGGAATTATTATTTTAAGGCATACCCTTTCTAGGAATCTTCCTAATACCCAAATTCTCCTGTGAAGCAACAGAAACATTGTTATCATTCATTTATCCTTCAGTGTAAACTGGATAATCAGTTTGCCCTCTTCTGACTAGAGAGAAGCTACTAGGGAGATGGGAATTTTGACTACAGATCAAAGTATAACTTTTTGACTTCGAGGAACTCCCTTGGAAAGATAAAGTCTGGAGTGCAAAAAGGATAAAGAGGTTAACTGGCCCCTGCCTTTCCGTGAGAGCCAACCCTGTTCTTTCAGCAAGCAGAACTGGGTAAAGATGAAGAGAATATATCAGAATCTCCCTTAGTGAGAATAAAATTGATGACCCAGAAGAAACATGATAAACTGAACATTTTTCAGAAATTAAAAAATGGTTTTGTGGTATGTAGACACTCATAGCTTTGTAATCGGATCCGTTTTCATCAAAAATGGTAAAGACTTTACCTAAATCACATCCAACCACAACTTCATGAACAGCAATTGACAATACCGATTCAAGGAATACGACAGGGCAAGAAGAAATTTATAAAGACAATACCGAAAATCCACCCAAATGGTGTTAAGAACCAGAAATGATCATCTGAAAACTCCATCCAGGTTTACTGGAAACCGGGTCTTCCATCTGGACGGCTTTCTGCTTGGTAAAACTCAATTCCTGATTCTAGGCCACAGAGGGCTGCCTCATCTTGCCTGCCAGCTGGGCGGCAGGATGGGCTGAAAACGCCAGTAAGTGTTCCCAGGGGCGCCCACAGGGGAACCCCCGGTCCCCTGCGGAGCTGGGGTGGGACGGGCACTCACCGCTTGTCGATGGCGTCGATGTTTGAATGGAGGAGCCACAGCTCCTCCGTGTTGTCCTGCCGGGAGGACAGGATGAGGTGGTGGCCTGTCAGACACAGGGTGCCCTCGACGGCCGGGTAGAAAGGCCGGTGCAGTACCACATTGTCCACCCGCGGGGTCTTAATCAGCTCCGCAAACTCCATGCTCCCCCCGCGGCCGGAGCCAGGGAACCGAGTCCGGGAGGTGCGAGGCGGTTACCCGGCAGCAGGGAGCGAAGAGGAACTACTCGGCGCGGGGCTGGCCCGTGGGGCGGTGCTGTCGGACGGTGCGGTTGGGGCTGTCGGACGGTGAGGTTGGGCCCGCCCCAGAAAGGGTGGGCGCAGCGAGGCCTGCAGCCGCTGGCACCCGCCGCGGGAAACAGTAGCTGGGGCTGGGTTAGGCCCGGGCGCTTCTCTCGCACCGCCCGGTCCGCTAGGCCCAGGACTCGGCCACAGAGAACGCCTTTCCACAGGCCCAGGGACCGCCACTGCCGCTGGGCACCCGGTCCCGCGTGGGCAGGCAGAGGGAAGAAGGAGGATGCCGCGTTGGGGCCCACTTCCACGCCCTGGCCACTAGGGACTCCTGGCGGAAGTGGCTACTTGCTGCTGGAGCTCATAGCAACTCCGGGCGGAAGCAGCCGATCTCGAAACTCGGAAGACGCGGTCGCAGCCGGAAGTCGCTCTCCTCTAGGTACTCTGGAAATGCCTCCGAAAACACAGCCAGAACGGAAGATTTGAGTTCCTACGAGCTTGTGTTTTGCCTTCACGCCCTCCCGCTGCCCTTCTCACCCACCCATAAATATTCCTCAGCAGAAAAGACCGAGGAAGAAAGGACGACGGGACGAGGTCTCTGTCTTGCTTCCCTCTTCTTGAGTAGAGCTCCCCTCCAGAAGCTCTTCAGAGTGGGGCTGCTGTTAATTGTGACAATTGTTACGTGTTAGCCGTGAAGAGATGGGAAGTATGGGATGGAGGTGGTGACTGTGACCTTGGGGAATCCTCCAGGGGTCAGGGAGGGACACAGGGTCGCTCCACAGGCTCCCCGAGAGCGTCGCACCACGACGTGTGACCTGGAGCAAAAAAGAAAAACAAGAATACTTGTGAGAGGAAGCCAAGTAGCTGTAGATGCAATGCACGGAAGAGCAAGTTACTTGACTTGCTGGAGGCCACCCAGTTACTCTGCAGCAGAGCCTGGGCTTCAGTCTGCAGCTCTGAAACCCAGCGCATCGGTCACCACCACACAGCCTCCCCGTCAGACGCCCTCATTACGCCAAACATTTATCCAAACAATTACTCCTTTGCTTGTTCCTTTCCAATCGCCCACTTGAAACTGACATTTTTATTCAAAAAAAATAGGAAATAGAAGAGCAATATGTTTGAGTGCTGGTCTGCTGTGCCTTCATTGACCTTTGAAATCCTCACCATCTAGTACCTAAGCCCAGCAAGTTGAACAAAATCTCACAGAATTCACGAAGTAAATTGCCACAACCTCCTCAGGTCATCCAACACGTGTCCATGCTTTTGATTTTGCCCTTCTTAAAACAAAACACTTTGTAGAATTGTTTTAAATGACATAAGTAAATGCCTGCCAACTTTCCTTGGTGTCTTTATTGCACAGTTACTTCAGACTGGATAATAGTAGCTATTTTTTATAGTTTTACAGTTTAATTGCTTGCATCCAAATGGATGGAATCACTTCCTTTGTAATATTTAAAGTGTTTTAATTCATTTTCATATTAGCATTCCTGACAGCATAGGTAGCCACCCCCTGAAGTTCCCATTCTATAGTACAAAATTGCACATAAGTATTTTTTTTTTGTTTTGTTCCATAATGGTCCCCCACAGCCAAGTGTATACTGGGACCATGCATACTGGGAGTCAGCTTTATGTTAATACAGAGCTTCACTTTACCCCTCCAGGAGTTAATCGATTCTGGGTATTTATTAAGAACTTTAAATTTAATGCAAAGGCTGTTAAGTACCACCAGCCCAGCTCTGGCAAAGGACTGTTGGCTTTGTTTATCTCCACCTTCATCCAGACACACTGCCATCCTAATCCCAGCTCGTACTTGGGCCCTTGAAAAAATGACTTATCATTCCAACTACCAAGGAGGAACTCTCTTTGAATTAATGAATCTGGACGACTTACAAGACTTCAAAAGTGTGGAAATGACAAAGGTTAAAATGACAGGATGAGCAGTAAACCTTCTCCAGTCCTATCAGAACAACCTTTTTGAGGTTGCATTCCCACAGAAACCCATTAGGGCCCCAATGTAAACATACACGGAGCTAAAATTCCAGATGCCACTTTGTACTGAAAGAAGCCAAAATTCTGGTCAGGCCCTGGGAACCTTGAAGTCATCAGTGCAACCACATCCTAGAAATTAACCCTCACACGATCACGTAAGTTATGCAGTGAACCAAACTGCATCATTGAGAAAACCTCTATGTTTTTCATGGAAACCATTCCTAGTTGAGGGTACTTTTTGCACAGTCTAAGTATTGTGAAGGTGGGCCCACTAACTGGGTCCACATTTTCCCTTGGTCACTTTAGCAGGGACCTTAGCCACTTGGGAAGGTGAAAACAAGCTATCCCACATGTTCACCATGGAAAACCATTTTTGTCTTGAAAAGCAAGGAGGCTTTTCCCTATGTGGCATCAGTTCCTACTATGTTTACCAGCCAATTGGACTGGAACCTGCACACTTGCTTTTTAGCCTCTGAAATCTATGTAGCTCCCAGCCGGGAGCGGTGACTCAAGCCTGTAATCTCAGCACTTTGGGAGGCCGAGGTGGGCGGATCACCTGAGATCAGGAGTTTGAGACCAGCCTGGCCAACGTGGTGAAATCCCATCTCTACTAAAAATACAAAAAATTAGCCAGGCATGGTGGCACATGCCTGTAATCCCAGCTACTCCGGAAGCTGAGACGGGAGAATTGCTTGAACCCTGAAGACGGAGGTTGCAGTGAGCCAACATTGAGCCACTGCACTCCAGCCTGGGTGACAGAGAGAGACTCCGTCTCAAAATATATATAAATATATATATGTAGCTCCTAACAACCGATCCCTCAATTACTCATTATACCTTTAATTCCAACCGCCAGGGACAAAGGAGCCATGCAACTCATATGCCTTTTGGTCAGGCTAGGAATAACAGCGGGAGTAGAAATGGGAGTTAGCGGGCTTGCATCTTCCCTATCCTATTACCGACACTTGTCCAAGTATTTTGTGGAAAGCTTGGATGACATTGCCCAAAGTATCGTCACCATACAAAATCAATCAGACTCCTTGGCAGCAGTTGCTTTACAAAATAGAAGGGGCCTGGATCTCCTAACTGCTGGAAAAGGCGACTTATGTCCTTTTCTAGAGGAAGAATGTTTTTATGTCAACCAATTCAGATTAATAAGGGATGCCACAGGGAAATTAGCTGACCAGGCTTCTAAGATATGACAACAGCTATCTGAGTCATGGGCCTCCTGGTCAAAAACGCTAAGTAGGAGTTGATGGCTCCTTCCTCTGGCTGGCTCGTTATTAATGATTATACTTGCCTTGGTTTTTGGACCATGTTTGTTAAATCAGTTAACCAAATTTATTTCCTCTGGCCTAGAGAACATCAAGCTTCAGATAATCATGCAACAAGGTTTCCAGTCAGTTCCAAGTGAAGACACCACCCCTGTCCATCAGGAAGCTGCCCTGTCTCCACTAGACAGAGCCAGGTGAGAGTTCCATAATCCCAAATAGGCAGGGAACACACCCCAAGTCAGCATGAAGTAGTTACAGAAGAAAGACCAGTGGTCCCTCTGCCTCCCATCAAGATTTATGGGGATCGTGTCTCACAGAGGGGAAATGAGGCAGGAGAATACGGTCTGGAACCCAAGGCTGATTCTTACCTACTTCCTAGAACTGAATCGTAAGGGAAACCCCACCTCTCCACACTGAAATAACAAAAGAATTAGAGGCTACTCCCTTTGCACTGCATTGCAGATGAAAAATGGAAAGTACCTCTGATTGGTTCCCTCCTGCAATCAATCAGACTGCTTGCAAGACAAGCCTTCTTGTGTAACATTGTAACTTCACTTCAGTCTCTGATTGGTCACCTCCCATGACCAATCAGACTTGTTAAGGGTCACTTCTTCATTTACATAGAGTGTAACCAAGTAACCAACGGGAAACCTCTAGATGGTATTTAAACCCCAGGCCTTCAAGGTGGTTCATGCCTGTAATCACAGCACTTTTAGAGGCTGAAGCGGGTGGATCACGAGGTCAGGCGTTCCAGACTAGCCTGGCCAATATGGTGAAACCTCAACACTACTAAAAATACAAAAATTAGCTGGAAGGCTACTGGAGAGGCCAAGGCAGGAGAATTGCTTGAACTTGGGGTGGTGGAGGTTACAGTGAGCGGAGATTGCACCACTGCACTCCAGCCTGGGTGATAGAACAAGAAGACTCCACCTCAAAAAAAGAAAAAAATATTATACACTAGAAAATCCTGTAACCAGTGCTATTGAGCCATTTGCTCGAGCTTGCTCCCACTCTGTGGAGTGTACTTTTGTTTCAATAAGTCTATGCTTTTGTTGATTCGTTCTTTTGTTGCTTTGTGAGTTTGTCCAATTCTTTGTTCAAATGCTAAGAACCTGGACGATTTGTAGTCAAGACTCTCCACCCGTACAAATAATATTGTTACACCTGAGAGTCCAGTCTAAAAACGGCAACCAACAGAGTAGGGAAAATAAGGGGGATAATTTGTAAAGCTATTTTTTTAACTGGAATTTTTGACTTTCTTCCTTTATGTGGATCATTATAACAATTACCAATTGTGGAAGGAAGAATTTAATTCCAGAGTGAACAATCAGGGAAGGTTTCATGGAGAAGATATCTTTTGAAAACAGGACCTTGAGGGATGAGGTTCATACTCTGAAAGGGAAGTAGCTGACAGAAATATCCAGTTTAGTGATACCTGCTAGAGGTGGGGACCCATTTTTCAGTAATTCCATTACCTTCTTCTTGTGGTTTCTTTATGCGGGGGGCGGGCACGTGAAAACATGGTTTCATTAAGTTAAAAATGTTTACTTTTCTGTAATACCATGAACTTTTTTGCCCACGAAAGAAAATTGTCAGTATCATGCTGGATTATTGCACAAAATGATTTAAAAATTCCAGTTCCTTGTGTTGAAGCTCAAAGCATAGAAAGCTCTTGAGATCTGAGGAAAACAGAAATTCAATTGTAGGGAATGGAGCGTAAAGGTGAGGTAGGGGACTGAGAGCACAGTATGTTGCTTCTTTATATGAACAGTAGATGGCGGTGGAGTTTAACAGTAATGGGATAAGCTTCCATCCTATTAAAATAATTCGGTGAAGCTGTAGTCAAAGCATATTCTTGTCCAAACTGTCAGGACAGTTTGGATCTAACATGAGGATCTTAGAGAATTCTGATAACCCAAAGAAGACAGTGGCATTTGTAATGCATGTAAAAGACTTACTCAACAGCTTGCGGATGTTATTGTTATGATCACTGTGTGAGATAACAAATGGCATTGATACGTAATCATCCAGATGTCATTCCCCCAAACAGCCAACCATTGTGAGTCAGTGCCTACTTGGTCATCATCACTGTGGGGAACGGAAACAACAGGTTCCACATGGCCATTGCCCTCAGGGAGTCATGGCTAATTTGGGAAGGCTAACACATGCCACACTAGGGGAGAAAATACAAAAATCAATGTTGAGTTTTGAAGTGCAGAGTTATGTTCCTGGATTTGTGTAACCCTCCTAGGCTGCGAGTACTGAAGGTGGTTTGAACAAAGCAGGCTGACCATTTCCAAAACTAGCAGGAACATCTAAGACAGAGAAGACGTGGCCTGTGTGGGCGCCTGAGGAACAGCCGTCCTCCATGTGCTTAGTCGTTTTGTACTGACAGTCAGCAGCTGAAACCAACCCAGCAACCTCATTCCAGGTCTTTCTTCTGTCTTCCCTGCATCTCCCCCAAGCAAACCTATCACCAAATGGATAATTCTATCTTTTCCTGTCTCTGAATCCCTCCACTTCTCTTCATGCCCAAGGCCACTGTGTTAGCTCCGACTACCATCATTTCTCATCTACTTAACAGGAGAAATATTTTAATTGGTTTTCTTCCTCCTAGTGGGGTTCTCCTTCAACTCATTTATCCATTTGGAAGCTCTTTGCTTGTCTTTGGTGCACTAAATCTTTTTTTCTTTCTTTCTTCCCTCCCTCTCTCCCTCCCTCCCTTCCTTCCTTCCCTTAACTTACAAGGCCTTTTGTGATTTCGTCTTTTAGGCAGAGATCACCATCACGGGTCTCATCTCGGCTATTCTTTCCCTGTTCAGCCATCTCTAATCTCCACCCGTACTCAGTTTTCACGCGAGCTATCCTGAAATAGCTTGCCGTTTCCTCCTGAGACTTTGCACCCAGTTATAACCTTGTTGCTACATGGAAGCGTGGGACAGGGACCAGCATCATTGGCATCCCCTGGCATCTTTGTTAGAAATGTCTCACTCTGAACCTACCGAATCAGAATCTACATTTCAATAAGATTCTTAGACGAGTTATACATACATTAAATTTGAGAAAGCAGTGCTTTAAATGATCTTTGTGTTCTTTCTGCCTGGTATATACTCACTTCGCTCCCAGCAACTTGTCTCTTGACCTGTTAATGCCACCATCCTTCAGCTCTCCTCTCAGAGGTCACCGCCTATGGGACGCCTTCCGTGAGTTCCACTAACAAATACAGGCTTCACATGTTTGCTTCTCGTGTTTGCTTCACATGTGCTTCCCCTTCACCATACATAAGCTTCATGGCACCATATAATAATAGCTCATACTAACTGTTTACTCTGTGTTCTAGACGTTGGCTAAATGTCGCTCATGTATTCCCTCTGCAGTGCTCTGAGGTTGATCTTAGGGTGAATTGTGTCTCTTCCCCCTGCCCCAGATTCATGTGTTGATGTCCCAACCCTCAGTACTTCCATAGGTGACTATATTTGGAGACAGGGCCTTTAAAGAGTAAGTTAAATGAGATAATTGCGGTGTCTCTGATCCAATATGACTGGTGTCCTTATACTAAGAGGAAATTTGGACACAGACACATATAAGTGAGAAGAGAGGACTCAGGAGAATCCAACCATGCCGACGCTTTGATCTCAGACTTCTGGCCTCCAGACTGCAAGAGAAATTCGTTGTTTAAACCACCCAGGCGTTGATCCTCTGTTATGGCAGCCCTAGCGAACTGATAGAGTTAGTTATTATTCTCCTTATTGAGGCGTAGAGAATTTAGGAACCTTTCCAAGCTCAGATGGCAATAAGTGGTCCAGATCTAGACTCAAGCAGTCAAGTGTAGACCCCATGATCTTTACCACCATGCTGTGTTGCCAGCCATGCACGCTGAGTCCAGCTTGGTTACTGATACGGTTTGGCTGTGTCCCCACCCAAATCTCATCTTGAACTGTAGTTCCCATAATCTCCATGTGTCATGCGAGGGATCCAGTGGGAGGTAATCGAATCATGGTGGCAGTTACCCCCATGCTGCCATTCTTGTGATAGTAAGTTCTCATGAGATCTGATGGCTTTATAAGGGGCTTTTCCCCCTTTTGCTTGGCACTTCTACTTGCCACTGCCATGTGAGGAAGGACGTGTTTGCTTCCCCTTCTGCCATGATTGCAAGTTTCCTGAGGCCTCCCCAGCGATGCTGAACTGTGAGTTAATTAAACTTTTTTTTTTTGTAAACTACTCAATCTCAGGTATGTCTTTATTAGCAGCATGAGAACAGACTAATTCAGTGACTCTCTCTAATTTTACTGATGCAGGGCAGGCAAGCCCAGAAATTGGGACTTAGTCCAGGATGGTTCTTGGCTTTGCCCATGAAAGATTTCATGGGTGAGTCGGTGATGTTCAACAGTAACTTTTATTGAAACAGCAGTGCACAGCAATAGCAGAGACACTGCTCTTTGCAGAGCAGGCTACCCCACAGGCAGTGTGCTCAGAGTAGCAGCTCAGGGGCAGCTCTGCAGTCATATTTACACCTACCATTATTTTTTTGAGGCAGAGTCTTGGTCTGTCACCCAGGCTAGAGTGCAATGGCACTGTCTCAGCTCACTGCAACCTCTACCTCCTGGGTTCAAGTGATTCTCCTGCCTCAGCCTCCCAAGCAGCTGGGATTACAGGTGCATGGCACCATGCCCGGCTAGCTTTGGTATTCTTAGTAGAGACAGGGTTTTGCCACGTTGGCAGGTCTTGAACTCCTGACCTCAGGTGATCTGCCCTCCTCGGCCTCCCAAAGTGCTGGGATTACAGGCGTAATTGGGTCTCTCTCCACCAGACCCAATTATATGTAATTGGGTCTGGTGGAGAGAGACTGAAGCCACTAGGGCTGTCCAGGCGTGTCTCTCTGTCTCTCTGTCTCTGTCTCTCTCTCTCTCTCTCTCTCTCTCTCTCTCTCTCTCTCTCTCTCTCTCCCCCTTCCTCCCTCCCTCCCTTCCTCCCTCTTTCCTTCTCTCTCTCTCTCTGCAGTCTCAGGGCCTCTCTTCGTGGTCTCCTTGGGAGCTGGTTTGGTATTCCTGCTAGCATGGTGGCCTCAGGGCAGTGAGGCTGCCTACATAGCAGAATTCGAGGGCAACGTGAAATCTGGGTCATCTTTCATAACTTAGACTCAGATGCCACATAATGTCACTTCAAATGTGCTCTGCTAATCTAAACAGTCATGAAAGCCCACCCAATGTCAAGAAGACATAGACCCCACCTCTCAATAGGAGCAGTGTCTAAGAATTTATCCTATAGGGCTCCTGTTGAAGGTGGAGCCCTCCTGTCTATACAAATTAACTTCCTCTGTGCACACAGGCAACTGGAAAGAAGAGTAAAAAGAGTATGTGGAAAGTCAGCACACTTTTCTGGCAAAGCGCTTTTCTGCTCAGAGCCATAATGAAATGAACTAAGAACATGCAATTACATATAATTGGGTATAATTAAAATACAGAGACACATCTAAAATAAAGGCCTAATTAAGAAGCAGGATAACTAGGTGGGAATGTCAACAATGATAATTCAGTGATTACTGTTAGGGTTTATGTTACTGTCATTGACCCTAAATCAGGGTCAATGTCCAGAGAATTAGTGAAACAACCTCGGTCTGCTCTCAAGCCTTGGTCACACCTCCCTAGATTCACATTTCTTATTTCTCTGCACTATTTAAGTGAAGCTTTCAATTTTATTTTATTTTGAGACAAGGTCTCGCTCTGTTGCCCAGGTTAGAGTGCAATGGCATAATCACAGCTCATTGTAGCCTCAATCTCCCGGGCTCAAGTGATTCTCCCATCTCAGCCCCTTGAGTAGCTGAGACTACAGGCATGTGCCACTATGCCTGGCTTTTCTTTTCTTTTTTGTTTGAGATGGAGTTTCACTCTTGTTACCCAGGCTGGAGTGCAATGGCGCGATCTCGGCTCACCGCAACCTCTGCCTCCTGGGTTCAGGCAATTCTCCTGCCTCAGCCTCCTGAGTAGCTTGGATTACAGGCATGTGCCACCATGCCCAGCTTTTTTGTATTTTTAGTAGAGACGGGGTTTCACCATGTTGACCAGGATGGTCTCGATCTCTTGACCTCGTGATCCACCCGCCTCGGCCTCCCAAAGTGCTGGGATCACCGGCTTGAGCCACCATGCCCGGCCTTTTCTTTTTTTTTTTAAGGGAGGAGTCTCACAGGTTGGTCTCAAACTCTGGGGCTAAAGTGAGTCTCCCATCTCAGCCCCTGGAGTAGCTGAGACTACAGGCATGTGCCTCTATGCCTGGCCTTTTTTTTTTTTTCCTTTTTTTGAGAGAGGAGTCTCCCTATGTTGCCCAGGCTGCTCTCAAACTCTGGGGCTCAAGTGAGTCTCCTACCTTAGCCTCCCAAAATCCTGGGATTGCAAGCACGAGCCACTGTGCCAGGCCTACGTATAATTATAAATGTGGTATATAGTTACATTTTCAATCTTTTTATTTTTTAACTGGACTGTGACACGCCTTCCACATGCCCACCTTACTTACTTTCTCCCCCTTTGGTGTTCTCTTCTTTTCCTGCTCTGCTTTTCTCAGAGATGGTCACCTTAAGAGGACAGATCTGCAGGTACCACCCGACCCATAACTCAGTGATTCCAAAGAGAAGAATATACCTTCCTAATGGAGATGTCTGGTGATCAGCACCACAGCCAAGGGATAGCAGAGCAGCACCCGGACTTGCTGAGCTCCCGAGCGGACACAGTGAGCGGTGCACTCCCCCGGAGGCGCTCTTTCCCAGCACCCTTAACTTGAATCTAAGCATGAGGAAGCCATTAGTCAGGTCCATATGGAGGGTTGTTGTGGGGAGACTTTCTACAGGCTGGAGGCCTGGGCTCTCCTAATAATCCAATGCCAGGTAAAACAAAAACAAATGCGAGAAGGCAGGGGGACCACCCTAGACTAAAAGAGGCTAAAGTGATATCACCACCAAATGTGAGACATAAAACCTCATAAATTCCCAATCAGGAAAAACATGCCACAAAAGACATTTTGGGGAGGAAGCATGAACATGGGTTGTACGGGAGATGACATTACTGAGTTACGTTGATTTTCTTAGATAGAATAATTATGACCTGGTTATGGAAGAACATGTCATTTTCTCTCCAGAGTCATGCACTGAAACATTTGAAGATTAACTGTAATAATATCTACAGGTTATTTTCAATTGTTATGAAAACATGAGTATACATATGTTTATTATATGTACTATGTGTGTGATGTGTTATGTGTGTGTATGTATATACACACTGTATTGGTATGTTCTTGCATTGCTATAAACACCTGACACTGTGGAATTTAGTGCCACCATCTCCTTGGCTCCCGGGGAGATTTCAGGAATCTTACAATCATGGTAGAAGACAAAGGTGGGGGCAGGCATGTCACATGGCAAAAGCAGGAGCAAGAGAGACAGGGGAGGTGCTACACACTTTTACATGAGAACGAACTCACTATCTCAAGCATCAAGGGGTTGTAGTAAGCCATTCATGAGAAATTCACCTCCATGATCCAATCACCTTCCATCAGACCTCACCTTCAAAATTGGGAATTACAATTCAACATGAGATTTGGGTGGGGACATCTATCCAAACCATCTCTCTCTCTCTCTCTCTCTCTCTCTCTCTCTCACACACACACACACACACACACAGAGAGAACAAAAATGTGGCAAGTTGTTGACACTTGGTTAATCTGAGTCAAGGGTTTAAACATGTTTATTGTACTATTGTTTCAACTTTTCTGTAGTCTGAAATGTTTTCAAAAGTAAGATTTTAAAAACAAATTAAGAAAAGATGTATCAAATTTTGACCTGACAGCTAAACACCTAATAATGGACATGAGTGGAGGTTTGGCACCACACGTGGTCTGGAGTGGCAGGGTTGGTAGACTGATTTTAATGGGGCTGACACCAGGAAGCATAGTCACCTACCAGTTTGAGGATAATTGGATCCCTAAGATCACCAAAAGACTTGGCAACAGTAACTGCTGCTGTGGACTTTATTGTTCTGTTGTTTTTTGTTTTTTGTAATTTTTCTTTTGTTTTTGGTGATGAATGAGAGGTTCTTATGTTGCCCAGGTTGGCCTTGAACTCATAGCCTTGCCTCCTCAAGCACCAGGACAACTGGCCTGAGCCACCGCGGCTCCGTGTTCTGTTGTTAAGGGGTTACCTGTAGGAGTTCAAATGTGAATTGTTGAATCACACATTCATGATTTAAAGTCTGTGCACTGTCATCTCGTCGTCAAGAAGAACTTTTATGCATCTGAAATGTTCAAATCCTGAAATTCCACCTTTTGACTGTGGTTTCCTTTTCCTGACTTTCATTCAGAATAAATCTGCCCTTCTCGGGGACACTTCAAGTCTCCACAGTCCGTCCTTAACATCACTCCCTTTCCCGCCCAGGCTCCATCTACAGGCTAGTCATTTTCATTATGCTCTTTCAAGCACTCATAACTCCTTTACTCGCATGAAGGCCAGGACTGGGGTTCATTTATCTTTGCAGCTGGTACACAATAAGCATTTGATACATATGCCTGCATGGAGTTGAAGTTGATCTTTTAACCACTCGTTTTGCAGGTGAGAAGACAGATTCAGAGATATGAAATGACTTAGTTAAGAGCACATAGCTAGTTAGTGGCAGGACAGGGACTGAAATCCTTCTTTAAAAAAGTTAACCCTCAGGTCCCTTTTCCTCTTTTTTACTGCCAATGCTTCCTTGCTCGTTACTTGCTTAGTCTAGCTCAGTTTTTACTTTAGAGATGGATTGGCGAGAAAGATGCATTGCTTGGCCAAGCCTGAATTAGAGTCTTGAAACTTCTTGTAGGCCCATCTGGGCACTTCCTTGTAAAATTCAATTTTGGTAAAGAGCCCTGCTAAGTCCGTTTAGTGAGGAGCACCCGATCTTCGTTCCTCATCCTCCACCATTTCACAGGTGACGTGTGGTCACTCTTGCCTGCCTTTAGCAACAATCCTCTTACATTAGTTCAACCAGAATCCCTCATGTGCCTGATGCTTCCTCCTAGTAATTTTCACCCCACTAACCACCCCCCGACCCCGCCCACTTGCCCAGGCTGTGTCTGGAGTGGAGCTTAATCTCTCTCCGCCACTGCAAGAGGCTCCTGCAGCGGTCCTTTCATCCATCATAATGGCCTTAAATAAAGTCTTCCCTACTGTGCTTTAACCAGTGGCACTGCATGGATTTTTTTCTTTAACAGCGAGTGAGTAACGGGAAGAATGAAGAATCACAGGCTGGCCTCTGGTCTCTTTTCCACAACTTCCCATCCCAGGGAGTGGAGGAGCATGTGACTAGACGCCAGGAGAGGAGTACCTTGCTCTGCTGGCTTTTCACTGCATTTTAGTCAATTCCGCCCTGATGAGAAGTCTTTAGTCACTGGAATCACTTTCACTTTCTCCTTGGTTTCAGAAGTATCTGTGCATGTGTGTATCTCTCTCTCTCTCTCCCTCTCTCTCTCTCTCCCACTCCCTCTCTCTCTCTCTCTCTCTCTCTCTCTCTCTCTCTGTGTGTGTGTGTGTGTGTGTGTGTGTGTGTGTGTGTGCGCGCATCTCTGTGTACCTCCAGGTTTTCACTCTGAATGATGACTGTTTCTCATAACTTTGAATTTAGAGCATCTCCTGGCCTAAGGCTTCAGCAGGCGTTCTGTCAGCATCAGTGTCAAAAACAAGCAAAGCCAGATGCTAGTTAAATTGGTCTGGACAGGTCTTAATCAGTAATGTCTATTGCAATAGGAAAAAGAGTCCAGCATGAACTGAACTCAACTTTGATTTGTACACAGGGCATTTGAAAGGGAGAATGGGGGAGTACAGAGGACAACTAGAGGGGGCTTGGTAGATTCTGGGAAGTGAAAAATTGCAAAGGCTTAGTGTCAATGCTGTTAGATCCTCTGTATCTGCACCAGGAGATGGGGCCCTGTTCTTACAAATTGTTATATATATTTTTTTAAGTTTTAATTTTGTTTTGAGACCAAGTTTCTTGTTGTCCAGGCTGGAGTGCAATGGCACGGTCTCAGCCCACTGCAGCCTCTGCCTCCCAGGTTTAAGCAATTATCCTGCCTCAGCCTCCTGAGTACCTGGGATTACAGGCATGAACCACCACACCTGGCTAATTTTTATATTTTTAATAGAGAAGGGGCTTCACTATGTTTGTCAGGCTGGTCTTGAACTCCTGACCTCAGGTGATCTGCCCGTCTAGGCCTCCCAAAGTGCTGGGATTACAGGCAGGAGCAACCGTGCCTGGCCGATTGTTCCATTTCAAGGGAAGCACTTTCAGGTCCTTGAGAAAGACTCTTCTGAGTCATAGCACACACCTATACCTCTCAAAGATGGAAGAAGAATTCACAGTTATAAGCCCTTTTTGGTAAATGCTCTAAGGAAGAGAGGCAAGGGACCTATGTCAGATATTGGATAGAACAAACAGTAAACTCATTTGGCAGCCTTAAATTTTTGTTTCTTTTGTTTGTTTTTTCAAGGAGGCACTTTAAGGGGAACTAGGGACATCCTAGGGTTGTGGTCTTGAGCTAGGAGAAGCTGTATTGGCGTTTGCTCAAGTCTTTTAATTTGCCTGTGTCTGAAATGCGGGAGGCGGGGCCTGCAGGTGCCAGGTTGCTTCCCACCGTCTCTGGGACTGCTTTGGCTCCAGAGCCTCCTCCTGATCGTCAGCGTCTCCTTGGGGTTACTTTGGCAGTGACCGCTCATTATTACTGACTCTGGGCAGTGTTTTTTAAACTGTGGGGTGAAAAGCATTCACATCAGGACATCCTGGGTAACTGTGGGGGAACATGCAGATTCCCAAACCCCCAGTGAATCTAGGAGCCATCCTGGCATGGGGCTCACACCTGTAATCCTAGCACTTCAGGAGGCTGAGGTGGGCAGATCACTTGAGGTCAGGAGTTTGAGAACAGACTGGCCAACATGGTGAAACCCTGTCTCTACAAAAAATTTAAACAATAAAAATAAATTAGCTGGGCATGGTGGTGCATGCCTGTAGTCCCAGCTACTCAGGGGGTGGAGTTGGGAGGATTGCCTGAGCCTGGTAGGCAGAGGTTGCAGTGAGCCAAGATTGTGCCACTGCACTCCAGCTGGGGCAACAGAGTGAGTCCCTGTCTCAAAAAAAAAAAAAAGAAAAAGGAACCTCTGGGAAGCTAAGCTTTTCTGCAAGCTCCCCAGTTGCTCCTGAAGCTGTGACTACCACCATGCTTCTATACAGTGACAGCTCAATAAATAGTGCCCAGCGTAGGCAGATGATGGAGAATGGAGTGGGGGTGGTGGCCAATAGTTGTTGAGTATTTACTAGATGCCAGGCCTTTTACGTACCATGTCTGCCTCCTATGACTATTGTAACAAATTACCCCAAACTTGGTAGCTTAAAACAATGCACATTTATTCTCTTATACTTCTGGGGTTCAGGAGTCTGAAATTATTTTCATTAGACCAAAATCAAAGTATGGATGGGGCCACGCCCTCTGCAGAGGCTCTTCCTGAGCCACATGGCTTGCTCTCCTTGGCTCATGGCCCCTTCCTCCATCTTCAAATCCCATTGCTTCAGGAGTCATGTTGCCTTTTTCCTTGGGCAGCCAATTCTCCCTTGGCCTCCCTCTTATAAGGAGAGTTGTAATTGAATGCAGAGTCCACCCAGCTTACCCACGATGAGCTCCCCATTTCAAGATCCTCCACCTATTCACAACTGCAAACTGCCTTTTCAAATATAAGATAATATTCACAGGTTCCGGGAATTAGGACTCAGACATCTTTGGGATCATTTTCTAGCCCATCACATATACCTTATTCTGTTTAATGCTCAAAACAATGCCATGAGGTGGTTAGTATGATTTCCACTATTCAGACGAGGGCACTGAGACTCAAAGAGGTTACAACGACTTTTTTCCGACCACACAGCTGGTGGGGGAGTTAAGATTTAAACCCAAAGCCATTTGGTTCTAAGACCTGCCATCTTTCCACTGCATGAGAGTGTACCATGGTGACTTTTAAAGAAGCCCCACAGTCACAGTCTGTGAGTCTTTCAGGTAGCTGAGATGGTCACTACAATGTTTCCACGGAATGCCATTCTCAGTTTCATTCCTAGATACAGGCAACGAGTCTTCAGCTTCTGCATTTGAGTAGGTTATTTGGAAAGCAAGTATAGACATACGAGTTGATGTCAGCTTCCGGCCAAATTCTTGGAACAGCTTGGGAAGACACAAAATGATTAGCAAACAGTTCTCCCACCCAGGCTGGAGTGCAGGAATGCAGTGGTGCAAACATAGTTCACTGCAGCCTCGAACTCCTAGGCTCAAGCAATTCTCCTCCCTCAGCTTCCCAAGTAGCTGAAACTGTGGGCATGCATCACTATGCTCTGCTAATTTTAAAATTTTTATTGTAGCGTCAGTCTTGTTATGTTGTTCAGGCTGGTGTCAAACTCCTGGGCTCTAGCGATCCTCCTGCCTCATCCTCCCACTGTGCTGGGATTACAGATGCACACCAGGGCACGCAGCCCAAGCCTCAGCCCATTCTTCACATAAGAGTAGCAACCATTTAATTGGAGGTCCTATTATGGTCTAACATTTTAAGTAAAAAAAGAATACTTGGGGAAAACATCAAGGCATGAGCCTTGAAGACAGCTTGGAAAAGCCTTCTTCTCGTTAGACAACACCTCTGAAGCTGCTCTGATTCTGCACAGAACCATGACACAAAGGGTGGGAAGAAATAGTGTGATCACTGCTGTAAAAGCAATCGAAGCATGTAGTCATTGGAAGGTCTACAAGTTAGGACTAGGGAAACCCCCTGACAATGCTGTGTAATTATGAGCAAGATGGAGATAAATAAACAAGGCAGACTTTATGGGAGAGAAGCAGAATAGCAGAAAAGAATATCTAGGCTTTGCTGCAGGAAAAAGTAAAAATCGAATATTAGGACTTCTATCACATAGATATAAGTTATTTCTAATATTTGGATGGAAATAAAACACAGTGTCCTCAAAAAGTAGACAGAGCAAACTTTTCTGATCAAAGGGTAGGAAGGGATGAAAAAAAAAGGCTGCTCTTAACCTTTAAACAGTGGATAGTCTTCATTTAGTGTTCTGTCATTTCTAAAGAGGCAGTCTGGAGCCAGGCATGGTGGTGTGAACACCTGTAGTCCCAGCTACTCAGGAGGCTGAGACAGGAGGATTGTTTGACAGCAGGAGTTTAAGGCTGTACTGCTCTGTGATCTTGCCTGTGAATAGCCATTGCAGTCCAGCCTGGGCAACATAGCAAGACCCCCGCTCTGAAAGCAAATGTATTATACTTTAAATCTCTCTATAACAAAGTAGGTTTTGAAGTCCTACACAATGGCTTACCTATTTAACACATATTTGATACATCAAAGAATTAGAATAGTTCTTTGAAGCTGATTGCAGTGGGATTTATCCTGGCATTCTAAGTTTCTGTCTTTAAATGGGATGAGATTTGCTGATCAACTACTCTACACTTACTCTTAGCAACAGCCCTGAATTACCTTTATGTGGACCCAGACTCAGTCCAAAATCCTTAAGTCTTCCCATCCTTCTGATCTTTCACTTATTTTCAGGTCCCACCTTACCTGGAAGAACCATGAAGAGCAAATGGAAGGTCCTTGTGCCTGAAGCTCAGCGGGAAACAGCTCGGGTATGAGGCAGGGGAAATGCAGCGAACAAAGCACTAGGAAGAACAGAATAAAAGTCGCTCTGCACCTTTTGTATCAAAAGGGAGCAGGTCTGGGATGGATAGAAGACATTCATCAAAAGTGTGAAAGCCATATCTTTATTTCTTGATCTTTGCTTTTGTGTCATTTTGCCCCTAAAGCCGAACTCATGAAAGTGCCTAACATAACGGCCATTCAGGGCCCATTGTACCTTTCCTTATGCTGTTAGAATCTGCAGAAATGAAATTTAGCCCAACCTCAAACTAAT
This sequence comes from Saguinus oedipus, assembly GCA_031835075.1. Lineage (NCBI taxonomy): Eukaryota > Metazoa > Chordata > Mammalia > Primates > Cebidae > Saguinus > Saguinus oedipus. Next base: position 35,449,121 of record CM063182.1, on the reverse strand, counting down.
CAGAAAAATAAGTTCCAGCTGAGAGAGAGTTCGCAGTATAAAAAAATAATTGTAACCTTCCATTTTTAGCAATAGGGCAGAGTTAGGAACCATAATGAGAGTTTTGATTTAAAAAATCCTATAATTGTCTAAATATTTTTTAAGCAACAAATTATTAAATATATAGGTGGCCTGGCAAAAAAAAGTAAAAGAAAAATCCTTAAAGACCACAAATAATGGAATATATGAATTCAGAAAGATAAGCAAGGACATTGAAACAGTTGCTGCTTAAGGAACATCTGCCAGTTTCTGGGGACCTGGAGATTCCATTGACATGGTTTAGTTGAGGGGAAAGAAAAGGAGATGAAATCTAGTGCCCACACAGGTGAGAAGTCTCACTGCAGACCTTTTTATTTTACATAAGACTGGGACCCTGAAAGTCACACAATGGGTAATATGAAAAAAAATATCCCACCTTTCTTAAGGAGTTAGTAAGGAAATTTGTCTACCTTGATTTTGCCTCTGAGTGAAGGGGAGAAAACATGTTTAAGAATTTGTATTTTACCATCACACAAGTTTTAGAGTCAGAATTTCTACTCTCCAAGAGTTCTGGAAACACCAAATTTACAACATAATTTAAAGACATCCTGTAGTGTGTGCGGTGGTTCATGCCTGCAGTCCCAGCACTTTAATAGCTGAGGCAGGAGAGTCAGTAGAGCTAGCAGTTCAAGACCAGCTTGGGCAACCCACTCTCTATAAAAAATTTTAAAAATGAGTCAGGTGTCGTGGTGCCCAGCTCTAGTCCCAGCTATTCAGGAGGCTGAGGCAGGAGGATCGCTTCAGCCCAGGAATCCGTGTTTGCAGTGAGCTATGATTGTGCCACTGCATTACAGCCTAATGACAGGGCAAGACTCTGTCTTTAAAACAACAGCAACAACAACAAAACAACTAAAACAAACAAAAAAAGATATTCTGCATTGCTAGTGTATCCAGTATCTGCAAAAGCAACTGTCAATCTTCTGTTGAGGAATACATCTCAAGTTAAAAAAATGATGACACATACGTTCCACAGAACAGAATTTCACAACAGCGAATTATAAGACACAAGAGGAAACCATCATTTGAGCAGGAATTGCGAGGAAGAACAAACAGTAGGAATTCAAAAAGACAGGACATTGAAATGGAAATTAAAAATAAATATTTAAATATGTCTAAAGAAATAAAAGGGACTGTGAGATCTTGGAACAATATGCATTATGCAAGTTTTACAAACAGTAACTACCGTCTGTCGTGACCTATACTTAACTAATGGCACCCAAACAGAAAACTACAGAGCACCTGATAACCCGACGGCAAAGACTGCTAAGATCTGGCTTCAAAGTAATGCTTTGACGACCGCCAACCTAAATAACAGAGAGAGGCTCTCTAATAGAAAATGATATTCATTTGGGAATGAGCATTGCAATGGGAACACGTGTGTCATAATAAACTATGTGCCTATTCAGGAGGTAAAAGAAGACAAAGATTTCTTGAAGAAAAATGAGGAGGGCTGCATAATTGTTTCGAGATAATTATGTTTGGCTACAAGGAGCAGTAATAAGGGTGATGCCAGTATGAAGTTAGGCAGCTGCTGGGCAGACGTCCTTGCAGAAGGATATTTTTTAAGCAAGGTTGTGATTCTTGCAGTCTTTTGTGATAACTCCTGTTATCAGGCATTTGTGCATGGGAACCCTCCCTTCATGGCCTTCCCTGTGTCTATTGTTTAGGTTTTTAACACAAGCAACTGCATATTGATTCTGACAACTTTTACACAGTGTAACATTTTAGAATCATTTTGACAAACAACCTAATTCTGCATTAAAAATCCTTCCCCTGAGATCCTCAGACAATCTGGTATTGGACTATCTACTCTGCATTCCATGAAATTTTGACAAGGCACATGGATTAGTCCATTCTCGCATTCCTGTAAAGAAATGCCTGGGATGGCTCTGGCCAGTTGTCCTGGTGCTTGAGGAGGCGAGGCTATGAGTTTAAGGCCAACCTGAGCAACATAAGAAGCTCTCATTCATTAACAAAAACAAAAACAAAAAAAGTATGGCCGGGCGCGGTGGCTCACACCTGTAATCCCAGCACTTTGGGAGGCCAAGGAGGGTGGATCACGAGGTCAAGAGATCGAGACCATCTTGGTCAACATGGTGAAACCCCATCTCTACTAAAAATACAAAAAATTAGCTGGGCGTGGTGGTGCGTGCCTGTAATCCCAGCTACTCAGGAGGCTGAGGCAGGAGAATTGCCTGAACACAGGAGGCGGAGGTTGCGGTGAGCCAAGATCGCGCCATTGCACTCCAGCCTGGGTAACAAGAGCAAAACTCCATCTCAAAAAAAAAAAAAAAAAAAGCCTGAGACTGCATAATTTATAAAGAAAAGATTGGCTTCACACTCATGGTTCCAGGCTGTCCAGGAAGCATAATGGCTTCTGCTTCTGGGGAGGCCTCAGAAAGCTTTCAATCATGATGAAAGGCAGAAGGGGAGCAAGATATCCCACATGGCCAGAGCAGGAAGAAGAGAGTGAATAGGGAGGTGCTATGCACCTTTAAACAGCCAGATCTCACTGAAGCTCACTCACTATCACAAAAACAGCACAAAGGGAATGGTGTTAACCCGTTCATGAGAACTCCACCCCCGTGATCCAATCACCTCCCACCTCTCCCCACCTCCAGCACATGGGATCACAATTCGACAGGAGATTTGCTGGGACATAGATCCAAACCGAATCAGCTCAGCTGTGTTGACTTTTTGTCTTTAACATTTTTGGAAGTCCAATACTCAGAGCTTGTTTTTCACTTCTGGACCAGAGGACACTGTGTCAGCATGCCACAATGTCTTTGTGCCTTTTAACCTCCTCACCTGAGAGTCCATCATTGATCAGAGGGTCCATGTTCTTACAATGCCTCGTTTAACAAAGAGAAGCTCTGCCTTTATATACGCTTACACTCTAGATATTATACGTGAAAGGGTCTTGGGTTTACAGCCTTAGAAGTGACATGTGAAAGCGTCTTGGGTTTACAGTCTTAGAAATTACATGTGAAAGCGTCTTGGTCAATGGAGGAGTGGGGTGGGGGATTGATCCTGTTTAAGTAAAAACAATGTCTTCTGGAGAGATTCCCCACACCATGCCGGCCATCTATAGAAAGGCGATTTGGGAGGCGCCAGTCAGCCAGCCTTTTCTTCCCTTGAAATGCAGTGTGGAAGTCAAAGGGGAGGTGATCTTAGATGCTTGAGTCTCCTTCCTCAATCAAAGTAAGACATTTTCAAGAGGCTCTTGAATCTCAGGATGTAAAAATGCCCAGTATCCAGTGGTTGCCTAAGCCACATCAGGAACCACTGTTCCACCTGCATCCATTCCCATGTCCCTTTTCCACGCTGCTTGAAGGAAATTCCCCCCACCCACTCCTGCCTGCCCTCAGGACAGGAAGTCAGACTCTGATACAACAACACCCTTACTCAAATCACTGTTATGGAGATAGGTCTCTCTTATCAAATCTCACTTCCCCACCTTTAGGAAGAGAACAAGTTATAACATAGGAATACTGCTTATAAGCAAGTTGACAGCTATCTTTAAACTAATTAAGAGCCCTTCAATTTCAAAAAAAAAAAATAAGGTTTGTATTAATTTGTGAAATCTTTAACACTAGCCAATCCATGGGATACCAGATGTGTTAACTAATTACATCCCCAGCACAGCTAACAAAATGGTACAGAAATGCAAATGGGAATATTTGGGATAGCCTGTCTCCCAAGGGAATTAGTGAACACAGTCGGAAAGTCTTTCAAATTCATCATAGCTCCTATTTTGATGGTTTCTAGAAGTTACAAAGAACAGTAGTGAATAAGATAAAGAATCTCAGCTTCCCCAGAGAGCAAAAAAGTTGAAGAAATTATGCCAAAACACAAAGTGCTGTAGATATGTAACCCTTTAGGAAAACCTTTCCCTGGCAGAAATGAAGTGTGAGATTTGCCTAAATGCACCTGGCTGAAAAGTTATATATTGTAATGATATGTACGGATATTTTAAATAGTTGAAGGAATTCTGCCTTCTGGAAACTGAAACATCCAAAAGTTTCCTTCTTGGAAAAGGAGATTTTCAAATGAGAACACATTTTTTCAAATTAATTTAGTTATTACAACATTCATCAAAGGTATATATATCTCAAAACAATGTGAATATACTTAACATCTGTAACTGTAAACTTCAAAATGGTTAAGATGATAAGGCCGGGCGTGGTGGCTCACGCCTGTAATCCCAGCACTTTGGGAGGCCAAGGCGGGTGGATCACGAGGTCAAGAGATCGAGACCATCCTGGTCAACATGGTGAAACCCCGTCTTTACTAAAAATATAAAAAATTAGCTGGGCACGGTGGCGTGTGCCTGTAATCCCAGCACTTTGGGAGGCCGAGGAGGGTGGATCACGAGGTCACCTTGTCAACAAGGTGAAACCCCATCTCTACTAAAAATACAAAAATTAGCTGGGCATGGTGGTGCATGCCTGTAGTCCCAGCTACTCGGGAGGCTGAGGCAGGAGAATTGCTTGAACCCAGGAGGCGGAGGCTGCGGTGAGCCGAGATCGCGCCATTGCACTCCAGCCTGGGTAACAAGAGCGAAACTCCGTCTCAAAAAAAAAAAAAAAGATGATAAAAATAAAAGTATATATTATCCTAATTAACACAAAATTTAAAAATTTAAACTATGTATAAACAACTAAGTCATTAATAGAACCATGAAAAGTGTTCCTGTTTTCTAATATTAAGTTGTATCTCTCTCTAAGAAGCTTTTGGACAAGAAAAAGGAAAAATGCAAATGTTAGTTTAATAACAGGGAATTCCTACTGTTGAATTACAAGGAAGAAAGCAATGTAAATCATCATGAAGCCACCAACCAGCAGTCAGATGATGGCTTTACAAAACACCCTTCTGTGTTAAAAATTTAGGTAAAATGTAAGGGATTTCAATATTACTAAAAATAAATACAGAAGAATTATATACAAATCCAGTTGATGCATACTCAATAAATTATAGATTTTGGCAAAATAGATAGGTATGTATTTTTCTCTCTGATTGTATCACAGTGTGAGATATAATGTAAAATTTTAGTTTATGTATAATTTTGGAATTTTTATCTTATCTCAAGCTTAATTAAATAGAATATCCCAAGTTCCATCTACTTGCCATGTAGGTTAGCGGTGCTAACAGCATGTATTTAAGACTAGAAATGTAAACCTACGTATTTATTTGAAGAGAGCTGTAACAATTGCTGTCTTTAAATAAAACACTGCTAATTAGGTGAGTCTATAGAATCACTTCACCTTTGCTGTGTGGGTTTTAAAGAGCTTTATTTCTAATAATAATAGTGATTATATTTTCTTCAATGTCAAATTAAAATACATTTTCTAAGATGCCTAATTGACTTGAGACCTTTAACTAAGGTAATTAGGAAATGATTTAAGTAGAAGTAATTAGGGAATAATCTTTATATATCTAGAAATTTTCCAAAGAAAATATTTTAAATTATAAACAAAAAGAAAGAAAGTATATGCTCATGGTTTTGGCTTTAGTCTTTTTGTGTATAGAAATATATATTTTTCATAACACTTAAACAAAGATGGCAAAAATAGCTCTAATATGCTTGATAAGATCTAATATGCTTGAATTGTTCTGTTTATACAATTCAAATTTCAAAGAGTTGAGCAGTGTGGTCATTTTAACATTGTTGGGTGTGACATGCCTACATACACATGTTTAAATGCACTTAAATGCATCTGTTCCCCTAAGCAGAGTCTAGGATGAAGCTAGGCTTTTTTGGGAAGTGGTCCTAGGGAGCAGGAGTGAGGGGTGGGAGGAGTGACTCAGAGGAAAGTAGAAAGCCAGCCCAAGGATGTGAGTCATCAAGGCAGACACAGCCAGGGCAGTTGCTGCTCGAACTTTCAGGACCTTTGAAAGAGGTTTCTGAAATGCATCACAGATGGCAGGGGAGGCAGTTTTCAATTTACGTCACCCCAGTCACTCAGGGGTAACCGCAGTGGCCATCCCGGGCAAGGCATCGAGCAGTCCAAGGATGCGGAATGTGGCGGTAGCCTGTCGGAGCCTGCTGGGAGGGGCGGCCACTGAAGAGGCTCAGGCCCTGCACTGGCATTAGCCAGCAGTGTATGGCAGTGCCAGCAGGACCCTCACACAGGTGTGCAATATGAATGAAGGAGGAGGCCTGGGCACGCCCACTGTGTCTTGGTCAGCATCTTACATGATTCTCCTCTGTGAGGCACTATTTGTCATTTTCTTTCTTAGAGCAATTTGGGGCCTATGGAAAAATTGATTGGAAAGTACAGAATTCCCACATATCTCTCCCTGCCCAGGCTCCCTGCTCACAGTTCCCTATTATTTACATCTTGTATTAGTGGGGTATGTTTGCTATAACTGACAAAACAATTCTGATATGATCTAGAGTTCTGTACAAATGATACTTAACATAATATATTGTTTCAAACAGCTGGGAGGAAAATATTGAACATTCCCAATGCTAAGAAGGGCTGAAATGTTTCAGATGATGGACGTGCTAATTACCCTGATCGGATCACTGCACATTAGATTTAGGGGAACATCACTATGTACCACATCAATTATTTGTCATATTTATACAATTATTATTTATCAATTGAAAAAATAGAATTAAATTATATTTCAAAAAGATTTTCACCAGCACTATCAAGAAAAAAATTAAAATTTAAAGTTTAAAATGTTACTAATAAATAAAATAGAAATACCAGAAAAAGATACAGCATTATCATTAACTAAAGGCTTAGTCTGTATTAGGCTTCACTCTTTGAATTGTACATTCGGTGGGTTTTGATGAATGTATCATGACATGTGTCCATTATTATTGTATCACAGGAAATAGTTTCACTGCCCTAAAAGTTCCCTTCCTCTGGTTTTTAGTTTACTTTTTGTTGCTCTTTCCATGATGTAGCCCCAAATTCACAGCCTGACAGATTTTTTTGAATCTCCACCATCTTTGATTTTTCCATAACCGCCCCTTGGTGGCACCTAGATCAATGCACATGCCTATTGCTGGGGAGAACGCACATGCTAGGAAGACAAGAATCAGCCAGGTGTTGTGGCTCACATCTGTAATCCCAGCACTTTGGGAGGCCGAGGCAGGCAAATTGCATGAGGCCAAGGGTTTCAGACCAGCCTGGTCAAAATGGCAACACCCTATCTCCACTAAAAATAAAAAATAATTAGATGGGTGTGGTGGTGCACATCTGTAATCCCAGCTATTCGGGAGGCTGAGGCACAAAAATTGCTTGAACTGGGAGGCAGAGATTGCACTGAGTTGAGCTGGCACCACTGCACTCCAGCCTGGGTGACAGAGTGAGACTCCATCTCAAAAAAAAAAAAAAAAAAAGATAAGAATCAGCATCTGGGTGCAAAAACATTGGAGAGAAAATTTTATTTCATCTTTGTCTATATAATTAACTGTGTCACCTGCAAGTAGCATCACCCTAGAATATCCGTAAAGGTGTGGCAAAGGCTTCAGTGAGCATGCTGGGTCCAGATGAATTGGACTTCAGACACTTAAGGAATATGTCCTCCTGTGTTTTCAGAGCGGTGGAGCCCTCTCTTGTTGCACAGCACCTCTTTATCTTCTTGTAAAGACAGTCATACAGCTTTGACACCTGGAGAATACCTTCAACCCGTGCCAAGCTCTTGTGGCTATCAGGCAAGCTACTAAGTCATTTAAAAATATTCCTATCCGACTCTATATGTGCATTTCCCAAACTTGGAAAATGTAAAACAGAGGGACAGAACTGTCAAAACCAAACTGGCTAATCCAGTGGGTGGAATTGGAATGTCTTTGTCTTCTCATTCATCTTTCATACTCATGAAAATTCATTCCCCTGCACAAGAAAAACACTGAATCCTTATGAAGCAGCTCCCGGCAGGCCTGTGCCTCTCAACGCCATAGCCACACAAAGGGACTCCACTTGGGGTCACCATACATTCTCATTTTCTCAGGGCAGCCCTGTTTTTGCTTTTGCTTTTTTAAAGGCTTGTTTTATTTTAATGGCTGATCTATGTAATTACAGAGGCTAGGATGTACAGACAAAGGAGGAGCTTTTATTTTTGGTCTCTTTCTCCTTGGACAAAGTCTTTTTTTATTTTTTTTTTATTTTTTGGAGATGGAGTCTTGCTCTGTCACCCAGGTTAGAGTACAGTGGTGCTATCTCAGCTCACTGCAACCTCCCTCCACTTCCTGGGTTCAAGCACTTTTCCTGCCTCAGCCTCTCAAGTACCTGGGATTATAGGTGCCTGCCACCGCACCTGGCTAATTTTTGTATTTTTAGTAGAGACAGGGTTTCACCATCTTGGCCAGGCTGATCTTGAACTCCTAACCTTGTAATCCACCCGCCTCAGCCTCCCAAAGTGCTGGGATTGCAGGCATGAGCCTCTGTGCTCCGCCAACAAAATCTTGATGATCCCCTCCTTCTTGGCCTCAAGGCAACTTTACTTGCTGCTTCTTTGGTCTTAGACCTGCATGCCTCAGCCTGGGCAGCCAGGAGCTTCTTGCTGGCCTTGTCTGCCTTCAGCTTGTGGATGTTTTCTATGAGAATCTGCTTGCTTTTGGACACATTCCCCTTCACCTTCAGGTACAGGCTATGATACGTGTGGCATTCGATCTTAGATTGACAGTATCTTCCGAGCAGCTGACACAGAATCCTCATTCTCCTCATCCAAGTGATCTTCTCTGGCATTCGGGCATTGGCTGTGTGCTTTCACTAACCTGTGCCCATGTGCCTGCCCTTCCAGCAGGCCAAGGTGCTTTTCTGGCGTGGAGCCAGAGTGGACAGTCACAGGCTTGCCTATGATCAGCCCAACTTCAGTCAGCTTCTGGATCTGCTGATGGGAGTTGGCCTCATTGGGGTTCAGCCAGACCTTCTTGCTACAGTGGAGGGCACTCGTGGTGAGCCTCTTCTGAAGCCTGAGCATCCTCATGGCTTCGGCTGCAGCAGCGACAAAGGACAGTGCTGGTTTACACTTTGACCCCAGTGTACTAATTCATACTCGCCCTCTCCCCTTCCCTCACCCTCTGAAGTATTCTAGTTGGATGATAAATTATATGGTCATTCTGAATTGCCACATTCTGATATTTCCACTTTTGTAAAACAAAACAAAACTGCATTGAACAAAACCAGACTGCATTGTTCAGTATTTTCATCAGCCAATCATCACTTGCTTGTACCTGACTTGACTAAGGGCCAGAGACATGAAGGAAAAACCCATGATGAGGAAAACCAGCATTTAAATCCCAGGGGAAGGGCTCTTGTTCTGTGTCTTCCTCATCAGACACTGCAGCGACTCCACAGTCCAACCTGCAGTTCCCCGATTTATATGAAATAATTTGTATTTGGGGATCCAAATTGATTTTGTGTTCCAAAAGGAACACTTCTGCAGGGTTTTTTGTTTATTTTTGTTTGGAGTCAGGTTCTTTCTCTGTCACCCAGGCTGGAGTGCAATGGTGAGACCATAGCTCACTACAGCCTCCAATTCCTAGGCTCAAGTGATCCTCCATCCTCAGCCTCCTAAGTATCTCAGACTACAAATATTCAGTCATGCACAAGCATGCACAGCTGATTTTAAAATTTTTTGTAGGGATGGAATCTTGCTATGTTGCTCAGGCTGGGCTCAAACACCTGGCCTCAAGTGACCCTCCTACTTTGGCCTCCCAAGTAGCTGGGACTGCAAGCATGAGCCACCACTCCCAGCTTTCAGGTCCTTTAAAAGCAAAATTTTTCAAGATGATTCCAGTCACGATGCAAGCATATGATCTACCAAGATCATCCAGAACAGAACTGTTTTAGGTTATAAACAACCTAGCAGAAGAGACACACAAGTTGTTATTCACTTAGGGATGTTTCTGTTCTAAATATTCTCTCTGTTCCTATTATCGTGATGCTCCATCATTTATACTCACTCTTAGTTCTGATCACATATGTGTTGCCTCAAATTGGGATGCCCATCGACAGATAAATATTTATAAAAATTGGGCATTAAGTTTCAGTGCTACATTTTGTACCCAATATTGAGATCCTGACATAGGACATTTCATTGGCAATTTCAGCAAAGATATATATTTTTAAAGGATGACTCTTCAAATTTTCTAAAGGACACAGTACAAGCCTTTGTGTATAACTACAAAATCAAATAGTTATATTTTACTTTTTATGGCACTGGCCTTGACAGTCATACAGCTAGAGACGATTAAGGTTAAGAATTCTGCTTGTGTCCTGCAGCTAATAAAAGGTAGAACCAGGACTGGATTAAGCTCTGTCTGGCTCTCAAATCCACCGTCTATGAGCCAAACATTCCTCCTATTCTTTTTCATAGGCATGAGTTTAAATTTTCAATTGACAAATAATAATTGCACATATTCATGGGATACATAGTGATGCTTTTATATATGTAATGTACAGTGATAAGGTCAGGGTAATTAGCATATCCATCATCTCAAACGTTTATCATTTCTTTGTATTGAGAATGTTCACTTTCTTCCTCTGAGCTGTTTGAAACTATGTATTGTTGAGGATGTAATTTTTAATGCCTTTGCCCTCCTGGTCCCTATGCTCAAGATGTACTTGAATAACCTCTGACTGCTGAAGTGCAGAGCCCAGGACTGACAGGGCTGCTCCATGGGTGTCTCCTGCAGAGAGCACCAGCCCCCTGCTCTGCCCACCCCATGCAGCCTGAGATCATGGGTTGTTTCCGCAGGCCCATCTCTCCCACCACGAGCTTCCCACCACTTTGTAGCTTCCAAGTATTTTCTGGTTGTGCAGCTGCTGTGAAGCCATTTCTTCCTCATCCTGCACTCTCTTATGCTTTTGGTCCAACTTCAGTCTTAGCACCCCTGCTAAGCTTCATCTTAGTTGCTTAGCCTGGCCCACCAACTCTCAAGACCTTGTGGATGCTTCATTCCCCCATCAGTCACCCCTGTCAATTTCACCAACACATCGGTGGTAAGGCATTGTCCATTCATTCACTGTTGAACTCATCTTTCCTAAACTCTGCTACGAGCCAGCATTATTCTAGTCCCGGGGAGACACAGCAGTGAGCAAGGCAAAGGGCCTGCCTGCGTGCAGCACACGTGCCACTGCGGGAGACAAATAATGAACAGATAAATGAGTCGTTAAGGTACCTCCAGGCACCGGTGAGACTCATGAAGAAAAAGAAGGTGTGCTGTGGAGTTGGAGGGATGTGCTATTTTATTTTATTTTATTTTATTTTATTTTTATTTTTTTATTTTATTTTATTTTATTTTTTTTGAGACGGAGTTTCACTCTCGTTACCCAGGCTGGAGTGCAATGGCGCAATCTCGGCTCACAGCAACCTCTGCCTCCTGGGTTCAGGCAATTCTCCTGCCTCAGCTTCCTGAGTAACTGGGATTACAGGCACGCACCACCATGCCCAGCTAATTTTTTGTATTTTTAGTAGAGACGGGGTTTCTGTTGACCAGGATGGTCTCGATCTCTTCACCTTGTGATCCACCCGCCTCGGCCTCCCAAAGTGCTGGGATTATAGGCGTGAACCACTGCGTCCAGCCAGGGATGTGCTATTTTAATAGGGTGGCCAAAGGCAGGGAGGATCGAGCAGAATCCCGAGTTACATAAAGGAACCAGCCATGTAATGGCCAGGGAGAAGAGCCTTCCCGTTAAGGGTACACAGAATGACTGCAAGTGCCCTGGGGCAGAAACATGCTGGGCCGGTGAGGGAGGAGGGTCTGTATGACTGGAGTGTGAGGCCACTTCACTGAGGAAAGAATTTGGATTGTATTCTGAGTGAGGGCTGAGAGCAGATACGTCACGTAGTCAGACTAATTTTGGGGGCATATGGCAAAACGCACATAACATAAAATTTGCAACTTGAACCATTTTCTTCAGTGTATGTAGCATTAAGTACAACCACACTGCTGCGCAGCTGCCACCACCGTGATCTCCAGAACTTCTTCATCCTCCCAAACGAAAACTCTGTTTTCACTGGACACCAACTCCCACTCGCCTCTCCCCTGTCCCTGGGAACCCCTGTTCTACTTTCTGTCTCTATGGATTTGTCTACTCTGGTGGCAAACATTAGTGGGATTATACAGTGTTGTCCTTTAGTGTGTGGCTTACTCCACTTAGCACAATGTTCTAGAGATTTAGCCATGTTGCAGCTTTCGTCAGGATCTCCTTCCTTTTTAAGGCTGAGTACTATCCCACTGTACAGACCGCATTTTGTACATCCATTCACCCATTGAGGGACGCCTGGGTTGCTTCCACCTTTTGGCTATTATGGGTAATGCTGCTGTGAACATGGGTATGCAAAGGTCCCTTTGAGACTCTGCTTTCAGTTCTTCAGGGTATATACCCAGTAGTGGAATTGCTGGATTATATGGTAATGCTGTGTTTAATTTTTTGAGGAACCACCATACTGCTTTTCACAGCAGCTGCACCATTCGGCATTCTCACCAACAGTACCTAAGGGTTCCGGCTTCTCCACATGCTCAACAATGCACGCTCTTTCTGTCTTTTGGATAGCAGGCATCCTAATGATATGTGAAGGTGTGAGGTGATATCCGATTTTGATGTGCATTTCCATAACGGTTAGTTACATTAAGCATCTTTTAATATGCTTGTCGGTCATTTGAATGTCTTTGGAGAAATGTCTATTCAAATCCTTTGTCCATTTTCTAAATGGAATTGTTTGTTTTGTGTAACGGAATTGTTTGAGTTGTAAGAGGTCTTTATATACACTAAATACTAACCCCTTATTAGATACATGATTTGCAAATATGTTCTCCCATCCCACGAGTCGTCTTGTTGAGTTTGCGCTGTTGATTATGTACTGCGATGCAGAGAAGCTTTTAATTTTGTAGTAAAGTTTATCGGGTCTCGTGTGCCTTGACTTTCAGATCAGCCAGAAATCACTGCCAAGCAATATTATAAAGACATTATTTTGCTCTATGTTTTCTTATAAAAGTTTTATCATTTTAGGTCTTATATTTTGGTCTCATCTATTTTGAATAATTTTTTTGTGTGTGATGTAAGAGTTCAATTCATTCTTTTGCATGTGGATTTCCAATTTTCCCAGCACCATTTCTTGAAAAGAGCTTCCTTCCCCACTGAATGGTCTTGGCACCCTTGTCGGATATTATTTGACCATCTACACAAGCGCTCATTTCTGGGCTCTCTTCTGTTGGTCTTTATGTCTGTCTTTAAGGCACCACCACGTTGTTTTGATTGCTGTGGCTTTGCAGTAAGGATTGAAATTAGGAAATGTGAGACCTCCAACTTTGTTCCTCTTTTTTGAGATTGTTTTGGCTATTTAGGGTTCATTGAGATTCTACATGAATTTTAGAATAGATTTTTATTTCTGACAAAAACATTGGAATTTCGGTAGAGATTGCATTAAGTCTGTAGATTGATGTGGATAGTATGACACATAGCGATATTACAGCCTCCAATCCACGAACACAGGATGTCTTTCCATTTTTGCGTGTGTCTTATGTCTTTAAACAGTATTTTACAGTTTTTAGTGTACAAGCCATTTGTCTCCTTAGTTTTATCCCTAAATATTCTTTTATTTTTGATACTGTTACAAATAGGATCGTTGTCTTCATTTCCTTTTTGGATTGTTCATTGTTGGTGTGTAGAAATACACTGATCTTTGTGTGTTGATTTTGTATCCTGCAACTTGCTAAGTTCATTTACTAGTTCTAACAGGTTTTTGTTGTTGAATCTTTAGGGTTTTCTACATATAAGATAATGTCGCCTGTAAACAGGGATAAACTTACTTCCCTTCTTCTTCTTTGGATTCCTTTTATTTCTTTTTTAGCCTAATTGCTATGGGTACAATTTCCTGTAGTGTGTTGAAAAGAAGTCGCAAGAGTGGGCCTCCTTGTGTCGTTCCTGATCTTAGGGGATTTGGTTGACAGTTTAGAGGCTGTTTCTGGCTGCCTGTGGAGAACAGTTGGAAAGTGGCAGGGTTCAGGGACCTGTACAGGTGAGGGATGGTGAGGGACAATGGGGCCTGGGCCAGGGTGTTGGTGGTGGAGTGAGCAGAGGTCAGTGTTGGAATTTATTCTGGGTAAAATAAGGTGTGCTGATGAAACAGATGTAAAGTATGAAAGTTCTTCCTCTCTGAGGTTGGTTTCAAGCTTACATTGTCAACTGGGGAAAAATTCTCTTCTTATTAAGTCCCCTCAGAGTGAAGCTGCTCTTCCTCAGGGCTACTCATTTTAATGGTTGAAAATAGGATGAGAATACCACCAGAAATAAATAAGGATCTGTGTATGGGAGAGGGGGTATGCCATCTCCCTAGCACCCCTTCCTTGAACACAGGTGCCAGGTAAGGATCCAGCTCACTCTCCCATTCAGTGTTTGATAGCAGCTGATGGAGGTGTGCAGGACGGAGGTTTCCTGCCTTAGCAGCACTGGCCTGATGGGAGAAGAGGGGCTTCCTTGGCAGTGACAGGGAGGACAGGCTGTTTTAGCACAGGCTGCATCCCCCCAGCTACCATGCAGCTGAGCAAGAACACCACAGGTGGGCTTAGTCTGCTGCCCACTGGTCAAAATACAGAGTCCACTTCTCTAGTCACAGGCAAGCTGGAAACTACGGGCTGCACCTGGCACTGAGGGGAGAGGATCAGAGCTGCTTTTGGATGTGGATGAGAGGAGATTACAGGACCAAGGACAGGGTCACTGCTCTCATCTAAGGGAAGCCACAGGCCTGCCAGCCTGGGGTCCACGCGGTCGAAACATAGAGCCCTCTCGGCCTTTGCAACTTGCTTCAACTTCCTAGGCTACTGTTTCTCAATCTTCTAGATAGGCTCAACAGCAGAAGAGACCGCACAGCACGGTACTGTGGGGTGCCCCTGAGGCACAGAGTGGTTGAGGCCATGACTTCTGCAGCCTGACCACCTGGCTTTAAATCGCAGCTCTGCCACCAACCAGCTGTGATCAGGGAAGGTTACTGAATCTCACGATGCCTCCGTTTCCTCATCTGTAAAATGGGGATGGTGAAAATAACACTATTTGCTTCATACGTAAGATTTGGGAGAGAAGAAGAAGGGAGAGTGTGAGTAATTGTTTAGTGGGACGGAGTCTGAGTTTTGTTAAGAAGTGTTCTGGAGATGGATGGCGACGGTCGCACGACAGTGGAAACATCCTGAAGACCATGAAGCTGTACACTGAGACGTGGTTAAGACAGTAAATGTTGCCTCGTGTGTAGTTTGCTGCAATTTTAATTTGAAAACTTAAAAAAGGATTTGGAGGTTGGGGGAAGAATGAGCTCATTTCTATACATGCCAGGAAGAATGCCTGGTGCTCCAAGATACAAAGAGGACTGGCTCTTTGTATCATTGGCTGGGTGACATTTTGGCAACTTGCTTGAAGTTACTGCAAGAATTAGAAATAAGGTAGGCAAAACAGTTTGACCTGGTGCGCACCTCTACTCTTAATAAATGGTAATAATGTTACTAGCTTGGAAGCTATTGGGGAATGGAGTTGGCTGTGCTGCTAGAAACATGTACTACAGGTAGGAAAGAATGTTGGTACTCTCCCCGACCCCTCTAATTTGGGGAGTGGGAACCCGAAACCCTACAGCAATATAAAGGAAAAGGGAATAGAAAAGTTGTCACTATCTCTGGCTAGAAAATCACTGACCAAGTTTTATGGAGGGTAGCTCATGCATCTTGAAGCTCAGGTCTGGATGTAATTTGCATATATCATGGTGTGGTCATAGCCAGGACACACTCACAGCAAGGCTTGCAATGCGATTGCCCTTCCCTGAGCCTGCCTCTTCGTCTAGGATGCACAGATTGAACCTTCCCCCAGCGTGTAGACCAAAGTTGCTATTTGTAAAGTACTCTGAGATCTTCCGAAATAGGTGGGGCCTCCTTAAATAAAAGGTCTCCAAGGGCTCAGGAGTGGAAGAGACAGGTCTTGGAGGGCTTAGGCCTCCAGGGGCAGTGCGCATGCTCGGGAAAGCAGCCAGTCCCATCTGCCCGCCACTAGGTGTCTTGTCAGCGTCACTGGGGGCTCTTCCCGGCAGTCGGCCTTCCTTTCTTGGATGTGCAAAGCAACTTAGCTGGGATGTAAGACAAAAGTAGGTCTAGAATAGTTGACACCTGGAGTGGATAACTTTTAACGCACTCCCTGTACAGCAAAATTATTTTAATAATAATCATGCAATTAGTAGTCATCATTTTCTTGAGTCAGTCTCTAGTTTCTTCACTTTTTAAAAATTGACTTGATGAACAATCTGTAGTTTAAAAATGCAATTTAAAGAAAGTACATTTTAATTGTAATATTATTCAAATTTAGGAACACATCACATGTGAACTAAATTTGCACTTTGCAGGTAAAAAATTGATCTCATCTTTCTCTGTTTTAAAGTTTAAATACCAATTTAAAAGTTTTTATCACATAAAATGACAAAAGTAGAATAACTCAAGATCTACCCCTTTCATCATTAGAGGCACAGTTATCATGGTTTGTTCTGAATTTACTATTTAAACATAGGGGTTGGAGACAGCTGCCGCTCAGGTGCAAACTCGGGGCTGGCGCTGTGTGTGAATAAATGGGAACAAAATGCATGTGGCTATGTCCACTGGGTGGACGCTTCTGTACCACAGGGAGTTCTCTGAATTAACTTCCAGATAGAATAAAATTCCATATGGTAAGTATGAAATTGAAGCCTTCGTACATATTGCTAAAATGCAATCATATCTGCAGAAATTATTTGGAACTTTGAACAACAAAAGATTTTCTTTTGCAGAACAGCATTTTATCACTGGCATTATTTAGGGTTGCTAGCACGCGGTGATATCACAAGCAAACTGACTTTTAGTCAGCTGTGTTATTGTGGCAGGTGACCCTGCAGCTCTGTCCTGTGTATGCAGCTGGTTTAAAGCCGGGGCCATGTCTTGATTTAAACTAAGTCTTAAAGTTGAGCGTCTTTATTTTAGGTGTAGGACTTCTCAAGGGTGAAGATGAAAGCAAATAGGAAGTCTGCCAAATCCTTTTTCTGACTCAATGCTGAGGATTTTGAGAGCATGTTTTACAAAAGGGGTGTTTGGGGAGCAGGGGGATCTGGACAACAGCTTTTCCAAGTTTCAGGCTAGTGTTTGGCACCCTCTAGTGGACAATTTGAAAAGACAATGATCCGATCTGTACTAAAAAGTCAATAGTAGCTTGCATCGTTTATTAAGTACCATGCACTAAGCAAAGCCCTTTGTGTGCAATATGCAATCCTTACAACTACCTATACATTACGAATATGAGTTCGGTATTACTAATTATAGAATTAGCTCAGAGAGGCCAAGTAAATTGACCACAGCCACACAGCAAGAGGCAGAGCTGCTAGTCCTGTGTCACTCAAGAGACATATGGAGTGAGCATACTGGGCACATGTAGCACAACATTTCAAGCTCCGGACCTCCCTGAACACACTACCAGCTCCACACCTCACAGCCTGGGGCTTGAGGAGGGCCCCAAACCACACTTTCAGAACTATAGTTGCTTGCAAAATTCCAATAGTAAGATCTAAAAGTAATTTTTCTTATTTCTTCTTTAAAGGTTGCAATTTGCTCTCAAAAGTAAACCACTGTGGCTTGATTTGTCATATTTACTTCTTAGATTCATGTCCCCTTTGTGTCTTATGTTCTGCTCAGGTCACGGCAATGAATGGCCTGCAATATAACTCCCAAGCTTTAGAGCACATTGCCGCTCTCCTTCTTCTGTGACACCCCAGAGATCTTAGCATCAAAGCGAGCTTGTTCTGGGAGTGCGTTGGGAGTTATCCGATTCGGTGATTTGTCCACATGGAGCTCTTGAAGAATCATCGAAGAAAGTTTTGGGTGCCATGATGATTGGAAGGCACTAATGATGTGTCATGGGTGGGGACACTGGCTATCCTGCAATGCCCAGGACAGGACACACAGGAGAAACTGACCCAGGACTGGTAAGACTCTCCAGTGTCCTGCCAGACATCCTGAGACAGAGAATGTGCTTCAACCAGTGGGGGATTTCAAGCTCAGAGATGCATTTACTGTGATATGTCATTACTGCCATGTCCCATGTCAGAACAGGGAATCGCTTCCTCCCTGCACTCAAAATAAATCCTGTCTGATTTGCGAGAATATCTAACTTCCTAATTTTCCTCCATGATCTATAATATAGATCATATGCCTACTCAAATTAAGGAGTCTTCCTCTTTGTCCAATCTGTGAAATCCAGTCGGCTCTGTTAGCAGCACTGACAGTCAAATAAGGGCAGTGGTTTGCTCTCTGCTTTTTATATTCTCTGAACATCCCAACTTCTCCATAAAGGTTTTCCTGATTAGCAATGAAATCCTCATTCTCTCCCATGTACTTCACCTGGGCCTGTGGATGCCCTCAGCTCCTGCTTCTCGTTTCCACGGGCTTCAGAATCCACTGGGGACTCTGTGAAGATGCAGGCTTGGTGTGTCTACAAGTCCCCGGGTGATGCTGAAACTACTGGGATGGAGACCACATTCAAAAAGCAAAACTCTAAAACTAAAGCAACAATTCCCAAACCAGGTTCCTCATCACAGGGACCTGGCAACTTTAGAAAAACAGCCTCCCAAGCCCCACACCAGACCCATCCTACCAGAATCTCTGAAACCAGAGCCCAGGAATGGGATTTCTAGAAGACTCCAGACAATTCTGGAGGAACTCTCCGAAACACCAGACTCTGACCTAATCCTAAGATGCACTGCAAGGCGTTATAATACCTTAATTTGAAACTTGCCCCAAGAAGTAAGCACTTTGCAGACCGTTGCTAACCTAGACTCATCGTGACATGTTTTCAAGCCTAGGCCAGACTCCAGGGACTGTGCTGTCTCCATTACAGGACGAAGGCCGATGGATAAATGGTCCACGACAATCTTGTGATGCTGATGTCTTATATGCATATACTTATACTATCTCCTACGATGATCGTAGTAGTTCCCAGAAACCCAAATTAAGACGTTTTACTGCAACAAGATTTAAAAACTAGGGCTTTGATGTCTATTTTACGAGAAGTTCCTATTTGCATAATTAGGAGTGTCCTGCACTTCCTTGGGTAGTGTGTGTCAGTCAACAGCTGCAAGTCATTCTGGCTCCTCTCCCAATCAAAGAGAGAGCGCTGCTTAAAACAGTCTCTGGGCCGGGCGCGGTGGCTCACGCCTGTAATCCCAGCACTTTGGGAGGCCAAGGCGGGTGGATCACGAGGTCAAGAGGTCGAGACCATCCTGGTCAACCTGGTGAAACCCCGTCTCAACTAAAAATACAAAAAATTAGCTGGGCACGGTGGCTCGTGCCTGTAATCCCAGCTACTCAGGAGGCTGAGGCAGGAGAATTGCCTGAACCCAGGAGGCGGAGGTTGCGGTGAGCCAAGATCGCGCCATTGCAATCCAGCCTGGGTAACAAGAGTGAAACTCCGTCTCAAAAAAAGAAAAAACGGTCTCTGCCCCACCTCCAGACAATGTGATAGAAGGCGAGAGAGAGACTAACAGCAGAGGTGAATCCCCAGATTAGATACCCTTCCAAGCTACAAAAACACTTTAACAATTTTTCCAGAAGATCACAGCAGAGCACTACAGAGTTGAGCTGAGCCATCTGCAGGCACAGTTTCTTCAATGTGACCAAGAAATTACATCTGGCTCCAAGATGGAAGATGCACGTGGGCTGCAGAGAACGCTCTGGAGATGCCTTTGGTAGGAATAAGAAGTTCCAGAAGGCAGCCTTCCCTCCTGCCTGCCCTGCCTTGTGGGCAGAGACATGCTGTGTTTTCAGGCCCACGGGTGCCCCCAAAGAAATGCTCCCCCAATTTGAGAAGGCAAGTGAATGTTGCTTAGGTTGGGGGCAGGGGTTATGGGCTCAGCTTGACCCTCAGTGCCATCAGCCAGGGCCAGGTGTGTTGGGTTCCCCCATCTCCCCAGGCTCCCCACAGCACCCACTCAGGGAACACTTGCCGACTGACTGGCCAGCTATGGAGTTGGAAGCTTTTAAATTCAGGAAGTGCCTCCGCTAATATGCTGCCCAGCTACCCTGGATTAGCCAAGAGGGCAAAAGGCCGAGTGATGGTGTCGGGCAAGGTGTTTGGTTAGTTTTCTGCATTATTCTGGAGTTAGGCCTTCACAGTGCAGTGTAGGCTTGGTGTGATGCCACATTAAGCAAGTCTTTTAATTCTGAGGCTTGACCATCTTGGGGACTTGCTGACGCTGAAGGGACTGCCCCACTCAGGGTTAGCCAGCTCTTAGTGGAAGTAAAGGGCTCTTCTCGAGCATGCCTTTCACATGCAAACCAACCCATCCAGACCCCACCTCCTTTGTGGGGCTCCTGCACTCTGGGCCACCATCACCTCGGGGCTAGATTCCAGGCAACTAGGAACAGCCCTTATGTGCCAGAACCCGCTGAAAGGGGTCACACTTAGCCAATCCTGTAACTGCTCACCTGCCTCACCTGTTCTTTCCTGCAGAAGCCACAGTAAAGGTTCTTACCCACACTTCTCCTCTCTACCTTTGCCTCCTGGTCAACCCCAGTGCTTCTCTATGTGTCCCCCACTCCCACCATGACGTGGTGTAGCATGCCTTGCCCCTTCTCTCAGGAACTGTAACAAACTATCTTTTCAATGGCAGTTATCTCTTGTATCATGATGAAGCCTACATTTCACAATAGACATATTGTCAAGTTGCAGGATGCAAAATGATTATGTTTCAGTGTAGGTCCCAGGACCACTTCCATTACCTAGAAGGCATATTTCCTAGGGATAATAAATAGTGCAGCTTATTGAAACTGTTTAGGTGCCAGTGTCAATCAGAGTTCAACCAGAGAGGCAGAGGCACTAGCGTACACATCTCACTAGATACACCACCAGGGTACTTGTATGGCAAGCAGCATTGTAAGAGAGCAATAGTGTTTCCCTCAGCAGCAAAAGGCAGATTTGTTTACTGTCTGAAAGAATAAAGGCAATGTCTCTGTCCAGAGCAAAGTTCAGATAAGCTTACTGTCTGCTATGAAAGACTTGGGCTTCCAAACTTGAGCTTCTTCTCTGGGAAAGTCACCCACTGCCTCTGCAGACAGCACCTGGCCCTTGTCACATTAGCCTCCAAGAAATGGGACTGGGGAGAGGAGCACAAATGCTGACACCTGGTTACTTCTATTGCTGTGAGTAATGAAGTCCTTTGTCTCTGACCCAGGAGTCTTGTGTCTCCTACCAGCAACCATGAAAGTGTGGCAGGCTAACTTGTTAGACTACAAGTAGGCTGAAATCTCAAACCTTTCCCAGCTCTTGATATTTCCTAACCAACACCAGTCTCCTGCATCAGGAAGGAAAGGGCCTTGCTCCTCCCTCTGTCATTGGTCAGTGATAATGGCCTCCTTAAGGGATCACCCTACACCCACCTCTGGAGGGACAGACATCAGGAGGTGTCCAAGCCAGGCTGCTCATACAAAGGAAGAGCTATTGATGAATGATGCATACAGGTCTCACTATCAACAAAGCCAGGCAAAAGAAGCAATTCCTTTTGGGAAAACCCCTGTGTTTCTCTGCTCAGGCTGCCGTAACAAAATGCTATAGACTGCATAACTTAGACAACAGAAATGTGTCTTCTCACAGCTCTGGAGGATGGAATTTCCATATTAAGGTGCCAGCAGATTTGGCTCCTGGTAAGGGCTCCCTTCCTAGTTTACAGACAGCCGCCTTCTTGCTCCATCCTCACACAGCCTTGCCTTTGTGCATATGTGGAGAGAACTCTGTCGTATCCTGTACTCTTCTTGTCAGGACACCAGCCTCATCAGATTAGAGCCTCACTCTTTTTAAACCTTAAATCATGACTCTAAAGGTCCCATCTCCAAACACAGTCACATTACGGGTTAGAGCTTCAACATACGAATTTGGGAGAAGGCACAATTCATTCCGTGGAAGCCTCCAAAGAGCTGCGAGTTAATTCAACCCCATTCACACTCAACTTAAAAACACAATCAAATATCTTCAACCATCTATGTGGGGGAGGAGGAGCAAAAGGCAAGTTCTGAAGAAGACAAACAAAAAGAAGGACTTAGAAAGTGCAAGCAGCCCTTTGGCTTCCCAGGCAGGCATCTCACGATTTTCTCCAGGGTCTTTTGCTGCGCAAGTCAATTTCTCATGCCAAGGTGTCTTCCTGTGGAAGGCCACAGCCTACTTGGTACATTGGAGGAAGTGTGGGAAGAGCAGGTCATCCGAGCTCTGTTCATGTCATCGTATGGAGAAGGCACACAAGGGAAGTGGCCAGCATGGGAGAAGAGCTCCGAGGGCAGAGCCAATGGGAGTTGGAGCTCCAGAAGAAGCTGCTTGGGGTGAGGCACGGAGGTCCTCGTGTGACAAGCCAGGGAACGATGAGTGTTTGTGTGGAATGCTGAGCAGCAAAGCAGTGTGCTCAGACGTGTGCTCAAGGAAGGCTGCAGTAGAAGTGCCATGCAGCTGGACCAGGGGGGTGAGGAAAAAGGCAGAGAAAGAAGTTAGGAGTTTACCACAATAGCTCATGTTACTGATTGCAAGGTGTATCCCCAAATTCCTATGTTAAAGCCTTGAACCCCAGTACCTCAGAATGTGCCTGTGTTTGGAAATGGGAATATAGTTAAAATATGATTATTGGGATGGACCCTCATCCAATATGACTGGTGTCATAAAAAGAGACTACAGGCCGGGCGCGGTGGCTCAAGCCTGTAATCCCAGCACTTTGGGAGGCCGAGGTGGGTGGATCATGAGGTCAAGAGATCAAGACCATCCTGGTCAACATGGTGAAACCCCATCTCTACTAAAAAAAAAAAAAATACAAAAAATTAGCTGGACATGGTGGGCGTGTGCCTGTAATCCCAGCTACTCAGGAGGCTGAGGCAGGAGAATTGCTTGAACCCAGGAGGTGGAGGTTGCAGTGAGCTGAGATCGTGCCATTGCACTCCAGCCTGGGTAACAAGAGCGAAACTCCATCTCAAAAAAAAAAAGAGACTACAATACAGCCATGTACAGAGGGATGACTGTGAGGACACAAGCTGAGGAGAGAGACCTCGGGAGAAACCAACCCTGCTGACACCTTGAACTTGGACTTCCAGCTTCCAGAACTGAGAGAAAGAAATTTCTCTTGTTGATAAACCACCCAGACTGTGGTGTTTTGTTATAGCAGCCCAAATAGACTAAGACATCATCTATCTGCCAAAAGAGAAAAGGGAAAGGGTGGAATCCAGGACTGAGGGGAGGCAATTTGGAGAGGTGTCTAAGGGATCCCAAGCAGCCAAAATAATACACTGGGGCCTTGTCAGTAAGACTGGTGGACTAGGCAGCAGTGGAGCCTGAGAGGCAACAGGTTAGTGCCCCAGAGGGAGACAGGATAAACACCAGCAAACACAAGGCTTACAAGACTAGAGAGAACCTCAGAAGCCACACTGACATCTTTGGTTAGCTAGCTTTAGTCTTGCTTGGATATGGGGTCAGTAAGATCCTTCCAAATATGAGTGAACACAGGTCTCTGGGTAGCCCCCATTGTGGGTGCCAAGTCCTGCAGGAGAGAAGTCAGCAAGGCCAATGCACAAAGCCTCTTGGTGCATATCTGGGATATTTTCTCCACTACGGTAGCAAGGATGTGGTGCACCTGCACTTTCCAACATACACCTACGACTTTTGGTGCATCCGACAGACATCTGATCAGTGCTCTCAAGCACCTGCCAGCCATGGAGTTTCAGATGCATTTCTCAGATAAGCGAGCTTCTTTCCCATTGCAAATCACGGAGTGACAAAAGCACAGATCCTTGCTGGGGCTGCAGGCTGCTGGCAGTGTCACCCGAAGGCTGCTTTCTAAGGAAAACATTCTGCTGGGTTTTTTTTTTGGACAACATGGTTTCATGTGCTCATTTATTTCACACCCATGTTTTAAAAATTATTCTTTTCGGCTGGAAGTATATTTTCACCCAAGATAATAGATGGAAATTGTGAGCTGGTTACAGTTCCCAAGTGGCATTAGCATATGTACTGAGTTTCCTCTTGAATCCCACCCTCCTCGCCTTTTTGCTTTTCCATCTTTTTCTGGTTCTTAGAAGGAAAATTTTAAAAGAACACACTGCCTGGATAATATACCTCTTATTCACCTCCCTTCCTCCAACCTTCTCACCAGAGAAGGTGGAGAAGCTTCAGACTCCAAACCAACTTTATTCTCTGCTTGTAGGAGCATCGCATTCACACCTATGCCCTCCTCCCGCTTTTCCTGCCTTTGCGTAGCCAGCCATTATCTTCTCCTGCCTGGACAATTACAATGTCCTCACCTTCTCCGAGTGGCCCTGCAATCTTCAGTGTCACCTTATAATCCATAATCCACACTACAAACAGATGTATCTCTCTAAAATTGTAAACTGGGTTATGCTAAACTCTACTTCATGCTTTGATGATCCTGTTACCTACAGAATACATCCAACCTCCTTATCACCACATTCATCTCTCGCCCTCCTGCCATTTCCCTCCAATAGTCCTTGTGGTTTTGAGTCATTTTGCTGATGCACATAGTTTTTTTCTCTTCCCCAAATACCCTTTCCTTCCTTGTCCAGCTGCCACACCCCCAGTCACTCTTTGGGTCGTGGCTCAAGCATCGTTTACTCTTTGGAACATCTCAGCCCTCCCAAGCTGAACTGATCAGTTCATCGGAGTCTCCTAGACAATCCCTGGCAAGTGCCCCTGAGTGTCTCCAATGTCTGATACCTGACGTCCCTGCTTGACCAACTACCTGGCTACAAGGACTGACTTTCCTCTTCTTTGCAACTCCAGCGTGAGCCCAGTGTTTGGCTCAGAGCAGACTCTTTTAAAAAATATTGATGCTGGGTGCAGTGGCTCATTCCTATAATCTTAGCACTTTGGAAGGCAGAAGTGGGAGGATTGCTTGAGTCGAAGAGTTCAAGACCAGCCTGGGCAACATAGTGAACCTCATCTCTACAAAAAATCAAAAAATTCGCCAAGCACAGTGGCTCGTGCCTGTAGTCCCAGCTACTCAAGAGGCTGAGGTGAGATGACAGTGTGAGCCTAGCAGTAGTTCATGATTGCAGTGAACTCTGACCATGCCACTGTGCTCCAGCCTGGGTGCCAGAGTGAGACCCTGTCTCAAAAAATAAAATAAAATATTTGAATGGAAAATATACATTGAAATGGTTCAGGTGGCTGATGGCAATGGTAGGTCCTACTCTGTGTTTATTGGAAGGGTCATTCCAATTAAACAAATACTGATGGATCACTCATTCTGCGCCAGGTTCTCTCTGAGCACTGAAGGTACCCAGATGAACAAAACTGAATGCGCACACAGGTGAGCAGTGAAGACCAGCAAGGGATATCACTAACATGAAATGATAGCTTCTATGCTTATCAGAGCAGAATACCATGCCAAAGGCTCCAGACCATAGCCGTACCTCCAAATCTAGGAGTTTTTAAAAATATGTATGTCTTGGTCTGTATTGTTTATCTATTACTGCTTCACAAATTATTCCAAAACTAAGCAGCGAGAAGCACAAACCTTTATAATATCACATGTTTTTGTGGGTCTAGAGTATG
Source organism: Saguinus oedipus (assembly GCA_031835075.1). NCBI lineage: Eukaryota > Metazoa > Chordata > Mammalia > Primates > Cebidae > Saguinus > Saguinus oedipus. The sequence continues at coordinate 35,423,487 of CM063182.1, read as the reverse complement.
GCAGCAGTTTTCCTAGGTGGTGTTGGTACTGACACTGGGGTCTCTCATGAGATTGCAGTCAAGATGTCAGCAGGGGCTGAAGCCAAATGCCATACATGACCTAGATCCAGAAGTCACATTGCATTGTTTCCACAATACCCTACTGGTTACACAGGGCAGCTCTATTTGGCAAGTTAGATGGCCACACAAGACTGTGAATTTGAGGAAGTAAAGATCAGAGGGGCCATTGGAGGTTGGCTACAGCCTGGCTCTAACCCCAGGGATTTAATTCAGTGTGCCTGGGCAGGGCCCAAGGTTCTGCCTATTTTGTCTTTTCTTTTGATTATCTTGGCTTTTTAACTTCTTATTGAAATATAATATACATATAGAAAAGTACACAAATCACAATTGTTTTCACAAGCTGCATAATTGTTTTACAAAAGACACACACCCATAGAATCTACAGCCAGATCAAGAAACAGCATTGGTCAAGAACAGTGGCTCATGCCTGTAATCCCAAGCACATTGGGAAGCTAAGGTAGGAGGATCACTTGAGCCCAGGAGTTCAAGATCAGCCTGGGTAAGAAAGTGAGACTCTGTCTCTACAACTTTTTTTTTTTAATTACCCAAGTGTGGTGTGTATGTCAGTAGTCCCAGCTATTCAGGAGGCTGAGGTGGGAGGATTGCTTATGCCCAGGAGTTTGAGACTACAGTGAGCCATGATCATACCATGCACTCCAGTGCGGATGACAGAGTGAGAGCTTGTCTTCAAAAAAGAAAAAGAACATTGCCAGCTACCACCTCTTCAGGGGCCCCCATTACACTCTCTTCCAGTTGCTAAACTCTCAAGAGTATGTCCTCATGACTTCCAACAACCTAGAATCGTTTGTCTGTTTTAAAAGTGGATATAAATGGAATCATATAATATGTACTCATTTGTATCTGGCTTCTTTTCACTTGACATTATGCTCACAAGACTTTCCTGTATTGTTACGTGTGGCTATGTTTATTCATTCTCATTATGCTATATAGTAGTTCCTAGAATTAAATACCTATTTTCTGGTGTACAAGTGTTGAGCTGCTATGGCCAATGCCGCTTGGCCAGCAAAACGTCTTCTGGTTACAGTGGCTCATGCCTGTAATCCCAGCACTTTGGGAGGCCGAGGCGGGTGGATCATGAGGTCAAGAGATCAAGACCAGCCTGACCAACATGGTGAAACCCCATCTCTACTAAAAAATACAAAAATTAGCTGGATGTGGTGGTGTGTGCCTGTAGCAGCTACTCGGGAGGCTGAGGCAGGAGAATTGCTTGAACCCAGGAGGCAGAGATTGCAGTGAGCTGAGATTGCGCCACTGCACTCTAGCCTGGCGCCTGGTGACAGAGCAAGACACTGCCTCAAAAACAAAACAAAACAAAGTCTTCCAGTGAATATGTGTACGTTTTTATGTGGTGTATATACCTAGGAATAGAAATGCTGGGTCATTACAGCATGCATATGCTCAGCTTTATAGAGACTATAATACAGTTTTTCAAAGTAGTCCTACCAATATACACTCTTATTAACAGTTGATGAGAACTCCAGATCTTCTCCAATACTTAGTATTTTCTGTCTTTTTCATTTTAATCATTCTGGCTGGCATGAGGTGATATTTTATTTTGTTTAAATTTGCATTTTCCCGATGACAAATGAAGTTATCACATTTTCCTTGGTTTGTTGGCCATTTGGATGTCCTCTTGAAATGATTGTTAATGTATTTTGCCCAGTTTTCCTATGGAGTGGCATGCCTTTTCTTGTAGATGTGTAGTAGCTCTTTATATACTTTGCATAAGAGGTTTTGTTAGATATACATATTACAAATACCTTCTCCCAATTTATGGGTCACCTCTGACACTGTTAATGGTATGGCTGCCACCTTGTACACCCTGTTTAAAAAGTCTTTGCCTACTGTGAGGTCATGAAAATGTTCTCCATATTTTATTTCTAAAATCTATGTTGTTTTGCTTTTAATATTTAGATATGCAACCCATCTGCAAAAGTTGTTTCGTTTGTTGTGAGGTAAGGACCATGATTTTTTTTCCTTTATGGAGATCTAATCAATATGAAACCATCTATTAAAAAGATGACCAGTCCCCACCGCGCCTCCATGCCACCAGACCGTATTCAGGTGACTACCTACAGATGTGTCTGTCTGTTTCTGGACCCTCCATTCTGTTCCGTTGGTCTACTTGTCTGTCCTTGCACCAGTACCATACTATCTTAACTATTACAGATGTACACAGGCTTTCATAATGGTATTGTAAGTGCTCAGGTTTTTTTTGGAAAGCTTTCCCTCCAAATCAAGGATGAGGTGAGGTTACCCACTATCATCACTTCCACTCACCATTGTCCAGACAGTCCCAGGCCATGCAATAAGACAAAAAAAAAGAAGTGGTATAAGAATTGGCAAGAAAGAAAGAAAACTGTCCATATTTGCAGACAGCATGATTGCATAATAAGTAAATTTAGTGAGGCTATCAGATACAAGGTCAACATGCAAAAAGCACACGTATTTCTATACATTAGCAAGACATGGAAAAATAGAAATTCCCAAGTAATACCATTTACAATGGCATGAAAAGCTACCAACTGGATGTGCAAGGCCTCTCCTACACAGAACACTACAAAAACATTATTGAAAAATTGTACGTGACCCAAATTAATGGAGGGATATACTATGTTCTTAGATGGAAAGATGTAATATTTAATGTGGTCCTAATCAAAATCCCAGCAAGGTGGTGGGTGGGTGTGTCTATGTGTGTATTTGAATCCATCAGAGATAGGAACTCTCCAAGCAGTGGTTGGAATGGAAGCATATCCATTCCCCTAAAAAAAAATTAAAAAATGAAAAAAGAAAGAGCTGGCTCTGCGAGAGCATTCCATAACAGGAAAGTGTTGGCGTGACATCATGGATGTTAGCATGTGCACAGCACATTCTAGGAACTTAAACAGCTTGGTTGGAGCTTCGGCTGAGTGAGGGTGGTATGATGAGAGACGGGGTGGGGAATGCCAACCAACAGCCGGAACGTTAAAGATTTTTAATGCCAGGGATAATTTAAATTAGAGCATAAGCTTTATTCCTGGTTCCTTGGATTGCCCACACAGCCCTTTAAGCGAGGTAATAAAAACATGCCTTACACATGTTAATTCATAATCTCCATGACTATCCTAACAGGAGTTACTATTATAATCCCCACTTCACAGATGGGGACTCTAAGGCAAAGACAGGTTAAGAACTTGCTCAATCCAAAGACACAGCTCATGAGAGGGGAGACGCATAGCCGAATCCCAGGCAGTCTGGCTCAAGGATCTCTATATGTTTTAGTCCCCACACTTTGCTACCTCTGACTATTACAACTTCATCAGAGAATGAACTTTGGCAACAGTATGAGGGTTGGTTTGAGGCTGTGATGACAGTAAATATAGACTCTTAGGAAGCAATCGTTAGCAAGTTTCTGAAATCGAGCAATGGCAGTGGGAATGGAGAAGCAGGGTTATAGCTGACCAATGTCACTGCGCTGAGGTGACAGATATGCTAATTGGGGATCAGGGGACAGGAGAAAGGGAAAAGGGAAAAGGGAGGTCAATGAATAGACCTTGAATAAAGGTTGTAGTTGTCCGGGTGTGGTGGCTCACATCTATAATCCCAGCACTTTGGGAGGCTGAGGCGGGTGGATCACTTGAGGCCAGGAGTTCAAGTTCAGCCTGGCCAACATGGCTAAACCCCATCTCTACTAAAAATACAGCAGTTATCCGGGGATGGTGGCGTGTGCCTGTAATCTTAGAACAGCATCTGTTTCCCCAATTCCCTAAGTCATTTCCAAACCATGGCTTCAGCCTCACTTTCTCTGCTGCTCAGGGCTCCATTCCTTCTCTTTGCTTTGTCCTCGATTCATGTTCTGTGCAGAACAGTTCAGTAATTTATTTTCTGGTCTTAGCAAGACTAATCCATGCCCTCTGGACATCACTGTCCACACCGAGAGGCTTATCCAAGATAGTTCGTTTCCGAGAGGAACTCTAGCAGCAGGTGTTAGGATAGTACGTTTGCTACTCCATTACAGCACGAAGGTCTTTCATTACCTCCTACACTCAACTGCAGAGGGTTCACCTTCCACCCTGAAGCCTCCCTCTGGTGTCTTCAACTGTGAGCTGTTACAGTCATGTGTTGACTCTGTGTTTTAATTTGTAAACCAAAACCTTCATACAGTGCTATTAAATGTTAGAGCGGGTGGAAAAATTACTTAGAGAGCTTGTAGAAAGGCAGGGTCCTGGGCTTCCCTCCCCAAAATAGTCCTTTTTACTATGCCTGGATTAGGACCAAGATAACTCCCTTTTTGATGATTTTAAACACCCAGCCTCTGTTCCAGATGGTTTTGAGGTAGGTGGTTCTCATACCACACTAAGAGGCATTGCTGTGGTGGGTGGTGGGGACACTTCCACCTCCTGTGCAGCAAGCCCTTTCCAACCCCCTGACTAAGGACCTGGATAAGCTCTTGACACAGTGGCTCATTCTGCTAGCAACTCTGTGAAATAGACACTATGATTAGCCCATTTCACAGGGAGGAGAGGGCGGCTCAGAATGATCAACCTGCTCCAGGTTTCACAGCGAGTTCATTGATTCACTCATTCATTCATGCTCCACCACGTGCTACACCCTCTCCTAGGGGCCAGGAGGTGTCAGAGGAAAGGGTTGAACTTAGACCTCCAAGCCCCAGTTCTTTACCACCATGACATAATGTCTTCCTGGCACATTGTGCTGTAGAGGCCTTGTGTGACCTGGCAGAGGTTGTAGGAAATAGGAAGGCCCCATCTGGCTGGTCTGTGCTAGGACCTAAGGAGTACTGCAGGGGCCTGTAGACCCGCGGAGGGCATGCAGGACCAGGTAAATACTCTACAGGTGGAAGGTGTGGGGCTGCTGGGACCAAGAAAGGCACCATGACATCAGGAGAGGCAGAAAGAGGATCCGCCCGAGGTGGGGGTGCTGAGATTGAAGGAGGGAGGGAAGGTAATGTTAGAGCGCCCCCCTTTTCCCCAAATTCCTCTTTCTCTTCCTCCTCCTCCTTCCCGAGTCCTCCCTGCCTCCCTCTATTCATCTCCCTTGTTCTGTCTTCAGCCTCCGTTTCTCACTCTTCCTTCTCTCTTGATCGTCTCTTCTCTCCCACTCTGGCTACCTGTCCTGGGAGGTCTGGGTTGCTATGGTCACAGCTGTGTCTCTCTCAGCTCCTGCAGCTCTCCTGCAACTCCCTTCCCCACTGCTTGGGACACTTAAGGAAGCTTTTGGGTTCAGCCTCACCCCTGAGTCCCTGGACCAGTAGTGACGGGTGACAATGCCAACCCTCACCTGAGCCTCACCTGTGTTTGAAGGACCAGGCGGGGAGCTACGAAGTACAGAAAGAAGCAATGTCTGTCTCCAAGACCTCACGGAACACAACATGCGGACAGGGATGGTATAAGACAGGTACAAAGGATTCTACCCAAAGAGCTCCTCTCCCACCAGTTTTTCTACATCCTGACCATCATTGCCTTGGTCCATCATTCATCTGGACCCTTGTCCACCTGGATTCCTGCAGCGGCCTCCTTTAGACCCTGGGTGTGCATCAGTGTCCCTGGAGAGCTTGTCAAGCAAGATTTGCGGGAGCCACCCCCAGCATTTCAGATCCAGTAGGTCTGGGGTGAGAATTTGCACTTCTAATAATTCCAGGTGCAGCGGCTGCTGCTGGCTGAAACACCACGATTAGAGAATCCCTGTTCCAACTGATCTTAGCCCCAGCTCACCTTCCCAGCCACTCCACTGCAAGCAGCATGAGTTATTATTACTTTTTACTTCTTTATTTTGAGACAGGGTCTTGCTCTGTCATCCAGGCTGGAGTGCAGTGACACAATCACAGCTCACTGCAGCCTTGAACTCCTGGGCTCAAGCAATCCTCCCACCTCAGCCTCCTAAGTAGAACCACATCTGGCTAATTTATAATTTTTCGTAGAGATAGGTTCTCACTTTGCTGCCCGGGCTGGTATCAAACTCCTGGTCTTAAGCAGTCTTCCTGCCTTGGCCTCTCAAAGTACTGGGATTACAGATGTAAGCCACTGCATCCAACCAGAATTATTATTATTTTTAAAATAGAAATCTGATCATATTTCTCTCCTGCATAAAACCAGGTAGCATTTTTACCTTTGTTTGCAGGCTCACCTCAGGTCTTTGAGTCTCTGCTGCCAAAAATTCTGGCCGTGTTTCCCAGAACCCAGCGGAGCTGCTCGCTGACTGGCTCCCCACGGCTGCTGGCTGCTGCAGCTTTGCTCATTGCCGTTCCTTCTCCCTGGGATGCTCATCCCCCCGCCCCGCCTGGCTAACTCCTAGCCGTCTTCAGGACCCCCTTGGCTCCCCACCTGAAGCCTTTCTTGCTCACCCCTTCTCTCCACGCCCCCATGCATCCTGAGCACGCCTTGCCCACAGGTGCTCGTCTCTATCACACTGGTACATCCTCTTGCCTTTCTGAACCCTCCCTCCTCCACGCACACACTGGGCATTCAGCTGTTGATGATACCTGTGCCAGGATCACCTGTTCTCTATCTCCTAGTCCCCGCTCCAGGCTCCCACAGTGCATGCATTCCTGTATTCATTTACTCGTGACACCCATCACTTACACAGCCATACACCCACTTCCTTCTGAAGCTCCAGCCTCAAGGCACTTCTGTCAGAGTGTCACCAAGACACAGGCTCTGGATCTGAGCCTCTGCCCTGGCGTTCATTTCCCTTCCAGCCTCCTGTCCACAGATGTGCCTTGACCACAGGCCCCTTCTAGGGGTTGCAACCGCAGATGCTCTGGAACGTGTGCCTCCACTTCCATGTTTTCAGCGTTGGAGGTGCCATCTCTAAAAGTACATTTCCCAGCAGAGTGAGCCCCCTCATCAGTCCAGGTAAACCCTGCTGGGCCCTAAGCCCTGTGAGAGTGGGAATTTCAGTGAAAGGGGGGCAGAGCTATCTATATAAAAAAGGCAAGTATTTGTTCCTCAGCACTTTCAGCAGCACAATAGCAGCAGGCCCTACTTCAAACCCTTGGATAATTTGAACTTAATTATATGGTGTGCAGAGGAACTAATAAGTTTACGAATCTGCCAGAAACTCTAAACACATATGTCTTAGAAAATGCTACCCTTTTCTTGGCTTATTGTAGGACTCAGAATGTGAGTAATTGTGAACAATTAAGAGGGAGTGACCAAATGGTGATTCAAGGAAGCCTCTAGAGAGGTTGGTGCAAGTCTGCAGGGGGATGAAGGGCACCTGGAGGCTGGGGAGGTGGCCCAGGGCCCACACCTGCAGGAATTGACCCATCGCAGCTGAGTGGGATCCAGAAAAGCTTATCAAGAAAGCTAAGACACGCCTGTAATCCCAGCACTTTGGGAGGCTGAGGTGGGCAGATCACAGAAGTTCGAGATCAGCTTGGCCAACATGGCAAACCCGTTTCTACTAAAAATACGAAAATTAGGTGGGCATGGGGTGGCTACTGCAATCCCAGCTACTCGGGAGCCCGAGGCAGGAGAACTGCTTGAACCTGGGAGGCAGAGGTTGCAGGGAGCTGAAATTGCGCCACTGAACTCCAGCCTAGGTGAAAGAGCGAAACTCCCTCTCAAAAAAAAAAAAAAGGAAAGCCGAGACACATTGTTCTTTCTTCTTTCTTACTTCAAATGGGTATCAAGAGTCCCAGTGGTAGGTTTGAGGGTTTCAGAAGAAAAAGGCTGTGTAGCAAATCCAAGCTTCTGCTCCCAGCCCATCGTCTCATGGTGGAATAGAACCAGGTGGGTCTTGGGATCCACACTTTGCAGAACTCCCAGCTTGGCTCTGCTGCTAGGCGGCTGAATGCCATCGTGCTGGTTACCAGGGCTGTGTCTTGGCTTCTTCTTCATAGGAAGGGGGAAATCCCTGCCTCTTGGGAGTCATGGTAGCACTGACAAGCACATGCGAAGCCTTAAGCACATGTCTTGGCACACAGTAGGTATGCAAATCACATTCATTCGTTTCTTCCTCTGCCTTCTTTCTTTGCAAGTAGATAAAATGCTTTCACTAAGGTCTTCTGCGATTGGTACATTTCCAAGCCCATAGGAGGTCTTGATCAATATGTACTCAAGGAAGGAACAAGTAACAAATACTGTTTCCTACTAAGTCAAGGAACTCAAGCACAGAGAGGTTAAGTAACTTGGCTAAAGCACACAGCAAGTAGATGACAAGCTGGCCTTTAGTCATAGTGGGGGTCTGGATTCAGCCCAATTCAAAGTCAACATAGGGCAGAACCCAAGCACAGCATGAGGCTGGGCTGTATTCCCTGATCTTTATCCTGAAATTGCAATATTTTACAAGAATACTTATTTTACAGAGGAAAAAAAGCAAACACCCCAAAAGCTGAGGGAGTGTGAATGCCTGATTACAGGCTTCTTTGGATAGAATACAAACTTTGCTTCTGTGATATGTGTGTTTAGGCAGATTAAATTCATGTTTGATTACAAACCCCAGGATAAAAGGAAAATAAATATGTTCATGAAGACTAGGAATTCTCAAAGGGAGGAAGACAAAAAAATCATCAGTTAATACTCTGATGGCTGCCTCCAGAAGAGTCTAGAATAGATCCCACCATGGCATCCCTGTGCTCAGAGTCCCCCTGCATTCCCCATTTCCCCACACGATCCACTCTTCCAAGCATGGTGTTCATGACCCTCTGGTTCTGTCTGGATCCAGCATATATTCTGGCTTCATCTCTCCTACTTTCCCCTCCCACGCCATGCCTACGCCAAGCACCAGATTGCCTGCTGTGCCCTGAACACCTCCTGAACTTTGCTGCCCAAAGGCCTCTGCCCTGCTTCTCCTTAACCTGTTGGGAAATACTGATTAGTCTTTAAAGCCCAGTTGAAATGTATAAATCCCCTCAAAGTCCTCTCCTGGATTTTTGACAGGAAACAATTGTTTCCTCTGCAGTCCTAAAGCACTTGGTAGTTTCCCTGTTCCATTCACCAAACTCTGCCTTTTATTAAAATATTAAATTTATTTGGGCATGTGTCTGATTTACCCCTGAATGTGTAAACACACTCTTGGCCCTCACCTTCAGAATCCTGAACACTGAATAAGAGTTCAAAGAATGTGAATTGAGGGAAACCTCTTTAAATTAACAAAACAGAGGCCCAGGTGATTCAGGCATGTCATTTAGGGAGGTTTCATGCAGTCATTCAGAACGTCATGTGCACGTTTAATGACACAGGTATATAGCTATTAACCTTTAATTTCTACCACTCTGGCATGGACATAACTACTCCCTGAACATTTCATCTGCTTTTACCAATTTCCCTGTCCCCTTGCAGTGAGTTATGTAGGGTCATGTGAATATTCTAGCATTCAATGGAATGTCAGTACGAGCCATTCGCTAAGGCGGTAAAAAGCCCTCATGTAACTCCCTGGGCTTCCTTCTTTTGCTATAGTGACTGAGTCAGCCATGGGGTTCAGATAGTCCAGCTACAAAATGGCAGCACCTCCATCACCTGGATGCCTAAGTGACCACATGGAGCAGAGGCACATGTAGGCTAGTGTGACAATCAAGTGATATAACACTATATACTTACAGGGCCTAAAACAGCCCTTGTCTTATTGTAGTTACTTGACAAATGCTAGTTCCCATCTTCCCTTCCATTCTTCCATGTGGCAGACTTAAAACCGTCCATTTATAAGTCTAGTTATTTAACAGAGGGAGCCCAGGATAAAGTTGAGATGGAGGATTCAGAAGTTGACAGCATGAGGTATCGCTGTAAGAGTGGGTCAGATAAGTTGTGACAGTGGGAACTCTGGGAGGACCTGCTTGGATGAAGGAATGGGGAGCCTGCAGGTGCTCCTAACTTGGTAGTGTGACATTTGGCTTGGTTGTGTTATGTAATGACAGTGATCAGTCCTTCATCTGGTAGGACACAGAAGAGGGAGACAAAGAAGAATCTCTGAAAGTCCACCATGACAGCAGAACAGAGATCTAGAGGGCTGTGTGCAGGGATAAAGGTTATAAAAGGGGTGAGGTTTGGGAGCCTCCAGAGAAAGAAAAGTGTCCCACTTAATCCTATTTGTCCAATGGGAGTTTTCCAAAGCCAGACAAAGGAAATCATGTCTAACGTCCAGTCTCCACGCGCAGACTGTCCAGGACAGTCTTTATGTTCTTTTTTAAGTCAGCACACACTTGGTTGCACAGATTTTAAGGACAAATGTTGTTTTAATATTGTTAAATGAGGGGTGATGGGCGAATCATAATCTTATAACCAAAATGGCTCACTCATTTGTGCAGCTATTGAAAGCTAAGCCTCTTTGGTAGGGATAGAAGAAAAGGACTTGAAATAGCTTGCCGCCCACCTACTCTGCAGGAGCGCTGTGTGCATTTGTGAGGGGATGCTTGGCGCTGTGAACTCCGGGGAAGGAAGTTGCTTTGCTAATCCCAAATATTACTGTGACTTGCTTAGGCAGAGATGAAGGAGCAATGGGGGTGGGCGGCTGGCTGCTACATGGGGTGCTTTTCTTTTGGGGCTCCCAAATTGCTTCAGAAGCAAAACTACCAAGAAAGACCCCAAGGAGAATGGAACATATATTCTGGAATCTTATTCCTGTGAGCTCCCAATCTAGAAAAGGTGCTTTGTTGTGGCTTCACGGCTTCATGTATCCCAGCTGCAGACTTCTAACCTTATTGAAGGCAGGACGCATACAGATCTTGCAAATAACTTAAAGCTTGTCAGAAAAATGGAATGAAGTAAATAACGCTAGAGTAATAACGTAATGAAGGTAGAGCATGAACATTTTGTATCATTGTCCTTGCAAAATAGCTTAAAATACTTCCCAATAAGGACTACACTGATATAAAGCTGTGCGTGGAACTATTGAAGTGCAGTTGGGTGGCAGAAAATAATCACAATAATTATCACGGTCTTGCATTTGCAAAGGCGTTTAGAACTTACAAAGCACATTCCACGTGAAGCTACCATTAATCCTACAGCATAGCATTTAGGGGAACACTCAGAACGCTCTCCACTTCAGAGGCAGGAATGGTGAGGCCCACTCAGGTGAAGGGACCGGACATGACAGCTAGTATAACCCTCCTGCTTCCAATCCATTTTGGTTCCACCAAACAAAAATTCAAAAACAAAATACACCAAGAAAAAGAACAAAGATGCATCCATATTCAGTGATTTTAAAAGTGGCTTCTGAGATGGTAAGGAAAGGCTTTACAGAGAGAGCCTTCCACAATGATTTCTAAACACATTTTGTTTTGTTTGCTTGAGGAAACCATGGTATATTTTCGTGGAAGAGAGGGGAATGGAGGCTTTTTTCTTTTCTTTTTTCACGTAGAAAAATGGAATTTGGAGAGCTCTCGTCGCAGGAGGGAAGACAGCATTGCATTGAGCTGAAGACAGTAGATCCAGGGGGTGGGAAGACAGGGCTTTTAGATAAATTAATGAAAACCTTAGAGCCCATGATTAGTTTTAATTTAACTCAAGAACTAATTAGGCTGGGTGGGGTGGCTCACACCTGTAATCCCAGCACTTTGGGAAGCCGAGGCAGGAGAATCAGTTGAACCCAGGAGTTCGAGGCCAGCCTGGGCAACCTGGTGAAACCCCATCTCTACAAAAAATACAAAAATTAGCCAGGTGTGATGCACATACCTGTAATCCCAGCTACTTGGGAGGCTGAAGTGAGAGGATTGTGTGAGCCTGGGAAGTTGAGGCTGCAGTGAGCTGACATTGCACTACAGCAGTCCAGGCTGTGTGACAGCACAAGACCCTGTCTCGGAAAAAAATAAAAGCCATTAGAAGCCCATGTATGTTTCTGAGAAGGGGCATGACAGCAGCAAACTGCTTGAGAGATGATTCTTATGGCACCCCAAAACATGCAAAAGGGGAAATGGGTGTGCAATTTGGGAACATTATGGAGGAAAGAAGGACAGGACTTTGTGACAGAACCAACTCAAAGGGAGACAGGGAGGAGTTGCACCTGACAAAGTCCAGAGCAGTAGGCTGGGGGTGGGGCATGCTGGAAGCTGCCAATCAGAGTCACCTCGAAGCTTGTCTGCACCACAAGAACTTATCCCCTCCACCTACCTGTTCTCGAACCTAGCCTTCCAATTCCACACAGATTCTCTGGAGGTTGGGTATTGATACGGTTTGTCTGTGTCCTTGCCCAAATCTTGTGTTCAATTGTAATCCCCAAGGCAAAAGGTGGGAACTGGTGGGAAGTGACTGGATCATGGGGGCTGATTCCCCCTTGCTGTTCTTGTGATGGTGAGTCAGTTCTCATGAGATCTGGTTGTTTAAAAGTGAGTGGAACTTCCTCCTTCTCCTTCTTCCTCCTGCTTCAGCCATATAAGACATGCTTGCTTCCCCTTCTCCTTTTGCCATGATTGTGAGTTTCCTGAGGCCTCCCCAGCCATGCTATCTGTACAGCTTGCAGAAATGTGCACCAATTAAACTGCTTCTTTATAAATTACCCAGCCTCAGGTAGTTCCTTATAGCAATGTGATAATGAACTAATACAGATATATGATGGGAAAGCTCTCCAGGTAACTCTCCCATGAGATACAAAGGCATGGGATAAAAGGATAAAAATTAAGACCCCAGCGCCAGGAGAGCCTAGATCTAACACAAGTAGATAGGAAACAGGAACTGCAAATGGCAGTGCTATGTGATAGGGTGGAGGTATATAGAGAAGGTTCTAGAAACTCATGTGAAAGGGATGCTCATCCCACACAGAGAAACTAGAAACTCATATGAAAGGGATGCTCATCCCACATAGAGAAGGGGAGACTCAAGAAAAGAGACCGTTGAGCTGTTCTCAATCCTAGCTGCCCATTTCAAATAACCAATTAAATCAGGCTGGAGGGCTCCGGGGTCGGGGCCGTGGGGGCTTCCTGGGTAGTGAGGTGTTTTAATGTACTTGGTTCTAATGGAACTAGGGTTGGGAATAGCTGTCAGATTTTTTTTTTTTTTTTGACAGGGTCTCGCACTTTTACCCAGGCAGAAGTGTGGAGGCACGATCACTGCTCACTGCAGCCTCAACCTCCTGGGCTCTAGCGATCCTCCCACCTCAGGCTCCTGAGTAGCTGGGACTACAGGTGCATGCCACCACGCTTAACTAATTTTTGTATTTTTTATAGTGATGAGGTTTTGGCTTTGTCATGTTGCTCAAGGTGGTCTCAAACTCCTGGGATCAAGCAAATTGCCTGCCTCAGCTTCTCAAATTGCTGGGATTACAGGCACTAGCCATTGTGCCTGGCCCATAAACCATTTTTCAGAAAAGAGATATGACACAGCTATGTTTTATAAGAATCTTGGAGGGGGAGTGATATGGTTAGGCTTTGTGTCCCCATGTATGGAGGGAGGGAAGTGATTAAATTATGGAGGTGGTTTTCCATGCTGTTCTCATGATAGTGAGTGAATTCTTATGAGATCTGCTGGTTTTGTAAATGGCATTGTTTTCTGCTCTTATACATGTTGTTTCTCACCTGCTGCCACATAAAATGTCTCTGCTTCACCTTCTGTCATGATTGTAAGTTTCCTGAGGACTCCCCAGCAATGTGGAATAATGAGCCAATTAAACCTCTTTTCTTTATACATTACCTAGTCTCAGGTAGTATATTTATAGTGGTTTGAAAATGGGCTAACACAGAGAGGATGAGTAAAAAGAGATGCAAGAATTTCCAACATTTGGCTAAATTTATTCAGACTATGGAGCCCCTTTCACCTGCAGTGGTGATAAGACAATGACCAGTGAATCTTAGAAAAACAGTATGTTTGATAGTCACAAAAATGATTGTCTTACTTCTCCATGGGATTTTTGTTTAAATAAAATGAAAGGTGACACAGTACACTTCCCTTCCAAATTCCTAAGTTTGGAGATGCCTCACATCTACCTAATTGAAGGTTATGAAAAGGAGAGATTTCGAAGAAGTAGAAAAGGAACTACAGATCCAAGATGGCTGAATAGGAACAGCTTTGGAGTGCAGTTCCCAGAAAGAACAATGCAGAGGGTGAGCAAACACCATTTCCAAATGAGTTATTACTGCCTACAGACCAGGAGATTCCTGGGCTGAAAAGCACCATGAGTTTCCAGCATGGCTGTTTCAGCTGGTGCAGTGGGTCTCCACACAAAAATCACAGAAATCCAGGCAGCAGTTTCAACTGGCACCTGGAATTCCTGGGAGACAGAGCTGCCCATTTAACTGAAAAAAAAAAAAAAATGGGGCTGAAACAGGGAACCAGGTGATCTGGCTTGGCGGGTCCCATCCCCACAAAGACAAGCAATCTGAAACGCTCTGGATTGAGAGTTTTGCAGCAAGTGCAGCTGGACCCAGGACCATCCAGCTCTGTTGGGGGAAGGGCTTCTGCTATTACTGAGGCAGTCCGCCATTACCAAGGCAATCCACAATTACAGGGGCAATCCGCCATTACTGAGGCAGACCGCCATTACTGAAGCAGTTCTAACTATACCTCTATAAACAAAACCACAAGAAAGTTCACATAGCAGCTGGGCAGAGCCCCTGGCAGCTCAGCAATGCCTCTGCTGGCAGGCTGTGACTAGGCTACCTCCTTGTTGGGCAGGGCAACTCTGAAAAAAGGCAGCAGCACATCAGGAACTTATAAATAAAGCCCCACCTTCCTGGGACAGAGCACCTGGGGAAAGAAAGGCAGTTATAAGTTCTGCTGCAGCAGATTTAAACATACCTGCCCAGCAGCTCTGAACAGAACAATGGCACTCACATCTCAGCACTTGAGCCCCCATAAGGGACAAACTCTCTCCTCAAGTAGCTCCCCGACCCCAGTATATCCAAAGAGACACCTCATAAAGGAGAGCTGAGGCTGATATCTGGCGGATATCCTTCCAGGACAAAGATAACAGAAGAAGAAACTGGCAGCAACCCTTACTGTTCTTCAGCCACCACAGGTGATCTCCAGGCAAGCAGGGTCTGGAGTGAACCTTCAGCAGTCTTACAGAAGAGGGGCCTGACTGTTAGAAGGAAAACAAAAAAAACAGAAATAAATAACTTCATCATCAACAAAAAGGACATCCACTCAGAGACCCCATCCGAAAGTCACTATCTACAAAGACCACAGGTAGATAAATCCACAAAGACGGGAAGAAACTGGCACAGAAAGGATGAAAACACCAAAAACCAGAATGCCTCTCCTCCTCCAAGGGATCACAACTCCTCACTAGCAAGGGAAAAAAGCTGGATGCAGAACGAGTCTGATGAATTGACAGAAGCAGGCTTTAGAATGTGGGTAACAATAAACTTCTCTGAGCTAAAAGAACATGTTCTAACCCAATGCAAAGAAACGAAGAACCTTAAAAAAAGGTTTGATGAAATGCTAATGAGAATAAACAGCTTAGAGAAGAATATAAATAAATTGATGGAGCTGAAAAACACAACAAGAGAACTTCACAAAGCACACACAAGTTTCAATAGCCGATCGACCAAGCAGAAGAAAGAATATCAGAGACTGAAGATCAACTCAATGAAATAAAACAAGAAGGCAAGATTAGAGAAAAGAGTAAAAAGAAATGAACAAAGCCTCCAAGAAATATGGGATTATGTGGAAAGACCTAATCTACGTTTGATAGGTGTACCTAAATGTGACAGAGAGAATGAATCCAAGCTGGAAAACACTTTTCAGGATATTATCCAGGAGAACTTTCCCAACCTAGCAAGGGAGGCCAATATTCAAGTCCAGGAAATACAGAGAACACCACAAAGATATTCCTCAAGAAGAGCAATCCCAAGGCACATAATTATCAGATTCACCAGGGTTGAAATGAAGGAAAAAATGCTAAGGGCAGCCAGAGAGAAAGGTCAGGTTACCCACAATGGGAAGCCCATCAGGCTCACAGTAGATCTCTCAGCAGAAACTCTACAAGCCAGAAGAGTTGGGGCCAATATTCAATATCCTTAAAGAAAAGAACTTTCAACCTAGAATTTCATATCCAGCCAAACTAAGCTTCATAAATGACGGGGAAATAAAATCCTTTACAACCAAGCAATTGCTGAGCTATTTTGTCACCACCAGTCCTGCCTTAAAGAGCTCCTGAAAGAAGCACTAAACATAGAAAGGAACAACAAGTACCAGCCACTCCAAAAACATACTAAATGGTAAAAAGCATCAGCACAATGAAGAAACTGCATTAACTAATGGGCAAAACAACCAGCTAGAATCAAAATGGCAGGATCAAATTCACACATAACAATATTAACTTTAAATGTGAATGGGCTAAATGCCCCAACTAAAAGACACAGACTGGCAAATTGGATAAAATGTCAAAACCCATTGATGTGCTGTATCTTGGAAACCCATCTCAAATGCAAGGACATACATAGGCTCAAAATAAAGGGATGGAGGCAGATTTATCAAGCAAATGGAGAGAAAAAAAAGCAGGAGTCACAATCCTAGTCTCTGATAAAATAGACTTTAAACCAACAAAGATCAAAAGAGACAAAGAAGGTCATTACATAATGGTAAAAGGATCAATGCACAATGCAACAAGAAGAGCTAACCATCCTAAATATATATGCACCCAATACAGGAGCACCCAGATACATAAAGCAAGTTCTTAATGACCTACAAAGAGACTTAGACTTCCACACAAAAATAGTGGGAGACTTTAACACTCCACTGTCAATATTAGACAGATGAGCCAGACAGAAAATTAACAAGGATATCCAGGACTGGAACTCAGATCTGGACCAAGCAAACCTAATAGACATATATAGAACTCTCCACCCCAAATCCACAGAATATACATTCTTCTCAGCACCACATCACACCTACTCTAAAACTGACCACACAATTGGAAGTAAATCACTCCTCAGCAAATGCAAAAGAACAGAAATCATAACAGTCACTCAGACCACAGTGCAATCAAATTAGAACTCAGGATTAAGAAATTAACTCAGAACCACACAACTTCATGAAAACTGAACAACTGGCCCTTGAATGTTGACTTGATAACAATGAAATGAAGGCAGGAATAAAGATGTTCTTCAAAACCAATGAGAACAAAGACACAATGTACCAGAATCTCTGGGACACATTTACAGCAGTGTCTAGAGGAAAATTATTAGCAATAAATGCCTACATGAGAAGCAAGGGAAGATCTAAAATTGACACCCTATTGTCAAAATTTAAAGAGCTAGAGGAGCAAGGTCAAAAAAACTCAAAAGCTAGCAGAAGACAAGAAATAACTAAGATAAGAGCAGAACTGAAGGTGATAGAGACACACAAAAAAACCCTTCAAAAAATCAATAAATCCAGGAGCTTTTTTTGGAAAAGATCAACAAAATAGACAGACTACTGGCCATATTAATAAAAAAGAAAAGAGAGAATAATCAAATAGATGCAATAAAAAATGATAAAGAGAATATCACCACCTATTTCACAGAAATACAAACTACCATCAGAGATTGCTACAACCAACTCTATGCACACAAACCAGTAAACCTGGAAGAAATGGATAAATTCCTGGACACTTGCATCCTCCCAAGCCTAAACCAAGAAGAGGTCAAAACCCTGAATAGACCAATAACAAGGGCTGAAGTTGAGGCAGCAATTAATAGCCTACCAACCAAAAAACGCCCAGGTCCAGATGGGTTCACAGCTGAATTCTTCCAGATATCCAAAGAGGAGCTGGTACCACTCCTTCTGAAACTATTCCAAACAATCCAAAAAGAAGGAATCCTTCTCAAATCATTTTATGAGACCAATATCATCCTGATACCAAAATCTGGCAGAGACTCAACAAAAAAAAGGAAACTTCGGGCCAATATCCATGATGAACATAGATGCAAAAATCTTCAATAAAATACTGGCAAGCCGACTGCAACAGCACATCAAAAAGCTTATTCATCAAGATCAAGTAGGCTTCATCCCGGGGATGTAAGGCTGGTTCAACATATGCAAGACTATAAAGATAATTCACCACATAAACAGAACCAAAGACAAAAACCACATGATTATCTCAATAGATGCAAAGAAGGTCTTCAACAAAATTCAACAGCCCTTTATGCTAAAAACTCTCAATAAACTAGGTATTGATGGAATGTATCTCAAAATAATAAAAGCTATTTATGACAAACCAACAGCCAATATCATACTGGATGGGCAAAAACTGGAAGCATTCCCTTTGAAATCTGGCACTAGACAAGGATGCCCTCTCTCACCACTCCTATTCAATATAGTATTGTAAGTTCTAGCCAGAGCAATCAGGCAAGAAAAAGAAATAAAGGGTATTCAACTAGGAAAGGAGGAAGTCAAATTGTCTCTATTTGAAGATGACAAGATTATATATTTAGAAGACTCCATTGTCTCAGCCCAAAATCTCCAGAAACTGATAAGCAACTTCAACAAAGTCTCAGGATACAAAATCAATGGGCAGAAATCACAAGCATTCCTATACACCAATAACAGACTTAAAGAGAGTCAAATCAAGAATGAACTGCCATTCACAATTGCTACAGAGAGAATAAAATACCTAGGAATACAACTAACAAAGGATGTAAAAGAATTCTTCAAGGAGAACTACAGACCACTTCTCAAGGAAATAATAGAGGACATAAACAGATGGAGAAACATTCCATACTCATGGTTAGGAAGAATTAATATTGTGAAAATGGCCATATTGCCCAAAGTAATTTATAGATTCAATGCTGTCCCCATCAAGCTACCTATGACCCTCTTCACAGAATGGTAAAAAACCACCTTAAACTTCATTGGAACCAAAAGCCATAGCCAAGAAAATTCTAAGCAAAAAGAACAAAGCTAGAGGCATCACGCTACCTGACTTCAGACTATACTACAAGGCTACAGTAATCAAAACAGCATGGTACTGGTACCAAAACAGAGTTATAGACCAATGGAGCAGAACAGAGCCCTCAGAGGCAATGCCACACATCTACAACCAACTGATCTTTGACAAACCTCACAAAAACAAGCAATGGGAAAAGGATTCCCTGTTTAATAAACGATGTTGGGAAAACTGGCTAGCCATGTGCAGAAAGCAGAAACAGGGCCCCTTCCTGACACCTTACACTAAAATTAACTCCAGGTGGATTAAAGACTTAAACATAAGACCTAACACCATAAAAACCCTAGAAGAAAATCTAGGCAAAACCATCCAGGACATAGGCATAGGTAAGGACTTCATGACTAAAACACCAAAAGCATTGGCAACAAAAGCCAAAATAAACAAAATTAAGCTTCAGAGCTTCTGTACAGCAAAAGAAACAATCATTAGCATGAACAGGCAACCAACAGAATGGGAAAAAATTTTTGCAATCTACCCATCTGACAAAGGGCTAATATCCAGAATCTACAAAGAACTAAAATAGATTTATAAGAAAGAAACAAACCCATTCAAAAGTGGGTGAAGGACATGAACAGACACTTTTCAAAAGAAGACATTTATGAGTCCAATAAACATATGAAAAAATGCTCATCATCACTAGTCATTAGAGAAATGCAAATCAAAACCACATTGAGATACCATCTCACTACAGTTATAATGGCAATCATTAAAAAATCAGGAGACAACAGATACTGGAGAGGATGTGGAGAAACAGGAACACTTTTACACTGTTGGTAGGAGTGTAAATTAGTTCATCCATTGTGGAAGACAGTGTGGTGATTCCTCAAGGACCTAGAAATAGAAATTGCATTTGACCCAGCAATCCCATTACTGGGCATACACCCAAAGGATTATAAATCATTCTATTATAAAGACACTTGCACACGTTTGTTCATTGCAGCACTGTTTACAATAGCAAAGACCTGGAACCAACCCAAATGCCCATCGATGATAGACTGGACAGGGAAAATGTGGCACATATACACCATGAAATACTATGCAGCCATAAAAAAACTATGAGTTAATATCCTTTGTAGGGACATGGATGAATCTGGAAACCATCATTCTCAGCAAACTGACACAGGAACAGAAAAACAAACACCTCATGTTCTCACTCATAGGCAGGTGTTGAACAATGACAACACATGGACACAGAGAGAGGCACATCACACACTGGGGTCTGTTGTGGGGGCATAGGGGAGGAACAGCAGGGAGTTGGGGAGGAATAAAATGGGGAAAAATGCCAGATATAGGTGACGGGGGGATGGAGGCAGCAAACCACATTGCCATTTATGTACCTTTGCAACACTCGTGCATGTTCTGCACATGTACCTCAGAACCTGAAGTGCAATAAAATATATACATGTATATAAAAAAGAAAAGATTTCAAAAACACCTATTCTTCCAATTCAAGAAGTAAAATTCATCCCATCCTTACTTTTTAAAAGAGTTTCAGGTAGTATAACTATATGTTAAGTATCAGTCCAGGCACTTAGAAAAGCAGTTCTAGTAAGTGACATCAGTCTTTACCTTTGGACTAATGTGAGCATGGAAGACGGTTGTTTCCTTCCTTTTCTTGGCCCTGTTCCTGCCTTCCTTAAGATGTCTTCATATGAAATTGAAGTTTATTTTCATTGTTTATAGTTTTTTATTTGTTTATTCGTATCATATATGTCTGGTTACTTTGTTTATAGTTTTTAATTGAAGACTTTTTTTTTCTATTTTTAAATTACAATATGGGTGAATGCAAGTTCATATTTAACCCTTTTATACCTGTAATTCCAGCACTGTGGCAGGAAGATCACTTGATGCCTGGGCAACATAGCAAAAGCCTGTCTCTGCAAAAAAATTAAAAATTATCTGGGTGTGGTAGCGTGTACCTGTGGTCCCAGCTACTCAGGAGGCTGAGACAGGAGCATCAAGTGAGGCTGGGAGGTGGAGGTTACAGCAGTCATTTCTATGCCACTCCACTCCAGCCTGGACAACAGAGTGAGACATGACACCTTACACTAAAATTATCTCAAAAAGATTTTTTAAAAATCCAAAACATCCTTTTAAAAACCATTAAATCAAGTTGATTTTTACATACATGTTCTTGGATTTTACCTTTCTCTTTCTTCTCCTTCTGTGAATACGAGATATTCACAGATATCCCTTAGTACAAAGTACGCAAACACAGTCACTGTTTCCAGATGGTTGTACAAGTTTAATGGTGGGTAGGAGCGCTGTAGACCTGAGTTTACAGACGCTTGGTTGTATTTTTAGACTCCTCAGATGGATTTCCTTCCTCGGTGTAATCAAGCATTCATTAAATGCCCAGTAGACCAGGTCTGAGGGTGAGGGGCACAGAGATGAATAAGCTAGGCTTTGCACACACCAGATCTTCCTACTAACTTTAAGATATAAGTAGGAGAACAATATTATTTTTTCTATTTTAATGTAATAAAACTGGGACCCAAAAGTGTTCAGGGCATTGATTGAAGCTTACAGGAGTGGATCAAAGAAGATCCTTCTACCCTGGATCTCATCCAATTGTTGTGTTACATGATGTGTTTCAAGAATGCTTGAGTCAATAGGGAGGTGGCAGTAACTGATCATTTACTTTAGTCTTATAGGAAAAAAATGACATTTCCATTATGTACTATTGGTTTTGAGCTTTTTAAGCATGGACTAAAAAAAATGATAGAACCTGGCAAAGTGCTTACTAAATGTAGGGAATCAAATATTGCATCCTTAACTGTTTTCCATTAGAAAAGACAAAAAATGTTTTAATATTTTAATAAATGTTTTTCAGATGTTCAATATTTCACTTAAAATCCTTTTATACTCACCTCAGACCCTTAAAAAGTATTAATTGAGCTAGAGATTATTAAATTCCATATGATTTGTACTTACGTTTTTAAAATTGTAAGTGTGAGCACTGATAACAGTGCTGGTGATTTTACATTTTTACATAACTACCTTAAAACTCTGAAGTTCCTGAACTATTGAACAATTCAATACTAAAATCCTATAAGGAATTCTGGCAAAACCCAAACCACTGTTTTATACCTCAAACATATCCTAAAGGAATCCTATAATTTTCTTTCTTTCTTCTTTCTTTCTTTTTCTTTTCTTTTCTTTCTTTCTTTCTCTCTCTCTCTCTCTTTCTTTCTTTCTTTCTTTCTTTCTCTCTTTCTTTTTTTGAGAAGGAGTCTTGCTCTGTCACTCAGGCTGGAGTGCAATGGCATGATCTCAGCTCATTGCAACCTCCATGTCCCAGGTTCAAGTGATTCTCTTTCCTAAGCCCCTCGAGTAGGGCTATAGGCACCTACCACCATACCTGGCTTTTTTTTTTTTTGTATTTTTAGTACATACAGGGTTTTGCTGTGTTGGCCAGGCTGGTCTTGAACTCCTGACTTCAGGTGATCCACCTACCTTGGCCTCCCAAAGTGCTGGGATTACAGGCATGAGCCACTGCACCCAGCCAGAATCCTGTAATTCTTTATGTTTCAACTGAACTTCATTAAGAAAAAAGGCAACCATAAGTTTCTGAATTATTAGACACAGAAATTGTCATATTTTCCCTTTTTACTTCTATGTTTTCTTCATGCATGCAATAAATCTTCCTTTTTCCATTACATAGTAGAAGTGACTCCTAAAACTTTCATAAGTTAACCTAAGGAAAGTGTAATTCATTAGCTTCATATTTTGTGTTTTCAAAGTTGGAAGGTTAGCCACAGTGGTATTAAGGATTCCACTCACTTTCCTACCCCAACCTTGACCAGTTCTCTTATAATTCTACTTCAATTGCTGGGAATACTGGAAATAGCATGAACTGTATATTAAGGTGGGCCTGAATTAAAATCCCAGCTTCACCACTTTTTGGCTAGGTGACTTGGGCAAATTACTTCTCTAGGTCCATTTTCTCCTAGGCAAAATGAGAATACTTTATCTTCAGGAGCGTAGTAAAAATTAAGTAATAATGAGTGTTGAACTCCTAGCCCAATGCATGGTGCAAGTGAATCCACTGAGGTGAGTTTGCTGGTCTTTGGTAAGCAAACAAATAAACATACAAACAAAAACCTTACCTAGAGCCTCTTTGTTCTAAGTCACAAATCACATTCGTAGACTTTTCATCTCAAATCAGACACCTACAAATCTGCACTGCACAAGAGCTGGCTCTTACCTCTATTCTCTAGAAAACAAGAAGATTTGTTAACTCTCCTCTCCATTAGGAAATGCTGGCTTTCACTTCAGAAAGCAGAATCTTAGGAGTTTGAAATAAACATTTTAAAAGCCAGTTTGGTTGCAATTTTAAGTACATGAAGTTAACAGTATATTTTATTATTATTTTTTGAGAGATTGACTCTTGCTCTGTCACCCAGGCTGCGATCTCAGCTCACTGCAACCTTCACCTCCCAGGTTCAAGCAATCCTCATGCCTCAGCCTCCCAAGTAGCTGGGATTACAGGCACATGCCATCATACCCAGCTAATTTTTGTATTTTTAGTAGAGATGGGATTTCACCATGTTGACCAGGCTGGTCTCGAACTCCTAACCTCAAGTGATCCACCTGCTTCAGCCTCCCAAAGTGCTGGGATTACAGGTGGGAGCCTCTGTACCTGGCCTGTTTTTCAAGTTTTTAACCAATTACATGTATCTTTATTTTCAAATCAGAAAAAAGTATTTTTTTAAAGAAGGCATTTAGATTCAATAATTATCTTGTGTCAGTTTTTGTTTCATTTTTGTTTTATACTCTAAAATAAATGTTTTACTTTGCATGTCCTAAGTGTAAAATGTTATGTAAATAGTCATAAATACCTGTTGTCATATTTGTTAATAACATATCCCATTTTCATAAGATCCTGTCATTCTTGATTCTTAAAAAAACCATAAAATTAAAAACTATAATAATAGATGAAACTCTTAGAATAATGGAATTAGGCATATGCATTAATCATATGTAACTGATAGTTTAAGACCCTCATTTTTCCTACTTTTTTTTATTCTTTCAATTCAAACAGGTGCTTCATCACCCCAGGGAAGCTTTTTGCAGGCAGGAAGCAGAAAGAGTCTACCAGCTTTCCAGACTTTTGTTTAGAAATGGCTTCATTAAGAACTGCAGGGTCTAAAGAAGCAAGGGTCTTTCTAAAACCAAGAAGACTTTCTCATACGTAAAAAAGAAGTGAAGACTGGGGGTGCTGGAATAGCAGAGGCCTCTGCCTCTACCCTTGGAGTGCAGGGAGACATGGTGGTATCTTGCATGGGGTGTGGTATAATTGGAATGTGGGGCCCTGGGCACTAGAGGGTCCTGGTCTTGTGAATAAGTCCTGATAGCCCAACACTGTTTTCAAACAGCAGAAAGCAGTGGCCTGTGGGGCCTGGCACCCGGTGGTCAGAGATGAGACTCTTATCTCTGTGTGGATGACTGGCTCGTGGCTAGAAGGAGTGGCTCCATGCCAGCCTGTTATGGATTGAGTTGTGTCCTCTTAAAACCTATCTGTTGAATGGGGGCTGTGTTTAGAGATCAGGTCTTTAAACAGATGTCCAAATTAAAAGGAGATCATATGTGTGGTCCTTCATCCTATACAATTAGTATCCTTACAAGCAGAGGAAGATTCTAACATAGACACACATAGAGGGATGACCAAATGAGAACACAGGGAGAAGATGACATCTACAAGCCAAGGAGAGAGGCCTTAGGAGAAACCAACCCCACTGAAACCCTGACCTTGGACTTCCAGACTCTGGAACAGTGAGAAAGTAAATTTCTGTCACTTAAGTCACCCAACCTGTGGTAATCTGTTATGGCAGCCTTAGAAGACTAATGCACAGGCATTGGTCCTACGTAAGACCTCAGAACTCTCACATCCTCAGGTGGACAACCCCAGGATGACTGAGGCGGAAAGTTTGCCAGTCTTGTAGCCTTAGGGCTGGAATGGCAGTTCAATTGTCTAACTAAAAATAAAACAATGTCTTATTTCTTCCACATCTAAATTTGCACCCTATGATTCAAACTTATTACCCATGTTCTTTTGTTTCGTGTTGGTTTTGCTGTGTTATATTTTGAGGAATCTGTTTTTATTTATGCTATTTATTATTTTTTAATGTATCTCTTGGAACTCATTTTTTTTTACTCATTGTAAGGTTGTTTTTTTTTTTTTTCACTCATTGTAAGGTTGTTCAAGAAATACATTTCTTGGCCGGGCGCGGTGGCTCAAGCCTGTAATCCCAGCACTTTGGGAGGCCGGGGCAGGTGGATCACGAGGTCAAGAGATCGAGACCATCCTGGTCAACATGGTGAAACCCTGTCTCTACTAAAAATACAAAAAATTAGCTGGGCATGGTGGCGCGTGCCTGTAATCCCAGCTACTCAAGAGGCTGAGGCAGGAGAATTGCCTGAACCCAGGAGGCGGAGGTTGCAGTGAGCCGAGATCGTGCCATTGCACTCCAGCCTGGGTAACAAGAGCAAAACTCTGTTTAAAGAAAAAAAGAAACACATTTCTTACTTTTCTAGGAAGATTGGCTATACTGATTTTTTTCTTAAGTGTTGAAAACTGCATACACACACACATGCATGAACACATGCACACATTTTTAAATAGGAAATCTTCAGGAGGAAGTTTCACTATAGAGGAAAGACTTAAAAGAAAGAATTAGAAGCCAAATCTCCCAGTTTTCAGCTGATTCAGCTGATAAAAGGCAGAACAAACCAACAATAAACAGGAAAAGCATTGAAAAGGATTTTGAGACTTCTGTGATTTTTATCAGCAGATGGCAAGTGTAATTTAATGTAGACAAACTAATAATTAATTGGGGAGCAAGAAGGCCGGTCCAGTGATGTGGGCAGAAAATAATCCTCTAGCACACAGATCAAGAAAAGGATTTAGGGATTATTCTTGAAAAATCATTAAAACTATCAGTCTAGAGCATAGTTCTGGGAACAAAGGCAAACAGCATTAGCAGAGAGAAAGCATAGAAGACTGGAGGTGGTACCTGTTATTTTGCAAAGAACTTGTTTGATCTAGTCAGGAATATCATCATGGTAGCAATTGTTATATAAGAAAGTTCTAGAAGAATGACAAAATCAAATGCATCCACGTACACAGGGGAATGGAAACTTCAATGCCTTCAAGGACCAAGCACATAGGTGAATGTGTGACGTGACCATGGGAATGGTAACTTTTAGGAATGGTGGGAACTGGGTTAGAATGGAAGGTGCCTAAAGGTTTTCAGGTTTTTGCACACACACCCATGCATACGCCAACCTACCCACCCACCCCCTTCTTGGCCAAACAAAATATATCTGCCTGCTTGGTTCAGCTCTTGGCTGCCAATGTAGATGCGGGACTAAGAGAGTTTTGCTTGGTGTCTCTCTTCTGCCTCCTCCCTACTAGGAGAGTCCCTGGAGGGTATGGCTGCATCTTAATCTTATATCCTGCCTGCACTGCATCTCCCTTGTTACTCTCCCTTGAACATTGGTTGCAAGTGTGAAATGAAGAAGGCGCTCCCTGCTATACGTAGCAGAAAACGGCTGCTGACAATTGCTGTACCTGTTTACTCAGTGGCCACGACCGCTGAAATTGCACATCAAAAAGAGCTCATGTGTGGGCCAGAAATGCCGATTCTGTGCTTGACTCAGCCTCCCTGAACGTACTTTGCATGTGATGTATGAATTATTTTCGTCGATGTTACATATAATGCTGCACTTTTTTTCTCTTCAGTCTGTTCTTCCCACCAAGCTTGGTCTTTCTTCATCCCGATCTCTTCCTTCCTGTCTTTAGCATTATACAAGGGAATTTCTCAGTTGGTTTTTCCTTTTCTGCCCTCTCATCTGGGTTCCTTTTGCTCTTTAACCTTTCTTTTTTCTCACATTTATGCTGCAACCTCAATGAATGGTATTGTCAGTGAGCGTGATCCCCTGGTTAGTAGAGTTTGTGTTGTTTAACTGACATTACACTCCTTCAAACAGAGCAACATTTTTCTGGTGGGTAATATTTCTAGAATAGATGGATAATGAAGAAGGACTTTAGGCTGATCTTTACTGTTTAAATTCTATACTATGAGATCTATGTAAAAGAATTGACATGACATATACTATATAACAAATATGTAAATGATATGTGTGTGTGTGTATGTGTGTGTGTGTGTGTGTATAATAAAGCATAATGAAATGAATACCTCTGAACCCACCTTCCATCTTAAGAAGTAGAACACTGAAAATCCTGTTGACATCTTGTATTTTACTCAGTGTTTCTTTAACGCCCTTAGGGTCACTATTATGAGCATCAGTTATGACTGTACATTGTGATGGGTACACAAGTTAATGCTTTACTCAAAATATAAAATAAGCCTCTGAGTTGCTTCTTGCATCTGTCACCTCCTCCCCTTCCCAGATGTCCCTGCTGTGGCACGGGCCTTGAGGAGCTCATCTAGACCATGACAAGAGCACTCTCATTTGTGTCTCAGTCTCTGTTTTCACCCAACGTTGCACCAGGGGTTGGATACAGAGCCAGACCTCCGGGAGGCTATGAACGGGGAGATTCAGTCCATACAGACAAGCAAATATGTGTATCAAGTAGAAATATGGTATTAGTTCAGTTTTCATACAACTTCAAATAACTAGCAAAACATGAATTGATTCTATTTACATGCCACATTAGTTTCCAATTGTTCTGTGACAAACTACTACAAGTTAAGCATCTTAAAACAATGCACATTTATTATCTCACAGTTTGTGTGGGGCAGGAGTTTAAGGCAAAGCTTGGCTGCATTCTCTGCTCAGCCTCTCATATGTCTGCAATAAAGGCATTGGCTGGGTTGCAGTCTCATCTGGAGGCTCGATTGGGGAAGAATCCACTTCTGAGCTTATTCAAGTTGTTGGCAGAATGGATTTCTTTGTGGTTATATCACTGAGAGTCCCACTTTTTTTGCTGGCTAATGGCTGGAGGCTGATCCTGAGTCCTCAGGGTCACCTGCAGTTTTTCTTGCCACAAGTGCTTCTCCAACATGGCAGCTTGTTTCATTAAGTCATTGAGTCTCTGGCTTCAGTCTGCTAAGGTGAAGTCTTATGTGATGTAACATAATCCAGGAGAGTGACATCCCATCACCTCTATCATATTCTGTGGGTCATAGGTCTTGCATATGCTCAAGGGGATGGGATGGCACAGTGGCATAAACACCAGAAGGGGAACCATTGGGGGTCATCTTAGCAGTCTGTCTACTACATATACCTAAGTGGACAGTGCTTTGAAGCAGGAAAAGAAATCTTCAACAGGCAGATATATTTCGTTGGGGTTTCTTCCCAAAGATTATGTGATTATAATTAACTAAAAGTTGGCATTCTACTGAAATTTTAAAACCAAATGATGCATTATGTAGTGCTGAGTATTTGGAAGGAGAGGCTTATTTTATTATTTAAATTTTAAACCCTAAATATACTCCCCAAAGTGCTTTAGTTTAAAAAATTGTAAAGTAGAACTGACGAGAGAAAAAGTATATACTAGAAGGAACTATTTTTCCAATTTTAGAAAAGACATTTGATTCTGTTTGGGCTAGGAAAAATTAATCTGTTCCTGAATATGATTATTATCAAAAGGAAATTCATTTCTTCTTGTCTCCATTAAATAAATATTGAAACCACAAAAATACTGGTTTACAGAGATACAACTTAATTAGTCAGCCCAGCGTACTTGTCAACTTCTGCTCCAACTTCCACACTGTCATCAAAGTCATTTGTCCTAATCACAAACTTGGTTTTGTCACCTTTCTGATAAAAGCCTCTGATAATTTCCCACTGCCCACAGGATCAACCTTGTCTTTTTTTTTTTTTTTTTAAGAGACAGAGTTGTGCTCTGGCACCCAGGCTGTAGTGCAGTTGGGCAATCATAGCTCACTGCAGCTTCAAACTCCTGGCCTTGAGCAATTCTTCCACCTTGGCTTCTCAAAGCTCTGGGATTACAGGCAGAAGCTACTGTACCTGGTCTTAAATCTTGAGCCTGATATTTATGAATCTTCGAGAATTGGCTCCTGTCTACACTTACCGTCTTCCTCTCCTTTCATGCCCCTTGCTCCATCCAATGCTGTGGACAAACTACACAGTTTCATAAACCCCACTGCTCCTCTTTCTTTTCCCTGCCTCTGCACAGGTTATGCCCTCTATTTGATGCGTGTCTACTCCCTTTCTTTGGGAGTTTCAGACACTTTTCTTCTAGGCCCCAAGGAGAGATGTATCTATTTCTCTTTACCACAATTCCTTGGGTATGGTGCCTGACACACAGTAAGTACTCAAATATTGCTTGAATACATAAATCTCAGATTTCTCTTATTTAAAATGAGGGATTAGATGAAATGATGGTTTCTTATAGCTCTAAATTTAAAAAAAAAAATCCTCACATGGATTACGAGAATGTAAGACTGCATATAAATAAACTGTGTGGAACAAATTCTAAATGCTACAGTGTTTCAGAGGAATAAGGTATTATTCTGTGCTGGAATAGTCAAGAACATTTTTGCTAAAGGAGGTGGAATTTGAAGTAGGTATTGAAAGATGAGAGGGAGTTTGAGCCCTTGCTACCATGACGCCTTCTTTATAGTAGGCCTGCATTAAGTTTATTGATCTGAATTGAAATGTAGACAAAGGGAGAGGAGGAAAGACTTTGCAAATGAATAAAAGCAAGACCAGCAGCTCCAGTGCAGGAATGATCAGGGTAAATGTGGATTAGGAGGACATTTTCCTGAGCAGGGTGTGCTCTGGCCAATAGTGAAACTAATAGTGGCTCTGTAGGTTGAAATGAGATTATATGAAAGATCTGAAAACCGAAGAGTGCAGTTTGGATTGGTATGGTAGGCAACAGTAAGCCATGACATCTTCTCTAAATAGAATGATATTATAGTACTTTAGCTTTATTTGTCTGATGCTGGTAAGCAGGCTAGATGGGCAAAGGAGAGAATAGTCAGGGAGATTAGGTAGGAGGTCTTAATCTGGATAAAAATCATTGCTTATATTTTTATACCTCTATGATTTAGAAGATACCCACTAAACCTACAAGAGAGGCTATTACCACAAGCTTTGTAGGAAGGTAGAGAAGATATGAGATATTAATATTATTTTACATGAGAACTGTGTTTCAATCTGAATTGGTCCAAGGTCATACAGCTGGTAAATGGTATACAGTAAACGGTGTCCCTGGAACTCACACATATTTTTTTTCTTAACTTCTATGGATGATTACTTCTATGTGTCAACCTGACTGGACTAAGGGATGCCCAGATGGCTGGTAAAACATTATTTCTGGATGTGACTGTGGGGGTGTTACTGGATGAGATTAACATTTGAGTCTGTAGAGTAAATATCACCCTCATCAATGCATGTGGGCATTACCCAATCCACTGAGGGCTTGAATAGAACAAAGGGCAGAGGAAAGGCGAATGTGCTTCTGTTTCAGCTGGGACATCCATCTTCTCCTGGCTTGGACATTGGCGCTCTGGTTCTCAAGCCTTCAGACTTGGACTGGGAGACTGGGATTTACACCACTGGCCTCCCTCCCTCAGATCTCAAGAAAGAACTTAACCAAACCACTGGCTTTCCTGAAGTGATAGGTATCTCTGTCTGTCTGTTTCTCTCTCTTAGGTTCTGTTTCTCTGAAGAACATACTAATATAACTTCTAAGTCCAGTATTCTTGCCATTAAGAAAAAGAGATTTCAAACATTAAAAATGAGGAAGCTGTGCAGCTTTATAAGGTATGTGAATCGGCATAATATAGTGGAAAGAGCCCTGGCCCAGATATCAGGAATTTAAATCCCAGTCCCCAGGCTAAGGCAACCAGTATGGCCTTCAATAGAAATGTTATTCTGTGGTCAGCTTCTGTTTCCTCATCTGTTACAGGGGAGTTGTGCTCAAGTTCACTCTAGCTCACTAGCCTTGGAATTTATGTGTCATTGGCTAGAAGTTTCAATGACCCAGGGAAGCTGGCATCATGGCAGAACAAACAAGCAAAAAAACAACAAAAAGCTGGAGGAGATGGTTCATTTTAGGGCCATGGATGATGAGTTCAGGTTTTGCACATTAGGAAAAAGTTAAAGGGAGTGTAGACAGAATCATGGCCCCCTTTAAAAATGACAGCAGCCTAGTCTCCCAAATCTGTGACTATGTTACCTTACATGGCTAAAGAAACTTTGTGGATGTGGTTGACTTAAGGATTTTTTTTTTTTTTTTTTTTTTTTTGAGACAAAGTTTCGCTCTTGTTACCCAGGCTGGAGTGCAATGGCGTGATCTCAGCTCACTGCAACCTCCGCCTCCTGGGTTTAGGCAATTCTCCTGCCTCAGCCTCTTGAGTAGCTGGGATTACAGGCACGCACCACCATGCCCAGCTAATTTTTTTTTGTATTTTTAGTAGAGATGGGGTTTCACCATGTTGACCAGGATGGTCTCGATCTCTTGACCTCGCGAGCCACCGCGCCCAGCCTGACTTAAGAATTTGAAGATGAAGAGATTATCCTAAATTATATGGGAGGGTCCTTATTAAAAAAAAACATAGAAAGGCAGGTCAGAGTTAGAAAAGGAGATGCAGAGGCAGCAGCAGAGGTTGGAGTGAAGCGATTCCTCTCTTTGAAGATGAAAGAGGGGCAGGCGCCAAGCAATGCAGGCAGAATATAAAACCTAGAAAAGACAGGAAAATGGGTTTCTCTCCTAGAGCCTCCAGAAGGAACACAGCTCTGCTGACACCTTGATTTTATTTTATTAATTTTTTGAGATATCTCACTATGTCACCCAGGAGTGTAGTAGTGTGATCATAGTTCACTGCAGCCTTGAACTCCTGGGTTAAGCAATTCTCCCCTCTCAGCCTCCCTAATAGCAGGGACTACAGGCATGTGACACCACACCCAGATAATTTCTCTAGTTTTTGTAGAGACGGGTTCTTGCTGTATTGCCAGGGTTGCTCTCTAACTCCTGGGCTCAGGCAATCCTCCTGCCCCAGCCTCCCAAACTATTGGGAATATGGGTGTGAGCCACTGTGCCCGGCCAACACCCTGAATTTAAGACCCCTGTTGGAGTTCTGGTCCTCCAAGACTGTCAGATGAACTTGTAATGTTCTAAGGCAACAAGTTTGTGGTAATTAGTTACAGCAGCCACAGAAAGCAAAGAGTGGAAGTGACTAGGGAGCGGGGACAAACATTTTTTGAGCCCTTCGTGTGCATCAGGCATTGAAGTCACAATAAGCTGGTGAGGGGAGTGGTGTGCTCACCATTCCATATATTAGAAAAATAAACCTAAGAGTGGAAGTAACTCACTCAAAGTGAATTGAGAATGGGGGCTGCGTGCGTGCTTATGCATCATGCATGTGCTGTGCTGAAAGGCAAAAGCCACTAGAAGCTTACACAGAGACATAATTACATGATGCTGGAAAACCAGGAAAAATGTGTATTGTACAAATCAGCGGACCAGGGAGTTGGCAATGGGGAAGATCTTCAAGTGATTGGCCAGGACCAACCGTGTATCCATAGCAGGTGCTTTTCACACGTGCTATTTCATGAAACCCTCATAAAACACCCTGCAAGGTAAATTTTATTCTCCTTGTTTTTATGGCTGATGAAGGGAGGCTTGAATTAAAGTATCTTGCCCCAGATACAATAGCTAGTTAATGCCAGAGCTAAGATTTAAATACAGAGCCTGCCTCCTGTGATTGAGAAAAACAAAACATTTTTATTTTAAAAAGAAAGACCCAGAGAAGGGCATAATTCAGCCATCACTTGGAAGTATATGACCCCACCACAGAGAGAGGATCATAGTTAGCTTCGTGGCATGAATATTTACATAATCATTTGTTCTCCAGGTGTTTAGCATAGTCCTGGGTGTATTATAGGCACCCAGTGTATACTTGTGTGGTGAAAAATGTCCGTAGGACCGAGGGGCTTCTGTGTAAGGTTGACTTAAAAGGCTGAAACCCTTAAGTGTAGATGGATGAAGGCTGAGATCTGATGGGGCTCAAATATAACAAAGTCCTTTCTCCCTTTGAAGCACTTTGGCAGGACGAATCCATCACCAGTCTCCTCCCTTTCTCCCCTTCCTGACAGCCCAAAGCACATACCCTTAGCACCAAGCCCTTGGGTCCTTAGCACTTTACTTCACCCACTGTCTTGACCGTAGGGGCTCCCACTGCCTCCAGCATCAAGCCTAACTTTCTAGGCTCCCTAGCCTTCTCCCTGCTGGCATCTTCTTTCTCTAGCCTTACCCCTTGTCCATGCAAACCCTTGTCTCTGGTCAGCCTGATGCCCTGATGGGAGCCTGTGGAATCCTTGCCTCACACCCCTCCCTCCTCTTACCTACACCTCTGTGCAGGACTCCAGCATTTTGGTGAATTCTCCCCACACCCCGTAAATGCCTCCTTTAACTCTTCTCGCTCCTCTCCCTAACTGTTTTGTTATTTTTGCCAGTGCCACTCCATTTGCACTTTGAATAAAATAAAAATTCCTTAGCACAACTGGAATGCCTCTTTCTTCCATCTCAGTCTTCCTTGGATCCCCTCTCCTTTTTGCCCCATGGTGTCACATACCGGCCTCCCTCAGGTCCAGGAGCTTACAGCTCAGGCCCTAACCCTACCATCACCAAAAATAGTTCCTCCTATTCCAATTACAACTTAAAAGTCACCTTAGAGTTGGCTTTCTGGTTCCTCACATTTCAGTAGATCCCTTTAAAAAAAAATCTATTCGTTTTTAAAAAAAGCTTTCACAAATGCTTTCTTGTTTTCATCTTTATAATTATTCATTTGTATGTTTAGTTGGTCACTATCTGCCACTTCCCCTAGAGTCAGCTCCGTGAACAATGTGTTTTGTTTTTGGCACCTAGCATAGTGCCTGACATGAAGTGGGTGCTTACATATTTGTTGACAAATGAATATCTTATGTTAAACTCTAGTCACTAATTGTTCTATAAATTTGAGCATCACTTCGTGACTTGTTTATAATGCTGTTTTATTTATTTATGTTGGTGGGTGTCTATTTCCTCTCTTCAATAGGACTCTCCATTGCAGAAATAATCTCTTATATTTCTCTGTACCAAAGGAAGTTAGATGCAAAGAATGAATGAAGTTAGCCTTAATTTGGTGTCTGTCACATTCTGAAATACTATAACCAGGATACGTGTCTAAACTTGAAGGAGACACCACAGTGGGGTTTCATGTTACTTGGGGTCCTGGTAGTATTGGTTGGGATCTAAGGTCTGCACTGAGTCTAAGAACTGTGTATACTCCAAATTTTCTTTGCATTGGAGACATCATATCACTTGGCCAAAAGACCAGTTAAGCCAGCATCAGATATAATCTTGTACCTTTGGTTGAGGACCAGAGAAAAGACTTGGTTTGAATTTGGAGGGCAGCTGGGAGGACAAACACAAATCTTAAAGTCCAAGAATCCCACTTTGCCTGGGAAGATAGTTGTATTAGAAACTAAGAAACAGAGGTCTACGGTGTTCCATTTCCCATCTCACACTCAACCTGGACACACAGAATGCTCTACGCTTATTCTCAGAAATGGACTGTATGATTTGATTTGTTATTGCTTCTTATATTCTTTTTTTTTTAATACAAAATCTCGCTCTGTTGCCCAGGCTGGAGTGCAGTGGTGCAATCATGGCTCACTGAAGACTTGACCTCCTGGGCTCAAGTGATCCTTCCACCTCAGCCCCCCAAGTAGCTGGGACTATGGGTGCACACCATCATGCCAGGCTAATTTTTAATTGTTTTTGCAAAGACAGAGTCTTGCTATGTTGCCCAGGCTAGTTTCCAACTCCTGGGTTCAAGAGATCCTCCCACCTTGGCCTTCCAAAGTGTTAGGATTACAGTCATGAGCCCCTGCACCCAGCAATCCTCATTTTCTTTTGGTTGAGCATGATTAGTTGATTTCACATATGTTAAGTGTATGTATGTTAAAGTTACACTGTACTCTGCTCTTTGGAGAGTCAATATACGAAGCTTATTATCCTTAGACAATACAGTGGATAAAAATATAAAAAAGCTCAAGAAGGGTTTAAATCAATTCACAGATGTCAGAGTTATAGCTAGTTCTTAAGAGACAAATAACTTTACCAAATACTCCTCAGTGATGTTACTGTTAGAGAATGCAGATGTAATTGCCCCTCATTCCTACCGATCTCTGACACTACATGTGTGTGCACATTCCCTGTGACCTCCCCCAGACATGTATTATCTTTCTCCATCCTTGTCCCTACTCACACCATTTTTCCTCACCATTACCATCACCCTTCAGGTAATCACTTTGTTTCTTTGGTATCTTTCCAGAGTTGCTTTATGCAAATACAAGCAAATAGGAAAAGATAACCTTATCTCTTCCCCTTTTCTTACAGAAAATGCAGCATGTTCTATTGTTTTGCACTTTGAGTTCTGTGTAACAAAGCATTCTGCAACTCTTTATCATTAAAAACTATCATTTTTCAACATTACTGTACCATATTCTGTTGTAAATATATCATAATTTATTTAACTAGTTCCTCTTTAAGTGGACATGTGGGTTTCTTTCCTCCATTCTTTCTCACAATTGTGAGCAATGCTACAAGAATAACCTTGTATGCATGTACTTTCTGACCTGTACATATGTATCTTAAGACAAAGTCCCATAAAAGGGATAGCTGTCTCAAAGGGTACCTTCATTTGAAATTTTGGTTAAGTACTGCCAAATTCCCGTTCATAAATATTGTACCCTTTTGTACCACATGCAACAAAGTATGAGAGTACTTGCTAACACTTCAGTTCTTAACATCGAGTATAGAAATGTAGCTTCTAGGGATAATGGGTTCTATCAGCTTACTCCTCAGCACTCAAAGAAGTCATATTTCTATAGAAGTTGATAAGATTCAAGGCACAGAATTGATGAGGATGACATCCACCTACTCTTTTGAAGCTTTATGTAGGTTCAAACTAGGAAAATCTTATGAAAAATGTATAAGACAGCCTCTTTGTAACGCTTTTGCTGAGGCCTATCCCCATAGTGAAATTCAAGTGTTCTGTCTCCTATGTGCATACCAGCATTGTAATAGGGTCCCTGCTTTGACTAACACAGCAACATTAACTTCATTTGGAAGTGCCAGTAGCTGCCTGGCCCAGGGCAATGGCAAGGTAAGTAGCAGGCTTTGGAATTACGCCTGTCTGGATTCACGGCTCCCCTTAAGCACGTGACTCTGGGTAACTAATTTGGCAGACTGGAGTCTGTTTTCTAGATGATTAAGATGGGAATGCTAACCCTCATGCCTTTTTGGACTGTCATAAAATAAAAGGAACCATGTATGGGAGACTGCTTAGTACATAACAGTATTCAACCCTAACTTTCCCTTTCGCCTTTCTGAAAATAGAGAACTGGGAAGAAAAACCTCAAAGGGCTTCTAAACATTTAAAATTTATGTCACAACTTCTGTATGTTAAAGCTTTCTTATTTTACTCATGGAAGAGGCTCTAAAAGTCAATTTAGTATTGTCCTACAGGTAACTCCAACATGCTTTGTTGTTTGGCTTCTCTGTCTATATTCAAGTGTAAATACAGGGGCCAAAGTTGTTAACTGGTTGAATAAAGAAAAGCAGAGATTAAAAAATATTGTTAGAAAAAGCCACCACTGCTACCACCACCAGCAGCAACCTCAATAACAGTGGTGCTTAGCAGGCTGGGGTAGGCACATAAATAGTTAGAGCCTCAGCATAAGGCCACCTCAAGGTCAAGTTGTCAAGAAAAGGTCAACTGTCTTCCTGGTGTGCACAGAGCCAGCCAATGGGCAATGCATTTATTTCCTTCCCCCCTCCGCCCAGTTTAACTAAAGTTTTGAGGTACCTCTGTAATAAAACATTGAATTTTATGAAGATTTACATCATAAAACGTAAAACCCATTTTCTTTGGCACTTAAAGGTGAAATTTCAGTTATCTGGAAAATTAACTCAAATAATTTTAATTCGCATGAATTTAATCAATATTTATTGAGTGTCCACTATGCGTTCAGTATTGTGCTAAGTGCTTGCTTATTTGGAACAAAAATTGTCCCATGCATTCTAGGTAAAAATGTACCATCCAAAGCATAGTCCAGATTTATGTTAATTTTTCAGTGAGTCTTCATGAGAAGTTTATTATCATTGTAACTGATTTTAATTTTAGAGCCTTCTGGGTTCTATAATATATCCTTCTTCCAAAGAAAGTAGAGGGATAAAATTGTTGAAACAGCAAATGTGAAGTTGAAATCACTTGACAGTCTGAGAATCTTATATATCTACTTGAAACTTCAATTGTAATAAACACTTTTGACTCATAAGCTCATTTGTCAGCCTTATATAGTGAGTGTAATTTACTTAGCTAATTTCACTAGTAGATTCTGTTCTTTCAGGGCACAGAGAAATAGGAATCATAAATATGCCATTACTGCCTGCTTTTGTATCTCATTTCACAGCCTCATAGCTTAGAGAAAATATATTTGAAAGCACAAATTAATTGTACCTATTTTCTAGAAATACTTCAAAATGCTATCTTTTATTAGAGACACCAAATCTACTCAGTGATAGAATTTAAGTAGATACATATTGATATTATGCAAACATAGTAACAACGGTGATAATTATAGCAGTTACTGTGTAGTGCTTACTGCCTATCAGGTATACTGAGGTCCTTGAATGGATTACCATCTTTAATCTGCTGGGCACATTAAAGGCATTGCTTTAATTTCAGAGAAGGCACTGTTATTATTCCCATTATATAAAGGTGAAAACTGAGACTTGAAGGGGTAATTTTGCTCACATTATTCATGTTACTATTTTAGTTAAATTGGGGTCCTTACCTGGGCAATCCTACTCTATATTTATGCCATGTAAGGTGTTACTCATTCAAATTCAGCAAAGAAACAGAGTCCCATCTATATGTAGAAATAATCTTTACTTGCTGGCCTTAAGTTTTACTACCATAGGAAGTAAGAGGCTTAAAACATAATATGAAACACATGGATAGAGTTATAAGACTTGTTTCTAAAAGTTGATTTTGGAGTCACTCCCCCCTCCACAACGTCTGGGGGTAAAAATTCACTATTAGTACTTTCTCTAAAGTCTTCAGAGATTTCACATTGCCATATATACTTATGAAAAGCTGTATCCTAAAATGTGGTATCCCCGTCTACCCTGCCACTCCCTAAACTCTCAGGTGTCACAGTATTCAATAGTATCAAAGTAACTACTGAAGTTGTCAAAGGCACTTTTCTTCCGTAGAACCTCCAGCCATACTAATATTACCCAATTTGTACTCTTAACATCTAAAGACAGTTATTGACATTATTAGAAGACTTTATTGAAGGGAGATGTAGACAGAATCAGAAAAATGAGTTAAAAAATCTAGGGAGGTCAATGAGAAAATCCAGGGATTTTTTTCCCCCCTTACTCTTTTTATAACTTCAAAATGTTCATGTCATCTGATCAGGAACAACTGTAACCATGTAGCTTGCCCTATTTTGGCTATCTGGCTTCAAAAATACTTTCACTGGAAGACCATTGTAATTCAAATCCATTCAGTGCTGCTTCACTTTTGTAATTCTGTTAGCTAAGTTTAAGTAGTGTACCCCGCACCTACTTTAATGATATAGCACATTGATAACATTTTTCCTCATTTAAAGCCATGTTTACCCACAGAGCTTTAGCACCAAAAAAATTCTAAAAGGCACTCCTTACACATTCAAATAATCTGAACAAATAATTGATACAGGTTAAGCCCTGGCTAGTTCTGAGTTTTCCAAATTAAGATCATAGAATGTAAAAACTGCACATTAAAAAAAAAAGTTGGCAGAATATATTTCCACAGGGCAGAAAATACATTCAAGGTCACAATATGCCCATTCATTCCTTACTCCAACATGTAAGACACAACCAGGCCGATTTCCAACTGAATTTTGCCTTAAGTTTTCTTAAGGAAATGATGGAAACTTTATTACAAAAGATGGTAAAGTTGTCAGTGACAGGAAAATCAGGAGGTCAACAGAGGTAAGAGGAGAGGTGTCTAAATGGAAGTGAGAATCAGTAAGTTGCTAGTGAAAATCTAACTGACTTAGGTAATTTTTAAAGACCCTCAAAATAAGGGAAGAATAAAAGAAATTTAAAAGAAAACAGAACAAGCCAGAGGTGAGACACAGACATTTTGATGGTGGGAGGGGGTTGTCTAACTACACAATGAGGTCATCCCATCTCCCGGAAGTGACACGTAATCACCTGCTTTGCACTAGCTCCGCCCCTTCCCTCAAAGGTCCCGCCCCTCCACCAGCAGCCGGCAGAGTGTTAGGGGGCGTTTCTCCAGAAGGAAAGCAGTGAGCTGCGACGCTGAGGAAGGGGACCCCAAAACGTCTGGCACTGCCCCCTCCAGGGATCACTTTGGACCGCGTCACTCGGCCCAGCCGGATTCTGAAACGCCGAGGGGTCAACCTGATGGGTTTCGGGGTCAACGGAAGAGGGGAAGGGGAGCCCTGGCGGGGAGAACCCCCCGGTCCCCCGCCCAGCAGCTGAGGCACAGGAGGGCGGCCATCTTGGCCGGGAGGGTAGGGCTGGGGAGCTGCGGGCGCCGTGCGATTGGGGGGCTCGCCCGGAAGTGACGCCAACTACCCGGAAGCGGAGGGGGTTCCCTGGCCCACTCCCCCCTCGTTCGTTTGCTCCCCCGCTTCCTCCCCGCCCCCCTTCCTCTCCATTCGTTTCCCCCCCTCCCCGTTCCCTGCCTTCTTCCCCCCCCCCCCCGCCGTCCCTCCCCCCCAACCTCCGGAGCTGGGAAGAGAGTCAAGATGGCGGCGAAATCCGATGGCGGTGGCGTGGGGGTGGGCTTCGCTCAGCTGCACAACCTGGACGAGGCGGTGGGCAGCGGCGGCGAGGAGGACGGGGAGCCCGGGGGAGGCGGCTGCGGCGGCGGCGGCGACGGCAGCGAGCCCGGCGAGAGCAGCTCGCTGCACATCTGCCACTGCTGCAACACCTCCTCGTGCTACTGGGGCTGCCGCTCCGCCTGCCTGCGCTCCCTCCTGGGCAGGAAGCCGCGCCGCAGCGCCGCCGCCGACGGGGGGGACCAGCCGCTGCAGCCTCCCGCGGCCCCCGGCGCCGACCGCCAACCCCCGACGCCCTCGGCCGCGCGGCCGCAGCCGCCGCAGGTGGAGCGGCCGTGGCTCGACTGCCTGTGGATCGTGTTGGCGCTGCTCGTGTTCTTCGGGGACGTGGGCACCGACCTGTGGCTGGCCCTCGACTACTACCGCAAGGGGGACTACGTCTACTTCGGGCTGACCCTCTTCTTCGTGCTGGTGCCGTCGCTGCTGGTGCAGAGCCTGAGCTTCCGCTGGTTCGTGCAGGACTACACGGGCGGCGGGCTGGGCGCCGTGGAGGGGCTCAGCAGCCGGGGCCCCCCCATGATGGGGGCCGGCTACGGCCACGGCGCAGCGGTCTCGGCCACGCCGGGGGCGCAGCGCCTGTGCCGCCTCTCCGTGTGGATCTGGCAGTCGGTCATCCACCTGCTGCAGATGGGGCAGGTGTGGAGGTAAGAGCACTGCGGGGTGGGGGCGGGCCGGCCCTGCGGAGACCCCTCCGTCCTCCCGGTGCCTCGCGGGGCGGCCTCTCGGATGGGCCGGGCGCGGGGGGTTCCAAGGAGGGACTGGCCGCGAGCCGCCCCTGGCTTCACCAAAACACCAGCGTTTGATCTGGATCCCTGGCCACGCCTTTGGTCAGGGGAGGCCGAGTCCTGCCGTTGGCCCGTCCTCGTCCCTGCTTCGCACTTGGCGGGGCCCCTGCCCCGGCCCTCCCCGCCACCTCTGCAGACCTCCGTTCCCGGGCGCCCCTTTCCCTTGCCTCCGGAGGTAACCAGCCGCCGTCGCCCTGGGCTGCACTCCGGCTCGCGGCCGGGTGGAGCCTTCCCTCCTCCAGCCTCTGCACTCGGGTTTTTTTCCTGGGTGAGACATCCTCGCCTCTTTTCCCGTTCTCCCTCTGCAGTGGCCTGCGTGGGGCCCTGTGGAAAAACCTTCGCTGCCGCCTCCGAGCACTCCTGGATTCCACGCCCCTTCCTCCTCCTGCACTCCCAGCCCCTGCGAATGACTCCAAACCGATGCCCTCCCAGAAGGGAAAAAGACTTTTTTTTTTTTTCGTGTACTGGATTAGACGTGTCCTTTTCTTAGTGACAGGTAAAAATGGGATAAAATATGATGGGGCGAGCGTTTGGTGTTTACTCTCACCTCCAGAAAACCAATTAGCCACCTGGATACCTGTTCCGGGGAAACAGTGTTTTCGGTAGTCAGGCCAGTGTGTAGGTGATTTAAATTTACACGAGACCCAAGCTTGGCTTTGCGGCTCTTTACCTTTTTGTAAATTTCCCGTGTGCCAGTTCAGTCCCTCCCAAATCACCTGCAGGTGCTCTTTCTGCCAGGAGCCTTTATTGCCTCACTGGCTAAACTGAGGCAATGAACCCATTCTCACCTGGGTACATCTGTACCCTCTTACTTAAATTAGCTTGTGCGTCTTCTGGAAACAGTGAGTTGTAGGTGGGAGCATTTACTGGAGATAAATTACACGGGGACAAGCTCTTCAAGTGCATGGCTTCTGTGAGAAGACATTTTGCCTATACCGCCCTGACTCCTAGCCTAGTAAGAGATTTTAGGCACTTAGTTCAAGTAAGAGATAAACCTAGGTTAGCTGAAATAAAGTATACTGTCTGTTCTATGATTTGCGCAGATCTCTAATTGGAATTTATTTAAATAAAAGCGCTCCAGAAAGCATGGGATTGAATTAAGTCAAATCACGAGTGTGGACGCAAGAACTTTGTCCTGCAGTTCACATGCATATTCACGCTAGGGGAAGTGAGGGTGGTTCTGCAGGCCCAGCACCACCCGGAGCTGTCTACTGGCCTTTGTAGGCTGAACGGAACAGCTTTTTCTCTAGCTGTATTTGTTTGCAGACAATTTGTTTCCTGCTGATAAGTTTATAAGAAGTGAGGGAATAAAACAGGAAAAGTGCTGATTAACTTTTGGCTGTTATGAGCATAGCTTGGGATCAAATAAAATTCTGAAATACGTTTTAAATTTGAAATGTCAATCCCCAAACACCCACACACCCAAAGTCATACGGAATCAAAGGTAGTGTGTTTGGTATTGGAGATACCTTTTTTGGAGGGGGGTTTCTGGTTAAGATGCCAGGAATGAAGGTGGGGGGACAAAAAGTATGTGAAGAGAGATTTTAACATACCAGTAGAATGTAGCAGCATGTATTGGTAGGCTTCTGCTGAGCAAGCGAAGGCAGCTATCTCCATGTGGTAAACTTCTAAGTGTGAGCTATAAAAATGTTGGTGTCAGGTTAAAATTCCTGTGAGAACTCTTTCTAATGGAATCTGTCCTGGACATTTATTAGTAGTAAGCTTTGAGACAATGAAATTGGAGTAGACTAAAACCCCACCTCCATTCACCTAGACCTTAATTGTATCTGGGCAAAGTAGAAGTCCAGATTTTAGGACAAACTGCAGAGTACGCTTTAAATGTCAGTTTAGCTTTTGTAGTTGTATGTAGAGTAGTACTTTATTTTTCTCTGATCTTAACTTTCATCTGCAGCGATACAGATATATTTTTAAAGTGCCTGTGACTTTACTGTCTAGTTTTTTTTCCGAGATCAGAGTATATGGCTAAATATTTTCTAAAGTTATTAAAAGACATGCTAATTTTGCTAAGTTTTTTCTTCTAACATAGCTGTACTTCAGAAGCAGTGTTTACTGAGGAAGGAGTGTGTTTTTGAATTTTTTTTTTCAGTTAGCTGGTTTTGCTTCAAATACTCCAGGAGCAAGGTCTGCTGCTTCAGTACCTGCTGGCATGTTGTTTGCTTTGAAGTCATTCATATGTAAAAGCTTTAGAGGAACTCTTGTTTTACTCTTTTGGCAAACAATTGCTTGTCAGTGTGTGAACACACATCGTCTCTGTTTTGACTGCAGGTCTTTTGGGGTTACAGTTGTTTTTTGTAATCATTTTTGCTGTTGAAACTTTGCTGTTTCTTATGGTCACATGACATAAACGTTAAGATCTAGTATTTCTATCATTTGGTTTGGGCCGCATCTTTAAGAAAAGATACCAGTGAAGTTGTACACTGTCAAAACTGATTCCATTAAACCATGAATACTTGTCTCTTCGCATTTTTTAAAGTCTAAAATTACTTGGTTATAGGTTGGACATAGCACAACGCCTGTTTAATAAATTTAGGTTCCCTCGATATGAAGGTGGGGCACTTCTGTGCATCTTGTCATTGCTGTCAATATGACAAATACTTTACAGAACCTAAGAAAATATTTCTGGCTGGGCTGAAATGGGAGCATGGAAGAATGGTTGTCTGTAGCGTTATGTGGTCTCATGAACCTGCTTTGCAGAGCAGTAGTGTGTGATTAAGGTCTTTTCATG
Source organism: Saguinus oedipus (assembly GCA_031835075.1). Lineage (NCBI taxonomy): Eukaryota > Metazoa > Chordata > Mammalia > Primates > Cebidae > Saguinus > Saguinus oedipus. Next base: position 35,380,170 of record CM063182.1, on the reverse strand, counting down.
CATGCCTTGCTTTCACTAATTACTAAACATGTAACCTCTGTACAGCTTGATGCGATTTATATCTTAGGTGTTTTTCGTGGGGATAACAGGCATATGAATCACTTATTCTAGGAGCATGAATCACATTGGGCTTCACATTTGTACAATGTGTTGTTAATAGAGCATTTTCTTGGAGGGTTTGGCTTTAGGAACAGTGTGATTTAGTTTGCCTGTTGCATTGATGTATTCAGGTTTTCCCTTCAGCTATTGTTCTTTCTCTGCTTTTGTGTTACTTTTAGAGGTTGCTTAGTGCATTGTCAGTTCTTTTCAGTCCAGAAGCAACAGTGCTTTGACCAGAATGTCATGGCCACATCATTAATCTCCCATTTAATGAATTTAGTTTTAATGTTTCAGAATGAAAGGAATTTACTTCTTTAGACAGCTTGCCATATTTAAGGAGATGGTCAGTGGTTCTTTATCTTGTGAGATGGGATGTGGGAGAAGGTTGCCTTCAGGGGAATAAAAAGGAAGAGGCATTTTGCATTTCATAATGGCAGTATCCAGCTGAGCAGTCTACAGTTCTGTTTTCAGCGTTGTTTTCTGATTTGAGACTGGTGTAATTTGGGTATGCAGCTCTCCACAAAATCAGTAGTGAACTTGCTGGGCTGGTGAAGATGCTTTATTTTTTTTTTTAATCGCTCGCCTGCCCTCCTCTCTGCTCCTCTGTGTAAGGTTACTTAGTCTATTACGGGTCTTTGTTCATGTGGAATGTTTTAGAATAGTGGTTCTTAGTTCTGGCTGAGAATAGAATCCGTTGCAGCTCGTAAAGAAATAGAAAAGCCCAGGCACTGCTGGACCTGCTGAAGAAGACTCCCCAGGGAGGACCCAAGAAGTCATAGTTTTAGAAGACCCCCTGGTGATTACATGGGCACCTTAGCCTTGAGAAACACTTGGATTTCAGGCTGATTCTATTTGGAGAGGGATGTAAGATTTGTGTTCTTAATAAATGACGGCGGAATTGGGAAGGGAATGATCTGGTACCATTAAATTTGCGCCTGGATAATACCATAACAAAGGGACTTTACCCTGGAAGCATGAGTTTCTAAGTGTACTTGGGGCTTACTCAAGGGTATGCACTCGTGGTACTCTATGTTTTCTGTTTTGTTTTTTTTTTCGAGCTCAAGTATTAATTTGCATGAATTCCCAAATTCAAAGCAGTCTTCAGTAAATATAGCCCACTTCTCTTTGCCTTTTATGGGATACAAATAATGTCTGTGTTGTATGTGAAAAGTATAATAATTCTGTTTAATTCTGAAATGATTCTATTAAGTAAGCTTGAGGAAGCATAACTGGGATTATGAGTGGTGTTGAGATAAGTGATCTGTAATGTCCCTCTAATGCTAACATTTTCTGGTTTAAGAATAGTAATATCTTCAATATTAAGATATCTACAAATAGATTCATATGATGGGGCTAGGTTAATGGATTGTATACATGTAGGGTGTGTGTGTGTGTGTGTGCGCGCGCGCTTAGAGAGAGTTTTATAGGCTTATTAATGGGTGGGAATCTCATTGTAAAAATAGTATATATTTTTTCATGTTAACCAGAAACTTAATGGAATTCTGGTTAAAAAGAAACTCATGGAACCATAAACTTAATGGAATTCTGGGATTTTTCTGAGCAGAAAGTTGAGTAAAGTTGATTTGAGAAAAGTATAAATGTGTTTGAGTAGTCAAAAAAGCTTTGAAAAATGTTGAGTTTTGCCTGATGAGGAAGTGGATGTGCTATAGTGTGTCAATAATTAGACCAATGTGCAAAAAAATTAAGCAGGTAGGTCATGAAGGAGAAAAAAGAGTCTTACATAATTGATATGTTTGTGAGAATTTAGTACATGGTAAAGGTAGCAGTGCTAATCAGTGGATGGAGAAAGAATTATTTAACAAATGATATTGGCAATTGACTACCTATTTTAAAAAAATGGATCTCTATGTAAACAGGAGTGCTTAAAGAAGGAAAGGTGAAAACATAAAATGTTAAACTGTAAAAACACTAGAAGTAGGATCATTATTTTTTATAATGTTGCAGTGGGCAAGACCCTTTGGTACCATCAAGGGAGAGAAGGAGCAGATTTAACCACATAAAGTGCCTCACCTGGTTTCTTCCCTTCTCCCTCCTCCCATCTGAAACATCCAGAAATACATGCTTAGCTGTGAGGGTAAGTGGGTTAAGTTGGGACAGAGCTATTTTCTCCAGGAGAATAAATATGAAGAGAACATCTCTGAATATTCCTGTTTTTGAGTGAACAGTAAACGTAAAACTTGAAATTTATGGTAAATTTTCAAGGGAAAGGGATGAAAAAATGGCATGCTTTGGAGTAAAATTGCAACTAGTGATGTACCATAGTATTTCCAGAAGGATCCAGAAACAAAATATCAAAATCTGTGTTGTAAGAAGGCTGGTGCTCCTTAATCTAGCAGGCAGGTGCTTACGAGAAGTCACAAGTGGTTCATTTTTGTCTTCAACATCATTCCATACTGTAGACTTACTCATAAGGTCAATTGACTAGTTAGACTTATGCAGTAGGTAGATTCTGGAATGTTGGAAAGATTCTGTGGGATGCAAAAAGAAATAAGCTATGTCTCAGACGTTGCCATTTTCGCCCTGGCATGATTTGCTTTATAACATGCTGTCTGCAGATAAGTTTGTGATTAAAATTTTAATTTACTCCCCATGATGTGCAGTTTATCTAGTTTTTTATCAGAAATTCTGAATTTCTTATTTGCCTCTTTTTTTGAGACAGAGTCTTGCTCTGTTGCCCAGGCTGGAGTGCAGTGGTGTGATCTTGGCTCACTGCAGCCTGTCTCCCAGGTTCTAGAGATTCTCCTGCCTCAGCTTCCTGGGTAACGGATTATAGGCACCCACCACCATGCCCGGCTAATTTTTGTATTTTTAGTAAAGATGGGGTTTCACCATGTTGTCCAGGATGGTCTCGAACTCTTGATCTCAGATGATCCACTGGCCTTGGCCTCCCAAAATTCTGGGACTTCAGGCGTGAGCCACTACACCTGGCCTTATATGCCTCTTAATAAGTAAAACTTGAAAAAAAATTTATCAAAATACAGCCTCATTTAACAAGTTCAGTTACTTTTGACTAAGTGCCTAAAGACAATCCACTGCTTACTCCTATAGGAAATATTTAAAGCACAGGACATAGTGTGTTGGAGTTGTTAGGTTTATCACTCTGCAAGTTACAATCAACCACTGGCCTCAGTTTCCTCATATTTATCAAACAAGGAGTTAAATGGATCTTTAATGTCCCTTCAGTGTAAAAAAGTTCGTTATGCTATAGGTGTTTGTGCTCTGAAAACAGATGTAAAGAACGAATTTCAGACTCTGGTTTGATCAATTAAAATATTTTAAAGCAAGTGTGTATGTTTCCTAGGTGTTGATTTGGAGTAGAGAGTTCTAATCCTACCATGGATTGTTTTAACTTACTGAACAAATTCTCCGTTTGGTCACTCACCTACCTATAGGGACATTTTGTAGATCTCATTAATGTTAAAATTTATGGCAGACTAAACTTACTGAGAAACTTGTGCTGACTTTATGAGCTAATTTTGTGAATCTGCAATGTCAGCTAAAATTAAACTATATTTTTAATAGTCTTTTTTTGTAAGCTGTTTTAAATATTTACTGGTAGATTAAAGCAATATCTGCATATCTGTTTAAAGCATGTATTTTGGAGGTTTTTCTGAATTGTTTACCGAAGCTAATTTCTTTTCTGGGGGGTCAGAACCTTAAAATTACCTATTGTAATTTATTGTTTGAGATGTGTTAAACTTTGAAAAGTTAATGTTTGTAAAAAAAAAAAAAACAAAACTTTTTTTAGTGATAGCATCCATGTCAGTTGAGCTCTCTTAGAAAATAATTCTGTTAAGTGATTTTTTTTTTTGTTTTTACATTAATGTATAAGTTCTTTTTTGGCAGTAGTCGAAGTTTTAGGAAAGATGGGATTTGCTTAGAGAATTCAGTGAATATTGTTACAGTGACATTAATATAGTTCTACATAAAATTCAACATTAGGTTTTTCATTTCTGTTTTTCTAAAGTGGGTAGATCTTGGTATATTGCATTATTTTAATATAGCTCAAAACATTACAGCACCCTAAGGTATTTTGCAGATTGCTAACAAAAAATTTGTTCTCATTAATCTCTTTTATCTTGAAATATCAACAAATGGTTTTTAAAGTAAGTTTTATTTTGAAGGCAGTGTTTTTGTCTTTTTAGTTTAAATGTGAAGAAGCAATTTCTGTTTTAGCTTGGTCATTGATTTAAAGCATGGACTGCACTCATCACTCATTTCTAGGAAGAAATGAGAATATTCAGTTCACAGAGAGCTGCATACCATTTTCTTCAAGCCTCTTGGAGGAAAGGTAGGGCTGTTCATTATGGTTTTGCCCCAGCTATGTGCTTTCACTCATGGGTAGGTGAACTAGAATATTCATATCACCATGATGCTTCCTTTTCTTTCCGTCTTAAATACACTGGACAAATGAGGAAAGGCAGCAGATTTGAGGAAGACGCCAAACCTATGGTAAAGTCAAGCAGGCAGGGCAATCCAGAACCCAGGCCCCACTTTCTCACTTCAGCTGTGTTTCTTCAAGTGTGGCAGAGACTCCTGTGTTAGGAGAGCCCACGGGGCTATTAACAAGTGGATTCGAGGCTTTACTACAGACTTAAGGATCAGAGCCACAGGGAGTTGAGCCAGAGAATGTGTATTTCTGCTCAACTTTTTAAATTGAAAGCTTTTAAGCATGCAGGGAAATAGAGCAGTATAGTGAACACCTGTTTGAATTCACCTGGCGTCAGTAATTTTTTTAAATTTTATTTTAAAGAAACAGATTCTCACTCTGTTGCCCAGGGTGTGGTACAGTGGTGTGAGCATAGCTCCCTGCAGCCTTGAAGTTCTGGGCCCAAGCAGTCCTCCTGCCTTTGTCTCCTGAGTAGCTGGGGCCTAAGGTGTGTGCCACCACATCTTGCTCGTTTAAAACATTTTTTGTGGAGATGGGGTCTTGCTATGTTGCCCGGGCTGGTCTTGAACTCTTGCCTTCAAGCAGTCCTCTCGCCTTGTCCTTCCAAAGTGCTGGAATTACAGGCTCGAGCTGCTGTGCCCAGCCAGTGTTAATATAGATATGTTTACCTGTTTGCGTGTGTATATTTAACATGTATCCTATCCCGATGTTGCACCTCTAAATACTTCACCTCAAATATGAAATGTTTAGAATTCTACAAAGCTGCAATATCATTATCACACCTAAAAAAATTAACAGTATTTCCATAATCATCTTTAATTCTATCAGATCATCTAATTGCTGACTCATACTCAGATTTGCCTAGTTGTTGACCTCAGCAAATTCGTTTTTGGGTTTTTTTTTCTCCCCTCCAAACAGGGACTTAATAAAAATGTATGAATTACATTTCTGTTTCTTTAGAACAGTCCCTCTCTGTCCCCTCTCCCCTTTTTTCCAGGGTCCAGGCCAGTTCTCTTGTCTGCTGGTGTTTTGGTCATTTAAATCAATGACCAAAATAGGTGTCATCTGCCCTCTATTTCTGGTAAACTTGAAGTTGCATCTAGGGGCTGAACTACTGCTCTCTTCCTGTTGGCGTCATGTCAGTAGGCGCTCCTTACCTGTTTTTCCCCACTGTTAGTGAGGCCGAGTTTTAGCTCTTGGTTAAGGTTGTGACTGCCCGATTTCTTTAAATACAGTTTTTTTCCGTCTGCAACCGGTATGTAACTTGTGGGTTCATATGTCAGCAAAGGGCCAATGTCTTTTTCCCTAAATACCCTTTACCTTAGAGTTTTAGCATCTTTTGAAAATCCTTGCTGGAATCAATTATCAAGTAGTTGTTGGTGGTGTTGGTGGTAAGGACTTGTATTTTAAAAAGGCTTCCCAGTAATTCAGACCTTTAAGGTGTGCTAGCCACTGCTGTCCTATTAATGTAACTAGGAGCTGAGTTATCAGGTCTGTTGAATGGGTTGCCAGTAAACAGTTAATGAGTTTAAGCTTCATGTTCCTTTTAGAGAAACAAAGATAAAGTGCCCCCAAGGCCCCCTAGGTCCTAGTTTAGTGTTGGAGAGGACATGTGTGTCTGATACTTGGACTAAACTTGAGGTGAGCCCTGCTAGTGTGGTAATGTGTGACAAAAATTCAAGCAGAGTGGAGGAGGCATAGAGAAATTACTCAGGAGGAAAGCAAACTGTATTGAAAATTGTTTTTATATATATTGTCTCACTTAATTTTCACAAGTGTTTTGTGCCCATTTTACAGATGAAGTAGGCTTAAAGTGATTAAGTAGCATGTGGCACCGGTGGAGGAAAGTTTCAAAGCCAGAGCTCACTGATGGCAAAACAGGTTTCATCATACATCAGGAACTCTTCTCCCTGCTTTTAAGCCCTGATGTCCAAGCTGTGGGCAGGACTGAATTACTTTGCTTTAGTTTGGGACTTTGCTTTCTGGCTTATTGAAGATGGAGGAATGATATTCTTAACACCTTGGGCCTCTTGGTATACAAGCTGAGGTTCTTTGAGACCTCTGATGTTGCCAAGTCCAGCTCAGTCATAGAGACCCCCACCCAGGCGGTGCTGAAGGAATTGAGAAACAGGCGGGAGATAGAGTGCGAGGTGGGAACTGTCAGAGAGCTTACAGCCTTCCAAACTGGGGGCCTCGAGCAGATTCTGACCCATGTATTTATTCTCTCTGAACAGGTGATTATTATTAACAAACAGGTGTTCTGTGTTTTCTCATAGAACAAAAATAAACCAGGCAGGCAGCTGGTGCCTGCCTACCACTGATCAAAGACAAACTAGAAAGTGTTTTCCAAAAGGGAGCCAGGGGGCCAGGGTCTCATATCCCATGCTTAAAGAATTGTTTTAACTGGTGTATGATATATATACACTTTTTTACTACTTTAGAATGCTCCAAGCAGTTTTCTGCCTGGGGGGGCTGACTCGGTTTTCCTTGCCATCATCCTCAGCAAACAACATAATTTATCATAAGCATTAGGACTTGTCCCACATGATGTCTAATGTATTAATATTAAACTCTGCAGAGCTTAGGCTAGGCTTGTAACTCTTGTAGTTGATCGTATCTGCTAATGAGTCAAACAGCTGCATAATATTAATACCCCTGGGTCTGTGTCTTAGGAAATGGTTTTCAGTACTTCATTCTCTTTCTCAAGGTAGATGGACCTTACAACCCTGTGACTTCCGTTACAGAAAGGAATATGTAGGTTTGGCATGCCCTGCAGGTCTCATGTAAGTACTGTACTCAGATATGTTGGTTCTCTGTTGACCTGTTGGAAACATTGAGAACAGCATTTCTATCCTGAGGTTATAAAGCAGCTATTTTCTTTTTTCTTTTTTGAGACACAGTTTCATTCTTGTTGCCCAGGCTTAGAGTGCAGTGGTACCATCTTGGCTCACTGCAACTTCTGCCTTTTGGGTTCAAGCGATTCTCCTGCCTCAGCCTCCCAAGTAGCTGGCATTACAGGCATGCACCACCATGCCCAGCTAATTTTTGTATTTTTAGTATAGGCAGGGTTTCACCATGTTGGTCAGGCTGGTCTCGAACTGCTGACCTCAGGTGATCTGCTCTCCTTGGCCTCCCAAAGGGTTGGAATTACAGGCGTGAGCTACTGCACCTGTCCAAAGCAGCTGTTTTCAAACCTTGGCTGTGCATTGGAATCACTTGAGGAGCCAGATATTTGGGTTCTACCATAAGAGATTATAATCCAGGAGATCTGGGATGGGCCCAAGGATCTATGTATTTTAAAAATCTAGGTTTTCGGAAAGTTCCCTAAGCAGTGTACAGACAGTAATGAGAAGCACAGTTGTACAGGTTGATTTCTACCAATATTAAGAGGTCGTTCTCAAGAAGGAGCATATGTTAGAATGGCTTGGGAATTTGTTTTTTTGTTTTTGGTAAACTTTTTAGCACTAGGCATGTTAGATTTAGAGGGGCAGAATGGATAACAGAAGGTCCGAAGGTGATTCTAGTGGATTACCAGTATTTAAACAATCTGAATGGACCTTAGTTTTACCTGGAGTGGCTTGGCAAAAAGCAGTATTAAACAGTTGCTGTTTGCCACATACTATGCCTGGATTTAGAATGCAGCAAAGACATTTAGCATTAAAATTGTGACATATAATTGAGGATTCTTTTGTTTCAGAAGATTCCTTCTTTGAAAGTTTGAAGTGTTTCAAGGTCATTATTATGAACACAGATGATCCCCATTGGTGCTCAGAAGTGCCAGGTTAGAGGCATTTTATTATGCTGGGAAATTGATATTGCAATCCAGTGAATTTTGTGTCTCAAATTTTCAGAAATGTTATATTCGTTGAAATCTGTGCCAAGGATAGGATTCCTAAAGAAACTGGTGAATGAAAGAGGAGACATGACCTAATAGGTATTGAGTGTCATTAGAGACAGGAAAGAAGGGAGCCGGGAAGAAAAATGACTTAACTACATTTTGCTTGATAGATTCTCGGGGAGAACAGCCGGGGGAGGGGATGAGGAGTTGGATGGTGTTTGCTGGTGAGATGGTACGGCACACCGGATAGCACTCCTGCTCCGTGCACAGTGAACTACCTTTCCTTTGCACTCTACCTAGAAACATACATGGCAGTGGTGAGAAAATCTGAGAATCCTGTAATGGAGAACTCAGGGTCAGAAATCCTAGGAGAGGCCAGGCTGGCAGAGGTGGGGCCTGGAGTGTGTGGACCTGCACAGAGCAGGGTGAGTTGGATGCTCTGCTCATCAGTGATTCTGCATAAAAATGAGCAGAACTCCAACTCTGTCATTTTGTTTGGTCGTAAGGAAGGCAGCTTTTGAGTAGTCAGCTAAAGAGTTATAAATCTCCCTATACTGTACATTTAAAGATGCCATTTTGCCTTCAAAGCTGAAGAAAACTGAAATAAAAGATGATGTGTTCCAATAAAGGATTTCTGTGTTCAGAGTTTAAGCTATCAGGTGGTTTTGGTTGGGCCTAGAGGGTGATGGTATATATGCCTTTGGGTTCGAAGGAAAGAGAAACTACAATAAAGGACTCATTACGCAGTTTGCAGATTAAACAAAAGTGGTCAAAACGAAGCTGAAATTAGAGACAGTCATATGATGAGTTTGGAAAAAACAGAATTTGAATATGTTTTTGCATTTGTGGACTGCGTTTAGGGTGTCCACTATTTGATAAGGGACCATATAATAATGGGTTGCTGCGTACCCAAGCAGGCCTTTATGATTAAGTATGATATGTGTCAGGCATGTTAGCTGGTTGTGAGTGGGGCCAGATGAGGTTGGAGGGTGTCTTTTTGCTTATTGCTTGGCATTTCAACTTGCCATCTCAATTAGTGATGGGCTCATATCTACTGTAATGTGATACACATGTTCCTGAAAAACTTCTTATTCTGCAAAAATCACACCCTAAAAATAACAGGGCTGTAGGAAAAAAAAAATAGGATTAAGGCCAGACTACTTGAAACTGTGAACTTTGTAAGTGGAGCATTAACAAAAGCACTGAGAGTTGAAGTAAAAATATAGGGAGGCTTCACTCTTCCCTGACACTTGCACTCAGCGTCATACCTAGATGCGTGTAGGCCTTATTTTGTCCTGGGACATGTTTTCCCCAAGTTATGTAGATTTATTCTTGGAGATGTTAGTTTCTTCTGGAGGCCCATTTCGCCAGAATTAAAGGTCTGCTTCAGAGTGTAGCCTTCCTGTGCCAGCAGACCATCACTGGGTGGTGGAGAGGCCAGCAGATACTGAGGTCACTAAACCAGCCACTCCCATACCCACTGCTTGAACAAAAGGAATGTGCTTTGATCCAATTCTCAGCATTTTTCTTAGGGTTGTCTATTGTTTTTTTCCAATTCTTTCTCATTACTTGTGAAAAAATCTTGGCCCTCAGTAGCTTCAAGACATTAACATACCGGGAAGAATCCTTCTCCATGACACTGTTGTCATTCCCATTTTGCCATCATGTGGGAAGGAATCCACGTCCCAGAGACATGTTGTGACATAACTGGCATGTTTTTGAATCAGCGATGGTGTCAGCATGCACCTTTGAGAATGTGAAGTTTCGGTTGCTTTGGGAAGTTCTTGTTTGGGAGATATCCCATAGTGTTTCCAGGTTAAGTGGCATTTCTTACCTTTTTTGTGCTTTGTTGGCCCTTGTCTACAATAGAGAACTGAAGAGCAGCTATTTCAGTCCGCTTTTCCATTCTGTTTTTGAAACCTAGCCATGGGATGGAATGCTGCAATTTCTCAGTGCAGCATCGGCATTTGAACAACACACATGAAGCAGGAATGGTTTTACCTTTTGGTTCGTTGGAAATGTGGTTCTAGTGAGGTTTTAAATAAATCATCTGAACATACAGTAAACAAAAAAAGAGAGCAACAGCAGTCAGTTGTCAAGGAAAAGACTGATGGGTAGAATAAACAGACTGCTTACTGCAGTACAAACAATCTGTTTGCATGTTTTTTTCTCTTTTTGAAGGGTGATTGGGAGAACTTCCAAATTAAGTAGAAGTTACTTAAATATGAGAGATAGCAAATCTACAATATGTTTGTGATTATTAGAGTCTGTTTTCTCAATAATTGTAATAACAAAGATGGCAGAGACTGAACACACTGGAATAGTATTGTTTACCATGGGTTGGTATGGCTGGTAGTGGCGTTGACATCCTCTCAGGACTCAACACCCTCAGCATTCAGTCAGAGAAAGGAAAGGAACTATAGAGAAGGTGTAAATTTCTAGCTTGGGCCAGGCTTGGTGTCTCATGCCTGTAATCTCATCATTTTGGGAGGCCAAGGTGCGAGGATCACCTGAGCCCTGGAGTTTGAGACTAACCTGGGCAATGTAGGCAGACCTTGTTTGTACAGAAATTAAAAGTAAATTAGCTGGATGTGGTGTTGCACACCTGTGTTTTCCAGCTATTTGAGAGGCTAAGATGGGAAGACAGCTTGACCTCAGGAGGTTGAGGCTGCAGCCTGGTTGACAGAACAAGACTCTCTCTCTCTCTCTCTCTCTGTCTCTCTCTCACACACACACACACACACACACACACACACACTCTCACACACACACACTCACACACACACTCTCTCTCTCTCTCTCTCTCTCTCTCTCTCTCTCTCTTTCTCTCTCTTTCTCTCTCAAACAAAAACAAAAAATAAAACAGAACCCTGGTTTGAAGTGAAATGACACCCATCAGTTCCACTTATGTGCCATTGTGAAGAACTAGCCATGGACATTACCTAGATCAAGGGTGGCTGGGCAGCATGCTCACATCACAGGAGAGGGAGCCTGAGTTTTAGTGGACAGAGACTCAAAAGAATTCTGTGTGTAGATCAGGTACCCTCCAGATCAAAGTGGGATTGGGATGGGGGGCGTGTGTGTGTGTATATATATATAAAATGCTATTGATTGCAGAGTGTAAGAGACAATTTCCCTTTAAAACTTTGATTTCTGTTTTGATTTGGAGTTGGCAGGCTTTCTCTGTAAAGGAGTATTTCAGGATATGTAGCCACAGAAGGCTTCTGTTGCCCAGTCTCCTTAAAATTCTTAGTCTGAGGGCCTTAGAAAAACAGTCTGAGCCCTGTTTCCATTGTCTCGTGGGTTTTCTCAGCTAAAACAGGTAACTATTTAAATTAGCTTTTAAAAATGCTTGTGAAGTTTAAGAGTGGGCCATACGAAATGCACTAAACACTCTTGAAACAATACAACTAGAGTTTTGAGTAATTTTTCTTTAGATGAGATTTCATTGAGGTAAAAATGGCCTTCATGGACTCAATGAAAAGTATTGTAGCCCTGTACCCGAGAGTCGTCCATGTTACAGGTCTTAAGGAAAAGTTCATCTGGTTGAGGAAAGATTGGATCCTGGTTTGTGAGCACAGCTTATACACTTTCACAAAACCATGTCATGTCGTTGGAGACTTTTATTAGGTGCTGTGCCCCAGGAAACTATCCCCAAAAGGGACTACTTGTGCTTGTGTGTTGATTGTATAGACCACCAAATAAATATCTAAGAAATGTGCAAAATGATACCTACATTTGGAAATTTACTCTAAAACCCTATACAGTAAATCTTTAACGTCATCAATGAGTTCTTAGAAACTACAGTTTTAAGTGAAAGTACATATATGGAAACCAGTTTTCCCATAGGCTAATTGATACAAGAGTTAAGTTTCTGTGGCATATTTCTGGTCACAAAACACCACCAAACTTTTAAGTGAAGACAAAAACACTTCTGGTATTAAAAATTGAAATAAAGGTGAGCCATACATACATTTGAGAAAGATTAGTCCTTTAGTGAGATAATTATTTGCCCACTTATTCCAGTCGGGGGTCACAGGTGGCCAGAGCCTATCTTAGGAGCTCATGATATAAGGTGGGCACAAGCCCTGGACCATCTCATCACAGGGCACACTCACATTCCCAGCCCCGCCTATGCCGTTAGACTGGGACCAGGTAAATACATTAATAACTTAATGTGCCCAGCTTTGTCTGGGAGGAAACCTGAGTACCTGAAGAAAACCCACGAAACAGTGGCCTGGGCTGGGAATGGGTTTTTCTTAGCAACTATGTAACTGAATGATGGTCAATGAAATGATGTTATTTGAGGACCTGCCGTATACTAAAATATATGGAATTCTATTTGGTTTGTATGTTAGTAACCCCTGGGGATCGATTAAAATGATGTAAAAATTCCTCTTGGAGGTTGGGTATGGTGGCTTACGTCTGTATCCCCAGCAGTTTGGGAGACTGAGGTGCATTGATTGCATGAGATCAGGAGTTTGAGACCAGCCGGACACCATGGTGAATCCCTGTGTCTACAAAAATAAAAATTAAAAATTATAAAAATGCTTTATGAAGAAGTCAAATATCTAAATATGACTTGAATGTAAAACCGAACCAGAAATATCTTCATCAAAACCGGTCAGTATGTTTTAGAAGTTCTTATAGAATACCATAAAATATTTAAAAAACAGAAACCTCCCATTCTAGCGTTGACGTTTCTATCAGTCATCTGTCTTCAGTACCTGTTCAGTTAGTTCCAAGTGTTAGGTTACATTTTATGACATTCTTAATTGGCTTTTAAAAATTAGGTTACTAATAAATGAAGTAATGTAAGTGTGTGTGCGTGTGTGTCTGTGTATTTAGGAGCTATTTAATAATTTAAACATTTCTTTCTGTAGTGTCTCTACCAGTTGTGACTGTACCAGGGGTCTGCATGAGGGCTCTTGTTTCTTCTTTAAAAAGCCAAAATCTGTGACCTCTGTGGCTAATAAGTAATTGTTATCTTCTCAGACTATTGTACTTGAGAGATTAAACTGCAAATTATAATTAGAATAAAACTATACTCTGAAACCTTTAACAGACTCTGTATGGTGGTAGAGGTCAAATACACACTTTATGAGATAATGTTTTTGTCTAGCTGATCGTATTAATAGGGTTTTAACACTTTTCATTATATTTGCTTATATTATCTGTGCCAGCTCAGTCTTGCCCTTACACTGGAATCATCTGTTGTAGCCAGGGGATATTATTGCCCAGACTATAGACAATCCTAACTTGTTGGCATTGTGTTAAGCCATGTCTGAGCTTGCTCCAGATAAACACTATTATAAACATTGCTTCCAAACGTTCATAATACTGCAAATGATAAAACCCTTAAAGCTATGTTTAAACCCTTATTCCTGAGCCTTTTCACTTCATAAGCCTACTTGGGCAGACTCTCCAAAAACCTTACTTAGGGGTCTTATAGTAATATTAATTAACATAGATATCAGGACCTCTGTTCAAGATCAACTAGAAAATGAATTGGTTTACCTTACATTATAGTTAATTTTGACTAAGACAGATGTAATTTTAAATAATTTTTTAAAATACAGAAAATAAGCCCGGTGTGCTGGCTCATACCTGTAATCCCAGCACTTTGGGTTGCTGAGGTGGGAGGGTCACTTGAGGCCAGGAGTTTAAGACCAGCTTGGGCCTGGCATAGTGGGACCCTATGTCTTCAAAAAGTTAAAAAAGAAAAAAAAAATAGCCAGGTGTGGTGGCACGCGCCTGTAGTCCCATCTACTCAAGAGGCTAAGGAAGAGGATCACTTGGGCCCAGCAGTTTGAGGCTTCAGTGAGCTGTTACTATGTCACTGTACTCCAGTATGAGTGGCAGAGCAAGGCCTTGTCTCTAAGAACAAAAACAAAAAGCCAGAATAACAAGTGCTGACAGGTATGTGGAGAAATGGGAACCCTTATGTGCTGACAGTAGAAATGTGGAATGGCACAGCTGCTGTGGAAAACAATAAAGTGATTCCTCAAAAAATTAAACATGGAGTTACCACATGATCCAGCAATTCCTCTTCTGCGTATATATCCAAAAGAATTGAAAGGAGGGTCTCAAGGAGATACTTGTACACCCATATTCGTAGCAGCACTATTCACAGTAGCCAAAAGAGGAAGCAGCCTAAACTTTTGTCAATACGAGTGAATAAACAAAGTGCATACAAGACACATACAAAGGAATATTTCAGCTTCAGAAAGGAAAGAATTCTGACACGTGCTGTAACATGGATGAACCTTGAGGACATGATGCAAAGCGAAATACGCTCACCACAAAAGGACAAACATTGTGTGATTCCACTTACAAGAGGTCTCTAGAGGAGTCAAAAATTCATAGAGACAGAGAGTAGAAAGGGGCCTGCCAGGGGCTGGGGCAAGGGGAGGTATGGAGTTACTGCTAATGTGGCACAGAGTTCCAGTTTTACAAGATAAAAAGTTACAGAAGCGACTGATGCTGCAGCGTGAATGCACTTAATGCCACTTAACTGTACACTTGAAAATGGTGTAATTTCCCAACAAGATGGGAAATCTTGTTGTGTATACTTTACCACAATTAAAAAGGTTTTACAAATACCCTAGGTATTTTTATTTCTTCCTAGCCCTACTACAACTTAAACACACAAACAAATGAACAAACAAAATATTTTTTTCTTCCTCACTCAGCAATGTTTCCCAACTTAAAAAACAAAACTACTGCTAATATATCCACACAACCGACCCATCTGAGCTCAAGGTATACCTCTCATCAGTGTTCTAGACACACTGACCAGCCGGACCAGTCGCACTTGTCACCTAAAAATATTTTAAAATGGATTACTTGCACTTCTCCAACACAACGTGAGCATGACCAGGTAAAAAGTTATTCCTGGTGTTAGTGTGCCACAGTGATGCCTGTAATGACTGGATTTAAAAAGACAACCCATCTCATTAAGCCTGAAATTACTCCCATAAAGGATGTGTGTGGTGTTTGAAGTCAGAAGAGTGCTCTTTCAAACTCCCCTTCCTACAACGTCACCTGTGGTCATGGGACTCATCAGTACCTTATAGCAAGGTCAGCATTGTCATGACGCTCCCTTTTGGAGCCCAAGTCCCTACCCCTGCCATAGGCCAGTTGACTTGGGCAAGGTATTAACTCTAAAATGCTATACAATAAATAGGGCTTACTTTGGGTACAAAGATCAGGAACAAACTGGGGCATGCTGGCTCATGCCTTTAATCCCAGGACTTTGGGAAGTGGGCAGATCGCTTGAGTCTGGGAGTTCAAGACCAGCGTGGGCAACATGGTAAGGCTGAGGCTGAGGTGGAGAGTGGCTTGAGCCTGGAAGGCGGAGGTTGCAGGGACCTGAGATCTCACCACTGCACTCCAGCCTGGGTAACAGAGCCAGACTCTGTCTTAAAAAAAAATCAGCAACAGCTCTGTGGAAGATATTACTACATCATAGGGTTGTTTTGAGCTCAGAATTAATACATGTCAAGTGTCGGAACGGTGCTTAATGCATATAGTAAGTGCTTACTGAGTGTTAGGTACTGACAGCTTTTTCTGCCTGGCCCACAGTGTTGAAGATTTGACTCAGCATTGATGATGTTCTTGCTGGCCAAATTTCTTTTATATGCCTTGTCTATTGCACTTTCCATACATATCACTATACAAAAAAAAGCCTTGCTTATGTGTTTAAAGTGCTAATAAATTCTCCAAATAAAGATCTAACAACGTTAAAGCAGTTACAAATGTGTGCCTGTTAAGTTCTCATTGTGGATGGAACCAGGCGAAAACTCTAGTCATTTTGTAACCTAGTTATACACTTTGATACATGCTTGTATAAAAAGGCTATCCATATTCAAGAATAAAATTAGGCAAGCATGTCATCTGAAATACAGTCTGTCTAAAAGTCAAAACATTATCTAGCACCGAAGAAATCTAAAAATGTTTATATGAGTTTTTAAGAAAAAATTTCATTATGACATATACATATGTCAGCTTCTGACTGAAAAATGTTCACCACTCTTCAGCTGATGAATATATTGAGTATAAATTGCTTAACTATACAACAACCCTTTAAAATCACCTCACCAAAGATAGAAATATTAATTAACACAGATATTAGGACCTCTATAAACTTTATAAACAAATGTGTATGTGCGCGCGTACACGCACACACACACACACACCCCCCCAGGGAAGTATTTAATTCTGATGGTCCTTTGAGAACAGCCTCATCCAACCTGGAGGGTTTGCTTGTACCACTCCTCAGGGACTGGTGGCTCAGGTGGTGGTTTTAATCTCTTGCCTTTGAAATGTTAGGTGGAATGAAAGTACATAGAGGTTTTTCTTAATCTGTCTTTTATGTATGGTGGTTAAAGTCTAGTTTTACCCACTAGAAAATTGTCAGTTAACAGTTACCTAAAGGAAGCGATGTGTATGACAGCTGTCCACCTTGCAGTGGGTCTTCTGGCTAGATACTTGTTCTTTTTGGGTGACTTTACTCGTTTAGTGCTCAGACAGAACCGAAGCCAATCAGAAAATAAATTGAAAGAAGAAGGCTGGGCGTAATGGCTCACACGTGTAATACCAGCACTCTGGGAGGCTGATATGGGAGGATTGTTTGAGGCTGAGAGTTCGAGACCAGCCGGGCAACATGAGTGACCCCATCTCTCAAAAAAACTATGAAAATTAGTGTGGCGGTGTATGCCTGTAGTCCTAACTACTCAGGAGGCTGAGGTGGGAAGATTGTTTGAGCTTGGGATATCGAGGCTGCGGTGAGTTGTGATTGTGCCACTGCACTCCAGCCTCCAGCCTGGGTGACTGAGTGAGACCCTGTCTTTAAAAAAAAAGGGAAGAAGAGTAGATATTATAGCAGCTGTTTAAGTGTTTTGTCATTGCTTTTCTGAGTTGTATATTGAGCCAACGTTACTACCATATGTGAAATTAGAAACTTTGTTTGATCAAGCTTTCCTCCATTCCCTGATTCTGTGTGTACACACACACACACACACACACACACACCTCTCAGATGTTTGGACTTAAAAATTTGGTGTGGTTTTATTAGTGATTTCTCCATGGTTAGGGCATTTGGTATCCTTTATTTTGAACCTGGATGTGCATGTACAAAAAAGTTCTTTGTGGTTGGAATTCATGTGGTGCTCCTTCATAGCTGCTTGATGACTGAAGTCACCTGAGACCAATGAGAGATTTTTTTTTTTTTTTTTTTTTTGAGACGGAGTTTTGCCCTTGTTACCCAGGCTGGAGTGCAATGGCGCAATCTCGGCTCACTGCAGCCTCTGCCTTCTGGGTTCAGGCAATTCTCCTGCCTCAGCCTCCTGAGTAGCTGGGATTACAGGCATGTGTCACCGTGCCCAGCTAATTTTTGTATTCTTAGTAGAGACGGGGTTTCACCATGTTGACCAGGATGGTCTCGATCTGTTGACCTCGTGATCCACCCACCTCGGCCTCCCAAAGTGCTGGGATTACAGGTGTGAGCCACCGCGCCCGGCAAGAATTCATTTTTAATACCTTATGTTTTTTGGCCCATTGGTAGTTTTAAGGTTTCTTACTATTACTGATCCTTGAGGTTGCTGCAGGTCCATCCGGAGCTGACCATCTAGAGTAGACTGATTTCGTTGTTGAGCATGCAAAATGACTAGTTTGACTGGAATGCGTATTTGTAGTAGTTTTACCCTTAATGGTGTTTATTAAGATAAGTTATCTCATACTTACCTGGCAGGGGAGATACCATGATCACGAAGGTGGTTTTCCCAGGACGAGGTTTATCCATTGCACTCTGGATGTGCTGAACCCTTTGATTTCCCCAAATGTGGGAAACTCAACTGCATGATTTGTGGTAGTGGGGGACTGTGTTTGAGCTTCCGCCCCACCCCCCAAAAAAGATAAGCTGTTTCTCCATGGGATGGTTTCTTGCCTCTTCTGCCTGGAGTTTGGAAGGCCTGGCTCCCACTCATCACTCGGCCTTGCACTCTGCTTTCTGTGCTGCGGTGATCTCTTACTTTGTTAATAAACCAGGCGTGATGGGATCCCTTCTGTTTGGTTGTAGTGGAGAAGGACCTCAGACTTCAGGCTTTCCATCTCAGAAGGGGCTTTCGGTGGAGCAGGACATTAGCTCACTGTGTGAGTTTTCTCCCGGGACTACCATGACAACGTATTTAATAGCAGGAACTGGGTGGCTTTAGAGAACAAAAGTGTATTCTTTCAGAGCCTGGGGCTAGAAGGCCACAGTGAAGATATGAGCAGGGCAGTGCCCCTCCCTAGCTTCTGGGGTGGTGGTCCACCCTTGCCATTCCTGGCTTGCAGCCCTCTAACCTCAGCATCTTCCTCTCTCACTGGTGTTTTCTCTTTTCGTCCATGTCCATATTTTTCGCTCCTCATAGGAAACCAGTCATGTTAGATGAAGGGCTCTGCCTATTCTATTATGACATCACCTTAAGTTATTACATCTGCAATGACCCTATTTCCAGATAAGGTCGTGTTCTGAATTTTGGGAGGGTGGGGGTTCAGGATTTCCATCTATGTTTTTGGCAGATAGAATTGAACCTGTAACACTGATGGTCTTTTCTTAGCATAACGCGTTTCGAAACTCTTTTGTAGTTGACCTAGTGTCTGCATGACTAATAAAAAAATGAAGGCAGTTTGTTTCCTTGAAGTTTGGATATAGATAATCCTTAAGATAAGGACATTTTGTGTTTATGAAGAGACAGTGTAATGCAGGTCATAACATTGGCAGATTTACAGCTTCTCCATAGGAGAGCAGGAAAGCGTCTTTGTAGCTGTGGTAAGTTACACAGCCTGTTGCAGCTACCTGTGTGCTGAAGCCCACAGAAGTGTGGTGTGCCCTCGTTTTCTATCACATCGCCCTGGCACAGTGATGGTGCTTCTCCGTTTCCATAGTGCCTTGGGCCCAGGCTTTGGAACAAGTTACTGGGTTCTCAGATCCTTAGCTTCTCCATCTTTAGAGTGGACACTCTACCTCCATAGCACAATGTCTGGATGAGATGACATGGGTGTCCTGTCAACTGTGCATGCATGTTTGCCCTGTGGCAGCCGCCCTCTCCTCCCCACCTTTGCTTAGCATTGGTCACACTGAAAGTGGCTGTCAGTGGCACAGCTGGATTCTGTCACTCTGCCAGCAGGGACATCTTGTTGCCAGGGTGCCAGATTTTGCCTAGCGTCCAACTACCTAAAAATAGTCACCAGGAAGATGGCCAGAGGAGGTCTCCTGCTTGGATTTCGTGGCTTTGTGGGGTGGAGGTTTTCTTTGAGGAAGATACCCCACCTGTAGGGAGATGCCCTAAGTGCTGGTGGGGCCTAGGAGTCCTTGATGCTGTGGCATCACCACACCCAGAGTGGCTGGGCTGACTTCATCTGACATCCCACCCTGTGCTTGAGAAGTCTTACAGTTTTTGGGGGTGAGGAATGCTGTGGAGCAGTATCTTCATGTTTAGGAAAAGAATTTGATGTAAAATCTGGCTTGACGTAATTTCTTTAAAAATATATAGATATGCTGCATAAATAAAGGAATAGTTTAATAAAAACACTAGTTAATTAGTCTATTTGAAACAGTTTTCCCAAGTATTGGTGTTATGCTTAAGTTTTTCTTTAGGTGACTTTATTTTTGACATAGTACACATAACATTTATTTACATTTATTGTATGTGATATGTCACTTTACTCAGCCAAACCTCAGTTTCCGATTCCATAAACTGGAAATAATAATACCCATTTGACTAATCTTAAAAATGGTTATAAAGATCAAAACAAAGGATTTACGCATATGTTGGCCAATTGGAGGAAATAATTTCTTAGGTTTATTTCAGTTGTGAGATTTTTCAGGTTTTGAAATGGGTAATTTGTAAAGGTATTTTAAAGATGCTAAGCGTAGGGCAGTGATATTCATGTCAGTTTGGAAACATTCATTTTACAAGTTGGGAACCTTGTAAAATGAGTTTTACAAGGTTGTTTGCTTTACATCCACAGAGGAGTGTATATTGCGGCTGATCATGTTCTTAGGGGTGAGAAATTAATATTAATTTGTCAGGCTTTAAATGCAAATCGGTGAGTGTTTCCCTGTTTTCATTTGGAGAGACTGTGAGTTGCTAACCTGGATTCTTGTACTTGCATTATGCTGTTTGTGCAGTAAAAAAGTGGGTCATGACGAATGCTGATGAGCACCTTGGGGGCTGTTGATGGACTGATGAGCAGTGTATTTTGGAAGGTGTGGTGACCACGCCGAGCTAGCATTAGTAGGAGAAGGAAGCATAGTGCACGGATGTTAAAATCATATGCTGCCTTCAGAGTGAAGTAATTCTCTTCAAGTGGATAATCAGAAGTTAATTTTTTTTTGAGGATATACAGCAGAGGGACGTTTAGGACTAGACTTTGCAAGCAGATTCTTTATTTTTCTTAACTTTTGATTGCATTTATTTTATGCTGAGTTTATTCCTGTGCCGTAAGTTTTTGTTTCTTCAGTTTCTTCTGGGATATCTTTTTCTTCTGTGCAAACTCTTCTTCTGATTTAAGAGCGATTTGTTCCTTTTCAGTAAGGATCATTTCAGTGTGGCTGGGAGAGCCCATGTATGGGTTAGTCCAGCCATGAGCTGGGTAAGTCTGATGGTGCATCTTAGGTGCTTTGTTCACCTGGAAATGCTCAATGGCCAGAGAATCTGCATCTAGACCCTTAAGTCCAGCATTACTTTCACCATTTTAATGCAAAAATTCACCTATGTCCAGCCCTTGGCCTGGGCACACTTAATGACTGTACCATTGTAACATCAGAAAGGTACACACCATTTCTATAAAGTGACATCTTTCAGTTACCCAGTGGTTTTTCATATATGTGATCTCGATGGCCTGGGAAGTCTCACAAGTGTTCGTAAAGTGAACAGGAAGATTTAAACCTCTTGGATGTGCATGATTGTGTGGGGTTTTCTGGGTCAAGTGAATAGTGAACTGTTTTCACACATGACTTCAGGCCACTTAGGGGAAGAGCAACACCTTCTTCTGTTTCCTCTACCCTGTAATTCTGTAAAGTAAAATTTCACATACCTGTCCTAGAAAGAGGAAAAGGGAACTAGTAATTCTAAATTACCGTGGAACTTTGATTAAATACTGTCTTTTCTTGAAGGCAAACTTGGGGCATTTGAGAAGGTGAAGGGGTCCATTGATCATGCGTTCTCTTGTGCTTCTCTGGTGCTGCGGATGAGATAATGAGAAGCCCTCCAGAGACTCCAGGTGAGAGCTACACTTGGAAAATACAAAGGGCAGGGCCTCTGTCCTGTAACTGAGCGTGGCCTCTGGATGGTGAGTAAGTAACCAGAGGAAGACACTTGGTGCCCTTTGTAATAGTCACAGCCACTGTGTTCCTGCCTCACAGGAAAGAACAGAATACCTGATTATAATAATCTTCTAATAATTACAATATTTTGCATTCATTTTCTTTTAAAAATCTATTAAGTAACTACTAGCCTTCAGAAGATGCTGGAAAATAGTGTTTAGGCAGCAGCTGGCAGCTCCCAGTGTTGGAGTCGGCACGGTGCTCGGCTCGTGAAGGTTTCATTAGCCGGACATACGTTCCAATGTCCTTCTTGCTGCACGAGTACATTCTCTTGAGCAGCTGTTTTGGAAAGGGATGTACAATAAACACTTCTGCACTTGTTTTAAATATGTGGGTTTTGTTAGAGTGTCGCTTGCCATCTGGAAGAGAGAGGAGTGAGTGACTTACTTCTTGAGAGGAAGGGTTTGGAATCTTCACGTGTGTTCCTAGTGCAGTTCGAGGTTCCCTCTTCATTTCGCTCACTGAGAGGGTGTAATCGGTGGCTCTAGTCATTTTGTTTTGTAAGAGCTTTAGCCAGTGAGTTGCATGGATTAAAAGGATTAATAGAAATTAATTGAAATGGACCTGACCAGTGGTTGTTTCCATTTTTAAAGCAAATGTATAAAGGAAATATATGATGTTGTCAGCAAGTCAGAGAAAAATACAGATGTGCATAGAATAAATTGTGAAAGTCTTCCCCTCATTCCACAGCACCCGTGGGTAACCCCATCAGCAGCAAGTGTCATGTTCTTCCCTCTTTTTTTTCCTGCTGTGTTCTGTCTAATAACTAGCTGTCCAAGTGATCTGTGAGTATAATTTTTTATTCCAGTAGTGACTGGTGGTTGGGTACGTACTGGCAGTCACACACTGGTTCTCTTGAGATGGCAGTGGCATGAGGGACCTGGTGGGTGGGGTTTGAGCAGATGAAAGCCCTTCTGAAGCAGGACAACTGGCCAGGAAGGCTTGCTGTCCAGGCGTTACGGGAATCACAACTACTGCCTCACAGTGGGAGTTTCCCATGTCCCGGGCATTCAGTGTTGCACATGTATATCACCCACTGTACTCTCGTGGCAACCCTGGGAGGTATGCACTGTGACCCTCATTTTACAGATGTGGAAACCCAAGCACTTCTCCAACATCCTGCAGCTTAATAAGAGATTGCAGTTTAGGCAGTTTGGCTCCAGAATCATGTTCTGACAATGCTGTGCCATCTTTTAGGAGCACAACTCTCTTCTCTGGAAGCTGTTGTGTTTAAGTCATACCTTTTTGGCCCCCAAATCAGGTAAATGGAAATTACAGATCTGTTAATGACTTAAATACCAGGTAACAGATGTAATACAATTGATTGAATGTATAACTTGAAACAGTGTCGCTGCTGCCAGCCTGCCTGCAACAATCCTTCTTGTGGTTTTGCTTTGTTAAAGTAAATGTTTTCCCTGTGAATCTTCTGAAGTGTTTTATTCTTGGTGTCTTTCTTTGGGGCCAGCTTGCTTTCTGGCTTTTGCTCCTGCTGAGTAGGCAGACATATCTGGAGAAAGCCATGGAGTAAAGGAAAAGAAAAGCTTTGCCATTTAAAATTGATTTATGTGGAAGCTTTTTCTGTGGTTGAAAAAAAGTAAAGAAAAACCCTGCTTTCTATATCACCAGTTCCCGGCAACAGTAAGCCAAAGCTCCCTGTATTTAGAAGCAGGCATGGGTGCGTGGAAACTGCTCAGAACACGGAGGTCAATGCAGTTATAATTCAGTGACTTCCATGGGAAGCTACGAGAAAGGGTTCTTGTGCAGATCTAAAATTTGGAACCAAACACCCTAAAGATGTTTGGCCAAACTGACATACAGTATGTATCTTAGTGGAGTGTCTTGGTCTGTTTGTGTTGCTTTAAACGAATACCAGAGACTGGGCAATTTATTTATTTATCTTTGAGGTGGGGTCTGTCGCCCAGGCTGGTGTGCTGTGGCCTGATCACGGCTCACCACAGCCTTAACCTCCCGGGCTCAGGTGATCCTTCTACCTCAGCATCCCAAGTAGCTGGCACTACGAGCATGCACCATCATACCCCGCTAAGTTTTGTATTTTTTGTAGAGATGGGTGTTTGCCATGTTGCCAGGGCTGGTCTGAAACTCCTGGGCTCAAGCAATCTGCTGGCCTCAGCCTCCCAAAGTGCTGGGATTATGGGTGTGAGCCACTGTATCTGGCCTGACACTGGGTAACTTCTTTTTTTCTTATTTTTCTTTCTGGGTGACAGAAATCTTGCTCTGTCACCCACACTGGAGTGCAGTGGCATGATCTAGGCTCACTGCATCCTCTGCGTCCCGGGTTCAAGCTATTCTCCTGCCTCAGCCTCCTGAGTAGCTGAGATTACAGGCACCTGCTACCATGCCCAGCTAATTTTTATATTTTTGGTACAGATGGGGTTTCATCATGTTGGCCAGGCTGGTATCAAACTCCTGACCTCAAATGATCCCCCAATCTCAGTCTTCCAGTGCTGGGATTATAGGTGCAAGCCACTGGTCCTGGCCTGAAACTGGGTAACTTTTAAGGAAAAAAGATTAATTTGGTTCGTGATTCTGCAGGCTGTACAAGAAGCATGGCACGCACATCTCTTACCAGTGAGGGCCTAGGCTGAGGGGACTGGTAGGGCAGAGATCACATGGCAAGAAGGAAAGCAAGAGAGAGCTGGGAGAAGGGCCAGGCTCCTTTTAACAGCCAGCTCCCATGGGGACTAACCGTGAGAATTAACTCCCCATCCCCAAGAGAATCAGTCTCTTCACAAGGGATCTGCCCCCGTGACCCAGACACCTCCCATCAGGCCCCAGCACTTGAGATCAAATTTCAACATATTTGGAGGGGAAAATGTCCAAAGTATATATAGCATGAAGTAATGGCATTTTGAGAGATGCACCTCTTAATCTCTGACAATTAGTAGTTAAATAGACGATATGATAATTTTGGGGGCATCTTTTGAACTGTGTATGTGTGCACGCACAGGCACACATGCATGGGTGTGCACTTAATTATAACATCAGCAACATTTGTAATGACAATTCATGTTACAGAGTACCTCATACACAGGTTGACTGTATGGTTGACCACACTTTAGCAGATCCTTTCTTTCTTAGCTCTTTTGTCCTCCTACCCGACCAGGCGGTTGACATTGTGAAAACACAGACATTAGGATTTCAAGAACGGACTATGTAAAAATGGTGAAATACTTTCTCAGTTCTTTTTCATAATTTCTAAACTAGGAAGAGTCAAGAATTCAAGGTTGCTAATCTAAATTCTTATGTTGGAGTAGTGATTTGTGAAGGGTGATAGGCCAGAATATCATTGTTACTTACAACAGCAAAGGTTAATTACCTAGTTTTCCTCTGTAAATTATTTAATTCTCAGAATATTCTCAAACATTACAAAGACTTAAAAAGCAAAGGCGGGGGCTGGGCACAGTGGTTCATGCCTGTAATCCCAGCACTTTGGGAGGCCGAGTTGGGTGGATCACAAGGTCAAGAGATCGAGATCATCCTGGCTAACATGGTGAAACTGTCTCTACTAAAAATACAACAAGTAGCTGGGTGTGGTGGCATTTGCCTGTAGTCCCAGCTGCTTGGGAGGCTGAGACAGGAGAATCGCTTGAACCCTGGAGGTGGAGGTTGCAGTGAGCTGAGATCGTGCCACTGCACTCCAGCCTTGTGACAGAGCAAGACTTCATCTCAAAAAAAAAGGAAAAAAGCTGAATTTTGAGAATGTGCTCCACACACAGATGCTATTGTTGTGCCCCCTGAGATTTTGCTTCAGCACTTGCGTTGTGTTATCACAATGTCGAAGGGCAGCAATGATGTGTAACAGTTTTATTAAGATATAATTCATGTACTACAAAATTTACCCACTTAGAGTGTGTGATTCTTTTCTTTTTGTATCTTCACAGAGTTGTGCAACCATCACCACAAATGTGCTAATTTTAGCACATTTTTATCCTACAAAAAAGAAACCCTGCATCCATAGTGTAGTCACTCTCATTTTCCCTTTCCGGCCCCTGGGAACTGCTAACCTGTAGTCTGTCTCTGTAGAGTTGCCTAGTCTGGACATTTCATTAATGAATCATACTACATGGTGACTAACTTTTTTTGTGACTAACTTCTTTTACATTCACATAATGTTACAAGATTCGTCCATGGTGTAGCCTGAATCAATACATCATTCCTTTTTTATGACTGACTAATATTCCATTGAATGGATATACCACATTTTGTTCATCCTTTTTGCATTTGAGGAACATTGGCTTGTTTCC
Source organism: Saguinus oedipus (assembly GCA_031835075.1). NCBI lineage: Eukaryota > Metazoa > Chordata > Mammalia > Primates > Cebidae > Saguinus > Saguinus oedipus. The sequence goes on along the minus strand of CM063182.1, from coordinate 35,354,185 downwards.
AGTATTTGACTTTTATGAATAAGCCTGCTAGAAATTCCTCTACAAGGCTTTGTGTGGACATGAGTCTTAATTTCTGTTAGATATATACCTAGGAGTGGACCTGCTAGGTTCTATGATAATTTTGTTTTATTTTTTGAGGAGCTGCAAAGGGCAGCAGTTTAGCACTCTGATTTATTAATTTTTCAGTACAAGACATCTAATAACCAAGAACTTGTTCAACTTTGATCTGTCATCAGATCCAGCTGGAAGTTGCAAACTTCTCAAGTCCCTACAAGAGAAATTTTGTTATGTACGTCTGTGAGATCACAATGACTGTCCTATCTCTCTCTTTTCCCCCCACTTTTTATATTAAAAATTTATTGCAAAATATACTAACACAAAATACACCATTTTAATCATTTAAATTTTTTTTAGAAGCACAGCGCAGTAGTTAATTTTATTTGTTCAAGAACTCATTGCAAGCATTAAACCAAGCATAGGCTTTGATTCTGTGAGCCCAAATTCACATACTGAAGATCAGAGCAAACTGCGATTCACGTACATGGATGAAAACTAAAGGCTCAGAGTTAATGACATTGTAGTTTTTAAACTTCTACAGCTTAGGGCTCAGTAGTCCCAGGTCTTTTAGGTCCTCTGGATGTCCCACAGGGTATCTGCACTTTCCTTGAGCTGAGCAACCTCATCATCCTTCAACTTCTGGTTGATAACTCTGGTTAATCCCCGAGCATTGAGGATACACAGAAGGCTCAGGAAGACTTCATTCTCAATGCCATACGTTCCCTTTACCGTTGTTGACATGGGATGAATCTTGGACAGATTTTTCAACATGGATTCAATAAGTTCAGCCACACTTCATCCAATAGCCCAGTTGGTATATCCTTTTAGCTTGATGACTTCATAGGCACTTTCAACCATCATCTTATGAACTTCATTCCAATTTTCACTATCATTGTCAGTTCCCATTTCTGGATTCAGTTCCTGAAGAGGAACACCTGCCACATTCACGCCACTCAACACAGCCACACTTGAGTCACCATGTTCCCCCAAAATCCATCCATAGCAGCTGCTGGGATGCATGCCAAGTTTTTCAGCCATAAGGTAGCGAAATCTCACAGAATCCAGATTACATCCACTTCCAGTCGCACAGTGTTTGGGTAATCCACTGTTTCCAGGTAACATATGTAAGAATGTCCACTGGGTTGGAAACCACAATTATGATGTAATCAGGACAGTACTTGACGATCTGAGGAATAATGAATTTGAAGGCATTAACATTTCTCTGCGCCAGATTGAGACAACTCTCCCCCTCTTGCTGATGGACTCCTGCTACATGGACTACAGTCTTAGAATTGGCGGTCACGGAATAATCTTTATCTGCCACAATTTTGGGCATCTGAAGAAATAAGCTCCCATGCTGCAGATCCATCATTTGTCCTTTAAGTTTATCTTCCAAAACATCCACAAGAGCAAGTTCATCAGCCAGAGACTTTCCCAGATGCTGATAGCACACGCCATACCAACTTGTCCAGCACCCACTACAGTGATCTTATTGTTTGGGACTGTTGCCTCTTCTTCTGCAACTGGTGCAATGATGTTTTCCTGAAGAGTTGCCATTTTGCACAGGAGAGAGAAGGCTCTGGAGACTGTAGAAACAGTGGTGCGGAGAAGACAATGTCAGCTGCCTGCGTCTCCTCCGGTGCCGGATCCACAAGCCATTTAAATTTTTATTGTGGTAAAATATATATAGCATAAAACTTATCACTTGAACCGTTTTTACACTTGATCTTAGTCAAAAGGCAAAGAAACAGTTTAATCGTGTTAAAGTGTGCAGTTCACTGGCGTGAGGTATATTCACAGTGTTCTGTAATCATCACCACAGTCCATTTCCAGAACTTTTTCATCATCCCAAGCAGAAACTCTGTACCCGTTAAATACTAACTTCCCATTCTCTCTTGAGTTTGCCTGATTTAAGTGCCTCAAATAAGTGGAATTGTATATTTGTCCTTTTGTTTCTGGCTTATTTAACTTAGCATAATGTTTTCAAGGTATCCATGTTGTAATACATATCAGAGTTTCGTTTCCTTTTTTAATACTGAATAATATTCCATTCTATAGATACATACTACATTTTGTTGGTTGATTTCTAGCTTCAGTGCATTGTGGTGGCAGAATATACTGTTACAGTCTTGCCAAAGCATCACAATGTAGCAGTCTTTATTGTGAGGTAGCACCTGAAGTTCTTTGTCTCATGACTAAGAAAATTAAGGAGCATGGACACGAAGGGTGAGGTTGGAGCACAAGTTTCAAAGTTTAATAAGCAAAAGAAGAAAGCTGTCTACCTCAAGAGAGAGGGCCTGGAAGAGGGTTGCCAACTATGAAACTGGGTCTGGGGGTTTTTATGGACTGGGAAGGGAAGGAGTGTGCTGACTGGTCTTGGAGAAAGCCTACTCAGCTTGGCCTGGGACCTGTCAGGAGCTGAAGTAAAAGCTTGGATCAGGACCTTGTCCTGGGACCAATCTGAGGTTGAAGTGATAATTCATAGAGGCTTGGCTCATAGTCCAAAGCATGTCCAAAAAAGAAAAGGAAAGTGCCCACCGGAACCCACCAGAGCCCACTGTGTTCATGTCCACAAAAGAAGAGACTATTTCCTGGAAGCCCACTGGTTATACAAAGAACAAAGGCATTTCTAGGTTGGGTCTTGTTCCTTTATCTGAGTGGGCTGGAGGTTTGTGCAGGTTTCCGTATCTGTGCCTGTATCCTGATTTTTCAGGCTATTTCTCTGTTTAAAAGAATTTTGCCAAGGACCTATCCTAACTACCTAACTTTACTTTATCAGTGCTTTGTATGATTTCAGTTTTTTTAAATAGATTGAGATTTTATTTGTGGACAAACATGGTCTCTTCCAGAGAGAAAAGACTTTAGAATAATGTGTGTTCTTCTGTTGTTTGGTAAAATGTTCTGTATACGTCTGTTAGATCTAGTTGGTTTATGTGTTGTACAAATTCTCTTTTTCCTTACTTATCTTCTGTCAAGTTCTTCTATCTATTATTGAAGAGGATGTATCGAAGTATGTTATTCTAGAGCTTTCTACTTCTCACTTCAGTTATGTCTGTGTTTCCTGTATTTTGGGACTCTGTGTTTGGTGCATTTATGTTTATTATATTTCTGATTGACTTTATCCTTTTATCAAATATAGTATCCTTCTCAGCTTCAACAACATGTTGATATTAAGCATATTTAAGAAAGTTGCTTTGTAAAGTCTTTGTCTGGCCTTCTCAGGGACATGGTCTGTCAGTTAATTTTGTTCCTTTGAATGGACTGTTCTTTTTCCTTGTATGCCCTTAGGGTTTTGTTGCTGTTGAAAATGGGATGTTTGAAAATTACAATGTTGTGTCTCTGGAGATCAGTCTCCTCTTTTACCAAGGTTTGCTTTTTTGTTGTTTTATGGCATTTCTTTTTTTGTCGAGTGACATTTCTCAACTATTTTTATAGGGGTTAATTCCTTGTCTTGTGTGGTCACTGAAGTCTCTGTTTCTTAGCTAGTGTTCTGGTACTGTTTTTTCTGTTTTGTTTTTTGATTTCTTTTTTTAAGAGATTGGGTCTTACTATGTCACCCAGGCTTGGCAGGAGCCACTGCGTCTAGCCTGGTAGTGTTTTGACAGAGATTTCCTAGAATGCCGGGGGCTAAAGCAAACAAACAAATACCTTTTCTAGTCTTTGCAGATTGGCTGTTTGCTGGAGCCCTCCTTCAACAGATAGCCAGACTTGTACCTGGCCTAGTATTTAGCCTAAGGTGAAAAAGCTTAAGGTCTTCTTGGGTTTTATTCTGAGCATGTGTGTGGCTTTCTAATTGCCCCCTTATATATGACCGCTTTTGATTGCCCTAATCTCCTAAGGCAGCTTTCTTCTGCTCTTTTCTTCCCAGGCCTCAGATGGTGTGTTGCATGTCTCATTTGTATTCTTTGACCCCAGGTGTCTGCTTTTGTTTTTGAGCAGTGCCAACCACTTCTCCAGCCTGGATGAGTTTTGAGCTAAGCATGAACTTTGTCAGTTCTTCAAGTATCCCTGACAGGTTGGAATGGAGTTACCAAAAATTTATGAGTTAAGTTCTACTTGTTCCTTTTGGGACCAGGACCAGGGTCCCATTCTTGGAATACGGGCTGCCATCACACTGGGAGGAAGTAGGGCAAGGGCAAATAAGTATGCCATAAAGCTTTCTTATCCTTTGAAGTTCTCGATTCAATGTTGATTTGGTTGCTGTAAGCCTTTGACTATTTTCCAGAGTTCTGTCAAAGTTAGTTCTGAAAGTTGGTGCTTGTTTTTTTATGTTTTAGGTGCAGGGAGGTAGATGGCCACTTGGAACTCCCTACTCTGACATTTTTTCGACATCTCCCAGTCAGCCTTGTTCTCTCGCAATAGTGCATTTCAAAACCCACTGGAAGCCTTTCCTTCTACTGCCCCACATGCTACAGATAAGAGATGGCACCTTACTTGTCAGACCCTCTTCCTGTATCTCCTCAATTTCTGTTCTTCTGTTATAGTTTTTGGTATAGTTGTTAGCTGAATACTAGTGTTAGCATTTTCCCTATTAAATAGTAGGTTAAGCCAGGTGTAGTGGCTCACGCCTGAATCCCAGCACTTTGGGAGGCTGAGGTGGGTGGATCACCTGAGGTCAGGAGTTCCAGACCAACCTGGCCAACATGGTGAAAAGCCATCTCTGCAAAAAACAAAAAGTAGCTGGACATGGTAGCAGGTGCCTGTAATCCCAGCTGCTTGGGAGGCTGAGGCATGAGGATTGCTTGAACCCAGGAGGTGGAGGTTGTAGCGAGCTGAGATCACACCCTTGCACTGCAGCCTGGGCAACAAGAGTGAAACGCTGTCTCAAAAAGAGTAAATAAATAACAGGTTAAATAACCATTAAATACACTAAACGTTAGATTTTTAAAAAGCCTTTATGATATCTTAGTCCATTGGGGCTGCTATAACAAAATCCTGTCATAGACTAGGTTGCCTATAAGCAGTGGCCCTTGATCTCCTGCAGTTCTTGGGAGTTTGGTTTTAATGCATGAATTTAGCCAGGAAACAAACTTTCAGACCATAGCAGATGCCTTATGATCTTTATGACAGCTTGAGCCCACATCTTGGGATTTTTTTTCCCCCCACTGTGAACAAACACTCCTGAAATATGACCCAAAGCAGTGATCAATATGATTTGGTTTATATACAACTTTTAATAACATCTTCACTGGAAAACTGAAGGCTAGTTCAATGGTCTTTTTTCTCTTCAGTGAATAGTATGCATTTATAATCAGTTTACAGGCCGGGCACAGTGGCTTACGCCTGTAATCCCAGCACTTTGGGAGGCTGAGGTGGGCGCATCACCTGAGGTCAGGAGTTTGTGACCAGCCTGGCCAACATGGTAAAAACCCCATCTCTGCAAACAATACACAAATTAGCTGGGCATGGTGGCACATGCCTGTAAATCCCAGCTATTCGGAGGCTGAGGCAGGAGAATTGCTTGAACTCGGGAGGTAGAGGTTGCAGTGAGCTGAGATCGCACCACTGCACTCCAGCCTGGGTGAAAGGGCAAGACTCCGTCTCCATTTATATACATATATGTAAAATCGTTTACAAATATGGCAAGTTAGAGTTATTTGACAGGAAACATTAAACAGTGGTCATTGTACCTGGCTTTTTAAGAACTTACGGTCCTTTTGTGTAACATTAGATATTACAAGACACAGTACATTCAGGAGAAGACAGGTTCTAGCATTGTATGTGAGCTAGAAATGATTATTTCAACAAGAGTTTCAGGCTCTTTGATGCAAGAGTGTCTTTCTGGTCTTCCTTAGCTACTTCTGTCTTTGATGAATCATTTTGATACTGAATTTGGATTCACTGTTAATTTTTCTACAGTCTGAGAGTTAATACACTGCATTTATTTTGAAGACTGAGTTGGGGAAAACTAGAAAAAGAGTTGCTAATAAATTATAATTTTGGTTTCTGCTAATCAAATAAGGATGCTGATGCCCAAGAGAGTGTGCCATCTTCTCCATCTCCCCTTATTACCCTCACCATGTGTGTCCAGGTTTAAACCGGAAACATCATTCGGTTAAAATTCTCTCTAAAATCGAATAAAATACACCTGCACTTACTTCTTTGCTTAAAATAGTGGTAGCCAGCCGGACTCGGTGGCTCACGCCTGTAATCAATCCCAGCACTTTGGGAGACTGACGCAGGCAGATCACCTGAGGTCAGAAGTTTGAGACCAGCCTGGCCAACATGGTGAGACCCTGTCTCTACTAAAAATACCAAAATTAGCTGGGCATGGTGGCACCCACCTGTAATACCAGCTATGCGAGAGGCTGAGGCAGATGAATCATTTGATCCTGGGAGGTGGAGATTGCAGTAAGGCAAGATTACCCCACTGCTCCACCCCAGCCTGGGTGGCAGAGCAAGACTGTCTCAAAAAAAAAAAAAAAATAGTCGTAGCGAAGGGAAAGGTTGGATTACTTAGTATTGACATGCTGCTTCAGGGGATTTTCTTGGATTCAAGGTATATCTTAATCCTGTTGGTACTTCTGGTTTCTTGGTGTACTTAAGCACACATTATCTCCTTTGAACCTCCTGTTAGTAAGGTGAAGTGGGAAGGTAGGCAGGTGGGATTACCTTTGTTTTACAGATTTGTAAGCAAAGCTTCAGTGCCATTGTTTCTTAATTAAATGATGGTCTGGGAGATAGGTCTTAGGTGTCCAAGGCTAGAAGTGGTCTTGCTAATATTTCCCATCTGACAAATGGATATTGAGAAATAGTTACATGGTTAGAGAAGAACAGTGTAGTTAGGAATTAGTGGGTGGAAAAGGAAAGGGGGATCCTAAGAAAGACCCTCCCTGTTGTGGCATGCATGTTTGTATGTGTTTAGTTGTATGTGTAACTGTGTGTGTTGATTGTTGTATGTGTAACTGCGTGTGTTGATTGCGTTTTGGCCATACACCTTATAATGTAATGCTTGGTTTTTGTTAAGTGCAAAGCCATATGTCTTTTAAAATAGGGACTTAAAACAAGAACCTCTTGAATTTTCACTTTATTTCATTTTTTTCACCTTTTTTTTCCCTTTCAGATCTTTTATTTCCCCCACAGGAACCCATGGGGAGAAGACTTAGAATAACATAAATGCAGGGGCAGTCAAACCGAGGGGAAAGGGCTAATGACAGCCCTGAGTAAGTGCTGGGTAAAGAGCCTGGACCCCAGGGGTGGAGAAAAGGAAAAAGTCTAGTGAGCACCTAAGTAATTGACCTCATTCCTAGCATGGCTGCTATGCCACACAATTACAGAGTTTGATATTGTAAAGGATCAGAGAACTATGGGCTCTGCTTGAGGCACTTTCAAACCTCACAGCTCTACCTGAATTGAAGCAGAAGCCTGAGGGATGATTGACTTCTGACTTTCTGGCAGTGAATAGGCAGACCCAGAAGGGAAGCAGGTAGGAAGTAGTGCTGGCCTGGCCCTGTTTATCTTCCCCGCTGTAGGCAGGGGGGTTATATGCTTCAAATCAGCATGAGAGTGGCTTCCCGAAACATGCTCATATTACTGTTCGGAAGCATGTGTCTGGAACTTAGCTACATTGCTGGGTTGAGGGATGGTTGTCTTGTAATGTCTCTTTCTGCTTTTGGCCAGTGTGTATTTTCCAGTGAGGGCTGGGGCAGGGACCACAGAGAAGTCCAGAGAAGATTTAGAACAAAATAAAGTACCAGCCCTTCATTTAGCTCTGTGACTTAGATAGGACAAGCTACTATACTCTCTTTGCTTTAGTTCGTCATCTGTAAAATGTGATAACAATAATACATTTACCTCAAAGGAAGAATGAATGAGTTCATATGCTCCGACAGTTCCTAGCACAAAGTCTGTGCAGTAGAAGCGTGGTCTGGAACCAAACCAGTGGGCAGCAAGCAGACCACTCAAACAACAAAGCGATGCGTTCTGTTCCTCCTGAGGGCCTCGGCTGCGTTCTGTGCATAGTTTGTTACTCACTATTAGTTTTCTACATATTTGCCCTTAGATTTTATTGTAGGACTTCATTTTGTCGTAGTTAACTATCTCCAGCAGATGCAGGGAAATAGTTACACATGTGACCAAGGAAGGATGTGAGATAGGCAGATTTGGGTGGATTTTGTGAGCTTTTTAATCCTAGGTGAGGACTTGGGAAATGATCATGGTGACCAGAGGTAAAGTCTCCGATGTGCCAGTCACATTTTCCCAGCAACAGTAATCATTTGCTAGAACTCCATGCATATAGAAATATACTTGATAATACATTCTTCTGGGTAATAGAAGCTGTGCAATGCTTATACTTTATACAGAACTGTATGTTTAAAATCTGCTCATGTTTAAAAGATTAGTTATGGTAATTATTACAACTGGCCTTCACAGAGCATGGTTTAATATTTTCTAATAATTTTTATTATTAAATTTCTTGATTTTATGATTATTTTAATAATTTTAGGTTTATGACAATTTCTCTTAGTGTGGTATTGTTTCGGTAAAGGGTTCTAGTTTCCTTGTTTTCCTGTGCAGGCGGAACCAATTGGATAAAATAACCTGTTTTTTCTTTAGAGAAGAGCTGTTTTCTTTTTCTCTTCGTGACATTTTTGCAGGCTCATCGTCCGAAACGATTAGCTAGACTGAGCATAAGATAAGTGATGAATTCACAAAAATGTCTGTGAAGTCCTAAAACACTCGTACCTTGTAGCTCTGCAGGGATATGAATATTGGAAGTGACATCACTGTTAGTGGTAATGGATTAAATTGAAACACTTTGGCTTCTTACTGAATTCTTTTTTTGGCTCCCAAGTGTCAGCCTGACAGAGCATCTTAAAACCTGGAGGTTCAGTGCCTTACTGCGTTAACCAATAGGCCTTTTGTAAGAATGTTTGAAAATTTTTAGAATATCAGAAGTTGGACTGTTTTAAGTAATCAAAATAATTAATGAAGTTTCTATTCTGTAATTTATGGAGAAGAAAATATGTTCTGTAATTTTGTTACTGCCAAATTACTGAAATTTTCACTTTGTAATTTAGCGACTTTTAAATGAAATTTGAAACAAAACTACCTGGTACCTGATTGTAATAAGAACATGAGGGGTTTTTTTTTTGTTTTGAAATGTTTTCCTTTCCACAGTTGATCAAGATCACTCTACTTTAGGTTGTGACCTCAGTGAATCTGATATCACCATTTGGAAAATGGAGGCCCTTAAAGCTCGAGTGAGTTTAGGAGGCTGGAGTGCGGCTCTTTAGGGCCATGTGGGAGAAGGTGGCTTTTCCTGGGTTTATTCTGTGGTAAGCAGGTCAGTTCTCCTTTCATTTGACACAGCCCACGTGCAGCATCCGCTTCTTCTCAACTCTCCCGGCTTTCTCTCCTCTTTATCTCTTAGATTATAGTTTCTCTGCTCATTCTTTTTTTTTTTTTTTTTTTTTTAATGAGATGGAGTTTCGCTCTTGTTACCCAGGCTGGAGTGCAATGGCGCGATCTTGGTTCACTACAACCTTTGCCTCCTGGGTTCAGGCAAGTCTCCTGCCGCAGCCTCCTGAGTAGCTGGGATTATAGGTACGCACCACCATGCCCAGCTAATTTTTTGTACTTTTAGTAGAGACGGGGTTTTACCATGTTGACCAGGTCTCGATCTCTTGACCTCGTGATCCACCCGCCTCGGCCTCCCAAAGTGCTGGGATTATAGGCTTGAGCCACTGCGCCCGGCCTGCTCATTCTTTTTAAAACGTTTAGCTTCCTTTTACAATTAGGTGGGTCCCTGTGTGAGAAAGTAAAAAAGAACTTTTTATCTTGGGCATATGACTTTATTTCTCTGGGTTACTTTTTTTTTAACAGGTAAAATATGATGAAGTTGGATTGCTTTCTGGATATAGAACTCTGTGAAGTGGGTTAAGATGAGATACGTGCTTTGGTGGGCCTTGCTCTCGTTTTTTTTGTTTGTTTGTATTTTTTCATTTTGCTTGGTTCCTCGTATTCACTAAAACCTGAGTAAATAAGTAAAATTTCTCTTTACAAAGTCAAGCTAACTCTTTCTTCTTTCGTTTCCATCTTTTTTCAGTGAAGCCAACCAGAATTTTGAGTTGCAGGCACCTGATGATATACTTTAGTAAATATTTTATAATTTTATAAATACATTAAATATTAAAGAACCATTTATGAGAAAGTTTCTGTGATAGCTTCCAAAGTGATTGACTAATCAGTAAGGTTTACTAAGGACTTAAAATGCTCCCAACATGGTAAAGAACTTATAGGGGCCACTGAAAGTGTTTACAGTGTCTGGGAAAGATGAAAACATCTGAAAGAACAGCCAGGTGCTAAATCGTGCTCAGCTGAGTGCGTGTGCTCCAGCGTGAGGATGGCGTTTGCATATGGTCATTGTTAGCAGGTACTGAGTTTAGTTGTAGTTCAACTGTGGTTTGTGAGATGCAAGTTACTGGTGAGTAAAAAGGGTTAAAGACAGTCTAGGTTTTTAGGGACATCATGAGCAAAAGCAGTAGACAGGAATTAGGCTGATTGGGGTGAAGAGAGGAGAGGAATGAAGGAAGGGTATGGATGGCTTTGTGATACGGACATTGTGTAGAGTAGGCGCTTTAAGGAGTGGAAGAGTTGCCAAGGTAGGTACTGGTGGTGGTGAGATAACTCTAGATCCCAGTCAGAGGCGTTCCACCTGGAGGAAGGGAGGTGCTCGGAAGCATTTGTGATGGATCCTTAAATTCCATCCTATATCTTTGATTTCTTGAATTTAATTTCTGCTAGGTATTCTGCCTAGATCAGTTCCTGTTGACAGTTTTGATTTGGTTGGATGTTTTAACAAGTCCTCTTAATTTTTCTGTATTCTAATCTGGTTATAATATTATGGAATCTTAAAAATCTTAAAGTTAGAAGGGCTCATCTTCCCAACCAGTACAGAAGCCACACCCTTAGTTTTCTAAGTAGTTGTTCTGTTTCCACTTGAATGTGTGAATCTTTTCATTTTTATTTTAGTTTTGAGAGAGTCTCACTCTGTCACCCGGCTGGATGGAGTGCAGTGGCGTGATCTCGGCTCGCTGCGACCACCACCTCCCAGGTTCAAGCGATTCTCCTGCCTCAGCCTCCCAAGTAGCTGGGACCACAGGCGTGGACCACCACACCCAGCTAATTTTTGTATTTTTAGTAGAAATGGGGTTGGCCAGGATGGTCTTGATCTCTTGACCTCTTGGTCTTCCCCCCTCAGCCTCTCAAAGTGCTGGGATTACAGGCGCCCGGCCTGTGAACCATTTTTAAGGCATTATTACATTGGTAAATTTCATTCCGAGGTTAAAGTCTGCCTTTCCTCAAGGAAATCTGGAGCTACACAAAGTCTACTTTTTCAGTATTGCAGCTCCTCAGATAGTGGAGGACAGTTATGAGGCCTCCTTCTAAACTTTTATTTATTTTCTTGTCTAAATATTTCACTGTCTCTTCCTTTTGTTTCAGGATTTCCCACTGTTATTCCTTACTTTTCCCCTAAAAGGCCATCTCAGCTTCAGACTCGCCATTATTCCTGTCCATCATCTGTATGTTCTGCATCTTACTGAATACTCAGAATTGAACATAATATTCACTTAAGAAAATAAATTATGTTGTTTTTAGCAACAGACAACAGAAAACTCCTGCTCATCTGGCTTAAACAATAAGGAATTAACTTTTTTTTTTTTTTTGGTTTGTTTCTGAGATGTACATTTTCTTCATATGTGATTATTTCTGAAATTGAGACGTGATCCATTTAAATGCATGGTGTATCAATTCAGTTGACAGCAGTTTTTCCTCATGATGATTAACAAAATAATGATGTATCTTAACCACTGATGGGTCTTACATTTGATGAAACATGATAATATCTCACATATCAGGAGCTCCCATAGGTAGTGCAGGTCACTGGTTGGTTATTTTGTCAGCTTGATTCTATCAAGAACCTGGCATGGTGGATCTGCTTTTGGCTTGCCCTTGGGGTCAGGAGATAGCTGCAGTGGGTCTAAGTATGAAATCTCTAATCAACAAAATTCTAAAGGCCAGAAGAGATAAGGTCCCTACTTTGTGTTCATTTTTAAGAGTAAGCAGAATTTCTAGAAGTTGCCCCTCCTTGGCTAGAATTGTCGTATACCCCATTTCTAAACTTAGAGATACGGAGTTGCCATTATTAGCTGGGTGGTTCTGGGTCAACGGTTTTCAAACTGTTGTGCATCAGAATGACTTGGAGAGCTTGTGAAAACACAGATCGCCGGGCTGAAGAGCTTCTGCTCTGGCTTGGGTGGGGAACTGAGAATTTGCATTTTTCTCAAGTTCCTGATTGAAGCTGATGCTGCCAATGTAGGAAATGGGGATGGGTCCAGCCTGCCTGAAGGCATATGGCAAGCTGATGGCCGAACAAAAACAGGGTCCCTTAGCAAGAAGTGAGGCGGGGCAGCTGGGTAGACAGCAGCTGTCCTTTACTCTCATGATCTACGTCAGTATTTCTCATTGCTGCCCTAACAGACTGCATTGTGGTCATTACTTGGGGTTGTACAGACTATGTTATTAGTAGTAAATTAAGTTCTGAGAATGACTTACTTAAATTATATGCAGTAGTGGATCTAGTAGATTGAAGATAATGTTTGATTTTTCTCTGATGACATGTTTTCTTCAGGGAGAAAGGAAAAGGTGGCTAGTCATTGGGAGCCCAGAGAATGGGATACCCCTGTGGGAATATATAGTACGTTAATAATAGCTGATGTGTATTAATTCATTGAAACATCAAACTAAATACATGAGCTAGTACTGTTAATATCCACAGGTCGAAAGGCAGAAACTGAGGCTTAAAGAAGGTGAGTAATTTGCCCAATGTTATATAGCTTGTAAAAGGTAGAACAGGGTTTCAGAACCATGCAATTTGGCCTCACAAGTGACACTTTTAATCATGTGTGCTACTGAGTGCTGGCAAGTGGGTCCTCTGTTGCAAGAAGGGCAAGACTGAGAGGTTCATTTTATATTTTTGGCTTGAATGCTGTTTGGTGGGATTAGTGTTCTGGTAAGTATTCCCTTTCTCTTTGGCTCATGTCTGCCCATATTTGTGCAGTTGATGTACTTGAACCTAAGCAGAGAACTGAAAAAATTATGTTAGCTGTGTCTGTCCTTGTTTTGTCATCTTTGCATCTTTATAAGCCGTCCATTCCTGTCTATGCACATGCTGGAGGGAAATATGATTGTATAAGTAGAATTGAGCACAGAGATGTGTGGTTAAACACTTGTTTTTTTTTTTCTGTTGATGGTGGTGGATTCTTTTCATAAGAGGGATTGTGTTGGATAGGGTCTTAATGATGACTAATGAATTAAACACAAAGGTTTTTAGTTACTCCAGAATCGTTGGGGAAAATAAAGAAACTTAAGGCCAAGCTTCTAGGCGCAGCTCCCAAAGCAGACTGAAAATCTGGTTATCTCATTTCTTGCCAGGCCCTGCCTAGCACTTTTAGCTGTAGCCATCCTGAACAACTGGCCATGTTCTCTCACTTGTAGTCTTTGTGGATGCTGTTTTCTTTCCCTGGTACACTCAGTCTGCCTCTTTTCTTGGCTAATGCTTCTCGTCCTTCAGGCCTTAATTCTGAGTTTTACTATTAAAGAGTTCCTGGTCCTTCCATAATAATCTCACTCAGACAGTTAGATGCTTCTGCTCTCTGCTTCTGTTGCGCCCTGAATTTCCCTTGTCATTATGGCTAACAATTGGTCTTTGCGTTTCCCCGCTCCTCACTGTGTTCCAGTGCCTGGGGCACCACTGTGCTTTAACGTAGCGAGTTGGGTGGTTTAGAATTCAAAACTAATTACACATTTGAAGCTTCATTATCAAGAAGTAGATGCCAGTCACCAACTTTTAAGTTGTAATTTATCATTCTCGTAATTATAGTTGACTCAACAGATTTTTGCTTTGGTTTGACTATAACACCCTTTATACCATATCTAATGTAACTTATTGGGATTGGATAACTGGTCTATTTGCTGATAATTCTTTGAAGTTTGGAATCTGAGAGATTCGTAACTAGATAAAGGAGACTTAAAAAATAAATTTTTCGGCTAGGCACGGTGGCTCATGGCTGTAATCCCAGCAGTTTGGGAGGCCAATATGGAAGGATTGCTTGAGACCAAGAATTGAACCCAGCAACATAGTGAGACTTTCATCTCTACCAAAAATCCCCAAAGAATTAGCTACGTATGGTGGCATGTGCCTATAATCCCTGAGTATTCGAGAGTCTGAGATGGGGGGGATCCCCTGAGCCCAGGAGTTCGAGGCTGCAGTGAGCTATGTTCACACCACTGTATGCCCGCCTGGGCAACAGAGCAAGACCTCATCTCTAAAATAATACATACATACATACATGCATACATACCTTTTATTTGAAAATAATTTTACATTTTTGAGGTTTATAGAAAAGCATATACACCTCACCAGCTTCCCCCACGTTAGAATCTTATGTGACCTTGGTACATTTGTCTAAACTGAGAAACCAGCATGGGTATGTTAGTATTATACCCCAGCCTTTATTTGGATTTCTCCAGTTTTTTCCATTCGTGTCTTCCTTCAGCTCCAGGCTTCAGCCTAGTGGACCTTCTTGCATTTTGTTGTCATGTCCCCGTCTCCTCTGGGCTGCGGCAGTTTCTCAGTCTTTCCTTGCTTTTCATCACCCTGACAATCTAGAGGAGTGATGGTCAGACATTTTGTAGGATGTTCGTCAGTTTGGGGTGGTTTGACATTTTTCTGATTAGACTGGGCTATGGATTTTTGGAAACAATACCCAGAGGTGAAGTGCCCTCTCATTCCTCGTATCAGAGCATGCATGATAGTCACATGACATCATGGCTGAGGTTCATCTCCATCACTTGGTTAAGATCCCATCTGCCAGGTTTCCCACTGTCAAGTTACTCTCTTTGCCTTTGCTCCCATATTCCTTGGAAGCAAGTTCCTAAGTGTGGACTACCCTGAAGGACTGTGTGTGTGCATGCATCTGTGTCTGTGGTGGGGTGTTAAGGCTTCACCTCCTGCCTATGTCATTTAGAATTCTTCTGTAAGTAACATTTGTCTTTCCTCTTCCCAACTGAAAATAGATACTGTGATTCACCATTGTGCAGTCACTTTGTAGTATGTTGATGACAATTTAATAGATAGTTAATGGGTGTCTACTATGTGCTAGATACTGTTCTAATTTTCGGGGAAGTAATTTTTAACAACTTTGGGGTCACATGCCTCTTTAACAAACTGATATTTGCTATAGACTTTTTCTCCAAAAACATTAAGATACACAAAATACTGCCTACAATTTTAGGGGTTTCACAGATCTTTGAAACTCTTACAATTTCAGTTAATGTAATGGCAGCCCAGTTGAGGAGGCAGGCAGGTAAGGACACAGAATAAGATGTCTTGCATGTTCTCAGTAGTAGTTTTACGTTGGATGAGATGGTAGGGAAAGCTGCAGAGAGGAGATGTTATTTGAATTTGGCCTTGAAGAATGAGGAAGAGTTAAATCGACAGAGGTTGGAAAAGCATTCTAAGCAGAGGAAGCAGAACCAACCAAGACCTATGCAAAGAAGCACGATGAGCTTTGGAATTGATGCAGAGTCTCGCGTGGCCACAGTAAAAGGTGAAGAGGGAGGGGGCTGGATGTCAAATTAGAGGGGTCTGAGAAGGCATAGGGTGGAAAGAGAACTGGTTAAATTTCTTAATTTATAAATTTTAAGATGTTTAAATGACTTTATAATTTTGCCTGTAAATGGTTTTCATCTTGAGTTTTATGGCTTGATTTACTGCTTCACTTGCGTAGTGCCTGCATGAGTTCAGGAGTGAGTAGGAGGTGAAGAATGTGGGCTGCTATTTGAAGAAGTTTGGGCATGAAGGGCCTGGGCAGTGAGACAGCTAGTTGAGGGGCCCAAAGAAGTTTGTTTGGTTGCAAGTTGGGAGAGTCTTGAGTTTGTTTAAATAAAAGGAAAACAGGTAATTGAAATAGCTCCTGCAAAGGTGGAAGGGTTGAGTCCACGCAGAATAGACGCTTCCTTCATTGCATCAGGAGAGGACGTCGTGATCTCATTTGCACTGAATTGCATGTGTGGACTGTATTTAGAATGATCAGACTTACACAGAACTTAGGTTGGCTTATGGGTAGGTTCATCTCTGACCTGAACTTCCATCTTGCCGATACATATTCCGTGTGTTTATTAATTCCTTCTATTAGTATCTTTAAGGTCTCTGCTCAGTTCTGGTGATAGAGGTGTCAGAGAATCCGTGCCCTTGATAAACTTAGTTGAGATCATTAAGTTTAAGAATAGGTATATAAAAGAATAAAAAAAATGGATGTAACGGGAGACATTCGGCAGCTCTTCCTCACGCTTTGGGCTGCAGGCTTTGCTCAGAGCAGCCACTCCGTTCATACTTTTTTTCAGGGTGCTGAGGGAAATGAAGCTAGGGTCTGTAGTAGTTTATTTTGTCCTAGATAAACAGTTTATTATTTAAAAATGAATTCAGTTTGTTCTGTACAATGTGATTTGTTCATTTCTAATCTGATAGATGCTATTTATAAAGAAATTGAGTCTTTTATAAGGGAAATTGTTCCTGAATAAAACATTAAAATTTTGTGTATGTTTGAACGTAGGGTTGACCCTATGCTTAATGGAAAGAGGTTTCTGGTTGTTGTCGTAAAGCCTTTTGGGCATGACATTAGTGGACTTTGGAAATTAATTTAAAATAAAACGTCATTAGGCAACCATTACTTTTGCATTTATATTCTTTCTGCTCTAAGTTCCTGGTGAAAATGTATGTGCTTCACTCCAGACACTCAAGAACTGATACTTAAGTTTTATTGTTGAAAGACTGTCTAGTATCGTAATTACAAACAACTCACTTCAAAGATGTTCCTTTTGTATTGGATTTTTGCAAAGAACTGTTAATAAAATTACATAATTTGTGCTAGTCATAAACTCAAAACCTTTAGAGCCAGTATATTTCCTGCCTCTGGACTCATTCATTCAACAAATCTGTGCAAAGCCCTATGGGTATAGCAGTAAGAAAGACATAGTTTCTGCTCTCGAGCGTCCGGTCTAGTGAGAAGACATACTGGACTAGAGTGGTTCATGTTGGAAAGGGAAGCCGTCAGAGGGAGCAGATGTGGGAGTGACCTTGTTTTTGAGATGTCATCAGCCTCTAGTATGGTAAGATCTGCACCTTGAGGACTAAGGAGGACCTGGGGGAACACAGGGGTAGGAATTGTTGAGGCCGAGGGGATAGTGTGAGAGCTTGCGGGGTGAGGGGAGAGCGATACCTTGTGGTCAGGGAAACGTGGTGCAAGGTCTTTAAAAGATTTTAACTTTATCCTGAAAATGCAGGAAAGCCATTGATGACAGAAAATTATGTTTGCGTTTTGAGTAAGATCACTTTGACTGCAGTGGAATGGAGTGGAACAGTGTGGAAAGTAGATGGGTGGGAGGTTTGAGTAAGGTGGGGAGGCCAGTGAGACCCCTGTAGTGCCAGTGTCTCTGCAAGTGATGAGGACGGTGCTTTGTAAGGACCTGTTAAACTGTGTGTGCTAAGATACTGCTGAAATTATCCAGAGAAAACTATGTCTGTGTATAAAACAAACAGCTATTGCCTCTTGTAGGAAGCGTAAAGCTCTATTTGTGTGCATGTAGTTCTTGACTCCCATGTAGGGGTCATGAATTCCATTAAGGCTCCTTCTCCTGAAGACAGTGCACAACTATTACGAAGTCTTTATTAATTTTTTTCTCTTGAGAGGAGTCCTTTGTTTACTTTATAAAATGGGATTTTAAAATATACACATGATAACGTCTTTGGTCACACTGGTTTAAAAACCAACTTTTTCCTTTCAGTTTTAAACTTATCAGACTACCACTGTGGAATACTTGACCCCTAATTAACTGATAAGGCAAGGAATTTGATCTGCCCAAATGTTAAATAGTGCCGTTTAAAATTTGGAAGCCTGAAGCAAGATAGTAAGGCTCTAGTAACCATAGCCAAGCCAAATGGAATCTTTCTGAGTGATAAAATGAGCTTGTAAAATGAGCACAGTTGTGGGAGTGTGCAGTATCAAGACTGGTGAAGCAGGTGCCAGTGGTTGGGGGCCTCAGGATGAAACCTGGTTCTGGCCAAAAGATTGCTGTTTGTTTTCATCTCTGATGTAGCTCAGGTACTATGAGGCTGTGCTGCTTGAAAACCTTTCATATTTCTTGATTCGTCTTTCCTTTCCAGGAGCAGTAGACATGTTATACAGCGGATTTATGAGAATATGATAGAATTTTAGAATTAAAATGTGAGTCCCTACGGGAGTGTAGATTACCTTATTGAGAAGATTTGAAGAGGGTAGAGGCAGTCAGTGGAAAGCAAAGAGGACAGAAGACAAGATACTTTTGTTTTCTCTTCAAAAACTTAATACCTGTTTATAGGCAGAGAAGGAACCAACAGAAAAGGAAGATTACATGTATTCTAGAAACTCTTACTTAATTTTCAAGAAAACTGTAAAAAGTACACTGATTGATATGTTCCCAGCGTTAGCCAAACTGTGAGTTTTAAAGGTGTGATTTCCAAGACTGTTCTCACTTCTCACACCAACTGCAAGTTTGGCGTGTTTCCCAAATCACCTTCAGGTCTTACAGTTTGCTGGAAGGACTCAAGAAACTCACTGAAGACTGTTACACTTACTGTAATAGTTTATTACAAGGAAAAGACACGGATCAAAGTAAGCCGAAGGAAGAGATCCATGGAGCAGAGTCTGGGAAGGTTCTAATGTGAACCTTCCATTCTCTCCTGTGGAGTCTGGTCAGTGTTACCCTCCTGGTACTGATGTGTGACCGTGCACATGGAGTGTTGCCAACCAAGGAAGCTTTTCTGATCTTTGGTGTCCAGAGTTTTTATTAGACTTCCTGAGATAGGCATGTTTGATTGATTGATTGCCCACAGAGTTGAACTTCGTCACCGTGTCTACCGATATGTGAGCCAAAGCTGCCATGTTAAATCACGTGATTGGTTCTTCTCATATGGCCAACCCTACCCTAAGATCCAATGTGGCCAACTCCTACCCTAAACAAGGGTACTTCCATTAGATATGACACAGATTACCTCCAACTAACTGAGGGCAAAGGCCAGATGACTCTTCTGGGCAAGCCCAGACTCTCTTCTACATACATAGGCTTTTAAAAGGATTGCCTTGAGTTTTATATTGGGAATGATCTTGAAGGGCAGGGGCGGAAGCAGAGAGACCAATTAGGAAGAATACTTGCAGTAGTCCAAAGGGAATATTTGCTTCACCCCTGGTAATAGAGGTAGGGATGATAAGTAGTTGGAGTCTGGAAATACTTGGGAGGAAAGGAGCACGAGGATCTGTGGATGAGTTGGTTGCAGGTATGCAAGAGAGAAAAAGGAGTCCAGCATACCTCTTGAGGCTTTTGGCTTGAGCAGATCAAAGAATGGAGATCTCATTACTGAGATACTCAAAAGTCAGTTGTCCATGCTTAGAATTAGATGGTTACCAATGCTACCACCAAGTAAGAGGAAATCATAGAAACCAGCCCTGTACTGGTTGGTATATTGCAACTCATTAAAAGAAAATCATTCCTTTTATTTCAGATATTTGAAAAAAAATTCTGTCGTGGCTTATAATCCCATGTCAGGGCTTTGAATGAACAAAAGACAAGTTTATATGATGTTATTACTTTTGTATTGATTTTCTTCTCTAATATTATCAAAGTTTCTAAACTGTACTATTTTGGATGATTTTTGAAAAGCAGTAAGAGTAGAGTTTTTGGGCCTAGAGTTATCCAGCCTATTAAAACTGGTCACATTTTCAGAAATGCTTGTTCTATATGTTATACATGCTACATGCACAAGTAATTTCATATTTCCTCATTTCTAATGGAAGCCTTAGTTCCTTCATGCTCTCTCTTGACCCAGTAAATTGGTTTATTTGGGTCAATTGAGAGTAGTTATCCAAGGGAACCATTAAGGTTGAGTTCAGTTGTTCATATAGCTTTTCCTGTACATTGGTGGCAGTTATTTTTATATAGGCTTAGTTTCTTCATTGGATTAAACTGTGAATGTTGGCAGTTACAATAATTCGCAGGGTAATGTGGAATAATCTAATTGTATTCTAATTTTAATTCAAAAATTAATAATTCTTTCGAATAGCAAGATTTTGTTAGTATTACTCTGCAATCACGGTCAGAGGCATACCAAGCTGTGGCATTCTGTGAGCTGGTGCAGATGTGCATTTGAAAGCCTCAGTAATCCAGTAGTATTTTTGCTGAACTATGGAAAGTAAAAGCAGCATGCTTAGGACTGCACAGCAAACTTTTCGACATTTGGAATGCCAACTGGATGACTGTATTTGTTTATATCACTGGTTGAAAGGAATGACCAGGAAGGAAACATTCTGTTCAGAAGCTAGTTGAGGATCAACTTGTCATTTCTTGGTATGGCAGTTTAGTTCTCTGGGTTACTAACTAGAAAGGAAACAAATGAGTGAAGTAAGCAGACTAAGTGTTACTGAAGTTAACAAGAGAACGAGAATCTTTGTTCAAGATCTGTATTTATTAGGACAGAAGTCCAGGGAAGGTTTTTCAGGGGCGAGACATCTCATCCTGGTAGGAACAGATTACTCTTAATTGACGTTTCCTTTCTCCCTTCCTCCTCCTCTCCTTCCTTCTGACTACTCTTCTATCTTACCCTTGATTTGTTATGTATCTAGATTTTTAAAAATCCCACTAAATATATTTGCTTAACTTTAAAAATGTGTTCAACCTTGACTGGCATAGATAAGGCCAGCAAAATGCTCAGATATTTTCTGGAATTGGAGGCCTGAGGGCCTTCTGAATGTTTCAGGAAGGACCATTGTAGAGAAGCAAAGAGCCCTTAAATGCTTTGGAGAAGTTTGAGTCACAAATGTACCCACAGCCTGTGTATCCCACAGCTGATAGCACTAAGGTCCTTAGCATTCAGGTCCTAAGATCCCTAAGAGTTTCACATTTTAGTGCTGGGAAAATTTTCTTAAGATTCTCATTTGAATTCTGTATACTTTAGCAAAAGCCTGTGTACCTAAATATAAATTGAGAAAAAAGGGACCGCTTTGTTTTTATAGTAATTTGTTAATAAGTTTGATGATTACCATTGTTTTCCTTTTTCCTATGATCTTCTTGACTCTAAGTAATATTCAGTATTTGGTTTAATATCCCTTCGAACAGAACTTCTTTTTTGCCTTTCCAGTAGGCACTAAGCATTTGCTTTTTATATAAGCACTTCCCATTTGCTTCTACATAGCCAAAATTGTAATATTAGTACAGGTTTATTTACTGTTCTTTCCCTTGCTTATGGGAGCTACTGGGAACATGAAAAGGCTGATTTGTAATGGCATTTTAAAAGGCCAAGGGTAAGGAGGGAATGTAAGGCAGAAGGGAATGTGAATGGATATATTGAACAAACTTGAGAAAATAAAAATAAAAAACTTGTTAAAATATTGTCAAATGTCACACGCGCATGTATGTTCATTATGGTACTGTTTATAACAGCAGAGACTTGGAACCACCCTAGATGCCCATCAGTGATAGATGGGATAAAGAAAAT
Organism: Saguinus oedipus; assembly: GCA_031835075.1. NCBI lineage: Eukaryota > Metazoa > Chordata > Mammalia > Primates > Cebidae > Saguinus > Saguinus oedipus. The sequence goes on along the minus strand of CM063182.1, from coordinate 35,332,536 downwards.
GTTGCGCTTCTACACCATAGAATACTGTGCAGCCATAAAAAAGGATGAGTTTACGTCCTTTGTAGGGACATGGATGAAGCTGGAAACCATCATTCTCAGCAAATGGACACAAGAACAGAAAACCAAACATTGCATGGTCTCACTCATGCGGGTGTTGTTGAACAATAAGAACACATGGACCTGGGGAGGGGAACATCACACACCAGGGCCTGTTGGGGGTGGGGTGGGGCAGCCAGGGGAAGGATAGCCGGTGGTGGTGGGATTGGGGAGGTGTAACATTAGGAGAAATAGTTAATGTAGATGACGGGATGGGTGCAGCAAAGAACCATGACGTGTGTACCTATGTAACAATCCTGAATGAGCTGCCCATGTACCCCAGAACTTGAAGTGTAATAAAAATAAAAAAATTAAAAAGGTTGTCAAATGGATTGTGGGTCTGGATTTTCTGAACTGAGACCCTGGATTCATCTGATCTGAATCCACCATACTTCCGGAGTGTGTCCTTGCTTCTGCTGTCAGTGCTGCGTGGTTCAGCATGAGCTTTTAGGGAAATGTCACATCTTGTTCACATGGGTAGAATTAATTATATTACATCTGCTCTTACTGATTATAAACCAAGATTAAAATCTTGCCGTTCTCAACAGAACAAATAATAGAAAATTACAGTAAATGATGTTCATGTTCTTCACTCTTACACAGTTTTTTGCAGTCCTACAAAATACTTTTCCAAAGTAAATGTAAATGTTTTCTATATATACACCTTGCAAGTGTTTGATTCTATTTTTATTAGCATACACGAATTTGGGTTAAAGTTCAGTAAATGCGGTTTAAAATTGGGAAGAAAAAACAAGTAAATTTCAAGGTTGCATACTTTCACTAGTAGAAATTCTCTACATTTGAGACAAAAAATTATTATTTTCCAAATATCCAATGAGTACCTCACTGGGCAGAGGGAGAAAGAGGAACTGGAAGAATAGCCGGGTGCAGTGGCTCACGCCTGTAATCCCAGCACTTTGGGAGGCCGAGGCGGGTGGATCACACGGTCAAGAGATCGAGACCATCCTGGTCAACATGGCGAAACCCCGTCTTAACTAAAAATGCAAAAAATTAGCAGGGCATGGTGGCGCGTGCCTGTAATCCCAGCTACTCAGGAGGCTGAGGCGGGAGAATTGCCTGAAACCAGGAGGCGGAGGTTGCGGTGAGCTGAGGTCGCGCCACTGCACTCCAGCCTGGGTAACAAGAGTGAAACTTCGTCTCAAAAAAAAAAAAAAGAATAGCCTGAAGCGGTTAGGGACTGTGGTAAAAGGGGCACAGTTTTAGGGCTTCACAAAAGAGTCTTACACGAAGCATATTAGTTTGGGTTTATTTTTTCTTGTGAAACCCCGTCTCCAATAAAAATACAAAAAATTAGCTGGGCACGGTGGCGCGTGCCTGTAATCCCAGCTACTCGGGAGGCTGAGGCAGGAGAATTGCCTGAACCCAGGAGGCAGAGGTTGCGGTGAGCTGAGATCGCGCCATTGCACTCCAGCCTGGGTAACAAGAGCGGAACTCCATCTCAAAAACAAAACAACAAACAAAAAAAAGTGAACAATACACATCTTTTTTATGGTTGGAGGAGATAGAAGAGGAGAAAAAAAAATAACCGATTTCAAGGTTGGAAGGAATTTTTTTTTTTTTTTTGAGATGGAGTCTTGCTCTGTCACCCAGGCTGGAATGCAGTGGCTTGATCTTGATTAGAGGCAACCTCTGCCTGCTGGCCTCAAGCGATTCTTCTTCCTCAGCCTACTGAGTACTGCGATTATAGGTGCCTGCCACCATGCCTAGCTAATTTTTTTTTTTTTTTTTTAAGTAGCGATGGGGTTTCAACATGTTGGCCAGGCTGATCTCAAACTCCTGACCTCAGGTGATCCACCCACCTTGGCCTCCCAAAGTGCTAGGGTTACAGGTTTGATCCACCGCACCCGTCCTGGAAGGAATTTCAAGAAATCATTTTGTCCAGCTTCTCTTTTCCAGATAGTTAGGTATTCCAATTTAAGAAATGGGATGGAATCAGAGAAGTTTGTTTCCAGAACTCCGGGAGGGATGGGCACTTAGGCAATCAAATTTACTTTTACCTTGTTTTCTACAAATGGCTTATGCATAAAGGATAAAACAGCAGTGGGTTTTAAAAATGGATACATGATATTTTACATATTCATGAGGTACATGTGATATTTTATTACATGGATAGAATGTATAATGATCTACTTGGGTTATTTAGGGTATCCATGACATTGAGTACTTAGCATTTCTGTGTTTTGGGAACCTTTTGAGTTCTCTTGTAGCTACTTTGAAATACACAAATCTTGTTGCTAACCGTAGTCCCCCACTCTGCTATCAAACAGTGGAACTTACACCATCTCTCATCTAGCATCCTCACTCTGTCTTTCCTTCTGGGGTTGTACCCACTTGTTCCTTTATTTCAGGAGAGTTTCAAGCAAAAGCAGAGAAGACCTGTAACGCCTACCCCCCCCCCCCACACACACCTTTTTATAAAACAAAACTACATCAAATAAATTTTATGGACTGAATTGTGCATCCCTCAAGCCCCCTCAGTAGATTCATACATGAGGGCCTAACTCTCAGTGTGACTGTGTTTGGAGCTAGGACTTTGAAAGAGGTAACTAGGGTTAAATGAGGTTGTTTGGTTGGGGCCTGAATGCAATCTGACTGGCAGCTTCTTAAAAGAAGAGGAAGAGACCCCAGGAACGCACATGCACAGAGGAAAGGTCCTATGAGGACACAGGGAGAAGGTGGCTGTTAGTGAGCCAAAGAAAGAGACCTCAGGAGAGACCAACCCTGTTGACACCTTGATCTTGCACTTCCAGCCTCAAGAACTGTGGAAAAATCAGTTTCTGTGGTGGAAGTCACCAGTCTGCCATATTTTGTTTTGGTAGCCCTCAGAAATGAATGCAGTAGCTTAATGGATTATTGTAAAGAGAATCCCCTTTAGCCACCATCCAGGAACACAGCAGGAAATTAGAAACTCCTGTATATGTCCCATCCTAATCACAATCCCTTCCCTTCCTCCAAAGTAACCACTCTTCTCATTTTCCTAGTTCTTCTTTACATTCCTTTATAGCTCTTTCACCCCACTGTACTTTTCTAGACACTAAGTAATTTGGTTTGGGCAGTTTTTTTGGACTGTCTTTAAGTCTCCTAATCTGTAGGTGTTGCTCCAGGCATTTGATACCTAGTTTCTCAGTCTGCGCTCTGTTGGTGTAATTCAACATGTTCCCCTGTTGTTTTGTGTTTTCTGTAGATTGGCAGCTAAATCCAGTTACATTGTCAGATTTAGGTTTAATCCCTTCAGCAAAATTAACTGTCTTAGTGTGTTTTTCTTTTTTGTTTGTTTTAAATAAGAGACTTGGTCTTGCCATGTCCCCAAGGCTGGACTGCAGAGGCTATTCACAGGCACAGTCCTGCCGATGATTATCATGGGAGTTTTCAATAGTGTTTGTTTATCAGAATGCATATAGTCTTGTTTTTACTTTCTTTCTTTCTTTCCTTCCTTCCTTCCTTCCTTCCTTCCTTCCTTCCTTCCTTCCTTCCTTCCTTCCTTCTCTCTCTCTCTCTCTCTCTCTCTCTTTCTTTTCTTTTCTCTCTCTCTGTCTCTCTCTTTCTTTCTCTCTCTCTCTCGGATGTTAGCTACTGATGCTCAGTGCCTAGATTTATTTATTTATTAGGGATTGTAAAATGGTGATATTTGATTTTGTCATTCTGTTTTCATTTATTAACTGGAATAATTGTATAAGAAGATGCTTCTCATCTACTATTTGGTTGTTGAATTTATTTAGGAAAGTCAAGGTAAATATTTGATTCTTTCCTCTTATTTACACAGCTTTCAAAATAATGAATTGATTTCTTCTCATCCTTAAAAAGGTGACCAGTTAATTTCTTTTCTTTTTTTAAACAAAACTCGTGATCTCAGAGCTTTCAGCATAGTTGACAAGTTACAATTCAGTGTCATTCTCATCCTCACTGAAGCTCACGTTGTTCCATCGTTGATGTATTAGGCTGCTCTTGTGTTGCTATAAAGGAACACCTGAGATGTAGTATTTATGAAGAAAAGAGGTTTAATTGGCTCACAGTTCTGCAGGCTGTCCAAGAAGCATAGCGCCAGCATCTGCTTCTGATGAGGGCCCCGGGAATCTTCCAGTCATGGTGGAAGGCGAAGTGGGAGAAGGCATCTAACATGGCAAGAGCAGGAGCAAGGAGTAGGGGTGCCACGCACTTCTAAGCAAACAGATCTTGTGTGAACTCACAGCAATAACTGACTCATCACTGAGGAGACAGCATTAAGCCATTCATGAGGGATCTGCCCCCATGATCCAAACACCTCCCACCAGGCCCCACCTCCAAAACTGGTGATTACGTTTCAGCATGAGATTTGAAGCGGGTAAACATCCAAACTGTATCAGTTGGCCAAAGGGAAGGGAATCTCCTTAAATTGACTCCTGAGTCCTTTTGATCAGACTTTATAAGCCTTTGATAACTTTCTTGCTGTGTGGCATGTCAAGATGATTAGGTTCATTGTTTACATTTCTTGCCCAGGCCTAGAATCAGCCATTTTCAAAGAAGTCCTGGTTTTTTTTAATTGGAAATGTGCTTCAGGACCTCACTGTAGATGCTGGATGCAGATTGTTACTGGGTTTACCATTGCTTCTGTGCCTTCCCAGGAGACGGGGCTGAGATTTATGTGTGTGTAAAAATAAAATATCTGGAGTTCATACTGATACTTTTACTTCAAATTCAGAAAATTCAGAACAACTTGTTTTGGTGTTTCCTTTTTTCCTTTTTTTTGGAAGTATAGTATATAAACAGAAGAACGCACAAATCTTACATGTCCAGCTTAGAGAATTTTCAGAGTGACAATTTGGTGACATCCCTATAACCAGCTACCAGATTAAGAATCAAAATGTCACCAGCACCCCAGACCCCTCCCCAGTCATTCCTTGCTCCCCTCAGCACCAAAGATAATTACCGTCCTGCCTTCGAGTGGCATTCGTTGGTTATACTCCTGGGTCTTTTTCATGTCAGCTGTTACCCTCTTGAGAGTGTGACTAGAGTTACCAGTCAAGGGCTAAGGAGAGAGGTAGGCTCCCATCAGGAGCTGCTGTTCCACTTCTGCTAATGGGCACACCGTCGCTCGTACTGGGGGACAGCTGTGGAGCCTGGTACTGAGGCAAGAGCACTGGTCTGGGAGTCCTCAGAACTGGGTTCCCCATCAAACTATGCGTCTGACTTGTTTCTCTTTGCAAGCCACCTGTCCTCTAAGGACCGCAGGATGTTTGCATCATCTCTTGTGTATTACAGCTCTATTTTCTTTTTTCTACACTGAGAATTCTGGCTTCCAGCTTCACATGGTGTCTTAGTTAAAGCTGCTTGTGAGGCCACAAATCCCATCGTGGGGGCTCTATCCTCCTGACCTCATCTAAACCTAATTACCTCCCAAGGATCCTGCCTCCCAGTGTGAGGGCGTTGGGGATTCGTGTTTCAACATAGGAATATTGGAGGGACATACTCCGTGCATAACACATGCTGATAGACTGTCTTAGAATTACTTATTTGCTTTGTCCCACAATACACGTAGGAAGTCTCTGAATAACCGTGCTCGTATTAGCAACTTCCATTTTGACTACTCAGTACAGTTAAAACCTTTTGCATCTGCTCTTCCCATTCTCCTGTGTGTTTAACTGTTGTACTATGTCAACATAGCATTTAGACATTACGTGTTATAATCTCTGCCTCTTAACTCTCATTTTAACTTGGTTCTGCAAGTAACTGTGTAATCAGTTTATGCTCTTAGCAGTCTTTCATATATGTCTCTGGATTTCTTTTTTCTTTTTCTTTTTTTGAGGCACAGTCTAGCTCTGTTGTCCAGGCTGGAGTACAGTGGATGATCTTGGCTCATTGCAACCTCTTCCTCCCGGTTTCCAATGATTCTCCTGCCTCAGCTTCCCAAGTAGCTGGTACTACAGGCGTCTGCCATCACACTGGGCTAATTTTTGTATTTTTAGTAGAGACGGGGTTCACCATATTTGTCAGGCGGGTCTCAAAAAGATCACTTTACTTAGAGATAAAATTATTGGCTTGCATTTTCTTTCCTTATGTATCTTAAGTATGTTTCACTGTTTCCTTCTGGCATAAACTATTGCTGGAAATGTCCGGTGATATTTTTCTCTGTAAGTCATGTGGTCTTTCCGCCTCGATGCCCAAAGGACTATTTCTTAGATCTTGTGGTTGATAGTCTTAGGGAGGTGGTACATTCTCTCAGCATCAGCCTCAGATCGTTTTTCATTCAAAAAACTTACTGGATTGTAGCCTTCGGTATTCGTCCCATTCTGTCGCTTCTGTTGCTTTACTGTCAGCGACTCCTGTTGTCTGTGTCAGATCTTCTTTGGCTGTCTCTGGTATTTATTCCTCCTCTTGCATTCTTTTTATCTCTTCATTATCTCTTATTTAAAACATTTGTTATTTGAGCCGCCTGTTTGACTTAAAGCCTTTTTTTGTTTACGTGTTCTTGTCTTCTATGTAATCTTTATGTATAAAACAAGTTTCTCTTTGATTTGTGCTTCCCAGAGTGTCACCTGTTTTTCGAACTTTAGAAAGGAAATCATTCTGACTTACCTTCTTGTATGGCTTGTATCATTTGAACATGTTCCAGCTCATTTTGAATCGTGCTTTCTTCAGTGCGCTTTTCCTGTCTGTGGGGATTTTACTGCTTCCATCTTTCTCTTGTGACTTTGTGTGGGGTCTGATCTCAGTGCTTGTGGTGCTTGTTTGTATGTGATGCTGGTTTTCCTCAACTGCTAGGAGGCTTCAGAGAGGTAGACACTGCACTGTTAGAGTTCTTTTGGCTGTGGTTTTTGTGCAGGGAGCGTGCTCTCTGAGGTTTCCTGCCTCTCCTCTCCCGGTTTTACCTGGCTTTGCTTTTCTTTGTCTCTGTTTTGCTCATTTTTGAATCCACTCCCAGTACTTTCTCCTGGGGCATGTTTCATGAGTTCCTGGAGGCGGGACTTCTCCAGTCCCTCGGGCCGCACTCCCTGGCTCTGCGGAGTGGGCAGACCCCCCCCAGTACCAGCTACTACTGGTGAGAAATGGGTCTGCCGTGCTTTGCAGTGAACGCCTGAGGCCGTTGGGGGTTCTCCCTTCCCCAGAGCCCATGCCTCCTGCACAGTGGCTGCTGCAGGGGCTGTGACAGCTGGGGCCTAGTCCCTGCCTCCCTACCTGCCTGTGCCCTGGAGTCTACAGGATTCTCTGGAGTTACGTTGGAAATGATACCTATGAGTTTGGATTTTTCTATTTACTCTGTTTTTATACTTCATTTAAAGAAAATTTTAATTTTGTACAGAAAAGTGAAGAATTTATCTTTTTTCGTGGAGGAAAGAATCTTTTATAAAATAACAGCCTTGTCATGAAGGCTAAGAGAGTAAAATTGCCCAGTAAAGCTTTATAATTTGCATCTAATATTAAAGGTTAATGGTTTTATTGTGAAATTACCATAGACTGGGTTAGAGAACTAATTGCTTTTATTAATCCCTAACAAGTAACTGAAAATTATCCAGAACGTGGCAGCTAGCAAACTATGTATTAGTGAATATGAATATTATTGAAAATTTCATCTTGAGGTCAGTTTTTTTAATTATCTGCTAATGAAGTGGTCCAGATACTTCATTGTAAAAATATTCTGGCTTTGGAACGTAGTTTTTGTTTTATATAGTTTGCCTATTTAGAGAGTATATAACACTTCCAGTAATATTAGTTCTTTTGTGAAAATTCAGAGGACTGGGAATTTAACTGTTCTTCTGCCTATAGGAGTCATAATCTCCTTGTTTTCATCAACCCGAAGACCCCTTGGTTGTAAAAATATTTGGGTTTTGATGTTTTGAGAAACTGTACCACCTTTGTTGTATGGAGTTGGGGAAGGCCCAGGAGGGAGGATTAAAATTAAGTAAGAGACATTTCAGCTTCTTAACACTTTCTCCGCTTGATTATTTTAGTAAGAATTTGAAATCAAATAGAGAATGGAAGACTGAAGCAGGCAAACCATCTGAGAGCCAATAGTAGGGAAAGACGTTAAATCACAGGACTTGTTCACCAGCAGGCTGGGTACCTGTGGTGTGCTATGTTGAATGATAATTGTCAACAGCTAGAAACTTGCTCATAAAATGTGATGTTTCTTTATAGCAGATGCTAGACCAGGGTCCTATTCCATCATAAGGTTGTTCTAACTCAAAGTTATTCAGACTAATGGGAGAAGATGGTAGGAGAGCCTTATCATCTGCTCACATGTCAGCATGAGATATCACACACGTGTCCTAGTAGGTGATGCTTTGTTGAAGTACCTCCAGGATCTCCATATGATCTCTGTATTTATAATGTCTTTCTGGAATGGGTCTTAAAATCAGGTTTGAGAAGGTGCTTATGACATGTAGTTATATTCCAAGCTAGAGGCAAGCATTCTCCCTAAGAATGTTGTTTTCATTGAAGACAGCGATGGAGGAGCCCACCTTTCTTCTCTGGTGTCTTCCAAAGTAGAAGGTTGCTGACAGCTTCATGAGGACATTAGAGAGAAGAAGCTTGGTGGGTTTTCTGTGGTCAAGGGGGAGTTGTGTAACGAAATAGGATTTTGGACTTAAGTCTTACTCTTTAGTTTAACATATCAGTCTTGTTCCACTATTTCCTCATTTTCCTTAATTGAATGAAGATCTTAGAATTACGGTGCAGCTCAGAAAGCCTGAGGTGTAAGGGGAAATGGTAAAGAGAGAACCGACTGGAGTGGGATTCAATTCAGAGCCAAATGGTTTTCTTCTTTCCTGTTTCAGGGGAGTAGTTGCTTCTGCAGACTCTGCTGCTTGCACTTCACATTGCATCGCTCACACCGTGGAATGGTGTTTCCATTCATTGTCTCCTGAATTCATTTGGTGTAGAAGAGCAGGTTCTAAAGAGAACTCCCTGATGTCTTTTTCTTCCACAACACTGGGGTAGTGGGTATATGACATCATTTGTCTGGCCCTCTCCTAGGTTAGTGTAGCAGAGATACTATTCTCAGAAAAGACTTCCATGAAGGCTCAAGATGTGAGGGACTATCACTTTTGAGAGAGAATTTCTTCTCACTGTTCTAGCTAGAATATGTGAATAAAGAAAGATTTCTATTATCCTGGATCCCTTTGTCTTTTTTACAGTTGTTTTCTTTTTCTCACTTAATTCTCTGACATATATTGGTTTCTTGAAGGAATTAAAACTTAAACCAGTGCTTCAGTAGACACTTCTGGAATTCCTCTCTTCCACTTTCCTCACCACAAATGGCTCTTCTCCACTCTCTACAGCCATGTGTTTTAGTATGATGATGGATGGATGGACTGGAGCTAGCAGCAAGGTTCATCACCCATGCCCTAGTTTCAGAAATGTCAGAGAGGAAGGTGGTGGTCTATTTCATATTTACCATTTTTTTCTTTTAGAAGAATCCATGTGGCAGGTCATTTTAGAAAATTTAGGCAATTACAAATACAAAAAGAAGAAGAAATGATGAGAACTGTGACCACATTGTGTCTAGATGTTCTATGTGGATATCTTAGTTAGGGCTTCTGTAACAAATATCATGGACTGGGTGGCTTAGACAATGGAAGTGTCTTTCTTATAGTTCTGAAGTCTGGAAAGTCCAAGATACAATTTGGCTTCTGGTCCAGGAAGACCAGACCTCTTCATGTGGTAGAGAGATCATCTCTTTTCTCTACTGTTAGAGTCCTCATCTCACTCACGAGGCTTCCATTCTCATAGCCTAATTGATAACCTTCTAAAGGCCCTATGTCCAAGTACCGTCACACTGGGGGTTAAGGCTTCAATGTAGGAATTTTTGAAAGACGTAAATATTTAGTCTGTAGTAATGGAGGAAATTCACGTCTAAGTCCCATACATAAAGCTTTTTCACCCTCTTTCCTTTGTTCACAGATACTTTTGGTGGTGGGATGCCCTGGTTTTATGTTCGGAGAAGGAAAAAACATGGCAATAATTTATAAGGTGCCATCTATTGTAAGAAATATCTCAATTCCATAGGTAAAAAAATGCCCCTTAGAATTGTTGAAACACTGGTAACTTTGAATTATATAAGCAATATATGAATCTATTTCTTTAAAATGTTACCAGCCTTTTTAAAGTGGTTTTCGCATTTTGGGAGAAATTTTCTGCTTTTAAAAATATATTTTTCTGTATTTATATCTTCTTTAAAGTCTTCCTTTTATTTAAGTATTTAGATCTTGAATTCATATGAAATTTTTTTCTGTATGGTGTTTTTTTCCACTTTTGTCTTTTATTTGAAATTCTACCTCAGAAATTACATATGTACATGTTTTCAGACATTTTTTCATGAATTAATCACGTGTATTCCTCTGTTCATACCACATAGTTATTTTAGTTAATGTAATTTTAAAATATAGTTTGATATCTGATAAGGCAAGCCATCCTTCTTTGGGTCTTTAAGTCCTAATTGTTACAATGATATTCAAAGATAGCAATATTAAATTGTAAATAAATCATGATTAACTTTTAGTAACTTTATGCTATCTATCATAGGATGGTAGAAACTTAATATTTTTGTCAATTAAAAAAACAAGTGCTTTTTCTATGCGTGTATTGACATACATACTTTAAAGAAACAAACAAATACAATCAAAGTTTGTAGCCAGGCTTTTCACTTTAGCAGAGTGTAATGGAAATATCTTTCTGTATCATTACATCTCATTCTATGAAGTAATTTCCTATGGTTTCATAGCATTTTTATTGTGGTTGTCCTGTAGTTTAATTAGTACAACCTAATGATCTATTATTGGTCATTTAGGCCTTTTCTAAGTCTTACTCTTATAGGTGACACCACAGCAGGCAATTTTGTTAATATTGTATTGTCCATGATTATTTCCCTCGTAGGTTAATTTGCGTTGGGGCAGTGTGTGTGTGCATGTGTGCGTGTGTGCGCGTGCATGTGTGTGTATTCAAATAGCCTTCATAAACAGTTGTGCCAGTTTATATTCCCACTCACAGTAAAATGGACCATCCAATTTCTTTTCAAAAAATATAAAAATATTTGAAATGCACGTTTTCTGTTTCAGTTCGCTGAAAATCTAACAAATGAGGATGTTATTCCACACATTCATATGGCACCCGTTGAATGCCTGCCATTGTGCCTAGGAGACAGAAGTGAGTGCATAGAATTGTGAAGTGGACAGTGTTTCCACTCAGAGTGATCAATGCCAAGTTGTCCAATAGTGCATGATGCTACCCATTTCTCTGTATCTTTGCTAATATTTTAGTTTTTGCTAATCTTGGCCAAAGATACGTAAGAGAGGAGTCTTTATTTTCCAAGCCCTTAAGGAATTGGGCTAGGGTATGGAAAAGGAGGTAATTTAGATGGAGAGCAGTAACACACTCTGTGATTAGTGCTATGAAAGAGGTTGGAGAGGGTTGTTTGGGGACATAGAGAAGAGGGTAGGGGTGGTGGGCAAGGAAGGTTCCATGAAGGGAAGCCTGATTATTTTGAATGGAGAGTGTGAGAGTTGAACCAGGAACTAGGGTGTGGTGATGAAGGCCATTTATATTGAACAGCAGCATGTGCTGAGGCTTAGGGCTGTGGGCCTGAAGGATGCTTTAGCGGAATTGCAAGTAATTGCAGAATGAGGCTATTTGATAGAAGACCAGGTCAAAAAAGATAAGAGACTAGGTCATGAATAGCACCATAGGCAAAGTCGTGGGGTTTAGACTCTATTCCATAAATGAGAGGAAGCCTTGCTGGGTTTTCATGGGAGATGACATGATCTGAGTAGGTCTGTGATATAATGGAAAGCATAGAGTTAATTCTGTTTTGGGTGCGGGGTGGTTGTAAGACCTGCCATTTCTTAGGGAAGTAACATTGGTGTTAAAAGGGATCAGGCTATTGAGAACAGGGTGAATTTTGGACCTAGGATGTTTCGGCCATCTCACTATTTCCAAAGAAGGAGGTATAGCCCATGCTTTTCCCAGCAAAGGTTAGTCTATTCTTAGACACACAATTCTTTGCTGAGTCCCAGCCTGTACTGTATTAGCATTTATTCCTTTTTCAATCTCCTCGGAGAGTATACCCTGAGAGAGACACCATTTCCTCCAGCTCAGGGTCCATACTCTGAAAGGTCTCGGACGTTCCTAAGGAGGGATTGGTCTCCTAGTTTTTGCCCTCTCTCCAGGAGGCAGATGTTAAGGCTATTGTTCACATGCTGTGCCCCAGCTCAGAGGCCCTACCTCGCCTCTCACAAAGCAGGGCCTGGTGTGAAGTTGATGGCTGTTTTTATAGATCTGTCAAAATGTGATTCTAGCTGGTTACAAACAGCAGTGATCATACTTGGGTACCGTAGTTCTGATACCTGAAAGTGATAAGCTTTTCATAAATGTGCATTTAAATTTCAGGTTCTGGTACCCCTCTCCCTTTTACGTTTGTGTTTGAAGCCAACAATATTCATATGTTTGCCTTGCAGTACAACTTGAAACTCACTATCTCCTCAGTGTAACGTTAGATGTCAAATGAATTACTTTTTGCCGTTTTTCTTAACAAAGGTTTTTGATCTCAAAAATGGGTAAATTTACTTTTAACTCCTCTTTTTTACTTGTATCTTTTTTAGCCTAACTTGAAAAACAACTTTTTGTCCTCAGGGCATTTATTTCTGGCATCTCCACTGGAAGATTTTTTTTTCCTTTGCACATCATACAAAACATTACAGGTGAAAAGAAACTAATAAAAAAAAATATCCTCCAAGGGAAAAAAATGTGAGACATATATATATATATATATATATATATATATATATATAATGAATGAGGGGATAAAGCTAGTATGAAGAAAGTAAAAGTTGACGATTAGACAATTACCAGGTATGACAGAGAGCTTTAAGTAAGAAAGTTGGCCAGGCACGGTGGCTCGCACCTGTCATCCCAGCACTTTGGGAGGTTGAGGAGGGTGGATCACTTGAGGCCAGGAGTTGGAGACCAGCCTGGCCAGCATGGTAAAGCACCATCTCTATTAAAAATACAAAAATTACGTGGGTGCGGTGGTGGGTGCCTGTAATCCCAGCTACTCGGGAGGCTGAGGCAGGAGAATAGCTTGATCCCAGGATGCAGAGGTTGCAGTAAGCCAAGATCATGCCACTGCATTCCAACCTGGGTGACAGAGCAAGACTGTCTTAAAAAAAAAAAAAAGTTATTTAGGTTTGGTTGAGAGGAAACTAGTACAAACTGCAGAATGCTGTTGTTGTTTAGACAGTAGCTCTGTAAGTACCATCTGTGACTGTGATGCATTCACTTTGATTTTGAGGCTATCTTGTCTCAAAGACAGTTGATGACTTGATTTTATTAGATCAGAGCTTTTCAAAGTTTGGGCCTGACATCCTTGGGAGTTTGTTAGGAATGCAAATTTTAGGGCCCTCCACCAGACCTCCTGGATCAGAATCTTGGGGCAGTGGAGTCCAGCAGTGCTGAAGTTTGAGACTCACTTTATCTGAGCACAGAATGCAGAGAAGATATGGATGGGATGGCTCTTTGGGCCAGCAGCACTAGGGGAAAAACATACACAGTCATGTATCACTTAATAATAATGTTCTGAGAAATGCATAGTTAGGCAGTCTTGTGTCAACATCATGGAGTGACATATGCAAACCTAAATAGTGTAGTCTACTGCACACTTGAGCTGTCTGGTACAGCCTGTTGCTTCTAGGCTGTACAGCATGTTACTGTACTGAATACGGTGGGCAGTTGTTAAGTATTTGTGTATCTAACATATCTAAACGTAGAAAAGGTATCGTAAAAATATGGTATGAATAATCCTATGGGACCACAGTTAGATATGACCAGAATGTTGTTACATGTTGCATGACTGTGTAAAAGGATAGGCAGACAACATTGGCTACTTCAGGGGAAGAGGACTGGCAGCTAATGGCAAGGATGAAAGGAAGACTTTTTGTTGTGTACCTTTGTTTACCTTTTGAATTTTATGCTTTCAAGCCATTCAGAAATATATTTTTTTAAAAATTAGCTTTACTTGCATTATGAAATTTAAGTATGTTTCTAAGGAATTTTCTTCTTTAACATCATAAATAAAGAAAAACTCAAGAAAATGATTTCCATCATGATGTCTCTTTCTCGTGTCTTACATCTTTCCAGTAAATTTCAGTTCCTAAATTCACACACATTTCCACGTGGAAAGCTAAAGAAGCATAATCCAGATTAAGAACCAAAAAAGAAACAGAAATAGGATACAGTTGAATCATCTGTGTAACAAATAAAGAAAAAGGCTGGGAACTATAAAGCTATGGAAAATGAAAGAGGTTCACTGACATGAACTAGAGTGTACAAATGCTGAATTTAATACAATGCCAAGTATTTAGAGTGGTGTTTTCACTGAGATTATTATAGCTGTGAACAAGGATTACCATCCACAGCTAGAAGAGAAATCCCCCCTGGACAGAATCTCTAAAACAGTCCTTAGTTATGTAACTAGCGATTTATGAAATGTGCGTATGTTGTATGTGATGCCATGACATCATTTTTTGGTCTTCTGCTCAGAATTCAGGTAGTTTGGCTATGAAATCTACCATTTGACGTATTTATTGCTCTACAAGGGTACTGTTACTACTGCTGCAGTCAGGTGGCATATACTTAAAGGACTGCGGTCCTGAAGCTCTACGTTGATTCTGGGAGCTGTGTACACATGTGAATCCAGTGTTCTTTACACAGGCCCCCTGTGCGACGTCCGTGGTACTTCTCATTTGGTCATCATATCTCTTGGTTCGTGATGGAAGGTCCCCAATCTGTTCCTTCGTCTGAAGGAGATATCACCTCTTGAGTGGCCTTTTATATCATCCTTAAGTGGGGTTAGTGACTTAAAAAAAAAAAAAGCGAGGAGCAAAGGCCAAGTCTTAGCCATAGTAGGCAGCTAAGAAAGTCTGCAGAGACCGCAGTACTTGGGTGCAGACTTTTAATGAACTTTCTTTTGTTGTCTCTATTGAACTTTCTGTGTAACACACATGTCCTGGTTCTCGCCCCTGATCCTGGTGGTTCCAAGGAGAGTGGATGGATAAAGACCCACGACACTCCTACATGGCTTAGTGTAGATACAGTGATCAAACACGTGTGCTTTGGGAAAACGTAAAAATCCCAAACTTAGGTCTTGACCAGTAAGTGAAGAGGAACTGAGTTTTAACTATTTGCTGAAAAATCTATCATTTTGGAAGCATTAAAAAAATTAAACTGTAAACTAAATGCAAACATCTTAATAACCCTAAATACATACATACAGCCAGCCACTCAGTAGTGTTACTTAACTTCCTTAAATGCTAAATACTGTCTAGTTCTAGAATGAAAAGGACCTACTTGTCTTTTCAGAAGTGTATGTTTTTGAATATGTAATGAGATTACTTTTCCACGGCTTTGGAGAATTAATTTCAGTACTTTATTGTCAGACCTTTTCTGTAAGAAATGTGATAGGGATTTCCCATTCAATCTGGAATTCAGATGGACACTTGAGCTTTGTACCTCAGATATCCTTTTTCCTCATTTCCTGTTATATATCAAGCAGCTGAGACTGGTTTTTAAAAAAGTAAAGATTGAATTGTCTTCACACATTTATTGTGAACTGGCAGAAAATGGAAAGGATTATGCTTTAAAGACAGTTGGCTTGTCTGGATGGAAAAGATCCCGCCGTCCTGTTTCCTTGTCTTCTCTCCTACATCAATTTTAAAAATTAGATGCAAATGCAAAATCCTCAAATTATAGATTTGGAATGAATTAAAATTCTGGTAGAATAAAGGTTTTATAATGTATAAAGCGTGTGACACTAAGTGTATATAATCTCTTAAGAACTGTCTTCCTAATAGTGCATGGTATTCTGAGACTGTTCGTGTGCCATGAATATTATCATTGGGTTCTAGAGTTAGTTACTGACTCCCGAAGATGGGCATCTGGTGGTTCTCCTGTGGAAGTGGACAGCAGCTCTCCACTGTTTGATAACATTTAAAGCCAAGGGTGAACCACTCAAGAAACATTTGGTGGTAAGATTTCTTTGTTGTTGTTAAGTACCATCAGTAAAACTGAAAAATCACTTAAGTACCTGACTCCTGCAATGATACAACTGCAGTGATAAACCTTTTAGCTTTTTATACCTGGGGTATTTTTTCACAGAAATAAAGAGAGAGCCTTTTGAGGTGAAACTCACTTAACACACAATTAACCGTTGTAAAATGAACAATTCAGTGGCATGGAAGAGTACGATTACAATTTTGAGCAGCCATCACCTCTGTCTAGTTCCAGAGTGTTTTCATCACTCTGAAAGAAACTCCTTTATTCATCGTAGCCCGAAGTTGGAAGTATTGTCTTGATTGGGGTCTTGATTATGTGGATGCATCTGAGTCATTGAATTGAAGCCTAAGATCTGCTTAATTTCAGTATATGTACGTTTCACCTCAGTTTTAAAGAGAGAACAGAACAAACAAAAATCTTAATTCTTTTGAAAAAAAGACTTTCTGGCTGTTCAGTTAAACAAACCAGGGAACAAGGGTAGAAGGAAATCAGTTAGCAGTAACCAAAGCAAGAGATGAAGGTGGTAACAGTGGACGTGGTAGGAAGTGATCAGATTCTGGATATATTTTGAAGGTTGGGCTAATTTGGTCAGCTGATGGACAGTGGATGTGAGAGAAAGAAAGTTGGAAAGGATGACGCTAAGTTTTTTAATGGGAGGAAAAGCTATTTAACGAAAGCCATTTAACAGCATCAGGGTAACGTCATCTTGTGTATCATTCTCTACAAGAGGATTATACTCTAGGACAGTAGAGTACTAAGGGTACTCTAGGTGGTACTCGGATAAATGTCATTGAAAACTGCCTCACTTTCATGACTAACCAACTTCTTTCCTGCAATTCCACTTAATGAGATGTAACACTAGAATTTCACCAGGCTGCGGTCATCGGGAAGATCAGGAATTTGGTTTTGAATATGCAGATACCTGTTTGACATTTGAGACAGGCTATGAAGTAGGCAGTTGTGATGGAGACAGGAGTTCAGGGATCTGATTAAGACCTATCAAATCTGGAGCATCAGCACAGGTGGCAAAGTCCTGAGATTGAATTACTTTCCCACAGGAGTGAGCGTAGACAGGAAGGCCTGGGAACTGAGCCTGGGAGCAGTGGACTTTAGAGGTCAGCGAGAGGAGAGGAATCCAGCAAAGGGGAGTGAAAAGGTCTGGCCAGTAGGGCAAGGTGAAAACCAGAACGGTGTGGTTTCCTGTTTCTAATAGAAAAAGCTTAACCAGACATTCAGATTCTCTTTTACATATTAACTTCCTTCTAGCTAATTTGTTGTTTAATTAGTCCCATATTAATTGGTAAAGCCTTAAAGACTTGGATTGTTTAACTCTTCTATTTCTTTCCCTCCACTGATAAATCAAATGCGTGTCATTTTACGTGAAAACTGAAACAGAAAAAAGCAGTTTAATTTTAGTATGAATGATGCATTAAAATAGCCATGTCCTCCTTAGGCAACAGGATTAAAATTTTAAGCCAAAATTGTATTGCTTCATTAAATTTCAACTGGTTAACGTCAAATCAGTGTTAAAACTAGACCGTCATAGCTCTGAGGTGGACACAGTAATGGTGCTCCCCAACGTCCACATTCCAATCCTCAGACCTGTAAATATGTCACTTCACATTGCACGGGGACTTGCAGATGTGATTAAGGATTTGGGGATGAAGCAGTTATCCAGGATTATCTGGGTGGGTGGGCCTGATGTAGCCACAAGGGGCCTCTCAAGTGAAAGAGAGAGGCAGGGTGGTCAGGTGGTTTGAAGATGTTACACCACTAGGTTTGAAGGCGGAGGAAGGGGCCACAAGACAGTGAGTATATGTGGTCCCTAGAAGCTGGAAAAGGCCCGGAAGTGGATTCTCCTCTAGAGTCTCCAGAAGAAACGCGGCCCTTCTAACACCTTCATTTAGTCCATAGAACTGTAATAGATTTGTGTTAGTTTAAGCCACTGATAAGTGTGGTAATTTGTTACATCAGCTATAGTGAAACTAATACTGAGGTTTAGAAAAGATAGGTAACTTACTATGTGTTGAGATTTATAAAAGTTAAGTCACTTGTTGAAGATCAGATAATTAGAAAAGAAGACAGTAGACCTTGGCCTTGAGTTCAACCAGTGTGACTCCAGAGCCTGTAGGACAGAATAATCACCTCCAGGCCAGCTGAGTCGGCCTGGCGGAATTCTAGTACATCTCATGAAGAAGTGGGATTGCAGGAAGGGAGTTGGTTAGTCATGAACGTGAAGCAGCTTTTAATGGGGTTTAAGTACCGCCTAGAGTATTCTCAGTACCGTTTTGTCCTAACATATAAGGTTGTAGAGAATGATACACAAGACAAAACTACCCTGATGTTAAATATATGTTAGATGACCAATTGCTTTGATCTTTTTTGCTCACTAAACAGTGGATCACAGCTTGGCTTCCTGTATGGCGCAGCTACATGGAAGGAACGCACTGAGCAAATGATTCCGTGTCTGGGTCCCATTGGTTTATATCAGTTTCCAACATGGCTTGTTTGTGGGGGTTGTAGGAGGGACACACACATTGGCCCCAGGATTCTAATATCTCCTGGTCTCTGCGGTTATAATTTTCGCTTAAGGTTGTCGAATTGGTGTTTTGGTTTTAATCCAATGGTTCAGTTCTTTGAAAGCAACTCTGGAGATGACTCTGTTCATTAATGGATTGTTTTATTGACCCTGTGAGGATTAGCCTCTGGGTCTTGGAAATTCAGCAGGTGACTACAGTTGTAGAAGGCCTTTTGTGAGATATAAGGTGTTTTCCTTAAGTGACATGGCCCAGTGCTGCAAAGCTGAGAAGTAAAATGAAGGAGCTTTTTGAAAGTTTGAGTCTCTATAATCGAAAACCAGAAAAATGACACATTTGTTTTTAGAACCAAAAAAATTTCAAGAACTGAGTAGGTTGGAAAGATAGGCCAAAAATAAGATAAAATATAGCATAACAAAATGTAAAGTTTTGTACTTTATCACTTAAAAAACGCTTAAGTAGGCCAGGTGCAGTGGCGCTTGCCTGTATTCCCAGCACTTTGGGAGGCCAAGCCGGGCAGATCATGAGGTCAGGAGTTCGAGACAAGCTGACCAACATGGGAAACCCTGTCTCTGCTAAAAATATAAAAACTATCTGGGCGCAGTGGTGCATGCCTGTAATCTCAGCTACTTAGAAGGCCGAGGCAGGAAAATCCCTTGAATCTGGGAGGTGGAGGTTGCAGTGAGCCAAGATTGCGCCACTGTACTCTAGCCTGGGTGACAGAACGAAACTCCAACTCAAAAAACAAAAAAATGCCAAAGTGTAGGGAAGAACAGACCTACTTGATATTTGCAAGAAAGACAAAGATTTAGAGTTTTCAGCGAGTTTGTTGTGAGTCACTAGAAGGTAGTGCCAGAGAAGCGACATGGCGTTAGGCTGCATGGGTAGAAGGATAGCACTCAGGACACGGGAGAGCATCGGTTTTGTTGTAGTTGGTATTAAACATTCTAAGAGGATCCCAGATGTTTTATGAGAGGCTTTGGCAAACTGAAGAGTGATGTAAGTACGGATGCACAGATGTAGAACAGTAGACAGAAATGGAAATATTTAACCCAGAGAGGATGTGGGATTGAGGAAGGGAACACAGTTGTTTTTAGATTTTTGCAGGTATAGAATTTGTCCTGCAATTAAGGAGGAACAGGGAAAAGCCCCCTCTGTCCTTCCCGCCGCTGTTTATTAGGTATTTCATTTAGAGTGTAGGTCTCAGGAAGCCACGAGTATCTTCCCTGGGTGGTGACAAGCTCCAGATCGTCTCCGTTATGGCCGAGCAACAAAACCTTACAATTCCGTTTCCTGCCTAGTAAGCTCCTGCCTGTTCTTTGGTAATTAATCTCATACTCATTTGCGGAATTGTGTTTAAAGATTTTGGTGTGTTGTCCTCCCTCCCCTTTACCTAAAAACAGCAATAACCTGGGTGCACCTGAAGGTATCTTTGGGCCTCGGTATGCCCTGTAAACTGTGTGGGGTGCTAGGGTGTCTGGACCTAAGGAGATGGTCCACGTTTGCCTGGCCCCTCTTGCAGCCTGCAGCATCAGCGGTTGCCTCACCTCTGGTCCTCAGCTTGGTCCTCAGCAGGGTGAGCAGGGCCAGGGTCGTGGGCACGTGACCTGCGCCCTCCCTCATGGCCCCACGCTTGCTTTCACATTTTCCTACTGGCGTCTTGAAATTCATAATACTTATTTTTTTAAAGCGCCCTGTATTTTCATAATGCCCTGGAAATGATGGAGCTGTCTTTTACTCACTGCCTACTTTTCCATCTCTGTCTGCTTCTGCTTCCTCCTGTGGGCTTCCTCTGCTGCCCCCTCCCATCCCCGCCGCAGCGTTTTAAACTCTCTTTTCTTCTTCTTAATTTCTGTTCACCTCAGCCAACCCTAAAGTGCTCTTGTACTCATAGTTTGGCTTTTATAATTGTTTACCAGTCAATTGCAGTATTTTGTTGAGCCTTGACAAAGATTTTTGTTCTGATTCTGTGGAGCCTATATAATTGTTTTTTCAGCTTCTGCCTGTGACTTCTCTGCTTCAAAAAAATGTATGTGCTTGTTTCTGGCCAGTTATGTCCCATGTTTCACTGGATGTGTATACTGTGTTCACACTGAGTTGGCTCCACAGCTGAGTTAGTTATTGATGATCTCAAGAGTCCATTAGAGATGAAGGGTAGAAACTTACCCACATCCTGGTTTGTATTTTACCAAACGGAGGGGTTTCAGTCTCCTCTTTGGTAAGGTAAATATACTTGATAATAGAATAGCATTAAGGTTGGCTTTTTTCTCCCTCGAATGATTAAATGATAGTTTCATATGTAAATGCCAGGAAATCAGAATCATTCTAGTAGGAAGATAAAGTAATTAAGTAAAAATATGGTATGTTAGTAGGAAATTGTGCTAGAGAGAGAGCTCAAGCAGGGCGGGAGGGGGCTAGAGATTGCTTGGGACCAGATGAAGAGGCAGGACTGTTGCAGAGAGGGTGCACGGGGTGGTTCCTCTGAGCAGGTAGCACTGGAGCCGATCCTCTGCTGAGATGGGTTAGCAAGCCAAGAAGATCGTGACGGAAGAGCAGTCCCAGAAGGGAGAGCACAGTGCAGATGCTGGGTGGGGGCAGCGGGACACTGGAACTGCCTAGGTGTGTTTATTTCCAAATAATGTCTGGCAGTACACTGAGATGAAAAGACTTGTTTTTTGTCTTTCATTTTTAATTTCTTTTCCCCCAGGGGGTACATAGTGGATTTCTTCAGGAGATTCAATCTCTTGAAAAATATGAAATGCAGATGTGTGTGTGTGTGTGTGTGTGTGTGTGTGTGTGTGTGTGTGTATGTACACACAAAGATACATTTGTAATTTTAGTATAGACAAGGTTTTGCCATGTTGGCTAGGCTGGTCTGGAACTCTTGACCTCAGGTGATCTGCCCACCTTGGCCTCCCAAAGTACTGGGGTTACAGGTGTGAGCCACCGTGCCCGGCTGGCATGGGCTTTTTAATCACTTAAATTTGAACTTAGTGTGTTGGTGAGCTTGTTCATTCCATTGCTAGATAATGAATTGTGTGTTAGTTTTTTCTGCCTAGTTTTCCCATGGAAAACAGAACTAACCATACCAAATATTAGTGAGGGCTCAAGTCAGATTAAATAATATGAGTCAGTCTGCACTCAAAAGAAATATGAACCAAAATGAGATGCTAACAGTGATTACCAATGGTAAACACACCATTAGGAAAGGTTTAAACTGGCACTAACTTTTTAAAGAACAGTGACATTATTTACCAATTATAGTGGCCTGATATCTCAAGAATATCTTGTTTTCTAAATAAAAGTGCCAATGGAAAAATGTCAAAATCTTATATCTGCCAGTGGTTGCGCACCCATGGATCATAGTCAGAAATGAAACTGTAATTGTGAGACGAGACTGCTGTCATTTTGAGCGGGTGGAGGGGCCTTTGAGGGCTATGCTGGTGTGATTATGCCTCCTGTCCTCCTGCTGAATGGTTCAGCTGTGTAGCTAAATAGTTCCATCTCTGGTTAGTGTTGATTTGGGGCAAATATGAGATCTGTAAAGTAAAATGGACAAATAATAGTTTGGTAGCACATTCTGCTTTGCCTCCTTCCTGGAGGCTGATCTTCAGGGGTGTTTTACGGGGCAGCCTGACTGGTTTAATGTCTTCTGTCTGTAATAGTGGGTGTCTCCTAAAAAGACAAGACCATACGTTGAAAGAGTCTGTGGCAACAGCAGTTGGACTGGATTGGCCTTGTCTCTGAGATGGAAGAGATTAAAAACAATTGATTATCATTCACTTTGTGGCACACTCTGTGCTGCTGAATATTGAATATCCCATTAAATCCTTAAGAGCAAACCCAGACCTTGGGGCATGCCTCTCGTTTATAGGAGTCAGGAGTGAACATGCACTTTGCATGCACGTGTACTTTGCAAGACGATGCGTGCAGAAGGACAAGCCTTGGAGAGGCAAGCAGTGGTCAAGTGAGAAAAGCACAGAGCTCACGCTGACTGGCAGTCCCCACCCTGTGTGCCATCCCAGCACCTCTGCTTCTGGCCACAAATGAATCCCAGCATTCACAAAGACACTCCTGATAGACCTGACTCATGGTTCTCAATCGCTTTCCGTTTTGAGAAACTCAATCCATAGAATTTTGAAATGCTGAAATAACAAAGCATCCTGGTAAAATGTTTTTCTTATCAAAGGAATAATTGTTCATGGTTGAGAAACTCTGTAGACGGATAAAGTGACAGGCAAAAAGCCCTTTCCCCCATTCTGCTGTGCCTAGCAGGCTCTTGGGTAACCCCCCTGTGTTTCTTCACGCCTCCCTCTTACCTCTTGTCTCTTGAACTTGTTTTAAGAAATAGTACTTTTGAAATGAATGGCATTGTGTATCTGTTCAGCAACATCCTTTATGCACTTAATAATATATCTAGGACACTTTTCCCTGGCTACATGAAAGGTAACAGTTTTGTCAAACCAGCTTCCTTGACAGACATTGGGCTTGTTTTACAGATTTTTTTCTTTCATTTTTATTATATTAATAGTACTGCTGTAGTGTGGTTATAAACAATCTCCTCATCCAAATATTTTTGCCTACCTGTGAGAAGAGAGAAGGATCTAGTCCCAGAAGTAAATTTCTGGTTCAAAAGCATGCGGATTTTAACATTCTGGTAAATAACGTCATTGTTCTTCAAAAAGTTAGTGCTGGTGTATACCTCACCTAACGGTCTGTTTGGGTGCCTGCTCCCGCATATGCGTGGTAATTACAGTGTCAGTCTGTTAGCATCTCATTTGGGTTTATATTGCTTTTGAGTGGGTTTGAAGATATTTTTATATACTTACTTGTTTTCCTTGAATTGTTTGTAATTGTGGCACATTTTTCATGGGGTTTTCTTTTTCTTAGCAATTTATAAGAACTTTATCCTGATTAATACTTACTACAAATGTTTTTTTTTTTTTCAGTTTATATTGTTTATAAGTGGGTTTGTTTTTGGCTACTTTCTAATCAGCTGTGTACTTTTTTTGGCTTCTAGGATTTATGTCATAATTAAAGTCCTCGTGTGCCTTAAAATGTATTTTTAAAAATTTCAGCCATATTTTCTTCGAACTTTCTTAATGGTTTCACATTTTGAGTTTAAATGTGATATTTCTGGAATTTCTTTTAAGGACTGACAATAGAGATGCAGCCTTAAGCTTCCCAAATGGCCAGCTGCTATCTCCACACCGCCATTCGGACATTCTGTTTTCTTCGAGTGGAATCTGTCAATTTGGGATTTTCAGACTGATAAATGTATTGTGTTTAGAGTGCAGGCGGCATATGTGAAGTTGCAGGATTCCCACAGAAATTAAGAATGCTGCTGTTTTTTGCTGAGCTATGTGTCAGGCAGGAAATCTTAGAATCTCAAGTGCTGGGAGCAGATGGCAGACTTCTAAGAGGGAACTAGAATGTTCAGGTTGCGGGTTCACCCCTAGCGTATCATAGGGCTTAACCCTTTCTGTAAAAAACATTCAGTCTAAACTAAGGAAACAGTTTTTCATTGAGAATGTATTTGATGTTGAATGTTCTTAAATAGCATTTGTTTTTATAGAAGTTTGACTCTATAATTGGTCTAAATTTGTAATTCACTAGAATTCATCAGTCCTATTGTTAATAAATTGGGATCATCATCAATGATGAAATGATGAAATAGGAGACAGTCTAATATTACTGAAGTGATGGATGGAGTTTTCTGAGTAGTAAAACTGAACACTGAGTGTATAGTTAGTAAGCTGAAATGTACCTCTGAAGATTCAGTCTCCTTATTTTATCATCAAAGACCTAGACTAAAGTGGAAATAGTGTAAGTAGTGGAATTAGGACAGTCACAGTTGTTGTGGACCGTAACTTGCATTACAAAACATAAAGTGGTTGAAGCAAAAAGGGGGAAATGCAGCTGTGACTGCGGCATGGATGAGGGTAGGAGAGAGAAGGGGAACATCTAAGTTAGGGAAGGAGAACAAAGCCTCTCAGCTGCTGTTAGTTCTTTCCAAAGAATGACAGCAAGTAGTCCAGGCGTGGTGGCTCACGCCTGTAGTCCCAGCACTTTGGGAGGCCAAGGCGGGCAGATCACCTGGGGTCAGGAGTTCGAGACCAGCCTGGCCAACATGGAGAAACACCATCTCTACTAAGAATACAAAAATTAGCTGGGTGTGATGGCATGCCCCGGAACCCAGGAGATGGAGGTTGCAGTGAGCTGAGATTGTGCCACTGCACTCCAGCCTGGGTGACAGAGCGAGAGTCTGAGAGAGAGGGAAGAAGAGAGAGAGAGAGAGAGAGGAGGAAAGAAGGAAGGAGGGAGAGAGGGAGGGAAGAAAGGAAGGAAAAGAAAGAGAAAAGAAAAATAAGAATTGAGCTGTGGGTAGCCAACAGGTTCTCTGTGTTGACACAGGACAAATTTGGGATACACAGACGAGCACGTTTAGAGTAGAAAAAGGGTATCTATGAATTAGTTATGTTTTCTCTGAAGCTTACCGTGAACTAAAAAGAACAGGGCCCTCTGACATTCAGGGGAAAGGAGGAAGGGTTTCACTGCTGACATGTAAGACCAGCATACAGTTTTCCATGATTAAAATTTGAATGCAGCAAAATCTAAAACTTAAAAATCATCTTATAAACATTAGTGGGAAATGAACTTTCAAAGCTTTTTTATTTGCTTAAAACCCAGATATGGCTCCCAACAGTTCTTGTCTTCTTTATTCTAAATATTTAAGCATAAATTGCAGTGTATTACTTTAAAGTATTTTTTGAGACCTATGAACTTCAGAGTCAAAACATTTAACTTGGTAACATTTTGTCAAGATACTAAATTTAGTTGGACTCATGAAAAATTATGGAAGATAAGCCAACTCAGAAATGTATTTGTTCTTCTTGTGTAAACCCATTTATGCTGGAGGTTGCCATTTTTTTTGTGTGAAAAATCAGGACTTTGTGATGACCTTGAGCAGTAGGATATAAATAACTCTTACAAGCTTAGTGTTCCAATAATGGAACACTAGGCATAAATGGGTTAAGATGAACATGAAGCTTAATTGGAATCAGGTGTATGTATTTTGATATTTTTTGGTAATGTATCATATTCCCACAAAATTAAAAAATTCCCTTGGTACATGTAGAACCAGCAGAGAAATGCAAAACATAGAACAATAATGTTAGTTAGACTATATGTGATGATTTATGAATAATATTTATGGGCATAGATGAGTGGCGTAAAACATTTTATAAGATGTTTGTCTTTATCACTGTATAGCTAGGGCCAATTCTTTAAGTGTAACTTTAGCAGCAGAATTTCTGAATTTTAAATTAAGGCTTCAGTTGAATGAAGTGCTTTTAAAATAAGTGGTTTTTGAAGGTACTTGGCGGACTTAACCTTTCAAAATAGCCTGAGGCATTATGTTTGGGACCAAAACTACTAGCATTTTCCAAATGGGAGAGAATTAATTTCCCAGATTAAAGTAGGATTTTGAAAGCATAAGCTTCACACGGAAGAGACAGACACATGATGAGTGGAGGCCATTGACGGCGGAGAGATTCAGGGTTCTCAGAGGATTTTGTTTCAAATCCTGCAGCCTCACTCTGTTGTCACTTCATACATGCTGCCCTTCTACCTCTTGTGGAATCTCCTTAGCATCATAGCCCAGACTTGAGACCCCAAATTAGGAAATAGACGGCTAAGGACTCCAGACTCGCTGGTGAGGTTTATAACTCGTTCTGTCATACCAAGCTTTTAATTCCAGTACTTAGAAACATTCGGTATTTGTTGAATGAGTGAGTGCCTTATTTTGGTTGGAGAAACAGGTTAATTTTCGTGTTCTCCTAGTATTGCTATAGGAACCAAGAGTTGTGAATACACAAAAATATATTTCTGAGGGCCAGGCTGTTGTTACGGTTTAGCATTACAGTCTTTTCTTGTCCTCGCATATATGTTTAAAGAAGATCTAAGTGGCTGACTTCATTAAAATATTGTTAAATTTAACTCTATAAAAAATAAATGTTTGGCTGGGTGCAGTGGCTTATGCCTGTAATCCCAGCACTTTGGGAGACTGAGGCGGGCAGATCACCTGAGGTCAGGAGTTTGAGACCAGCCTGGCCAACATGGTGAAACCCCGTCACTACTAAAAATATAAAAATTAGCGGGCATGGTGGTTGGGGGCCTTTAATCCCAGATACTTGGGAGGCTAAGGCAGGAGAATCGCTTGAACCTGGGAGGCAGAGACTGCAATGAGCTGAGATTGCACCACTGCACTCCAGCCTGGGCGACAGAGCGAAACTCTGTCCCAAATAAATAAGTAAATAAATAAATGTTTTATAATCTCAGGGAGTGAATCAAATATGACTTAGGTATAAGAAGGGAACCCCTCCATTCAAAATAGTATTGTGATTCTCTGTGTAGAAATGTGTACATTTTCATTTTTCTGTGATAAAAATGGCTTCTAATATTTTATATTTTAGTGTCATGTTAGAGATTTCATTCCATGCTCATCTGTTCATTCACATGTATTTTTATTTTTAGCTCTAAGTGAAAGACATGAGGCCTCAGCCTGAAATGAGGTTGTTTTGAGGTCATCTGATTTCTGACTAGAAGGTGAGCGATCGCCTCGTCCTGAAACCGCTTCAGCCCGAATGGTAATGGCAGAGCGAGAGGGAGGCCTTCTTGTGTTTCTGTGTCTGTTCTACCCCAGTTCCTTCCTCCTCAAGATTAAAAACATTTTAAAGTTGTAAACCAAAGGTATTAAAAAACATACTGACTTATCTTACTTAAACTGGCTCAAATGTTTTCCAAGAGGGTTCACATCATAAATGCTAATTCAGCCTTTTAGAGCTGTTTAAACATAGCTTTTTAAAGTGAGCTTTTGTGAGCTACCTAATCAGCAACAAAATATTTATTATATGAAAAAACCTGAGCCATTAGGAGTTTGCAGCTGGAAATCATTTTTTTTTTTTTTTTAAACAATAGGGTTTGCTCTTAGACAAAAGGGAATTCAGACTTACAGGTTTTTCAGACTAGAAAGTAAGGATTCTTGCCACAACTTTTTAATGTTTTATGTATATTTGCATGTTTATTTTAAAGTATGAGATGCCTATGGAGAATGTTAGTTGTGTCAGCTTTAAATTATTACATGTTTAAATGTATTTTATAGTTGAAATAATACAATGGCTTCTTTTTACATTATAGTAAAACTTTTTTGGGTGTAGGCGAGTGTTTTCTTAGTTATTAAGTGTGTTCTGATGGACAATGTCCTGTTGAATATGTTGATGTAGCAGTGCTTATAAGGCAGTTAATGTGTTTAACTCTCCTAAGATTAGAATTCCAGTAAGGTTTTTGCTCCAATTCAGATTCACACTAAGCCATTATTTTAAATAAGTGGTTCTTTATGCTACTTCATTTATTTTACTACATTTAACAGCATTAATAACAAATACAGTATCACAGATTTACTTACCTTTAGCCCAAATTATACAGTCATTTATGATGAGATGCTGAGAAAATGAAATTTCATCTCATTCTGGAGGGGGCTACAGAAGGCAAATTGTAAGGAACTGAAAACATCATCATTTTTTCAAAGTCATCTTTCTTTTCATGTTTTCTTCTAGAGGTTCCGTTGTCATGTAATTCTGTGTTACTTAACTTCCGTACAGACAGTGTTTTCTTAACTGCTTAGGCTCAGATGTTGAGAGTAACTCAACATATAAAATGTGTTCTTTTTCTTCATGTATGTGGCTTTCTGTAATGATAGGGAGAATTATTCACATACACTAAGAAAAAATTACGCACAAGCTGGCCATGAAATCCGGGCCCTGTTGGTTGACTGGGAGAGCAGTGATTTTATGTGTGTGAGCTCTAAATTTTTGCTTCCCCAGGCCAGCTTCGCCTTGTTCTTAAAAGAAAGACCAGTGTGCACTCAGTGGTTCCTTTGTTTTACTGTATCTCCTGATATGTTGTTTTATGCTTTTGGAAATAGGAGCTCCGAACTCTCGATTTTCTCTGGAATAATTAAATAAGCTGGTCTAAGTAGCATGGTCTTTAAGCCTTGTCCGTACAGCTCACTTTTGGATATTAATATTTTTAATGAGAAACAATACTGATGTTATTATTTTTGGAAATTTTTATTTCTTACACTTTTGCCAAAAAAAATTTTTTTTTCTTTTTCGAAAAGGCCTACCTCTTTGCGGTTAGAACAGCTTTGAAGAGCATCTTTCTTAGTTCATGTGCTAAAAGTTAATGTGATCAAAGCACAAAGACTTTAACCACTATTACTCAACTGAAAAATGGTTTCTAAAGCTGTGAGTTGCATAAGAACAAAATCTGTAATTCTGATTATCCATCTGAATGTCTGTCACCATGATGACAACTTTTAAAAGAAAGAACTAATGCCACTTAAAAGGCTCAAATTGTAAATGCGAAAATATTTTGACCCAGTAAATACTCTACAATTAAATAGAGGTGGTGGGTATGAGTATAGTGTAATATTTATTTTGCTATATGAAAACTGCCTTGTTTTTAAATAAAATTTAATATTAGACATAAGAGCTTATAATGAATGATAAGATGAGAAAAAGTATTAACTTTAAAATGTTCTGAAAATTATAAAAGTAAATATTGACCATTTCTAAGAAAGTCTTTCCTTTGACATTGTTTAATTTGTTTCCTTTTTGTTTTTTAGGTTTGCAATTTTTTTTGGTGATGGCATGTTCAGAATCTTGGATCCCTAATTTCAATATATTGGAAATATTTAGGAACTCTGGAAATTATGTTGTTTTTGCAACTTACTAGATGAAGTATATAATAACAGATAATGATGATGTTGTACTTCTGGGTTGACACGTGTGTCTCAAATTATCCGTATTAGTGTCATACTTTGGAGACAGTTACCTTTTGAAAGTTTTGGGGTTCTTATGAACCTCAGTTTTTTCAGGTAGTTTATGTAAGTCTTCCTGTGGCTATTCTTTTCTGTCTACTTGCAGTGTAAATTACTTAGATCAGAGGTAGTTATTTTTAGGAAGAAAGAAATCAAGTGACAATCCTTAAGGCAGTAATGACAAAATTCCAACCTGGAACTGGTCTCAGAATGGAATGCATTAGAATATGCCAAATCTACCCAGATTATATCCAAAGGTACTTGTGGCACAATGCTGCCAGCTTTCAAAATGAGACATTATTATGTAGGACAGAAGTGCTAATGAGGAGGGAGAAGGAGCTGTTCAGTTTGCCCCCACAACAGCCACCCCTTCCTGTTATTGGGTGAATGGATTAGTGCAAAATTAGTGGCCAAAAGGTAGGCAGTGTGAATGAAAGGGAAGAGAAGGAACAAAACTTTAATCTCCAGGAAAGGTTATTTATTCTTAAAAAAATTGAAAGTTGAGTGTATTCCAGGTACCTGAACATGATATTTTAAACTGTGGACTACTTTAAGAATGTAGACTAGTGTGTTCTCGGCCATTGGAATGAATGAGAATTTGTATTTGATAGGAAAGTCAGAGAGTCTTTGAGTGGTTATCTTTTTTCTTACCTGCACCTGGGCTTAAGAGAGTTGAGCAACATTCTAGGGCAGATACATATGATGGTCAAATAATTGACCAAAACAGGGAAGACTGATTTTTAAGATGACATTCAGAGCAACTTGGAAATGGATCCAGGGGAAAGGTTGAAGAGAAGGCAAGGCACTATGGAGACTGAGTAGACGCTCAGGGGAGTGTTCATGTATTAGTTTATGGGAAGTTTCATTGTTGGTAGATTGTCCAGTATTCCTGAGACTAGTGTGTAGCAGATGTTTTGATGACGTTTCTAGTGGACGGCTTTTGGGAAGCTGAATAGGTTACCTCAATACCCTTGGTCCCTTTTTGCTTTGCTTGTTTTAAGAGAAATTGCCTGATATGTATTTAATAGAAGGCACAGTGAAAACATTAAGTAGGTTTTTTAAGACCAGGTGTGATGGCTCGTGCCTGTAATCTATCTCAGCACTTTGGGAGGCTGAGCTGATCGCTTGAGGTCAGGAGTTCAAGACCAGTCTGGCCAACATAGTGAAACCTCGTCTCTACTAAAAATAGAAAAATTAGCCAAGTGTGGTGGCAGCTGCCTGTAATCCCAGCTACTCAGGAGTCTGAGGCAGAATCGCTTGAACCCAGTAGGTGGAGGCTGCAGTGAGCTGAGATTGTGCCACTGCACTCCAGCCTGGGTGACAGAGTGAGACTCCATCTAAAAAGTAAAAACAAAAAACCCACATTAAATAGGTTTTTTAAAGTCCTTTTAAAATTTAATCTGAACCTCTATTGCCTGTTTAGTTGCTTTCTCATTTAGCTGGCTTTTAGAAACTTTCATTCTATGATACTTTCATCAAGAGAGGTGTTTCCTCTTAGCCAATTCTAGCCACAGTATTGACTGGGCCCAGCCATTTGATACACCCAGAAGGAATTAACCAGGCAGGAGAAAACTTGGTCCCTACTGGAATGAATATTTTAAAGACCATCTTAGATTCTGAAAACTGTGAGCACAAATGAAAGAGACCCAAGACGGAACGACTTCAGAGCCTAAGAATAAGAAGTGGTGGTGGGGTTGGGGGACAGACTAACCCAGAGCTCCCTTAAAGTGCTCTCAGGGAAGGAAGTGACTTTCCTGGGAAGGATGAGCTGGTGCACACATGGCCTGGAGCTGAGGGTGTTCTGAGGTTGGGCGGCTCATACTAGTGGGCTGCAGTATCTTAAGGGTAGTGGCATGTGATCTTTGCAAGTATTGATACATTTCCTAACAATGAATTTGATTTTGTTCTGGTATGTTCCAAATGGATGTATGACTCAAAGATTAACTTAGCTAAAAATAAATATATTAGATATCAGAGAAAATATTAATAAAGGTCTTTTGCCCGTGTTGTATAACTTCAGAAAATAATGTGGACAACTGAACATAGGGGAGATAATGGCATGAATACAGTCAGGGTCTGATGATTGCTTCCTAGAAACTTGCTAGAAATAGAACAGGTCTAGACACAGGGAAATAAAATTCCAAATAAAGCCTTACATTTTTTATTCAGATTTTGTGTTAGCCTCAGTTGTACTAGAATAAGCGTTTCAGTATGTGTCTCTTGGGGAATCTGCACCTTCTGGCTCCGTGCACTTCACAGCCCAGTGTATCACTGAGAATTCGGAAATCTGACTCTTTACCCAGGGATGAACACATCCTTAAGAGTTCAGGTGCACTAAATACATAAGAACACCCAGAGAAAATGAGCCTGAAACAATGGTTCTTTTTATTTTGGAAGTTTCAGACAAACTCTTTGGAAAATCTGAAGAAATCTATGGATTTTTTTCCTGGGAAGACTGCACAGATATACGTCTTCGTTGGTTTCTGTGGGTGTATGGACTGGCCCTGGTCGCGTGTCAGGAAGCCTGGATTCAGATGATCCTCTTCATTGTACCTCAGCCCACCATCTGACCCTGTTCTCGTGCCCATCATCATTGGTTCTCTGTTGCCTTGGAATGGAGCGTCAGGTCTTGAAGGTATTCACTGCCTTTCCACGCATAAAACAGACAGCCACCAGTGAAGAGCTTCTTAATGAAATGGACTGAAACTCTGCAAAGGGCTGACCCAGAAGCACAGGGGATAGAAGCAGAGGCTAAGACACTAAGGCATGCGGAGCCTCAGTCCTCCCAGGCGATGCCTCCTGCTGGCTTAGTGGGTTTATTTCATTAAGTTGAGTACTCATGTCTTGTTTTTTAAATGAACGTATTTCTTCTAACATCTCTAACTATTATGAAGGTTTTCTCCCTACGTGTGACTTTTTCTTATGTCTTGGCGTATCAGATTTACGGTATAACATGTGTACTTCAAATTATAGTAGTGACTAGAAATTTAGGATTCTGTTGTTTCGTAACACTTAAATCTGCAGCACCTTTTCAGGAAAATTGGCAAGGTTCACAGATAATTCCTTCCTTACTCCTTTCAGATTTTACAATTGTATGGTTATTTCTGAATTGGATTAATTCGTTTATAAGTGTAGTGGGCATTTAACAGAACAGATGCACCCGACGATCGGGTTAGAAATGTGTTTCAGCACAAGGGTCCCTTTGCACGGTTCCAATCTCTGTTTTGGGACCTGGGATCCTCCACCTGTTACATCGTTCACTGGAACTTTCCGGCAAAATACAGCCTCACCAAGAGGCGCATTGTGGAAGAATCAAGCAGCCTGAAGAAACTCTAATACTGGGACTGAGTGGAGAGATGGCAGAGCACCATCAGAGTGGCGCCGCCATACTTTCGGGAGGCATCCAGGCGGCGTTGCTCTTTGTATATGAGACAGGATGGCACTGTCTTTTATGCATTGGACCTGTAGCCGGATAAAATAACCTTGTAAAACAGATCTTTTATGTAAGAAAAATACAGCTGTCACCTCGCAAACATTCCTGTCTGTTGCAGATGAACCCAGCAGCAGGAGGGGAGCTGGGGTCAGTCCACTTGGCCTGAAAGTCATTGTCATGTATTAAGATGTGAAGGGGTTTTATGCATGCTTTTGAAGTACTGTGTCTGGTCTTTTGCAATATGTGCCTCACTGTTTCGCATCTGCAGAGAGAGTGTTCCTGAGAGAGGAGCCCGAGTGGGACCATGCCCGGATTCGCATTCTCTGTCGTCACTCATTCTCCCTGATGTTGATAGAAATGTGGGAATAACGCCAAGCAAAGAAGAGTCTAAAATTGATCAGGGTGGGGTGTGATGGCTCACACTTGTAATCCTAGCACTTTGGGAGGCCAAGGCAGGAGGATTGCCCAAGGCCAGGAGTTCAAGACCAGCCTGGTCAACATAGCAAGATCCTGTCTCTACAAAAAAATAAAACAATTAGCTGGACGTGGTGGCATGTGCTTGTAGTCCCAGCTGTTTGGAAGGCTGAGGCAGGAGGATCGCTTGAGCCCAAGAATTTGAGGCTGCACTGAGCTATGACCGTGACACTGCACTTCATCCCAGGTGATGGAGTGAGACCATCTCTTAAAAAAAAAAATCGAGCTGGGCGCGGTGACTCATGCCTGTAATCCCAGTACTTTGGAGGGCTGACACAGGCAGATCACAAAGTCACGAGTTCAAGACCAGACTGGCCAACATGGTGAAACCCTGTCTCTACTAAAAAATACAAAACTTAGCTGGGCACGGTGGCTCATGCCTGTAATCCCAGCTACTTGGGAGACTGAGGTAGAAGAATTGCTTGAACTGGGACCTGGGAGGCGGAGCTTGCAGTGAGCCGAGATCGTGCCACTGCACTCCAGCCTGGGCTACAGAATGAGACTCCATCTCAAAAGAAAAAAAAAAAATCTAGAGTCCTGTCTATCTCTGTTGCTTTTCTTTGCCAAGTAGTCACAGTACAGTTTCTTTCTGGCCCTTTAAAATGTTGCCCAATTTTAGCCCTTTTGTCGTAAGTCAAGATAGAAGCATCACAGTTTGTTCCATCTTATTCCCTCCCATTGCTGTGTTTCGCTCTGGGGTTGAGAGGTTTTCAGTTGCCTCATGGTAGAGGCTACTTGTTGCCGTTCATTTCCCTCTAGCTTTCTGCAGATTCTTGTAGGGAAATAGAATAGATGTGAGCTTAAGGGTCTGGATTGTCTAATCTTTGTCTGTAAACATTTTGCTGCATTGTATCTATTTATTTTTTTGGAGACGAAGTCTCGCTTTGTTGTCCGCACTGGAGTACAGTGGTACAGTCTCAGCTCACTGCAACCTCCACCTCCCAGGTTCAAGTGATTCTCCTGCCTCAGCCTCCCGAATAGCTGGGACTACAGCTGCCCGCCAGCATGCCCGGCTAATTTTTTGTAATTTTAGTAGAGATGGGTTTCACCATGTTGGCCAGGCTGGTCTCAAACTCCTGACCTCAAGTGATCTGCCCACCTTGGCCTCCCAAAGTGCTGGGATTACAGCCATGAGCCACCGCGCCCGGCCAGCATTGTATTTTAAAGGTAGCCTTTTAGTTGTGCACATGACAGTTGTCTCCACTGGACATCTGCTCCATGCCAGGCCCTCTGCGGGGTGTTGGTGTCCACTCTTCCCTCTAACCACCATATCCCTTGAGGCCAGGAATGGACCTCAGCACGCCTCAGGCATGGGAAAGCCTTTCTGGAGCTCACTGGCTTCTGGAGTTCTGAGTTGAGGAGGTGGTTGAAGAGACCCATGTATGACTTTTAGACGCCAGTAAAACCGATCACGTATAGAGAAAGTGGTCATGTCAGTAAGATTTTGAAAGCAAGATTCCTCAAAAGAATAGACCAAGTTTGCAATCCCACATGAACCTACACTGAACCCTCATTGACTATCCAGGTAGGTCTTACTTGAAAAAAAATAAAAGCTAACATAACCCTTAGAAAATTACTCTGACATTGAAAATAGGATATTCTAAAATTTTTCTTTTGTATATAGCTTTTTAGAAACCCTGCAAATGTGTTTTGTGTAAAAGGATATAGTCTTCAATCATTTTATGACTCTTGCTCTAATAAAAATTAAGTGGCCTAATTATTTAAAACCTAGTCGTTTGAAATGATTTTTTGAGAAACATTTTAAAGCATGATGCTATTTTTACTTTCATGTAATGTACAAGTATTTTCAGAAGCTGCTTGTCTGTGTTTGTGTTCCGTGTATAAAAATTGTAAACAGGGTCCATGTATTTCTCCAATGAGAGTTTCACATCTTTTGGCTGTCATTACCAAGTGCTTGAGGTTGGGGCAGCTGGAAATGAATATCAAGTTTTCTGTGCATGGAGCCAACTTTGTCCAAATAAAGTAGCTTTTTATACTGTGAAGGAGTTTTTAGTAAGTAAATTTTGTTTAAAAAATACATGTGCATTAAAGGAAAGGAAATGAAGAAGAAGAAGATTGTATAAATATAATTATTTAAATCAGTGTTTTGCTACTTTTCTGTCCTGTTACCAGTGGGAGTGAGTTAGTAGGAACGGGGTGGGGAAGGGAGTAGGGGGAGACCCCGTCTTGACTCAGCAGTGGTGAGGGCCAGTGTGTAAGCTGTGTCGTGCAGCCCTGAGGCCAAGGCCAAGGGGGCTTGAGTACCAGGAGTCCCCACAGTTCCTGAATGGTTGGTGGAAGGTGGCTGCCAACCTGTGGCAAAATAGAAAAGAAAAGGACAGGATGGGGACTTCATTTTTTTCAGCCTTAAAAATTGTTCCTTAAACCTTCATGTCCTTTTCTCTATTCTGTGTTCTTATTTGATAAAATAAAAAGTTTGTAATCCTGAGTTCTCTAAAGATACAAAAAAAAATTTTTGTATTGGTTTGTAATCACAGCTGCTGATTCTTGGAACTGTGCAGTGAATATTAGCATCTTCAGGTCTCAGTTTTGCCTAGAGGACCTGTTTGCTTTTCTTTATCTCGTAACCCATAACTCAAAGGAAACTTACCCGGATCTCCAAGAACAGTTTGGGAAAGTTTAGATAATTACTTCAGCAATGCTGTGTGGTGGGAGATATTGTTTTAAGAAACCTAATGTGGTAGAGGTTAAATGACAGCCGGTATCATTCTGTTTCAACAAACGCTTGTCCAAGAATTCTTTCTGGAAATCTCTTGAAGATGTTTCCGAAAGTTACATGTGAAAAAGCACTGAAGCCTCAGGTAACGCAAAGATCACGGCAATACGGGCTTTGAGGAAATCATTTATATTACCTTGCAGATAACTTTTCACACTTGATCTTAGCCAGAAGGCCAAGAAGCGATGTGGATAATTTTTCAACCTGTACCATAGCCACCAATCTGCAAAAAACGAATTGAACACTAATAAATGACCAGAAATGATGCAATGGTTATAACTTGTATTATTTTTATTTCTGATCATCTGCAATGTGAAGTTTAAGACTGCCTGTATATGTCATAGTTCTGTGTGACTAGACTACTTTTATTAAAGAACCTGGGTGAAAGGGCCCTGAAGGAAGAGAAGCCGAGGTTGAATCCATGATGCATTTGGGCTGTGTGGTGATTGTCTTCATCTTCCCAGTGGAAGGGCATTTTCCAGAAAAATTTAAGCTGAATACCCATTTTTATATCTCGCCTGATTGAGTGCCAGCCACTGTGCCAAGTGCTGTGTATATACTGCATCAAGGAGAAAATTTCCAAGAAAGATACTGAGATTTCTTCCTTGGCCTCTCTAAGATTGGGATTGACAACCTTCCTCAATGGATGCCAGCAGGCAGGAAGTTCAGAGGAAGTCAGTGATCTCTAGTCAGTTTCACAATTCTCCGAAGTGCGTCCTTTTATGTCTCAGGATGTTGCAGAACTCGTGCTGAATTGCTCATTAGGGAAAGCTTGCCATATGCTACATTAAGTGTTTTCCTTAGAGACTTTTTCTTAGGAGGCCCAACATTGAATTATTAAACCCTGGGCTATGATAAGTGGGGCAGACACCTGCTTTCTGTATTCTCTGGGACTTGAAAGCAAGAATGAAATTACTGAATAAATTGAAATTGGTATAAGGGATATTTTGGACTTCATTTGTAGTATTACTCTGCATCTCCTCCCGTGGGTACGAAAACTGTCAGCAAGGGCTTTTAAATTCCACAACTCTGGAAGGCAATACTTTGCCATTAAAATTTTTTAAAATTTATTTTGAACATTCCCAATTTTGCAGCAGAGAAAAGATGCTAAATCAATACTTATTGAAATGATTTTACCTAAAATATGACATGACCAAAAATTGTGTTGATTTGCAGTTTTTTATTTTGAAGAGAAAGCACAAGTTTCTGACTGTGGGTTGCTGATGACACAGTTAGAAGCAGGGAGTTTATCTCAGTCTCCCTCCAAAGCAAGCTCCGTTTTTAGTCAAATAATGTCTCAGAAGTTTTCCCTTAGGAACTGGGGTTTTCTTTAGTCCTCAAATGGTTCTCAGTGACCTTTTGTGGCCCCATTTTGACTTTAGAAATCCACATCACAGAATGGATTAGCATGCCATTTTAAAAGCCCCATTTGTGGAATCTAGAAAATACTGAGATCATTGTCAGGGAGTTTTTCCAGGCGACCCTGTGGCTCTGGGAAAGCCCAGAGTGTGCCTCTCTGAGTTCTCCTGGGGCCCGATTCTGCAGGTCTCTGGCTGGGTGGCTTGATAGAACTCCTGAGTGGTTGGATTCCTTGATGATTTTAGGAAGTTTGAGGCAGGTGTTGGAGCATTGCTTTTCACATCTACCAGCATAAGCCATTCCTGTGTTGTTTTTGTTCATGTCTCTTAAGAGGTCATTGTAACAAATTGTAATTTTTGTCTTCTCCCTTAATTTTTTTTTTAGATTTATCTGTTTAAATCGAGGTGAAATAGGATTAATTCAGTAGCTGCCATTTCTTCTAAAATTAAAAAAACTGCCATCAGCAGCTAATCTTACACTTAGTATTATATATAATATGTAAATCCTAAATTCTGGCAAAAAAAAAAATGAGAATTTGGTCTGAGTGGAGTAAAAGACTTCATAAAAGCCTTTTCTCTGTGCCTCATCTTTCTCCCTCTGACCTTCCTGGCTCCCTTTCATCATGAGGTTGACGATCACCTTATAGGTTTGAAACTTGGAGCAAGAATAAGAAGGCAGTGATGGGAGGGAAGTGCCAGGGATGGGGTGAAAATCCTCCAAGGGCAGCTGATTCTGAGCTAGGGACAGGTGGCGGTGGTTTCTGACTGTAGGTTTTCATGACTGCTGAGCACTCGCTGCACATAAACTCTTCCCTCGTCAGCTCTGTCCCTCATCTTCCTCTTGTCTGATGGAAGCTTTGCATGCAAGTAGCCTTTCAGTGGTGCATAGTGTTTGTGTACACTGTTTTACCCTGGTGCCTCGGTGGGCTTCAGGTTGTGAGTGGGCAGAATTTTCCATAGACGCAGGTTCTGTCGAGTGATTGAAAAGACCACATTTCTCGACAATTGGAGATTGTCCCTTTCCATTCTTGCTTCCCGACTCTCCCTACCTTTTTCAGAATGGAAGTACAGCAGAATTGTCTTCTCAGCTCATTGGTAGGGGAGCTTGAGAAGCACAGGGCAGTTGGACATCATGTTGAAGTAAATTCTTCATTTTTGCGCATTGAAATAGGCTTCAGGCACTGTTCTGGGTTCTTGGGAAGTAAAAGACACAAAGTGTGGAGTTGCCATTCTAGCAGCGGTAAGTGGACGACATGAGTGAATTCGAATATGGGAGAATTCATGGGAAAATGCAGGCAAGTCCTCGGGATGCCCGGCTGAGATGGAGGGCAGGTCTCAATATTCCAAATTCCAATACAAGCTTGCAGGGAAAAAGATGCGAGATGTTTATGTCAGTTGGGGTTAACCAACACGTTTGTCTTAAGCAAGAAAAAATCTGTTGAAATTTCTCCAGCCAGTTACTGCTTTTCCAGCCACTCTTGGACCCATCTAGAAGTGCTTGCTGTTTCTTTTTCTTTTCTTTCTTCTTTTTTTTGAGATGGAGTTTCACTCTTATTCCCCAGGCTGGAGTGCAATGGATGGCAAGATCTTGGCTCACTGCAACCTCTGCCTCACAGGTTCAAGTGATTCTCCCATCTCAGCCTCCCGAGTAGCTGAGATTATAGGTGCCCACCACCATACCCAGCTAATTTTTTGTGTTTTTAGTAGAAAGGGGGTTTCGCCATGTTGGCCAGGCTGGTCTTGAACTCCTAACCTTGGGTAATCCACCCACCTCAGCCTCCCAAAGTGCTGGGATTACAGGCATGAACCACTGCACCCGCCCCAGCCCTCACTGTTTTCTAAATGCAGCTGGGCACATCCTCCTCCTCCTCTCCTGCTGTCATTCCTCTTGCCAAAATTTTTTCCCCCAAGGCCTAGCCCAGATGGCATCTCCATGACATTATTTATGGAGGTGGGCATGGTTGTAACAAACTAGACTGCAAGATACAACACTAAGATCATGGAGGTTCTGGTAGTGGAAGGAGAGCATTTCTAGCTGGGGCCTTGAAGGGTGAGCCACATCCCTAAAGGGCTTAGGAGGACACTTGAGGCTGAGATAACCCCACAAATTAAACAGCATGAGGGAGGGTAAGCAGGGTCAAGTCCAAGGGTACTTAAAATGAGGCAGATCAGGGAGGGCTGCAAACTTGATGCTAAGGAGTGGGAGTTCAATTGCACAGGAGAGGCCACTTCCATCTTCCAGGACTTCTCTCCTGTGAGCTCCTCCACCAAGGAGGGGAAATTCAGTGGCTCTTGTGGCTTCTCAGTTGACAATCTCTGGCAGGTGAGGAACAGAAGAGGAGGCGGTTAGTAAAAATTTCCTATCTTCCATCTCTATCCTTGTTTTTCCAAAATTCGGATAAATTTTCTCATAAAAATGACATAATTCATAAACATTTTAAATAGTGCATAAGAATAGAACAAAAGTCACTAGGTCATTACTGCTAATACTCCATTCATCGTCATTTCAGATTCCTTTGTTCACCCATGTGCAGTGTATGTTCTCCCAGCACAGCATCTGTTTTCAAGGCTTCTGCATGGATGTAACCAGCTCTCTCTTGCTGGAAGTCAAGCGGTTTACAATTCTTGTTAATCAGGTTCTTTCCAATTTTTGACTCTTATAAACTTAGTTTCAGTGACTGTGTATAATTTCTGCGTTTGCCCAAATATCTCTTGCTATAAATTATGGACACTTTAAAAAATTGGGATGTCTTTAACTGAGGTGCACAGTACTAGAATTCCGTGCTGCAGATACTCCCTGTGAGCAGTGTGTGTGTGTGTGTGCATGTGTGTGTGTGTGTGCGTGTGCGTGCCTGCGTGCATGCATGCATGCCTTTCAAAGTGTTTTGGCGATGGCCTCTTTCCCCAGATGTGCACAGTACCACTGCAGGGTGAGTAAGGGAGAATGGAGGTCCCTCCAGCAGGCAGGTGAGGGAACTGGTCTCCTAACCACTTCCCGAGTGGACACTCCCAGCACCACTTGCCCATAAAACACATTTACACCCAGCTTTCAAAGCACTGAATCTGAGGCCAACACCAGCAAAAGCTTTTGTAGTATAAAATGATCGGCACAAGTCATAGCCCAACTGAAAACAGAACTTTCTACCTTCCTCCCCAGAAACTGCTTTGATTCCTGGTTTGACTAGCCTAATTAGGCATATCAGAGAGAACACATTTTTCTGAGAAGCTGAAAATCATACAGCAAAATTCTGTTGTGTTTGTCAGTGTAGGAAGTTGTTGCAAGGGTTAAGTGTGAATGCTAGCTTAGTATTAGGGAAAGCACCTTCTGGAAGTGGTCTTGTTGTCTAATTGGACCTGCACCCTTCCAGCTGCTCAGTGGTGTGTCTTCTATCCGTGCCATCCTCCCAGCCACTTTGTGGTCACAAGATCTCATGAGTTTCTAGACTAAATCGTTGTGTATGAAACATGATGAGTGGAACCCAAAGTTTTAATTAAGGGCTCAGTGTCCCGTTAGGTGGAAGGCTTGGATTAAGTGGAAGTCGTAAATTCTTTTTTTTTTTTTTTTTAATGAGAACAGGTGCAGTGGCTCACACCTGTAATCCAGCACTTTGGGAAGCCTCAGTGGATAGATTGCTTGAGCCCAAGGATTTCAAGACCAGCCTGGGCAAGGTGGCAAGACCCCCATCTCTACAAAAAATTATCTGAGCATGGTGACTCATGCCTGTAAGTACTAGCTACTGGGAGGCTGAGGTGAAGTCAAGGCTGCAGTGAGCTGAGATTGTTCTACCGCACTCCAGCCTGGGCGACAGAGTTAGATCCTGCCTCAAAACAAAACACGACAAAAAGAAAAAAATGAGTGCTATTTAAAAACAGGCTGCACCGCCTCGCCCACCCAGTGCCCACCCTGCTAGGGTGCCCAGCTCCCCCTGCTTCAGGGCCCTTGCCTTGTCGCTCCCTCTGTCTAGGATGCGCTTCTCCATGTGCCCAGAGCTCGATCTCTGCTCAGCTGTCCCCTCTGCAGCAAGGGCTCTGCCAAGCCTGTCTAGAGTGGCATTTCTTCCACAATCTCCCTGACTTCCTCATCACCTCCATCATGACCTCATCTTATAGTTTTGTCTCCTCCACTAAATATAAGCTCTGGGAGGGCAGGGGCTTTGTTCTGTGGGTAGATGTTTTTTCAAGACTAGAACAATTCCTGAGATACATTAGAAATTCAATAACTATATAATATTTGAACGAGTGGATAACTAAGTCCTTCACTGCCCCTGCCTAAGGAGTTGCAAGGAAACTTGGAGATTTTAACGAATCTGGATTTAGAAGTAAAGAAAGTAAAGGATTTAGGGGAAATAATCTGCTGACTGTCTGAGAGGAGCTGAGCTCAGAGCTGACCATGAAGACAGAGCTGCCCTGTCCAGCGGTGCCATTCCTGCCTCCAGCCCCTTCTCTCCCAGAGTTTTCACTAGAAACCAGAGCCTGAAATTCCCCCCAGATGGAGGTTGAGTTGTGTTAATAATCGTCATGTTTTAAAAATGTTTTAGTGATTCATCCATTTAATAGGTTTTCTTGGGCAGCAGCAATGGTGTGGATATCATATTAGAGGCCAGGGTGACAGAAGTCAACTAGACAGCCTCGCCGAGCTTACAGATTCTTGGTGTGACTTTGGTTGGTTGAGGGCCCTCCTGCCGTCCCCAGCTAAGAGAAGAGCTCTGAAGAAGAGGAAATGTGGTTCAGTGGCACGGGGACTGCAGTAGGGCACCTGGCTCTTCCCTGGGAGGTGGCAGCTGCTCCTCTTCGAATAGAGGAGGGTGGAAATGGACAGCGTGCATGGCTGGGGGCGCACTGAGGGTGTCCAGGGGCTAGGGAAGGGAGAAGCAGCTCATTATTCTCCTGGACCATATCAATAAAGAAAATTCTTAGGAATACCTCTTCATAGGTTAGACCTCCATAACTCAATTCAGAATCTAATGATCATTTTATTTCCATGGGGGAATATTCCAGAAGTTTCGAAGACTCTATTTAAAACCAACTTTTAGTACATAACAAAATTTGTATTTCTCCTATCCCCTCTTAAGATTCAAAAGAAAGTAAAGCTTTTGGCCGGGCGTGGTGGCCCACCCCTGTAATCCCAGCACTTTGGGAGGCCGAGGCAGGCAGAACACAAGGTCAGGAGATCAAGACCATCCTGGCTAACATGGTAAAACCCCATCTCTAATAAAAGTACCAAAAAATTAGCTATGTGTGGTGGCAGCCACCTGTAGTCCCAGCTACTTGGGAGGCTGAGGCAGGAGAATCACTTGAACCTGGGAGGTGGAGGTTGCAGTGAGCCAAGATTGTGCCACTGCACTCCAACCTTGGTGACAGAATGAGACTTTTATCTCAAAAAGGAAAAAAAAGAAAAGTAAAGCTTCCTGTTCCTCCAAGAAATGTGAACAGACTAATAGTTAAGGAAATAAGATTTCTAAATGGTTCTTATAACTTATGCAAGCAATACGTAAATTATTCAAAAATAAACTTCTCAAATACTCTAAAAGAAGTACTTGAAGCTTTCTGTAAGAAACACTTAGTTGAAAACAGGAACGTAATTCAAACATGCATGACCACGTAGTCATCCTAGCCTGTGGAGAAAGCTTTTCAGCATAGCTCTGATGAGACAGAGTTCCTGTCCTAGCTGTGTAGTTACCAAGATACAGTTCCGAAGTGTGCTTTCTGACACCTCGAATTCTGTAAGTGAAAAGAACAGACAGCATTAGTAACATCAGGAAAACTAAAGACTGCTAAAAGTAGGACTTTAAGTTCACTCTGTCCACTGGGTCCTCTTGCTCACATGCCAGCTTTTAGAAATAATGCTACTAGGATTTACAGGCCTCCAGCTCAGTCCTCAGACTGAGTCTGTATGTGTGTGTATGTGTGTGTGTGTGTGTGCATGTGAGTCACCTGGGAATCTAGTTCAATTGCAGATTCCAATTCAGTATTTCCGGGGTGGGTCTTGGGATTCTGCTTTCCTAACAAGCTGGAAGGTGAAGCCAGGGCTGCTGGTCTGTAAACCATAGAAGATACGATATATTTAGTAATACTTTACATTTGTATAAATTTTTTCTTTTGAGTTGGAGTCTTGCTGTTGTTGTTCCCCAGACTGGAGTGCAATGGCAAAATCTCAGCTCACTGCAACCTCCACCTTCCGGGTTCAAGCGATTCTCCTGCCTCAGCCTCCTTAGTAGCTGAGACCACAGGCATGCGCAACCACATCCAGTTAATTTTGTATTTTTAGTAGAAATGGAGTTTCACCGTGTTGACTAGGCTAGTCTCGAAC
The DNA here is from genome assembly GCA_031835075.1 of Saguinus oedipus. NCBI lineage: Eukaryota > Metazoa > Chordata > Mammalia > Primates > Cebidae > Saguinus > Saguinus oedipus. Next base: position 35,288,671 of record CM063182.1, on the reverse strand, counting down.
TCCGGACCTCGGGTGATGTGCCTGCTCCGGCCTCCCCAAGTGTTGGAATTACAGGCATGAGCCACGGTGCCCAGCCTATATAATTTCTTTAACCAAGATTTGTTGGCTTTTTAAAAATTATTGCCCTGTGGGTTCAGCAGTGCTGGTATTATCTACTTTTACACATAATAAAATAGATTCAGAGTGGCAGATTGCTCCAGTTTGTGCTGGAACCCATGTTTTCTAACTCCTCATAGAATGTTTGCATTATACCAACTCTGGTTGGGGTGTTGCATCCTGAATGTAGACGTGGGGAGTGGGAGGGTGTGACTAAAATGACATTTCTGGAAACCCAATAGGGAAAATACACAAATACTTTTATTATTACTGTGTGTCTCTTGAGGGCTTCTGAGTGGGGGCTAGTGGGCTAAGGAGATGGAAAGTCTGTATGAGAGCTCTTAGCCTTGCCATGTCAGATGGCAAGTGTCCTGCTGCTGGTGACATACTTACTTGACTGTCTCTGAGAAAATCAGATTTAACTTGACTCTAGGCAGACTTCCATCTTCTGGATGGAACTGGAACTTGAGAACTCAGTGGCATCGATTGATGGAGCACACCATTCTCATCAGATGGCACAAAGGACGTGCAAATCATATGCAAGTGGGTGAAGTCTCAGAATCTGCCATCCAGAAACCAAATGTCTTTATTCCAGCTAGATTTTCATGTGATGTTTGGGTGACATTCACTGAGGTCTTAAGTATGCATAGTCTTCATATGGTATTTGTTGAAAAACAGCTAAAAACTGCAAAACAAAAGAAGACACCAGCGTGGAAGTGAATTGTAGACTCTGTGGGCTGGAGCCCCAGGACCCTGCTGTTGGCAGGAGGCCTGGCTGTCCTGGGTTGATGGGATGTGGGGCAAAGTGAACCTTGTGGGCCTTTGACTCCCACGGTTACTTTTTCCAGGAAAAGGCTGCTTGACTAATGTTGGTTTACCTTCTTTTTCCAGACTGTTTCCCTCAAGTATTTGCCTCTGAGGAATGGGGAGGTAGCACAGAAAGCTTTGATCCGTTTGATACTTTATTCATTCTAGATACACAAATGCCTTTATTTGTCAGTGTACTAATAGTGTTTTGTTAAAAACACAATATGTTCACTGCAAAAAATTGGAAATTAAGGGCAAGTGTAAACTTCTTTCTACATACTCTGTCATGTAAAACCGAGTGTTTCACCAAGTTTTAGAATATGATTTAAAAGTGTTTTTTAGCTAGTTGGCATTCCATCAGATGGATGCATGCTAGCTTATGCAGTCATCTGTTATTGATGAACGTATATCATGTGCAACGTGACTCTGCTCCTTTGTAAGTTTGTGGGCTTATCACCTTGCACATTATATGTGTCTTTTTTGGCTTGAGTTACTCATTAGATTTATTGGCATAGTGGGTGTGTTTTGTCACAGTCAGTACATCTGTTCACTGTGAGAATCTGGATGCAGTTCTAGCTTCCACAGAAAGAGGATTCAGAACAGTGTGTGCCGGGGGAGCCCCTGAAAAACTACACTTGTCCCTGAAAGCACCAATCTCAGCAGTCAGTGTTACATGTTTGACTGGCATGTGATCATCTCTGACTCCCGTGCCAGTTCTCATGCGTGCCCTGGGTGCTACTGACACTACAGCAAATAGCTTTATTCCCTTAACTTAGAAGGTATAATATATTTAATAATACTTTACATTTGTATGATTTTTAAAACCAAGATTCATTGCTGTCTGATGTACAGCACAATCTCATTTGAGATGAGGGTAGACCTGGCAGATAATATTTACAGTTTGGGAAAAGAAAGTCAACCAAAAATGGTCACTTACGTCTTCGCACAAACTTGAACTCGACTTAATACTGAAAATACGTCCCTGTTTCTCTAGCCTGGAGTTGCAGCCTTCCTCATTAAAGATTTTATTAGGAAATTTGACCTATTACTTTTCTTTCCAACTTTTAAGTTCAGAGGTCCATGTGCAGGGATATGCAGGTTTGTTACATAGGTAAACGTGTGCCATGGTGGTTTGCTGCACAGATCATCCCATCACCCAGGCATCAAGCCCAGCATCCACTAGCTGTTCTTTCTGATGCTCGCCCTCCTTCAACCTAATTTGTGTAGTGTTTTGCTTTGTAAGTGGCATTTTGTGTTTTCAAGAAGTATCAGTTAGCCTGCAGGTGAGGAGAGGGAAAGTACAGGCAGGCCTAGGCTTTGGGCAAGTAACTTGGGGGTCTTGGAGCCTCAGAAATGATGATGCTGTAGCCAGGTGTGGTGGCGCATGCCTGTAATCCCATCTACTTAGGAGGCTGAGGCAGGAGAATCACTTGAACCAGGGAGTTGGAGGTTGCAGTGAGCCAAGATTGCACCACTACACTCCAGCCTGGCAACAGAATGAAACTTTGTCTCAAAAAGAAAAAGGATGATGACATCGACAATACTGGCGTTGAGGCCACCTCAGAGGGCTGTGAGGATGAGTAGGTGTGGTCATCTGCCTAGTGTCCTGCTGCTAGTAACCACTCCATCAATGTCGGTCCCACCAGCCCCCACTCTGTGCACCGCAGTGGATGATTTGAAGTCGGGTGTTTGGGAGACAGAGGGTTCCCAAGAGTGGTCCCTTTCTGTTTTTGAGGTCCTGTGATCCATTTGAGAGGGAAATTACAAATGCCCCAAACAAAAAGTAGAAAATGGCCAGGCGGGGTAGCACCAGCCTGTAATTCCAGCACTTTGGGAGGCCAAATTGGGAGGATTACTTGAGGCCAGGAATTTCAGACCTGCCTCACAAACATAGCAAAATCCCATCTCAACTAAAAGTACAAAAAAATGGCTGAGCATGGTGGCACACACCTGTAATCCGAGGTACTCCGGAGACTGAGGCAGGAGAAGCCCTTGAACCTGGGAGGTAGAGATCGAAGTGAGCCAAGATTGTGCCACTACACTCCAGCCTGGGTGACACAGTGAGACCGTCTCAAAAACAAAAAACATAAAGACCCTGAAGTATAAAGTGTAAATTTTGAATTATAGATAGTACATTTATTTCTTACAAGAAATGAAAAAAGGGGAAGATAGGTGTGACTTGAAGTAGTTATCACACTATTTTTATATCACTTTTTAGTATTTAAGTAGAAAATACTAAACCAAATTTGAATGCATCTTAGGTAATTTTAAGAAGAAGGAAAGGACCACATTGTCAAAAACATCTGACTGTTATAACTAAGAGACTCAGGATGTGGCCGGGCACTTAGTGCTACTGGCACAAGACAGTACACATCGGGGAGTGCGGGGAGTGGGGAAGCACCAGAACTGCAGAGATGCTTTTCTTACAAACCATCTTTGTGCTGAGGGCAGTGGGTGAGGTTTTGACATGAGATAAAAGCTGGACTAGAAAGCCGGGGAGGAGCCAGGTGTGGTGGCTCAAGCCTGTAATCCCAGCACTCTGGGAGGCTGAGGTGTGAGGATCACCCAAGGTCAGGAGTTCGAGACCAGTCTGGCCAACATGGCGAAACCCCGTCTCTACTAAAATACAAAATTAGCTGGGTGTGGTGGCACACACCTGTGGTCCCAGCTACTCGGGAGGCTGAAGCAGGAGAATCGTTTGTACCCGGAGGCAGAGGTTGCAGTGAGCTGAGATCGTGTCATTGTACTCCAGCCTGAGTGACAAGAGTGAAACTCTATCTTAAAAAAAAGAAAAGCTGGGGAGGGAGGAACGGGCAGTAGGGTTGGCAACTCTGGGTATTGGAGGACCACATGGTGGAGGACACCACATGGTGTCACCCAGGCTGGAGTGCAATGACACGATCTCAGCTCACTGCAACCTCTACCTCCCGGGTTCAAACGATTCTCCTGCCTCAGCCTCCCGATTAGCTGGGACCTCATCAGGGTCCTGGGCCAGTCGCTCCAGGTCTCCTTGGCCCTCATGGCCTCCTGGGAGATGAGGCAGACTTACTGGTTGGATGGTTTGGTCTGTCATGCCCCTTTCAGCTCCAGCCTCCCATGGCGATAAACCTATTTATTGATTATTGCAGGCCAGAAAAGTTGAAAGAGGTTGAAAGGGATTCAGAGTTATTTTCTGACCAAGTTTCCTCCAGAAGCAGGGCAGAATTAGCTTCTTGATCATCATCCAAGGGGAAGAGTTTCTCTGTGGGCCTCGCGCAGCCTTTCTTGCAGTCTGCCGGCTCCGCTTTGCAGGGCAGGACCATGGCCAGCTCCCTTCGACTATGCGAGCAGCCCTTTCTCCTTGTAACCTTTATCACCTGGGATAACCCCTACCCCAGCTGCAGAGCTTTCTTATCACAGCTTCCAGAGGATCAGATCTTTCCAGCCAGGGTCCTCACCTAACCCCCTGAACCTAGGAGGTGGGGGTCTCAGGTCAATTTGTTCCATTTGGGCTGCAAACTCAGTATAATGGGCTGCAGTCAGAATTCTGTAACTAAAATAAATAGAATAAAAAACTATCACAGTGCCTCAGATATAGTAAGGATATGTATTATTTGCCAAAAACATTTGCTCACTTTTACATTTCTGTGTGTGTATGCGCGCAGTGAGTTGCGATGAAAAATACATTTCTTACTCTTGAGTTGTCAGAAGAATTTTGAAAGTGTGAGTTCACAGTCCCTTATCTGCAATTCCACATTCCAAAATCTGAGTTTTTCTTAAGTTTGGCATGAGGTCATTTGACAGCAAAATATGACCTCATGTGATTTAATATGGTTTATACTCTTTCTTTATCTCACTTGCTATGAATATTTGTATGCTTAACTGCAGAATCGAGTTGTACCTTTGACCCCAGTGGGTGTCACTTATACTTGATTACTTTTCTAAGGGCCAAAAAATTCTAAACCACAAGATTTTTGCATAAGAGATTGTGGTGGAGGCCGGGCGCGGTGGCTCAAGCCTGTAATCCCAGCACTTTGGGAGGCTGAGACGGGTGGATCATGAGGTCAAGAGATCAAGACCATCCTGGTCAAAATGGTGAAACCCCATCTCTACTAAAGATACAAAAAATTAGCTGGGCATGGTGGCGCGTGCCTGTAATCCCAGCTACTCAGGAGGCTGAGGCAGGAGAACTGCCTGAACCCAGGAGGCAGAGAATGTAGTGAGCCGAGATCGCACCATTGCACTCCAGCCTGGGTAACAAGAGCGAAACTCTGTCTCAAAAAAAAAAAAAAAAGAGATTGTGGTGGATCTGTATAAGAAATGTAACACTTTTCATTCATTCAGCAAATGTTTATTGAATGCTTACAATGAATTTGGCATGGTGCTGGTGTCAGATACAGAAGGAGGAAAAAGTGAGTGTGAGAGGAGCCCTTGGGGGAGTTGGACGGTACCATGGGTGGGATGGATTTGGGACCACCAGAGCTGGAGTTCAGTTTCTTCAGTTTGACATGCAGGTCACTCACCCAACCCCCCAGCTGCAGGGCATCACTGCAAATGGCTTCCAAATGTCTGGCACCACATTTCCAACTCCTTGGTAAGACTTAACAACAGCACCTCATACATGTAAAACCAACTCCCATTGCCTCCTCCTTTACTCCTGCATCCTTAATGGTACCATCCTCCCCCTAGCCTGGACACAGCCTTATCTTTGTCCTTGCTACTGTCATCCAGTCATTAGTCAATTCCTCTTGTTTTTTTCCTTGGGGTTTTTTTTTTTTTTTTTTGAGTCAGGGTCTCATTTTGTTGCCCATGCTGGAATGCAGGTTGCAATCTTGGCTCACTGCAGCCTCTACCTCCTGGGCTCAAGTGACCCACCCACCTCAATCTTCCAAGTAGCTGGAATGGCAGGCATGCACCACCACACATGGCTAATTTATAAACATTTTTTTTTAAGAGATGGGGTCTCACTCTGTTGGCCAGGCTTATCTCAAACCTCTGAGCTCAAGCGATCCTCCTATGTTGGCCTCTCACAAGTGCTGGGATTATAGGTATGAGCCACCGCTCCAGGCCTTCTTGCTTTTTCTCTAGCAATAGCCCTTGCTTGGTTCCTTTTGCACCATTCCTGGTGCCACCTGCTGGTACAGACGTGCATTCCTACCTCTCACCCAAGAGATAGGATGGCCTAGAAGTGAACTTGGAGGAAGCAAATGTTATAGAGACCTGGGCTCAAGTTGTGCCTCTTTTTCATTTTAGCTGAGGGTACATAGCACACTGGATCAGTTTTCTCATCTATCAAATGGGGTTGATTGTAAGTATTTCATGAGTTATAGTTAGGAATAAAACTATATCCAGGACACATGAACACCAAAAGATAAGCCACAGATGGTATCCAGACATTTGTAGACATAGAACTAACAAAAGATTGGTGCTCAGAATTTATAAAAAACCTCCTTCAGTTCAATAAGGAAAAAAGACCCAATTTATAAAAGTGGGCAAAAAATATGAACAGGCAGTTTCTGAAGAGGAAATCAAAAGATCAGTATATGAAAAGGTAATCAACCTTATTAGCAATCCAGAAAAGGCAATCAAAACAATAACACTGTTTCATGTCTAGCATATGGCATGAAATGTAGGCAAGTGTGTCAAGCACTAATGCATATTGCTGCTGAATGTGTAAACTGCTTCACTGCCTTTTTGAAAGCAAGTTAGCAATATCTAATAAAATCCAGAGTCTACACACCTACCATCTGCCAGGACTGTCCTTCGCAACATTGCTTTTAGTGGCAAAAATGTTGGAAATAATTTTTAAAAATCCATTCTAAAGAGACCAGAGGTGGGTGCAGTGACTCATGCCTGTAATTTCAACACTTTGGGAGGCTGAGGTGAGAGGATCACTTGAGCCCAGGAATCTGAGACCAGCCTGGCCAACATAGTGAGACCTCATCCCTACAAAAAATAAACTAAAAGTCAGCAGGGCTTGATGGTGTATACCCCTAGTCCCAGCTATGTGAGAGGCTAAGGTGGGAGGATTGCTTGAGCCCAGGAGTTTGAGATTGCAGTGAGCTATAATTTGCACCCTGCATTCCAGCCTGGGTGACTGGGCAAGACTCTGTGTGGGAAAATTAAAAGGAGACTGGATAAATTGCAAAGATTTATTTAATAGAATAATATAATATTGTACAACTCTTAAAGCCACATTTGTGTCATCATGGATAAAAGTGAAAAAAAAAACGTTGAGTGAACACAGCAACATAGAACAGCTGTGGTATAAAACCATTTACATAAAATTTTGAAGCAAACTTCTATGCATTTATATATATGTAAGTGTACATATGAATAAGTATGTATCTAATAAGAAGAGTAGAATATGCATGGGAATGATTTACAAAAAATTCAGCATAGCGGTTCCTCCAGGAATAGGAACATGATGGAGAAGATAGAGAGGTTTTAATTGCACAGTAGGTGATTTATTTCTTGAAAATGGAACTAAGCAAAATGCTAAGTTTTGACAAAGCTGGTGGATACACATATGCTCCTTGTAATATGATTATCTTTTACTTACATTTTTGAAATGTTTCATTTTTATTTTATTTAGAGGCAGGATCTCACTCTGTCACCTAGGCAATAGTGCAGTAGAACAATCATAGCTCACTACATCCTTGAGCTCCTGGGTTTAAGAAATCCTTCTGGTGGGGTGCAGTGGGTCACGCCTGTAATCCTAGCCTTTTGGGAGGCCAAGGTGGGCAAATCACCTGAGGTCAGGGGTTTGAGACCAACCTGACCAACATGGTGAAACCCCACCTCCACTAAAAATTAGCTGGGTGTGATGGCAGGCACCTGTAATCCCAGCTACTTGGGAGGCTGAGGCAGGAGAATTGCTTGAACCCAGTGGGCAGAGGTTGCAGTGAGCCAAGATCATGCCACTGCACTCCAGCTTGGGCAACACAGCAAAACTCTGTCTCAAAAAAAAAAGGGAATCCTTCTGCCTCAGCCTCCCTAGTAGCTGGGACTAACGGCATGCACCGCTACACCTTGCCATTTATTTTTAAATTTTTTATAGAGATAGGGTCTTGCTGTGTTGCCCAGCCTGATCTCAAACTCCTAGGTTCAAGCAATACTCCCTTGTCAACCTCCTAAAACACTAGGATTACAGGCGGGAGCCACTGGCCCAGCCAACTTCATTTTTAAAAAGCACTCACCCGCGGCCTAGCATGAGTGTGTGATAAATATTGCTTTCATCCCATGCAGCAGGCTTCTCAGATTTTCTTTTAGCTGACTTGTCAAGTTGCAGACCCTGAATCTGGCACTCTAGATCGGGCAAGGTCTGACCTCCATGGTGTTCCACTCCCGGATCTCATTCCAGCTTTATGCTCCAGTGGACCTGATGCTCCAGCCATGAGGTTCCAGGTCACGTCCTGTGCTTTCCTGCCCCTTTGCTCTGGCCTGTGTGGTTTTGTTGGCTGGAATCTCCTGTCCCTTACTCTGACCATATGACCCCATTTCAAAGCCTATGAAATGTCACCCCATCCATCCATCCATTATGCATTTATCGGGCATCTTCTATGTGCAAAGGCACATACAGCCTAACCTGATTTGCTCTGCCACAGATAATCACACCTTTCACAAAATCCCATATTGCCTTATACCTCTGACATGGAAAACTGATCACATTTAAGTTCATGTAATCTTGCTAGGCTAGGCACTGAAGGGCTGATACCATTCTATTCTGTTTTAATGCCTTGCACTTACAGGAGTTCATTAAATCTGTCTGAAGAAATAAATGAGTTTCAGATTGTATGTCTAGACCATTGAAATCAATATTAAGATTATGGTTTAACCCTCATCACTTGAATCTAAATATTTAGTGTCTTTAGCTCATTGATTTTAATAGGAGTGCCATGCAGTCCTTCCTGTCTTTGTCACCTAAGGAAGGAAGGAAAGATGTTAGGTATCACTGCAGCCATTCAGCCCTCTCGTTTACTGAGAATCTATATTCCAGCATGTACTCCACATAAGATATTGCCTCTCTAGGGACATTGCATTTAGTTGGAGAGGGAAGACGGTGCCACAAAAAATTAGTAACATGACAAAGCAGTGTGAGAGGTGGACTGAATCAGTGGTGCCGGCATCATGATCTGAAACTGTCTGTAATGAAACAATTGGCTTTATGCTTTACTGTGGAAGACTGTAGGGGATCTGGGTCAGAAGTATCATTTTACGTCACATTGGGTTTCCGCGAAATCCTTTTTTGGGGGCGGACTCAAGTAGATTTTTAGCAACATCTCTTTTACATGTAGCTGATACACAGGTATGGATTTGAAGATGTCTCCTGATACTGGTGTTACAAGATGTGATCCTGAAGTACATTTCTGACCTGACACTGAGCAGATTTTTCTTAGAGTTTTTTCCAGACAGACATCTGAATTCTTAAAGCTACTAATAACCTCTTTGCATTGCTTTCTTCCTACTGCATTCCTGGAAAACAATTTTTAACCTGACAGTGGCAATACTTTATGTGTTCAGCAAATGAGTCACAAATTGTTTGTTTGAATGGTTTTTACTTCTCCAAGTAGGCTCTTTGGAAACTCTGGACAGATGAAGTCTTTATGCAGACTTCACCCTTTTCAGGACAGAAGTCCCTGCCCTGCCTCCTGACTGTGCTTGAGCATTGCTAGTGATGGAAACGCAGTACTTATCATTGGAGATGACCTTTGTGTGTGAGAGCAGATGTTCACAGACTGTCTGAAGAATGGATTGGGCTCTCCCCAGGAGGTTGCTGGATATGTGATCCTAGGATTAGCTAATTCAGTAGCTCAGGGATAACCCTGGAAGTCCAGGTACCCTCCATCTTTTTGCTCTGCCATCTTCAGAATGTCAGGCTGGTTCCCTTGGTGTGGCTGCAAGATGCTTTCATTGTTTCTGGTCATCATTTTGAGACATGACCATGTCCAGAGGAAGGAGAGGAGATCTCTTCCTGTATCTCTCTTTAAGAAGGAGGAAACCTTGTCCATTAGCCCCCCAGCTTTCCCCATGTCTCCTCAACCAAACTTCATGTTGCTATGCTGAAAGTTAACCCCTGGTCTGAGGAATGGGACTGCCGTGATTGACATGAGCCAATTAGAATTCATCCTGAGCTTGAGGTCAGTGCCCTTCCCCGCAGTGGGGAAAACAATCAGGGTCAGAGTCCTGTTAGCAAGGAAGAAAGGGAGGAGTGTGCGTGGATGGTTACCAACAGTGGCAACCAAGCAGGATCTTTGCTGGGACAGTGGTCGAATGCCTCCTCTAGGGGTAGACTTAGCGATATTTCAACACCCAAGTCTTATACTATGGTGTTACAGGATTGGCAAGGAGGAAAAGAGGTGAACTATAGAGGAAGACTTGTAGAGTACACAAGATTTTAGATCCAGAAGCAGAGTAGAGTGAGGGCATGGCCGGGGAGAGAGTGCGGAGGGGAGTTTGGGGTTAATTGGTTCCACTTGTTCACACTTGAGCCCTGGAAGTAAAGGTAGAGTTCTGCCGGGCCCATCTCAGCTTCCAGAGACCTTGGAGTGGCTCCCTGGAGATCGCTAGGAAGGCGGGACTGATCCCTGCAGGACAGGACTGGCTGGGTGACCTCTGACGCCTCTGTTCTGTTTCGAATATTTCTGGTGTTAAATCTTTTCAGAGGATGCTGGCAGCAGTCGTGCCACTGCCTCTATTAGCAGCAGAACAAGCTACTGTGCTTACTTTTCATTTGAAGTCTCCACTTTCACTGGAGAGGCAGCGGGATCTAGAAAAGAGGTAGGATCAGAGTGGGACACTGGAGACTTGGATTATGTCCCTCCTGCTGCTGGGGGTTCACTTTGTAGCTGAGGTAAGTCACTTAACCTCACCGCATCTTCCTAGTGTGTGCAACTTGACTTACTGTCGTTGAATGCTTTTTATTCTAGCTGACATTTTAGACTTGTCAGTCTCGGGTTGCCTTAATGTGGGCTGGGCAGGGTATAGTGTGTTTCTCCCATTAGGAAGGACTTTCCAGTACTGTGATGATAAAATGATGAAGTGTGAGACTGATGAGCGTCTCCGTGTTGAAAGCCCACCTCTGCCTAAGGCTGTCATTCATGGATAACAGTGAATAGCTCCCACTCTGCGCCAGGCACATCCTCAGCCTGGGCTTTGGGCTGGGTCTCCTGAGTCCTTAGACACCCAGGATGTCCTGTAGGTCAGGCCACGTGAAAGCTCTGTGTTTGCCTGTAATGTGATTTTCTTTCTCAAGTAACTAATTTACATCTAAGCAACTGTTCAGGTGAGTTCGTGCATCAGCAAGAGTCTGAATCAGAATCATGGATTACACTTCTTTTTTTTTTAGTATATGTTTTTTCTTTTTTAAAAACACATTTGACGTCTGGTCCTGTTTTTCCATGAGGGAAAGTGGGCAGCTGGCAGGACCATGAGAGTGTCCTCTGGGACACTCAGGCCCCCTGCCAAAGAGAAGACTTTGAGTAAGAAGCTTAGAGCTTAAGTGAGTGATTCTTAAATTCTAGTGAGCACAAGAGTCATCTGGGAAGCTGGTGGAAATGCAGATTCCTAGGTCCCACCTGCAGACATTCTGACTCATTAGGCTCTGGATGGGGCCTGGAATCTTCATTCTCAGACTCCCTGAGTGATACGAGGTAAGGCATCTGCCAGCCCTTCCCCTGGCAGCAGTGGCTTCCAGCTGGGGTATGAGGAGGAGGGGGAGAGACTGGCAGAGCGAGACCGTTGCTGTCTCAGGGCCATGCTGATGGTCTGAAATTGGACTCTTCTGAGGAGAGGCCTGTGAGAGGCCTGCCTGATGCTGAGCAAGGCAGGGCAGAAGGGAAGCCTCATAGGAGACCATCCTGTGGCAGGCACTCTTTCCTGGGCACCACAGTGAATCATCTCCCGCTGTGGTGCCCCCTTCTTCCACAATTGCCCACTCCCCATTCTCCTGCCTCTGACCAAGATCACAGTATGAGGATTAATGCAACCCGCATGTGAGCATGCGCGCCTACACACACACACACACCCCTTTCACATCTGGCAAGCATGCACTTGGCACTCACTGTGGGCCAGATCCCCTGCAGGTGGCTGTGAGCTCCTTGAGAGCAGGAACTGCACCCCACTGCATGTGGCACTCAGAGCAGGCACTCCAGGGACCCCGTGAGTGCGAGCACGTGCTTCGTCTGTTGCCACGGTTAGAGAGATGAGGCTCCCACCTAGCATGGCAGCCTCAGAGGTGGACCCGAGAGGGTGACGGGAGGAGGTCTGTGTGATGCCCACAGAGCTCTGTGCCAATGGCTTTTCAGTAACAAGAAGGGTAGGTAGCGCCTGGGAGGCCAGGGAGTGCTGCAAAGGAGACCCTGGAAGGACAAGGCAGAGGAGGAAGCCAAGGGGACGAAGGAAGGAGGCAATGGCTGGAGGAAGGGATGAGCTAGGGGGCGGGAAACTGCAGGTGCACCTGGATGCAGGCGGTGGCAGGGCATTTACCCTGGAGATGGTGGCATGCCTTGGGTGCTGTTCTTCATGCAGGTGGTGACAGGGCATTTACCCTCAGATTGTGGCATGCCTTGGGTGCTGCTCTTCAGCAGATACTTCCTTTTGTAGGAGTAAGCGAGTGTTTTCACAGGAGCTGACCAATTGCAAATGTGTGAGGAAGACCATGGACAGTACCACTCTCCCCCAGTGAGTGCGAGTAACCTTTCCCTTTCCTCCACGCTGGCAGAGTCCCACCTTCAACATAGAAAAACATAGAGAACCTTCTCTGAGCCTTGGGAAATAGCTAAAACGTTACTGGCAAGTGCTTCTTTCTACAAGGGAAAAAATAGCTCCCACACATTAACTCTGAAAGCTGAAGTCTGGTAACTTATCTGAAACAGACTTGGACTGAATAAGAAATACACCAGGCTGGTGGGTGGAGCTCTAAATTTACACCTTAATCTCATCATTAAGATCGGATAAGATGTTTCATTAGCGGTAGGTGCTATGTAAATATGAAGTGCTTTCTGAATAAATATTTTCTTTTTTTTTTTTAACTTCCAAAATTAGGAAATGCTCTATGGTAAATAGTGCATTCTTAGACACAGGAGAGTTTTATTTTAAAATGACGGTATAAATCATATCTGAATTCTGGGAAGTGCTAAGTGATTCAGCCTTGAAGCAACATAGTAGCTTCTATTTGTGCCCTGGAAAGTCAAGCATGGCTGAAATCATATGTGGCAAATTGCTGAGAATGACTGGGAGCAGTGTACGCAGGTGGCGTTCTGACCAGATTTCCAACTCTCATGGTTTGGTAAATATCAGTGGCTGAAGTCATAGCCTAATTAGGTCAGTAAGCACTGTTTATGGATGAACAGAACTGCGAGAATTCCGATCTGGAAGATACCCAGGCAGTCACACAGTGGAACTTAGTGTATTGTTGTGGAAACTGAGGCTTAGAGGGAAGTATCCAAGGCTGTGTGGTTGTAGATGGGGCAAAGACAGGGCTGGAAGCCAGGACTTAGGGGTTCCCATTTAGAACCCCTAAGATTCCTATCCAGATTCCTATAGTTCCCATTTAGAACCCCTAAAATTCCCATCCAGATTCCTATAGTTTTTAATGTTGCTTATTCTTTTTTTTTTTTTTTTTTTTTTTTTTTTTTTTTTTTTGCCAATCAATGAGAGCTTGTAAGGTTGCTGAGGTTGGTTGGCCTTGAACTCTTGGCCTCGCCTTCGCAAGCGCCACGGCCGGCCGGGGCCACTTTGGGCCCCTAATGTTACTTATTCTAAAAATAATACAGTATTAAAGGAGGGGTTTTTTTAAACAAAACAACAAACTTGTCATCTATCTCAATAACTTTATTCATTTCTGCATTTCCTTGCAAAAATTTAAAACATGTAGTTGCAATCATAGTGGGCATACAATTCCATGTTCTCTTTCTTAATATATTCAGATCACTTCCTAATACAGTGATGTGCTTTTTCGGTTACTTTTACAGCAGCTTTCCAGAGCTCTTATTGATACCAAGCATTCCCTTCCTGTTGAGCACTTAGATCGCTTTCAGATTTTTTTACTTTTATGTGTAATTCTGAGATAAAGACCTTTGTGCATTTGGCTTTCTCTTGATGAAATCATTCCTATCCTCTCTCCCCACTGAAGCATCCCCAGGCCCCCAAGGGGAAACCCAGCCCAGCACCAGTGAAGTTTCACATTCTGGAGATGCAAAACTTGAAGCTGGGGAATGGCCCAAAGGGGAGGGTAATACAAAGAAAGCCTGGTCCCACACGAGGATGCAGCCACTGTCAAGTCCCAGGGGTGATGGCATGAGGGCACAGTGGTGATGTTCCCTGACAGGTGGCTCCCAGCTGCCTTTCAGGCAGAGCGTGCCCAGAGCTTTCCCAGTAAGTGAGGGCAGTCACACCATGGGCTGGTGCATGGGGAGGCAGGGACAGGAGGCACTCCCATTCCTTCCTCACTCCAGTGAGGCACTTCCAGGGAGTCACTGAACTCCAAGTGGTGCAGCTGGGTGAATGTATGAGCCATGTGTGTGGTGGATGATGCACTGTGCAGAGGAACCCCATGGACTCTTTGAGGTACCGGGCTCCTGCTGGCCACTGAGATATGGGGAGGGAGGCTTGGAGAATGGCCTAGTTCTGCAGCAGCAGCCCCCGAGTTCCAGGGAAGACTCACAGGATCAGAGACCTCAGAGCAGGAAGATTCTAAAGCACCAGAGTCCTGCCCGCTGCCTGTGCAGAAAGGGCTGAGAGGTGAGGCAGGGAGGAGGCCCCACCTAGGGCTACCTGGCTGGCCGCAGCTATAAAGACGAGAAGTAAATACAGAAATAGAAATACTCGAGGCCACTGCCTGGGACTCCATGTTCCTGCTCTTGGGCTCGTCCTCAGTTCTGGAACCCTGGGTTGTCAGAGTTTCAACGTCACTCAGTCTCCTGCTCAGGAGAATGTTCAAGGAGGGTGCAAAGGCCCAGCCCAGTGCCCAGGCTCCATCAAACCTGGACTGTGTGCCAGTCAGAAACTGAGGAGAGCCGGAGTCTAGAGGGATGAAGAGTGACTTTTGGGACTGCTGTTGGGACAGAAGACTCTTTGACTTTCTCCCGGTTTACAGGTTGAATTCCCCATTATTTCGGCTCTGAGGTTTACCAGTCATCTTAACTAAGCCCTTTCACATCGACCAACTCTTGCTCCCACATTTGTATCAGGGTGCAAAGTGATTGCACATGATATGGAGCCCCACACAGACTTTGGGAGATGTTCCAGACTCCTAGTTAGTAGGATCATACACAGTGGAGCTGAGCTTTGGAGATTCCCCCACAAGCAGGCAGGGACCACCTTTTCTATGCACAGAGCAGAAATTGGCTTCTTGAATTTCCTCTGCCCAGGTCACGATTCCTCAGCTGACAATGGCATATTCTGGCAGTGGAAGGAGCTGAGTCTCTGTCTGCAAAGGCTGTGCGGCCCTGGTCTAACTGCTAGCTCCCCTCCTGCTGGACTGTTGGCCAGGCACTTCCTGAGGTCTTAGGCAAGAGGGTAGGCAGACAAGAGCATCCTCCAGTGGGAACAGAACCGTGCACCACCCACTGCCTCTGGGGCTGGCTGGCATCCAGTCCCACCTCAAAGGGCAAGGACCATTTTCCTTTGTTGTCTTTGACACAGGCCAAGAGGCAGCAGCCCAGGTGATACCAGGGAAACAGTGGAAATTCCTTGGATTCCTAATGAACACTTGTGGAATAAGACCCCAACTGACCAGTGCACATTAAAGCGTCTCTCTCTCTCTTCACTGAACTGACAGACTCTTCTTGTTTACATCTCCTTTGATTGTAAGTTTCCCTTTCAACTTGATGATCAGAACTTGGGGTGAGGGCCTTGGGGAAAGGAGAAAGAATTCAGGCTGAGTGAATTTACTGCTGGGGACTTGTCCAGGCCTGCTGGTGTGGGGATTTCCTGAGATGGAAGAGCCCCTGGAGAGGAAGCAAGGCAGATGCATTTAATTTCTCAATTAAAATGAATTAAATGTCCACGTTTTGATATGTGATCAAATCACATTTGAAATACACTGGGTCAAATATATTTGTAATGAACTGCTGTGCGGAGAATGGAAATCATTTCAATAAAATTCTCATCTGTGCTAAGACCTTAATCAAGGGATAACCTATTTGACATTGGATAACAGATAACTGTGTAATTCTGCCCCTGCAGGAACCGATTCATTCCATTTGAGTGATTAATGCATTAGAAAGCTGAGGTCAAGCTAAAGTTAAAGTCCATT
Organism: Saguinus oedipus; assembly: GCA_031835075.1. Classification (NCBI taxonomy): domain Eukaryota; kingdom Metazoa; phylum Chordata; class Mammalia; order Primates; family Cebidae; genus Saguinus; species Saguinus oedipus. Next base: position 35,272,530 of record CM063182.1, on the reverse strand, counting down.
TTCTGGATTTTTCTGGCACCTTCTAGTTTTCTATGGAAGCTCTGGTTTTCAGAAGGTGACTTAAATGCTTTTCTTAAGGCCCCTGGCGTTTCTCGGAATCTGGCTTTGGCAAAATCGTGGTCTTTTGAGGTAGACTGCTTCTCACAGTCCCTACGATAGTTCATTGCTGCTGCCTCAAGTGAACGGTTTCACCGTTACTGATGGTTTTGCAGTGCAGGTCTTTGTCCCAAATAACTACAGACCCCTGACTTTTCTTCTTGGTTATTTGCCATTGTTACATTCTGTGTATAACGTTGTATTATCTTCTTCTGTGATCCTCAGTTTTCACATGTGTACAGTGGAGGTGATAATAACTCTATTCTCCTCTCCAAAGAGTTTGGCAGCTTCAGCCAGGTAAACGGTGCCCAGAGAGGCCAGACCCAGCTTGTGCCTGGTGTTCTTGCATTCTCTCTGGGGGTAGAGTCCTCCTGCTAGGTTACTGCCTCTTTCGCGAAGGGGGCACCTGCCTGCTCCTCCAGATTATTTCCTAGCATAATTCAGTGCTCAACAAAGACTTCTTGGCCTACTGGCTGGACAGCAGTAGGCTGTGAAGGTGGCTTTGAAGATCACCTGAGGGGCCAGCCCGGACTGCCACTGCGAGGATGACCTGGGGACAGACCCACAGCAGTGGCAAGTGTTGACTTTACATCTCCAAAGTTGTGATTGTTACAGTCTGCTGTTCAGAGAACAAGAAATAGATAAATAGTAAAATTGCTGAAATGAGCCCAATAATCAGGTCAGTGGAATTGCAAAAGATATCTCTTTTGACATGTACTGATCTCTTTTTTTTTTCACCTTCTCCACCCTGTTTCTAAAGCCTGTCCTTTCTTATAAAGAGAAGAGATCTCTCTGTTTGTGTGCTTGAAGCTCTCTGTGGAGACTTAATGACTGGGAAGCCCAGGGTTTTCTGTTAAGGCAAAGGACCAAAAATCTGTGACATCTAAAGAAATTCAAGTGGGCGTTCTTTTCTTCCTTCCTGAAGTGGGTCTCTGCAGAGAGGTTCGGGAATTGCTCACTCGAACAATTGACTGATCTCAAGCATGCACTCTTGTTTAGAGGTCTTTGGGGACCTTTTGTGATTTAAAAAAAATTATTATTTTTGAAACAGAGTTTTGCTCTTGTTTCCCGAGTGGGGGTGTAATGGAGTGATCTGTGCTCACTGCAACCTCTGCCTCCTGGATTCAAGCGTGAACCACTGCGCCCAGCCCATTATTTTATTTTTCAATTTCATTTTGCTTATTTATTTTTTGAGACAAGGTCGCTCCGTTGCCCAGGTTGGAGTGCAGTGGTGCAGTCATGGCTTACTTGCAGCCTCAAACTCCTGGGCTCATGTGATACTCCTGCCTCAGCCTTCCGAGTGCCACCATGCCCAGCTAATTTTTAAAAACTTATTTGTAGAGATGAGATGGGGTCTTTTTATATTTCCCAGGCTGGTCTCAAACTCCTGGCCGTAAGTAACCTTGCCACATTGGCCTCCCAAAGAATAAGAGGCATGAGCCACTGTGCCCGACCCCTTATTGGTTTTTTGTTACAACAGTGTTACCTGGGCTTTCTAACACAATTCCAAGAAGTATATAAAGTAAAACCAATGTTCTTTCTTCCTTGTCCTTTTTCCTGGTTCCAGTTCCTTCTTCCCCTTCCAGAGGCGACAGTTACTAACAATTAATACAGTGCAGAGTTCCAGACCATCTTATATGGATGCTTCATCACACCCATATACAGATAGACAGATTTTATTTTACAAAAGTGGGATAATAGTCACTATATTGTTCTGCAACTTGCTTTATTCATAGTGGACAGTTCTCAAGTCAGAAATAGAATTCTACTTCTTTATTTTAAAAAGCTACACGCATTCTATTGTTCAGTATACCATAATGCACCAAAATGTGTTCATTTATTCCCCGATTGATACACAGTTAGGTCATCTCTCCCTCCCTGCCTGTGACACACACACTTCCTCTTGCCATTGCAGGCAAGCCAGGAGACGCACACAGAGCTGTGCCCCTTGGTATCTCCTGCCCAGAGGCCACTTTGTCATGGGAGGAAGGAGGCGTTTCCTCCCTGGGAGCACCTGGCTAGGAATCTGCACTGTGTCCTCCTGTGCAGCCTTCTGCCTAGGAGGCACACAGTTCAGGCTGCAGAAGAGTTGGGGTTCTTACGGCCCTGCAGTGCCCTGTTCCTGCAGTCTTGCTCCCTCTTTCTCGCCCCAGAGTGGTACTGCTGTGATCCAGGGCCCCTTTATCTTTGCCATTGGAAATTGTGTTTGGCCATCAGCCTAAGTTGGCTGAAATTGACAACTCATGAGGGCAAGGCCTCTGGCCCCCCATGGGCGCCCTGCTTACCATGGTAGTGGATGCCCACTCTGCTCCCGTAGTGCTGAGGCTGGAGGCCTGTGGCTGGGTGGGTTGGCGTCATTGTCCTCTCTTGTTCCATGCGTACCTAGAATTCCCAAACGGGCTCTCAAGGCCACTGCTAGCACCTTCCTGGACTGCTGCGGAGCCCAGCCTTTGCCCTATCATGGGGTGGCCTCTATCGAGCACTCTCTCATCTTGAGACTCGCTGGAAGGGAGTCACAGCCCTCAGGTCCTGTCATAGCTGCTACTGTCACACCCCATTGCACTTCCTTCCCCAAATCCTCCCTTCCTTAGGACTCAAGGATTCACCAGTGACCTCAAGGTTACCGGTAGATGGGAAGAAGACTTCCCTTCCTCACGTGGGGTCAGCAGGATGTGGAATAGTGGGGAACACACAGGCAGAATGGCAGATGGCCCCTGGGTGTGGATCTCAGAATTTAAAGGCTGTGTGTTCTTGGACAAGTGGCAGGAGCTCTCTGGGCCTCGTTTCTCTGTGAGACAATGTCCCTTAGACTCACGGTGCTGCTTGAAGTTGACAATGTCGATAAAGTCTCAGGGCACACAGCAAGAAATCCAGTAAGTGTCAGTTCTCCTTTCCCTCTGGAATTCCTTCCCCTATTTCATCCTTCCAAATGAAATTTTAAAAATAGATCTGTCTTCCCAGTAGACTCCATGAGACTGAATAAATCCTAGAGTCAGGTACTGAGAGAGGCTGCAGAATATGTTTCCCCAGAGGGTTCTACCAGCGCCAGTGTCTGAAGTGGTCTGGGGTCAGGCTCAAGGTCAGTCTTGAGGTCCTTCCATGGAGGGGCAGTGCTTGTCAGGTCTGCTCACCCCAACCTCCCCTGCCCAGCAGGGCCAGCCCGGTGGCCAGTACAAGTGGACACTGGGAGGCTGCTCCCAGGTTGAGCCTCTGTCCTGTGCGTCCCCTGGGTCTCCAGTCTGAGGAGCGTGCCAGGGTCCCCCTCTTATGACTGCAGCAGCAGCAGACTCCATTTGTGCTGACACAGATTGGAGTGGTTGCCATGGGGACCAGAATCTGTACCCAGATGCATTCTTGCAGCTGGGAAGACAGGATGGGACTCCTCTCTGGAGAGGCTGGAGAGTTCCCACTTAATAAGGGAGCTGGGGGTGGGGAACAGCCACAGGTGCCTTCCTTGGCTGTTCAGCAGCTTCAGCCAAAGGAGACCGAAGGGGGTTCAGGCATTGAGGGTCACCTCCTCCTGGAGATTTACAGGACCCAGTCTGGTGCACAGTGAAGCATCAGGCCCTTGCCTGGCCCTGAGCCACCACCTTCCTCCCACGCTCTCCTCCTTGAGTGAGGTGCATGTAGAGAGGAACAGGTCACTGAGAGCTACAATCTTGTACCAAAGTGCTTGAGACTCCATGTCAGGGAGATGACCTCACAGAGCCCCTCAGTGTGCAGGTAGTGGGAGCCTGGGACCCCCTGTGACCCTGTAGCCACTCCCAGAAGGGGCCATGAGCATCCACACTTTCTGGATGGTGCTTGAAAAATCAAATGAGTCTTCCAAAGCCACACAGGGAAAGAGGCCATGCTGAGGCTTTGGACCCCAAAGCCAGTGCATACTGCTGCTTGGGCTTCCCAGCAGCTGGGCACAGTGCTGTATGCTTTGGAGTTTTTCTTAGAGACAGGATCTTGCTCTGTTGCCCAGGCTGGAGTGCAGTGGTGTGATCATAGCTCACTGTAGCCTCAAACTCATGAGACTCAAGGGATCCTCCTGCCTCAGCCTCTTGAGTAGCTGGGACTACAGGCATGTGCCACCATGCTTAGCTAATTTCAGTTTTTTTTGTAGAGATGGGGTCTCACTGTGTTTCCCAGACTTGTCTCAAACACCTGGGCTCAAGCAATTCTCATGCCTCAGCCTCCAAAGTAAAGGCCTGGACTTGTCCTTGAGATTTAAGTGGCAGTGGACACGGGACTGCCTGTCCTCTTTAGGCCCAGAGGTGGCCAGCCTGCACCAAGGAGGCTGCTGTCATTGCCCATGATGGCTGAGGCCCTGGGTCCTGCTGTACTCGGCTGGAGGCCCCGGGTCCTACTGGACTCGCCTGCCCTGTGCTGGGGGCACTTTGCTGTCATTATTAGGTATTAGCATCCATTTATAGGTTAGAAAATTGAAACTTAGAGAGATGAAGGAGGCTGAGGTCACACAGCTCCCAAGACTCTCACCTGGTCCCCAGCCTGACTCCAGACTGTATGATCTTCTGGTGTCTCATGCCCCTCTGCTGATGGGGTGAGGGTCAGGGTAGGACCTAGTAGGCAGGAAATATGGATTCAAGTCACAATTGTGAAATATGGATTCAAGTCTCAATTGTAAAATATGGTACAGTGTGCGTAATATCAAATCTACAATCCCAACCATTTTTAAGTGTACGGTTGAGTCATGTGAAGGACCTTCGCACTGTTGTGTAACCATCACCACCATCCGCCTCCAAACTTTCTCATTGTGTAATACTGAAAATCCACACCCAATAAACAGCACCTCCCTATCCCACTTTCCTCAGCCCCGGCAACCCTCATTCTACTTTCTAACTCTATGAATCTGACTCCTCTGAGGAGCTTATATGAGAAGAATCATATAGTATTTGTCATTTTGTGACGGGCTCATTTCTTTTCACATAATATCAAGGGTCACCCATGTTGTAGTGTGTGCCAGAATTTCCTTCCTTTTTAATGGCTGAATAATATTCCAGTGTATGGATGGACACGTTTAGTTTCTCCATTCGTGTGTCAAGTGACATCTGGGCTGCTTCCATCTTTTGGCTATTGAGAATCATGCTGCGGTGAACACAGAATACAAACATCTCCTCAGGATCAAGTTACTTTTTTGGGGTGGTGGGGGACAGAGCCTTGCTCTGTCACATAGGCTGGAGTGCAATGGTTTTTTATCTCAGCTCAGTGCAACCTCCACCTCCCAGGTTCAAGAGATTCTCCTGCCTCAGCCTCACGAGTAGCTGGGACTACAGCTAATTTTTTGTATTTTTAGTAGAGGCAGGATTTCCCCATGTTGGCCAGGCTGGTCTTGAACTCCTGACCTCGTGATCCACCCACCCCAGCCTCCCAAAGTGCTAGGATTACAGGTGTGAGCCACCACGCCTGGCCAAGTTACATTTTTGAATCAATAAATTGGGAACAATAGTACCTAGTCCGTCATCTGCCTCCCAGGATTGCTGTGAGAATCTGATTTTGAATGTGGCTGGAAGTGCTTTTTGCATAGCGTAGGGGTCACGATAGCCTTTCCCATCATCAGCCTGGGCTGGGGAAGAGTTAGCTTTTGCCAAGAGGAATCAAGCATCTACTGGGTGGTTCTGGGAACACTTTCCTCAACCCCCAACCCTGGAAGGAGCTTCACTGGCAGAAGAGAAACTGACTTGGACATAGTACAGGGATTGCTCAGAGGGCAGAGTGAGCAAAGCCCTGGCTCTTTGTGGGTACCCCATCTGCCTACTTCCTGAGGAGGACCAATCAAGGGGACTGGGCTCAGATTTCTCACCAGGGGACTGTGGCACCTTGTAGACAACCACCCTTTTTCTCGAAGAGTTCAAGCCATACCAGGGTTCCTATGCTCCCTACCCCAGACATGATGGGCTCCTTATGGGAGCCTCTGCAGAGCAGGGGCAGCAGCATCTTCCCTGCCCACCTCCACCAGTGCCCCAGCCTCCAGGGAAGGTGCCACCAGCCAAGTCATGTGGGCCATTCCGAGGCTCTCCTGTCCCCAGACTCTGCGCTGAGTCCAGGGCTGTCTGCTGCCCCATGGGGACACTACAGAGGTTTCCTCTGCCCTAGAACAGCTTTCTCCAGGACCCTGCCACCCTGCTTCCCTCATCCTGGGTCTCGGTGCTGTTTTGCTCATCCTGCTCCCAGAGGGCAGCTGCCCACAGATGCTCCAGCATGAGAACTTTATTCAGCGACAGTTCGTGATCTTCTCATACAGGCCTGGTGTGCAGCCTCTACTTTGGAACCCTGAAGCATCTGGGCCCACCCGACTGGTAGCACATTCCACTTCATCATCTCTCTGCCTGTCTCCCACCCTGGACTGTGTGCTTCCTGGGGCAGGGGTGGTGCCTCCAGTGCCTGGCTTTGCTCTGGTACATACCAACTGCTCAGAGAATGTTTGTTGATGGAATGAAGGACTCCCCTACTAGACATATGCTTGAAGGATGGGCCTGTGAGTCCATAATCACCTACATTTCTTTCTTCATCACCACATCCTGCATAGTGTCTGGTATCTGGCCAGTGCCCAGGGAATGATTTATTGAATAAATGAATGAAGCATTAGGCCGGAGCCTCTGTCAGCTCTGGGCAGGGCAGGGAAATCCTGCAGGGTGGATCTTGTCAGCATCACTAACTCAACATTTACCAGAGTGACCTGGCAGTGGCCATGGGACCATGTGGGGGCTCCTGGGCCAGGAAATGGCATAGAAGGCAGAGGGAACGCAGCGTCTGCAATTCCTTGTGCCCTGGCTCCTTCCTTTCTGCTCCTGCTGGAGCAGACAGAGCAGTCCCGTCACTGGGGCCATGAACCTCGGAGGTGGGACATTGAGAAATACTCAGATTCCCTGTTGCTCTAAGAATAGGCTCAAAGCTGCTGCTTTGAAGCTCTTAGCCTTCTGCTCAAAAACCTTCAGCAACTAAAAGTCTCCACTTCCTAGTCTTCCGTGATGTCCCCCAAATCTGTCTCTATACTTTTTTGCTTTTTCCAATTCTCTTCTTCAGACCAGCTGAACAGACTGCTGGGTGTTCTCTGTGTGTCTGCCTCATTTCCTGACAGCATTCTGGACTCCACCACCTGGACTCCTCGCCCACTGAGTGGGTAGGAGAGCCCTGGGTCACCTGCCTGTATTGAGCCGTCGGCCTCAAGGGCTTTCGCTTTATTCTGGAATGGGTCCCGCTCTGTCTGTTTCTCACTGGTCCCTCTGTCTGCCAAAGGCCAGCAGAACAAGCTTCTTGGCAGGGCTTCCTACTTCTTAATCCATTTCACAACCTGTGTTTGAACTACGTTTGATGCAGGTATCAGAATTTGGTGACATCTTTTAATTCTCTATTATTGATGAAAAGTTTTGGTCTGGAAAGGAAAACTGGCTTTGGGATTGATTTTCATCAGTTTAATTCATCTTCAGTATTGATTGGTGCATATGTTACAGCAAAAGACTAAATCTGGGTTGTTTTAGATGAGCAGGGAGTGTTATTACCAGTGTCCAGGTTTGGGGCATTGTCCCAGGACTGTTGACACCTTAGGGCATGTCTCACTGTGCCATGTATACCAGTCCTTCAGATACAGGTCTTCTTCTCCAGGTGTGACTGAGGTCTTCACAGGCAAGATGCATCTCTGAAGTCAACTAACCTCCGAAGACCTGCTTCGGTTCCTAGCATGTAGGTGACCCTCAGCCAATGTTTGCTTAAGTGCGGTCTTCAGGTGTCGTTACAGCCCTTAATTATGGCGCATCAGGAGGGATCCCAGTACTCAAATCATACAAGGACACATGTATTCCACAGGGACGCGGATTTTGGGAAAGGTTGGGATTTCAGACAAGCGAATGAATGATTGCCTTTCTCAGGAAAAGAGAAAGGACCCTAATTTTGGAATAGTGCTAATCACAGGGTCCTTTAGCATGTGGGACAACTTTTTTTTTTTTTTTTTTTTGAGATGGAGTCTTGCTCTAGTTGCCCAGGCTAGAATACAGTGGCACAATCTTGGCTCACTGCAACCTCTGCCTCCAAGGTTCAAGTGATTCTCCTCCCTCAGCCTCATGAGTAGCTGGGACTACAGGTGCCTGCCACCACGCCCAGCTAATTTTTGTATTTTTAGTAGAGATAGGGTTTCACCATGTTAGCCAGGCTGGTCTGTAACTACTGACTTGAAGTGATTTGCCCACCTTGGCCTCCCAAAATGCTGGGCTTAGCATGTGGAGGCAACTTTGGCAGGTAGCCTCAGGCACAGTTGAGACACTCTGGCCACAACTGTTCTGCCCTCTGACCACCAGTGTCCTTCAGCCCAACACATGTGTTGTTGCCTGGTAGGGGTGGCCCCCGCCTTCTCTACCCCAGGGGCAGAGTGGGAAGCTGGGCTCAGGGATAGAGTTCTCTCCCTTCTCTTTTCACTCAATGTGAGACCTGGGGACTTACGGCTTCACTAGTATAAGATGCATGACCTTGGGCAAGTCTCATAACCTTCTGTAAGCCTGCACATTCGATTGTGAAATGTGGACACTGAGAGAAGCCCTGCTGTCTTTCTAACAGACCTTACCAAGACACAGAGCAGGGGTAGCTGAGAGGATAGTATTGGCTGTAAAGGTGGTTTCTCATCACTGATGTAGGTTGACTGGGTGGGTTAGCTAGAAATGCGGTCACCACAGACAGCTTGCTCCTCCAGGAAACAGTCAACCCCCACACTGGCTGTTGGACACATCATGTTTAAAAAAATTAGGTGTTTTCTCTGTATTTATCTTAACCATGTGTTTTGATATTATTCTGGGTTTCAAGCTCTTTGAAGGTCTAAATATCTTATTTTCTTGGCGCAGTGCATGTATTCAGTGGACACTCATCAGGAAAGGAAGCATGAATGTTCTGTGATGTCAACACAGGACATTCACATGGATAACTGCCCAGTGGGGAGAGGCTGCTGGGCCACCTTCCATCACCTTCGTGGGTCCCAGCCTGACCTTGGGCCTCATAATCATTTGCTAAGACCCTCATAGGAAACATCAAAGACTGGGGGCACCGATGAATAATGGACATTTGCTGTCTCACAGTTCCCCAGAGCACAAGTCCTAAGTCCAGGTACCAGCAGGGTTCTCGATGCCTCTTTCCGTGACTTGCAGATACCTACCTTCTCCCCGTGTCCTCCTATAGTCGTCCCTCTGTGAGTCTTCTAATCTCCTCTCCAAGAGAACACCAGTTGCATTGGATCAGGGCCACCCACACGACCTCATTGTACATCTCCAAATACAGTCACATTCTGGGCTACTGGGGGTAGGAATTCTACTCTGAATTCAGGGAGGACCAAATTCTGCCCACAACAGGCCTCATCCTTATCTTATTAATATTTCTTCAGTGGCCAGGCGCAGAGCTCACACCTGTAATCCTAGCACTTTGGGAGGCCGAGGCAGGTGGATCAGCTGAGGTCCGGAGTTCGAGAGCAGCCTGGCCAACATGGTGAAACCCCATATCTACTAAAAATACAAAAAAAAAAAAAAAAAAAAAAAAAACTAGATGTGGTGGCATATGTCTGGAATCTCAGCTACTCAGGAGGTCAATGCACGAGAATCTCTTGAAACTGGGGGGTGGAGGTTGCAGTAAGCTGAGATCACACTGGGAAAACGAGCGAAACTCCATCTCAAAGAAAAAAAAAAATTTGTTCAGTAGCTCCAGGGCCCTAAATGCTGAGCAATGACCACACGCCAGTGAGGAAGCTGTGCCTAGGCTCTGAGACCTCGCGCCATCTCACCGCTTTGCCCAGCTTTGAGAATGTGATATGAGTACCCTTGAACAAACACTTGCTTTGTTCACCCTGTTTCAGTGAATGAGCTGAACTGGCCGGGAGGAGATGGCCAAGCCTCTGTACCACGTAAACCGTGCCCCCTGTGTGCCAGTGACTGTGTAGCTTCCTGGGATGGTGCCCCAATGATAGGTTGGTTGATTTGTTCGTTCATTCCTTGATATTCTTACCTGCCATGTGCTCTTGGTCTGGTGGGTTCAGCAGGAGGAATGAGGGGCAGTGGGCGGGAAGGCAAAAGGCTTCCATCTTGGTTTTTGGTTTTCTAATAAGCTGGGCGATCTTGAGCATGTCACCTAATTATTGATTCACGATCTATAAATCAGGGAGCCCTTTCTACTCTGGCTCCTAGGTAAGGATTTTATGAAGCTCAATGGAATCATGTGTATAAAAGTGTTTTGTGCATTAAACTGTAAAGTGCTATGTAAATGTGGGGAGTCATGGACATTCACATTTTTATCCCATTGGACCTCCTGCCGTTTTGCCCTTTGGGATGTACAGTAAGGCACTGGCCTGTTTCAGGATGGGACCAGCCCGAAGACCAGCTTTGGGGAGAGCCTGCTCACTCATTGCCTGGTTTTTTGTTTGTTTATTTTGCTTTGCCTTTTAACCACCACCTCCCCACTTGCCCCTCTCTGATCTTCTCCCTGACCCAAAAATAGGTCTTAAATCCTCAAAGTCTCTAGTTCTTGCCAACACATGTGAAATCTAGCAAAAATATTTCTTTAGAGTCACTGAGGAAATATTTTTTTCAGTGAAGTGTACTGGTACAAACCCAGCCTCCATCTTTCACCTAAACCTCTCAGCAGGGATTGATGAGGTACAGATGAATAACGTCCACGTTCTACAAAAACATAAACCAAGATGCAGAGCAAATACTTGAGTGGTGACAGTCCTGGAGATCACGGGGACCACAGACTAAGGACCCTGGTCCTCCAGCACTGTCCTGAGGGTCTGCTTTCTATTTCTGCATGTCCAGGACCCAGAAGCTGAAGCTGTGGGGCTGCAGAAGGGAGAGTTCTGCATAGTTCATGGCTCAACTTCAGACGATCCCTTTAGGAAACACTGCTTGGAAAACGCCTGCAGATGGGTGGAAGTCAGAAACCAGCCTGGCCTCTATTAACTATTCCTTGGGTCAATATCAAGGCCCTTCAGAGAACATTATAATACCCAAGGTTGACTCAGATAGTTTTTCCCACGATGTGTTCCTAGAAGGTCCCGTGTCACAAAACTTAGCCTGCCAGTGAGTCTGGGCCACACTGCATGCTGCATCCTCTTCTTGGAAATGCACTTGCCCGTGAGTGCACTGAAGGCTCTGGGAGCCTCTGCAGTACAGAAATCTTGACCCCTGAACTCTCTTGCACCTTGGTTCCCCTCTCCCCCTTTATTGTGTTTGCTTATTGATGCTCTCCAGAGCCCTCTTCTGGAAATGTCAGTGGGCTGATTGCACTCTGGGGTGCTTTCTTTTATGTTTAGCTTGGGGGCAGGGGAAGATGGCACTTGGGGTTGGGGGTATGGCTTTTAGATGACCCATCATGAGGGTCATCAGAGGAAGTGGAGAAGGGAAGGAGACAGGGGGTGCAGTCATGTGAGCTGAACCCTGTATGACCCTGAGGTCTGGCTGGCCAGGGAGGGCCTTGCAGGAGAGACATTGCAGGTGGAGTCAGGGGAGATGGGGAGAGCTGGATCCTCTGGTGGGAGATGGCCAGGGGGCTGCTTCTGCTTCAGACTGAGAAAGAAGCCCAGGGCTCCTGGGAGGCTGAGGGCTGGAGCGGGTCCCTCCAAATGTAGATTTTTTTTTTTCCATATCATTAGAGAGTAGAACCTGCTTGCCTCATCAAAGACAGTGAGGCCTCTACACTTTATTTCATTAAGGAGGATGCTAGGGCCATGTTTCTGTGCTGAGCTGCCCCACTTGGTGGCAGTGATTGTGGTGTTGCTCTCAGCTCTGCTGAAGGGGCATGACTTGGGGAAGGGAAAACATGGAAGTTCTGGTAATTGCTCTTGCAAGTTAGCCATGACCGGGACCCGAGGGCGGTCTGGCCATGGAGCAGTGGGAGAACTGCCCCATTGAAAAGGAGCAGTCTGGGGAGGGGCAGATGGGAGAACATAGGTACAGGAGTGGACTCGGATCAAGGAAGGAGATTCTGTCTGGTGGGGCCTTTCTGAAGGAAGAAATCAGTTATAACCAGTGTGGCCGGCACCCCAGGGATCCAGGGCAAATGATTGTGCTTCTTGCCAGCGCATGGATATGTGTGGGGATGGGGGTTGGGTAGTTGTGCTTCTTGCCAGCACATGGATGTGGTGGGGGGAAGCAGGGGGGCATGACGAGGGGGCAGGGCCCGCACTGGCGAGGGGTGGGCTGTTTGCTGGTGGGAGCCCACGTGTTTGTCATACCATCAGTGTCCAGCTGGCTGAGTTGGCAGCAGCCCCTGTAGGAGCCTATGTCCCTGGGAAGCCTCTCTCCGGGGAAAGGCAGGGTGGGCAGGCTGTGTGCAGAGGAGAAGCCCACGCTGCCCATGTCCACACAGCTGTGTGGGCACCAGTACCTGTGAGATGCCATTCCAGTCTGCCTGAAGCAGCCAGCTCTCTACAGAAGAGAGAAGGAGAAGAGACCATGGTGCAGGCAAGGAGCATGCAGGGAACAGAAGGGATTTTAGTAAATGGCAGGGCAAAGGGGGCAAGAGAAAAAAATGGGAAATGACTCAAGAAGTGTCAGGGTCCCAAGCATCCGTGTCAGGACATTAATGGCATTTGGGCAGGACAGTCCTTCATGGAAGGAACTGTTGCCCAGTAAGAGATGTTCAGCCTGCCCAGCCCCCACCCATCATACGCCAGGGATGCTCTTAGTCAGCAGGATGACCACAGCTGCCCCCAGCCTGCCTCTGGAGGAGGTAATCACAAAGGCCTCCTTTTCTCCAATGATCTGAGATGATGGCGCTAGAAGGGCCCCTGCCAGGGGGTGAGGACAGCCATTGGGCACCCAGCTTCCAACTCTAGGGCCACAAAGAGCAGATGGGTTGGGAGAGGCTGTTGAAGGTGCATTTTTCTTAAATCAACAAACCACTATTGAGTCAGGTGCTGAGGCTGGCCCTGGAGACAGGAGGAAAAGTCAGATGTGACCCCAAACCCCAGGGAGCCCAGAATCCAGCAGGGGCGGTGGAGCAGCAGGAACCACCACCCCACATTTACTCACAACACAGACTGATGAGGGCACCCTGCCGCCGCATTAGCCAGTGAGCATGGGTGCGGCTGCAGTTGTGAGGAGACCCCCCCCAGGCTCAGCAGTGCCACCCCAGAGCAGTCCTGTGCTCCAGCTGGCAGATCGGGCAGAAAGTGTGAGAGGCACATCCACCTGTGAAACGCCCGCTCTTGGAAGTGGCCGAGACTCCTGTCCCATTCTCTGGACCTGTTATGTGCCCACATTCAGCTTCAGGAAGTCTGGGGCGGGGCCCTGGAAAGAAGAGGAAACTGCCTGTGGGTACCCACCAGCCACCTGTCCCTACTGGTAACAGGAAGAGAAACAGCGCCGGGGGTGGATTTTTCACCTGGGGAATCTTTACCTTTCAGGAAATGTCTGTTACCACTTGATCCATGTGCAAGATAAATAATGTTCTGCTGTCTGACATAGTTAATAACCACCAAAATATTGTACAGATTTGAATCTTAGAACATCAGGGCTCAAAAAGACCTCAGGCATGGTCCAGTTCAACCCTTTTGATGTCCAAAGAGGACTCTGATGGTCAGAAGAGAGGTGCCTGGCTGGAGATCACCCAGGTGGGGGTCTCTGCCCAGGCCACCAGCATGGCTGCTCCTGGTATCCACAGAGCAGCAAGCTCAAGCCAAATGTGCAGGTTTATTTTAGGACCTCAAGCTCCTGCCCCAGGCTCTCGCCCTTGCCCCTGCTGGGAGAGTCAGAGCCTCCTCCTCCTCCTTGATCAGAATGACTCAGATGCCCGCGTCAGACATTTTCCCCTCCCTGCCAGCCTGGGTGACGTCTCTCTGAAACTGTCTGCTCCCTCAGCCACAGCTTATGGGCAAGATGAAGCAGTCACACAGCCCTGTCCCCTGCAATCATCCTGGCCCGGGGTCTTGTCCCTGCCTCCTTACAGCACCACCCCCGTGAAGTTTACATGTGCACTGTACAGCCCTGTCTCGCACTACTGCATTGGGAGTGAGCCCTTGTGGGGATATGACAATGGCCCACATACCCCTCAGTGTGGTGGGGAGTGGGAGTGTGGGTTCTGGGACCACTGTATGTGAACACCTGCAGCTCAGGTGGGCCTCTCGAGTGTTCCCCCAGTCTATTGCAGATGGGGAGCATGAGGTCTGGTTTTTGAAGACCTGGATGCACGTCCTGGGTGAGCTACTTGAGCCTCAGCTGCCTCATCTGGAAAATGGTCATCATGATTGTAATGCCTCAAAGGACAGCGTATGAGAAAGTGATTTGTAAACTCTAAAGTGCTGTTCACATGCTTTGGAGGAAAGGCTTTTCCCAGGACTGGCCTCGTTAGCTGGTCAAGCAGAGTGTGGGATTGGGGCTGACGTGAGCTGGGTCCCAGGAGGAGCCAGGAGTGGGAGGGAAGAGGTGCTTATGACCACACTTGGTATGGCATGGTCTCATTTGCTAACTTGGAGTCAGCCTGGGCAGGTGCCATCTCTGTTGGGTAAATGTGGAAACCAAGGCCCAGAGAGGTTAAGCCATGTCCACAGAGGTGCAGAGCCTACCAGGAGGTAGAACCACAACTAGAATGGAGCAGCTCTGTTGTGGGACAGTCCAGGACTTGGTGGCTTATGTCCAAAATCAAGAAGAGACTAAGTGTTTCAACAGGGACAGAAATTTTAGTGCATTACTGAAGATGCCATGGAAATGGCGGGATGCAGAAAAACTGAGCAGACAGAAATGGAGGCTAAAAATAGTCTGTTTTGAACAGGCAGAGACTAGTCCAGTTTGAGAGGAGAGAGGGGGTCATAAGGCTGTCCAGGACTCTGGGATGTGCCTACCTTGGGCAGAGGCAAGGCGCAGTAGGGCTGTCGAGACAAGAAGGGCTGCTCATTGCTAAAGGACCCATGGGTGCGGCTCCCTGGAAGGAAAACTGAAGCAGCAGAAAACACCCAAGTCAGGGTGCATTTGGGGGACGCCAAAGCAAGGAGGTGGGACTTCCAGATGGCAGAGACTTCAGAGAATACAGAGCCCCCTCTTTCCCAGCCCATTTGCCATTTTATAGCTGGAGAAACTGAGGCTTGAAGAGGGACTTACTCAGGCATTGTGGCCCACATCCATCGCTTAGCCCTGCCACATTGCCAGGTGCATGGGGCATCTGTGATGTGCTCGGTTGCTAGGGAAGCTATGCCATGGCCTATTTGAGGACAGCGGCTTGTGGTAGGGGGCAGGAGCCAGCCCTGGGCTCCGCGGAGGACATTCCAGCTCTCAGGCTGAGTTATCAGGAAAGGCTCCACAGAAGAGATGTCACTTTAGCCGGGCTTGGAGGGAAAGACAGAATTCAAGTGGAATGCGACGAAGGAGGAAGTTGTTCACAGCCAGGAAGGAATACAAACGTTCTCGAGGCTGTTCCGCAACGTAGGGATTTCCCAGGATAACAAAGCTTAGTAAGTAAAAATGCAAGTAGAGTGAAAGAAAAAAAATAAGTAGGTGACACTACAGTTGGTGTGGTTGATTTGAGGCCTGTCGTGGCCACGGGACCTAAATGCCTGGGAATCGTTGCATCCAAGGATAAAGTCATGTCCTCAGTGCAGGCAGAGAGTTGGGTCATATGATGAAGCCACTGCATGGTGGAGTTGGCTAAAGATTTTGAGGATTACATGATAGAAACCCTGACGAGTTTTTGTAAAGAGTAAGCGAACTGACAGGACCCATAAGACAACTTTCTCTCATACTTACGAAATGATTATCTTGTAACTGTGGTTAGAAAAAAAATTCGGCTCTATCATCTTCTTGTGTTTTCCTCTTTGCCATGGGTGCTGGGAAGCTCACAGCTAAATTCTGTACTCAATTGTGTTCATTCCCATGAGTCTAGGCTTTTAAAAGAAAGTTAGAATTAGTCTTCCTTCCACACGCATATCCCATTTAGCATGTCTTGTCTTTATTTTCACAAAAGTGATTTTTAAAAAATTTTATGCTGTGTCATATCCTTTTAGCAAAGGCAGGATGGAAATAAATATTTTTAAAGTAGTTCGAAGATGTTCTACAAGAGTAACAGAGTGGTAAAGCAGGTCCAGGATGCTTTCTAGTTTTAATCATTGAGTTCTTTGTCACTTCTTCTGTTTCCCTTTCTGCTTTGTCTTTAACTCCGTTTGCACTTAGCTCAGGATTCCATTTTGCACTCAGTGACAATAAGTATCCTTAACCTAGGATAGGTAGATTCATGGACCTTGCCATTTCCTATGGTGGCTCATATTTTTTTCACGTTATAAGTTATTTTTATTATTTGTGTGCCTTCTGTTGTGAATGATCCCAATTCTTTTTGGAAGTAGAAGAATCATAAGAATTATAAATGCCTGAGGAAGAAGGGAATGAAGAACAGAGCATGCAAGTATTTGGTGTGTCTAAGGAAACTTGCTCGAAGTTGATTTCTGTTTGCTGTGGCAGAAAATGAAAAGTTTAATGAGGGAAAAGTTGAGAACAAATCGGTGACAATGCTTGCAGTATACTTTTGACTAAGCACTTTCTTTCTATCAATTAATCTGCTTCCTTTCTTTGAAGATGTTGGGGACTTTCTTCCCTTAGCTGAGAACAGATTAGGAACTGTGTGATCTAGGGTGGGCCCCAACCACAAGGGATGAGGAGTCGGGATGTAACAGAGAGTTAGACAGTTTTAGTTTGTTATTCATAAGGCTCTAATTAACCAAGACAGAGATGGACAAGCATGGAGAGAAGAGCTTTAGCCCCTCTTTCCCAGCTGAAAGATTAATGGGGAGGGAGCGTGTCTCGGAAAATAAGTGGGGTTGTGGTTGGAGCACTCAGAAGGGAGGAAATGCATGAAAGATGAAGGAGACCATTTAGTGGAAAAGAAACAGGGAACAGGGCAGAGCAGAGCGAGACTGGAGGATGTAGGCAGGCAATGTGGGGAAGTGATGCATGAAAGAGATAGAACCCAAACTCAGTAGAAAGGGAGGATTGATGGATGTGGATATAAAAGAGAACTTCAGAAGGTTGCATGAAATAGAGGCAGAACAAGGCTCTGTCAGACCCGATGGCAAGTTCAGAAGACTAAGGGAAATTATTAGCTTCAGGAAAAAGTTCAAAGAGAAAGATATGCATTCACTCAGTCTCTAATTGGAAATAATCTGGGGCCATCAGTTAAACCTCAGTTTTAAGTCAAGTAGACACTTTGGGGGAGACTTGATGAACGGTAAGTGGAGAGTATCTGTGGCCAGGTGCAAGTTGCAGGTGGAAAAGGGAATGGGGGGGATTCCAAAAAATTTTGCCAAGCCAAGCATACCAGGAATTCTCAGAACTCCTTATCTTCGTTCCTGGTATCGGCCCTTCCCCATATATTAAAATTTAACCCTTACCGGTACCTCCCCTACCCAAGCCTAGCTTGCCAGCCATGTTATGCATATAACTGCCCATGCTGAGCTAGTGCTGGGTGCTGTAATAGGTCAATGCCATAACATAATCTCAGTGGCATAATAGGATTTTTTGTTGTTGTTGTTGAGACAAGGTCTTGCTCTGTCACCTGAGGAGGAATGCAGAGGTGAGATCATAGCTCATTGCAGCCTCCAACTCCTGGATGCAAGTGATCCTCCCACCTCAGCCTCCCCAGTTCCTAGGACTACAGGTTCACACCACCACATCTGGCTAATTTTATTTTGTGAGGTGTTTTTTTTTTTTTTTTTTTTTTTACTTTTTGTTCTTTCTTTGCATTTTTTTAGCTTTGATTTATTTTTCTTTATTAGTTCTGTCCCTCTGAAGACCAGCTAATCTTATTTTATGTTACTTTAATTTTTTTGGTAGAGACAGGGATCTCACTTATGCTGCCCAGGCTGGTTTTGAACTCCTGGCCTCAAGTGGTTTTCCCGCTTTGGTCTCCTATAGCACTAGGATTACAGCCATGAGCCACTGCGCCCAGCCTTAATAGGATTTAAATTCATTTCTTGTTTATATAGGAGTCCAAATGCCAAATTGTGGGTGGCATTCCATATGAGGATTCAGGAACCCAGGCTACTCCATCCTCTGTCTCCAGGGGTGCTAGAGTCTTTCACTTCTAGCCGGTGCACCAGGCAAACGAATAGAGAATTGCCTGCAGGAGAATCTCAGTACTAGGTCTGGAAGGGACACCCACTTCCACTCACCTCCCATTGGCTAGAACTCAGGTGCACAGCCAGGGTTATTGCCACAGAGGCTGAGAGGTGGGGCTAGCTCTGTGCCCAGGGAGAAGAGAGAACAGTTTCTGTAAGTACGTAGCTGTTTATGTCACAGTATTTAAAAAAGAATGTGTTCCATAAAATAGATGAAACGCCAACTAAAAACCAGATCACATTAAAGGGTAATTATGTTTACTCTTGTGGGATTCTTTGCTTTTAAAGGATCTAGATAAATTGTTTTAACTAGAAACTCTCCCCTGATAGTACATTTCATCAGCCAGTCAGCCCTCGTTTTGCCTGGGTCTTTGCTGGACCAGGCACGTAGAGGAGAGATGGTGTTAATGAAATGCCTCCTGACCTCATGGAGCTGGAAGTATTGGTGTGTGTGCATTTCATTTATAAGATCTTACTAGGGGGATAAGGAGAGTTAGGGCTAAATGAAGGAACGTATAAATACAGGCATCAAGCTAGGAGAAAATCTGAATCCATTTATAAATATTTGGCTTATAGGTCATATGTTATGGTTGTCCCCCTGGGTCTTTTGAGAAGCCTGCGGCTCCTCCCCACCCTCTGGCCTTGGCTCCCAGGCCTCCTGGGGCGTGATAGTTTGCGTTGCTTTCCATGGTCCACCTCTCTCAGTGCCTTGGCGTACACTAGCCAGGGCAGGATGGGCCGACGCATGCAGCTTCTCCTCCTGCCCCGTCATACTTCCAGATGGAATGGTGTTTGCTGTCTGCTGTCAGGTCTGGTTTCTCTGAGCATCCCGGTTTTCCCAAACTGTCTGTCCCATGGAATTCGGTGCTTTCAGATTATTTTTCCCTGGATGTATGAGCCAGCCACTGTCCTGGTTTCACCCTGTTAGAATTCTTGACTGCTCTTTGGAGGGAGGAGCAGGGCCAGCCTAGGGACACGGGCCGGAAAGCTAAGAGCAGCAGCAGCTGATGCTGGCCACGTCCTTGGCTGACCCAAGCACATAGACTCATTTTAACAGCCTCCAGTGATGGTGATGTCCTCACACCACCACCAACGGCTGCCCTTCTGCCTCTTCTGCCCAGCCCCCTTTCTTCTTCTTTGGGCCAAGTAGGTCTAATGGGCTGGCCTTGCCCTGGGCTTCTGCTCCTGGAACAAGGGAATGGATGTTTAATTCACATTCCTCTGCACCTCCACAGCCCCCAGAATGGACCCTTCCAGCAGGGCACGGCGATCTTTCAGGGTGTGTTGAATGAGTGAATGAATGAACGGATGTGCCGAGGGAAGCTCACCCAGACAGGCCGGTGCTTCTGCTAGATGGGATTGTCGGATGCTGACTCGTAGTCACAGGGTCTGTTCCCATTTTTACTGGTTCAGAATTTTTTTTTTTTTTTTTGAGACAGGGTCTCATTCTATCACCCTGGCTGGCATGCAGTGGCATGATCACAACTCACTGCATCCTCAACCTCCCCAGGCTGATCCTCCCACCTCAGGTGGTCCTTCCACCTCAGCCTCTCCAGGTGCACGCCGGCTCGCCTGGCTAATTTTCATATCTTTTTGTAGAGTTGGGGTTTTGCCATGTTGCCTAGGATGGTCTCGAACTCCTGGGGCTCAAGTTAACCTCCTTCCTGGGCCTCTGAAAGTGCTGAGATTACAGGCCTGAGCCTCTGTGCCCGGCTGGTTCAGAATTGTGAAAACAGCGCTCTCCAAGTGGTTGTCTACTCTGCTTTAGCTCCAGCAAGGAACCTTTGCCATTCATGGTGCTGTGGCCCAGCCGTTTCAGTTCAGAGCTGCCATACGAGACATCTCCAACCCTCCCCACTAGGTGGATGTTGCCTTCAGAACACAGGCTTTAGACCTGGCTTCAAACCCTGCCTCAGAGATCTTGGGCAAGCTGTTTCTCCTTGTTGAGCCGTTATCTGTAAAATGGGGATGATAATATTTACCCTTCATCAGGGTTCGTATCAGGATTAAAAGAGGTATCTCCCTTATGGCACACGTGCTGTTATTGGAATTGTTTTGTCTCTCCTCATCCACAACACTTGTTCTCCGCTCCATCCACAGGGCCCAGTGCAGTGCAGGATGTAATAAGAACTTACTGGCCGAATTTCCAGAGCAACACTAAATTCAGCACTTGGCGCATAGTAGGCAGGCGCTGAATGATGGTGATTCCTGTCCATTTCGTCTTTCCCTTCTGGATTGCGAGCTCCTTTGTGGGCAGGAAGTGCAACCTCCTCTTTGCGACTTTGTAACCTCTTAGTCCCTTGCATCCGGGAGAAAAACCCAAACAGACTGATAATCATGTAGAAACAAGTTCCTGGGCGTCAGAGGATCAGGTCACCTCTCCCACAACCATCTCTCTGGGAGTAGAGGGAGCAGCGCTAGTTCCTGGCAGGTGGCACTGTCAAGGCACTGCAGGGCTGCGGAGGAAGTAGGGGCTCCAGGTCTGCATGGTCTAGGAAAGGTCTGGTTGCAGGCTGGGGTGGCGGGGTGGTGGTGGCGGCTGGATAGGTGGAGGAGGGAGGAGGGAGGCAGGAGGCGGGAGGCGGGAAAGCCCTGCTGGCCGCCCCTCCCACACTAGCTGTCTCTTCAAAGCCTGGCTCTTAGCATCACTTTTGTCCAGATGTCACTTCCCTTTACCTGCGGGAGGGACACTAGCACCCCTAAGCTAAGACCTTGGGGTTATTCCTCTTTATCTCCGTCTGCCACCCTTTCCAAGCCCCGAGCCAACCCTGGGCTTGTGGCTGCTGTGGGGTATGGCAGTAAAAATCTAATAAATGGCAGAATCTAATAACCTGCATGCAATACTTCATCCAGCAGTTGCAGAATACACATTTTCTCCAAGTGTCCATGAAGCAGTTGCTAAGTGCACCAGAAGTGCACTTACATCAGAATGCTTTTCTTAAAAAAAATGGAATTGTGTTTCCCTCCGGAATGAATTTTAATCCAGACCTTATCGCCTGTATCTGGCCACCGTCACAAAGGGGAATCCCCTGAGTTGGGTGAGCTATTGGACTCGAGAGATTTTGTGAAACACCTAACGCCCATCCCGTCACAGACAGGGACCCGGAGGGAGCCTTGGTTTTTTTTAGGTGCCACCCTGCGCCATACCTCCTTTCATCCCGAACACTCCTGGATCCTGGAAATAAATGCTCTGGTACTAGTGGACCGCACTCCAGTGGGGTCGCGCAGGAGGTTAAAGGAGGCAAGAGGGAGCCGTGGGGTGGGAGCGGCCCCGGGCGCGGGCCAGGGAGCCGGGGAGCAAAGCCGTGCCTCTCCCACGCCGAATCCCCGCGCCCTGAGCCATCCCCGCGCCCCGAACCTCCCCCGCTGGCAATGCCGCCCGCCTGGAAGAGGAGCCGAGCTCTTGCCGCCCGCCGGGCCGGGTTGTAAACAAACACTGGAGCTGCGCCGCCCTCGCAGCAGATGGCTCCGCAGCTGCCGGTGGGGCGGGGCCTCCCTCTGGGCCCCGGCGAGGGGACGAGGGGCTGCGCGGTACCCTTGGCCAAGGACTCCCCTCGGGCGCCAGCCCCGCTCCTGCTCGCTGGGGGCTGGAGGGGGAAAGCGGTAGCCGGGACCTCCCGGGCGCTCATTCTGTTGACTTCCGTCATCTGTTCATTCATTCGCTCAATAAAGATTTCTGGGGCGCGGGGACCTCGCTGGGCCGGCCTACAGGACGCTGCCCTCGCAGGAGGTCGCCACGTGGGGAGCGCAGCTGCAGAGCGCCCAAACCCCAAAGGAGCCCTGGGAAGCAGTGGATCCAGGCTGTGGGCTGCTGGGCCTGCAGAGCTCTTGGTCTGGATAGGAGGCCTTGGGCAATGGTCCAGCCCCGCTTACTGGCCAAGGGCTCAGGATGCGACTTCAGCTCTCTGTGCTTCAGTTTCCTCTTCTGTAAAGCGGGGATAATTCCACCCGACTGGCAGCGAGGTTGTACGGATTAAGAACGGTGCGCATATACGGTAGAGGTGGCAGCAGTGTTTTCTTTGTTTGTTTGTTTGAGATTTTTGTGAAATCTCCCAGGTTTAAGTGATTCTCCTGCCTCAGACTCCTGAATAGCTGGGATTACAGGTGCCCACCACCAAGCAGGGCTACTTTTTGTATTTTCAGTAGAGGGGTTTCGCCATGTTGGCCAGGCTGCTCTCAAAATCCTGACCTCAAGTGATCTACCCACCTCAGCCTCCCAAAGTGCCGGGATTACAGGTGTGAGCCGCCTCAACAGGCCAGCAATGGTTGTTTTAATAGCCTCTAGCCTCTGCTAAGACCATCCCAGAGGATGGACAGGACATGTGGAGGGCACAGTGGGTCCTTCTCCTCCCTGGGACCTGACAGTTCACCTGAATTCTGAAGTGAGGATCTCCCTCTACCCAGGCAAGGAGGTGTGGGAGGCAGAGGAGGCAGCCTGTGCAAGGTGGAGGCTGGAAGCTTGGGGCCTGATTAGAGAGAAGCTCTGTGCTTAAGTGGGCAAGATCAGCCCCAGGTTTCTTTTCTCTTACTCTCCCCACTTCCACTGGCTCTGGTTCAACCCTGCTCAGGGGGCTGGGTTTCCACGCAGCCAGCCCACTTCTCTCTTTATCTGAAAGGTCAGCTCATTCACATGCAGACTTCCATCACAGCCTTAGTCCATTGAACCCCAACGTCTTGGTTGCCTGACCCCAGTATCCATCTTGGTTTGGGGGTGGCCAGTGCTTTCTTACTGTGTTAGGGACAAAGGAGGTGGGTTTTTCCACAGGCATGAAAATTGGGAAGAAGATGATGATGATGATGGTGATGATGACCGGGTTTGTATTAATAAAGTGTTCTATGGAATAAGTCAACGTGGATGTTGGGAAGAGCACAGTAGGAGTGAAGGGAGGATCTAGATTTCATCCTGATCCCGGAAGTCATTCTCATTTCCTCATCTGAAAAATGGGCCTTGGTCTGGATACACTCCCAGGCCGCCCCTTCTGACATGCTGAGGGTCCGTAAAGGGACCCTGGACTTACGCTGTGCAGTTGATCCTCTCTAGGAGCCCTAGAGCTGTGTTCGAACCCAGCCTTGCCATCCACTGTGTGACCCCAGGCGATTCCCTTCCCTTCTCTAAGCTTCTGTCGCCTCCCAGTGTTAGTCTGAGGATTATGATCAGGTGGTGAACTATCACTGCCTGCGGGAACATTCTCTTGGGGGAGAGTTAGCTCCAGGCCTGGTGGGAGAAGTCTGGAAGCTCACGCCTGAGGGGCCAGTTCCTGGAGCCAGGGAGCATGCCCTTTCTCAGCTGGGCAGTACCACCCAGGTCTCTTAGCGTCTGTGCCCCGAGGCTTTAACATCTGGGGCTTGCCGAGGCTGGAGGGACTGCCTTTCCCAGGGTCAGCCAGTTCCTAGAGACAGTAAGCACCTCACCCACAAGTGCACTCTTGAGACGCAAACACCCACCTTAACCCCTCCTCTATCGCGCTGTCACACTCTGGGCCACTGTCCACCTGCCCTAATCACCCACAAGGCTCACGCTGGGTGCTGGCGGAACACAACTCAGATGGGGGAGACACACTCCAATATTCAGTCCTCAAATATTCTAGAATAGTTTCTGAGCATAAAATAAGTTGGAGATGAAGGTGATCATTTACAGTTACGGTGAACACATGTGCCACAGACATACAACAAGACACAGACACGATGATTTTCAAGCTGTTTTCTTTCTCTTCATTTAACAAGCGCTCATTACATGTTCAGTGCTTGTAAGATGCGTCAGGTGGTCAGGGCTGTGATTCACGTTCTGTGCCTTGTGTCCTCAGGAGCTCCTCCTCTAGAAGTAGGAGGTAGGTGTGAATGTAATAAAAGGTTTTTTGGATTTTTTTTAAAGTGACTTAAAAAGCCCAAGACCCCACTGAAGGAGTTAGGAGGAATGTCCTGGAGGAGTTGGGGTTTGACCGGTGGTCATTGAAGGTGAGGATGGGGACAGATGGTGACATCAGACCAAGGTTGGGCATAGTGGTCAGTGGAGCCCAAGTTCTTCCTTCATTCCACCAAATGCAAGGACTCCTGCTGAACAAAACTACACCTTCCCACCCTCTGTGACCTTGGGAATTCATGGGACTTCCTCACTTGTGAAATGATAGTGAAGCACCTACCTCAGCATGTTGTCGTGAGAATGAGCCAAGATGATGCATGTGACGAGGGCGGAACACTGGGACCACTGGACAAATGTCACTTCTCATTCATTTGTTCATTCATTCATTCAGAAGGTGGTTTTGGGGCCTCTCCGTTGTGCCAGGCCCTGTATGTTTCAAAGCAGTGAAAAGAACAAAAAGCCCTCCCATGCAAGCTTACATTCTAGAAATAAACGAGGAATCTAGTGAGTTTGACAAGTGTGATAAAGACAAAGCAGGCAGTGCAGAGAACGGGGCTCCTTAGAGAGTAACTGATGTGTTATTGCTTACTGTTTAGTTTGGGTGGCGGGCAGGATCCATTAAGAGAGGGAGAGGCATAGGAAGATGTTTTGTGCATAGATTGGGTCTAGGGGCGTCAAGAATGGCTTTTGAGCAAGGGTGTGATTTGGGCTGCGCTTAAAGACAGTGGCATGGCTGCACCTTGTACCCGGATTGGAAGGAGTTCGGCCAAGCAAGAGGGAGCAGTCTGGCAGTGAGAAAGGGCAAAGTGGGCTCTAGGCTGCCAAGGAGAAGGTGTCAGACCCGGGCTGCTGGGCACCAGCGCGGGGGTAGAATCCACCTTGCCTGCGGGTTTCTTAGCCTGGGCTGGGAGAAGTGAGGCCAAGGGTGAGACCAGAGGCCTGAAGCGGGTAAAGAGAGCTGCGTCCTCCCGGCTGATCCCCTGCCTGGAGCCTGGGAGGACAGGAGGGGGCAGGAAGGCCCATGTACCTGAGACTGCAAGACGTAGAGGAAGGTTCATGGCTCCCTTTCCCATTGAAGACCAGATAGTGGGTAGCAGAGAGTCCGAGCACCCTTCAGACCTCACCCAAATCGATGATAATGTTAATTGCTGCACTTGTGTGGCTGCTTCCGTAGGCCACTCGGGTTCCAGAACGCAGTGACCCAATGACCTGCCCTTCCCCAATTCCAGGGTAGCTGGGGTCAGACAGCCAGAGGTGCTTTATGGGGATGGTACTCTTCAAGGAGGTGTGTTTGGGGTAGCTGAACCTCTCCGAACCAAGTGCCAGGAGCCTGCTATGTGCACAAAAATGTCTGCCCACCCTTTCGACACTTTCCGGGTGAATGCGGGCATGTTTACCCAGGAGTCCTCAGAAGAGCCTGTGTGCTGCCGGCATTCGGGAGCAACTGGGGAACCCGCGTTTAGCGACGTGAAGAAGAGAAGGAGAGGGGAAAGGAAGGCACTTGTGGGAAATGTAAATTACAGCAATGTAAATAAGGAGCTTCCCAGTAAACGCATAAATAAAAAGCAGGCGGCAATCCCCTGGGAATAGTAATCAGGCTCAGCCTGCTTCTGCCTCCCGGAGTCTGAGCTGCGTGGCAGGACGCCTCCAGAAGGCTCTCATCTAGCTCTTCTACAGGCAGAGGCTCCCCTGCCCGGGGCAGCACTGGGTTGGGGGGCAGCTGGGACGTCATCCACGGCCTCCTGTGGGGCATCCAGCAGGGGGCACCGGTGAGAAGTGGGGTGGGAGAGGAACCCTGAGACAGGACCCAAGGGCTGCACAGACCCTGAAGCAGGGGAAGGGCTTCAGGCAGATTTTCTTTTTTTGCTACTTGAAGTTCATTTGTCTGGAACACAGAGTGTGTGGAGGGGTGAATGAAGGAGGTCAGGTGTCACCAGTAGGTTGTGTGACCGGAACTGTGACCCAGGGTCCCCAGGCCAGGGCTTCTTGTCCCCCCACCACCCCATGGCTTTCCTTCCTGTGCAGTGGACTCCAAGCCCACTGTGCTGCCTCTACCAGGGAAGGTCACTTTAAGGCTGTGCAGCTCATTTTGGAAAGCCCCATGTGCGCTTTGCAAGCAAAGACCTAGGTGAATCGAAGAGGCTGTGTCCATGCCATGGCCCCGATCACCGAGTAAGTTATTTGTCAGACAGAGCTGTCCTGGGATGTGGATTGGGGGCAGTGTCCAGACTCCCCAAAGGGGCTGCTGTCCTGTGAGGCGGGGCACGTGGAACGCCATGCTGCTTCCTGCAGGGCTGAGGGAGGCCTGCAGCTCTTCTAGACACAGGAGCCTCCTCAAAGACAACCATGACCTGCCTCTAGGCAGGCTGCTCTGAGCCCTCGCGGCCGACCTTGGGATCTGGCCTTGGCCTACTTACTCCAGTTTTAGCAAGAATCCTGCTGGGTCAGGATTTTAGTGACAATCCCCTACCCTCACTATCTGATCAGATGACTCCTCCCCCACCCTAGGGACCTTACTGCCTTGGTCTGACTGTAGCCAGAACCCCCTAGCCTCCACGTTTCCTCTTAGTGATGCCCGTCCATCCACCCCACGCTGCTTCTGGTCTGTGAATCTCTACGTGTCTTTGTTGTCATCAGAGTTGAGCGCAATCTCTCACCTCCTGGAAGACCCCAGGGCGGTGTTCCCTGTACCTGGGCGTTAGTCCCCCTGAGTAAAGTGCCCTCACCACTTTAATAAGTGTCAGGAATCCTTTTTCTTAAATACATCCCCCATAAACATCCAAGCAAACCTCTGGTGTGGCCGTCTGCTTGTCCACAGCCCCTCTGGCTGTGCTTTGACATCGCTCTTCTGTAGAGAAGATGGGACTGGCCTGAGCCCTGGCCTCCACCAGCCCACAGGGCCTTTGCGTGAATTAGAAAAGGGCCTCTTCCTTGGGTGGCTCACCATGATGTGGCCTGGACACCTGTATGAGGGGGGCTGGCCCTCCTCTTCAGGGGAGCTCCCACGGCCCAGTGAGCACCACCCTGGCGGCCCCCGCCCTCAGACGCAGGCAGCAATACCACACCCCACCCACCCACACTCCCTTCCTTCTTCCCACCCACCAGCAAGGACAGGCAACAGTTGTGGGTTGTTCGCTCAATGGGGACAGAAATGTGGTTTCCTAAAGGGCTGGCAGGAAAGAGAAGTGACTGCGGGTCCCTCCCAGAGTATGGCTGGCAGGGATAGGGCCCCGTGAGGCAGGCATGCATATACACTTACAACTTTGCCACGTGGATTTATGTAGCTCTTCACGGCTACTGCAGGACTCTGCTCACACGCACGCTCTCATCTCACATGAGTTGGTCTACAATGTAAATAGCACCCCTCCCCAGGACATTGCATATTGGGCAGTGTGCAACTTGAACACCAGTGCATGTATGGATTTCTTGTCCAGGGCATACAGTCTGTGAGCCAGGCTTCAGGCCTTGTGGCATCTAGTAGTCATCAGGAGGGTTAGTAGTTAGGACAAACTACTGTGTGCTCTCTCTGTTCACCGCCAGTCCTGCTCAGCACTCACTGCCCGGATGTGGCTTGCTTTGGAGCAATGGCCATGTCCAGAAGAGGGAGAGGGATATGGCTCCCCTTGCGTGCAATTCTCTCCAGCCACTAACTTCATTTACCACCTGCAGTGACACCCACCAGCAGTCAGGACAGTCTGTGTTCTTGGAACTTGCACCCGTTGATTCCCCACCAAACGTTCCCACTGTGTTTTATTTTATTTTGCACAAAACAGTGTTATCACATAATGTGAGAGGAAATTGAAAGAAAGGAAAGCATCCACTCCAGTTCTGTCTTTGTGGCACACTGGTTCAGCATCTTCCCATGTTCTCTCCAGGAAGCATGTTTGCACATGGCTGAAAACTCAGTGTATACATGTTAAAATCATTAAATTCTAGAGGCAGAGAGACCTAGGTAACATCTCCCCAACTCCTCCGTGCTTAGGTGGCATGGGGGATGTCTGTTGGAGAGAAGGAAAGGCAACAAGTGACATTGTGTGAACTGGGGGATGTTTTTCTTTTTATCCACAAGGCAGCACAAGTAAATCTTGGTCCCTGTGGGAATTCTCAGGAACAGAGGCTAGAAACAGACTTGATCAATGAAACCCAGTTAGAGAGAACAAGCCATTGATAAATTCCAGCACTGGCAGTCAGTCATAGCTCATCTGTTTCCAGGAGCCAGAGTCAGGAAGTGGGTGCAAGAGGGCAGTGCCTGCTGGGAGCAGGGGACCAAGACCTGCAGAGACACCGCCCCTCGTCCTGCCACAAATCATTCATTGCCTCCTCTGTCTGGGAATGTGGAAGAGACACAGCTCCCTGGGAGCCAGCTCTTTTTCTAATTAGAGCCAGGAGGACCTGGGATTGATCTGCTATGATTGATGGGCTTTCCGGCTGGCAGGGGAGTAGGACCACTCACTGGAGAGGGTTAAGTGTGCTGGGCCAGAGATCTCAGGGTTGCTTAACACAGAGACTTTGGAGAGACATTGGAAGTAAAACACACCCCGCCTCTAGCCCTGGCCGCCTCTCTTTGTTTAAGTAGCCAAGGCACCTGCGGACTGAAAGAGGAAGTGATTCCTCCTGGATGGCACAGGGCAGCCCAGTAGTGGATCCTGGGCTGCTGCTTTTGTGCGGTGCCTTTGGGGGCTCAGAAAGAGGCCTGTGGTCACTTGGGAGGCATTGGTTCCACCCTGGGTGCCCAGCGTGGCATGTGGGGGGCGAGCTGGGCTTCAGCCCCTCATGACTAGGCTGGGCGCCACTCAGCGCTCTCTGGCACCCCTGACCGAGCCCCTCAGTGCTGTGACCAAGCATCCCGGAGGTGCAGCACAGGCTAGGGCTTCAGCGATGCAGGTGCCTGGTGGCACGAGACAGCCCAGAAGGCTTTCTGCAGGTGGCCGGGAAGACTAGAAGAGTTTAGCCCATGCTAGGAGTATGGGAGTGGGAGGAGTGAGGGCAGCAGAGGAATCATGAGGGGCCCTCCAGAGGTCCCCAAGCTTTCCTGGAGTGTGCTGCTCTGGGGTCACTCCCAGTGGACCAGGTCATTCTGACTGGAAACAGGGGTCGAGGTAGGGGTGGGGAAGAGAGAAGAGGACACCGGCTTTAACTCAGGGTGGGGTTAATGGGGAGAGAAAACCAGGGGGAGAGAGAACTGGGCTCTGGGCTCCCCCACCAGCCGGATACCCAGAGCCTCACATCCAGGAATGGGGCTGAAGGAGATGCCCCCGCCCTCAGCACGCCCATCCCATCCCTTCACCAACTCACCCATTCAGCAAAGCCTTACCTGCATGCCAGCCAGTGTCCATCCTGGAGACTCCACAGTGACCAAGACACACAAGCTTCCTATCTTCGAGTCTGCATTTTAACAGGGAAGGTCATAAACAGACAAAAGAGACATTTTCATTTCGGATGAGAAGTGCTCTGGGAAAAAAGAGCTGGGGGACAGATAGTGCCTTATGGGGATGGAGGTGTTGTTTTAAATTCGGGAGTCAGGGGAGGCCTGTCTGAGCTGCTGTCCTTGAGCAGAGACCTCAGTGATGGGAAGGAGCACATCAGATCCAAGAAGCCTTCCAGGCAGGCCACTGCAAGCGCAGCTCCCTTGAGGTGGGCACCTGCTTAGAGAGTGGGAGGAGCAGCAGGGAAGCCAGCTTGGTTGGAGCAGAGGGGGTGAGGGGTCTGGGGAAGGGGACAGAGAGGTGGGTGGTGGAAAGAACGTTGGTTGTTATGTTTAAGTATAAGACTAAGCTGTTGGGGGAGGAAACTTAGAGGACGAGTCAGTAGGTGCAGTAAACCACCATGGCACACGCATACTTATGTAAGAAACCTGCACATTCTGCACATGTATCCCATTTTTTGTTTGTTTTAGAAGAAATAAAGAAAAAAAGACTACGCTATCAGAGGGCTTTCAGCACTGGAGGGCTGCAGTCTTATTTGAGCCTCAAATCCTTCATTCTGGCTGCTGTGTAGGGTGGCGGCAGTGGGGAAAGCTGCTGGTGAATGGAGTCAGGTGGTAGCAGCCGAGGGGATGAGAAGGGAGAAGCTGGCGGACGCAGACATACATTCTGCCGGTGGGCAAGAAGGCATGGGGCGTGAGGGAAAGAGAAGCCAAAGGTTTCCCCCCCTTTTTTTTGGCTTGAGCAACTGGAAAATGTGATGGTGTCCTTAGCTCTGAAGGAAGAACAGACCTGGAGGGAAAGTTCAGTTTTGAATTTGGAAAGGTGGAGATGCCTGTGAAACACCCTTGGGGAGTTGTAGGGCTTGGAGATGTCACTTTGGGCGTCATCAGTGTCTAGATGATGTTAAAAGCCATGGTTGGGAGGAGAGCACGGAGGGGAGAAGGGAGAGACAGGCACCTGCAGAGGGCTGAGCTTGCTGCACCTGGAGGACAGGAGGTGGGGGAGCCAGCAGGGTGATACGGGGACAGTGAGAAGCAAACCAGGAAGGAGGAGCGTCTGGAAGCCAAGGGAGGAAAGAAGTCCGGCAGATGCGAGTGATCCACTGAATTAAATGCTCAACAAGGCCAAGGGAGAGGAGTGCTGAGAGCTGGACCCCAGACTTGCCAGGACTAAGGCTTTCGTGACTTTTGGCAAGAATGAATTTGGTAGGAGGTGTGGGCGAAAACTCAGCTGGAGAGGTGGGCAGGGGCTGCTGGTGAATACTGGTGTTTCTTTGAGACATTCTTTCCCAAGAGGCAGAGAAGTAAGAGCCATAGCTGGAAGGGATGTGAGGTCAGAGGATGTTTTCAGTTTTGAAATATCTGGGCTGCTATTCTGAGGATGAGGGTGACCAGAGAGAGAAGAGTGGGTGGCGCACGGAAGAGTAGGGTGTGGCATTGGGGAATGGGGCCAGTGGTTCTGGGGACATGACCATCCATCTGTGGGGACAGGAGGGAAGAAGAGGCAGGGGGTATGTGAGCGAGTGGCTGGTGGATGTGTGGTAGGAAAGGGAAGCCATTCTCTACCAAACAGCTCTTCCCTTTTCTTTGAAAGAAAAATACGTGCAAGTGTTCCTTTCCTCCCCTGTGGCTTCTTTTCTCTTCCTTCATTGCGTTTTCTGGGATATCAAGTAAGGTTGTTTTTTTTTATTATTATTATTTTTAAAGACAGAGTCTCCCTCTGTCACCCACGCTAGAGTGCAGTGGCGTGATCTCTGCCTCCCGGGTCCAAGCAGTTCTCCTACCTCAGCCTCCCGAGTAGCTGGGACAACAGGCCCCTGCCACCACACCTGGCTAATTTTTTGTATTTTTAGTAGAGATGAGATTTCACTGTGTTAGCCAGGATGGTCTTGATCTCCTGACCTATGATCCACCTGCCTCAGCCTCCCAAAGTACTGGGATTACAGGTGTGAGCCACCTTGCCCTGCCTCCTCTCCCCTCCCCTCCCTTCTCTCTCCTCTCCTTCCTTTCTTTTTCTTTCTTTCTTCCCTTCCTTCCTTCTTTCTTTCATAAAATGAAAGCTCTTTCTCTCTTCTGTTTCCCTCTCCTTTCTCCCTTTTCTGTCCCTTGGATTTTGCTGGGGACCTAAAAATGTTTCATCAACAAACTTGTCTTTTTCTCATTGTTCTTCATAATGTTGTAAACTGTCTTGTAGACTGTCAGAGCTGGAAGGGCTCTCCAAGACCATCATCCAGGCACACCCCTATATTTTACACTGATGAGGAGATCGTGTCTTGGAGGGATGGAGTGACTCGCTCCAGCCAGGACTCAGTGTGGATGCCACGATTGCTGAGGTCAGCGCGATCTCAGCGATAGCTGATGTTGGCCATATTCTTGAATCCTGTCACGGTTACATCGCTCCTCCCTGTATCTGGCACGCTTGTCTGTTACTCATCCAGCGTCACTGAATCTGCCTGTCTCGTAGAGTACACGGTAGACATGTGCTAGCCATGACAGCATCAGCGCTGGGAGCAGGATGGGAATCCATTCCTGATATTCCCTTGCAAATGTTTCTGTTCTGGAAGTGAAAACCCCGAAGACCAGAGCCTGTTGCTCAAGGCCAGGGAGAACTCTCAGTGGAAATGCGAGATCTCTGTGGTTACAGCAACATGATTTCCGCACGAGGGGCCTGGGAAAGGCGACAGGTGCTCTCGCTCCTATTTTGCCATAGTAAATTGAGGCACAGGGGAAATGTCCTTCTGGCCTCTCTGCAGTGGACACAGTCTTTCTCTCCTGGCCACGAAGCTGCACTCTTTGCCCCTCAGTGACTCTTGAAGGTTTTAAAGCTAAGCAGAAAAAGACTGGAAAAATCTGCCCAACAGGTGTGGTTAACATTTTTTCTTCTTTCCCGCCCATCACTGAGAGGATGCTTGTGGTATTTATCAGCCAGGTGTTTCCCGTGTTAACACTGGCACCTCCCCCACCAGCCCATGGGGAGGTGGGCACCTCAGCTGGCCTTGGCAGCTGTCCTTGCAGGATGGTCTGGCTGCCAAGCCTGCTCTGGTGCCTCAGTTTCCCTCTCTGGCTCCCCAGTGAAGAATCCCTCATACTGGTGTCCGTACTGACTTCAGCTGTTGGTAGTCTTCACACAGAGCCGCCCCTGGAGGAGGCTGATTCCCGCAGCCCCTGCAGAGAGGCACAGGGAGCCGCCAGCCCCAGGTCAGGTCTGTGCTCTATCCAGGCCTCCAGTTGTCCACACACAGAGTCAAATAAAGCCCCAGCCTGGAAGGGCTCTGACCCCTCCTGCCGGGTCATGTCCTGAGAAAAGGGGCAACAGATAGATGCTTTGGCTATGCCAGAAATGAGACTTAAAAGAGGCAGCAGAGATGCCAGGAGCAGGTTTCGTTAAGCCAGTGGGTGCCTTCCAGCCATAAGAACCCCGGGTGCCTTTTCTAAGAATAAGCACTGCTCTGTGTCACACAGGCGAATGGAGCATCCATTCCAATGGGCTCCTGAGCAGCCCAGGACCCAGAGCCCTTTCCTCCCCCAGAAAAACTTCTTGCCACCATGGCCAGCCACTTCAGCAGGGTGACCTCTGGGATGCCGGCCAGGGCATAGTCATGGAATCTTGTCCCGACTTGTCCCCAGCAGATGCCCTATTGATCTCATTGATAAGAGCCTGCAGCCACCTCGGCCACTATGCACCTGGGCAGCCAGCCAAGCCTGCTTCATTCACAGGCAGGAGGGGCCGACTGGGGCGAGTGGTCAGGATGGTGCCGTGGGGCAGGAGTAAGGCGGGAGGCTCGAGAGAGGATGGAGCAGAGGCTGTAAGCCTGACCTGGGACTACGTGGAGGCAGGGGCAGCACCAAGCACCAGCCACTGGGGCGTCTGGGGCTTCATGGGACAGGGAGGTAGCCCAAACCCTATGGACCAGAGGCCTGCATAGTTCGGAGTCACCCTGGAAGGGTGCTCAGTCTCCAGGGCTCCCTTCATTTGTAGAGACCCCTGGGCCACCTCTTCTCCAACCTCACTGCTTATCCGAATCCCCAGGGGGCTTTAAAAATACAGATCTCCTGGTTTCACCGACACACTTGGACATGAGTTGATCCCAGGAACCTGTATTTTTGACACATGCTCAGGTGTCCTTGCTCTCTGGTATTGCTGTACATATTAAGAGACCTCCATGTGCATTTCTGGAAATCTGAAACCATTTCATCATAGGAGCATAGGGATGCTGATGGGTGGGGCAGGGAGAGAAGGCAAGGCCTCCAGAGAGCAGTAGTTTCCTTCCCATGCAGAGAAGGCGTGAACTTCCTGAGTGATCTGCCCTAAACAGCCTGATGTTTCAGAACTGTGGGCAAAGAATGTTGAGAATCGAGGGCTGGATTCTGTTTGATGGTGGTGTGAGGTAACCTGCCAGTGAGATACAGACGTACAGTGAAGTTCAGCCTCCTAGTGTCCTCGGTGCTAGGCTTTCCCAGGGCTGAGTGTTACCAGCCCAACGTGGCTTCCTGGCTGCTGCGATGACTGAGCGTGGGGCGTGTGTGTTCCAGGGACAGAGAGAGTCCCCTTGTCATCACTCTGGGCTGCCTAAGAGTTGGAGCTATTCAGGGTTGCAGTCAAGAGAACCCAGGTGCTGGAGTCTAACATGTCTGCCTTTGAGAATTTTCTTGGCAAGGCAGGTAACTCCTAAGTTTAGCGTCCCCATCTGTAAAGCTGGTACTTTCAACACCGGTCAGAAGAAGGTTGGAAAGATGAAGTGACGAAAGTGTCATCCACTGAGCCTGTTCCTGGGATCACGCAGTGGGATTCAGGAATTGCATGTTCACTCTTGTTATGGCTAACTTTTTGGTGGTAAAATACATATATTAAATTTGCCATTTTGACTACTTGTGAACATAGAGTTTGGTGGCATTACACCCACACTGTTGTCCAGCCATCACCACTGTCCGTCTCCAAGACTTTCCTCTTCCCAAGCTGAAGCTCTGTCTCCATTAAACAACTCCTCATGCCTCCTTTTTCCAGGCCCTGGCAACCCCATTCTACATTCTGTCTCTATGAATCTGGCTCCTCTAGGGACCTCATAGAAGTGGAATCGCGTGGAATTTGTCTTTTTGTGACTGGTTTCTTTCTCACGGAAAATGGGCCAATGGTACATTTTAGATTTAGTTGTATATTTGCATTAAAGCAAAAAATGTACACAGTAGTGGAATCACCATCCTACTCCTAGAAACCCCTGAGGTGGTGGTGTCCGTGAGGAAAAATTGCAAAAAAAAATTCTTAACGTATCTTTTGTGTTAATAGTTTTATGAACTCTGCTTCCCCTCCCAGCTTTACTGAGGTATAACTGACTAAGAGAACCTATATATTTATGGTATACAATGTGATGTTTTGATACACTGTGTGTACATTGTGAAATGATTAACCTCAAGTAAGCTAATTAATGTAGCTTCCCCTCCTATGGTTATTTTTTTCTGGCCCTGAGAATATTTAAGACCTGTTCTCTTAGGAAATCTCAAGTAGACAATACATTGTTAACAATAGTGACCCTGCTGTGCCTTTTCATCTTGCCGAACTGAAACTCTGTATCCTTTGATCAACACCTCCCCATTTCACTTCTTCCCACCCTCTGGCACCCACGTCCTCGGCTTCTATGAGTTTGATTGTTTAGATTCCACAGGTAAGCAAGATCATGCACTCTTTCACTTAGTGTACTGCCCTCCAGGCTCAGACATGTTGTAAATAACAGGATTTAATTATCTTTTTAAGGATGAATAAGACTCTATTAAACATGTATCTATGTATCTGTATCTTTATCTGTCTGAGATTTTATCTCTTCATCCGTGATGGCCACTTAGGTTGATTCCTTATCTTGGCTATTGTGAATAAGCAGCTGGCTTATTTCACTTAGCATAACATCTTCTAGGTTTATCATCTTGTAGCATGTGTCAGAATTTCCTTATTTTTTATAACTGAAAAATATTCCACTGTACGTAATAACCACACTTTCTCTACCCGTCCATCCCCCTGTGAGCACTTGAGTTACTTCTTCCTTTCGGCTACTGTGAATAATGTTGCTATGAAGATTATAATGTTCATATAAAGGGTGCAGCTGTCTCTTTGAGTCCCTGCTTTCTTCTTTTCTTTTCTTCTTTTCCTCTATTTTTTTTCTTTTTTCTCTTTCCTTCCTTCCTTCTTTCCTTCCTTCCCTTTCTTTCCTTCTTTTCTTTCCTTCCTTCCTTCCTTCCTTCCTTCCTTCCTTCCTTCCTTCCTTCCTTCCTTCCTTCCTTCCTTCCTTCCTTCCTTCCTTCCTTCCTTCCTTCCTTCCTTCCTTCCTTCCTTCCTTCCTTCCTTCCTTCCTTCCTTCCTTCCTTCCTTCCTTCCTTCCTTCCTTCCTTCCTTCCTTCCTTCCTTCCTTCCTTCCTTCCTTCCTTCCTTCCTTCCTTCCTTCCTTCCTTCTCTCTCTCTCCCTCTCTTTTTCTTTTCTTTCTTTCTTGTCTCACTCTGTTGCCCAGGCTGGAGTGCAATCTCATGTCACTGCAACCTTTGTCTCCCAGGTTCAAGTGATTCTCCTGCCTCAGCCTCCCAAGTAGTTGGGATCACAGGCACATACCACCATGTCCGGCTTATTTTTGTTTCAGTAAAGATAGGGGTTTTACTGTATTGGCCAGGCTGGTCTCAAACTTCTGGCCTCAAGCAATCTGCCTGCCTCGGCCTCTGAAAGTGCTGGGACTACAGGTCTGAATCACCATGCCCAGCCTGAGTCCCTGCTTTAAATTCTTTTGGGTATATACCCGGAAGTGGGATTGGATTATATAGTAATTCTCTGTTTAAGTTTTTCGAGGGACTGCAGACTGTTTTCTACAGCAGCTGCGCCATTTTACATTCTCACCAACAGGACACAAGGGTTCCAGTTTCTCTGCATCCTTGACAACACTTGTTATCTTTTATTATCTTGATAACAGGGATGCTACTATGGCTATTGTTTTTTTTTTCTTTTTTTTAAACTTAACAAGTGTTGAGACACAGTAAATGTCTATTTTCTTTCATTTTCCTTGTAGTAATCCCCAAGTCACACCAGTGCACGGCCTCTGTGACGGAAACCATGGAAATTCAATACGGAAGGGAGCAGGAATAAGACAGGAATAGGACAAAGACCTGATGCGGTTGGTGATGTGGAGTTTCCATGATAATGGCTGGACTCAAGCATCTTCTCTGAGCTGTCCACAACACTCAGCACCAAACACACGTAATTTAATTTATTTCTCCCAATAATTCTAGGTCAGTAGTAGTATTATCTCTGCTTTACAGAAGAGGAAATGGAAGCTTAAAAGGGAAAATAGTTTTCTAACTAGTCACACAGACCCTAAGAAGTAGGAGCCAGGATGGTGATACCTGCCCATCCTCCCTCCTGGCATTATTGGGGTCATCAAAGTCAGATTGAAATATTTAATGTCTTTAAGAGTGATTTGAGGCTGCGCACAGTGGCTCATGCCTAAAATCCCAGCACTCTGGGAGGCTGAGGTGGGTAGCTCACTTGAGGTTAGGAGTTTGAGACCAGCCTGGTCAACATGGTGAAACCCTGTCTCCACCAAAAAATACAAAAATTAGCCATGTGTGGTGGCGTGCACTTATAATCTGCAGCTACTTGGGAGGCTGAGGCAGGAGAATCGCTTCAATTTAGGAGGCACAGTTTACAATGAACTGAGATGGTGCCACTGCACTCCAGCCTGGGCAACAGAGCGACACTTTGTCTCAAAAAAAAAGAAAAGAAAAACGACTAGTGATTTGAGGGTGGAAACAGTAACACAAAGAACAAATAAGGGAATGTTACAAGTAAGCAAGATCCCTGGAGTTAAGGTTAGAACCATAATGTTTTCTTTCAGCCTGCCACCTGTCTTCTCTAGGCTTCCATTTCCTCATCTGTAAAATGAGAAAATTGGGGGGACGAGGTGGCTCACGCCTGTAATCCCAGCACTTTGGGAGGCTGAGGCAGGCGGATCACTAAGTCGAGACCATCCTGGCCAACATGGTGAAACCCTGTCTCTACTAAAAATTTTAAAAAATTATCTCGGCATGGTGGTGTGCACCTGTAATCCCAGCTACTCTGGAGACTGAGGCAGGAGAATCACTTGAACCCAGGAGGCGGAGGTTGCAGTGAGCCGAGATGGCACCATTGCTTTCCAGCCTGGGCAACAGAGCAAGACTCCTTCTTGAGAAAAAAAAACTGAGAAAATCATCACGCTGCCCCCTTATAAGACAGAGCTGTTAGGAAGATGATCTGAGGGAACATTTGTAGATGTGTTTGCCATAAAGTACACTTCATGCTGACTTTGGTGATGGAAGGGCCACAGGTGTGTCAGCTGAAAAAAATCACACAATGGATGACTTTAGAATGGAGAATTTTATTTCTTAAGGAGGAGAGTACAGTCTGCAGGTGGGAAATGGAGCCACTGGTTGAAAAGCAAAACCAGGCACTTTTTTTGCTGAAGGGGTTGGCTGAGTATACATATGCAACAGGTTCTGGGAGGAGCTATGAATATTCATGAATGGGGAATGCACACATGTATTGTAAGCAAACACGCACTTTATGTTCCATGTTCATTTTGGGGTGGAGACTTATTTAAATGCAGTACAATTAGGTCCTGTACGTTAAAAGCTAAGGTAAGGACACGAAGACACTCTGTGCTCAGCCTCTGTAAACTGACCAGGACCAGTCCACAGCAGGCGGTCTTATCAGGTGAAATCAGTCTCTTGACCAGTCAAAGCTGTAGTTGCAGCTGGTGGAGCAGGGGCTTATTAGCAGCGTCTGGTGGAGCTGCAAGTGTTACTATTGTTTTTCTTGAAGCCAGTGCTGTTTAGCTGCTGGAGAAGAAAACCTGTGTGGGAGGCAGGGCTTAGTTGATTCTTTAAGTGTAGGGGTGCCTGACTTCACCACTTAGGTCCTGTTTATAATTGGGTATCTATCACCACAAAGAGTCTGTTCCTTCCATCTTATGATCGCTGCTTTAGCATTAACGGTGGTCAGCTGTGTCTACTGTTGAAATGGAAAAGAGAGTGTGTATGATGAGGTGCACCTGACCTAGCCTGTCATGGGCGGGAACTTAGTTTTTAAGGTTTCTCTTAAAAACTAAGGTGAGTGGGTCCATTCAGTAGTTTGGGAGGCTTAGAATTTTGTTTTTAGTTCTCAGGAGGGAATGCTCATTCATTCAGTAGAGATTTCCTGGGCTGACTCTGCCCAGGGGAAGTGCAAGACCCAGTGCCTGCCCTCCAGGGGCTCTGCAGTTGCTGGGGCAGAGACTGAGGCACATGGGGCCGAAAATAACTCCTCAAGGCCTGCTGTGATGTGAAGGAGGGACTTCCAGAGAGCCCTAGGTAGGTAAAGGAGGAAGCCACCAGGGCTGGCTCCCTGAAGGAGCAGGAAGAGGAGGTTGGGTGGCCCAGGAGGGAGATGGATGATTTCCTAGACTTGCGGGCATCCAGCTGCTTAGCTGCAAGCATGCCAGCTGAGTTCTTGCTGCAGGGAGACTCACTCCCAACACCCACCTTGCATCCTCACCGATGCTCAGGTACTCATGTTAAGAGTGTTGTCTTCTTTGTTTTCTTCTCTTCTTCAGTAAAGATGCATTGGGCATGTATTGTTTATGATAATTAAGTTAATATTTTATATTGTATAGGTTTAAATATTTTATCCTCCTGTAATGTATGGAGTTTCTGGGGAACCCTGCATGCTCTGAGTACTCTGTGGAGGCTTCCTCCAACCAGGACCCCTCTGGGTGGGCCCCAATCCCCCAGGGCTGGTGAAAGCACTGCAGCAGGACAAGCCTGGGGACCGCCACCACCCTGGGCCGGTGGGGATGGCCAATCTCAAGTCTCCTGCATGCTCCCCTCACTGAGTGCCAGAGGCGTGGCAGAGAGAGGAGTGCAGGGAGGCCTCCTCTGGGCCCAAGTGCTAGGGATGCCCAGGGAGCTGCCCACCCCCACACTTCTGCCAAGGCATGGGCCATGAAAGGGACCACTGCTGGGATCCAAGTGTTAGTCCAGGTGGCACATCCCAGATCTGAAAATCCAAAATCCAAAATGCTCCAAATTCTAAAACGTTTTGAGCACCCACATGATGCTCAAAGGAAATATTTATTGGAACATTTCAGATGATTTGGGATTTTTTGATTTGGGGTATTTTACTAATCCATTTTCATATTATCATGAAGAAATACCTGAGACTGGGTAATTCATGAAGCAAAGGAGGTTTAATGGACTCACAGTTCCATCTGCCTCACAATCACAGCAGAAGGAAAAGGAGGAGCAAAGTCACGTCTTATATGGCAGCAGGCGAGAGAGTGTGTGCAGGGCAACTGCCCTGTATAAAACCGTCAGATCTGGTGATAACTCACTATCTTGAGAACAGCAGGGTAAAATCTGCCCCCATGGTTCAATTACCTCCCACCAGGTCCCTCCCACAATGTGGAGATTATGGGAGCTACAATTCAAGATGAGATTTGGGTGGGGACACAGTCAAACCATATCAGATACTCAATCAGTATAATGCAAATATTTCAAAATCCCAAAAAATTAGGAATCCCGAATACTCCTGGTCCCAAGGATTTTCAGTAAGGGAGACTCAACTTGTAATAAACTGCCAGAGTCCTGCTGTGATGTGAAGAAGGCAGAATGGTGTGTTTAGAATGCCTCCTATTGGTATAAATGGGAAATCAGACAGGTGCATTTGTACTTGCTTATTTAATCATGAAGGACCTCTGTAAAATTATAGTATGGTGTTTAACTGTGGGAGGCCACGTGGGGTGGGAAGAGGGCTTAATACATAAACTTACATATATGGTACAATGAGTGTGGGTGTGTATACATGTGTGTGGTTTGCATATGCATTTGTGTGGTGCGTGTTTATGTATCTGTGGGTATATATGTGTGTGTGTGCAGAGAGAAAACTTCCTGAACTATTTCAATATATTAGACCATTTTTAATGTGTTATTCCACTAGTAGTGTCAGGCCCCAGGCTGGCCTGGGTCGGATGGCAGAGGGTTTCTTTCAAGCCTCTTTGAGCCTCCAGGGCTCTGGGCCTCCCTCCTCTTCTCCCTGCAGTCCCATCTAAAATGACCCACAACCCCAGTACCGAGATACCAGCAACTGTTAACTTTTTTGGCTCCTCCGTTTGCCTTGTTGACATCTCCATCATCAACCTTACTCCGAAGACCTAAGTCGATCCGTTCTTTGCACAGTTTTCTGTTCTGCTTGTTTTCCCTTAATGCTCTGTCACAAGCATCCTCCAAATTTTTTATAAACTTCTCATGAATAACATTTCCAAACCGTGTTTCAGGCATGTACGGTACACTGAGCTGTCCCTAACGTCTCAGCAGCATCTCTCCTCCGACCCTGGCAGGGCGACAGCCATTTCTGCCAGTGCTGGTTGAGAGGGTGGAATGGGCCTTTGTCCGTAAGGTCCACAGTGCTCTTAGGTCCCCGCAGCTCCAGCTCACACAGAGGAGATGCTCGAAGCATTTGCCCAAGCGTCTGCCCGATGCACATGGCTACCCGCTCCTGAGCGTCTTCTTCAGGCCCCACTGACATCTGGGTTTCCCTGAGTTGTCCCTGTGAGAGAGACGCTGCGAGCAATGACGCCCGTTTGACAGGAGGCCATTAGCTACAGCCAGAGTGTTTATGTGCCCCAAACACGTGCGTTGAAAGCCTAACCCCATGTGTTGGTCTTAGGAGGTGGGGTGCAGCCCGTGATGGGGTTAGTGCCCTGATGAGGAGTTTGTTCACAGTGAGAAGGCGTTGTTTACAAACCAGACACCAAAGCTGCCTTCATCTTGGATTCCCAAGCCTTCAGAGCTAGAAATGAATCCTGTTTATCAGCATCCCAGGCTGTGGCAGGTTTTGTTTTGTTTTTTGAAACAGGATCGCACTGCCACCCAGGCTGGAGTGCAGTGGTACAATCATGGCCCACTGCAGCCCTGACCCCTTGGGCTCAAGTGATCCTCCTGCTTCAGCCTTCTGAGTAGCTGGGACTACCTGTGGGTGCCACCCTGTTTGGCTAATTTTTCTTTTTCTTTTTAGCAGAGAGGAAGTCTCCTTATGTTGCCCAGGCTGGTCTGGAATTCCTGGGCTCAAGCAGTTCTCCTGCTTTGGCCTCCCAATGTGCTGGGACCCCAGGCATGAGGCTGTGGTGGTTTTGAGGGACTGAGGCAGGTGTGGAGCCCCAGGCAGGAAGCCTTCTGTTTCTGTGGGAGTGGAAAGTAGAGCATTGTGGACCTTATGGACAAGCGAGTGGAGAGTAGGGCCCCTGGCCTGGGTCTTCACTGCAGGGTCTCACCCTTCCCGAGGAATTGCCTGGGCCTCCATTTCCTACTCACTTCCTCACCTCTCCACAGTGAGGGAGGCAGAGGGTGGCGGGACTGGGGTGGGAAAGCAAGCAATTGCTGGAAGGTGGGAAACCCCAG
Source organism: Saguinus oedipus (assembly GCA_031835075.1). Taxonomy (NCBI): domain Eukaryota; kingdom Metazoa; phylum Chordata; class Mammalia; order Primates; family Cebidae; genus Saguinus; species Saguinus oedipus. The sequence continues at coordinate 35,230,637 of CM063182.1, read as the reverse complement.
CCAGGTGGCATAAATAATTCAGCACCTCAGCAGTTAGCAAGTTATGCTTTTAAGGCATGGACCGGAAGCTTGCTCTGCTAACAGGCTGACGTGCTTTTGCTCTTGGGAGAGCGGGTGTCCCTGGCATTCATAGAGCTCTGCTTGGGCTGCCTCCAGGTGCTGGTCAGGTGGGGACTGTATGCCCAGGTAGGGCCTGGATGTGCATTTAGTCATTTGCAGGTGCATATTCAAGCCCCTGCAGTCTCAGCTGCCGTTCTTGGGAAGGGGCATGTACAGAGAGGAGTTGGTGGGAGTCCTTGTGGAGGGCATGGGCCACCTGGCTGGGACTGTTACCATCAGACTCTCCCCTCCTGCACCAGAAGGTCTCGTTCCATTCACCCTGGATGTTGGGGCCAGCGCCTGTTGGTCTCTGTTCCAAGTTCTTCGTTGGCCCCAGCCATGGGTCCATCAGGGCCCACTGTTGTCATCTTGGAAGAGGAAAGACACACAGAAGTTCCCGATGGGGACTGTGTGTCCCTCATCCGGCACACACGGCCATGGGTGGTAAGCAGAGAAGGGCTGGCCTTGGCCTGACCACGGCTGTTGCAGGCTGATCCAAGGCCCTCATCACCCGGCCTTCGTCACCCAGCCACTCTAGCTTTTCCAGGTCCTCAATACCTCTCCCTTGTTGCTTCTGCCTGCCTTTTGGGTCTGCACTGTCCCTCTTCTGTTGCACACCATGAGTGAGATCTGGAATGGGTTTTATGGCTTCCGTACATTGCTGGTGGCCTCCCCTTAGCTCTTCGTTTCTGGGGCAGCTGAGTGGGGTGGCATGTGCTTGCCTTCTTGTCTTGGCAGGGTGATGACACTACAGGCTTCTTCCTACCAAAATTCCCTGAGGCCTCGCTGGCTTTCACTGGGCCTGCGCCTCTTCCTGGGGAGCATGAGCTCGGAGTGGCGAGGTCGGAGTGCTCACCCTCCCTGGAGCCAGGAGTGGGGTGGACAACTGAGGTGGGTGGTAAGCAGTTAGTGGAAGATGAGTGAGTGTACTGGGTAGCTAAAGCCGCAGAAGCCCACCTAACTGCCTCTGGCCAAACTGAAGCAATCGAAATCATTTAAGTTTATTGAATGACTGAAGTTTGCTGGTGTGGTGACTCACACCTGTAATCCCAGCACTTTGGGAGGCCGAGGTAAAAGGATCACTTGAGCCTAGAAGTCCTTGACCAGCCTGGACAACACAGGGAGACATTGGCTTCAAAAAAATAAAAAGAATTCCAGCACTTTGGGAGACTGAGGTGGGCAGATCACCTGAGGTCAGGAGTTCGAGACCAGCCTGGCCAATATGGTAAAACCCATCTTCTACTAAAAATACAAAATTAGTCTGGGATGGTGGCACATGCTTGTAATCCCAGCTACTCGGGAGGCTGAGGCAGAAGAATCATTTGAACCTGGAAGGTGGAAGTTGTGGTGAGCTGAGGTTGTGTCATTGCATTCCAGCCTGGGCAACAAGAGCAAAACTCCATCTCAAAAAAAAAAAAAAAAAAAAAAAAAACAGGTGTCGTGGTGAGCACTTGTGGTCCAAGCTACTCAGGAGGCTGAGGCAGGATGATCACCGGAGCCTGGTATTTTGAGCCTGGTAGTTTGAGGCTGCAGTGAGCCATGATCGTACCACTGCAGTGCAGCCTGGGCAACAGAGCCTGACCCTGCCTCACACATACACACACACACACACAGTGACTTCAGTTACTTCTCTGAGTCCCTGAAGTGTAGTCTTCCCTCTCCCCACAATTTATTAGTGCCCCTCCACACGATAAATGTCTCCCTCCTCTGTGATTTAATTATATTTAAAATACCTGTGTGACCTTGGGTGACTCACATGACTGCATAGGGACTCAAGCTCCTTAGCTATAAAACAAGAGGATTGTCCTAAGTTAGTAATTTTCTAACATTTAAAAAGTAGAGACTTTTTTTTCTCAAATTAAATCCTACACAAGCTCGCCCCTAAACAAATTAGATAGAAATAACATTTTTCATATAAAGGATCCCATAGGTTAAAACTTAGAATGTCACTTGTTTTTGAACCTGCAAATGAGAAAAACGACCCCTTTCGATGACACACACATTTGAAATCAGGGCTGGTAGTTAATAGTTTGTCTTAGAAATTGATCTTAGCATTCAATCATTTTGACATGTTTTTGTGTAACACAGTATTAAGAAACACAGCATCGGCTGGGTGCAGTGGCTCGCACCTGTAATCCCAGCACTTTGGGAGGCTGAGCCAGGCAGATCATGAGGTAGAAGTTTGAGACCAGCCTGGCCAATATGGCGAAATGCTGTTTCTACTAAAAATACAGAAATTAGCCCGGCGTGATGACACACACCTGTAATCCGAGCTACTTGGGAGGCTGAGGCAGAAGAATCGCTTGAACCCAGGCAGTGGAGATTGCAGTGAGCCAAGATGGCACCACTGCACTGTAGCTGGGCAACAGAGTGAGAGTCTGAGAAAGAAAGGAAGGAAGGAAGGAAAGAAGGAAGGAAGGGAGGAAGAAAGAGAGGAAGGAAGAGGGGAACGAAGGAGGGAGAAAAAAAGAGAAAGAAGAAAGAAAAGGAAAGAAAGCATTAAGGCTGGGTGCAGTGGCTCATGCCTATAATCCCAGAACTTTGGGAGCCTGACGTGAGTGGATTGCTAGATCCCAGGAGTTAGAGACCAGCCTGGGCAACATGGCAAAACCCCATCTCTACAAAAATACAAAGATTAGCTGGGCATGGCAGTGTGCACCTGTAATCTCAGCTACTCAGGAGGCTGTGGCAGGAGAATGGCTTGAGCCTGGGAGGTGGAGTTTGCAGTGAGCTGAGATTCTACCCCTGCACTCCAGCCTGGGCGACAGAGCGAGACCCTGTCTTAAAAAAAAGAAAAAAGTATTAAAATTCTTGATCAACTCATTATGTAATCACGTAATGCTGTCTGGTGGTGGTGGTGGATGGTAAAAGGTTTTTTTTAACATTTCGGCTTACAATTGTTGCGTGAAACGGATGTGCAAGTTTGACAAGTGTTATTTCTGTGTCACGTAGAATCACTAAATGATATCTGCGCCTCATCATAAGCACAAGTAGGATCATAAAAAATACAGAAACCTGCATAAGGCACCGACGTTTTCAGCTGCCTTTCATACCCAATCTAGGGGGCATCTCAAGCAGGGGCACACAGGGAGTTAACCGAGCGAGCTCGCTGGAGCGGTCCTAGCTTGAGCCTGGGTGTGCTGCCCAGGATGGGACACGCTCCGCCCTGTGCTCACAGAACACAAGCAGCCACCTTCCAGGGTGTTCAGACATGAAAATGTGACCTAAGTCTGTGGCCCAAGTTGGCCTCCAAGTTGTTAAAATTTGGTATATAACTTAGTGTGTAAGGGCTGTTTTTAAATTGTGGTTTGAAAACACAGTTACATCGACATAATGAAATGTGCCTTAAACTTATGTTCAACCCTCCAAAGAACCCCCAACCCCAAATCTTGAGAGCAGTGTTTTTCAGATCTTGGCATGCATCAGATTAATTATGCTAAATTCTCAAAATTTAGTGGGCAGCCACCTGGCTAATTTGTTAAAATGTGGACTCCTGGACCCCCGCTGAGAGATGCTGACGTAGCAGGTCTGGGGCCGGCCTGAGAACTGTGCATTCCTAACAGGCTCCCATTGATACTGATGCTGCTGGTACCAAGATTCACCTTCAACGATTTGGAAACTCTTTGACCAGAGAAGATCTCTTTGGGGTTAGTCTTACTTTAAATAGGGGCCCAGTGACCTCCTCTAGATCTCCCTCCTCTCATCTGGGACATGAAGAGATTGGCTTAGAAACTTTCCTAGGATCCTGTAAGCTTGGAAGTGCTGCTCTTTCTGCCTGGTAAGAAGGAACTTTCAGGCTGGATGCAATGGCTCGTGCCTGTAATCCTAGCACTTTGGGAGACTGAGGCAGTAGGATCACTTGAGCCCAGGAGTTCGAGACCAGCCTAGGCAAAATACGGTAGTGGGAACCTGTGGTCCCAGTTACTTGAGAGCCTGAGGCAGGAGGATTGCTTGAGCCCGGGAGGGCAGGGCAAGGCTGCAGCGAGTTGTGATTGCACCACTCTGCTCCTGCCTGGGTGATGGAGCAAGATCCTGTCTCAAACAAAAGCAATTAAATAAAAAGGACTTTCACAGGTAACTTCAGCTCAGATTTCTCACATTCATCTGGTCAGACACACACAGAGAAGCCCTAGGTATAGGCAGAATCAGACCTGCCTTTTTCCTTATGTGACCTGTGGCATTTCAGGGAAACCACTTACCTCCCTCTCCTCAGTTTCCTCATCTATCGCATCAACTCACTAGTCTCCTCTCTGCCTCCCCACAGGGATGATGGATCTGAAAATGTTTTGTAAATCACACACCAGTGTCTGTACACATGTAAGGAGCTGTCGTAATCAATATTTTTGAAATGCTTATTCATGTAGAATAGGACATTTCAGGTCTCCAGATTCTTCAGCAAGAACTTCAAGAGGCAGCTGGGTTCCTGAAGTTCATTCTCAGAGCAGAACTTGCTCTTAGGTCACTGGAATTCCTCCCCAGGCCACCCTGGGGCTTCCTCCTCCGTTTATGTCGATCTGCTGAGTCCCAGTTTGCCCCACTTCTCGGATCCTGTTTGGGTGCAGAGATTTGGCCTTAATCTTCTCTCTTTCCTGGAGCTGCACTTTGCCTGAAGTGCAAAGAGCCCCATTCATGATTTGATCTCCTGGCTCCTGCATGGCCAGTGGGGGCCTGAGCTGCCACAACGCAGGAAGATGGCTTGATGATGCTGCTGATGCTGGCGGTGATGCCGATGGTGTGAGCTGGAAATGGGGTGCTACGTCATCGTTGTCATCGTCATCATCATCATCCGAGCAGCCACCAGATAGCTTGCACCCACGCTGGGCCGGGAACGGGACTGGCTGTTTGTCCTAGTTTGTCTTTCGACCTCATGGCAGCCCTTTAAGGTAAGTATCATCATCTCCATTTTACAAATGAGGAAACTGAGGCTCAGAAAGACTCAGTAACTGGCCCAGGGTCTCACTGCTACTAAATGTGTACGCATAGGAAACTCAGAGTCTTCAGGGCACTGGCTGGTGATCTGGCGGTTTTACCTCCCTCACCCACTGTGTGTGGCCTCTCAGGGTTTGGCCAGTCCATTGGCATCATACCGCAGGAGAAGCTCAGCTTATGTAGCACTGTGAGGGAAGAGGCAGGATTGGCCGCTATGGATGGAGATGGGTGTGCTGGGTGGTGACAGAGCAGAGAGCAGCCCTGACCATGGTAAGTGTTGCACACACCCGCTTCCAACCCACCACCCCTGCCCCATCAGAGGCAGGAGGGAGGGAGGTAAGGGGAGGGGCAGCTGTCCCAGCTGGGGTCTGGCAGTCCTGTGCTGGTATCTTTAGGGGCCTAGGCTTAGGGACAAAGTCATCACCCACTCCATCTTGTTTTAAGCTGCTGTCAGGCTGACCTGTCTAAGATGCATGTCACCCCCTTCCTGGAAAGCCTGCCACGCTCTCTGTTACTCGTAGGGTAAAAGCCAACCTCATCTGCTCAGCATCAGGTCCCTGTGTTCTCTGGCCGACCCCCATCCTTGTGCCTCATGTGGTGTATTTCACCTGGAGCTGGAGACAAATGCAGCTTCTTCTCGTTCCCCATAAAGTCCTGGACATTTTGCCTTGTGGCCTTTATTTGTGCTGCTCTCGGCCCTGGAACCTTCTTGTTACTTTGTTTGGCTAAACTGTGCTCATCCTTCAAAGCTGCAGCTGAAGTGCTGGCTCCTCCATGCTGTCTTCCTGGATCTTGGAGATCCCCCAGACTCTCATTTCCCACCCTGAGCAGCCTTTCCTGTTGAACTCCCTCAGGCCCTCTCTGTTCTGCTTGTCTGGCACTCGCCATTCCCCATCATTGTGTCCTCCACGCAGGCCGTGTCTTCTTGAGGGCAAGCATTTTACCTGGTTTGTTCCTTTGATTTGGTTTGGTCCTGGACTGTGCTTTGCAGTTAACATTTAGCACGTAGCTGGTGACTAAACAGGCCACGCTAGAGCAACAAGGGGCTGCTCTTGAAATTTGAGGATGTGGTTCTAGTCCTGGCTCAGCCATTCTTGGCTGGCCAAACTGCTTCTCCCCAGGCCTCGGTTTCCTCATTTGTAAAATGAGGGAGCTGGATTCTATGGGTGTTTCTCCACATCTAGTATATGGAAGAACTACTCGGGCAGCTTGTTTAAAATGTGTGTTTCTGGATCCCTGGGAGTCATAATCTGAAGCTCTGAGTGGACCTGAGCATCTGCATAATTCACACACACCCTGAGTCTTTCTCATTCAGGTGTTTCTCAGAGTACCATTTGAGCGACTGTTTCAGGTAGACTTTGGGGAAACCCCTTTCTAATCTAAGGGGCTGGTAGAACAATGAAGGGAAGAAGAGATTATGGAGCAGGGCCTATAATGAGTGGGGCGGGGGCCATTAACAGTCTCATCACCATCACTGCCATCATGACCATCTTCTGCATCATCAGTTTCTTTTTCTTCATTGCCATCATCATCATCATCACCATCAGCACCATCATCACCATCACCGTCATTACCATCACCACCACCATCACCATCATAACCATTTTACCACCACCATCCTCACCACCATCACCATCAGCCCCTTCATTATCATCACCATCACCATCATCATCACCCCCTTATCATCACCATCGCCATCATCATCACCCCCTTCATTATCATCACCATCACCATCATTACCATTATCATCGTTACCATCACCGCCACCATCACCATCAGCCCCTTGGTTATCATCACCATCACCATCATCACCATCAACCCCTTCGTTATCATCACCACCATCACCATCATTACCATTATCATCATTGTTACCATCACCACCACCATCACTATCATAACCATTTTACCACCACCAGCCTCACCAACATCACCATCACCCCCTTCATTATCACCACCATCACCACCATCACCACCATCACCCCTTCATTATCACCAACATCACCACCATCACCCCCTTCATTATCACCACCATCACCACCATCACCATCAGCCCCTTCACTATCACCACCATCACCATCATCACCATCAACCCCTCCATTATCACCACCATCACCATCACCCCCTTCATTATCACCACCATCACCACCATCACCCCCTTCATTATCACCACCATCACCATCAGCCCCTTCATTATCACCACCATCACCACCATCACCCCCTTCATTATCACCACCATCACCATCACCCCCTTCATTATCACCACCATCACCATCACCCCCTTCATTATCACCACCATCACCATCACCCCCTTCATTATCACCACCATCACCATCAGCCCCTTCATTATCACCACCATCACCACCATCACCCCCTTCATTATCACCACCATCACCATCAGCCCCTTCATTATCACCACCATCACCATCACCCCCTTCATTATCACCACCATCACCATCACCCCCTTCATTATCACCACCATCACCATCAGCCCCTTCATCACCACCATCACCACCATCACCCCCTTCATTATCACCACCATCACCATCACCCCCTTCATTATCACCACCATCACCATCACCCCCTTCATTATCACCACCATCACCATCAACCCCTTCATTATCACCACCATCACCATCAACCCCTTCATTATCACCACCATCACCATCAGCCCCTTCATTATCACCACCATCACCACCATCACCCCCTTCATTATCACCACCATCACCATCAGCCCCTTCATTATCACCACCATCACCACCATCACCCCCTTCATTATCACCACCATCACCATCACCCCCTTCATTATCACCACCATCACCATCACCCCCTTCATTATCACCACCATCACCATCACCCCCTTCATTATCACCACCATCACCATCACCCCCTTCATTATCACCACCATCACCATCAACCCCTTCATTATCACCACCATCACCATCAGCCCCTTCATTATCACCACCATCACCACCATCACCCCCTTCATTATCACCACCATCACCATCAGCCCCTTCATTATCACCACCATCACCCCCTTCATTATCACCACCATCACCATCACCCCCTTCATTATCACCACCATCACCATCACCATCAGCCCCTTCATTATCACCACCATCACCATCACCCCCTTCATTATCACCACCATCACCATCAGCCCCTTCATTATCACCACCATCACCACCATCACCCCCTTCATTATCACCACCATCACCATCACCCCTTCATTATCACCACCATCACCACCATCACCCCCTTCATTATCACCACCATCACCATCACCCCCTTCATTATCACCACCATCACCATCACCCCCTTCATTATCACCACCATCACCATCACCCCCTTCATTATCACCACCATCACCATCACCCCCTTCATTATCACCACCATCACCATCAGCCCCTTCATTATCACCACCATCACCATCACCCCTTCATTATCACCACCATCACCATCAGCCCCTTCATTATCACCATCAACATCACCCCCTTCATTATCACCACCATCACCATCAACCCCTTCATTATCACCACCATCACCATCAACCCCTTCATTATCACCACCATCACCATCAGCCCCTTCATTATCACCACCATCACCACCATCACCCCTTCATTATCACCACCATCACCCCCTTCATTATCACCACCATCACCATCACCATCATCCCCTTCATTATCACCATCACCCCCTTCATTATCACCACCATCACCATCACCCCCTTCATTATCACCACCATCACCATCAACCCCTTCATTATCACCACCATCACCATCAACCCCTTCATTATCACCACCATCACCATCAACCCCTTCATTATCACCACCATCACCATCAGCCCCTTCATTATCACCACCATCACCACCATCACCCCCTTCATTATCACCACCATCACCATCAGCCCCTTCATTATCACCACCATCACCACCATCACCCCTTCATTATCACCACCATCACCCCCTTCATTATCACCACCATCACCATCACCATCAGCCCCTTCATTATCACCATCACCCCCTTCATTATCACCACCATCACCACCATCACCCCCTTCATTATCACCACCATCACCATCACCATCAGCCCCTTCATTATCACCATCACCCCCTTCATTATCACCACCATCACCACCATCAACCCCTTCATTATCACCACCATCACCATCAGCCCCTTCATTATCACCACCATCACCATCACCACCTTCATTATCACCACCATCACCCCCTTCATTATCACCACCATCACCACCATCACCCCCTTCATTATCACCACCATCACCATCACCCCCTTCATTATCACCACCATCACCATCAGCCCCTTCATTATCACCACCATCACCATCAGCCCCTTCATTATCACCACCATCACCACCATCACCCCCTTCATTATCACCACCATCACCATCACCCCTTCATTATCACCACCATCACCATCAGCCCCTTCATTATCACAACCATCACCACCATCACCCCCTTCATTATCACCACCATCACCCCCTTCATTATCACCACCATCACCACCATCACCCCCTTCATTATCACCACCATCACCATCACCCCCTTCATTATCACCACCATCACCATCACCCCCTTCATTATCACCACCATCACCATCAGCCCCTTCATTATCACCACCATCACCATCACCCCTTCATTATCACCACCATCACCATCAGCCCCTTCATTATCACCATCACCATCACCCCCTTCATTATCACCACCATCACCATCAACCCCTTCATTATCACCACCATCACCATCAACCCCTTCATTATCACCACCATCACCATCACCCCCTTCATTATCACCACCATCACCATCACCCCCTTCATTATCACCACCATCACCATCACCCCCTTCATTATCACCACCATCACCATCAGCCCCTTCATTATCACCACCATCACCATCACCCCTTCATTATCACCACCATCACCATCAGCCCCTTCATTATCACCATCAACATCACCCCCTTCATTATCACCACCATCACCATCAACCCCTTCATTATCACCACCATCACCATCAGCCCCTTCATTATCACCACCATCACCACCATCACCCCTTCATTATCACCACCATCACCCCCTTCATTATCACCACCATCACCATCACCATCAGCCCCTTCATTATCACCATCACCCCCTTCATTATCACCACCATCACCATCACCATCAACCCCTTCATTATCACCACCATCACCATCACCATCAACCCCTTCATTATCACCACTATCACCATCAGCCCCTTCATTATCACCACCATCACCCCTTCATTATCACCACCATCACCATCACCCCCTTCATTATCACCACCATCACCACCATCACCCCCTTCATTATCACCACCATCACCATCACCCCCTTCATTACCACCACCATCACCACCATCACCCCTTCATTATCACCACCATCACCACCATCACCACCCCCTTCATTACCACCATATCACCATCACCATCACCCCCTTCATTATCACCACCATCATCACCATCGTCCCTTCATTATCACCACCATCACCATCATTACCATTATTATACTCTTCATCAGCCTCTTCACTGTCCTCATTATCACCATTACCATCATCATCATCTTCATCATCCTTCCCATCATCATCGTTGTCATCTTTTTTATTTGTGGTTACCATCACTATCACCATCTCCACCACCAGCAAAGCCACCACTGCTCCTCAGTGCTCATGAGGGGAGGGCCAGTGCAAACACCTTTGTGGGCATTACCTCCATTAGTCTTCTCAGGAGCCTTGTGAGGTTGGTCCTGAGAGGGCAGGAGGCAGGGCTTGGAGGGACGCCTGACCATGCCCTGGAGCAGACCCCTAGCTGCAGTCTGCATCAGCCCCAGCTCCCAGGCCATCCTGCTGTTGGAGTGAGCCTGCACTTTCTCTGGCGAGCCTGGGAAGGGCAAACAGTCTTGCCCTCAACTTCCCTCCCTTCATTCAACACATCTCTATTACAGGCCTGCCTTGTGCCAGGCACCAAGTTTGAATTTGATCCAGGCCAACATTATTTTTTCATGTTCACGAAACAGAGATTTTATTTTTCTTTTCCCCAACCCCTTCCTCCCTAATCTAAACTCCTGTGAAAATAGCATGCGTAGCTGAGCCTGGGGCCAATTTGTGTCTTTGTGCTCAGCACACATACACTATCTTTCACACCACAAACAGCTTTGCTCAGGAAAATATGTTTTCTCTCTGCAAAACTGCCATTTTTGGGCAACACATAGAAGGCAGAAAGAAACTATTTCACTTTTTCTTCCCCTGGAAAGACCCACCAAGATGTTGTTTTCCTTTGCTTTTTCTGGAGGGGAGATATTTTTTGACAGCTTTCTTCGCTAATCTGGCTCTCAGCCCTGCGTCTGGTGCCAATTTGTAAAAGAAACAGAAGAAAAACTAGATGAGCAGAGGCAAGATTCTCTCAGAAGGGCAGTAGCACCTTAGAATTCAGAAGTAGTAAGGGACCTCCGTGGCAAACCTGTTGCCTGCCCCACTGGGGAGCCTCGTCTCAGAAGCCCTGAATGGGGACCCACACACCTGCTTGGAAAGCAGCTGTGGGTGGGCAGAGGCTGCCTGCTGTGGGGTGGGGGGGATCTCCACGTGCACTCACTCAACAGCCGCCCTTCCAGACTTCCTGAGGATAGGCTGGGGACTGGGCTGGGTGCTTCGGGCTGCAAAAGTAAATCAGATGTGGATTCTGCATCAGTACGTTCCACTCCAGTACAGGAATGAAGTTACGGGCAGGACCATGTGAATAAAGTCCTGGTTTCACTGCAACGTTTATTTTAGCTGGAGTTAGGAGAAGTTTGGAGGAAGTGGTGACCTTGTGCTTTCTAGCAAATGTCTTCTTCTAGAATGCTGCAGTCGGGCCTCATTTGAAATCTGCATGAAACCCATTTGCTCTCCATCCCTTCCCTGGCTCAGCTCAGAGTACAGCCTCTTCTGTGCAGCACAGCCCTGGGATGCTGGCAGATCCCTGCTGAGTGTCCCTCACTCTCCAGCCTTACTGTTATATTCTCATGGCCGGTCTCCAGGAGTGGTTCTTTCTGCTGTGGGCTCCAACTTCCTGCAGCCAGGAACCCCTGTGGGCTATACTTGTCTTTGCAGCTCCAGTGCCCTACTCAGACCTGCTTCAGACCTTACTGCTTACTCTCCTTCTAGATGAAGAGAACCCACTGAGCTGGCATAAGCCCCAAGGAGGGATCTCAGGAGACCCAAGGCAAGGGTGTAGCTGGGCCATCAGGTCACCATGGATCAGGAGATGGAAGTCTGAAGGATCCCTCATGCTCTCGTGCTCTTGGGCACACACTCTTTCTCTCTTGCTCTTTCTCTATCTCTTTCTCAGCATTTTCTCTCCCAATATCAAATTCTGATTGGCCCAGCTTGGATCAGGAGCCCTCCTCTGGTTCAATCAGTAGCAGCCAGTGGGCAGGGTCATCTCAAACAAGACCACTGTGGTTCACCCCTGTGAATGAAGGGAGCAGTTAGAAGGAACGGGCTTGCCGTGAGCCAGGAGAGAGCCAGGAGGTGTGCGCTCTACCAGCTCTGCCTTTTACTAGCTGTGCCACTTCCAGAGCGTCAGTTTTCTAATCTTTAAAACGGTCACAAGAGTACCTACTTCATAGTAAACTTGTAACAAATACCACATTTATTGAATGGTGGTGACATATGTGGTCAGTCAGGGGGTCTGAGAGGGCAATTCACTGGCTGGTCTAGGAAGGTTTCGCTTCATACCGTTCCCACCCTCCACGACTAGGGGAGTGTTGAGAAACTGGCTGGCTGGCAGAGGTGAGGAGCTACTGTCCGTGAGGGGATGCTGTCCTAGGGGAACCTGGTCCTGTCTGTGAGGCATTAACTGAATCCCTCCCCCCACGCCATCCCCGGGAATGTCCCTCTCACTTGTGGGATCTGGGATCCGAGGCTGCAGGGGAGCCTTGCAGGGGTTGTCGCTGGTGGCTTGGCACTCAGCCACGTGCTAGATGTCTCAAGAGGGAGGCCGTTTGGCTGCGGGTTGTCACTGGGCTTCCTTTTTGCTTTGACGGTAATCAAGGATCAGGGGTTTATAATCAGGATGGCACCTCCTCACTGCAGGGCATCCTGCTGGTGAGCAAGAGTCATCAGCTATCAAGAGAGGCCTGTGGTTGATGGCATCTGCAGAGAAACAATGGTGGCATGTACGTTCTCCATCTGGCCAGTTTTGAATGACCCACAGATCCTGTGGCCTTGGGTGGCCTTGGGACCATTCTTGAAGGCCTGTTGTCACCCAGATGGAAAGGGAAGGGGGATGAGGGCACTCCAGACCAGGGCACTGTATGTGGAGTCACTCAGAGGTGGAATTGAGCCCAGCTCAGGCAGCCAACAGAGAAGGGGTGGACTGAGCAGAGCAAAGATCTGTGGGGAGTGAGCTGGGACAGCTACAGCTAGGGCTGAGACTGCTGTAGACTGGGAATACTAGAATAGAGTGCATTTTACCCAAGCAGCACTAGGGAGCCATAGCACGTTGTGGAGTGATCCACATGGTTTAGGTGGTATTGCTGTTGCAGATTTGTGTATATAATGATTGGATGAAGGGAGATTGGAGTTACGGATACCACATAGACTGTTAGAGTTCTTTTGCTATGGATGGAAAATGGTGTGAGCCAGGATCGTGGAGCAGGATGGAAAGGAAGGAACACGAGAGAGATTTTGAAGGGGAAATTGAGAAGTGAAAATTTGAATAAGAAGAGTTATTGAGTCCAGGGTTTCAGGGCACTGGCAAAAGGGCAGGTAGAAATGGCATTGAGGTGAGGAAATGGGGGGACTGGCAAGGAGGAACAGTGAGGTCCCCTTCTGTCATGGAAGATGGCAGTCAACTGGGCTGCTGTGTAGAATGCCAGAGACCAGTGGCTCACACAGCAGACACTGGTTTCTCTTGGTTCTGGAGGCTGAAGTTTGGGGCCAGGGTGCCAGCATGGCTGGGTTCTTGGTGAGGACGGGCAGGCACAGCCTCTTCCTGGTAGTGTGCTCACATGGCCTTCCTTGGCTCATGCACTTCTATCTATAAGGACACAAATCCCATCATGGTGGTCACATCCTCATGACCTCATGACCTCATCTAAACCTAATCACCCCGAAGACCGCACCTCCCAATGCCATCACATTGAGGGTTGGAGATTTCACATATGGATGTGGGGAAACACAGTCCATACCAGTATGAGGGGTCTGCAGGGGTCCCCTAAAGGGACAACTAATGATGGCATTCAGAGACAAAGGGAAATGAAGGTCTTTGCACAAGGCCAAGTTGGGTGTGGGATTTGGGGGTCACTGGCCCAGAAGGAAAATTGGGGCTGTGAGGGTGAAGCAGCCTTGGAGGGATGATAGAGACAAGGCGGGGTTCTTGGGGACAGCTCACATGAAGGAGCAGAGCCAACAACACAGGACTGGGAGGGTCGTTGAGGACTCAGCCAGCGTCACTGGTGTCCTGACAGGTGAGGCACCAGACACAGGGTAGGGGTGACTTCCAGGTGAATGAGGTATTGTCCTGGCCCTTCAGGAGCTCACAGCTAAGTAAGATGGAGAGACAGGTACCAGACAGCAGCCCAGCCCAGGGGGCTGCCTGCAGAGAGTTCAAATCCTACCTGCCAGCAGTGTGACCTTGGAGAAGCCACTGAGCACGTCTGAGCTCCAGCTTTCCTGGTTGTAAATATGTGCCGTCATAGTGCCTGGCCCATAGGGCTGCTATGTGGGTCCGTGGGACGAGACATGGAAAGACCTCTGCCCAGTTCCCAGCTTATGTTAAGTGCTTGCCATGAGCTGTAATTGTTAGTAAGGAGCAAAGGTTCGTGCACCAAGTGCCAAATGCTACCTGTGGGAGAACCCCTGTGAGGCTGGATGGCTGGGATCTGGCCAGGAAGGTGGAGCTCCTACAAACAAGAATAACCCAGCAGTGAGCTGATCACAGTAGTGTGCCTCTCCCTCCTTTTGGGAGCTCAAAATGGCACAGCAATTGGTGATTTTGTACAAAACTAGGGATATTCTTATCATACCATCCAGCCATCGTGTTCCTTGGCATTTACCCAAAGGAGCTGAAAATTATGTCCACAAAAAAACCTGTATACCGATGCATATAGCAGCTTTATTCATAATTACAGAAACTTGGAAACAAGCAAGATGTCCGTCAGCAGGTGAATGGATTAGCTGTGATCTGTGCAAACAATGGGACATCATTCAGCACTAAAAAAAGAAATGAGCTACCCAGCTATGAAAAGACAGGGAGAAACCTTTTCCTAAGTGAAGGAAGCCACTCTGAAGAGGCTACTTTGTATGTGATTTCAGACGACATTCTGAAAAGGCAAAACTATGGAGAGAGTAAAAGGCTCAGTGTTTGCCAGGGGCTGTGGGGACGGAGGGAGAACAGGCCGATGATAATGTAGTGGTGGGTACAGGTGATTATACATTTGCCAAAATTCACAGAATGTTCAATGTGTAACCTGTGGAGTCTGGATGATGACGATGTGTCATTGTAGATTCATCGATTGTGACAAATGCACCACTCTTGTGTGTGTGTGGGATATTGATAATGGGGGAGGAGGGGGCTCCTAGCCCAGCCTCCAAGGGTGTAACAGTGGGCCTTGTAGGTATGAGGTGCCAGGTGCAGGGATGTTTTTTGGATGTGTGATACAATGACCGTCTTCACTTGTTGAATACTGAGTACCTATTCTCCTTCTGTTCTTACCCACCATGCTTCCAGTAACGGAGCGAATAACTGACCCCGGCCGCACCGCCAGTAGACGCGGCTGTCCTGGCCTTCATGCTGCAAGGCCTTGAGCCACTGACCAAGGTAGTCTTCAGCTCAGGTCAGTTGCTGAAGCCTAATGTGGTGTGACTTGGAGGAATTTACTACCTCTCTAAGCCTCAATTAGCTTGCCTGTAAAATGGGGTGAATGCCTGCTTTGTGGCATGCTGGTGAGAATTAAATGATGAAATGAATATGAACGCTCTAGATCTGCATTGGCCAATAAGAAGATAAGGTGGGCCATAAATGTGAATCGCATTTGGGGTTTTAATTTTCCAGTAGCTACAGTAAAAAAAAAAAAAAGTAAAAAGAAGTAGATGAAATTAATTTTAATTCTATAACGTATTTTATTTAACCCGGTATACATAATCACGTGCCACACAATAGCAGTTCAGTCAATGGTGGACCGCATATGAGAGGATTGTCCTGTAAGAAGAAGATACCATATATACATATTTTTTTGAGACGAAGTCTCGCTCTGTTGCCCAGGCTGGAGTGCAGTGGCATGATCTTGGCTCACTGCAACCTCCACCTTCCAGGTTCAAACGATTCTTCTGCCTCAGCCTCCTGAGTAGCTGGGATTATAGGTACATGCCACCACACCTGGGTAATTTTTGTATTTTTGATAGAGTCGGGGTTTCACCATGTTGGTCAGGCTTGCCTGAAATTCCCTAACTCATGATCATCCCGTCTTGGCTTCCCAAAGTGCTGGGATTACAGGTGTGAGCCACTGCACCTGGCCAATACCATATGTGTATTGTACCTTTTCTATATTGGATATGTTTAGATTCACATATACTTACCACTGTGTTACTGCCGCTTACTGTATCCAGTACAGTAATGTACTGTGCAGGTTTGTAGCCTAGGGGCCATAGGCTATGCCATATAGCCTAGGTGTGTATAGGCAACTCCATCTAAGTGTGCAGTAGGCTAGACCATTATCTAGGTGTGTGGTAGGTGTGTAGTAGGCAACACCATCTAGGCGTGTGTAAGTCATTCTCTGATGCTCACACAGTGACAAAATCGCCTAGCGACACATTTCTCAGAATGCATCCCCTTTGTTAATTGATGCATGACAGTGTAAGATATTACTGTAACATGTAATCAGTATAAAATGTATTTATGAGCTGTTCCCATCTCTTGTACTGATTCTTTGATAGCTGGTCTTTTGATATCTCTTGTGTATTTAATACAGCAAGTTTCAGTTTGGACCAGCAACATTTCAAGTGCTTATAGTAGCCACGTGTGCCTGGTGGCTGCCATACTGGGAGCACGGCTGTATATAAACATAGGCAGCGCTATGCCTCCCTCCACAAGCAGGGCCAATGTCACACCCCAGAGCTTCACTAATTGCTCATCCAGCTCATGCTCTATCTGGCGTGTATTAGTATTATTAGATCAAGAGCTTTATTTCATGCACCATGATGTATATTAATAAATCCTAACTCATGAATTCGAAAACCTGCAATCAGAGGCCCATGCAAACAGGAATTAGGCTTTTGTTCCTGAGGCAATTTGTGTTCACTGCTTTCCATGTACTTACCAAGCCTGGTATTAGTTGTGTGAATTTCTGTCTCCCCGACACTGCCCCCACTCTAAGCTTCTTGGAGGGAAAGGATGTGTCTCTGGCTTCCTCTATCCCATTGCCAACCCCTCCCTGCACCCCAAGTGTCTGGCTCTCAGTAGGCCCTAGCAGGTATTCAGTAGGCATTTTTTGAATAGATTCCATTAACCAAAGGCGTCGTCTCCTCTTAGAAAGGAAGCATATTATAAAGAAAAGGCCCTAAAGTCAGATTATGTAAAAATGTGTTGAAAGGCACAGGGACATCAAAGGTAACCACCGAATTGAAGTTTTTATTCGATTAGACATGAATCTGGCGGAGGTGAGTACAGGGTTCCTGCAGACGAGTGTGTGTTTGGAAGAAGAGGCAGGAACAGAAGTGTCTGGAAATCTGTCACAGGCATTTGACCCTGTGATGAAATAAGTCCTGCTCACCCCTGTGTGGCACGCTCCAGTCAGCTCCTCGGAGGCCTCGGAGAAAGCCGCTGGTGGGGGACACCTAGTTCATGTGGCTGCTCACTTCCTGGAGAGACCTGACTGCACCATCCCCCATGGACTTTGGTTGCTGGAAGCCGCAGGGCCGAAGGCAGCCACTGGAGAGAGCAGGTCTTGACCACCTGATGGTGAGTGTGCGGCTGGGCCAGTCACAGGTGCTGCCTCAACCTGGGCTGTTCGTGTAACTCTGGGAGGAGGAGGGATGGTTCACTTCTGGAAGTTCCCAGGGCCGCAGCACTGAGGTCTTACAGCCGTCTGCTAGTCTGCACTGTCTTTACAAGTGAACAGTTCTAGATTCTCTTCCCCATCCTGTCTGTGACTCCGCCCTCTTGGGCCTCCCTGGGTGCCAATAGAGGAGATGCCTTCAACAGATGGTGCAAATGTGGGAGCGAGGTTGCCTCAAAATAGTCAGGGTGATTTGGCCTCATGGGCGGGATTGTGATAGTGCCAGCATGGGACAGATGAATTCCTGGGGAGGCCCAGCCCTGAGGACAGTCAGACACTTGGTAGGTTGCGATATTTGAGTTTATTGGTAAGATGTAATGGCTACCACTGACTGAATGCTTACGATGTGCCAGACACTTGGTTAGGTGGCTTACCTGGATTACTTTATTGAAATCTTAGAGTGTCCCTACAGCATGGGTTCTGTCATAGCCGCATTTCACTAATCAGGAGACAGATGTGGAGGTTGGGCAGTTTGTCCCAGGTCACCCAACTGGTCAGGGCAGAGGTGGGGGAGGGACGGGAGTCAACAACCCAAAGTCATGAAATGAGAAAGGGAGTAAACCCTTGGATAGAGAATCACACACAAACACACATAGACACACACACACACACACACACACAGACACACATACACACAGACACACATACACAGACACACATACACAAACACACACAGACACACACACACAGACACATACACAGACACACACACAGACACATACACAGACACACACACACATACACATACAGACACACACATACAGACACACACACACACACAGACACACACACAGACACAGACACACAGACACACACACAGACACACACAGACACACATACACACAGACACACACACACACATACACAGACACACACATACACAGACACACACACAGACACACACACAGACACACACACACAGATGCACACACAGACACATACACACAGACACACACACACAACACACTACTCCTAACAGGTATGTTATTTGCAACAAGGCAAAAATAATTCATTAGTATCTCATTTAAACTTGAGAGTGAGGGAATTCCTGAACCACCTCTATGGAGCAAAGGATGGAAATTGGGAATTGGTTGTTGATTATCTTTCGTGAAGACTTCAGGAGGTGCACCATGTCTTTGGTATAGGGCTGCATGTCGTTGTGATGCATGCGAAGAAATACTTCTAAAGACTCCTAAGCTGATCTGCAGCCATGATTTCCCCCACCCTATTCTTCTCTTAGGGTTTTAAGGTTGCTATCTGCAAATATTCTTTATTTGGGAGTAGTTGGCAACCAATGCACCTAGCTGAGGAAGGATACTGTACCCTGGTAATAAAGACAGGCGTAGGGAGACACAGGGTCAGGATGGGAAAGTCAGCACTGCAGAGGGCCCAGTGGCAGGGGAGAAATGATCCTCAGGAAGAGGCCCCTTCACGGAGCCAGTGGAAAGATCTGCTCCCAGCCCTGCTGAAGGCAGAGTTAGCAGCCTCCTGCTGTGCGGTTCCTCAACCCTAAATAAAGGGGGACAGGCCAGACCTTTATGCTACCTCTCACCAGCCCCCTCCTCAAGTGGACACTATAGATTCTAAGATAGAAAATATCTCTTTAGAAAGTAGTCCCAGGTGGCACAGTGGCTCACAGCTGTAATGCTAGCCCTTTGGGAAGTTGAGGAAGGAGGATTGCTTGAGCCCAGGAGTTTGAGACCAGCCAGGGCAATGCAGCCAGACCCCATCTCTATAAAAAACATAATAATTCGGGTGTGGTGGCACTGCCTATAGTTTCAGCCACTCAGGAGGCTGAGGAAGCTGAAACTCAGGAGGATTTCTTGCTGTGATCATGCCACTGTACCCCAGCCTAGTGACAGATATCTTGTCTCTTAAAAAAAAAAAGGGCAACCTCATCCACAGGAGAGATGCATACCCATGCACTCACCCGCCCATCCCAGCACCCTGCAGCCCTTGCAGTGTTTGTCAACTGGTCACCAGGCCACCAGCCTTAGATGACTTCGGGGGCCTGTGTGGTACCTCACTGCTTCCAGGGCAGAGCAGGGTCTGGGATCTACAGAGGGTTCCAGTACCTGCTCTGGGAGCTGCTACCCTGGGTGCAGAAAATACAGGGAATGCAGGGGACAGCGCAGTCTAGGAAATGGGGACATGGAGGGAGGGCCCTCCCTGGCTCTCCGCCTGCGCATTTTCTCACCGCCAGCTGACTCAGTGATTGAGACGAGTTCCTGTCTCTGGTTTTGTTTGGCACATCAGAGGCTTAGACTGAGTCTTTGGTCTGGAGTTTGAGCAAATTGGAGCTGAAATTGCCTCGGCGGATACCTTGGAACGCTGACACTGCAGCATCAGCCCTGCTGCGGCTGGGGAAGGAGGGAGGGGCCGCCTTTTCTGTATGGATCATGGCCTTGAGTTAGAGCCCTGGCCTCCTGCCCTGGGACATGGAGGACCTTACACAGGTGCCTGAGGAACTTAATATTGATTAAAGAAATATTCATAACAAATAAAAAAGTGGAAATGCTCTCTCTACTTTTGCAGTCTGCATGATATAGCTGAAAAGCCCCAGCTTTAAAAATTAAAAGCTTGAGTCTTGGTTCTACTACTTACTAATCGCAAGGCCTTGGGCAAAATAACCGCTTTGAGCTTCAGTGTTTGCATCTGTAAGAGGGAAATAATGTCACCCTTCTGTGGGTCGGAAGGATGGAAAAAGGTGGCACCAGCAGAAGCACGTGCATTCGCCCCTGCTCCCGCTCCCCGCTTCATCCGTCCACTGGTGACTGAGTTTGGGATTCTGATGCCCAGCCTTTGTCCCATGCATGTGTCTAAAACCTCACTTGTGGTGTTGGTATAAGGTCATTGTGCGGTCTCCTACTTGGAGTGGGCCCTCTGTCTGGGACCCAGAGGGACTGCTTGGACATGTTTGATCAGCAAGAGAGTTTTGGGTCACTGAAGGTAGACCAGAAGTACCTGTGCCCACATGCAAAATTGCTCTCCTAGAAACGGCCATGATCACCCGGGTGGAGCAGAAGGGCTTGGTTACAGCCCATGCACCTTTCCCAGAGATGCTAAGGTGACGCCGCTCTGCGGCATCTTTCTCTGAACTGTTTGTGCTACTGGCACCTACTGTCTGTTATGTACCATAGTTACATGAGTGAGAAGGGTTGGACCTCTTTAAGAGAGGGCCCCTTTCTATCTAGGACGCACTGTCTGTGGACTGAAAGCTCTCCAGGGCAGAGGCTGTTTTGGTTACATTTCTGCAAAAGCTCCCCAGTGGGCCATGAACTCCTTCAGGCCAGTGCCTTTGTTTCTTCCCCTTTGTGTTCTGCAGTGTGCAGTCCAGTGCTCAGCTGGGGGCAGAGGCGAAAGAAATGCCGCTGGAGACACAGAAGTGAGCAGCTGGTACCAGCCAGCAATGATGATGGGAGGAAGGTAGGCAGGATGAAAGGGGTTCATATGGAAAAAGGCCAAGTTGAAGAAGCTAAGGTCAAGGAGAGAGGCTTACCTTAAAGTTCCTTGAGGGCAGGAATTGTGTCTTACCACATTAGTATCTCAGGAGGCTAAGTCAGTCTTAGCATAGATGAACGAAGCAGGAAAACGAAGAGGGAACGTTTGAGGCTCTGAATGGATGAAAAGAAGCACCGAGAATATATTGCAGTCATGATCTCTGATGTGTTTCACTGCAAAGTCTCTGTGGACTCTGGAGCTTTTGGGATTCTGTGTGACTTTGGGCTCCTGGGTCCTGAGCAGACCCAGCCGCTACTCTCTGAGCCGGGTCTGTTTTCTGCTTGAAAGGAACAGAAGGCTAGAAGCTACCAATGAATTGTGCTGGACTCGGAAGAAATAACTATCCATTTATATTTGTGTTGTGAATGTGAACCATTACTTAAACAAGACAGCATCTCTGCCCATGGGTTTATAGACTAAGCACATCCTTAATCCAGTGGAACTTAATGGGATCCAGCAGCAGCTAGAAACTCTCAGCAGCCCATCACTTTAGCTGTACCGCTTGTTCTACTCCAAGTTCTGGAAGAGTCCAAGCTTTTTACCCACATGATTGTGGGAAGAGGGAAGACGGGTTCTGTATAACTCTTCCTCTCCCTGTGAGACGTGCAGTGCCTTCCTTTAAGAGGCTGCAGTATCTTAGGACACAGAGTTTCTGGTCTGAGACTGTGAGAGGAGCCCAAGGCTCCTTCCCAGAGCAGCTGCTGTATGGAGATGATTTAAGATCTCAGGAGACTAGGTCTTGATGTATCTTAGAGCCAGAAGCATTTATCTCATAAGACCTAGGTCCCTTTGTCAAAAGTGAGCCTGAATTCCCATTTCCTGGGGCAGATTGAATCATCTCCAGCTCCTAGGCTCACCCTTAGATAGCACCTGCTCTGTGCCAGCCACTATTCTAAGCACTTCACATATGCTGACTCTCCGGTCCTCACAGCAGCCCTAAGAGATAGTCACTCATGTCATCGCCATTTTACAGTGGCACAGAGAGGTCACCTGACTGCCCAAGTGCACACAAGTTCAGGAGGAAGCATCTCAAAAATTATATTGTAAACCTTAGGAACAAGGCAGAGCAGTTCAACACTGGCCTGAGAAGCCTTAGCCCGTGGACGGCAATCAAGGGCTCCCTGGCTGAGATTTTGAGGACCAGACAGGGGAAGGAAGCTCTTAGGGGCTGGAGTGTTCAAAACCACAACTCACCGATACATGCGTGACACTTCCCAAGTGCGGGCACACTGGTGTTTCCTTCCTTGATGGATTCGTACAGGCACCCCGTGAAGTACAGGTAGAACCAGCACCGTTTACAGGTGAAGTCACAAGAACTTAGCACAGGGCGTGCCATGTCACTGGGACTCAATTCTTATTTGTCAAATGAATGCTTGAATAACTAGATATTTGGATGGATGGATGGATGGATGGATGGATGGATGGATGGATGGATGGATACATTCCTGGAGGAATGGCTAAGTGACAGGAGAGTGGACTTGTGTTTCTGTGTCTGGGTGCACAGCTGGTGTCAGCTTCCTGCATTGAAATCACATGAACTCCGGCCAAGCCCTGGCACCACTGAGCCTGAACTCAACTCCCAAGACCCTTATTTGAAATCCCCTTATCCTGTGCCTGCCCTGTAAGTCCCCATGCTCTGCGGAGTCTGGGCAGAGGCCAGCGCTTCGCAGACAGGGAAAGAGGACTAGGCCTCGGGTGGGGATGAGCCCAGCATCTCCTGTCCTCTGCTCTGATGAGCCCCACTGTTCCTTGGAGAGACATACCATTCCTGCCTGGGGAAGAGGGCCATATCCCTCCTCTCTGGTGGATTCTCGGTGGCGGTTCCTCCACTATTTATAGTCTGCCCCCTCTCTGCTGTGCTCTGGCCTGGCTGGGAAGTGAGCACCTCTGATCGGATTTCTCTTTTCTGGGTTTGAGCTAACACGGAAGTACAGAATCCTCAGAGGCCACAGCTTCTGAGCCTCACGGGTGCCTGATCAATGCTCCTACTGTTAGCTGAAGGTTGGAACCAATTAACCGTGTTAGCCTCTGCCTCTGAGGGCTATGTCTGCAGGCACGGCTGGGGCCTGTCGGGGTTTCAGCCCTGCAGCCTCAGCTCACTGTGTGCTGGCGGCCAGAGCCAGCTGCCACACTGCTCACACCACCTCTGGGTAGAAACTGGAACCTGGACCTGGGCCTGTGTACAGCGGGAAAGTCAGCTGCACGTTCTAGCAGCCCGTTCCTGGGTCCTGCCTCCCATGCCTGTTGCCAGGCTCCCCTGTCTCCATCCCCAGAGAAGGGAGCCCAGCAGCCTACCTCCCTCCAGCCAGTCCCAGATCTGAAGAGTTGGGATGGAAGAACAGTGACAATGGCTGGTCCTGAAGTCCAGAGGCAAAGGGTTCAGCTGCCCTGCTCTTGTAGCCCCATGTCTTTACCGGGGTTGGAGGCTTCCCAGGGTGAATGTGAAGGGTCTGCCCATCCACAGTCTCCTCACTCATCTTTGGTGAAGATCTTAGAAAGCAAGTGAGAGGGGAGAGGGAGGATGGATCAGTGCCATGCAGTTCACATTAGCTTTTGGCCCCATGCTAGGCCCTATGAAGGGTGAAGGGACATGAAAGTGAATGAAACATGTTGGTCTTTTAGGGGCCCCAGGCCATGGAGATGACAGACACACTTAAGTCTCAGTGGCGCATGGCAGACTGTTCTCTAACAGGACTCCAAAAGTGCAGCCAGGAAGGAGGAGTGAAATTTTAACTGGGGGGTGGGAGTAGGGTAAGGGGGCCTGAGGATTGAGGCTGAGCTTGAGGAAGTAGACATGGAGCTAAGCAGCCCACACAGAGGGTCAGCTCCAGAAGAGCGCAGTGCCAGGAAAGACAGAGCGCCTTTGGGAAGCGGGAGGCGGTCTGCTGAGGGTGTGGCGTGCAGAGTGGAACGGGAGTTCTTAAGGGCAGCAAGGAAGGTTGCTAGGTAGAAAGGAAGCAGAGGGTTGGGTCTTCTTTTCCGACAGCGGGAGCTGTTGATGGTTTGGGGCAGGAGCTTAACGGACCATGCTTCAGGAAGAATCTTTTGGTGTTTCTCTCTCTCTCTCTCTCTCTCTCTCTCTCTCTCTCTGTGTGTGTGTGTGTGTGTGTGTGTGTGTGTGTGTGTATGTGTGTGTAAACTTTGCTGAGAAAGACAGCATTTCACAAATAAGCATCCATCTCTCCCAAGTGCATTCTAGAAGATGGTGGAGAAGAGTGGAAAATCTTGGTATGACGTAGTTTCTCCTAGGGACACCAAACTTCTCTGGTAGTTTTCAGCTCCTGCCTTCATGTCCTTTGTCCCCCTTTCTCTGGGGACCCCCATCTTATGGAAGGAAGTGCTAGCCTGGAGGCCCAGCAGTGGAGGTATCTGTCGTCCGGCCTCCCTCTCTTGCCATCGCTCCCTTCCTGAGTTTGTGCAAGGGAGGAAGGTGGAATGCTGCCTGTCAAATACCTCTGCAGGTGAGCAGCTGTGCACAGCGCTCATCTCAAGAGCAATTTAGTCATCCAGGTCTCATCAGGAAGGAGAGGTATGAACCGGGCTCCTCGAGGTCTCTATGGTAACCAGTTACAGTCTTAGCTGGTGGCAGGGAGGGAGTCAGGAGCCAGGGGCTGAGTCACCCTGAGGGGGAGGCTGTCCCTGGGTGGGTAGGTGGATTCAGGTCAGACAGAGGGAGGGACATCCAACAGCAGCGCAACCCTTTGACATCCGGAGTGGCTCCTGAAGGAGGTCTGACTGACTCTGGGATTGTCACGTGTGCATAGGTTTGAAGTCCTGGTCCCGAGGATGGGAGGGTTGGGGGGGTGCACCCTCTGTCATTTCAGGTGCCTGGGGACAGGTATAACAGAGGAGATGAGAACAGGAGAAATAGACAGGCTCTCAGGACCCCTCTCAGCCCAGCCTGAGCCAGCTTTCCTCCTCTC
The DNA here is from genome assembly GCA_031835075.1 of Saguinus oedipus. Taxonomy (NCBI): domain Eukaryota; kingdom Metazoa; phylum Chordata; class Mammalia; order Primates; family Cebidae; genus Saguinus; species Saguinus oedipus. The sequence goes on along the minus strand of CM063182.1, from coordinate 35,205,119 downwards.
TGAGCACAAGCTACACCCCAGCACCCACTATCATCTCAGGGTCCTGGGATCCATCCCCACCAAACTGCTTCCTGGCCCAGGAGGGACCAGGCCCTCTATTGCTATGGGCGGCTGCTGGTGCCTTTGACTGATGTGGCTTTTCTTCTCCTGGGGATCTCTGCCCATCCTCAAGACCCAGGTCAAATGCCAGCCCCTCCCATGTTTCCCAGCACCCCTCCCTGCCCTCTCCTGGGGCACCTGCCACATGGATCAGGTGAGGCTCTGTGTGGATGTCACTGATGCCCACCAGAATGTCAGCACCTCTCAAGCAGGCCCAGCGTCTCTGGGTGCCAGGACCCAGCCATGGGCAGCTGCAACAGGCTCAGCGGTTGCTTAAAAGAATGAACAAAGCTCTGGTATTACTTGCAGGCGAGCCCCCAGCCCTGGAGCTGTGCTCAAACTGCCTGCAGCCGTCACTTGAGTTTTCAGGCTAAGCTGCGGACTATCGAGGAGGTTGCCAAAGCCTGGGTACTGTCCTGGCCAGCCAGGGGTCTGGATTGTCCCTTCAGGACATATACCTATATCTGTATGTATATCTGTCCAGCTAACTCCTGTGTACCTACTGCCTGCCTCTCTGTGGCCTATCTATACGTGTTACAGTGTTATATATCATCTCCATCTATCTCCCTCGTCTATATGTATCTATCATCTGTGCCTTTCTATTATCTATAACTATGTCTTTGTCCAACCATCTGTCTTCTGTGATCAGTCTATCACCCATCTATCTATGATCTATTCATGTGTATGCAAATCTCTGTCATCTCCATCTGTCATCTGTCTATCCATCTAATCTCTACTCTCTCTAATCTATCTCTATGCTGTCTATCTAAAGGAAAGGTGAGTTGCTTGCTGAAGATCTTGGTTGTGGAGGGTCTCCGAAGAGGTGAAAGTGAGGAAGGAACTGGAAAAAAACAAGAGGACAGGCCTTTTGGGCTCAGCTGGTCAGGGAGAGAAGAGGTGGTGGGATGCGCCGGCTCCAAGCGGGGCAAGGAGGAGTTGCGGAGCCCGCGCAGGCCGGGACGCTCCCCAAGGCTGACTGAGGAGGCGGGGGCGGGGTCGCGGTGATGTCATCCACAGCAGTGTCGAGGAGGCGGGGCCGTGGACTGCCCCTTCCCGAGGGCCCTCCCTGCAGCCGGCCAGAGGGCGGCGCTGTGGGACGGGGTAGGGGGGATTCCGGGTGGGAGGGAAGAGTGGGCGAAGGCGCTCTCCGCTTCAGAGCGGCGGGCTCAGGATGGAGCTTGGTGCCAGTGCCGCGACAGACCCCGCCCCCCGAGCTGTGCTACTCCACAGGCTCCCCACGCGCCCCATGGCACTAAGCCCTGCGCCCCAGCGCACCTAGCCGCCCACAGCCACGAGCCCCAACCCTCCCGATCCAGACCGCGTGGCAGAAGGATGCAGAGGCCCCCCTCGTACCTCGAGCATGGCAGCCTCAGGGTGTGGGGAGGACTGTCTACCCTGGGGGCCGGGCTTTTGGTCCCGCTGGCCGCCCTCTCCCACCGTCAGGCTGGGCCAGGGGAGTGTGCTCCCAAAGTGGGATGCGAGGGGGTAACAGGGCGGAGCGCCCATGGTGAAGGACAGGTGAGCTCGGGGCTGGGGTGGGCGCGCAGTGGAAGAGGACAGGGAGCGCAGACAGGGTGCAGGTCTTTAGCGGGGTGGGGTCTACGGATCAAACCCAGCCCGGATCGTCTGAGCCCTGCGGTCCGCCCTCGTGGACCCCGCCTTTGGCTGGAGTCGGGACTTGGGGAGAAGCCTGCGTCCAAGCTGGCACCGTCGCCCACTGTTGGGGCGCCTCGGGCACAGCACTTCTCCGCTGAGCCTCACGGTCCTCCGTGGCCTGCTCTAGATATGCTGAGCCCACCCCCAGCCCGAGTCCATTTCCCTCTTTCCCTTCCCACTTCTCACCTTCATCTCCCTCCCTGTCTCTCTTCCCAGGATCCCGCCCCCAGCTTTCTCTGCTCCCTTGTTCTTTCTAGTTCTGAGCTCAGCCAGTGGGGGCTCTGGGTCGCGACCACAGCCAGCCCCGCTGCCTGCCTGAGGCCAGAGAAGCCCAGAGCACCTGGATTCAGACACACGTCCCCTTGGCCAGACCTGGCCGGGTTTCTCTGCCGGCGCCCCCCTCTCCTCGCTCTTCCCCCAACTCTCTTCAGGGTCCCTCCCAGAGGCGGGGGGGGGGGGGCGGGTGATGGTTTCTAGCAGATGTGGGAGTTCCGGGCAAAGAAGCCTCCAGTGCATTTAGACATATCCTTGTTGCTATAAATATTCTCCTTCCCATAAACCTATCCTAAATAATCTCAAAAATCTGGACCAAAAAAAAATTAATCCCTCTTTCCAGAGAGTTGGGCATCCCGGATGTGCTCAGAAGGGTAAAAATAAAAGTGCAGCATGAGAGGATTTCAGAGCGATGCTAAGGAAGTTGAAACTGGAACTAAAAGAATTTGGGTTACTTAAAAAAAAAGTGCAGCTCACAGCATTTCCCGAGTGAACACGGCCAGGTGCAGGGCACCCAGATCACGCGATCAGAGGCGCCCCCAAGCGCCTCCTCCCAACCCAGGCCCTGACTTCCCTGGTGTAGATGCGTTTTGACTGTTCCGGAAATCTGCGGGAACAGAATCATCAGCCCCTGCGCTCACGCGTCTGCTTCTTAGGCTCAGCTTCGCGTTGGCAAGGACGGTCTGCGTTTTGCCTGTGGCTGAAGATGGTTTAGAATTTGGATAACCTTCTGATGAAGACATAGTTTTCCTCTCTGAGACAGTGGAGGGGCAGCAGTGTGGGTCCTTCTTGCCTTGGATTCATCTTTTTAATTATTAATTTTGGATTCAAGGGGTACGTGCGCAGGTTAGTTACATGAGTATGTTGTGTGACGCTGAGGTTTGGGGTCCCGGTGGTTCCAAAAGGGCTTTTTTTCATGGTCTTCTGAGTCTTTACTCATGACTACAAGAAGATCCACGCTGTTACTCACGAGGCAAAGGCTTTGCCCCAGATCTGTGCTGAGTGAGCCTCAATCCTGGAACCTACATTTTGTTAACAAATTGCCTTTCCTTTGCCCCAGGGAAGAATTTGAGCTGAGATGAAGCCTAGGAAGGTGCTGCTGAAAAGCTGTTGGGGGAACCTGCCTGCAGCTCCTGGCTTCCGGGAGGGAACCCCTGGGAGAGGGCAGGCACCAACCTTCCTGGAAGTGTTTGCAGGGCCCGTTGTATAATTAGTGTCCTTGGGGAGCCCACAGAGGGTTTTACTGCCTTTAAGGAAAGACCATTCCCAGGCCTGCACAGGTTAACAGTTTTCCTTTATATACTCTCCTTTTGTGGATGGTTCTGTGCCTGCTTTTGAAAATGTGGTCATTTTTAAAACAATCAGTTTTCCCAGAAGTGGTGTGAAGGGCTGCTACATTCTTTTGGAGTCTTTTCTTCCTCACACATAATAAAGATTGAGATTACATAGGGAGGGTGAATGCTTAGGGGCTCTGAAAATATGGATTATGCAAATGAGCTATTTAAGGACCTTTAAAAATGCTGACCCTGTCCCAGAGTATTTACTGGCTGTTAGAAAATGTGGATTGTCTAAATGGGCATTTGGGGGCCTTTAAACACAGATTATGATGGATCTAGAGAGCCTAACAAATCCCTTCTGGCCCATTAGGCCTGTCTGCCGTGTGAGTAAAGGCCCGCTTGGATGAAGCTGACGTTTTACATACACGGTGGCTGGGAATGGATTTGGGTCTGTCCTGTGGGCCTGGATGTTGGTGGCCTTACAGGGACCCTCCCATGAGTGACTGGGATACAGGTGGGCTGGAAGACAGGACCATGGTCAGGATGACTCAGGACGTCCCAGAGCTTCGGAGAGCAAATCCCTACTGTGTCAGGAACCCGGCTGAAGTAGGTTTTGACTTCTGTTTAATTCCTTCTGCAAAGTGTGGGTGGGGAATTGGTATAAACATGAAGGCGCTGGTTCCCATACCAGTTGGGGGAGGCCTTCCCATCCCCGCTAATTCTGAGAGCACTCGATTAATGGATGGGGACATTTTCACCAGCAACACAGAGCCACTGCAATTTAACAAAAGTGGAATGTTGATTATGTGTCTCTTTTAATGAATTTGTGGCAGCAAATTGCTGGTACAAAGACAGCTAAGTCCTTTGCCATCTGGAACCCACCTCTGCCAGGCTGACCCAGAAAGAGCTCCTAGAGGCAGCTGGGGAAACCCGACTTGCATCTCAAATAAACACAAGAGTCTGCTTCCTGAAGCTTCATTTCTGTGGCCCTCAGGGTCCATGTTCCTAGATCTTACTTTGTGTTGGGCTCACCAAACCATGGTGCCCTCATCTGCAAAATGAAGGTATAGATGGTACCTGCTCTTAGGGTCACTATGAGGATTAAATGCCTCATGGTGTTAAGGGCTTAATACATGGTAGCTTGGAAACTCCTCATTTGAGGTTGGCAACCAACCTGCTTTGTGACCTCGGGAAATTCACTTCCCCTCTCTGGGCCTCACTTCATCTTCAAGCTGAGGGATAAGGCATGTTTACAGATGGATATCCCATTAGGGCTTTCATGGCTCTTACATGCCAAGATACTTCAACCTGGCAAGATACCACCTTTTTCTTGGGGTGCCCAGGATGTCAGCAAAGCCTTGGACAAAAGACGTTCTGAAAGTGCAGAAGCTTATTAGAATGGAGTTGCATTTATTATGGCCATTGATTAGACATGGCCTGGCATGAGATAAAATGTATTAGTTTGTGGCAGTTAATGAGCTGTTAATGTACTTATGGATGTGTTACATCGGCGCCAGGATGAATCCAAAGAAAAGATTAAAACAAAATTAACCCAGAGAAAAGGGGGGAATGCAGATTGGAGGGAAAGAAGAGGGCAGTGAAGGGCGACTGCAATCTAGGGGGAGGTGTGGGGGGCACTTTTTCTTTTCCTTTTTGTCCTCCCCCATGGTACTGGAAATGTCTGGGTAGACTAAGGACGTAGCTAGGGACTGCTGTCGATGGTGATGATGATGATAATGGCAGCAGTAACAGCTGCACTCATAATGATAGACACTAACAGTTATTGAACTCCTGCTATGTACAAATGGTGTTATGAACACTTTACACATATTAACTCATTTAGTCTTTCTTAAGGATGGGTGCTATCATTATCCCCATTTTACAAATAAGAAATGGAGAACCAGAAGCGTTAAGTAACTTGCCAGGTAAAATTTATCTGTATAGCTGAGGTCCCAGAGGGGCTTGGGGGGTTCATTACTGTCCCTTGTGTCCCCTTGCCGGCTGTCAGGGCTCTGGAGTGTGTGTGTGGGGGGGTGTCCTGTGGCCTGGATGACAGGTCAGTGATAGCTTCTGCAGGGCTGGCCCTGGACACAGTTGAGGTAGGTGGACTTCTCCATCTGCTTTGATGGGGACTGCAAGGCCCTGCCTGCTATGTCCCAAATTCTCCTTTTCATAGTCCTTAGTAGGGATGAGAATAGCTCCAAGCTCCTGCCACAGACACGTGGGCACCCCACCTGTGGAATCATTTTGGCTTATTAGTTCGCTGCTACCTCTTGCACCATCCCCAAGCTTGTGGCTTCTGGCAGGTGCACACCTGAGCTGCCTCACTGCACTGGCCTTCCTCCCTCCCTCCCTGTCTCCCTCCCTCCCTCCTTCCCTCATACTACTCCCTAGCACCATGTGCTGCCCTGCAGTGGACCCAAGAGCAAGTCCCAGCTCTTAGCTCAATGTCCTCTGCCTGGAATATTCTTCTGTCACGCTCACAACCAGTTCCCTTCCTCGTTCAGCTGTTTATTCAAATGTCTTTTGAGGCCTTCCCACATCACAGCCCTCTGTCCCCAGGCATTCCCTGTCCCTTTCTCTGCTTTATACTTCTCTGCAACACTTAATGCCATCTCTATTACTTACTTATTTGTTTACTGTCTCTTTCCTGTTAGATTAAGTTCCGCATAGCCAGAAGTTTTTGTTCTGTTTCTTTTCTACTGTTTTCTTAGTGTCTGCAATAGACCTGGTACTTAGAAGAAACTCTGTAAATATTTGCTGAATGAACAAATGAACAGATAAAAGAATGAGTGAAAATGCTCAGGACCCTCCTTGACCTGGTGCTCACCTTCTTTCCAGCCTCATCCGCTGTGCACCTGTGCCCTTCTGATGACAGCCTATCTACTGTGTGGCTGCAGGGCAGGACGTCGCATCCCCTGGGAAGCCTTGCTGGAAGGGCTTCCTTTCTGGTGGTTCCCAAGCCTCTCCTGCGTGCTGTGTGATGGCACTGATGTCACTGTATTGTTGAAATGCTTGTTTCTGTGCTATTCCATTCCTATAGGTGGGGACTCCTTGAAGTAGGGGCTGTGGTGTAGGGAAAAGAGCATGAGTTTGTAGTCAAGTTCAAATCCCAGGTCTGATGATGACTGCTGTAGGACTAGTTACTGAACTGGCCCAAGCCTCGGTTTTCTTATCTGTTAAACAGGGATAATAATAATCTTGATTCGTTGGGTGTGGAGGTGTGGAGGCAGTATTTACAGTGGGCTCAGCAAAATGCCTGGCACAGAGAAGGCCATCCTGGACCCGGGCACAGTTGACGTAACCAGCAGTCACATGAGTGAAAAGGGGGCACATCATTTGAGCCAGTCTTCAGCCCCACTTATACCACAGCTGTGGTGGTGGGAGCTCCGTTCTTTGCCTCCTGTGACTACCTGGTTTAACTTTGTGTCAATGTCATGACAGGAAAAAGAGGTGGGGGCAGGGCATTGTTTAGAAAACAGGGCAATAAAGAGGCCTGCAAATGAAATAGAAAGCATGAATCTTGGAATTGGGGCAAAAAAATATATATTTTAAAGCCATAAAGAACATTTTGGGGAAAACTAAAAGATTTTGAATATTGACTGGTTATTTGTTACTATAATAAACCAAAAATACATTTTTTGGTTGAGGTTTTAAAAATATGTGTCTAATGATTGTCAGTTGTGTGCTAGGCATTGTGCTAGGGCATTTTTGTGTGTGTTGCATTATTCAGTAGTCACACCACCCCACGAGCCAGATACTGTTGTCTCATTTTATAAACAAGAAACTGAGGCTTAGGGAAGGGAAGTAATTTGCCCAAAGTCTTACCACCAAGTGCCTGGGACCAGTTTTTATTATTACTGTCATTATTGATATGGTTTAGGTTTTGCGTTCCTGCCCAAATGTCATATCAAATTGTAATTCCCAATGTTAGAAGAGAGGCCTGGTGGGAGGTTATTGAATCATGGGAGTGTACTTCCCCCTTGCCAGTCTTGTGATACCAAGTGAGTTCTCATGAGATCTGGCTGTTTGAAAGTGTATAGCACCTCCTGCTTCTCTCTCTTCCTCCTGTTATGGCCATATAAGAGATGACTCCTTCCTTTCACCTTCCACTATGATTGTAAGTTTACTGAGGCCTACTTAGCCATGCTTCCTGTACAGCCTGCAGAACCATGAGCCAATTAAACCTCTCTTCTTTATAAAGTACCCAGTCTCAGGCAGTTCTTTATAGCAATGTGAGAAGAGACTAATACAATTATTATATTTTTAATAAACATTTTATATTAGAACAGTTTTAGATTTATAGAATAGTTATGAAGGTGTTATAGAGAGTCCCCCTACACCCCATGCCATTTCCACTCCTAACACTTCACATTAGTGGGGAACATTTGTCATGATTAATAAACTAATATTAATACATCAGTGTTAATTAAAGTCCATGCTTTATTCAGATTTCTGTAGTTTTCCGTGATGTCCTTTTTTTCTGTGGCGGAACACTGTCCAGTATGCCACATTGCATTTAGCTATCATGTCTCCATAGACTCCTCTAGACTCTGGTGGTTTCTCCGACTTTTCTTGTTTTTGATAACCTTGATAGTTTTGAATGCTGGTTAGACATTTTGTAGAAGATCTGGGGCCAGTTTTGAACCCAAATTTGTCTTAATCCTAAGCTATGGTATTTCTATCAAATCCTATATCTTTTTTGTTTGTTTTTTGCCTTTTCTTGAAACAGGATCTCATTCTGTCACCCAGGTTGGAATATAATGGTGTGATCTCAGCTCTCTGTAGCCTCGACTTCCTCAGGCTCAGGTGATCCTCCCACCTCAGCCTCCCAAGTAGCTGGGACTACGGGCATATATCACCATGTCTGACTAATTTTTGTATTTTTTGTAGAGACAGGGTCTCTCCATGTTGCCCAGGCCCATCTTGAACTCCTGGTCTCAAGCAATCTGCCCACCTCAGCCTCCCAAATTGCTGGGATTACACCATGCCTGGCCAAACCCTTTATGTTTTCAGCAAGAGAGGATGAAAGAGACATTCACTACTCATACACACAGAACTTGATTGATTGATTGATTGATTGATTTACTATGGAATTATTAGCTAAAGACTAAGAAGCTCCAGAATGAGACCCCCCTCACCACCCCAACAGCTGCAAGAGAGGTGTAATTTGGGGCCTGGCTTTTTGTCTGTACTAATGAAACCCCTATATGCCATTTTAGGCAACAATCTAAAAGGAAAGGATCCTTAAGGTCCTTGCTGTTTCTGAGTTGGAAGTCCTTTGTGCATGTCAAGAGATTTCCCTCAGCCTCGGTAGAGAGTGATGGGGCCCAGGCCACTGCCCGAGCAAGCTACAGTGGTTGCAGGGGCTCCTGCTCCCTGGGCCTGGGTCCTGTGACTAATGGCTTTCAGTGATATGAGTGCTTGGCCCTGGCTCCATCAGGGCTCCTGGCAGCACTTAGCCCAGACATATGTTCACTGGTGAACTTTTTGGAAAGCCTGGGGAGGCTGGACATGGTGGCTCACACCTGTTATACCAGCACTTCTGCCTCAAATGAGGCATGCCGGATCATTTGAACCCAGGAGTTTGAGCTCAACCCGGGTAATGTCCTACTAAGCTCTCTCGGTCCTCTGAGCCTTTGCACATCTCTACCAAAAAAAAAAAAATTAGCCAGGTGTGGTGGCATGTACTTGTGGTCCCACTACTTACGAGCCTGAAATGCAGTGAGTGAAGATAGTGCCATTACACTCCAGGCTGGGTGACAAAGCCAGACCCTGTCTCATAAACACACACACATGCACAGGCCTGAGGAGCTCCCTGTGGGGGATGTGTCCAGCCTGAGGAGGAGGGGAACAAAGGAGGCCTGGATGTAGACTTCGGGTTTTTCATGGGCTGCCTGAGTGCCTGGGTGCTCAGGCCAGCCTTTGGCCTTTTTGCATCATGTTGGAGCCAAGTGGTCAATGAGGCTGGTGTGATGGGATGAATTGTGGAAGACAAGCTAGACAGACTGGGGTTCATTCTATAGACAGCAGAAGCCACTAAAGGTATCTGAGCAGGACAGAGCATCATGAGAGTAAAAGCAAAGAGTAAACCTGGCAGCCTTCCCCCAGGCACACAGGTGAGGTCCTTCACTGCCCTGCCCCGAGGGAATGCCTGAATGCTACAGTCAGAGAAAGGCAAATGCCTGCTTTCCTGTCTTTTCTCTCAGGGAGCACCCACACATCCAGGGCTAACCCCACGCTGCTTTGCTCTTCTCTGCCCTCCCCCCACTCCACCCCCGCCATCTGCCTCCAAGGGCTCAAGGTCCCTGCTTGCTGATTGTGCCCTCACAAATTTTACCTCTTCTACCGCTAGGAAAAGGTATCAGAGAGGAGAAGGGGAGCTGTAGGAAGCCAGGGGGCACCAGAGATAGACTGCAGGCACCTTGCCTTGCTGCCCCTGTTCTCCCCCTCCACGCCCCCAACCCTACAGCAACCAGGAGTAGGTAGTATCTGGAGTATTTGGGTAGATTTCCTTTTGCTTTTTGTTTATTTGTTTGTTTCCTGCCTCTTTTTTTTTTTTTTTTTTTTTTTTTTTGAGACAGAGTTTTCACTCTTGTTAGCCAGTCTGGAGTGCAATGGCGCGATCTCAGCTCACTGCAACCTCCGCCTCCTGGGTTCAGGCAATTCTCCTGCCTCAGCCTCCCGAGTAGCTGGGATTGCAGGCACACGCCACCATGCCCAGCTAATTTTTTGTATTTTTAGTAGAGACGGGGTTTCACCATGTTGACCTGGATGGTCTCGATATTTTGACCTCGTGATCCACCCGCCTCGGCCTCCCAAAGTGCTGGGATTACAGGCTTGAGCCACTGCACCCGGCCGTTTCCTGCCTCTTCTACCGAGTATGCTTTGTTTTGAGAGGGCAGAGCTGACTCCACCAGTCTTTGTGTGTCAGGCATAATTGGCGCTGCACCTGGCTCATCAGTATCAATGGCGATGATGAGGAGAAGAGTAAACCTGGCTTCCATGTCCAATGGAAACATGGACATTCCTGGCTGTGTTTCTTTGCCTGTGCAAGAGGCCGCAGCAGAGGTCTGCTGCTGTAGGTGTGATTTTGGCTTTTAGGCATCAGATGATCCTTGAGACCCAGGCTTTGCTGCTGAGCAACAGAAGCTCTCACATTAGCTCCTCGTCTGGAGGCAGGGATGTTGCTTAAGACTCATTTGGCTATAAGGAACTGAATACTCAAGAGAGGCTTAAAAACAAAGGAGTTTAACTATCATACATGACAAGACACTGGAGATGGATGATGGCAAGAATGGTCTAGCAGTTCCAAAGTGTTTGGGTGTCGGAGCCCTCTGTCTGTGACTCTCCTGGCCTATCCCTCATAGTCACACATTGGCTGCCACAGCTCCAAGCATTAGAACAGCATCCCAGGCTGGAGGCAAGAAGACAGATAAAACAAGCCTTTTCTGTAGTACCTCTTTCCTCTTATTCAGGAGTGAAATCCTAATCAGAAGCCACCTAGTAGGATTCCTCTTAGTGTCCATTACCCAGAATCTGGTCTTATGTCTATTCCTACAGTAATCATTAGTAAAGGGAAAGAAGATGAACTGTTTGACTTAGACCAATCATATTCATGCCCTGAGGCTAGGGAAAGAGTCTACACTGTATGTGTTACAGCTAGAATAGAGATGGGCTTCTATAAACCAAGAGAGAAGAGGCAGCTGGAAAGGTAACCTGCAGCGGCAGCCACAGGGAGCTCCATGTCCAGCTAGATAGAGCCATCTGGCTTGGTCTGTGAGGTCTCCAAGGACAGAAATCCCACAGATTCTGTTTGTAATGTCCTACTAAGCTCTCTGGGTCCTCTGAGCCTTTGCACACACTGTTCCCTCTGCTTGGAACACTGAGCCCCACTTCTCTGGGCCCGGCCTGAGTGTCTGCAGACACCAGTGATGCAGGGACATTGTTGTCACTCTGTGGGTACCCCTAACTGTGTTCATCCATAGATGCCTTACTCCATTCCACTTGGTGGTTTTCTGTCTCCCATCGATGGAATTGGTGTCTCCAATGACAGACTGGTTTTATCTGTCATAGGCGTGCAACATGTAGGAAATAATGGACAATGACAATTGTGACCACAGGGGTAGCACGCTGCTCCCTCCACCTTAGTGATACCCAGGCAGATGGCTTCCTCTCAGTGCCACATTGTCCACAGTAGGCGCTGAATGAAGGAATCAGTGGCCCACTGAGAGGCCACTAACTGGCTCTTCTGCTTTTATTTTTTCTCTCCCCAGCCCATTTCTCACTCTATTCCCCAGTGAATCAATCACCAATCAATCTCTTATTTTTCTTTCTCTCTTTAATTGAATATATTTTTAGCCGGGCACTGTGGCTCAACAGTGTAATCCCAGAACTTCGGGAGGCCGAGATGGGCAGATCACTTGAGGTCAGGAGTTCAAGACCAGTCTGGTCAGCATGATGAAACCCCATCTCTACTAAAAATACAAAAATTGGGCTGGGCATGGTGGCTGACGCCTGTAATCCAAGCACTTTGGGAGACTGAGGTGGGTGGATCACCTGAGGTTGGGAGTTTGAGACCAGCCTGAACAACATGGAGAAACCCCATCTCTACTAAAAATACAAAATTAGCTGGGCTTGGTGGCGCATGCTGTAATCCCAGCTACTTGGGAGGCTGAGGCAGGAGAATCACGTGAACCCAGCAGGCAGAGGTTGCAGTGAGTGAAGATCGCACCATTGCACTCCAGCCTGGGCAACAAGAGCGAAACTCCGTATGAAAACAAACAAACAACAACAACAATACAAAAATTATCCAGGTGTGGCTGTGGACACGGGTAGTCCCAGCTGCTTGGGAGGCTGAGGCACGAGAATTGCTTGCACCCAGGAGGCAGAGGCTGCAGTGAGCTGAGATTACACCACTGCACTCTAGCCTGGGCAGCAGAGTGAGACTCCATCTCAAAGAAAGAAAGAAAAAAGAAAAGAAAAGAAAAGATTTTTATTATATATGTATATCATAGAAACCTTGAAAACCTTAAATATGAAAAAGAGGAAAATAAGATACAATCTCACAATTCAGAAAGAGCCACGGGTTAAATTTTTATTCCTGTCTTATAATATGTTTGTTAGCAAATTCATATATAAAATAGGATTACAACATAATAGATTGTATTTTCCTTAATGAACACATCATGGCATATTTCCATGTTAATACACACTCGTATCATCATTGTGGGAAAATATAAATAACATAAAACTTACCATTTTAACAATTTTTAAGTGTACAGTTTAGTGGCATTAAGTACATCCATGTTGTACAATCATTAGCCCCATCTATTTTCAGAAGAGTTTCATCATCCCAAGTGGAAACTTTTGCCCATTAAATAACAACTCCCCATATCCCTTCCCTCCAGCCCTTCCATTGGAGTTATATATATATATATATCGTAGTCACTCCTTATCCAAGATTTCACCTTACATGGTTTTAGTTACCCAAGGTCAACCATGGTCCAAAAATAATTGAATGGGAAATTCCAGCAATCAACAATACATGAATTTTGAATTGTATGCCATGTTGAGCCGCATGATGAAATCTTGCGCCACCCTGCTTGGGATGTGAATCTCCCTCTGTTCCACGTATCTATGCTGGACACACTACCTGCCCTATGCAACGTGACTGTATAAGAAAAACTTAGTATATATAGGGTTCTGTACCATCTGCAGTTTCAGGCATCTGCTGGGGTCTCAGAATGTAACTCCCATGGATGAGGTTGTGGGGGGACTGTATCACACTGTTCTGCTTTCTGTTCCTATGAATTTGACTACTCTTGGTACCTCACATAGGTAGAATCACACAATTTTTGTCTTTATGTGTCTGGTTTATTTCATTTAGCATAATGTCTGCAAGGTTCGTCCATGTTGTAGCATGGGCCAGAATGTCTTTCCTTTTTAAGGCTGAATAAAGTTTCATCGTGAGTGTAAACCACATGTTTATCCATTCATTGGTTGATGGACACTTGGGTTGTCTTCTCCTCTGGCTATTGTGAAACATGCTGCTGTGAACATGGGTATGCAAGTATGTGTTCCGGTCCCTGCTTTTAATTCTTTGGGATATATCCTCAGAAGAGGAATTGCTGGCTCAGAGATACCATCATTTTTAATAACTACAGAGGGTTTCATTGTAGATGAGCAGCAAGTTTTATTTAACCAGTTTCCTATTGCTGGCCTTGTAGGCAATTGCTACTTTTTGTAAACATCAGGACAATAAACGTCCTGTTTAATATATCTTTGTCCCACAGGAGCATTTTTCTTTTTTGAGATAGCATCTCACTCTGTCACTCAGGCTGGAATGCAGTGGCGCAATCTTGGCTCACTGCAACCTCCACCTCCCAGGTTCAAGCAATTTTCCTGTCTCAGCCTCCTGAGTAGCTGGGATTATAGTTGTGGACGACCATGCCTGGCTAATTTTTGTATTTTTAGTAGAGACGAGGTTTCACCGTGTTGGTCAGGCTGGCCTCGAACTCTTGACCTAGTGATCTGCCCACCTCGGCCTCCCAAAGAGCTGAGATTACAGGCATGAGACACCACGCCTGGCGCCACAGGAGCTTTTTAACACCTGAGCATTTCACTGCCCCAGCCCAAGACTCCCAGGACTTCTCATAACTTCCAGACTTCACTCCATGTCTGCAGCTCAGGGCTCAGTGGACAAGGTCTTCACGTTCTGGTCCTGCTGTCACTGCTCTGCTCACTCACTCCTCACTCTTGCAATGCCCCAAGACTCGATGCTCTCCCCCCACCTTCTTTCCCCACTCCCTGCTTTTGTACCTGCTGTCTCCTCTCCTTGAAGTACATTGCCATCCCTCTTCCCACCAGGAGAACTTGAAAGCCCTCTGGAGGGTTCACCTGGACTGTTTTCCCCCTTGTGAACCTCTTGCTTACATCGTATGCAGAATTAACCACACCCTTCTCTGTCCTCCATATATATGTCTGTTAGAGCATTTATTATGTGTTAGCATAGTTACTTGTTGATGGAGGCAGCTTGGAATTACAGAAACAGGGCAGAGTTCATACTCCAAAAGCCCTCCTCCAGAATCCTAGTTCTTACAGTATGACTTGGAGCAGGCTGCATGGCTTCTCTGCGCCTCACTTTGCATTTGTAAAATGAAGAGAATAATTCCTACTTTAAAAGGATTATTTCAGGATTAAAGACAATGAGCAGTACTGACACAGATTAGGTATAATAGTATTAGCATCAGTCTGGTAGCTATGACAGTGATGACACTGGTGAAGATGATGATGGTGGCGATGGTGGTGATTATGAGGTGGTAGTGGTGATGATGGTGTTGAGAATGATGTTGAACTCGTTCCTCTGTTAGAACCTGATCACTACAATGCCAGGTGCTGTGCAGCTTCATCTGTGCTTCGCTGGTGTCTGACATAGAGTGTGTACTCAGTAAATAATATGTTAATTACTTCAAGACTCACCTCCTTTGGCAGGTGGTGGGTTGATGCTTCCTGAATTAACCTGATTGGCTGAACCTTCCTTCTGAGTCCTCCCCAGTTGTGAATTTTGTCAGTGCAGGCAGGGAGGGTCCATGACTTGAAATTGTTAGATTGGAGGTTTTTTCAGTGGTCATCTTGGCCATTCGCATCCCTTCTCTGGGCTTCACCTCACTTCTCTGCTGCAACAAGGGCCTCCTATCCAACCTCTGATTCAACACCATGATTTTCATTCAGAAGTGTCTTGCTCTGTAACCATACCCAGATGATTTCACTTTCGGTGAGTTTTACATCCCAGCTGGAATGGGCTCCAGCACCTGAGGAGGGAGACTATGTTTGGGTTCCCTTGTACCTTCTTCTCCAGTGCCATGCTTAGCACTGAGCCCATGCCTTGGCTATGATGGTGGTGGGGCTGGGTGGAAGAAGACAATGCTTGGGGCCATTGAACTCGCACCACCCCCATGCCTGGGCCGTCCCATAGTGAGAATGATGAGAATGATGACTTGTCACTTCTGTGTCTCCTGTCGAGCTGTTACCAAAGGCCTTCCTGTGCTGGGTGGGAGGATGGCCAGATGGCAAAGTGCCGCCCAGCTGCAGGGATCTGGGTAAGCACCACACCTTCCCCCTTCCTGCTTGCTCAGTGTATCCGTTGGCTTAGATTCTTGACAGTCTCCTTCTCCTGCCTTCTCATGGAGGTGAACAGAGTTGCAAACACCATGTACTGCTGCACGCGGGCCTCCTCCAAGACCACAGAACTGCTGGGTGAGTGAGTGCTGGCTGAGCCTTCCCCTGCAAAGGGCATGGTCCAGGAGGAAAGAGGGACACAGTCTTTACCATACAAGGAAAGTGTGCCACGGGATGCTTTTGGAATTCAGAGGGGAGTGGCTTTGTGGAGGAATGGTGCTGGGCCTCTCAGGTTCAGGAGGGTGGGACATTCCTAGCAGGGAGATGCCTTTGACGAAGTGCACAGAGGCAGAAGCATTTGCACTTTCTTGGCAGGGACCTGGAAGGAGGGTACTTTTTTTTTCCCCACATGGTAACAATATGGATTTGTCTTCTTAGGGCACTTCCGAAAGCAGAAGAGAAGGACTATCTTTATAATCCCATTGGCCTGGTTAGAAAACTGAGGTCTGTTGGAAGAAAGTGCTGTGGGGAGCAAGGGGTAGGGTGGGGCTGGGAAGGCTGAAGAGCAGAGGGACCAGGGCTCTACACAGTCTCTCTGGGTCACGGTGAGACCAGACCCACAGCACCGTGCCACTTGTCCCTGACTGGCTCTGAGCTGCCGGCTTGGGCTGCTCTGCCCACTGGGGGCTGGTAGGTTCTAAAGGAGCTGGGCAGGAAGGCCTTCTGGACTTCAGCTAGCTTCTCATCGACGCACAGGGCTCTCTCTGCCCCTCTGTTCTGACTCTGCCTGAGCTTCTGCGGTGCAGCAATGGCTGCAGCCCTCGTCCCTGGGAATGGGTGGTCCTGCTAACCCTCTGGCGGTCCAGAGGCAGGGTCGGGGGAAGCCTGCCTGGCCCAGAATTGGGATCCAAGGACCTGCTCTATGGGGTAGAGAGGAGTTTTCCTTTTGCGTATCCCAGTTGGGAGTTTCTGCCCAATTGGGATAAACTCTTATCTTTGCAAATCTAACGGTTTGAATATTTGAAAGTCTAGGCGTCGTCCTTTCCTTGCTGTCTACTTCAGCTTCGATTTGAGGGCACCTCAGAGCAGTGCATTGTGAAGAGGCCATTTCTTTAGTGGCTGGCCCTAAACAACTTTTCAGCTTTCTGAGCCTCTGTTTGTCCATTAGAAGGGGAGTTCTTCCTTCACTGAGTTGTGGTTGAATAGAAGGAGAAAGTTTGTGAGTTTCATCTAACGCATAGCACGTGTTCAACCAGTTTTAGGACGCGGTTTCCCATTCCCCATGCACAAAGTCACCCTATAAGGCCAGCAGTTGTTCTGCATTTCCCCTCCTAAATCCAGAGTTCATATTTTAGGTTTGTTCCAGTTGGGGCTGGTGTGCACCTCCTGAAGCAGAGGAAGGGGGCAGGGGACACTTGGCTCCCAGGAAAGCAAAGGCTGAGCCAAGGAAGTGATGTAGGCATTGGTTGGTGGCTGGAGGGATGTGTTTTCTGGACGGTGTGTCTTACTTCCATACCAACCCATTACATCCAATTAAAAACAGCCTTCTCTACCTGGAGGAGATGAACTAGCACAGAGATCTCTAGGATAGAATCATGAGTCCCCAAAACATGTAATTTGTACCTTTTTCTTTTTTTTGAGATGGAGTCTGGCTCTGTTGCCCAGTCTGGATTGCAGTGGTGGAATCTTGGTCCACTGCAATCTCTGCCTCCTGGGTTCAAGCAATTCTCCCATCTCAGCCTCCTGAGTAGCTGGGACTACAGGCATGTGTCACCGTGCCCAGCTGATTTTTGTATTTTTAGTAGACGTTTCACCATGTTGGCCAAGCTGGTTTTGAACTCTTGATCCCAAGTGATCCATCCACGTTGGCCTCCCAAAGAGCTTGGATTACAGGCATGAGCCACCACACCTGGCCTAATGTGTGTCTGCTGAGGTGCAGTTATGTGCTCCACGAGGAAGGAAATAATGTTTTAAGATGCGTTGCTACTTGCTGCTGCTTTGCACACCATTTCAGCCTTGCAACTGTTTCTGCACTAGAGGGTGCCAGTAAAGGGCTCTTGGGCCTTTCTGTTCTATTGTCTTCTAGCTTCAAAGGAGCTTCTAGGTTCACCACCTAGAATGAGTAGAAAGAAGACAGGCCCAGGGGTTAGGGAGGCTTGGTTCTTATTCAGTATTCCTTTAATAGTCCTGGTGCCTCAGAGAGAAGTTCATCCCATGGGTCTGTTTCCACGGTCTCTAACGCGAGTGTGTTGGCTTAGGTGTTCTTCAGTGCTCCTCGAAGTAAGAGTTTTGAAGTTGTTCTCACAGATGGAATGCTGTTAGCCAAACCCAGAGTCTAGGAAGGCATATGGAGACAGTGAAATCAAATACCTTCCTTGCCTATATTTCTCTGAATCCTTTGTTAGTTTCGAAGAAACATTGTGCTCTCCTAGCTGATCTTAACTCTTGGGATTCAGGGAGATGCCTCCTTGACCCTGCCTATGACTGGCATCATGGCCTGGAGCTGAGCATCTCATGCTGTCCCGACTCACTTGTACCAACCCCAACAGGATACAGAATACGGGTCATTTCCTTATTCTCTTTATGCTGCCTCCTTGTTTGGTCACATCTGTGAAACATCCTTTTGTAGAACTTTCATTTTGGTTCCTAGGAGACTCCCCTCACCATAACATTGACAAAAACCTTTTCTGAAACTAGAATCTGGTGGCCAGTGATTTATTTCTGGAAAAATTTTCTTCTGAAAATAAAGAAGTATAAATAAAAAGAAAACTCTGACTAGTAAGTCCACTATCCAGAAACCATCTGTCAACATTTTGCCTCATTTTATTGTAGTATTTTCATTCACATTGATGAGACATATTGTAAATACAATTTGTATCCTGCATTTTTCTTTTACTGCTGTATTATGAGCATCTCCTTAGCCAATAGAATAGAATTGGCATGGCCGTGCACTGTTTTCATACAAGAGGTGAATCATAACAGTCATTTCCTTAATGTTGGATATTAAACTTGTTGCCAATTTCTCAAAGGGCATAAATCCCGCAATTGAACCCTTCACACACATAGTGGTTCCTTAGGGCTGAAATCCCCTGTCCTGATATTAATGCATGCATGATGGATTTGAAAGAGTAAGGCAGCTAGACCTAGGAGGGAGAAGAAAAGGAACGGATATGTTTCTGTTTTCTTTCAAGCACTGAGAGCAGGATACTCGGTCCTTTATGTTAACCCTCAGAACAATCACTGGAGCTAGGTTTTCCAGATGGGAATTGGAGGCTTGGAGAGATTCAGGGGTTTGATGATCAGGTTTCACAGCTGGTGGAAGCTGCTTCAGGATTCGATCCTGGATACATCAAGCTGCATAATTGGCTTCTCCCTTGCTGCCCTGCTGCTTGGAGGCAGAAAGAATCTGTGGGGTCTGGGACCTGTTGTAGGTATCTGGTGAGTCCACCACCAAAAAGGGTGGTCAGGTTGCAGGGGAAGGGGTGCTTCTCTGCACAGAGTCCAGCAGAAATGGAGCTGCCCGGGGGCAGTGGAGGCAGTGAGTGTCCCAGCTGTGGGGCCTGGAGAGACCCAATCCCCTGGGGCTCAGGGCTGTCAGCCAAGGTTTGCAGCCTGCTCTGCTGGAGACAGAGTCCAGGTCTCTGTCTCATCAGCTCCTGCTCTTGTCCACACTTTTCTTTACCACTTCTAATAAATCTGAATCAAATTTTCTTGACATTATACTCATAAATTTGAAGTGGGGTTCTTACCAGGCCTGTCAGTAAGATGGAAAAGGGAGAGTGAGGAAAGGTGAATTCTAGGAATTTGGGCTATTTTTAAACACAGACTCGTTATTCTAAGGCTTGCAGGTCACTAGTACCAGAGAAGAATTCTACAGGCGTGATAGCTGGTGTTAAAACAATTAGGCTCAAAATGACAACTAAGAGGGTGTGTGTGTGTGTGTGTGTGTGTGTGTAGCCACTCTTCCTCTTCCTTCTCCTTACATTGTTGGGGAGCTTGCTTGGGAATGCCTTGTGCAGGGCCAGCTGTGTCAGTGGGAGAAGGGGTGATCTTAGAAGGGAGTGCTGGGCCCTCTCTGTGGGGAGCTAGTGACCCCTAAACCCCTGTTGCCTCTCCCCTGTGACTTCAGCCTTTTCTTCTGTAAAATGCAGGCTGGGATTAGAACCTTTATAAACTCCTCTTCAGCTATGGGAAGCGTCCTGTGATTGAGACCACAGGTGCCTCTCAGTGTGCTATTTTATGGTCAAGTTGCTTCCCTGCCTTCCCCCTCTGGCAGCAATTGTGCTTGACATTCTAATTCAGAGTTCCAGGCAGTGCTGCTTGTTGACATGGAGTATCTGGGAGGGGTGGGAGACAGCTTTGTCTGGTCCTTCCTTGTCTTTTTTTTTTTTTTTTTTTTTTTTTTTTGAGACAGTTTCGCTCGTTACCCAGGCTGGAGTGCAATGGCGCGATCTCGGCTCACCGCAACCTCCACCTCCCGGGTTCAGGCAATTCTCCTGCCTCAGCCTCCTGAATAGCTGGGATTAAAGGCACACAGCACCTTGCCCAGCTAATTTTTTGTACTTTTAGTAGAGACAAGATTTCACCATATTGACCAGGATGGTCTCGATCTCTTGACCTCGTGATCCACCCGCCTCGGCCTCCCAAAGGGAGGCTTGAGCCACCGCGTCTTGTCTTCATCATTCTTCATTATCTGGACCCACCCCTGCTCATAGTTTCACTTCCCAGCACCTCCCACTTTACCCTATTACAGCCTCATTGCAGTTCCACAACCCCCTGCAGGCTCATGACTCTAGGCTGTGCCCTGGCCATTCCCTCCCCTGGAATGCCCTCCTCTCCAAAACCCTCATCTCATTTGAAAGGAGAAACTCTATACCTGGCATCTCAATCATTTTTTCCTATGGCCATCTCTCCAGCTAGAATAAGGCAGGGTCTGTGGAATGCTCTGAGGTGGGGGCTGAGCTCAGACCGTGACCCCTACCCTCTGGGTTCACATCCTGGCTGCCCTGCTTGTTGGCTGGGTAGCCTTGGGCAGCATTTGTACCCCATCTCCCCAATCTGTACAATGGAAATAGTAACAATCCTCAGCTCGAGGGGTTGTTCCAAGGATTCAATGAGTTAAAACAGGTCAGGTTCTTGGAGCAGCCATCTGGCACACAGAAAGAAACAGATACTTATTAGGTTCGTTGTTGGGCTGAGCATGGTGGCTGGCATGAACTCGATGCTCTGTGTGTCTTTGCTGGATGCATTTATAATAAAGCACATGGAAAAGCTATGAAGGTTGCACTGATGAGGGAGTCTGAGAAAAGAAATAGGCCCCGAATGCCCTCCCTGGAAAGAAAGTGCAGATGATGAGAAAGGTCGTTGGGTACCTGTGTGTGTGTTTGGTTGATGGGGAAGACAGGCAGAGTTAAAAGCAGACATTTGTTTTTATTTTATTTCATTTTTTTTTTTTTTTTTTTTTTTTTTTTTTTAATTTCACACGACTTCTTTTTAATCACAGATTTCTGCTACTGAGGTTCTGTATCCAAAGTTTCTTTTTTTTTCTTTTTTTTTTTTTTTTTTTTTTTATTGCATTATAGGTTTGGGGGTACATGTGCAGAACGAGCAAGATAGTTGCATAGGTACACACATGGCAGTGTGCTTTGCTGCTTTCCTCCCCTTCACCCACACTTGGTATTCATCCCCAGGCTATCCCCCCCAGCCCCCCTATTTTATTTCATTTTTTAAATAGACACAGTGTCTCCCTCTATTGCCCCCCAGGCTGGAGTACAGTGGTGCCATCATAGCTCACTGCAGCCTCAGACTCTTGGGCTCAAGCCATTCTCCTGCCTCACCCTCCTGCTGGGACTATAGACATGTGCCACCACACCCGGATAACTTTGCATTTTTTGTGGATTCAGGGTCTCACTATATTGTTTAGGTAGATCTCAAACTCTTAGCCTCAAGTGATCCTTCCCCCTTGGCCTCCCAAAGTGCTAGAATTATAGGCATGAGCCACCACGCCCAGCCCAGACTTTCCTTATCAGTCTCTTCTTTCCCTAAGGCCAACCCTTTTCTTACAGACCAGAACAGTCTTCACCTCACATACCCACCCCTTACCCCTGCCTGTCACACACATTTCCATTTACACTATTTGTAGGTACAGAAGACAAAAACCTAAGAATGGAGTTGGGGGTGTATGGTGTTTTGTTCTTCAAAGAGGAAGATTGTAAAGGAAACCTGTAATTGGGAAGGTCTTATTTCTTGCTCTCAGCAGTGTAGAGATGTGCTGTAGTCCTTCTCACTTAACTTCTGTTGCATCCAAAGAAGGTAGGAAAAAAAAGAAGAGCATATAGAAAAGCAACTCAAAGCTTTTCCTCAAATTAGCTGGGAGCAGTCACAAAATATTGTCAGCGGTGACAGAAATTACAGACGAAGGAGGAGAGGGCCTGCTGGAGCTTTTGACACCAGCTTACATGCAGCTGAGGGGATTCACTGTTCCACCCACCCTCAGGAGCACCTCTTAGTAGAAAGTAAAAAACTACAGTTAAGTTACAGTGGAATATTTTAGTCAATTTCTATGAGAAAGATTATTGATCTGAGAAGCTGGTAACAGATAATGAGTATTGAAGAAAAACATTTCATTTTCTAAGCATTGCTGCCTTGAAAAGCCCTCTCTCCATTTATATCTATATGACTCTGTAGTGTAGAACTCCAGAACCTTGGTTGTGAAAGGCGTTTTAGAAAGGATCTACTTAGGCCGGGCGCGGTGGCTCACACCTGTAATCCTAGCACTTTGGGAGGCCGAGGCGGGTGGATCACGAGGTCAAGAGATCGAGACCATCCTGGTCAACATGGTGAAACCCCATCTCTACTAAAAATACAAAAAATTAGCTGGGCATGGTGGTGCGTGCCTGTAATCCCAGCTACTCAGGAGGCTGAGGCGGGAGAATTGCCTGAACCCAGTAGGCGGAGGTTGCGGTGAGCCGAGATAGCGCCATTGCACTCCAGCCTGGGTAACAAGAGTGAAACTTCGTCTCAAAAAAAAAAAAAAAAAAAAAAAGGAAAAAAGAAAGGAAGAAAGGATCTACTTAAAATCCCTTTTTATCATATAAACAACAAAATGGAGGCCCAACAAGAGGTGGCTTGTCTGAGGACTCAGGCTAGCATAAGTTGTAAGCCGTTCATTTGATTCAGTTGTAGGCGCTTCTGCCTCATCGCACCATGATAGTATTAAGGAAAGAGGAAGGATCATGCTCTCACATTTGTAGCCTCTGCCCTGGAAGAGCCTCCTCTTCCTCCGTTTGTTTCATCTTTGGCCTGCTGCAGCCTTCATAGTAGGCAGCTTTCCTGATTTCTTCTAGTTCAGTCTTGAAATTTAACACCCTCAATTTTTTTTTTAAGATAGGGTCTCACTCTGTCACCCAGACTGGAGTACAGTGGCATGATCACATTTCACTGCAGCCTCAGCCTCCCAGGTTCAAGTAATCCTCCCACCTCAGCCTCTCAAGTAGTTGGGACCACAGGCATTGCCACCATGCCTGGCTAATTTTTATGCTTTTTTTTTTTTGTATAGATAGGGTTTCATTGTGCTGCCTAGGCTGGTCCTGAACTTCTGGGTTCAAGTGATCCACCTGCTTCAGCCTCCCAAAGCACTGCAGTTAAAGGTATGAGCCACCATGCCCAGCCAGCACCCCACATTTAACAGCTCACAAATGGATTTTTTCTGTCTCCTACCTCTTACCAGCATACACTGATAGTAAAGGCAAAAATGATGTCATCTATATATCCTGTGTGATCCTGAATCATTGAGGCTTTTTGCAATGTTGGCCTAGCCTGAGTCCTGCTGGCTGCAGAGCCTTCTCAGACAATGCTGTTCATACAAGGAGGCCCCACCATAGATGGGCGAATATCACACAGGGGTTGAGCTCATCTCTCTTTGAATGGCCTTGGGTAAGATGTGACTTGTCATACTAGAAGCATGTTTTCTGTGTATCCCCATCTTCTCTTCCCCCATCCACGTTTTTGCTGTCCCACTGCTGTCTTTTTCCTGGGCTAAAATTTAGTGGGGGCAGTCATCATGAGCATTGGATTTCAATTTTTATTTGCATTCTGGCTCTATTGTTAATTAGTTCCATAACTCAGACAAGTTGCTGAAGTCCTGAGTTAGTTTCCTCATCTGTAAAATGAGTATGTTTTTCTCTTCCATAGCCGTTCTACTGATTAAATGGAGTAAGAAACCGAATAAGTAGAGAGTAGACATTTGATACATATTAGTTTCCTAAGCTTCTGAGGCACCTGAGTGTGGAAATAACGCACAGGTTACTTCCAACTCTGATCATGGACTCTGGTTCCCAGATTTGATTCTCAGAGCAGATGTGACCTTGTGGGGACCAGGCATGAGGACAGGCATCTTGCAGAGCCCCCCTCTGCCCTTCCTTTGGCAAAGAATCTTGCTGCTGGTCTGCCACTTACTCTACATTTTGAGAAGCTAGAACTCCACAGACCCAAGTCCAAGTCCTCCAGTGCTGCATGGGGGGTGTCAAATCCAAAGGATGCTGCTGAGTGCCATCCCAAGCAGACGGGCCTGGAGTCAGGCTGGGGGAACTGGTTTAGCCGAGGCTGCCTCTGAAGACAATATAACAACTCAAAATGAGAGGGTCTGAAGTTCAGGCTTGATTCAGATTGGTGGCAATTTCTCCAGGGTTTAATTCTTAGGAGCCCCCTGGCAGGATGACAGTGGGCAACCATATTGCATGATGGGAACTTTGCAGAGAGGACTTTAGCTCTCAGTTAGAGATCGGGGAACCATGTCCAGGGGCTGGCAGGACTTTCAGGGGCCCAGCCAAGAGGACTGCAGTTTCTAGTGGGTCCCAGCTACCGCAGCTAAGTGAAACACCAAACAAGATCTAGGCTTCATGATAGGGCACACCAAGGCTTGGTGGAAACTCAGAGGTTTCAACCTGAGTTTGGGTCTGTAACTGCAGAATTCACTCTGGGCCCCACCCTGATTGGCGTGGGCTGTGCTGAGGCTGCAGGTGTAGGGCTGTATAGCTAAAGCTGAGGGAGGTAGGGAGCCCTAGCCTCTCCCCTGCTTAGCATCCCCTCCTCTGCACCCTGCCTTAGTAGCCACAGGTGCAGGGGCACCTGCTTCTGAAACCACTGAGCACTGCAGCATGTCCACCTTGAAGACACAGGCCCTGGGCTGGCTCAGCATTCAGCCTGCCACCTGGCCGACAGCATCATCCAGATGAAGGAGGCATGCAGAGGTGTGGGACAGCTGGGTGCCCGCCTCCTCCCTTCTCACCAGCTCTTCCCACCCCCTTTCTTTCCTTTCTTCCTTCTATGATGTCACCTCTCGCCACTGCCCCCACACCCTCATCCCCTCGGCTTCCTGACTGCAGGGCCGTTGCTGTGAGTGGTAGGTACTGATTAAGATGGATGGATTGGTGAGAGGCATTCAATGTGACTTGAATAAAAAGCACCCCAGCCTTGCCTGGGCGCGAGAGCTACCAGCCAAAAAGTGACGTCACTCAGAAGATTACTTTACTACTGGAGCTTGTCCTTAAAATAGTAAGAGCCCTCTGTGTTCCATTCTGGTTTCTATTTATATAAATGTAGATACACACATATATACATTTTTAAAAATAATCTTGCCTCTCTTTCCCACCTCCCACTTCTCTTTCTCCGTGCTATTTGCTAGAGACCAGACACCCATTTTTAAAAGACATGTAAAGAATCCACAGTCATTGGGAAAGGTGACATTCTATGACCTTCGGAGGTGGCTTGCCACCTCAGGTCAGCATGGGTGTTGGTTAGCACCATTCGGGAACTTCGTGAGATCATGGAGACATGCATTTGGTGGTGTTGTCCCAGGGGCTGTGGACGTGCCTCAAGGACCATCCCCTCTTCCCAGCTCCTGCGTCAGTCACATCATCACATGTCTCTTGGAGACTTCCTCTCTGGATGCAGAATTGACTTGGTGCACAGTCACTGCTTAGCTAACAGGAGGGAGGAGGTCAGGGAATTTGTTCAAGGTCAATGGTGAGAGGAGGATCTGTTCTAGGTTCTTTCTCTTGATGTCCAGTCTAGGTCTTCCTTCGTGATAAGAGCAAGAGGGATTAGAGTTCCCTTTAACAAGCTGAATCTGTCCTCAAGGTTTGCAAGCTGCTGCTCATTCAAGGTTGAGCCCTGAATTTCTCACTATTTGAAGGAATAGAGACCTTGTTTAGAAGCAGTGCCAGTGAGCTGATGAGAGGAGCACATCTGCCCCTCCACACCGAGAGGGCATCGGAGACCAGTTAGACACAGAGCTCCAGCACAGTCAGAAGGAGGGGCTTTCAGATAGATGGAGTCTTTATTCTAATCAGCAGCCACTAAAATCTGTTGGTCTGTGGTGTGTGTGTGTGTGTGTGTGTGTGTGTGTGTGTGTGAGAGAGAGAGAGAGAGAGAGAGAGAGAGGGAGAGGGAGAGAGAGAGATTGAGAGAGTTTATGGTTAATGGGGCTATAGAATTCACCACCATCTATTAATTTGTTGTAACCTCCTTTAAAAACATTTGACGGCTGAACAGCAACAGGCAGGGTGATGATGATATCATTGTGCTGCTATTTATAGATCTCCATCCCCTGAATAGTGCAGACCTTGGTATTTAGACTGTGGAGGCCTGTCGGCAGAACTCGGGCCCAGGTCTGTGTTTCCTGCTGTACCGTCACATGGCTGTCTCATGACATCTGTTGTTGGCCACCTGTTTATAGACAGGAAGCTAGAATGTGGATACAGGATCTAAGCGGGAAATAGAATGATCCGGGTTTATTTTTCTACTCTTGTTTTTTTAGTAGGCTTTACCCATTTCTTATATTTGGGAGCAAAAACAGGAAAGAACAGTGTTTGAGCCAATTCCAAACTAGATACATGGTCAGGTGTAGAAAGAAAAATGTTCTTTTACACAGAATGGGGCAAGACAATTGAGAGGGAATGGGAGAAAAACGCTGAAGGAAAATTACCCAAGACAGTAATTCTGCAACTTTACCTTTAAATAAATTTAGACTAGAAATCGTGATTCTGGTCTTGAAGTTCACAGAGAACCCTGCTTGAACAAGGGCCACACTTTGCATGGAAGATTCCCTATAGTATGCTTTTGTATTGATTTGAGCTGTTGTTTTGCCTCAAACTAAGACCTATGGCAACCCTGAGGACCCAGAAAAGAAAGACTCATCCTGTTTAGGTCTTAACATCCAAATTAATCTTGAAATGGAACCTATTTCTTTGGCCAGTTTCTGAATCATAACTATCCCCGGGCCAGTCAATCAACCAAGTAAGCAAGGAAGAGCTAACTGGAATCCAAAGTGAAAGAGACAGCTGCAGCTACAAGAAAGCTTTGAACACTTAAGAACGGGCCTGAGCCACAGTGGATTGTGACCATGGACAGTTCCCCGCAGCGCCAGAGCAGACTTTTCAGCACCACGGCCAGCACTTCCCCACTCCCAGCTACTGCGGCTGTGAAAATAGCAGTAAGACGTTCCCAGCCTGGCGTGGTGGCTCATGCCTCTAATCCTAATTCCAAGCACTTTGGAGGCCAAGGCGGGCGGATCACCTGAGGTCGGGAGTTCAAGACCAGCCTGACCAACATGGTGAAACCCTGTCTTTAATATTAAAGCAGGGTTTTTATTTAAAAAAAAAAAAAAAAAAAGTTAAAAAAAAAAATACTTTGAGAGGCCAAGGCGGGCGGATCACCTGAGGTCAGGAGTTCGAGACAAGCCTGACCAACATGACAAAACCCGGTCTTTCCCAAAAATTAGCTGGGCGTGGTGCTGGGCACCTGTAATCCCAGTTAGGAGGCTGAGTCAGGAGAATTGCTTGAAAAACGGGAAGTGGAGATTGCAATGAGCCAACATCATGCAATTGCACTACAGCCTGGGTGACAGAGTGAGACTCTTTCTCAAAAAAAAAAAAAAAAAAAAAAGGCATTCCCCTTGTATTCACTGTGTATTATGTGGTGATGCACACCTGTAATCCCAGCACTTTGGGAGGCTGAGGCAGGAGTATCGCTTGAGCCTAGAAGTTCGAGACCAGCCTGGGAAGCATTATGAAACCTCGTCTGTACAAAAGAAAATATTTTTTTTAATTAGCTGAGCATAGTGGTGCATGCCTGTGGTCCCAACTACTCTGGAGGTTGAGGTGGGAGGATTGCTTGAACCTGAGAAGTTGACTTTACAGTGATACGTAATTGCACCATTGCATTACAGCCTGGGTGAGTGAGACCCTGTTTCAGCAACAACAATAACAACAAACATTACCCAGCAGCTCCACACTCTTAGTATCTTCCAGCCACAGTGAGTTTTGTCCATGGATAGCTCCCACCAGGGCCAGAACATGCTTTTCAGCACCACGGACAGTGTTTTTCTCCAACTACTGTCAGTCTGGAAATAACAGGCATGCGGTTCCCCAGCAGTTCCAGTCTTAAAATCTCCCAGCCACGAGGGGTTTGACCATGGACAGCTCCCTCGGGGGCCAGAGTAGCCTTTTCAGCACCATGGCCAGCACCCCAGCCCTGCATTCCGACCTGCTGGTATAAGAATAAACAGGAAGACATCCACAGCAGCCTCCTTTTCTAAGAGCCCCTGGATAGAGACGCCTTTGTACTAGTTCACTTCTTTGCTGCCACTGCATTGAAAATCACATGCAAGTATAAACCTCTACTCATTCAAATGCCTGGCTGTCACAAAACTTTTTGTTTGCTTGTTTTGATATAATGGGTTTGTCATTTCTACAACCTCTCATATGAGGTGGGGCACTGTTGTCCCAGTCAGCATTTACAAGGTGCACCACTGCTGTCTGGGAGATAATGACCGCCTATTGCGGATCACACACAGAAGCAGCGTCTATGACCTGATTCCCAGTTTGGGATCTGCTCTGCAGACCTCTGATTCCCTGGATACAGATTGAACCATGACACACTTCATCTGATCCTGTTACAGGTAGAAAACAGAGCTCAGTCAAAAGATACTAGAAGTGACAAGTTGGTTTGGCTAGATCATTTTTACATGACATGTGTGGGACTACTTCCCATTCATAAGGTGGTACTTCTTCCTAATACTCTGTGACCCAGACAGAATATTTGCCTCCTGCATCATCAAAATGTTATTAATAATACTTCTG
This sequence comes from Saguinus oedipus, assembly GCA_031835075.1. Lineage (NCBI taxonomy): Eukaryota > Metazoa > Chordata > Mammalia > Primates > Cebidae > Saguinus > Saguinus oedipus. Next base: position 35,176,552 of record CM063182.1, on the reverse strand, counting down.
AACAGTGTTATGTGCTAACCATGTATTATTTAACATTCATAACTTCTGTGAGATAGATACTGATATTGGTTCAATGTTATTAATATATCTAAAATTAAAAGAGGTTAAAAAACTTACAGAGTGTCACATATTCATCAGGTGAAAACCAGATTTAAACCTTTTCTTCCAACCACCCTGCTATAGTGAGAGCCATCATTTTAACCTTTTCTCTCCCATTCTGGGACTTCTTTCAATTCCTGAAATGGATTTGCTTTTTAAAATTAAATATAATATAGGTATCAATCATCTCAGGTCTAATAGGGTTTACAACTTCAGGCTAGTTAAGTTTTAGTTAACTACTATGTCCTATTGTAAATCACCATGGAATGGCCCCTCTGGCTGTCTTGTTTCCTTACAGGCAATTCAACGAAAGGAATTATAAGAAAACTATTAGCCCATCTACAATTCTGTCACCCTTGATGGTATCTCACTACTCATTTCTGTTAATCCAAACAAATAGGTCTTTTATTCAACCACTGGGCTCTCCAGGTAGCTAGACTTCTTGGGCTTCTGTCAATCCAAGCAAATAAGTCTTTTATTCAAGCTTGTTTAACCACTGGGCTGTGTGGGTAACTAGACTTACCTGAATATTGTCCCCATGAGGCATCACCCTGCTCCCTCTATAACTTCTACAGAGCTCATGTCCTGCCTGGGACACAGACCTCACTCTACTGTCTCTTTCTTGGCACCTAACCTGGGTGATCATGATGAGTCAGCAGGAGGATGTAGCTTGCCTATGGGCATATTTAGTGATTGTTGGGTTGGAATCTATTGCTAGTATCAAGCGAGTCTTTTATGTGTCTAGGGTACTGCCTTCTGCTTTTTGCTGCCTAAGACATTGTGACTTTGCCTAAGACATTGTGACATCCCCCTTGCCTAAGACATTGTGATTTTGGGTCATCAAAGAACATTCCACAAGCCAGCAGACAGCAAGGGGAATTTGCACCTTCACTCTGCAGCAAGCCTCTGATGGATTCCAGATATTGACTTTGTAGAATCATGGTTCACATGTTTTGAGGGTTTGTTCTGTTACAAATTGAAACTAGTAACTCTCTTTGACCTCTTTTCTTCCTTTGGTGGCCCAAGTTGGTCCCAATTTCTGTGACTGTGATACCTTCATCCTCCTTGGCTCTGAGCAGCTGACATGTCCTGGAGAGGCCCAGGGCTGTCCCTTTGTCAGCAGCAGATCACAGCCTCTGCAGTCCTGGTCCTCAGTAGCTCTAGTTTCTCTGTGGACCTTGCATGAAATGGAACTAGCCTAGCATTCCTTCCCTTTCTGGTCTTCCATTGTAGCTACGTGACAGTGGGGTTTCTCAGTTTCTCCTGCAGATGGAGGTAGTGTCTCTGTGTGGTCTATAAGGTATGCCAGGGATTTCCACAAAACAAAAACCAAAAGGTTGCAAAGGAGACCAGGATTTACCAAACAAAATGACTTAATATCTCAGAGAGAACAACTGAGTAAATTTACCTACTCATTCACTGAAAAAAAAAAATTGAGCACCTATTTTGTGCCAAGTACTGTGCGAGGTACAGGGGAAATGGTAGCAAACAATACAGACTAAGAATCAATACCCCTTTGGAGCTTACATTCTAGAAGGGAGTCAGATAACAGATAAAATCAATAAGGAAAATGTTAGGTGGGGTTAAGGAGCATAAAACAAAGCAGGGGATGGGGATATGAAGTTGGTAGGTGGTTGGAGGGGAGGTTGAAACTTTAGAAGAGACACCCAGGGAATAGCCGATTAAGTTTATTTAAATAATTTTTTTTTCAGTGGAAAACTTTGGGTATACTCCAAAGTAGAAAGGATAACATCATTAACCCCTGGATACCCTCAAAAATGTGGTTCTTGAGTAAAGACCAGAGAGAGGTGAAGAGTGAGCTTTGCAGGTGCTGATGGGAGAGCAGCCCAGTATCCTGCTAAGAGCCCATGGCAGGAGCTTGCCTGAAAGGAGGCAAGAAGGCCATTTGGAAAAGACAAGAGATGACAGAGGAGGTGGTAGAGAGGATATCCTGGAGGAAATTGGGCCCATATTATGGAAACCTTGGGGCCATAGTAAATTCTTAATCTGAGTGAAGTGGGAGGTCGTGGTAGGGTTTTGAGCAGGGAAGAGACAGGGTATGATTACAGTTTAGCAGGGTCCCTCTGACTGCAGTGGAGAATACACTGTGGGAATATGGGGAGGAATGGAGGCCAGTTAGTGTCCACTACACAGCAGTAATCCAGGTGAGAGACAGGGGTTGGGTTGTGCACGGTCACACAAGGGATTGTGAGAAGTGACTGGAATCCAAACATATATTTGTGGCCAACAGCATATAATAATCCATTGGATGTGGGTGTGATGTGAGAGAGAGAGGTCAAGGTTGACTCTGGTTTGGGGCCTGAACAGCAGAAAGAATGGCTTCCCATTTTTCTCAGCTGTAAATTGATAATGATGCTGGTCTTATCCAATGGACTATTGAGAGATTTTGAGTGAACTGATTAACTAATAGTACCACTTGAGATTCCCAGGACTGTAAGTGCCTCTTCAAGACAAAGAATTGTGGCATCCATTTGTTCAACCTGTACGTAGATGCATCTGTTAACCATATTCTGTAGTTTCTTTAAGACTTGAAGCAGCTTTAACATTACTTTCTTAATCATATTTATAGATGGGGTAATATTTATAGATTACTACATATCATGTTCTTGGCTAATCTGTTACATGCACTTTATTTAATTCTTAAACTTATGACTTGGGAAGCTGAGGTGCAAGGATCATGTGAGTCTAAGAGTTCAAGACCAGCCTGTGCAACATAGTGAGATCCCCCTTTCTAAGAGAAAACTTTTAAAAAATGTTTTTAAAAATTGGCCAGGCATGGTAGTGCACACCTGTAGTCCCAGCTACTCAGGAGGCTGAGGCAAAAGGATCACTTGAGCCCTGGAGTTCTATGCTGCAGTGAGCTGTTTGCACTGTAGCCTGGGTGACAGTGTCAGACCCTGTGAAAAAGAAAGAAAGAAAGGTGGGGGAGAGGAAGAGAGGCAGGAACCTTTGAAAAGAATCCTGATATTCTCACATCATAAATAAGGAAAATGAAATTAAGAGATTAAAAGGAATATTGTCTAGATTGGTCAGCTAATATATTTGATAGAACAGCAATTTAAACCCCAGGTGTGTCTAATTCTAAAGCTTGTTCCCTTACCCATGACACTCTACTGCCTCCCACACACTTTTTTCTTGCTCAAAAACTACCAAAACCTACTCTTGCTGATCACAGAATTCCACCATCTTTTGGTGAGAAAAAATTCTCATAAAACTTTTTCACATCCTTGAGATCATGAAGTATAAAGATGATGGGGGCCCTTTCATTTTTCTTAGTTGTTAAAAAATTTTCCTAGTTGGTTGTTTGTCTTGTATGGCACTTTTTTTCCCCCTCATGCAGAAATTATTTTTTAGAAAACCAGAGTTGTAGACTTTTTTTTTTCCTGGGCATCCTGTTATATTTGGAAAGGCTGTCTAAATGACGAGATTATAAAAATATTCTTCTATTGATTTTTGAATTATTTCATTTATTTTATGTTTACATAATTAATCCATCTGAAATTTATTTAGCATACATCTGTTGTGAAGTTGGTATCCACTTTTCATTTTCCCAGATGTCTAATCATCTGGGCCACCATCACTTATTGAATAATCTACTCCCCTGATTTGAAACACCACCTTTGTCATTTATCACATTCCAGTGTGCTCTTCAGTCTGTTTCTGGTCTTCAGAATCTCTCCAGTAGGTCTGCCTACATCTTTTACCAGTACTATATTATTTCCACTACTCTGTATCTTTGTAATATGTTTATCATCCATTAGTAGTCTCTTTCTCTTCTATTTTTTTCAGAAATTTTCTAAGTATTCTTGCTTATTTTTCCATGTGAATTTGAGAATCAACTTATCTAGTTAAGAATCCGTTGTTTTTGGCCAGGCACAGTGGCCTATGCCTATAATCCCAGTACTCTGGAAGGCCAATGCAGGTATATTGCTTGAGCTCAGGAGTTCAAGACCAGCCTGAGCAACATGACAAAACCCCGTGTATTGGTTTCTTCTCATGCTGCTAATAAGGACATACCGGGGACTGGGTAATTTATGAAGGAAAGGGGTTTAATGGTTATACTTCATGATCTCAAGGCTGTGGGAAAGTTTTATGAGAATTTTTTCTCACCAAAAGATGGTGGAATTCTGTGATCAGCAAGGGTAGGTTTTGGTAGTTTTTGAGCAAGAAAAAAGTGTGTGGGAGGCAGTAGAGTGTCATGGGTAAGGGAATAAGCTTTAGAATTTGACACACCTGGGGTTTAAATTGCTGTTCTATCAAATATATCAGCTGAGTGATCTAGATATTATTCCTTTTAATCTCACAATCATGTCAGAAGAAGAGGAAGGAAGAGCAAAGGGGTGTCTTACACGGCAGCCTGCTGGCAAGAAATCATGAGCAGGGGAACTCCCCTTTATGAAACCATCAGATCTCATGAGACTTACTCACTGTCATGAGAACAGCACAGGAAAGACCCGCCCCCATGATTCAATTACCTCCCATCAGGTCCCTCCCACAATGTGTGAGAATTATGGGAGCTACAATTCAAGATGAGATTTGGGTGGGGACACAGCCAAATCGTATCACCCTTTCTCTAAAAAAAATAGAAAAAGAAATTTAGCCTGGCATGGTGGTGTACGTCTGTAGTCCCAGCTACTCTGGAGGCAGAAGTGGGAGTATTGCTTGAGCCTGGGAGGTGGAGGTTGCTGTGAGATGAGATTGCACCACTGCACTCCATCCTGGGCTACAGAGCAGGACTCTGTTTAAAAGAAGCAACCAAACAAAAACACCCAACAATCCATTGGTTTTTATTGGGATCACATTAAATTTATGAATTAAGGAGAGTCAACATCATTACAATGTTGGGGCTTCCTAAGAACATCAGATGTATTTCCATTCTTGAAGTCTGTTATTCGAATAGTAGAGTTTTAATGTTTTCTTCATACATATTTCTTCATATATATATTGCCATGTACTTTATCTTTGTATTACTTTTATAATGGTGTTTTTTTAAAAAAAATTGTTTTCATTTGTATAGCTGATGGATTTTTGTTTATAAGTTCTGTACTCCACAATCTAATCATATTCATTTACTTTTTAAATCGTTTATCAGTTAGGCTTCTGGACTCTTTCACTTAAAAACTGATAATTTTACCTCTTCCTTCCTAATTTTTATTTTTTTCCCACCACCTGCTGCCTATCTATCTACCAAATCTGTATTGATAATAGACGTTCCTAGGAAACTTGTAGTATTTCCCAAATAAGCCTTTAGAGTTGAGGGGTGTGTGTGTGTGTGTGATTGTGTATCTGTGTAAGAATTTTATTGTGTTTTAAAATGAAGAGTTTTATTTTGATTGAGAATGGATGTTGAATTTTAGAAAATGCCTTTTCAATATCTATGGAGATGGTTGTGTAATTTTTCTCTTTTGATCTACTATGTAAAGTTATGGTAATAGGTTTTCTAGCACATCCCTGTGTTTGTGCAGTACATGACTCACTTGTCTCAGGTATGTCATCCTCTTGCTGTGCTGGTAGATTTTGTTTGCTAATGTTTTATTTAAGAGTTTTGCAATAATATTCCAAGTAAAATCGACCCATAGTTTTATTTTTGGGGGGTTCATATCAATGTGATGCTAGTTTCATAAAAAGAATGTGTAAGCTGTTCTTCTTCTTTATACTCTTGAACGGTTTAAATAGTGTCATTGCTGTTGTCTGTTCTTAAGGCTTAGATAGAATTTTTCTGTAAAACCTACTGGGCCCAGTTCTTTCAGTGTGTTCTTCTCTGTGATGATGTTTTTTCCCCCCCGTGATAATTGTCTTCCTTGCATGATTCCTTTAAGGTTGTCTGGGTTTGTGGCTGTTTCCCTGTCACGTTTCTTACTTTGTATGTTTGTGCTTTCTTCCTTTTTTCCTTGATTATGTTAACTAACGATTTGTATTATTATTTTTTCCTGAAATAAACAGGTCTTGAATGTATTACTTCTACATTTAAAAAGTTTTTGATTCATTAATTGTTAATTTTATTAATTTTTAAATAATTTTAATTTTGCCCTTTTGCTTTCCTTGGGTTGTTTCATTGCATAATTTTTTTCTCAAGATTCACTCTGAGTCTATTTTTGTACAGTGTTACTTACAGATTGCCAGATGTTTTCATATATTCTTTCATATAATGCTTCCAACCCTGTAAGTTAATTGGTGTGGGCCTTCCTTTCGCAAATAAGAAAACAGGCTTAAAAAAGTTAAATGGCTTGTCCAAGGCCATATAGCTAAGAAGGAGCAGAAATGGGTCCCAGTGGGCCCACTGTCCGGGTGCCCTTGGCTCAGCCTGTCCTCAGACCCTGAGCCACCCCTCCCTGGTTCTGCAATCTCTGAATACCTCCTTGTCCTTGTGCCAAACTCCACCTTCCTTTGGTCACTTCACCACCTGTAGCTGCAGCAGGTTAAGGTCACAGCATCTAGAATTTAGGGAAGTGCCAGGGCCTCTAATGCCAGCCACAAGTCAGTTTTAGATTCTTTTCCAGACTTGCACCCACATCACTTTCTCTTAAAATGATCTCACTCTGGGAAGATACCTCCTGGACTTTTCACCAATACTAAATGGGACAGCAAACAGAACATTTCCCCCATTTCCCTTAGTCACAGTGGGGCTACTAATGCCCCTTCCCAGCCTGGGGGGTGGGTTAAACATCCATGAGGTTCCAGGTACATATCGTAGAGAAGCACTCATGTTGGAGGAAGCTGCCCTTAAAGAGCATTGCGCTTTTTCTGTTTTAGAGGTGTCCAGAGAGGTGATGTGCCTGTCATTTTTGAAAGAGTTATCCTATGACCTCCTAGACAGAGAAAACAGAGCACATAGGAAATCTTGGACTTTCTTCTTTCTTGAGAAACCATACCTTTCATTTGCTTTCTTTCTGAAATGATTTTCAACTGGGAGAAATCAAAGAGAAAGTGTGGTTCTCGCTGTATCTTTTATTTCCTTTTACTTTGCTGCCACGTATTAATTTTGCCACTTATCATTTGCCTTTGAAAGAGGGCTGATTGGGAAGACATCAGACAAGGATTGAGCTGAGGTATGCAGACTTCCCTACTTATAACCAGGTCAGATCAATCCCTGTTTCATATCTGTTGACAGCTCCCTGTCACCCATGGGATCTGGTGCCGACATCTCTGCCTTGTATTCAGTGCCCTTCTCAGTCTGAACACAGGGGGTTTTGCTAATCCATCTGGCCCCGACCCTGCAGCCCCACAGGCTGCAACCCTCCCAAGACCTCCTGGGCACTCCAGAACCTGGGCTGCCCCTCTGCCTGGAAGGCCCCTCTCAGTGGGGAACTCCAGCCTCATCCTTAGCACTAAGCTCAGATGTTCTCCATTCTCGAAGCTCCCTCTTAGGCCACTCCCTCTCTGTGCTCCAGGCCTGCATGGGACATCTCATTCCAAGCTCCCCTGTCTGTCTGTTGGTCTCAGATGGGGTTTTCCTTGGGACAGAGACATCTGCCTCAGAGTTTGACATGAGCTAGGATGGGGCAGCAGCAGGGCTGGGTTGTGGTCAGTGAACCTGAAGAAATCTTCCCTGTCTGTTGGCCCTTCCCTTGGGGTCACAATAAAGGCCCTTATAAGTCCCCAAAACACTAAGAGGAGCAGAGAACCCTCTGCCCTTGGAAAGACCTCAGACTGCAAATCTGTGTGTGATGGCACATCCCTGGACCTCTTCTCCCCCACAGCACAGGGTCCTCACTCAGAGCCAAGAGAAAAGCCATGTGGAGGGTCCAAGTAGCCATGGGGACCAGGGGGTCAGAAGCTGCTGTGGACATTGTCCATCCCAGGCAGCCTGCCTTGTCCACAAGGGACCTGCAGACTTATAATTTCCTGTGTTCCCCACTGAGGAGCCAGGGTGCACTGAACCCATCTTATGGAGAAGGAAATGGCTCAGGCAGGTAAGCGGCTTGCCAACCTGTCTTGGCCACCTCAGGGGCTAGGGGGTTGGGGGTCTTTTTAAAGGACCTGACTGGAGGAGAGACTGTCAAAGGGACTGGCTCTGGTGTGGAGGTCCTGCTGCCTTATCCCCTTGGGAGGTGACCTGGGTTCTAGGCAGGCCCCCCAGGAACCAGGAACATGCTGGCTGCCTGAGGCCACCGGGACCCCTGCAGCTGCTGACCCAAGCTTGCTTCCTCATTTTTCTGCAAACACAAAGGAACATTATTTGGTTAACGTATATAGTTTTTCAACAAATGCATATTGAACTCACTGGGATGAAGCTGGCCCTTCCAGGAGCCCTTCCTAGTAGGGAAGGAAACAGGGAAGGGGCAGAGTAGGATGTGCCACCCCAGAGCCTCCCAGGGACAATGAGCTCTTTCTCAGTGGGGGATGCAGGGAAGATTGCAGGGAGAAAGTGACATCGAAGATGGGATTGGGTCCCTAAAGTCAAGCAGGCTTTGATAGGAAAAATGGGATGATCAGGAGGCATTCTGGGCAGGGGTCAGACAGATGGGTTAGGGCATGGCAGTAGAGTAATTTGCCCAAGGGAACCATCTCTATTAGATGATGCAGGGCTGAGGCTGGCCAATGGCAGGATGACATTTGGGAACGTCCAGCTAAGTAGTGTGGCCTTGCCCACAGACCGTGGTGGCCACTGAAGTTTGCAAGGGAGATGAGTGACATGGGACAAAGCAATGTGTCAGCTCTGGGGGAGGAGCTATCTGGCTGCCCCTGGTCGGGGTGGGGGACAACTGGGGTCTATGGCTGAAGCTGAGGATGGACATCTCTGTCAAAGCAAAGAACCAAGACAAAGAAGAGAAGAGTGTCAAGAAGGGCTGGAGGAAGCTCATTTCCTTCTATGTTAGGGTCAGAGACTGGTCTGCATCTGGCTTAACTACCTTGAGCCAAGTGTCTTGGGGTGCCTGTTTCTTTCTCTGGAAGAGAATGCACGAGACCCTCATAAAAAGCCCAAGTGATAAAATACGCCTATTTCCCATCAAATCAGCCTTCAACAGATTGTCTGCCCTCTCCCCCATCACATCATCACATGCATTATTTAATTTGTTTGAGATGGAGTGCATTTCATAGGATATATAAATCCATGGAAATTTATTAGGTCTTGACAAGAGTTATTGAATGTTATATTAAGTTTCTCAAATTGGCCAGTGTTGAATGGCTTAAAAATTATTCATTAACGCATAACATTAAATACCAATAAATTGCATGGTATAGTTATGAACTATCCTCGAAAGTCATTAAATATGCATATCAGGCAATAAATCTGTTCTCTCCTATGAATCTGTTCTGAATCATGGAGAGTTAGGGCTTAGGTGGTGGTAGTGGGGGTGGGGCTAGGCTGTCATTGAGTGTCACCAGGACCTGCGGGTACATGGGAACCCTCCTCAGATTTTAGCAAACAAAATCTACCAGCACAGCAAGAGGATGACACTCATGCGGGTGCATGGAAATAGAGGCCATTCCTTGCCATTCCCATCATTCCTGCTGATGAAATGGGAAGGAGGCTAAACAAGGTAGACCTACTAGGTTTATAATGTTAATGAAAAGAGCAAAAATGTGAAAGCTAGAGAGATATAGGTGACAGTTTCTGCTCCAAAACGATACGTTCTGGAGTCATCGCCTGTATCGCCATGTGTTGTCAAGATAATGGCTGCCATTTATTGAGGGTCCACACTTTTTCAAAAATTAGCTCACTGGATCCTTCTACACACTTGGAAGATAAGTGCTTTACTCCCGTCACAGTGGGCAAGTCACCTTCCCACGTTACTGCCTGATTCCAAAGCTTCTCCTCGTTCTATGACCCTGCACTGTCTCTGTCCCAGAAGTCACCTCCGTGATAGATCTTTGGAGGCAGAGGGACATTAGCACTCGTCTCTCTCTGAGAGTGGTCACAGCAACGGCAATTAGTCGGGGTGCCTGTCCCCACCCGTCCTGGCTGATGAAGATGGCTCATGCTTTTGGGCTGGGGCTTGTGCGGTTCTGTTGTTACATATTTTGGTCACATCCAGGTTGTAATTTAGTCTCATCCTGCATTCCTCCAGTGACGGGCGACTTTCTGCCTCCCTAGGCCCATTGGCAGACTGCTTGGCTTATTAAAGTCTGTCTCTGAATCTGTGCAGGGGGTTAGGGAATTTCTTGTCATTCTCCACACATATTCTCCAGCTGGCCACCAGAGGGCAGGGTGTCCCTGGGATTGGGGGAGACCCATGGACCCCTGAGGCATGGGTTCTAGAGCTTTCTTTGCTACTGAAAACCTCCATGGTTTCAGGCAGGCCACACCTCCTGGGTTCCATCTTAGTAAAATGAGGGTGCTGGCCTGGACAACTTCTGCAGTGCACCCCAACTTGGAGAGGTCTTGAGGCTGCTTCTAAAGGGAGCACCCATGAAACGAGGTCTCTTGGGGATGCAAGGTCAGAAAACCTCACCAGCTGTGTGATCTCCAGCATGTCAATGGTCTTTTTTTGGACCTGCTTAGACATCGACAGCTGTCCATCCTTTTCTGGCCCTGGCCTCGGTGGCGTGGTGGGATGGGCCTGGGAAGACTACCAATGTCCGTGGCTTACGTGCTCAGCAGGGACTGCCTCCCGCATCCACACAGACGGCCTTGGTTCATGGTAGCCCTTCAATCCACTGGGGCTCAGGCAGCCAGATGTCTTCTGCTTTCAGGGAGGCCACATCGATATTAGAGGGTTGAAAGCAAAATCCTAGGTAGCCTGCTCTGAGAGAGAGAGAGAGAGAGAGAGAGAGAGAGAGAGACAGGGAGGCAGAGAGAGAGAGAGGGAGAGGTGAGCTGGCCTAGCAATAAGGAAGCCACTGAATCACTTCCATGGCTTTGTGACATTCATTCATCAGGGAATGAGACACAGTGGCTGCCTCGTTGTCTACCTGGATCGTGGACTTTGTACTCTTCAAGGTAGAGACTGTCTTTTTCGCCTTCCTATGACCACCATTTGGCACACAGCAGACACCTGGTAGCCGTGTGATTGCAGGCCTCCGTGCACAGGGAGCCCTGACACCACCCAGGGGCGCAGAGGGACAGGCACCTGCAGGCGTGTCTGGTTCTGAGGTCCTGTCCTGTAAATGGGGCTGGATGAGCTGCTGTCTGCGTCCTTCCAGGTCTCTTGGAACTAGTCTTCCGGTGGTCGCTTTCTCTTCATCAAGCCTCCACTATGACATGGACTCAGAGGCCCATGGCAGGTGAAGGAAGGAGGACCCTGCCGGAGTCTTGGGCGGGCTTGTTTGCAGTCAGTCATTCATTCAACAAATAGGCTTTTCTATTCATGACCCCACTAAACCCTCCCACAACACAGGCGAGGTAGGGGCACTTTTGATACCTCCATGTTCCTATGAGGGAGGCTCAGAGATTGAGTGAGTTGTCCAAGTGCTGAGCAGAATCTGAACGCAAGACTCCCTACAGAATGTGGTGGAGGTGGCCAGGCGTGAGCAGAGACCATGTGACTTGGCCTTGCTGTCAGCGGGGCTGGGCTGGGCTGGGCTGGGCTGGGTTTTGAATTCTGGTCTCCCAGCCCCTGGCCAGTGCTACTGTAGGGGGGCTTTGCTTTCCCTTTAATTGAAACCTCACTTGGACAGATTTCTCCCTTTCCTCCATCCCGCAGAGGAGCCCGCAGACCCGCGAGACCACATGCATTGTGCAGTGGCGTGGGCCCCAGCAAAGGTGTAATTTCCCTTCTTTCAGCTGTGTTCCTAGGGCAGGCAGTGGGCGAAGGCATGGGAACTCTCTCACAGTGGGCAGGCGCACAGCCCTGGCTGGCTCAGAGGACTGAGGTTTGAAGACGGCTCTTGGCTGTTGTTTGCTTTGCAGGGCAGTGCACCTGCTCCTCCCCAGCACCCCAGGCATGCTGGGGAGGACGCTGGACTTGATTTCATTGGTGGGCAGCAGCTGGCCTCAATGCTTCTGCATTTGCTGGGAGAAGCCACTCAAAGCCTCCTCAAGGCTGAGTGATGGGGGAGCAACCTGGGGTGGCACCACCCACACTCTCTCTGCTGGACTGTTGGCTGGCAGGAGGGTGCTAGTTTCTCTCAGGTCCCCCATTGCTATTGGCACAACTGCCAGGGCTTTGTCTGGGTCCTGCAGTCCTGGGAGCGTCAGGGCAGCAAGGGCTGTGTTCAGAGAGAGAAACCAAGGCCTCTGGGAGAGATAGGCAGCTCCCAAAGGTCACATGCCAGCAAGGGGCAGAGCTGGGATTTGAACCCAGGTGTTCTTTTTTTAAAAAGCATGGTAAAATGCACATCACACAAGTTTTATCATTTTAACCATTTGTAAGTTACAGCTCAATGCCATTAAGCACATTCATGTTGTCATGCAATCATCAGCACCATCCACCTCCGGAACCTTTTCACTCTCCCCAGCTGAAATCGGCCCCGGCTGAGCATGAACTCCCTATCCCCCAGGAGCCCAGGCGTTGCCATCTCAAGCTCTGTGCGCTGCCTTCACTACTTGCCACAATGGCTTCCTTTTCTGTGGAAGCAGCTCCTGGAAAAGAAACAGAACCTCACTGGGGTAACTTTTCTTGGCAGGAGGGAGAATGGGAGATTGAAGACAAATAGGAGAGAGTTTTCCAGGTGGCCTGAGTGTTGGTTAATCCAGCCCCTCACTGTCACCTCTTCCCCACTAAGCTGGGAGTAGGGATGAAATAAACAAATCACTTTTCCTGTAAAAGGAGACGGTCAAGTATGTGGCCAAGCTGCCTGGAAACTAGAGTCTGGCAGGGCCTGTGTTCCAGCCTTAGGATTGGGCAAGGAGACCATAGCCTTCCCCAGGAGCATCTGTCTCCCTCTGCAAGTGATTTCAACTCTGTTGCCCTCTCCTGGTGTGGAAGGAAACTCAGGGGAGAATCGGCCGGTATTGGTCTCACTGTGACTGTGATCAAGGTGCTCTCCACCTGTCTGCCCATCAGTCACAGGCCCTCTCAGATGCACCATATTTTACTCCAATCCCTGGCTTGTCCATTAAAGCTAGAAATGTCCAGCACTGTGTTCACTTACGACTAACATGTTGGAAGCCTGTTAGCGTCTGTTGAGCCCCAGCAAGCTGCCGGGTACCTCCTGGGCACTTACTCATCCCCCCACCTCCTCACAGAGCCAACTGAGAGAGAATGACAGAGACCACTGGACTGTTGGAAAAATACGTGTTCGAATACTGTTCCACAATAAGGGTTTTGCTCAACCATCCATTCTTGGGTCAGGAGGACCCATTAGCATGCTGCTTGTTCGTTCCCGGCGCGCTGACTCATCCCAAACTATACGATGATAACCAGCACCCTTTGGTGTTTACAGAACGCTGGTACATATCTGCCCTTTCCATCCTGAATCAGCTCAGCAGGGAAGGGTGGGTAATTGCCAATGGTCAGTAATTGGCAGAGCAGACACTCAAACCCCAGCCTGACATCAAACCCCGAACTTCCTGTTGCTTTTTCCTAGAGAGCTCTGTTCTGTTTAGGCTGGGCTCATAATCAAAATAGAACCTAGAGTCAAATCAAAAAGGAGGTCACCCCGAGGCCCCATTTGGGCCAGGATGAACCCCCAAGCAGTCGGGGGCAGAAGGCACTCAGGGTGTTCCAGCCAGAGACAAATGGCACTCTGAACAGAAGTCTTCAACAGCAGGTCCGAGATACTGATGCACTCAACGGAATGTCACTTCTGGGATGACAGTCCAGTGGGATTGAGCAGAGGTGGAGGGAAAGAGATGTGGCAAGAAGATGGGACTGAGGAATCCATTTTTGGAAATCAACAATAAATTTGGCTCCAAGAAAAGTGTCCTTGATTGTGTATGATACCTACTGCAACAAGCAACACACATTGTCTGAGGGGGGTGAGTTCTTGTTCCCAAGGTGGGCTCCATGGTGGTCCAAGATCTGAGCAAGAGGACAAGGTGATGGGTGGCCAGCATGCCCCTCCTCCTTTGCGTGCAGAGTCCACATCTCGCCTCTCTTTGGGACTTTAGTATCCCCATCGGAAAGAGGGGATATTTCCCTGGTCCCGAGAAAATGGTACAAAAAGTGAAGATAGTTACAACCGCTGGGCCGGGCACTGGCCAAACCTCCAGGCTTGAGTCCCCAAACCACTGACTGGTCTCAGGTAAGTTGCTTACCTTCTCTGAGCATAAGTTTCTTCCCATAGAGGAAGGGATGGTCTCCTTTAGTTTTCACGTTCTGTGACCCCTCTGGAACATGAATCCCTATTCAACTCCAGAATGTTTGGAGGCTTCTCATAATTTTAAAACACACAAGAACAGGAAACTTAATACAGAATTTTAAAAAACCCAAGCAGAAGACACCAAACAGCAGACACGCCTAAGTTGAATGTGACTGCAATTGAACACTCAGTTTATTTCTGAGCTTCCTGGCAGCTGAGACAAAAAGGGAAACATGTTGTATTTTCTGATAAAAGGATGCTTCAGAGTCTCCGTAGGAGACAACTTCCTGGCACTGGAATCTATTTGGAGTGTTCATATCAAAGGCAGAAAGAACAATGTCTGGCTGGAATTTCATTAATGATGCAGAGCTTTTTTTAAAAAAAATGGGTCTTTTTCATTCTGCTCCTTTCTAAAATCTAAGGGCAAAATTACTACATTTTATCCCAGAGAAGGTAGTTCTGTAGTTAAAGTAATTTAGTCTATGTATGTTTCAGACAAAACTGAGGCCCAATTAATGCTTAATGAATTAACAGTCCACCTTGGTGAGGAAAAACATTGAGAATCACAGGAATGAACAGTTGATACACTGTGTCTTGCAAACGACAGATGTCTCAGTGAGGCTGGGGCATTTCTGAGCTGTGACGGTTTCATGTCGAGATCCTCCGAGGAAGGTTTGTTATGTCATTGAGACTCTGTCTTGGTGCTTAGGACAGTGCCAGCACATTGTGGAGAATAAATATTTGTAGTGTCATATGTTAGGTTCCAGACACAGATAGTTCAGGTCAGAAAGGATCCAAGAAAATGTCTTGTCCAGTGCCCGCCTTGGACAGATGAAGATGCAGAGGGCTGTCACGATCTCACTACCCATCCCCTAGGCCACCATTCTGCCAAGTCTTGGTCCCCTGTCCTTTTGGATGGCCAGTGTGTTTGCGCAGTTGAGGAACTCGGTCTGTCTTCCCCCACCTCCAGAGAACCACATGAAAAGGGACGGTGATGACTTAGTTACGGGCTCCCAGAGCACAGAGAGCAGCCGGAGGCATCTGACCAGAACCCAACAGCCCACTCCTGCGCGAGGTGACAGCCCAGTGAAATCGTTCACAAGTGCCGCCCGTCTGCCGCGAGCATTTGGGGCTCTGACTTAGCACCTGAGCAGGGTAAACTCAGCAGGGTCTGTGGGCCTCTGGGGTCAGCATGGGTTTTTGGTGGAGACCCCACATGGGAGCATAGAGGGGCACTTGCCTGTTCTTCTCGCACAGGTGAGGGGCAGGGTGGGCAGTAAGCTCTCTGGGGACATCAGCTGCTTCCGGGTACTGTGGCCTCCTGGCTAGTGGTGAGGCTGCAGGCTCAGCCCCAGTGGGTGGGAGGCTCCTGTTTCCGCCTTTCATGTTCACTCTTGTTAAAGAATGTTATTCAGTGCTTTTCTCCCAGCTCCTCTGGCCTTTCAGGATGACTGTCCTGCCAGCCCGTGACTCTGTTTTACGGCTTCCTTTGGGCTTACTCTATCTTCTCTTGATTTCCTCTTAAGCTGTGGGTTCTGGCCAGGGACGCCTGCATAGGACAGGTGCCTACATTTGCCATGTCCTGTTGGCTCACAGGGAGGCCTTGCATCTACTAATGTGTAGTATCAAATCCATCATCTTTAATTAAATCTACTCCTGGACAGTCCTTTTCCCGGAGTTCCTTTGGCTATCACTGGGTGACATCCCCAACCAGATCTATCTTGGTCTGAGAACGCTGGAACATAATTTCTAAGAGTCTGAACAGCCTCCAAAAGCAACACGATGGGTGGCAAGCTGGCAGGTTGTGGGTGTGATGGAGACTTTCAGGAACCACACACCTAAGTTGGAGTTTCTCAAAGTGGCAGCTAAGATCACCTGCTTCAGGGTCCCTTCGGTGTTTGTAAACAATACCAGTTCTCAGGCTCAACCTCTGACCCAGGAATCAGAATTTCTAAGGGTAGTTTTTGAGAATCAGGATTTTTGTGACACAAGACTGTGATTCTGGCACACTCAAGTTTAGGACCCTCTGCTCTAGTCTCCTAAGGAAATCTCTAAAAGTTTGAGTTCTTTTTTTTAAAATTTTTGCCCCTTCTTGAATGTCAACTTCTAGGTGGAAAATAGGTCTTCATTTAACATACTAAATTGGAAGTTATGAATAAAAGGCTAGCCATTCTGTTACAGAGAAGACAGACTGCTGGAGAAGTTATCAGCTGTTCCGAGTGGGCAGGTGGCTCCCTAGTCCCAGAGCTCCTGGACTGCCCAAGCCCTGTGCCCACAAACTTTCTCTCTCATTCTCTTCCTCCTCTTTTCCTCTTTCTTCTCCGTTCTTCCTCACAGTACCCTATTTCCTTTTCCTCTTGAGCTGGCAACTGGGGAGAAGGTAATGCAGAGGTGGGTAAACACCAAGGGCTGGTGCCGTCCCCTCCCCTGGAGCTAGGGACAAACGCCCCAGGCCTGGAGGACAGGAGGAGGGAGGGTTGTTGCAATCCAGAATGAGCTCTGCAGAGGAGCCCACGACATTGGCTCAACTCAACCCAAGGGAGCCATAGGCCAGCCCTGAGGGCACAAAGCCAGGGAGAGCATCTGGAGGGAACTGGAAGATGCCAGCCCCATAGGGAATGGAAAGAGACACATGTGCTTTTGATGCATTTCACTCATTGATTAAGATGCTAATTTTTCAGTTCTCTAATTTTTTAAGTGGGTGAGCTGAGTCCAATCTTCAGAGGCACTTTTCCCTTTGGCAGAGAGAGAAGTGGGGGCAGCTGGTGAAGGATGGAGGGGAACCCGGAGGCCTAGGAGTGGTGGGAGAGCTGGTTCAAACGCCAGCACAGACCGGACGCAAGGCCGGCAGTGGAGCGGCGACTCCCACCTGCCCAAGCTCTAGGATCCAGGGGGACAGACCCTGGGTACCAGGGGCAGCAGCCACAGGTCCCTTGCTCACGGGAGAGGCAGGAGGGTGCTGCGGGGCCTCTGCCTGTCCGCAAGTGGCCTCTGAGCCTGGAGGGCACCGTGTGAACCGAAGTCTTCTAGGGCTCTGGGGCTCTGTACAGTGCTGAGCCGAGGCAGCCTGGAAACCCTCCTTGTGCTCTCTCTCTGACTTCAATAGGCTTATTCCACCTGTGCCCACCACCTGAGACCTCACCGCCCCCACCAGGAGCAAAATCCCCGGAAAGCAAATGCAGAGCCCATCGCTGTAGACCCTCTGCCCCGCTTTCTTGCTGCTGAGTGCAGAGGCCGGTACCAGCACGTCACCGCGGACCCCTCCACCTTGCTTCCTTGCTGCTCCAGTACAGCCCTCCCCACCTCTTGTCACCTTACCCACTTCCTCTGGTCGAGCTTGGCCTCCAGCTCCAGGATAGGCACTCTGGCATCAGCCTATGGCCCTCGACCAGGCCCCCCACCCTCCCTGACCTCTGCCTTGGTGCTGCCTGTACCATACATGTGGTCTTGGCTCCTGTGTGGCCTCTATGGGCAGCCCTAGTTTTCCAGCTCCCACCACCTGGCGTAGCCCCAAGAAACATCAGACCCAGGGGCCAGGCGGTTAAGAAGGGCTAGAGCGAGACCACCGAGGCTCTCTGGGAGGCATGTGAGTTTCCCACTGCAGCTTATCACGCACCTACAGTCAAGCAACTCAGCTGTCATCTTACTGGATCTCACAACTGCCATAGGAGGGGTGTGTTGTTACCTAGTTTACATGGTGAACCTATGTCACAGATGAGTAAACTGAGCCCCAGAGAAGATGAATGCTTTGCTTATAGATTGCACTGCCAGTGAGTATGGGGAGGAGGGGTCTCTGTGTCAGAGGATCATGCTCTTTGTCATGCAGACCTGTTATGCAGGGATCTTGCTGGAACTCGGGCTGACTCAGCAGATGCAGGGGTGCAGTATCTGCGTTGCTAACCAGCTCCTGGGTGATGCTGGTATCTCTGGTTCCGAGGCCACACTTTGAGTAGTGAGGCTCTAGACCCATGGTTCTCAAGCGTGGCTGCGCTTTATAATTGCCTGGGGAGATTGAAAGATGGCTGAGGCTGAGTCCCAGCCCCAGAGATCAGAGTGCCACCTGTGCATTGGAAGTACTCTTCAGGTGATTCTCATAGGTGGCCAAGGTTTAGACCATGGCCTTTCAGATGTCAGTGTGCACCAAGATTCCCTGGAGCGTTTGTTAAAACCCAGACTCTTGGGCCCCATCCCCAGAGAGCCTATTCCAGAGGTCTGAGGGCAGGGAGAACTTGCATTCCAAATACATTTCTCAGTGACGTTGATGGTGATGGTATAGGCACCGTGTTCTGAGAGGGAAGACTGTATACACCAGTGGCTCAGACCAGCGGCATCAGCATCATTTGGGAACTTTCTAGAAATGCAAATTTTTGGGCACTGTCCTAGACATACTGAATTAGAAACTCTGTGTTTCTTAGTCACTGTTTCAGCAATCCTCCAAGTAGTCTGGGTGCACCTGAGGGCTGAGAACCGCCGCGCTAGGCCTGGCATGGTTGCACCTCAGAAGGATGCCAGCTCCGTCTCCTCAGCCCAAGCTGGAAGGTGAGCTTGGTACCCTTTAGGAATTGTGGCATTTGGGAGGTTGAAGGCTGTTCTTTGGTTCACAGGGGACAGGTGGCCGACACCTGCTGGGTGTGACAGGAATGACGTGGATTCAGCCTGGACCAGATGAATCACGAACTCCTCTCCCTTGCGTGAACGGTCGGAAGCAAGAACATCTGTTCCATCATTCTCACTTTCGTGTTTTGTGCGGAATAAGAGTTAAACTGCCAAATCCCGTCAGACAGCCGTCTGTTGCCTCGGCGACACCCTGCAGCTGCCGGAAGGAGAGAGATGGCGCTTCCAGGCACCAAGCCTTCACTCTCCCGAGTCTCAAACGGGCTGTTTGGTGTCTTGGTTTTCTGTCTGGAAAGAGAGGAATGGGGAGTCCCTCCCACAGGGCCCCTGCGTGCCTGAGCAGCTCATGTACAGTGACTGAGAATGCTCTTGTATTCCTCCACCCTGCCTTTATGCAGCAAAATGTTCTCTGCATGCCAGTTGCCGTGCTTAGGTGCCAGCGGTCAGCAGCAAACCAGGACAGCTGCTCTAGGTTATGTCTCAAGTGGGAAAGTCTGTGGGACCCCCAGATCCCTGGGGGATCGTGCTGCTCTGGGGAGCCTTCTGCCATTGCTCCTGCATCTCTGTAGTGAGAGGATCGAGGGCGCGTGCCCCACTTGCATCCATACCCACAGGGCTGGTGTACTTGTCAGAACTCAGATGAGCTGAACTTGGACAGAAGTGGTCTTTCTCAGAAGTGGGAAGGAAGGACTTAAGATGGACACCTTTCCACAGGACCCAGGAGACCTGCCATCCACGAGGCCAGAGCTTGTTGTCATTCAGGTTCTGGGGCCTCGGCGATGTGGTTTCCTAAGGGGATAGCAGAGAGCCCAACAAGCAGGCTTGTGGTCCAGGCTAGTTGGTGGCCCTTGGCCAGTCCCTTTAAGAGAGAGGGAAGGAAAAGTGATGTAAAGAGGAGGGCTGGCCCCCTATTAGAGGAGGCCTGTAAACACACATGCATGGGGCTGTGGACTCTGGGTTTAACAGGGCCCTGGAGTCCTGGCTGGGCAAACTAAGTCCGAATGCAGTTCCCATAGACGTGGGCTATGTCAGCGGAAGGGCTTTAGAGGGTGCTGCAGATTTAAGGCCAGGACTTATTCCCTGTGCACCGAGAACAGAACTGGCAGCAAGAGTAAGCCCAGCTGCAGCTGCTGGGGAAACCGAGGGGCGAGGGGCCTCTGTCCTGGCCAGGTGACTCCAGGGTGGTCAGGCAAGAACCTGCAGGTGAGGTCATGTGACTGCGCCAGCAGCAGCTGGGACAGACAGGTGCTGATTATTGGAAGGACTTCAGTGGACAATTTTATTTTTATTTTCAAGAGCAGAATGTTGTCCAAATGCCCTGTGAAGGTTGAGAAGCCATTTTCACTGATTGAAGTGACCCCAACATGCTCTGGGTGAACTGGGCTCCCCTTGGAGAATGGTATGTGTCATGGTCGTTTCAGGACCTGAATGTGGGAAATCCAGGGTCCTGCCATGGAGGAACGTCACTCCTGAGTGGTTCTGAGCCCCCAAGTCCAAGTTCCAGTCCAAAGAAGGCTCCATGTCATCAGGAGAGCCCCGAGGGGTTCAACCTGCTTCTGTTTTGCAAAACTGAGCAGACAGGTGTCCTGGAAGCCCCAGGGAAATGTGGGGATGTTGGGTTTCTAGAACCAACCATTTATTTCTCCCACATCCAGGGTCCAAGCAAGGTGTTCCCCTGGGATACAGGAGAAGTTTAGGCAGCACCTGCCCTGGGGAGGTAGGTCAGAGGAGTAAATGCAAGACAGGACCCCAGAAGAAGGTTCTCAGAGCTGAACAGCCCACTGAGGCACAGGGTCTTGAGTGGTACCCTGTGTTGGTGGCCCAGGGCTGAGAGGCTGATGTGCAGTCCCTGCCACCACCCTCTGCAGTGGGGATTATGTTGTTCATTTTATAGACATGGAAATGAAGGCTCAGAGCAGAGAATTAACTTGCCTAGTGGCACTCAGCTGTGAGCTGGGATTTGAATCCAGGACTGACCTGAGTTCATTTCATTCACTGATTTAGCAACTACTTAGGAAGGGCTGGTTGCCTGGAATCTCAGCACTTTGGGAGGCTGAGGTGGGAGGATTGCTTGAATTCATGAGTTCAAGACCAGCCTGGGCAACATAGGGAGACCCTGTCTCTAAAAATAATTAAAATTAGCTGGGCATGATGGCATTTGCCTGTGGCCCCAGCTACTTGGAAGGCTGAGGAGGGAGGATTGCTTAAGACTGGGAGGTCGAGGCTACAGTGCGCCATGATCATACCATGGCACTCCAGCCTGGGTGACAGAATGAGACTTGATCTCAAAAAAAAAAAAAAAAAAAAAAGGGTCTTCTTTGTGCCCGGCCCTGTT
The DNA here is from genome assembly GCA_031835075.1 of Saguinus oedipus. Lineage (NCBI taxonomy): Eukaryota > Metazoa > Chordata > Mammalia > Primates > Cebidae > Saguinus > Saguinus oedipus. The sequence continues at coordinate 35,155,356 of CM063182.1, read as the reverse complement.
TGAGGCACTGTGGATTCATGCTGAGCAAAAATTCCTTCCCATATCATCTGATCATCCCAGTGACAGAAGGAAGACTGGAGGTAGGTATCAAAGCAAAGCCACATCTAGGGATATCCATGGAAATGGCTGTGTAAAAAAATATAGCAGATAAGGGTAGTGGAACATTTGGGGTAGGCCTGCTCTTTTAAACAGGGTGGTCGGGAAAGGTCTCGCTGATACAGTGATGTTTTAATAGACGGCATGGCTGGTGCAAAGGCCCCGAGGTAGAGCAGGTCAGAGTCTCCAGCTACCTGTGTGGCAGCAGCCACATGTGCAGGGGTTTGTGGTGGAGAAGACCAGTGGGGAAGTGGGGCCTGTGTCAAGACTGTGGCTTGGACTCTGAGCTGGCTGCTTCTGGAAGGGCTGAGAGAAGAGAAGCCAGATGTGCTTGCTCTGGCACTCTTGGGTGGTCAGTCTGCTGACTGCAGGGGCTCTGGGCAGGGGCTCTTCGCAGGAGCCAGGGAACCAGAGATGATCGAAGGACAGGGTCAAAAGACAGTCACTACTTAGAGATTCGAACAGGGGCTGTAACTGAGACCTACCCAGCTTCAAAAACAGGTGGATCAGGCTGGGCATGGTGGCTTATGCCTGTAATCTCAGCACTTTGGGAGGCTAAGGCAGATGGATCACTTGAGGTCAGGAGTTTGAGACCAGTCTGACCAATATGGTGAGACCCTGTCTCTGCTAAAAATTAACTGGGTGTAGTGCTAGGGACCTATAATCCCAGCTACTCAGGAGGCTGAAGCAGGAGAATTGCTTGAACCTGGGACGTAGAGGTTGCGATGAGCCGAGATAGTGCCATTGTACTCCAGCCTGGACGACAGAGTGAGCCTGCGTCTCAAAAAAAAAAAAAAGAAGAGAAAAAGGAAAAACCAGATGAACCAGAATATCAACCTAAACATGGAACAGAGGAGATAAGTGACATCAAACCGACTTTCCTTCCAAGTTCCAAAAGATGTAAGACATCATAAATAAACAGAAATACATTCATGCCTTCTGGCAGAAATCCTCCCTGGGCTGCAGCTCCGGGAAGAAGAAAGACAAGTCCTACCTCTCAGAGCACCGGGGGACCTCGCTCTTGGGGTTCACTGCATCCTGACTCCCAGCCTAGCTTGGCAAATTGGGACTGTAAGTTGGGGGCTCCCCAAAGCTGGTTAGGTATCAGAGTTGCGCTATGTGACTTGATAGCACCCCTGTTGTATGACAAGATTATGTTTGGGGGTTGGGGGAAGCACTTAAACCTACTTACGGTTTGGATTTTCTTCTTAAAAAAGATTGAAAAGAAGTCCCCTCTGTGCTCTTAGGAGGGGCCATTTCCTCCCACTCTCTTGCGCCCTCTGAAAGTCATGAGTAGGCCAAGACGCTTTTCATTGTACTTCAAAGAACAATGCACAGTAAGATCAGCGTTTTAAGTGGAGAAGGTGCTTTCATGCCCTCCCCCTGAATAAAAGGGATAGCTTTTGCTCTGGAAGGATGGTGTGTAATTAGCCATGCATTTGTGTTGGGTGAATACTAAATGTCCCATTTTATTGTCAATGAAACAATGATTCTTGGGGCCCTGGGGTGGTAGAAGGACCAGCCACTCCCACTGGGCTCCCTTCCCCCTGGCGACTTTCCCCTCAGAAGGCAGGTTCACTTCTGCCTGGCATAAGAACTGGGTGACTGTGGACAGATGAAGTGATGGAGGCTCTGCGTTAAAAAGCCAAAAGGTGCAAATGAGGGTTCAGAATCCCATTTTTCCAGCTCACTGGGCTGCAGTTGCCTGCCTCTCCGACCGTGCAGTGGTGCCAGGAAGCTGGCGGTGTGCTGGGTCTGTGGGTGGGGCCCCGTGGAGGGGGTTCTGCCCAAAAAGACAGTCCTGAGTTTGTTTTTGAGTTTCTTCATTCACTCTTCAAGTGTGGACGGTGTGTTCACTCTGTGAGCCAAGGCTGGGCCTGGGTTCTGGCTTTCAGCAATGCCACCCCCCAACTCCTATTTCCCCAGCCACCAGCCTGCGAAGAGGACAAGGACGCCAGGCCCAAGCTCTGCCCAAAAGGCATTCTGCACCACTGTCAACGTCCTCAGCTCGCAGCGCCCACCATCACTCAAGTCGCCACCTCCTCTTGCCTGGAGTGTTGCCAGTTGGCAGTTGGCTGCCACATGGACTCCAGCGTCCTGGCTGGTGGGCACACCAGAGCCGGAGTGATCCTCTTAATTGGTAAATTGGATGTTGCAGCTTCACCGTTTAAATCTTTTCAGTGGTTTCCCTTTGTACTTAGAAAAAAATGCAACTTCTGCTGGGCTTCATCCGCTCACAGCCTTCCCCTCCACCCTCACTCTGGGTCTGTCCCTGCCCACTGAGCCTCCACCGCTCACCTTTCACACCCCAGCACCCGTAACCTCCGCCCCTCGATCGTGGCCCGGCTGGCTCCTCCTCACTCAGTGTTCAGGACAAATGCCCCTGGCCTCAGTCTGGCGCGGCCTTCTCTATCTCTCATGTTTTACTTATGGCTCTTGTTGTTTGTCGACTTGCTTGTTGTTGGCTTTTAACGTTCTCAGTCCCCACTGGAAGGCAAGTGACCTCCCAGGCTCCTAAAATCCTTCCTGCCTCTTCACAGGCCTTACGCTGCGAGTGCTGCTGGAGTGATTAGATGAGGGAGGGAGAGGGAACAGTGAGTCCTGCCTTGGGACTGTGGGGCGCTGGCCTTGGTCTCAGACCCGAGGTTCTGATTTGCGGATTCCCCATGACCTTGGACAGATCCTTTGTCCCAAAGCCTCAGTTTCCTTATCTGTAAATTGAGAATGATAACGTGTGGCTGGACTATGTGGAGGATCAAATAAGGTCATGATGTAGAAGTGGCAGACGGCCGACCTAGAGTGGAAATTTGGTGAGTTTTCGTTTCTTCCTTTCTTGTGGAGGTGTGGGAATATTCCCTGATCAAAGCAAAGGTCTCCCTCTCTCTTAATCATTTTCCTCCCCCAGCCTTCAGAGTGGAGACTGAGGCAGTCATCTGCCAGGGTAATGCTTCCACCGTGCCTGATGTGTATGGGTTAACGGGCTTGACAGTTCCCTTGACATCCTGGAGTAGCCTGTACCTCTGTTGCTCCTGACTCTCCTGCTGTCCCCACACCCACCTGATGTACCTGCACCCACCTGCTGTATCTGAACTAACTGCCTAGAAAAAGACATCTATGTTTTCCTGATTGAAAGAGAACTTTAATGGAGCAGGTTGAAGACTGGGTGATGGACAGGGCCAGGACCAGGGTGAGACAAGCAAGGTGCCAGGGTGCAAATTTTAAGGAGGCCCCCGTCACCTTCAGGCTCCTGCAATCCCAGGAGCGGCCCCCGAGAGTGAGTGCTGCCTTAAATCCTGCACTCTGGGCCCCTCATTGCCTCACCCTAGTTCCAGCCCTCATCATGGAAACTCATGTTTGGAAGGAGAACCACTCCCCACCCATTCTCAGACTCCCCCCGGAGGGTTCCTGCCTTTGGAACACCAGAGGGAAGGGCCCAAGGCGGTGTCTGTTCTGAGAGGATTGTTCCTGTCTTTTCCAATACTGGATGCCCTGCATAGAATGCCTGTGTCCTGCGAAACTCATATATTGAAGGGTAACCCGCAGTGGGATGGTATTGGGGGTGGGGGCTTTGGGAAGTCAAGGGTTTTAGATGAGGTCATGAAGGTGCAGCCTTAGCAATGGATTAGTGTCCTTATAAGAAGATGAGGAGACACCAGCAAGCTTGTTCTCTCTCTCCACCACGTGAGGACGGAGCAAGAAAATGGCCATCTGCAAGTAGGAAGAGAGCCCTGACCAGGAACCAAAGCCGCTGGCACCTTCACCTCAGACTTCCCAGACGCCAGAATTGTGAGAGAGAAATATCTAGTGTTTAAGCCATGCAGGATAGTTCGTCATAGCAACCAGCGCTGATTAAGGTACTGGCCCAAACCAGTCTCCCTGTAACCTCTACCTGTTTCTCCTATGTCCCCCAGCCCCGGCTCACAGAGAAGCAGTGTCCCCTTCTTCATGGCAAGCAGAGGGGATCCAATTCCTCTCCCACTTCCGTGGTCTCCAGGCCAGGCCTTACCATAGAGTGGGGAGGGAGGGGCACTGGAGAGACCCTGTGACCGGGAGAAGTTGTTCAGGGAAAGTCGTATGAACTGTCATTATCTATGCGTGAGCTCAGTCCAGGGACCCAGAAAGCGAGCCAACACTCACAGGGCCTCAGGAGAGGTGGTCACAACCCAGAGTGTCAGCGCCAGACACACTGGTTGCTGGAGCTCTGCAGGGTTCCCCCAGTCTGCGCTGGCTTAGCCCTGTTCTCTGGCTTAAGGCCTTCCTGCTGAAATGCAGATGTAGCTTTTGCACAAAAGGTGAGACCTGCTCTCACCGTAAGGCCATCCAGGCCTTGCTGCTGCTCCTTTAGAGCTGGATAGTGACCAATGGCCATGATGACAATAGTTCCTAAGGCTTCTGTTCTGTTTCCTCTCTGCGGAAGCTCTGGAAGCGAAGTTGTACTTCTGATCCGGTGATGAGCGTATCGTTGTTCTGCAGGACAGAGAAGGAGGAGTGAGTTGCTCCATTTTACAGATGAGAAAATGCAGGCACAAATGGGCACTGCCTCCATCAGCAGGTGGCTCAGGCTGAGTCCAGGCTCCTGCCAGCATCCTCCTCTGTAAAATGGGGTTGCTGGCTCCCGTGTGGTCACACACATTTCTACCCTGGCTTCTCTGACTTCTCTCCCTAATGGGTGCTGGCATTCTGTGTCTCGGGTGATGAAAGCCTAAACCACCTGCCTTGCTAGTGATAGCCAGCTCTCAGGATGACCCCTGCCCAGAGTAGATGGACGTGGGCCCTCCTGGGAGAATGGCAGCACCCACCAGGCAGCCCATCGTCACTTTTGATTTCACCAAATGAAGCACAGTGAAAATGAAGATGAACATCCTAATCCCACAATTGCATTAGTGCCAGTTCGGGAGAGTCACAGGCCCCCAGGTCCCAGCGCTCAGGCTCTTCACAGATGGCGTACAGAGCACGTTCCTTCTCTAGGTGACTGGGCTTGGTTGCTGTCCAAACAGGAACTTGTACTTCGTGGAAGGGCTGGCAGGGTCCACTTGGAGACTATTTTGAGATTCAGGGATTAGGTAAACGGCAATGAGAGCTGTTCAGATTTTCCAGCCTGACACAAGTGAGGGAAACTGAGGTCCAGAGAGGTCAAGTGACTTACTCAAGATCACACAGCACAAAAGTAGGCCAACCCACTTCCCAAATCATGTGGGTTTCTTTTCCCTCTCAGTTCAGTAGATTTAGAAAGCACCAAAGTTTAATTACAAATCTAACTATGGTACAAGTTTTTTTTTTTAACACTTTGATTCAGTTTTTTAAAAAAAATCACATTGGAGATCATTTTTAGATTTGATATCGTTGTTGGATCCTAATTTGGTCTAGTTCAAGTTCCTGGACCCAAAACAACAGGATCTGCCTGGATTTCCTCGCTCCTCAGTTTGGCTTGTTCTGGGGAGGGATACAGAGGCCCATCCTGGGATGAGGAGAGGCCTCCCACATTGGCGAGCCCCACGTCCTGGATGGCCGGGAGGGATGGGGCCATGCTGCCCGCAGTGAGACTGGGCATCAGCGACTCTTGGCAAGCGGAGGCTCCATCTGCCCTGCAGTCTCCTCATTTTCCTTCCTGTTGTGACTGCACCATCAGCATCCCAGGGTCTGCCTGTCTGTCTCCTGGGAGCCTGCAAGACATTCATATATCATCCCCAGTTACTGCAGCCTGCCACTGCTGAGGGAGCGGGTGGGGAGAGTGGCACATGGACCCCAGGAAGTAGAAGGGCCTGAAGGAAAGGAATGGGGTATTCCAATGGGGACACTCCTAGAGTAGACTGTACCTGCACCCACCTGCTGTGCCTGAACCCGCTGCCTAGGAAAAGGCCTCTCTGTGCTTTCCTGATTGGAACAGAGCTTGGATGGGGCAGGTTGAAGATTGAGTTATGGCCGGGCATGGTGGCACATGCCTGGAATCCCAGCTATTCAGGAGGCTGAGGCTTGAGAATTTCTTGAACCCAAGAGGCAGAGGTTGCAGCAAGCTGAGATTGCACCACTGCACTCAAGCCTGGGTGACAGAGCAAGACTCAATCTCAAAAAAAAAAAAATACTGAATTATGGAGAGGGCCAGGACTAGGGTGAGAAAAGCAAGATGCCAGGGTACATTTTAAGGAAGCTCTCACTTTCAGGCTTTTGCAAGCGGAGAAGAAGAGCAGTGTCTTACCTGTATCTGAGAAGCTGAAGGCTGATTAATCCCAGATTCTAGTTCAATCCCTTCTGTCCCCACTGGCCACAGCGGAGGTGCAAAGGGGCAGCTGGTCACTGTGCTGTGATTATTGGCTCTAGCCCTTTGAAACTATTGGCACGATGCTTCCCTTTGGGATCTGCTGTTCTCCTGAAGGCGATGATGGTGCTGGCGCTCTCAGAAAGCCCCGGGAGGGCTGTAGACTCCTGACTCCTCGAGCTGGTCCTGAGCTATTATATGAAGGAGGGAAAGAGGATTCTGATCATCTAGATTCTTCCCACACCTGTAAAATAAGATGAATACTGCCAGACCCACTGAATTGTTGCAGATTCAAATAAAACAATGTAAGGCTGGGCAACATAGCAAGACCCCATCTGTGTTAGGCCATTCTTGCATTGCTATGAAGAAATACCTGAGACTAGGTAATTTATTAAGAAAAGAAATTTAATTGGCTCAAAGCTCTACCGGCTGTACAGGAAGCGTAAAGTTGGCATGTGTTTCTGGGGAGGCCTCAGGAAGCTTACAATCATGGTGGAAAGCCAAGAGGGAGTAGGCATCTCAGATAGTGGGAGCAGGAGCAAGAGAGAGAAGGTGCCACACACTTTAAAAAAAAACAAATCTCGAGGTAATTCATTTACTCTCTCAAGGACAGCACCAAGGAGGATGGTACTAAACCAGCGATCCCCAATCTTTCTGGCACCAGGGACCAGTTTCGTGGAAGATAATTTTTCCACAAACTTGGAGGGAGGGTGGTTTCAGGATGATTCAAGAGCGTTGCATTGATTGTACACTTTATTTCCACTCTTATTATATTGTAATATATAATGAAATAATCATACAACTCACCACAATGTAGAATCTGTGGGAGCCCTGAGGTTGTTTTCCTACAGTGGTCCCATCTGGAGGTGATGGAGACAGTGACAGATCATCAGGCGTTGGATTCTCATAAGGAGTGCGCAGCCCAGATCCCCCACAAAAGGGTTCATGCTCCTATGGGAATCTAATGCTGCAGCCAATCTGACCAGAGATGGAGCTCAGGTGGGAATGCTCGCTCACCTGCCACTCACCTCCTGCTGTGCAGCTGGCTTCCTAACAGGCCACAGACCAGTACCTGTCCATAGCCTGAGGGTTGGGACCCCGGACTAAGAGAAGGCTCAGGTTTACTCATGAGGGATCCACCCCCATGATCCAGTCACCTCCCACCAGGCCCCACCCCCGGCAGTGGGGACTACATTTCAACATGAGGTTTGGGCAAGGATACACATTCAGACTATATCTCCATCTCCACAAAAACAAAGAAAATTAGCCAGGCATGGTGGCACCTGCCTGTGGTCCTAGCTACCGGGGAGGCTGAGGTGGGAGGATGTCTTGAGCTCAAGCGTTTGAGGCTGCAGTGAGCTGTAATCTTGCCACTGCTCTTCAGCCAGGGCAACAGAATGAAACCCTTCTCAAACAAAAGAAAAGAAAAATCAAATGTGATAAGACAAGGTTCAGCATGTCACAAGGATGCTGCAGATAGGAGAGGTTCTGTGGTACTGACTCTATTAGTGCTTTGTGGGAGTTTATGACTACGCATACAGCGAGCGAGCTCATGGGTGACGTGGGTAGTAAGTGGGTCTCTTTCTACCCCATCTGGCTGCCTCCCAGGTCACTAACCCATTACCCAATCCCTTCAGAGCAAGAATGTCACAGGGAACCCTGTAGGTGAACTTGGGCTTCCTTCCTAGCCAGGGGCTTTGAGGCAGCCCCTGAGGCAGGTGGGCTGAGGCCTGGGGTGGGGATGGGGGCTTTGGAAAAGCCTGGAGGGGGCAGAGGGCTGCAGGAGATCATTCTGTGGACCTGTGCCACGTGTGCCCTTTATAGCCGGTTCTTCTCCTTCCCACTCCCCCATCCACTGGCTCACAGTTTTCCCTGCTGATCATGGCTTTTTCTTAGCCAGCTGGAGGAGAGCAAGGGGCTGGCTGTGGCTTCTGGGTTCTCCTGTGAACCCCACTCAGCCCTGCCCTTCTGCAGGTGCCTTTTCTTGACCTGGCATTCCCATAACAGCTCTTGCCCCTGCCCCCTCCTGGGCCTGGGCTCCTCACTCCGAGCTCAGACCAGGTCAGGAGGAAGACCTCATTCCTCTGGCAAGGCCTGCAGCTGGGTGGTTCTGCCTGCCCAGCTTCACACCTGCTGTGCTGCAGCCTTCTCGGAAGAGGCACTAGCCTCCCAGATCCCCAGTCCCAGGAGAAGATGAGCCTCTGGAGTGGAATAGAATGAGGGGCTGTGAGGTCATGAACCAGCCTTCCCATTTTGCAGGTGAAGACACTGAGATCCAGGGACTTGTGTAAGAGAGCAAGATGAAAAAGAAGCCATGCATGTGAAATGGCCCAGTAGCCACTGCTGTTATTTGGGACTAAAACCAAGATCACCACCCCCCCATGCAGCTGCTGGTGGTGGTCTTCATCACACCTCCCCAGGCTTCTTGCTGTTCATCTGCAAGCCTGTTCCCCTCTCTGAGCTGCAGCCTGGCTGTTACCTACATGTCACTCAGTGCCTTGTCCTATTCTGGTGTGTGTTCCTGAGTCACTGCTGTGGAGGCCTCCCTGCCACACAGACACACACACACACACACACACACACACACACACACACCTCTAGGTTTATTTTCCCCACATCCCTTGTGTCCCCAGCATGATTTTCCATGACTATTTGCTCATTTGAACATTGCCTCTGCCTGGAAACTGAGTTCCAAGGTCAGGGACCTGGGATGCTGTGGCCTCCAGACTTCCTGGGCACCTGCTCCAAGGGACTGGTCCGGGACAGCAGCCCTGGTATCGTGGATGGATGGGTGACTCTCTTTGGTGCTTGACAACTCAGAAAGCACCTGGAGATGTCAGCGCGTGCTGCTGAGGTTCTGGGGCTCACAGTCCGTCCTGGATGGGAATCCCCACTCCCCATCCTTGCTGTGTGGCCTTGGGCAAGGAACTCACCATCTCTGCACCTCAGGGTTCTCGTGTAGAAAAATGTAACAATAGTACCTGCTCAATGGGCAGTTGTGCAGGTTTGATAGGACAGCATCTGAGAAACTTCTAGCAAGCTGCCGGCCTTGGAAAGCATTTGACAGTTACTCCTGGATGACCTTGGGAGGCGATGGTTTGGCCGGCAAGCCAAGGGCCTGTGGTGCTTGCCAGCCGGATCATATGTTCTCACCATCTCAAGTTCTTTTCAGAATGTGTTGAGGGATGAACGAATGAATTATTAAGCATTCTCTGTCTAGGAGACTGGGTTTTCTGTTCTTGTCTGGGGTTTTTGGACTAAAACTGTTGTGGGCACACATCCCTTTCATTTGCACCTGCTGGAAGTCAAGAGAGAGTCTGACAAGAGACCTTTATCCCCACTTTATGGATGAGGTGCTGAGGCTCAAGCTGCTGATGTGGTTCTTGCCATCTCAGGGCTGGTCCATGGGAATGACAGGAAAGGCCTGGACCATGATCCCTGCTACAGTCACACCCCTACCAGCCCTGCCTGGGGTGGGTGTGCTCTGCTTCTAGCAGGCTCTGCAAGGAGCTAGTGCTCCCTGGGGAGATGAGAACCTTCTGAGCTTGGTCCTGCACCACACTGGCTTTAGTGGGACCCTAGAGGAGGCTGGGGGGTGGTAGCACAGAGGAGCCCCCTGCATTATCCACTGGCCAGGTGGTGATGGCAGCAGGAGGCAAGGGCTGCTGGCCTGGGACAAGGTGGAGTCCCACCCCTGGCTGCTGGGAAGCTGCTCCTCTCTCTCCATCATGACCTTCTCTGGTCCCAGTGAACCCCACTTCCATCCATCCTGCCATGTGCCATGTGTGCATGCGTTCCTGGGCCGGGAAGGGTGGAGAGGCAAGGACACCCAGTTTCTGGCCTTAGAAAGCTTCCAGTTGTAGCCCTGTGGCTTTTTCATGCAGAGGAGCCAGGAGAGGCCATGTTGGAGGAGCTGTGATCCTGTGGACCCCTGAGTTGAGGCAGGCTGGGCTGGGAAAGGGTCTTGTGGACTGTGGAAGTGGGCTCCCGCTCCAGCTCAGAGACGCTGCTCAGACTTCACCTCCTCCTGGAATCTTCGTTGCCCCCTGCACCCACCCACCGTGAGCTAGGAGTTCCCTCCTCTGCCCTCAGAGTCCCTCGTGCTTTGGGCACAGCATAGCCTGTAGGCACTGGTGCCTGACTCTGTCCTTGGATGAGGTGCTTAATAGTGCTTGCCTCCGTTTCCCCTTTGTGAAATGGGGATAGCAGCAGTCGTGCTGCCTTCTGTCACATCCCCCTCTCAGAGCACTAACAGTGTCCCCTGCTAGCGTTGAGCACTGGCTCCATGCCTGGCACATGGGAGGCCTCTCTGCCCTCTTTTCAGGTGACTGTTCTAGGAACAGGTGCACCTCGCTGGCCATGGAGCAAGAGCGCAGAGCCCCAGGGAGCTCCAGGCCCAGCTCTGTGCTGCAGGTGCCTACCTTGAGCATAGGAGAGAATCAAAGACCATCTTGTGGGGACCCTAAGAAGGTGATGAGGAGAAGTCAACACAGATGTGTATGAGGAAGCCTGGGGGGAGAGGAGGCTGCACCGAAACAGAACTATGAAGAGCAGGCCCTGCTCCACTTACCGTTGGGCTGTGTCCTGATCAACCCATTGTAAGCTGAAAGCGCATTTAATGCCGGCCGCACTGCGATGGTCCCCGACTTAGGGTGGTTCAGCTTTTGATGTTTTGACTTCAAGATGGTGCCAAAGTGATACACATTCAGTAGAAACCACAGCCCCATTGTGAGTCTTAGAAGCTCCTTGATTTACCATTAGTTTATGTCCGGATAAACCCACTGTAACCGTCCTAAGTCTGGAGCATCTGTAACCTGAGCTCAAATCCCAGTGCTCTAGTTCTCCTGCTGGGTGACTTTGGGAAAGCTTCCACACCTGCCCAAGTCTTTCAGGGCTGCCCTGCCTCTCAGAACCTGGTCCACAGCCCTGCAGGGTGGCTGCTGAACTGCACCTGAGGGGAAGGGGGCCCACGATGGGCCTCTAAGGGCAGCTCTTCTCCCTGAAGGGCAGTTATGGAGAGTCCACTAAGCTGCCTCCAGGACTTGAGATGTGGAAGGGACTTAGAAACGATTGTTCCGCTCTTTATCTTATGGAAGAGGAGGCCGGAAGTGGGAGTGGAGGGGTGATTTGCCCCAGTCCCTAGAGCTGGCCTCTGCAAAAGCAGCCCCAGGACCCAGGCTCCTCCAGCCAGTGCTCGCCCTGTACTCCCTGGGTGTCTCCAGCAGCACGTGGAGACGTTGCTGGGAGACGGTGGCGTGAGTGTGAGGCTCACTCAGCGGAGACGTGGCCTTTGCTGCCCTGCCCCGGGCCTGACTTTGGGCAGCCTTCTGAGAGGCTGCACCGCCCAGGGCAGGGCTGGGCATTGGCGGTCACCTGGCAATTTGGGCTCTAAGATGTGGAAATGTCTCTGGCCACCCTGGATGGTGCTGTGCAAACTCCACTAAACGCCATCTTCTATTTTGAGCTTCCAGGGAGGCCCCAGGAAGCAACACAGATGAGTGTGTCTTCCCAGAATGGGGCTGGTGTACATGAATACAAGCAGGGCTTGATGAGCCACAGCTACATGCCAGGGTAGGAGGTGCTGGGCCTTCCCCATGAGAAAGCAGCCAGCAGGGGGGCGGCGGGTGCTGTAGGAGGGGACAAACTGGGTCCTGCAGGGAGGAGGCTGCTATAGCAGGGGACAGACCGGGTCCTGCAGGGTGGGGTGCTAGAGGAAGGGTAGACGGGGTCCTGCAGGGTGTGGGTGCTAGAGGAGGGGTAGACGGGGTCCTGCAGGGTGTGGGTGCTAGAGGAGGGGTAGACGGGGTCCTGCAGGGTGGGGGTGCTAGAGGAGGGGTAGACGGGGTCCTGCAGGGTGGCTGCTGAGCTGGAAAGATCTCTGGGCAGCCGAGCTGGCCCTGCAAGGTCTGCAGAGTCACAGTAGTGCCAGGGCCTGAGAGCCCACCTGGTCTTCACCTCTTGTCTCACTCATAAGGAAAGACAGGGGAAGGGCTTCCCAAGGCCACTCAGCAGCGCGGGGGTCTGCAGAACACAGCAGCCTTCTCAGCTGGCAGAGGCTTCCAGTGGATGTGGTGCTGGCATCTTCCACGGAACCGACATTGCATGGGATGAGGGTCAGCAGGACGCTGAGGGAGAGAGTCTGTCTACTGGGTGGGGACGGACCTGAGCTCAGATCCCAGTGCTCTAGTTCTCTTGCTGTGTAACTTTGGGAAAGCTTCCAAACGTCTCTGAAGCCCAGCCTCTTCACCTGTAACTGGAACACTGGTTTTACCTCACAGGGTTGTTGTGAGGCACCCGTGAGGTATGTTGGTGGTGCTTGGCCTACAAATGGCAGCCGCTGTTAGATCCTGAGTCCTCTTCTCTGAGGGGAAGGTGGCCATTCTGTAGTCACCCTCTCCCCAACCCACCCTGGACCTTGCACTTGGCTACATGACTTTGAAAGGGATTGCTTACCCAACCCCAGGCCTTACAGCCACTTCATCCTGGGAGGTAGGGAGCGTTTGAGCCCAGGGCTGAGACCGCCCAGGAGTGCTCTTTCCTGGGCTCTTGTGAGGAGGGGTAGACTGGGTCCTGCAGCCTCAAAAACTGAAGGTTGAGAGAAGATGCAGGCAAGACATCTTAGATGGTGAGTGAAAGGTCACATTTGCCAATACTTGGGTTTGAGCCGGGTTCAGGGCCCCGGTGGCTGCGCTGCGCTGTCTGTCTCCTCCTTCGGGTCTGGTGAAGTGGTGCTTCTCTTCCTGATCACCAGGGCCATCCTGGTCCTTTCTGACCTTCCTCTTCCATGGAGGCTAAGTGGCAGCATTTTCAGGGCTCTGTCCTGGGCTGCTCTCCCTCGATTCCCCAGGGTGACCCCAGCCATGCCCCCAGATTTGCCATCTGTGCTCCCTCAGCTCCACTGTTGGCATCTGCAGCCCGGCTCTGCATTTTGTGCTTCGTGGTGACACCCACAGGGCCTCCTGGCACGCCTGCCCGGACATTCCGCAGGTATCTCCCCCCCACTCCCAAACTTTCTCCCTCCTCTTTGGTTCATCCTGGTGAATGACAACACCATCCTTCTGGTCAACCAAACTAACCCTCAGCCCTGTCTTTATTTTCTCCCTTTTCCTCTGCCACTGAGAGCTATGGTTTCCCCTTTGCCAGCATCACCACCATGGACCAAGCCCTCCTCACTCATAGTCACTGGGACTACTGTGTCTTCTGCTCCAGCCTGTTCTCTTTACTGCAGCCAGAGCCAGCCTCCTGACTTGCCATCCGACCCCCACCGTGCCTGCCCCCTGCATGCATCCATGCTCCCAAGGCCCTTTCTGTCCAACCTGGCCTCCCCTCGCTCCTTCCTCTCTCTTCCCACGAAAACCTGGGGGATTTTGACCCTTCTGGCACTGTCTGCCTGGAGCACCCTCTTTCTCTTAGCCGCTTGGTGAACTCTCCCCCATTCGTGAGCACTCAGCTCAGATGCCCCCGATAGAAATATCTCATGCCTAGCAATGGAATTAGAAGCCTCTCCTGCTGTTTCAGCCTTGTTGCCAGCTCCCAATGCATGTCTCCTCCACTGGTCTGTGAACAGCATGAGGGCAAGGACTGTGCTGGGTCCCCTGTGCCTATCCCAGGGCGTGGTATGCAGTAGGAGCTCACTTATGTCTGCTGAGTGCTTGAATATTACTGGGAGGGGTTTGGATCACTGCAGCAGAGTGCTCAGGAATGTCGGAAAGGGGCATGTTTAGGGCAGATTGAGGGACAGTGTGGTCCATAGGGAGGGAAAACCACAGGACATGCCACCCCCAGGGGTGGGAGAGGCGGATGAAAAACCTACTTTGTGTTTTAGATAAATTCATTAATGATAGACCCACTGTCGGCCGAAAAAGGACACTAGGGTGTTTCAGCCATGCCCTGCACCTGGGGCTTACACAAGGGCACCAGTGCGTCCACTCCTGGGCGGGCGCCACAGCCTGCTCAAGTGCACGTGTCCATTACATGATTCAAAGCCCCCGGTGGAGTGTGGGTGACTTCACTTTGGATCGGGGGTCCCGTCGTGGTTGGGAAGTGCTTGGATCAGCTATTCGTGTTTTCCTTCCTGCGGGCAGAGCTGGTCTCAGCCCCATTCCCCATGGGCAGCCTGTGTGCAGATGGGCTAGTTGGGTCCAGGCCGATTGATCTGAGCAAGCCGCAGGCAGGGCCACACGGAGAGGAGTGTGTGGTCCTGAGGTCTTTAGTTGTAATCTGGGTGCTCAAAGTGGCCTTTCCCATCGCGGGCATGGCAGTTGTCACAACTCCACTCTGAAAAGCACAGGGCGCAACCAGAAAGGGGCTTGTCTTGCCTGGTTGGAAAGAATGCATAGGGACTGGAGAGAGGAATCAAATGCAGTCCCATATTCACTCCGGGCGGGAGACTGAGGGTGGGCTGGAGAGTGAGGCTTGAGGACAGGAGAGGGAAGGGAGAAGGGAAAGCCTTTGTGTTACCCTTGCCCTGGAGGCTTGGAATAGAGACATATGAACTTTTCAGAGTTCAAAGATTCTATTAACAAGTTGCCCAATGTGTTCATTCATTCATTAGAGAACATCAGATGCCAGTAAGTGCCAGGTAGTGTGCCTCAGATCAGAGATACAGAGATAAACAAAAAACCCAAACCTGGTCTCTGCTATTCTGGGAGCTTAGAAGGGGAAACAGAAGGAAACCCACATTTCTGCAATACATGGCTGTCCCAAGTCATTTGGTCTTTTTATTTTTATTTATTTTTTAGAGATGGAGTCTCACTATGTTGCCCAGGCTAGAGTGCAGTGGCTCCAAGTCGGCTCACTGCAACTTCCCCCTCCTGAGTTCAAGCAATTCTCCTGCCTCAGTTTCCCAGTTAGCTGGGATTATAAGCATGCACCACCAGGCCCAGCTAATTTTTGTATTTTTAGTAGAGACAGGGTCTCACTGTGTTGGCCAGGCTGGTGTCAAACTCCCAACCTCAGGTGATCCTCCCGCCTCTGCCTCCCAAAGTGCTGGGATTACAGGCATGAGCCACCATGCCCGGCCAGCATTTTGGTCTTTTTAATTAAGTTTTTTGCAACATCTTGGAGAAGGCAGTAGTGGCCTGAGGCCTGCTGTGCTGGAGTGGGGAGTGAGGTTGGGTGGCGTAGGGTGAAGCCAGTCTCACCCAGGCCATGCTGTCCTGAGCCCTAGGGTGTTTAGGGAAGTCA
The DNA here is from genome assembly GCA_031835075.1 of Saguinus oedipus. Classification (NCBI taxonomy): domain Eukaryota; kingdom Metazoa; phylum Chordata; class Mammalia; order Primates; family Cebidae; genus Saguinus; species Saguinus oedipus. The sequence continues at coordinate 35,139,818 of CM063182.1, read as the reverse complement.
CCCCGATCTTGACCCTACATCCAGAAAGACTGCATCTGCTGCAGCTGCCTCTGTTCCCAGAAGCCTCAGGGTGCTTTCCCCTGCCATGTCCCTTGGGCCCCTGGAAGGAAATGTCATTTCATCCCTGTGTTCTCAGACATGCGCCCTGAGCCCGCCACCATTGCTCAGCTAATGTCAGGGATGCTGGCAAGAAGGGCTAAAAATAGCTCTGATTTGATGTGCCACCCTCAGGGGCTGGGTTGGCAGCTGGGCCCCCACCTTTTCCTTGTGCAGAAGGCATTTCTGCTCTAGGGTGTGTTGGGGGGGTGTGCAGGGTGGAGGGGAGCATAGAAGTTTCTCAGAGCCAGCCAGTCTGTGGAAGGTTCTAGAGTTTGTTCTCATACTCAGAGCCTGTGAACCAGCGGCCTATGGCCAAGGTCGCGGCTACATGGGTGTATTAATTTTGCTGCTGGACCTTGCCTTTGGGTGGTTCTGGGGGAGTCGTGTGTGGGTGTGGGGCACCTTGCCCTGGCGTGTGGCGAATGGCTGGAGTGGAGAGGGCTATTGAGGGGTCTGTGGGTCCAGCCCTTGCCTTCTGTGTGCTGTGAGCCTCTGACAGCCTCAGTAGGTTTGTTTCTATTTCTTAAACTGTCCAGGGAGTGGCAGGAAACCTGTCTCATTGTAGGCTCAGCCAGTGGTGCTGGTTGCTAAGTTCTCTATTGTGTTCAACCCAAATTTTACCTGCTTGAATTTAGCTGGGGCCTCTGGTCATCTGTCTTTGAGACATTTATTTCATGTAATTGAAGCCAGGGTTGCAGGCAGCTCTTGGTCAAACGAGACCAGCTTCCATCAGAGCCATCAGAGCCAGGGCCAAACTCACTCTAGTGCACTCGGATTGAATGTTACCATGGTGGGCTAAGGGGCACTGGGTATATGGATGCCCCTCCTGGGGGTTAAAATCTAGCTGGAGATGTTTCTCTCTTCCTAAGTGACTTGGTGCATGGTGAGGGGTAAGGAGAGCTCAGATATCAGAGGACAGAGGCCTTCAGGGGTAGGAAACAGAGGCAGGCACCACAGACGAGCAGATGGAGGCTTCTGTCTGGCTTTCTAGCATGGCGGCCATTGAACTGCCTGAGCCTCGGGGTCTTCAGCTGTAAAATGGGGCTTGCAGATGATCTCATTCACAGGGTGTGGACGGGAGTGAGTGAGACTGGGAGGGAATGAGAGAAAGAGCAGGAGAGCATAGTGCCCTGAAGTAGAAGCACTCCCTCTCGAGTCAGCACCGGGGTATGAACCCGGCAGCCACATCCTCTTGCTTTGGTCTCTTCATCTGAGGAGGAACCTAAGGCTTTCTGGAGGCTTAGGCGAGTTGATAGATGCAGAGCGCCTGGCACAGAAATGGGAGGGAGGGGAGGAATTTCACCGGGTCAGGGAAGAAGGCATGTGGTGGGGAGCTTGGTCCTGCCCAGGGATGGATCTCCAAGCAGAGGGGACAGCAGGAGCAGACTCAGAGAGGGGCACCCCCAGGAAGGTCTGAGGACGGAGAGCCACAGATGTGGCCGGAGGGCAGGAGCAGGTGTGGGGGACAGGCAGGAAGGTGGGTCAGAGTCAGCCACGGGAGATTGAGCTCCAGGGTGCAGAGGCAATGGGGGCCACCCAGGTTATTTAACCTAGGTAAGTCTCAGCTTCCTCCTCTGTCAAATGGGACTGAGCCCCAGGTTGTCATAGTAACTGCTGTTTGCCTGGCAAAGGCTTATGGGCTGTACCGTGTCCTCTCTGTGTCAACTCAGGCAGTGATGCTCCTGAGACCTGCGAATGGGATGGAAGGGTGCCACGGCCCACTGCTCTGTCCTGCAGCCTGCTCCTGAGCCAGGATCCCACGGAGCAGCCACTAAGACTCTGATCTGGGCAGAGTGAACAGCAGGCGGGTAGGAGAGCCTCAGATGGGCACGGTGCCTACCTGGGCTGTGCAGCCCGAGGTCCCGAAGCCTCCTCGGCCCCTCCTTTGAGCCACTTTTGCCTGCAGCCACTGCACGTGGCCACCTGGCCCTAGATCCTTGCAGCCCTGGGATGTGGTCAGACATGGAAAGGACCAACAAGGAGGCAACCGCTCCACCCTCAGAAGGATGCGTCAGGCGAGAAAGCGATCTAGCAATGTCTCAACAGCTCTGCTCTGGCTACAAGTCAGCCTCCCAAATAAGCCAGGCGCAGGACAAGTGAAAAGGGAGTACCATGGACAGGGCAGAGGACAGACGGGACAACTGGCAAGCATGGGTATCAGTGAGCCCACGGGTGCTTTGGTGGCAATGAGCTTAGCCCTGTCCCTGATGATGGGTGCAGCGTGGCGCTGAATTCAGAACCCCCGGGTCTGCTCGCTTCCTGGTTGCTTTGTAATTTGAGCGCCCCTGCTCTCCTTTCTGAGGTGGGTCCAACAGCTGAACGTGGGTTTGGCTTTTTTCTCTGTGTGCCTGGTCTCCCTGCCTCCCTGCGGAGGCCACAGTGATAGTGAGTGACCGGGAGCAGGAGGGGAAGCACAGGCAGGGGACCTTGCCTGCAGCAATCCAGGCTGGCTGTGAGCGCAGGGCCAAGGCGACAGGACTGTGTGTACATGGGTATCTGCACAGGTGGAAGCTGAACTGTGTGTTGCGTGCATGGATATTGGGTAGTTTGCGTGTGTGTGTGTGTGTGTGTGTGTGCGCGCTCTGTTGAACACAGTGCCTCTGTGTGGAGTGGATGTGCTTTGTGTGGAGTAGACTGTGTGTAAAGTGCATGCATATTGTGAGTACAGTGTGTGTATGCATCTGTGTGGTGTGTTCGAGTGTGTGTGTTCATGCGGGAGGTGTGTGTTTGGGTGTGGTTGTGTGTGTGAGTGAGATAGCACACACCGCATCCTACAGGATAAGGGTAAAGATGCTTTGAGTAAAAACCCCTCGGAGGGGATAACTGTGTCATTATCGGCGTGAGAGGAAAGGTGTGCTCTGCCTTTGAGGTCGGCTTTCTAGGTCTTTTTGGAAAGAGCTTGAATAGTTCTTGGCCACAAAGGGGTTGGAGTGCAGCCCACAGGCCTGGCTGCTGGGGTGGAGGCGGCCCTGGAGGAGCCATTGGGGTTCTATGTGCTGCTGTGACATTGGGCCTGGGGCCTCAACGCCTCCCTTGGTGAGCCCATGGCTTGCAACTGACATGGCCTAAGGCCCTGCCGGTCGGTAGGGTCTCAGATCCCCAGACTCCCCACAACCTCTACAGCGCTCAGCACCCATGAGCACCCAGGCCACATGGCCACACGGACTGTAGGCTCTGAGGGCGGGAGGCTGAGGCTGAAGCTGGCCTACCACGCAGCCACTTAGCACATCCCCTATAGGTCTTCCTGGGAGCGGTCCTCTGGTAGGGGCTGGGGGCCCACTGTGGGGCAGACCGGGCTCAGGGCCTGCCTGTGGGGCTGAGGGTTCTGCAGAACTTGCCGAGCTTAACCTCAGCTCACACAGGTGCTTGGCAACAGTCCCAGTGCCTGGGGTCAGCAGACCCAGCTGGGTGACATCTGCCAGTTCCTTCACCTCAGTTTCCCCATCTCCACAGGGCCCAAGGTGCCCACCCTGGGATCCGGGCAGAAGCAGGAGGCCTCGCAGGTGCTGAGTGCCCCTAAGTGGCATCACTTCGTGTGGTTGTGGCTGTGGTTGTGACACTCCCCTCTGTTCCTGCCCCTGGGCACTAACCCGTAGACAGTCAAGGGCTGAAAGAGTGGAGGATGTTACCTGGAGGAGGCTGTGAACCCGGAGGAAGGACAGCAGAGACGGGGAAGCCTGTTGAACAGGGCCTGGAGGGGTCTCCGTGTCATGAGGCGATGGGAAGGTACCCCTCAGACTCCTCTCCACTGCGGCCCCCCAGGAGTCATTGAGGAGCCCCCCACCCTCTCCCTCAGTGTCGGAGAAGCCTGGCCTGGTGCCTCAGCCACCTTGGCTGCTGGGACCAGAGCTGTGTCCCTGCATGACCCCAGCCTCAGCATCATAACCAAGTTGGGAGCTGATGGCACGGAGCAGCTGAAGGGAAGGGGCTGCCGTTCTGCTCGATTTCTGGTGGAAAGAATCAGTGGGCCACAGCACAGGCCATATAGGGAACAAAGCAGTTTGCTGGTGATGGGCCCGTTGGCCTCTTGCAAAGGGGATGTGTGTGGCATGTCAGGGTACCACTGGTTGTCACATACAAGTTTTTCGTGTCCTGGATATGTGCACTGCTGCTGGCCCAGGCAGCTCCTTGGGTAGTGGGGAGAAGCCAGAAGCTGGTGAGACCTTGGGAATGCCAGGAGAAGGGCGGGACCTGCGTGGTGTGGCTCTGAACCAGCTCTGCTCCCCGACCAGGCATCTTCGGGTGCCCACAGAGTTCAAACAGCGGTCTCCCTGGGGAACTCAGCCTCCTGCCAGGGCTTGCTGTGTCACTTACGGGTCCCAGGGGAAAATCAGGGCCTGCTATGGCCTCTGCCTAGCCTATTTCCCATGGCTTCCTGGGCTGCAGCCCTCCTGGTTTGGCTCGTGGGCTCTGGAGGGAACACTGTAGGTCGTCCACAGTGACTGCGGTGGGCCCTGAGTCCGGAGCCCTGCAGTGTTGTGCTATGTGGCACCCTCAAATGTTGGCCAAGGAGGAAAGAGGGTCTAGGGGTGCTAGGTCGCTTGCACTGAGAGTCCTGTGAGTGAGCTGCCCAGACCTGCTTTGTTCCTGCTTATGAATCCACCTCTCAGCTTAGGCACTTCCCTCCTTCCCTCACTCCTCCCTCCTTCCCTCTCTCTCTCTCCCCCTTCCTTCCTCCATTCCTTCCTTTCACTAATGTGGGGCCAGGGCATGCTATGTGCCAGGCGCTCTGCTACATGAGGGGCCATGCCAGTGACCAGCACAGACATGGCCCTGCCCACCAGGCCCTCCCTGGAAAGGTTCACATTGCGTTACACATCAATTCAGGATTTCTCACGAACACTCCAGGTACTTCTCAGGTGCAGCCAGAATTGAGACCCACTGTGCTGCGATGTGTGCAGTTAGGGGACACACCTGGGGGAGGGGAGGCTGGCCGCTGCGGACCCCTGAAGCCCAGGGAGAAGCTGGAGCTGCACAGTGAAGATTGGTTCTCTCAAGGACACCTGACGGCCTACTAGGCAGCAGGGCCCAGCCCTGGCCTCGGAAACGTCTTCCTAGGACAGCTCTGCATTGCTTACAGCGCCTGAAGGTGGACAAGGCCCCCTGGTCTCTGGTAGAAAGCAGAGCTCTGGGTTAGGGCAGGAACTTCAAGAACCGGGAGACTTAGGGGAAGCTTTTTATTTATTTTTTATTTTTCTTTAGACGGGAGTCTCGTTCTTGTTGCCCAGGCTGTAGTGCGATGGCACGTTCTTGGTTCATCACAACCTCTATCTCCTGGGTTCAAGCGATTCTCCTGCCTCAGCCTCCCAAGTAACTGGGATTACAGGCATGCGCCACCATGCCTGGCCAATTTTTTTTTTTTTAAATTTTTAGTGGAGACAGGGTTTCTCCATGTTGGTCAGGTTGTTCTCGAACTCGCAACCTCGGGTCATCCACCCACCTTGGCCTCCCAAAGTGCTGGGATTACACGTGTGAGCCACCATGCCCAGCTGATTTAGGGAAGTGTTAAGGACCAAAGACAGCCTGGGGTCTTAGGCCCCTTCTGCATGACCACAACTCCCAGGTGGGATATAAGCACTCACAGAATCAGGTTTCTGAATAAGCCACTTAAGGGGTGAGAGCTAGAGAGTCCTAAAGCCACTGGGCACAGGTCAGCTGCCCAAGTAGGCAGCGAAGTCACCCCTCTTAGGAGCTGGCTTGGCCCCAGGGGACTGGGCCTCTAGGATAGGATATGGGAGCAGCTATCCCTTAAGTCCTGGTAACCTCACCCATTTTTCCTCAGTCAGGTCAGGGTAGCCTTGGGAAGTCACCAGTAGAGTATTCCTCTCAGTCACTGGTCCTTGGGGCCAGGCCCAAAGAGACATTTTCAGGAGGGAGAGAAGCAGGAAGTGTGGTGGGTGGGTCTGGCTTCTTCTCTGCCAAGGCTCTTCCTGCCTCCTTGCCTGACTGGGCCATCAGCTATTTACTGGGGAGTGGAAGTTCTGAAGCTTTCATGCTTGCTTGTGCTGGGAGTAAATTTTCCTTTGGGCCTTTTCATCCAGGATTTGTGAGCTTATTCCTTCCAGAAGGCTGCAGAAGCAGGTCTTGGAAGAAGCAGGAAAAGGTCCTCCCAGATGGCATTCAGGGATGATGGATTTCCTTCAGCCCCACTGAAGCTTAAGCTTTAGGGCCCCTCACTTTTATGAGCCTCTTCTGGGACCCTGTACTCAATTTTGAATTTGTAACTTTGTATTCTTTTTCTTTACATTTTTGTTGAAATTAAGATTCTTTTATGGACATAGAGTAAAATTGACTATATCTGTGTTTGTAGAGGTCTTTGAGTTTCAGTGCATATACAGATTCACATACTCACCACCACAGTCAGCTCACAGGACAGTTCTATCACTCCAGAACACTCCCCCATGTGCCCACTTTTAAGCAAATCATCCCTTAATTTCAGCCTCTGGGAGCTACTGATCTGTTCTCCATCGCTCTGTCTTTGCAGGATATCATATAAGTGAAATAACACTGCATTTAACTATCGAGACAGACTTCATTCATTCAGGATAAGGCCTTGGAGATTGATCCAGGTTGTTGTGTGCATCAGTGGTTTGTTCCTTTTTATTCCTGAGTAGTATTCCACAGTGTGGATTACCATAGTGCTTATATATTCACCTGCTGGAGGATAGTTGGCAAGTATGAAAAGAACTGCTAAAACATTTGTGTACACATTTTTGTGTGGACATAAGTCTTTGTTTCTAGAACACCCAGAAAGGGATCTATGGGTCATTTGGGGATAGTATGTTTAACTTTGTAAGAGACTGTCCACTGTTTTCCACAGTGTCAGTAGCTTTTGCATCGCCACTGCAATAGATGAGCATTCTAGTTGCTCTGTATTCTTGTCAGCGCTTGACAGTGTCAGGGTATTTTTTAGCCATTTTAACAGATACGAAGTGCTCTCTCATTGTGGGGTTTTTTCATTGTGATTTTAATATATGTTTCCCTACTTACTTATAATGTTGGGCTCCCTCCTCCCCATGTTTATTTGCTATTGGGTATCTTCTTTGGTAAAATATCTGCTCAAATATTCTACCCATTTTAAAAATTGGGTTGTTTGTTTTCTTACTAGTGAGTTTTGAGAGTTCTTCGTTTATTCTAGGTATATGTGATCAGATATGTGATTTGCAAATACTTTCTCCCAGTCTGTAGCTTGCCTCCTCATTATCTTAATAATGTCATTCACAGAGAAAAAGCTTTTAATTTTGATAAAGTTTATCTTTTTTGTTTTATGGATCATGCTTTTCTATCATATTTAAGAACTCTTTGTCTTATACAAGGTACAGAAACTGCTCCTAGGGTTTCTTCTTAAAGTTTTATGGTTTTACACTTTAACCTATGATGCGTTTTAAGTTAGTTGTTGCAGATGAATGACTAATTATTACTACATCATTTGTTGAAAAGACTGTCAGCATCGAATTGTCTTTATACCTTGTGAAAAACCAACTGGTCACAATTATGTGGGTCATCTTCTGGACTCTCTTCTGTTCTGCTGATCTATGTTTCTCTCTTGGCCGATGCTACACGGTACTGTAGCTTTATGGTAAATCCTAAAAGCAGATAGATAGTGTTCTTCAAATTTATTCTTTTTTTTAGACTCACTATTCTAGTTTTGTGTGAATTTTAGATTCAGCTTGTCTGTATTAAAAAAAGAATCCCACTTGGGTTTTTATTGGAATTGTGTTACACCTATAGATTAATTTGAGGGCAATTGTTGTCTTACTATAGTGTATCTTCCAATCCAGGAACATGGTATGTCTCTTTATCATTCAGGTTTTCCATTTCTTTTCTTAGCATCTTGCAGCTGTGGCATACGAATCCTGCATGTTTTATTAGATTTGTCTCTAAGAATTTCCTTTTTGGAGCTAATGTAAGTGGTATATATTTTTAATTTTTTAATTTCCAGTTATTCATTAATTATTTATAAAAATGCATTTGACTTTTATAGGCTGAACTCTGTATTGTGAGACCTTGCTAAATTAATTATTTATATGAGCTTTTTAATAGATTGCTTAGGATTTTCAATCTAGACAATCTTGTCATTTACAAATAGGGACAGTTTTAGCTCTTCCTTTGTAATCTGCATATACTTTCTGTATTTATTTCTTTTTCTTGACTTACTGCACATCATACCAGAAGTATGATGTCGAATAGGAGTGGTGTGTGTAGACATCATAACCCTGTTCCTGATCCTAAGACAAAAGCAGTCCGTCTTTTATCATTAAGGATGATAACTGGGAGTTTTCATAAGTGCCCTTTATCTTCATAAGTCTAAGGAAGTTCCCTTCTATTCCTGGTTAGCTGAGAAAGTGAATGGATGTTGAATTGTGTTACCTTTTATTTCTGCATCAGCTGTTACAATGCATGGTTAATAATGTCATAGATTACATTGATTGATTTTTAAATATTGGACCAGCCTTTCATTCCCAAGAAAAACCCCAGCTGGCTCTGGTATATTGTTCTCTGCAGATATCACTGGATTGAATGTGCTCATATTTTGTTGAGGATTTTCGCATCTGTGTCTATGGGAGATGCTGTCAGTAGTTTTATTTTCTTGTACTGTGTTTGACTGGCTTTAGCATTAGAGTAATGCTGGTCTCATAAAATAGATGGGGAAGTGTTTCTTCCTTTTTTGTTTTCTGGAAAAGATTGTGTAGAGTTGGTACAATTCCACTTTAAGTGCTTGATAGAACTTACTATTTTCCTTAAAGAAGGGTTTTTTAATTCTCAGGCCCCACAAAACTTGAGCTCACCCCTGTTTGGAGCTTTGAAGGTGGATTGTTATTCACGATCAGAGATTTCAGTGCTGTTTCTGAGAGTATCATTAGAAGCAGCTGGAGACTATGGGCCCAGATAGGCAAATCTGTTTAGCCCCTGCCCCTTGTAGAAATCACTTGTTTTCTACTCTAGCCAGTCCTGGGCAGAGCCATAGCTAACCCCAGAGGGGCAACATAGTTTGGGCAAGACCCTCTCTGATTTTCCTGAACTATGACTGACTGTGGGGCTTCAGGGAAGTCACTTAGTCTCTCTGAGCCTCAGATGAGCCAGCAGGAAAAAGAAGATGACAGCTGTGTCTCCCTCAAAAAGCTGTCCTCAGAGCACTAGATACTTCTGCTGGAGGGAACAGGAACTTTAAACAATGCCATGCTTACAAAGTAAGGGAAGAAGATAGATAGAATCCAAAGGATATAAGCAGAGTGGGCTGAAGGGAACACAGGGACAGAGCACCTCAGGGAGCAGTAATGGCTGTCATCTGCATGGTGACTTCTAACCTCTCATCTGTCCTCACAGGCATGGTCTCATTTAAGGTCCCTGTGATCCGCCAAGGGGGGAATATGGTATGCGTTCATTCATCCAACATGTCCTAGGGTTCTACTCTGGACTAGGCATTTCATACACGAGGAAACTAAGGCTCGGACAAGTTAGGAGATGTCCCTCAAGGTAACACAGCCAGGTGGCAGAACTGGAAGGGAGCCCAGGTGTTTTGGGCAAACTCCGTTCTTCCCCACTGTCATGCAGGTTGGACTGAGTTCAGAGGTAAGGAGACACATGGTCTACCTCTGGGAGATGCGTGGGCAGGAGCAGTCAACAGCACTGGTCCCAAAGCCAGACTGCCTGGGCTTGAGGCCCTGCTCAGCTACTTAGCTGGGAAGAGCAAGGTGTACGTTTTAACCTCAGTGCTTCTGTTTGCTGTCCGTAAAATGAATATTGGTAGGTAATATTGCACCCGTAACATGAATATTGGTAGGTAATATTGTATCTGTAATATCGCACTTATAAAACCAATATTGGTAAATAATATTGCACCTGTAAAATGAATATTGGTAGGTAATGTTGTACCGTAATATTGAACTTGTAAAACTTATACTGGTAGGTAATACTATACCTGTAAAATGTATATTGGTAGGTAATACTGCACCTGTTAAATGAATATTGGTAGGTAATATTGTATCTGTAATATTGCACTTATAAAACCAATATTGGTAAGTAATATTGCACCTGTAAAATGAATATTGGTAGGTAATATTGTACCTGTAATATTGCACTTATAAAACCAATATTGGTAAGTAATATTGCACCTGTAAAATGAATATTGGTAGGTAATGTTGTACCTGTAATATTGCACTTATAAAATAAATATTGGTAGGTAATATTGCACCTGTAATATTGCACCTGTAACATGAATATTGGTAGGTAATATTGTATCTGTAATATTGCACTTATAAAATAAATATTGGTAGGTAATATTGCACCTGTAATATTGCACCTGTAAAATGAATATCAGTAGGTAATATTGTACCTGTAATACTGTACCTGCAAAATGAATATTGGTAGGTAATATTTTACCTGTAATATTGCACCTGTAAAATAAATATTGGTAGGTAATATGGCACCCGTAATCTTGCACAACGTATATTGGTAGGTAATATTGTACCTGTAAAATGAATATTGATAGGTAATATTGCACCTGTAAAATGTATATTGGTAGGTAATATTGCACCTGTAAAGTGAATATTGGTAGGTAATATTGCATCTGTAAAGTGAATATTGCTAGGTAATATTGCAGCTACCTCATAGGTGTGCTGTGAGGATTAAATGAGGTAATATGTGCCAAGTGCCCAGAACAGCACCTGGCACAAATGAGTGTCACACAAACATCTGGCATTATTGTTTGCAAAGATGTGAGGCCATCCTTTGTGCTCTGTAAGGTCACTCACTTGAAGAAAGATGAAGTCATAAGATGTTGGCAGAGGCTTGGAGATCCCTCCTGCCTGCCCCTCCTGTGTTGGGTGAATAGCGGCGCCCAGCCACAGGAGGTGTCCTGCCCAAGGTGGCCCTGTCCTGCAGACCATAGACCAGGCCCAGCTTTCTTGAGCCCGTGCTCCATGAGGACACGTGGCGTTGCTGCCTTTCCCCCGTGCATTTCATGATCTGAGGTACTAGGGGAGATATGGTGTGACATGCGGTGACATCCACTGTGGGAGCAAATCCGGAGGAGAGTTGCTGTCTTCTCTTGGGAAGGGTGCAGTGAGCTTTCCGGAACCCTCCAGGAAGGTGGAGCAGGAGGGGGCTTGGAGGAATGACAGCCAATCCTGTGTCTCCTGAAGACACCGTGCCTCCCCCTCAGAGCGTACCTCTGGGCTGGCACCCCACGCAGTGGCAGAGGAGGGCGCGGGCCTGTGTGATGAGATCACCCGCCTGGAGCCGCCTTTCCGCGACGCTTAGGGTCTGGCGCCACCGTGTGACTGCGGGCCGAGGCCACTTCTGAGGAGGGGATGGGAGGCCCTGCAGGGGGCGGCTGGCAGTGCAGCCTCAGAGTTCACCGAGGAACTCTGGGTTTTACACGCAGGAAACTGAGATTCCGAGGTTGAGCAACGCTGGCCCAGGGGCTTAAGGGGGGCATGCCTTATTCCCTCCTCCCAACCCACCCATCTGCCTGGTTGTTTCTTGGCAGCTCCTTAGATCCTGAGGGACAGACACCAGGGAAACCTGGGAGGAGGAAGAATCCTAGAGCTGCCAGGACCCTCCTGCATGAGAGGCAGGGGCTTCGCACGTGTTGTGGGGGACAAGCAAAGTCGTGGGGCCATCTGGGTTCTGGTCCAGTCTGGGTCTCCCAGCACTGAGTGACTGAGGCAAGGGTGGCCTGCTTTCTAGCACTGGTGTCCTCCCCTATAAAGTGGGTCCAGACCTAATCATATTGCAAACCAGTACCCCTTAGTTGTCTACTGGGGACCCAAGGACTTAAGAGTAGCAGAGGAGGGGCAGGAGCCGGGGTGATAGGAAAGGATGAGCATTTGCGTTGAGGCCTGGCGGTCAGGCGTGGCGCTGTGATCATTAAGAGCAGTGGAGCAGGGGCAGGAGTGGGGCGGTAGGAAAGGATGGGCATTTGCGTTGAGGCCTGGCGGTCAGGCATGGGGCTGTCATCAGCTCCTACTGTGTCCAGGAGGTGCCTGCTGGGTGACCCCGGAGGCACCATGCTGTCCAAACTTGGTTCTGCCTGGACCCTGGTGCCCTGTAGGCTCCAGCATCTCCCTGATTGGCTCAGGGAGGAGTGGCACCCGCTTTGCCTATATCCACCCTGGGTCTTCCCACACCCTGGCGTGCTCACACCCAGGAGAGTGTCAAGATTGGCTCCCCTTGGCAGGCATTCCAGTCGAATTAGCTTATTCTGGGCTCATGGGT